>OZ007490.1:0-1378673 GCA_963931815.1 Caenorhabditis plicata
CTAAGCCTAAGCCTAAGCCTAAGCCTAAGCCTAAGCCTAAGCCTAAGCCTAAGCCTAAGCCTAAGCCTAAGCCTAAGCCTAAGCCTAAGCCTAAGCCTAAGCCTAAGCCTAAGCCTAAGCCTAAGCCTAAGCCTAAGCCTAAGCCTAAGCCTAAGCCTAAGCCTAAGCCTAAGCCTAAGCCTAAGCCTAAGCCTAAGCCTAAGCCTAAGCCTAAGCCTAAGCCTAAGCCTAAGCCTAAGCCTAAGCCTAAGCCTAAGCCTAAGCCTAAGCCTAAGCCTAAGCCTAAGCCTAAGCCTAAGCCTAAGCCTAAGCCTAAGCCTAAGCCTAAGCCTAAGCCTAAGCCTAAGCCTAAGCCTAAGCCTAAGCCTAAGCCTAAGCCTAAGCCTAAGCCTAAGCCTAAGCCTAAGCCTAAGCCTAAGCCTAAGCCTAAGCCTAAGCCTAAGCCTAAGCCTAAGCCTAAGCCTAAGCCTAAGCCTAAGCCTAAGCCTAAGCCTAAGCCTAAGCCTAAGCCTAAGCCTAAGCCTAAGCCTAAGCCTAAGCCTAAGCCTAAGCCTAAGCCTAAGCCTAAGCCTAAGCCTAAGCCTAAGCCTAAGCCTAAGCCTAAGCCTAAGCCTAAGCCTAAGCCTAAGCCTAAGCCTAAGCAAAAAATTCTGTTTAAGATAGTCTAACGCGCGACACTCATAATGAGCACAATTTTCTGAAATGGAGCATCGAAGGGTTAACATGAAACAAATTTTTCCAAAAGTTTTTGCTCATTTTCTCGGCTCTATGAGCACGTGGCGCCTTGTGATTAGGCTCATTGTAGAGCTCTTGATAAAACAAGCAAAATTGGACACATCATGGCAACATCATACTTCCTAGTCAGTCTTTATTCTGTCATACGCACTGTGAGGTGAAGCCTAATTCTATCGATTTCATGGTCCCCAAATATAGGTTTTCAAGCACCGAAATGTTATTCTCCACCGGACATTGGCAAAGTTTTTCTTCTCTTTATTCGGCAGTGGTGATGAGAACTCCTTTGATGTGTTGGCAAATCTTTCTTCCGCTATTTATGTTGTTATTGACTTTAAAGCAGTTCAAATTTTATCATGATTTCTTCATTCTACTTTATAAATAAATAAATACAGGTTATTAAACATTATCTCATCAAGTAGTGTATAATGGAGCATGACATTCGTGTCTGATCGACATGACATTGAAATAGATCAAAATTTAGTCGGCGAAACGGTGAAACGGTCTCAACGATCCGATTTAGGTTTGTATTAATTTATTGATCCTTTTTGTACATTATCTGAATTAAAACCATTTGTTAACAAATATAAAAGCGTTCGAAAAATAAGAAAATGATAAAATAAGGTGCATCCTAGTAGAAAGGCTATAGCAAAAAAAAATTTCTTTGAAAATTATTGTTTTATGGGCTCTATGGATAGAGGAAGGCCCAAAGAACAATATGAGCCATAGTAGAAAGGCTCTAAATCCCTATATCAAAAGTTATAATTTTTTTTTAATAATTTTCAACGATTAAAATCACATCATTAATTAACAATTATAGTCAAACCAAGTATATCAGAAAGTGCGCAATTTTATTAGAATTGTGCTGATATAGGAAATAAAATACAAATATAAGGATAATATAGAAATTTTAAGCTAAAACTGAAAATTTAAAAAAAAATTAAATTATTCGTTTAAATGTTAGCGCGCCCCATCGCACATCCCTGTCAGTGAAGACCTTTTCCCTTCGGCGTGCTCTTGAAATGGCACCTTCGAGAAGGTTTAGGGTGTGACCGCGCGCTCTCTCTATCTTTCTCCTTCCGTTCTTTCCTGTGGTGTGACGTCATTGTCCTGGCAATTTTTTTCTCTTTGTGTGACCTTCTTTTCTCTTCCCCACTCTGACCGAGCGCAATCACACATTTGTCACAGTTAAACTAGGAGCACGCGACGCAACACGCAAACGCGTTGGGCTAGAGTGGAAGACAGAGACGCGTGACCAGAAACGTAGAGGATGGAGAAAGCTCGAACTCAACTCGAACTAGTGTTAAAAGCGGTAATGGATATAGCATCTATTTTGACGGCCACGTTGTTTATCGGCCATGCTTATTTTTTTGTTATTAATATTGCATGTTTAATTTATATCTATTTTTCAGTGGTGATTGTAGCTTTCCACTTAATTTTTATTTTAATATTATTAGAAAGACATAGACAGAAAGACGATAGAAAGACATAAAGACATATGCGATTTTTCGAATGCAAAATAAGTTGTTATTGCATCATTGACCACAAAAAATCAATATCGAAACTTGTTGTGAAAATATTATGTTTTTTATTAAATACGATTCACTGCGTAAATTGAACGAATCATTGCAAAGAGACAAGAGCAAGTTGTTGAAGTTTTTGGAGGAAACGAGAATAGCGATAAAATACGAAGACGTAAATTTGACTCCTGTTCTTTTTGTGTTTATCTGACGTGGAAAAGTTTGCTTCTGTGTCAATAGATTTCAGCGAGGACAATATTTGCATTCTCGAAGGAAACATTAGGGAATTGTCAAAAAAATGGAGGGAAACAAATGTATTACCGTTAACCAATAAACTGCATCTTCTGGAGGTCCACTTAACTGATTTTATCCGTAAACATCGTTCATGGGGAAGATATGGTTGAACAATTTATCGAAGCCCTCCACCATGTAGGAAACGAACTGGCTACGAGGTCGTTCGGAGTCAAGAAGGATAAAAAGCTCCAGTTTTTCATTAAAAATCAATTAATTACGTGGCTAGGAAAGTCTTTGGAACCGACGAAGAAACGGATGTTAACGGTAATTATGTTATGGTGGACCAAAACGACGTTATGCAGTGGTTTTTAATGGATAAGGATACGGGAGATGATAATGACGAGTAAATTAATTTAATTGGTTAATTGTTATTTATATTTGTTTTGTTTAAATTATAAGTTTATGTTATTAAATAAATACTTTAATTTTTGTTTGTTATTAAATAAATATTGTTCATTTCAGAGATCGATGCCTAATGGAAGAGGAAAATTTTAGGGGCGGGGCAAAGGTCTTGTTTAGGCATCCACACGGCCATTAAGGCCATCACGTCTCTTCCTCTTTTGTTTCTCATCAATTTTTGTTATCTATTTTTTGATGACAAGAAATGAAAAGTTTAATTTTAAAATGAAAATGGATGAAATAAAAATATTGATGACAAATAAAAGACGAAGAGACGTGATGGCCTTAGTGGCCGTGTGGATGCCTAAACAAGACCTTTGCTCCGCCCCTAAAATTTTCCTCTTCCATTAGGCATCGATCTCTGAAATGAATAATATATGTTTATATTGTTTGCATCTATTTAAATACTTCATATATTTCTTTAATATTAATTAAATTATAATAAATAATGTTTTTTTAATAAATAATATTTTTATGTGTTGATTTTTGATTTTAAAAAAGGAAAAAGAAAGATGTTAGAAAAATGAAAATGTTAGGCCATAACCGTTTTCGAATCGCAGTGAGAAAGTCATGTCCAAGCCTTATTTAAAAGGCAGGGGATGCTCTCCTTCTTTTCTACCTTAAATTTATACTGTTAACTTTTAGTGATGCTAGGCAACCATTTGCTCGGTGTTGTCCGTGATTTGAATCGTGTCGTTTTCAATGGCTGGAAAATAGCTTCAACCAGCATCTGTGCAAAGCGGTCGATTGGGGTAGGGTTTTCTGCTTTATAAGTTTTATTTAAATCTATTTACCATAATCAACTAGTACAGATACATGATAGAAACTAAAGTAGAACTAAATCGGAGTTCTTTTTTATTTAGAGCTTCCAAAATTCATTTCATTGCAACATATCGTTCTAATTCTATTTTCTATTTTTACTTTGTAAGCTTCCAAAATGATATTAGAAGAGTTAAAACTCTTTCTAAATAAATTTAACTTTTTAGAGCTCTGATGAAGATGCCAAAATTGTTCCTTACAACGAATACGATGTTTTACTGATGGATATGAAAGAAAAAGACTTATTCGATGTAGGGTTTTTAAGCTATTTTAATCTAATACTCTGTTTTTAGCTTGGAGATGCATTTCACATGAAACACTTGGCTCTTGGATCGTTTCCAAGTTTTCCGTTTCCAGCGCATGGCCGAATTCACGGAGTCCATCATCGTCTAATGATCCCTCTTGCATGCCAATATCCAGGTAGTGGTTATGATAACTTAGGTATAATAATAGAAACTTTCAGAAAGGTTGAATTCTAAACCTTACAACGTTTGGTTTATCGTTTATCCTGGTGCGCCGTATACGTATTTGAGCGTGAGATCATTGGAAACAATTGTTGGCACAGGATTCTCCCATAATATTCACATTTTATCAATACAAGTTTGTTTTCTTTAATTTCATTTAGTTTAATGACTAACTTTCAGGATCCGTCGGTATACATTGAATGCCGCACATCTCATGATAATTTCTTCGATTTCAATCTTTTGGGAATGGATGTAATTCGAGAATTTCAATTAAGTATTGATATGGATTGGAAACTGAAAACATTCAAGTTGATTCAGAAGTAAATTTTTATCTATGTTATGACAGATTTGACGAATAAATTTATTCAATGTTCAATCCTTTAAAAAGGTTGTTTTATGACATTATTTTATTTTTTTTTTCATTGTTTTTAAATATTCTTGAAGTTCTAAAGGTGGATCTAATCCGAACGAATCAAAGTAATATATTTTATCTTTATTTTTGGAATAACAAACCCAATGTGTTCCTCTACCTTCAGAAGAATCTAAATTTACAATACCTACTTCTTTCTCTTTCGGCTTCGCTGGTAAAGTATCTCGCATCACACACGGAAATTCTTGATTCCTAATGAGTCAACTAATTCAATGAGATCTAGATTTGTTAAAGGCTTTAGATCTTTTTCTAGCTTCGCCATTTATTAATCATCATTTTTATAAGAAACTACAAACTACAAAGTACACCTTTCCCCATTTTTGAAAATTGTCGAAAAGAAGCCTTAGGATGGCTTAAAATGTTAAATACAAGTGAAAAATTGAAAGTGGGCAAAATGGACACTTCTACGTCCAGCCTAAAAAGTGACGTTTTTCAAAAATGACTGATTTTCGATGAGCTTAGACACTTTTCTGATGAAAAATGAGTCTAAAAACACGAATTGGTGCAAAAACGTCATTTGGGCAAAATGACCGTCCAGCGTTAACCATTTGTCATATCATGGTGACATTTCGATGCTCCATTTTAGAAGAATATGCTCATTTTCAGAATATGCTCATTTGCTCATTTTCAGAGCACAACCTTTTAGGTGCTCACGGAGCTGAAACTAAATGAATTTTTTCATTTTTTGTGGATTTTCGATGCTCCAGTTTGGGCGTACGGAGCTATTTTCGTGCAGATATTTTTGCACTATCTTATTGAGCAGTGTTAGTTGTTTAAAATACCCGGAGCACAACGTTTACGTGCTCATAGAGCCGAGATATACGTCGTCGAAAATTTGTCAATTTTTTGCACATGTTCGATACTCCAGTTTTGGCGTACGCACCTCTTTTGGAGCAGGTTTTTTTGCATTACCGTATTCAGCGCATCAAGCTCTATAAAATGAGCCTGAGCACAAGGCGCTACGTGCTCATAGAGCCGAGAAAATGAGCAAACACCTTTGAAAAAATTTTTGTCGAAAGAGTGAAGATATTCTCTTCTCTTATAACCAATACACTCTTGCACGCCGAAGGAGCTCAGTTGAAAAATCTCCTTTACATAGACTGACAGGGATGTACAATGGAGCGCTCTACTTTTGGAAAATTTTTTTTCATATTGACATTTCGATGCTCCAGTTTGGGCGTACGGAGCTCTTTTCGTACAGATATTTTTGCACTATCTTATTGAGCAGTGTTAGTTGTCTCAAATACCCGGAGCACAATGTTCTACGTGGTCATAGAGCCGAGAAATACGTCGTCGAAAATTTGACAATTTTTTGTACACGAGAAAATAAGCCAAAACTTTTGGAAAATTTGGGCTTACGGAGCTCTTTTCAATTTTAGCATATTAAAAAAGTGTGGATGCCTAAACAAGACCTTTGCCCCGCCCCTAAAATTTTCCTCTTCCATTAGGCATCGATCTCTGAAATGAACAATATTTATTTAATAACAAACAAAAATTAAAGTATTTATTTAATAACATAAACTTATAATTTAAACAAAACAAATATAAATAACAATTAACCAATTAAATTAATTTACTCGTCATTATCATCTCCCGTATCCTTATCCATTAAAAACCACTGCATAACGTCGTTTTGGTCCACCATAACATAATTACCGTTAACATCCGTTTCTTCGTCGGTTCCAAAGACTTTCCTAGCCACGTAATTAATTGATTTTTAATGAAAAACTGGAGCTTTTTATCCTTCTTGACTCCGAACGACCTCGTAGCCAGTTCGTTTCCTACATGGTGGAGGGCTTCGATAAATTGTTCAACCATATCTTCCCCATGAACGATGTTTACGGATAAAATCAGTTAAGTGGACCTCCAGAAGATGCAGTTTATTGGTTAACGGTAATACATTTGTTTCCCTCCATTTTTTTGACAATTCCCTAATGTTTCCTTCGAGAATGCAAATATTGTCCTCGCTGAAATCTATTGACACAGAAGCAAACTTTTCCACGTCAGATAAACACAAAAAGAACAGGAGTCAAATTTACGTCTTCGTATTTTATCGCTATTCTCGTTTCCTCCAAAAACTTCAACAACTTGCTCTTGTCTCTTTGCAATGATTCGTTCAATTTACGCAGTGAATCGTATTTAATAAAAAACATAATATTTTCACAACAAGTTTCGATATTGATTTTTTGTGGTCAATGATGCAATAACAACTTATTTTGCATTCGAAAAATCGCATATGTCTTTATGTCTTTCTATCGTCTTTCTGTCTATGTCTTTCTAATAATATTAAAATAAAAATTAAGTGGAAAGCTACAATCACCACTGAAAAATAGATATAAATTAAACATGCAATATTAATAACAAAAAAATAAGCATGGCCGATAAACAACGTGGCCGTCAAAATAGATGCTATATCCATTACCGCTTTTAACACTAGTTCGAGTTGAGTTCGAGCTTTCTCCATCCTCTACGTTTCTGGTCACGCGTCTCTGTCTTCCACTCTAGCCCAACGCGTTTGCGTGTTGCGTCGCGTGCTCCTAGTTTAACTGTGACAAATGTGTGATTGCGCTCGGTCAGAGTGGGGAAGAGAAAAGAAGGTCACACAAAGAGAAAAAAATTGCCAGGACAATGACGTCACACCACAGGAAAGAACGGAAGGAGAAAGATAGAGAGAGCGCGCGGTCACACCCTAAACCTTCTCGAAGGTGCCATTTCAAGAGCACGCCGAAGGGAAAAGGTCTTCACTGACAGGGATGTGCGATGGGGCGCGCTAACATTTAAACGAATAATTTAATTTATTTTTAAATTTTCAGTTTTAGCTTAAAATTTCTATATTATCCTTATATTTGTATTTTATTTCCTATATCAGCACAATTCTAATAAAATTGCGCACTTTCTGATATACTTGGTTTGACTATAATTGTTAATTAATGATGTGATTTTAATCGTTGAAAATTATTAAAAAAAAATTATAACTTTTGATATAGGGATTTAGAGCCTTTCTACTATGGCTCATATTGTTCTTTGGGCCTTCCTCTATCCATAGAGCCCATAAAACAATAATTTTCAAAGAAATTTTTTTTTGCTATAGCCTTTCTACTAGGATGCACCTTATTTTATCATTTTCTTATTTTTCGAACGCTTTTATATTTGTTAACAAATGGTTTTAATTCAGATAATGTACAAAAAGGATCAATAAATTAATACAAACCTAAATCGGATCGTTGAGACCGTTTCACCGTTTCGCCGACTAAATTTTGATCTATTTCAATGTCATGTCGATCAGACACGAATGTCATGCTCCATTATACACTACTTGATGAGATAATGTTTAATAACCTGTATTTATTTATTTATAAAGTAGAATGAAGAAATCATGATAAAATTTGAACTGCTTTAAAGTCAATAACAACATAAATAGCGGAAGAAAGATTTGCCAACACATCAAAGGAGTTCTCATCACCACTGCCGAATAAAGAGAAGAAAAACTTTGCCAATGTCCGGTGGAGAATAACATTTCGGTGCTTGAAAACCTATATTTGGGGACCATGAAATCGATAGAATTAGGCTTCACCTCACAGTGCGTATGACAGAATAAAGACTGACTAGGAAGTATGATGTTGCCATGATGTGTCCAATTTTGCTTGTTTTATCAAGAGCTCTACAATGAGCCTAATCACAAGGCGCCACGTGCTCATAGAGCCGAGAAAATGAGCAAAAACTTTTGGAAAAATTTGTTTCATGTTAACCCTTCGATGCTCCATTTCAGAAAATTGTGCTCATTATGAGTGTCGCGCGTTAGACTATCTTAAACAGAATTTTTTGCTCTAAAACATATCATGAGCTCAGCCTTGTAGGTGCTCACGGAGCTGCGAAACTGAGAGATGAATTTTTTTCATGTTTTGTGCATTTTCGATGCTCCAGTTTGGGCGTACGGAGCTCTTTTGAAGCACGGTTTTTTGCACTATCTTATTGAGCAGTTTTAGTTGTCTAAAATACCCGGAGCACAACGTTCTAAGTGCTCATAGAGCCGAGAAATTCATCGTCGAAAATTTGGTAATTTTTTGCACATGATCGATGCTCCAGTTTGGGCGTACAGAGCTCTTTCCGTGCAGGTTTTTCTGCACTACCGTATTCACTGTATTAAGAGCTCTACAATGAGCCTAATCACAAGGCGCTACGTGCTCATAGAGCCGAGAAAATGAGCAAAAACTTTTGGAAAAATTTGTTTCATGTTAACCCTTCGATGCTCCATTTCAGAAAATTGTGCTCATTATGAGTGTCGCGCGTTAGACTATCTTAAACAGAATTTTTTGCTCTACAACATATCATGAGCTCAGCCTTGTAGGTGCTCACGGAGCTGCGAAACTGAGATATGAATTTTTTTCATGTTTTGTGCATTTTCGATGCTCCAGTTTGGGCGTACGGAGTTCTTTTGAAGCACGGTTTTTTGCACTATCTTATTGAGCAGTTTTAGTTGTCTAAAATACCCGGAGCACAACGTTGTAAGTGCTCATAGAGCCGAAAAATTCATCGTCGAAAATTTGGTAATTTTTTGCACATGGTCGATGCTCCAGTTTGGGCGTACAGAGCTCTTTTCGTGCAGGTTTTTCTGCACTACCGTATTCACTGTATCAAGAGCTCTACAATGAGCCTAATCACAAGGCGCTACGTGCTCATAGAGCCGAGAAAATGAGCAAAAACTTTTGGAAAATTTTTTTTCATATTGACATTTCGATGCTCCATTTCAGAAAATTGTGCTCATTATGAGTGTCTCGCGTTAGACTATCTTAAACAGAATTTTTTGCTCTACAACATATCATGAGCTCAGCCTTGTAGGTGCTCACGGAGCTGCGAAACTGAGAGATGAATTTTTTTCATGTTTTGTGCATTTTCGATGCTCCAGTTTGGGCGTACGGAGCTCTTTTGAAGCACGGTTTTTTGCACTATCTTATTGAGCAGTTTTAGTTGTCTAAAATACCCGGAGCACAACGTTCTAAGTGCTCATAGAGCCGAGAAATTCATCGTCGAAAATTTGGTAATTTTTTGCACATGATCGATGCTCCAGTTTGGGCGTACAGAGCTCTTTTCGTGCAGGTTTTTCTGCACTACCGTATTCACTGTATTAAGAGCTCTACAATGAGCCTAATCACAAGGCGCTACGTGCTCATAGAGCCGAGAAAATGAGCAAAAACTTTTGGAAAAATTTGTTTCATGTTAACCCTTCGATGTGCAAAAAATTACCAAATTTTCGACGATGAATTTCTCGGCTCTATGAGCACTTAGAACGTTGTGCTCCGGGTATTTTAGACAACTAAAACTGCTCAATAAGATAGTGCAAAAAACCGTGCTTCAAAAGAGCTCCGTACGCCCAAACTGGAGCATCGAAAATGCACAAAACATGAAAAAAATTCATCTCTCAGTTTCGCAGCTCCGTGAGCACCTACAAGGCTGAGCTCATGATATGTTGTAGAGCAAAAAATTCTGTTTAAGATAGTCTAACGCGAGACACTCATAATGAGCACAATTTTCTGAAATGGAGCATCGAAATGTCAATATGAAAAAAAATTTTCCAAAAGTTTTTGCTCATTTTCTCGGCTCTATGAGCACGTAGCGCCTTGTGATTAGGCTCATTGTAGAGCTCTTGATACAGTGAATACGGTAGTGCAGAAAAACCTGCACGAAAAGAGCTCTGTACGCCCAAACTGGAGCATCGACCATGTGCAAAAAATTACCAAATTTTCGACGATGAATTTTTCGGCTCTATGAGCACTTACAACGTTGTGCTCCGGGTATTTTAGACAACTAAAACTGCTCAATAAGATAGTGCAAAAAACCGTGCTTCAAAAGAACTCCGTACGCCCAAACTGGAGCATCGAAAATGCACAAAACATGAAAAAAATTCATATCTCAGTTTCGCAGCTCCGTGAGCACCTACAAGGCTGAGCTCATGATATGTTGTAGAGCAAAAAATTCTGTTTAAGATAGTCTAACGCGCGACACTCATAATGAGCACAATTTTCTGAAATGGAGCATCGAAGGGTTAACATGAAACAAATTTTTCCAAAAGTTTTTGCTCATTTTCTCGGCTCTATGAGCACGTAGCGCCTTGTGATTAGGCTCATTGTAGAGCTCTTAATACAGTGAATACGGTAGTGCAGAAAAACCTGCACGGAAAGAGCTCTGTACGCCCAAACTGGAGCATCGATCATGTGCAAAAAATTACCAAATTTTCGACGATGAATTTCTCGGCTCTATGAGCACTTAGAACGTTGTGCTCCGGGTATTTTAGACAACTAAAACTGCTCAATAAGATAGTGCAAAAAACCGTGCTTCAAAAGAGCTCCGTACGCCCAAACTGGAGCATCGAAAATGCACAAAACATGAAAAAAATTCATCTCTCAGTTTCGCAGCTCCGTGAGCACCTACAAGGCTGAGCTCATGATATGTTTTAGAGCAAAAAATTCTGTTTAAGATAGTCTAACGCGCGACACTCATAATGAGCACAATTTTCTGAAATGGAGCATCGAAGGGTTAACATGAAACAAATTTTTCCAAAAGTTTTTGCTCATTTTCTCGGCTCTATGAGCACGTGGCGCCTTGTGATTAGGCTCATTGTAGAGCTCTTGATAAAACAAGCAAAATTGGACACATCATGGCAACATCATACTTCCTAGTCAGTCTTTATTCTGTCATACGCACTGTGAGGTGAAGCCTAATTCTATCGATTTCATGGTCCCCAAATATAGGTTTTCAAGCACCGAAATGTTATTCTCCACCGGACATTGGCAAAGTTTTTCTTCTCTTTATTCGGCAGTGGTGATGAGAACTCCTTTGATGTGTTGGCAAATCTTTCTTCCGCTATTTATGTTGTTATTGACTTTAAAGCAGTTCAAATTTTATCATGATTTCTTCATTCTACTTTATAAATAAATAAATACAGGTTATTAAACATTATCTCATCAAGTAGTGTATAATGGAGCATGACATTCGTGTCTGATCGACATGACATTGAAATAGATCAAAATTTAGTCGGCGAAACGGTGAAACGGTCTCAACGATCCGATTTAGGTTTGTATTAATTTATTGATCCTTTTTGTACATTATCTGAATTAAAACCATTTGTTAACAAATATAAAAGCGTTCGAAAAATAAGAAAATGATAAAATAAGGTGCATCCTAGTAGAAAGGCTATAGCAAAAAAAAATTTCTTTGAAAATTATTGTTTTATGGGCTCTATGGATAGAGGAAGGCCCAAAGAACAATATGAGCCATAGTAGAAAGGCTCTAAATCCCTATATCAAAAGTTATAATTTTTTTTTAATAATTTTCAACGATTAAAATCACATCATTAATTAACAATTATAGTCAAACCAAGTATATCAGAAAGTGCGCAATTTTATTAGAATTGTGCTGATATAGGAAATAAAATACAAATATAAGGATAATATAGAAATTTTAAGCTAAAACTGAAAATTTAAAAATAAATTAAATTATTCGTTTAAATGTTAGCGCGCCCCATCGCACATCCCTGTCAGTGAAGACCTTTTCCCTTCGGCGTGCTCTTGAAATGGCACCTTCGAGAAGGTTTAGGGTGTGACCGCGCGCTCTCTCTATCTTTCTCCTTCCGTTCTTTCCTGTGGTGTGACGTCATTGTCCTGGCAATTTTTTTCTCTTTGTGTGACCTTCTTTTCTCTTCCCCACTCTGACCGAGCGCAATCACACATTTGTCACAGTTAAACTAGGAGCACGCGACGCAACACGCAAACGCGTTGGGCTAGAGTGGAAGACAGAGACGCGTGACCAGAAACGTAGAGGATGGAGAAAGCTCGAACTCAACTCGAACTAGTGTTAAAAGCGGTAATGGATATAGCATCTATTTTGACGGCCACGTTGTTTATCGGCCATGCTTATTTTTTTGTTATTAATATTGCATGTTTAATTTATATCTATTTTTCAGTGGTGATTGTAGCTTTCCACTTAATTTTTATTTTAATATTATTAGAAAGACATAGACAGAAAGACGATAGAAAGACATAAAGACATATGCGATTTTTCGAATGCAAAATAAGTTGTTATTGCATCATTGACCACAAAAAATCAATATCGAAACTTGTTGTGAAAATATTATGTTTTTTATTAAATACGATTCACTGCGTAAATTGAACGAATCATTGCAAAGAGACAAGAGCAAGTTGTTGAAGTTTTTGGAGGAAACGAGAATAGCGATAAAATACGAAGACGTAAATTTGACTCCTGTTCTTTTTGTGTTTATCTGACGTGGAAAAGTTTGCTTCTGTGTCAATAGATTTCAGCGAGGACAATATTTGCATTCTCGAAGGAAACATTAGGGAATTGTCAAAAAAATGGAGGGAAACAAATGTATTACCGTTAACCAATAAACTGCATCTTCTGGAGGTCCACTTAACTGATTTTATCCGTAAACATCGTTCATGGGGAAGATATGGTTGAACAATTTATCGAAGCCCTCCACCATGTAGGAAACGAACTGGCTACGAGGTCGTTCGGAGTCAAGAAGGATAAAAAGCTCCAGTTTTTCATTAAAAATCAATTAATTACGTGGCTAGGAAAGTCTTTGGAACCGACGAAGAAACGGATGTTAACGGTAATTATGTTATGGTGGACCAAAACGACGTTATGCAGTGGTTTTTAATGGATAAGGATACGGGAGATGATAATGACGAGTAAATTAATTTAATTGGTTAATTGTTATTTATATTTGTTTTGTTTAAATTATAAGTTTATGTTATTAAATAAATACTTTAATTTTTGTTTGTTATTAAATAAATATTGTTCATTTCAGAGATCGATGCCTAATGGAAGAGGAAAATTTTAGGGGCGGGGCAAAGGTCTTGTTTAGGCATCCACACGGCCATTAAGGCCATCACGTCTCTTCCTCTTTTGTTTCTCATCAATTTTTGTTATCTATTTTTTGATGACAAGAAATGAAAAGTTTAATTTTAAAATGAAAATGGATGAAATAAAAATATTGATGACAAATAAAAGACGAAGAGACGTGATGGCCTTAGTGGCCGTGTGGATGCCTAAACAAGACCTTTGCTCCGCCCCTAAAATTTTCCTCTTCCATTAGGCATCGATCTCTGAAATGAATAATATATGTTTATATTGTTTGCATCTATTTAAATACTTCATATATTTCTTTAATATTAATTAAATTATAATAAATAATGTTTTTTTAATAAATAATATTTTTATGTGTTGATTTTTGATTTTAAAAAAGGAAAAAGAAAGATGTTAGAAAAATGAAAATGTTAGGCCATAACCGTTTTCGAATCGCAGTGAGAAAGTCATGTCCAAGCCTTATTTAAAAGGCAGGGGATGCTCTCCTTCTTTTCTACCTTAAATTTATACTGTTAACTTTTAGTGATGCTAGGCAACCATTTGCTCGGTGTTGTCCGTGATTTGAATCGTGTCGTTTTCAATGGCTGGAAAATAGCTTCAACCAGCATCTGTGCAAAGCGGTCGATTGGGGTAGGGTTTTCTGCTTTATAAGTTTTATTTAAATCTATTTACCATAATCAACTAGTACAGATACATGATAGAAACTAAAGTAGAACTAAATCGGAGTTCTTTTTTATTTAGAGCTTCCAAAATTCATTTCATTGCAACATATCGTTCTAATTCTATTTTCTATTTTTACTTTGTAAGCTTCCAAAATGATATTAGAAGAGTTAAAACTCTTTCTAAATAAATTTAACTTTTTAGAGCTCTGATGAAGATGCCAAAATTGTTCCTTACAACGAATACGATGTTTTACTGATGGATATGAAAGAAAAAGACTTATTCGATGTAGGGTTTTTAAGCTATTTTAATCTAATACTCTGTTTTTAGCTTGGAGATGCATTTCACATGAAACACTTGGCTCTTGGATCGTTTCCAAGTTTTCCGTTTCCAGCGCATGGCCGAATTCACGGAGTCCATCATCGTCTAATGATCCCTCTTGCATGCCAATATCCAGGTAGTGGTTATGATAACTTAGGTATAATAATAGAAACTTTCAGAAAGGTTGAATTCTAAACCTTACAACGTTTGGTTTATCGTTTATCCTGGTGCGCCGTATACGTATTTGAGCGTGAGATCATTGGAAACAATTGTTGGCACAGGATTCTCCCATAATATTCACATTTTATCAATACAAGTTTGTTTTCTTTAATTTCATTTAGTTTAATGACTAACTTTCAGGATCCGTCGGTATACATTGAATGCCGCACATCTCATGATAATTTCTTCGATTTCAATCTTTTGGGAATGGATGTAATTCGAGAATTTCAATTAAGTATTGATATGGATTGGAAACTGAAAACATTCAAGTTGATTCAGAAGTAAATTTTTATCTATGTTATGACAGATTTGACGAATAAATTTATTCAATGTTCAATCCTTTAAAAAGGTTGTTTTATGACATTATTTTATTTTTTTTTTCATTGTTTTTAAATATTCTTGAAGTTCTAAAGGTGGATCTAATCCGAACGAATCAAAGTAATATATTTTATCTTTATTTTTGGAATAACAAACCCAATGTGTTCCTCTACCTTCAGAAGAATCTAAATTTACAATACCTACTTCTTTCTCTTTCGGCTTCGCTGGTAAAGTATCTCGCATCACACACGGAAATTCTTGATTCCTAATGAGTCAACTAATTCAATGAGATCTAGATTTGTTAAAGGCTTTAGATCTTTTTCTAGCTTCGCCATTTATTAATCATCATTTTTATAAGAAACTACAAACTACAAAGTACACCTTTCCCCATTTTTGAAAATTGTCGAAAAGAAGCCTTAGGATGGCTTAAAATGTTAAATACAAGTGAAAAATTGAAAGTGGGCAAAATGGACACTTCTACGTCCAGCCTAAAAAGTGACGTTTTTCAAAAATGACTGATTTTCGATGAGCTTAGACACTTTTCTGATGAAAAATGAGTCTAAAAACACGAATTGGTGCAAAAACGTCATTTGGGCAAAATGACCGTCCAGCGTTAACCATTTGTCATATCATGGTGACATTTCGATGCTCCATTTTAGAAGAATATGCTCATTTTCAGAATATGCTCATTTGCTCATTTTCAGAGCACAACCTTTTAGGTGCTCACGGAGCTGAAACTAAATGAATTTTTTCATTTTTTGTGGATTTTCGATGCTCCAGTTTGGGCGTACGGAGCTATTTTCGTGCAGATATTTTTGCACTATCTTATTGAGCAGTGTTAGTTGTTTAAAATACCCGGAGCACAACGTTTACGTGCTCATAGAGCCGAGATATACGTCGTCGAAAATTTGTCAATTTTTTGCACATGTTCGATACTCCAGTTTTGGCGTACGCACCTCTTTTGGAGCAGGTTTTTTTGCATTACCGTATTCAGCGCATCAAGCTCTATAAAATGAGCCTGAGCACAAGGCGCTACGTGCTCATAGAGCCGAGAAAATGAGCAAACACCTTTGAAAAAATTTTTGTCGAAAGAGTGAAGATATTCTCTTCTCTTATAACCAATACACTCTTGCACGCCGAAGGAGCTCAGTTGAAAAATCTCCTTTACATAGACTGACAGGGATGTACAATGGAGCGCTCTACTTTTGGAAAATTTTTTTTCATATTGACATTTCGATGCTCCAGTTTGGGCGTACGGAGCTCTTTTCGTACAGATATTTTTGCACTATCTTATTGAGCAGTGTTAGTTGTCTCAAATACCCGGAGCACAATGTTCTACGTGGTCATAGAGCCGAGAAATACGTCGTCGAAAATTTGACAATTTTTTGTACACGAGAAAATAAGCCAAAACTTTTGGAAAATTTGGGCTTACGGAGCTCTTTTCAATTTTAGCATATTAAAAAAAAACTTAAAATAATAGGTGAATTAAAAAGATAAAATTAAAAAAAAACAAAAATAAAAAGAATACTCACAAAGTATCGCCAGTGGTCCAAATGGAAGAAGGCAGTGAAGTCTGAAGTCGATGATTGCACGATGAATTGAAGAGTTGTCTCGGAAATAATAAATATTAATTCAAAAAATAATTAAATTTTATCAATTTAAATCGTCTTTAGTCTTATAAACTCGAAATTGATCCAATTCATGACTGATAACTTCTCATCAGAATGAGTTTGGATGCTACCCCCTTCAAAGTAGCATCCAAACTATCCTTCAGAGAAGAGACCAGCCTTGAATTGGATAAATATTATTTTTTAAAAAACTTAAAATAATAGACGAATTAAAAAGATAAAATTAAAAAAACAAAAATAAAAAGAATACTAACAAAGTATCACCAGTGGTCCGGATGGAAGAAGGCAGTGAAGTCTGAAGTCGATGATTGCACGATGAATTGAAGAGTTGTCTCGGAAATAACAAAAATATTAATTCAAAAAATAATTAAATTTTATCAATTTAAATCGTCTTTGTATTTTAAACTTGAAATTGATCCAATTCATGACTGATGACTTCTCATCAGAATGAGTTTGGATGCTACCCCCCTCAAAGTAGCATTCAAACTATCCTTCAGAGAAGAGACCAGCCTTGAATTGGATAAATATTATTTTTAAAAAAACTTAAAATAATAGACGAATTAAAAAGAATACTTACAAAGTATCGCCAGTGGTCCGGGTGGAAGAAGGCAGTGAACTCTGGAGTCGACGATTGCACGATGAAATGAAGTGTTGACTCGGAAATGATAAAAATTAAATCAAAAAATAAATAAATTTATCAATTTAATTCGTCTTTCATCTTATAAACTTGAAATTGATCCAATTCATGACTGATGACTTCTCATCCGAATGAGTTTGGATGCTACCCCCCTCAAAGTAGCATCCAGAATAATCTTCAAAGAATCGACCAGCCTTGAATTGGATAAAAATTATTTTAAAAATACCTAAAATAATAGACGAATTAAAAAGATAAAATTAAAAAAACAAAAATAAAAAGAATACTAACAAAGTATCGCCAGTGGTCCGGATGGAAGAAGGCAGTGAAGTCTGAAGTCGATGATTGCACGATGAATTGAAGAGTTGTCTCGGAAATAACAAAATAATTAATTCAAAAAATAATTAAATTTTATCAATTTAAATCGTCTTTAGTCTTATAAACTTGAAATTGATCCAATTCATGACTGATGACTTCTCATCCGAATGCGTTTGGATGCTACCCCCCTCAAAGTAGCATCCAGAATAATCTTCAAAGAAGAGACCAGCCTTGAATTGGATAAATATTATTTTTTTAAAAACTTAAAATCATAGACGAATTAAAAAGAATACCAAGCTGAAAATATTAAAGAAAAATTATGGCAATAAGTAAATGTTAAAGAAAAACGGTATATTAATATTTATGCTAAAATATTCAGCCGCACATGGCTACCGAATTTTAATAAAATGAATTTATTTAAAGTTGGAATCCAACATCGACATAGACTACACTGTAATCAAGCAGCGTCACCACGCCATTTCAGTAGATCAAATGAAGTAGGTTAATTCAGTTTTTAATTGAAAGAACAATGTTTTAAGATGCAACGAGTGTCTTGATCTTGCAATATTTTGATCACCCACGCTACCGATTCAAAAAACGGCATGCTTACAGCTTGTTAGCCTTTTGTCAATGTGAGAACGAGATTTCGACGAAACTCATTTGGCAATGAAATCTTGTTGTCGGATATTTGCGAAGCTATTAGGGAGACCGCGTTCAAAACGTCGCCGTATCCGGTGATCTTGTCGATTGATAATCACTTGGGAAGAAGACAGCAGCAGAAAATGAAACAAGTAATATTATAATTATGAAAAAATATTTCAAATTAAAAAAAAAACTTCGGTAATTTCTGGAATAAATTTTTTAGGTTTAGGGTTTCGTTTAGGTACGTTCACACTCCAACTGGTTTGGTTGATTCAATAATACTTTGTAGGTATTTAACAAGGTTATCGAGAGATATTCAGGAAATTTTTGTATGTAATAGTTTTTACCAGTGGTGAATCCTAACCCGTCGAATGAGAACAAAACGCGCTTCGGTGACGGAAGATATATCATCAAAAAAAAATTAAAATTGAATTAAAAGGATTTTAAAATCAATATTGGAATTATTGTTAAAAATTTATGGTGCGTTCCAGTGTCTTGTATACAGTAAACATATTTCTTCGTTCTATCTTGTATACAGTAAACATATTTCTTCATTCTTAGTCTGCTTCTGAATGTTTAAAATCGATGTTTTAAGACTTCTCTCGTGAACGAAGCATGTTTAGTTGGCGGCGGACGCGTTCGGATTCACAAATGTACAAGCTTCACAATCATTTTATAAAAATAAACTAAACGAACTTTTAAATATTACTGCAATATCAACGCCTAATAAGTTACGTGAACTCTTTTAGATTCGTTCGAAAGCCCGCTGAGATACGCTGAAGAAGAGTAATCGTTATATTTGTCAATTTATCCCATTTTATTATCAAAATCTAAGAAATTGAAAATCAAATTTGATCTAGAAATTTTGAAGAAATAATTGAAGAATGAAGAAAAATTAACATACATTGAATATTTGTTTCATGATCTCTTTGAGACCATTGAAAATAATTCAATCATGATCAAATCAAACCTTTCAATTTCACATAACAATTGAAGCTAAATTAACGTAAGGAATTTTTCTGAAAATCAGTAGGAAATTATGCTAAAATGAAAGATGAATACTTTCATTTCCTGCTGTGTTCAAATAACGTCGATCAACATTTTTGATGTCACAGTGCTACATTATTATTGAATCCAGTTCAATAATTTTCGAATAATATTTAAGTGATAGGAAGTGCCCATCTCTTCCTATCACTGAGATCTAAGCTATTTGCTACATTATTATTGAATCGAGTTCAATAACTTTCGAATAATATTTAAGTGATAGGAAGTGCCCATCTCTTCCTATCACTGAGATCTAAGCTATTTGCTACATTATTATTGAATCCAGTTCAATAATTTTCGAATAATATTTAAGTGATAGGAAGTGCCCATCTCTTCCTATCACTGAGATCTAAGCTATTTGCTACATTATTATTGAATCCAGTTCAATAATTTTCGAATAATATTTAAGTGATAGGAAGTGCCCATCTCTTCCTATCACTGAGATCTAAGCTATTTGCTACATTATTATTGAATCCAGTTCAATAATTTTCGAATAATATTTAAGTGATAGGAAGTGCCCATCTCTTCCTATCACTGAGATCTAAGCTATTTGCTACATTATTATTGAATCCAGTTCAATAATTTTCGAATAATATTTAAGTGATAGGAAGTGCCCATCTCTTCCTATCACTGAGATCTAAGCTATTTGCTACATTATTATTGAATCCAGTTCAATAATTTTCGAATAATATTTAAGTGATAGGAAGTGCCCATCTCTTCCTATCACTGAGATCTAAGCTATTTGCTACATTATTATTGAATCGAGTTCAATAACTTTCGAATAATATTTAAGTGATAGGAAGTGCCCATCTCTTCCTATCACTGAGATCTAAGCTATTTGCTACATTATTATTGAATCCAGTTCAATAATTTTCGAATAATATTTAAGTGATAGGAAGTGCCCATCTCTTCCTATCACTGAGATCTAAGGTGCTCACGGAGCCGAGAAATTTAATTTTGAAATTTTTTATTTTTGTGCATTTTTTGATGCTCGAGTTTGGGTGTACGAAGCTCTTTTTGAGCAGGTTTTTTTGCATTACCGTAATCATCTCATCGAGTTCTGTAAAATGAGCCTAAGCACAACTTTCTACGTGCTCATAGAGCCGAGAAACACGTCGTCGAAAATTTGCCAAATTTTTGCACATTGCCGATGCTCGAGTTTGGGCATACGTAGCTCTTTTTGAGCAGGTTTTTTTGCACTACCGTATGCACCGTATTAAGAGCTCTAAAATGAGCCAAAGCACAAGGCGCTACGGGCTCATAGAGCCGAGAAAATGAGCAAAAACTTTTGGAAAAATTTTTTTCATGTTGACCCTTCGATGCTCCATTTCAGAAGATTGTTCTCATTTTGAAAAACTAGAGTTAGACTATCTTTAACAGAATTTTTTGCTCTACAACATATCCTGAGCACAACCTTGTAGGTGCTCACGGAGCCGAGAAATTTAATTTTGAAATTTTTTATTTTTGTGCATTTTTGATGCTCGAGTTTGGGTGTACGGAGCTCTTTTTGAGCAGGTTTTTTTGCATTACCGTAATCAGCTCATCGAGTTCTGTAAAATGGCTCAAAAAGAGCTACGTATGCCCAAACTCGAGCATCGGCAATGTGCAAAAATTTGGCAAATTTTCGACGACGTGTTTCTCGGCTCTATGAGCACGTAGAAAGTTGTGCTTAGGCTCATTTTACAGAACTCGATGAGATGATTACGGTAATGCAAAAAAACCTGCTCAAAAAGAGCTTCGTACACCCAAACTCGAGCATCAAAAAATGCACAAAAATAAAAAATTTCAAAATTAAATTTCTCGGCTCCGTGAGCACCTACAAGGTTGTGCTCAGGATATGTTGTAGAGCAAAAAATTCTGTTTAAGATAGGCTAACTCTAGTTTCTCAAAAAGAGAACAATCTTCTGAAATGGAGCATCGAAGGGTCAACATGAAAAAAATTTTTCCAAAAGTTTTTGCTCATTTTCTCGGCTCTATGAGCCCGTAGCGCCTTGTGATTAGGCTCATTGTAGAGCTCTTGATACAGTGAATACGGTAGTGCAGAAAAACCTGCACGAAAAGAGCTCTGTACGCCCAAACTGGAGCATCGATCATGTGCAAAAAATTACCAAATTTTCGACGATGAATTTCTCGGCTCTATGAGCACTTAGAACGTTGTGCTCCGGGTATTTTAGACAACTAACACTGCTCAATAAGATAGTGCAAAAAACCGTGCTTCAAAAGAGCTCCGTTCGCCCAAACTGGAGCATCGAAAATGAACAAAACATGAAAAAAATTCATCTCTCCGTTTCGCAGCTCCGTGAGCACCTACAAGGCTGAGCTCATGATATGTTGTAGAGCAAAAAATTCTGTTTAAGATAGTCTAACGCGCGACACTCATAATGAGCACAATTTTCTGAAATGGAGCATCGAAGGGTCAACATGAAACAAATTTTTCAAAAATTTTTTGCTCATTTTCTCGGCTTTATGAGCACGTAGCGCCTAGTGATTAGGCTCATTGTAGAGCTCTTGATACAGTGAATACGGTAGTGCAGAAAAACCTGCACGAAAAGAGCTCTGTACGCCCAAACTGGAGCATCGATCATGTGCAAAAAATTACCAAATTTTCGACGATGAATTTCTCGGCTCTATGAGCACTTATAACGTTGTGCTCCGGGTATTTTAGACAACTAAAACTGCTCAATAAGATAGTGCAAAAAACCGTGCTTCAAAAGAGCTCCGTACGCCCAAACTGGAGCATCGAAAATGCACAAAACATGAAAAAATTCATATCTCAGTTTCGCAGCTCCGTGAGCACCTACAAGGCTGAGCTCATGATATGTTGTAGAGCAAAAAATTCTGTTTAAGATAGTCTAACGCGCGACACTCATAATGAGCACAATTTTCTGAAATGGAGCATCGAAGGGTTAACATGAAACAAATTTTTCCAAAAGTTTTTGCTCATTTTCTCGGCTCTATGAGCACGTAGCGCCTTGTGATTAGGCTCATTGTAGAGCTCTTAATACAGTGAATACGGTAGTGCAGAAAAACCTGCACGAAAAGAGCTCTGTACGCCCAAACTGGAGCATCGATCATGTGCAAAAAATTACCAAATTTTCGACGATGAATTTCTCGGCTCTATGAGCACTTAGAACGTTGTGCTCCGGGTATTTTAGACAACTAAAACTGCTCAATAAGATAGTGCAAAAAACCGTGCTTCAAAAGAGCTCCGTACACCCAAACTCGAGCATCAAAAAATGCACAAAAATAAAAAATTTCAAAATTAAATTTCTCGGCTCCGTGAGCACCTACAAGGTTGTGCTCAGGATATGTTGTAGAGCAAAAAATTCTGTTTAAGATAGTCTAACTCTAGTTTCTCAAAAAGAGAACAATCTTCTGAAATGGAGCATCGAAGGGTCAACATGAAAAAAATTTTTCCAAAAGTTTTTGCTCATTTTCTCGGCTCTATGACCCGTAGCGCCTTGTGATTAGGCTCATTGTAGAGCTCTTGATACAGTGAATACGGTAGTGCAGAAAAACCTGCACGAAAAGAGCTCTGTACGCCCAAACTGGAGCATCGATCATGTGCAAAAAATTACCAAATTTTCGACGATGAATTTCTCGGCTCTATGAGCACTTAGAACGTTGTGCTCCGGGTATTTTAGACAACTAACACTGCTCAATAAGATAGTGCAAAAAACCGTGCTTCAAAAGAGCTCCGTTCGCCCAAACTGGAGCATCGAAAATGCACAAAACATGAAAAAAATTCATCTCTCCGTTTCGCAGCTCCGTGAGCACCTACAAGGCTGAGCTCATGATATGTTGTAGAGCAAAAAATTCTGTTTAAGATAGTCTAACGCGCGACACTCATAATGAGCACAATTTTCTGAAATGGAGCATCGAAGGGTCAACATGAAACAAATTTTTCAAAAATTTTTTGCTCATTTTCTCGGCTCTATGAGCACGTAGCGCCTAGTGATTAGGCTCATTGTAGAGCTCTTGATACAGTGAATACGGTAGTGCAGAAAAACCTGCACGAAAAGAGCTCTGTACGCCCAAACTGGAGCATCGATCATGTGCAAAAAATTACCAAATTTTCGACGATGAATTTCTCGGCTCTATGAGCACTTATAACGTTGTGCTCCGGGTATTTTAGACAACTAAAACTGCTCAATAAGATAGTGCAAAAAACCGTGCTTCAAAAGAGCTCCGTACGCCAAAACTGGAGCATCGAAAATGCACAAAACATGAAAAAATTCATATCTCAGTTTCGCAGCTCCGTGAGCACCTACAAGGCTGAGCTCATGATATGTTGTAGAGCAAAAAATTCTGTTTAAGATAGTCTAACGCGCGACACTCATAATGAGCACAATTTTCTGAAATGGAGCATCGAAGGGTTAACATGAAACAAATTTTTCCAAAAGTTTTTGCTCATTTTCTCGGCTCTATGAGCACGTAGCGCCTTGTGATTAGGCTCATTGTAGAGCTCTTAATACAGTGAATACGGTAGTGCAGAAAAACCTGCACGAAAAGAGCTCTGTACGCCCAAACTGGAGCATCGATCATGTGCAAAAAATTACCAAATTTTCGACGATGAATTTCTCGGCTCTATGAGCACTTAGAACGTTGTGCTCCGGGTATTTTAGACAACTAAAACTGCTCAATAAGATAGTGCAAAAAACCGTGCTTCAAAAGAGCTCCGTACGCCCAAACTGGAGCATCGAAAATGCACAAAACATGAAAAAAATTCATCTCTCAGTTTCGCAGCTCCGTGAGCACCTACAAGGCTGAGCTCATGATATGTTGTAGAGCAAAAAATTCTGTTTAAGATAGTCTAACGCGAGACACTCATAATGAGCACAATTTTCTGAAATGGAGCATCGAAATGTCAATATGAAAAAAAATTTTCCAAAAGTTTTTGCTCATTTTCTCGGCTCTATGAGCACGTAGCGCCTTGTGATTAGGCTCATTGTAGAGCTCTTGATACAGTGAATACGGTAGTGCAGAAAAACCTGCACGAAAAGAGCTCTGTACGCCCAAACTGGAGCATCGACCATGTGCAAAAAATTACCAAATTTTCGACGATGAATTTTTCGGCTCTATGAGCACTTACAACGTTGTGCTCCGGGTATTTTAGACAACTAAAACTGCTCAATAAGATAGTGCAAAAAACCGTGCTTCAAAAGAACTCCGTACGCCCAAACTGGAGCATCGAAAATGCACAAAACATGAAAAAAATTCATATCTCAGTTTCGCAGCTCCGTGAGCACCTACAAGGCTGAGCTCATGATATGTTGTAGAGCAAAAAATTCTGTTTAAGATAGTCTAACGCGCGACACTCATAATGAGCACAATTTTCTGAAATGGAGCATCGAAGGGTTAACATGAAACAAATTTTTCCAAAAGTTTTTGCTCATTTTCTCGGCTCTATGAGCACGTAGCGCCTTGTGATTAGGCTCATTGTAGAGCTCTTAATACAGTGAATACGGTAGTGCAGAAAAACCTGCACGGAAAGAGCTCTGTACGCCCAAACTGGAGCATCGATCATGTGCAAAAAATTACCAAATTTTCGACGATGAATTTCTCGGCTCTATGAGCACTTAGAACGTTGTGCTCCGGGTATTTTAGACAACTAAAACTGCTCAATAAGATAGTGCAAAAAACCGTGCTTCAAAAGAGCTCCGTACGCCCAAACTGGAGCATCGAAAATGCACAAAACATGAAAAAAATTCATCTCTCAGTTTCGCAGCTCCGTGAGCACCTACAAGGCTGAGCTCATGATATGTTTTAGAGCAAAAAATTCTGTTTAAGATAGTCTAACGCGCGACACTCATAATGAGCACAATTTTCTGAAATGGAGCATCGAAGGGTTAACATGAAACAAATTTTTCCAAAAGTTTTTGCTCATTTTCTCGGCTCTATGAGCACGTGGCGCCTTGTGATTAGGCTCATTGTAGAGCTCTTGATAAAACAAGCAAAATTGGACACATCATGGCAACATCATACTTCCTAGTCAGTCTTTATTCTGTCATACGCACTGTGAGGTGAAGCCTAATTCTATCGATTTCATGGTCCCCAAATATAGGTTTTCAAGCACCGAAATGTTATTCTCCACCGGACATTGGCAAAGTTTTTCTTCTCTTTATTCGGCAGTGGTGATGAGAACTCCTTTGATGTGTTGGCAAATCTTTCTTCCGCTATTTATGTTGTTATTGACTTTAAAGCAGTTCAAATTTTATCATGATTTCTTCATTCTACTTTATAAATAAATAAATACAGGTTATTAAACATTATCTCATCAAGTAGTGTATAATGGAGCATGACATTCGTGTCTGATCGACATGACATTGAAATAGATCAAAATTTAGTCGGCGAAACGGTGAAACGGTCTCAACGATCCGATTTAGGTTTGTATTAATTTATTGATCCTTTTTGTACATTATCTGAATTAAAACCATTTGTTAACAAATATAAAAGCGTTCGAAAAATAAGAAAATGATAAAATAAGGTGCATCCTAGTAGAAAGGCTATAGCAAAAAAAAATTTCTTTGAAAATTATTGTTTTATGGGCTCTATGGATAGAGGAAGGCCCAAAGAACAATATGAGCCATAGTAGAAAGGCTCTAAATCCCTATATCAAAAGTTATAATTTTTTTTTAATAATTTTCAACGATTAAAATCACATCATTAATTAACAATTATAGTCAAACCAAGTATATCAGAAAGTGCGCAATTTTATTAGAATTGTGCTGATATAGGAAATAAAATACAAATATAAGGATAATATAGAAATTTTAAGCTAAAACTGAAAATTTAAAAATAAATTAAATTATTCGTTTAAATGTTAGCGCGCCCCATCGCACATCCCTGTCAGTGAAGACCTTTTCCCTTCGGCGTGCTCTTGAAATGGCACCTTCGAGAAGGTTTAGGGTGTGACCGCGCGCTCTCTCTATCTTTCTCCTTCCGTTCTTTCCTGTGGTGTGACGTCATTGTCCTGGCAATTTTTTTCTCTTTGTGTGACCTTCTTTTCTCTTCCCCACTCTGACCGAGCGCAATCACACATTTGTCACAGTTAAACTAGGAGCACGCGACGCAACACGCAAACGCGTTGGGCTAGAGTGGAAGACAGAGACGCGTGACCAGAAACGTAGAGGATGGAGAAAGCTCGAACTCAACTCGAACTAGTGTTAAAAGCGGTAATGGATATAGCATCTATTTTGACGGCCACGTTGTTTATCGGCCATGCTTATTTTTTTGTTATTAATATTGCATGTTTAATTTATATCTATTTTTCAGTGGTGATTGTAGCTTTCCACTTAATTTTTATTTTAATATTATTAGAAAGACATAGACAGAAAGACGATAGAAAGACATAAAGACATATGCGATTTTTCGAATGCAAAATAAGTTGTTATTGCATCATTGACCACAAAAAATCAATATCGAAACTTGTTGTGAAAATATTATGTTTTTTATTAAATACGATTCACTGCGTAAATTGAACGAATCATTGCAAAGAGACAAGAGCAAGTTGTTGAAGTTTTTGGAGGAAACGAGAATAGCGATAAAATACGAAGACGTAAATTTGACTCCTGTTCTTTTTGTGTTTATCTGACGTGGAAAAGTTTGCTTCTGTGTCAATAGATTTCAGCGAGGACAATATTTGCATTCTCGAAGGAAACATTAGGGAATTGTCAAAAAAATGGAGGGAAACAAATGTATTACCGTTAACCAATAAACTGCATCTTCTGGAGGTCCACTTAACTGATTTTATCCGTAAACATCGTTCATGGGGAAGATATGGTTGAACAATTTATCGAAGCCCTCCACCATGTAGGAAACGAACTGGCTACGAGGTCGTTCGGAGTCAAGAAGGATAAAAAGCTCCAGTTTTTCATTAAAAATCAATTAATTACGTGGCTAGGAAAGTCTTTGGAACCGACGAAGAAACGGATGTTAACGGTAATTATGTTATGGTGGACCAAAACGACGTTATGCAGTGGTTTTTAATGGATAAGGATACGGGAGATGATAATGACGAGTAAATTAATTTAATTGGTTAATTGTTATTTATATTTGTTTTGTTTAAATTATAAGTTTATGTTATTAAATAAATACTTTAATTTTTGTTTGTTATTAAATAAATATTGTTCATTTCAGAGATCGATGCCTAATGGAAGAGGAAAATTTTAGGGGCGGGGCAAAGGTCTTGTTTAGGCATCCACACGGCCATTAAGGCCATCACGTCTCTTCCTCTTTTGTTTCTCATCAATTTTTGTTATCTATTTTTTGATGACAAGAAATGAAAAGTTTAATTTTAAAATGAAAATGGATGAAATAAAAATATTGATGACAAATAAAAGACGAAGAGACGTGATGGCCTTAGTGGCCGTGTGGATGCCTAAACAAGACCTTTGCTCCGCCCCTAAAATTTTCCTCTTCCATTAGGCATCGATCTCTGAAATGAATAATATATGTTTATATTGTTTGCATCTATTTAAATACTTCATATATTTCTTTAATATTAATTAAATTATAATAAATAATGTTTTTTTAATAAATAATATTTTTATGTGTTGATTTTTGATTTTAAAAAAGGAAAAAGAAAGATGTTAGAAAAATGAAAATGTTAGGCCATAACCGTTTTCGAATCGCAGTGAGAAAGTCATGTCCAAGCCTTATTTAAAAGGCAGGGGATGCTCTCCTTCTTTTCTACCTTAAATTTATACTGTTAACTTTTAGTGATGCTAGGCAACCATTTGCTCGGTGTTGTCCGTGATTTGAATCGTGTCGTTTTCAATGGCTGGAAAATAGCTTCAACCAGCATCTGTGCAAAGCGGTCGATTGGGGTAGGGTTTTCTGCTTTATAAGTTTTATTTAAATCTATTTACCATAATCAACTAGTACAGATACATGATAGAAACTAAAGTAGAACTAAATCGGAGTTCTTTTTTATTTAGAGCTTCCAAAATTCATTTCATTGCAACATATCGTTCTAATTCTATTTTCTATTTTTACTTTGTAAGCTTCCAAAATGATATTAGAAGAGTTAAAACTCTTTCTAAATAAATTTAACTTTTTAGAGCTCTGATGAAGATGCCAAAATTGTTCCTTACAACGAATACGATGTTTTACTGATGGATATGAAAGAAAAAGACTTATTCGATGTAGGGTTTTTAAGCTATTTTAATCTAATACTCTGTTTTTAGCTTGGAGATGCATTTCACATGAAACACTTGGCTCTTGGATCGTTTCCAAGTTTTCCGTTTCCAGCGCATGGCCGAATTCACGGAGTCCATCATCGTCTAATGATCCCTCTTGCATGCCAATATCCAGGTAGTGGTTATGATAACTTAGGTATAATAATAGAAACTTTCAGAAAGGTTGAATTCTAAACCTTACAACGTTTGGTTTATCGTTTATCCTGGTGCGCCGTATACGTATTTGAGCGTGAGATCATTGGAAACAATTGTTGGCACAGGATTCTCCCATAATATTCACATTTTATCAATACAAGTTTGTTTTCTTTAATTTCATTTAGTTTAATGACTAACTTTCAGGATCCGTCGGTATACATTGAATGCCGCACATCTCATGATAATTTCTTCGATTTCAATCTTTTGGGAATGGATGTAATTCGAGAATTTCAATTAAGTATTGATATGGATTGGAAACTGAAAACATTCAAGTTGATTCAGAAGTAAATTTTTATCTATGTTATGACAGATTTGACGAATAAATTTATTCAATGTTCAATCCTTTAAAAAGGTTGTTTTATGACATTATTTTATTTTTTTTTTCATTGTTTTTAAATATTCTTGAAGTTCTAAAGGTGGATCTAATCCGAACGAATCAAAGTAATATATTTTATCTTTATTTTTGGAATAACAAACCCAATGTGTTCCTCTACCTTCAGAAGAATCTAAATTTACAATACCTACTTCTTTCTCTTTCGGCTTCGCTGGTAAAGTATCTCGCATCACACACGGAAATTCTTGATTCCTAATGAGTCAACTAATTCAATGAGATCTAGATTTGTTAAAGGCTTTAGATCTTTTTCTAGCTTCGCCATTTATTAATCATCATTTTTATAAGAAACTACAAACTACAAAGTACACCTTTCCCCATTTTTGAAAATTGTCGAAAAGAAGCCTTAGGATGGCTTAAAATGTTAAATACAAGTGAAAAATTGAAAGTGGGCAAAATGGACACTTCTACGTCCAGCCTAAAAAGTGACGTTTTTCAAAAATGACTGATTTTCGATGAGCTTAGACACTTTTCTGATGAAAAATGAGTCTAAAAACACGAATTGGTGCAAAAACGTCATTTGGGCAAAATGACCGTCCAGCGTTAACCATTTGTCATATCATGGTGACATTTCGATGCTCCATTTTAGAAGAATATGCTCATTTTCAGAATATGCTCATTTGCTCATTTTCAGAGCACAACCTTTTAGGTGCTCACGGAGCTGAAACTAAATGAATTTTTTCATTTTTTGTGGATTTTCGATGCTCCAGTTTGGGCGTACGGAGCTATTTTCGTGCAGATATTTTTGCACTATCTTATTGAGCAGTGTTAGTTGTTTAAAATACCCGGAGCACAACGTTTACGTGCTCATAGAGCCGAGATATACGTCGTCGAAAATTTGTCAATTTTTTGCACATGTTCGATACTCCAGTTTTGGCGTACGCACCTCTTTTGGAGCAGGTTTTTTTGCATTACCGTATTCAGCGCATCAAGCTCTATAAAATGAGCCTGAGCACAAGGCGCTACGTGCTCATAGAGCCGAGAAAATGAGCAAACACCTTTGAAAAAATTTTTGTCGAAAGAGTGAAGATATTCTCTTCTCTTATAACCAATACACTCTTGCACGCCGAAGGAGCTCAGTTGAAAAATCTCCTTTACATAGACTGACAGGGATGTACAATGGAGCGCTCTACTTTTGGAAAATTTTTTTTCATATTGACATTTCGATGCTCCAGTTTGGGCGTACGGAGCTCTTTTCGTACAGATATTTTTGCACTATCTTATTGAGCAGTGTTAGTTGTCTCAAATACCCGGAGCACAATGTTCTACGTGGTCATAGAGCCGAGAAATACGTCGTCGAAAATTTGACAATTTTTTGTACACGAGAAAATAAGCCAAAACTTTTGGAAAATTTGGGCTTACGGAGCTCTTTTCAATTTTAGCATATTAAAAAAAAACTTAAAATAATAGGTGAATTAAAAAGATAAAATTAAAAAAAAACAAAAATAAAAAGAATACTCACAAAGTATCGCCAGTGGTCCAAATGGAAGAAGGCAGTGAAGTCTGAAGTCGATGATTGCACGATGAATTGAAGAGTTGTCTCGGAAATAATAAATATTAATTCAAAAAATAATTAAATTTTATCAATTTAAATCGTCTTTAGTCTTATAAACTCGAAATTGATCCAATTCATGACTGATAACTTCTCATCAGAATGAGTTTGGATGCTACCCCCTTCAAAGTAGCATCCAAACTATCCTTCAGAGAAGAGACCAGCCTTGAATTGGATAAATATTATTTTTTAAAAAACTTAAAATAATAGACGAATTAAAAAGATAAAATTAAAAAAACAAAAATAAAAAGAATACTAACAAAGTATCACCAGTGGTCCGGATGGAAGAAGGCAGTGAAGTCTGAAGTCGATGATTGCACGATGAATTGAAGAGTTGTCTCGGAAATAACAAAAATATTAATTCAAAAAATAATTAAATTTTATCAATTTAAATCGTCTTTGTATTTTAAACTTGAAATTGATCCAATTCATGACTGATGACTTCTCATCAGAATGAGTTTGGATGCTACCCCCCTCAAAGTAGCATTCAAACTATCCTTCAGAGAAGAGACCAGCCTTGAATTGGATAAATATTATTTTTAAAAAAACTTAAAATAATAGACGAATTAAAAAGAATACTTACAAAGTATCGCCAGTGGTCCGGGTGGAAGAAGGCAGTGAACTCTGGAGTCGACGATTGCACGATGAAATGAAGTGTTGACTCGGAAATGATAAAAATTAAATCAAAAAATAAATAAATTTATCAATTTAATTCGTCTTTCATCTTATAAACTTGAAATTGATCCAATTCATGACTGATGACTTCTCATCCGAATGAGTTTGGATGCTACCCCCCTCAAAGTAGCATCCAGAATAATCTTCAAAGAATCGACCAGCCTTGAATTGGATAAAAATTATTTTAAAAATACCTAAAATAATAGACGAATTAAAAAGATAAAATTAAAAAAACAAAAATAAAAAGAATACTAACAAAGTATCGCCAGTGGTCCGGATGGAAGAAGGCAGTGAAGTCTGAAGTCGATGATTGCACGATGAATTGAAGAGTTGTCTCGGAAATAACAAAATAATTAATTCAAAAAATAATTAAATTTTATCAATTTAAATCGTCTTTAGTCTTATAAACTTGAAATTGATCCAATTCATGACTGATGACTTCTCATCCGAATGCGTTTGGATGCTACCCCCCTCAAAGTAGCATCCAGAATAATCTTCAAAGAAGAGACCAGCCTTGAATTGGATAAATATTATTTTTTTAAAAACTTAAAATCATAGACGAATTAAAAAGAATACGAATTAAAAAGAATACCAAGCTGAAAATATTAAAGAAAAATTATGGCAATAAGTAAATGTTAAAGAAAAACGGTATATTAATATTTATGCTAAAATATTCAGCCGCACATGGCTACCGAATTTTAATAAAATGAATTTATTTAAAATTGGAATCCAACATCGACATAGACTACACTGTAATCAAGCAGCGTCACCACGCCATTTCAGTAGATCAAATGAAGTAGGTTAATTCAGTTTTTAATTGAAAGAACAATGTTTTAAGATGCAACGAGTGTCTTGATCTTGCAATATTTTGATCACCCACGCTACCGATTCAAAAAACGGCATGCTTACAGCTTGTTAGCCTTTTGTCAATGTGAGAACGAGATTTCGACGAAACTCATTTGGCAATGAAATCTTGTTGTCGGATATTTGCGAAGCTATTAGGGAGACCGCGTTCAAAACGTCGCCGTATCCGGTGATCTTGTCGATTGATAATCACTTGGGAAGAAGACAGCAGCAGAAAATGAAACAAGTAATATTATAATTATGAAAAAATATTTCAAATTAAAAAAAAAACTTCGGTAATTTCTGGAATAAATTTTTTAGGTTTAGGGTTTCGTTTAGGTACGTTCACACTCCAACTGGTTTGGTTGATTCAATAATACTTTGTAGGTATTTAACAAGGTTATCGAGAGATATTCAGGAAATTTTTGTATGTAATAGTTTTTACCAGTGGTGAATCCTAACCCGTCGAATGAGAACAAAACGCGCTTCGGTGACGGAAGATATATCATCAAAAAAAAATTAAAATTGAATTAAAAGGATTTTAAAATCAATATTGGAATTATTGTTAAAAATTTATGGTGCGTTCCAGTGTCTTGTATACAGTAAACATATTTCTTCGTTCTATCTTGTATACAGTAAACATATTTCTTCATTCTTAGTCTGCTTCTGAATGTTTAAAATCGATGTTTTAAGACTTCTCTCGTGAACGAAGCATGTTTAGTTGGCGGCGGACGCGTTCGGATTCACAAATGTACAAGCTTCACAATCATTTTATAAAAATAAACTAAACGAACTTTTAAATATTACTGCAATATCAACGCCTAATAAGTTACGTGAACTCTTTTAGATTCGTTCGAAAGCCCGCTGAGATACGCTGAAGAAGAGTAATCGTTATATTTGTCAATTTATCCCATTTTATTATCAAAATCTAAGAAATTGAAAATCAAATTTGATCTAGAAATTTTGAAGAAATAATTGAAGAATGAAGAAAAATTAACATACATTGAATATTTGTTTCATGATCTCTTTGAGACCATTGAAAATAATTCAATCATGATCAAATCAAACCTTTCAATTTCACATAACAATTGAAGCTAAATTAACGTAAGGAATTTTTCTGAAAATCAGTAGGAAATTATGCTAAAATGAAAGATGAATACTTTCATTTCCTGCTGTGTTCAAATAACGTCGATCAACATTTTTGATGTCACAGTGCTACATTATTATTGAATCCAGTTCAATAATTTTCGAATAATATTTAAGTGATAGGAAGTGCCCATCTCTTCCTATCACTGAGATCTAAGCTATTTGCTACATTATTATTGAATCGAGTTCAATAACTTTCGAATAATATTTAAGTGATAGGAAGTGCCCATCTCTTCCTATCACTGAGATCTAAGCTATTTGCTACATTATTATTGAATCCAGTTCAATAATTTTCGAATAATATTTAAGTGATAGGAAGTGCCCATCTCTTCCTATCACTGAGATCTAAGCTATTTGCTACATTATTATTGAATCCAGTTCAATAATTTTCGAATAATATTTAAGTGATAGGAAGTGCCCATCTCTTCCTATCACTGAGATCTAAGCTATTTGCTACATTATTATTGAATCCAGTTCAATAATTTTCGAATAATATTTAAGTGATAGGAAGTGCCCATCTCTTCCTATCACTGAGATCTAAGCTATTTGCTACATTATTATTGAATCCAGTTCAATAATTTTCGAATAATATTTAAGTGATAGGAAGTGCCCATCTCTTCCTATCACTGAGATCTAAGCTATTTGCTACATTATTATTGAATCCAGTTCAATAATTTTCGAATAATATTTAAGTGATAGGAAGTGCCCATCTCTTCCTATCACTGAGATCTAAGCTATTTGCTACATTATTATTGAATCGAGTTCAATAACTTTCGAATAATATTTAAGTGATAGGAAGTGCCCATCTCTTCCTATCACTGAGATCTAAGCTATTTGCTACATTATTATTGAATCGAGTTCAATAACTTTCGAATAATATTTAAGTGATAGGAAGTGCCCATCTCTTCCTATCACTGAGATCTAAGCTATTTGCTACATTATTATTGAATCGAGTTCAATAACTTTCGAATAATATTTAAGTGATAGGAAGTGCCCATCTCTTCCTATCACTGAGATCTAAGCTATTTGCTACATTATTATTGAATCCATTTCAATAACTTTCGAATAATATTTAAGTGATAGGAAGTGCCCATCTCTTCCTATCACTGAGATCTAAGCTATTTGCTACATTATTATTGAATCGAGTTCAATATCTTTCGAATAATATTTAAGTGATAGGAAGTGCCCATCTCTTCCTATCACTGAGATCTAAGCTATTTGCTACATTATTATTGAATCCAGTTCAATATCTTTCGAATAATATTTAAGTGATAGGAAGTGCCCATCTCTTCCTATCACTGAGATCTAAGCTATTTGCTACATTATTATTGAATCGAGTTCAATAACTTTCGAATAATATTTAAGTGATAGGAAGTGCCCATCTCTTCCTATCACTGAGATCTAAGCTATTTGCTACATTATTATTGAATCGAGTTCAATATCTTTCGAATAATATTTAAGTGATAGGAAGTGCCCATCTCTTCCTATCACTGAGATCTAAGCTATTTGCTACATTATTATTGAATCCATTTCAATAACTTTCGAATAATATTTAAGTGATAGGAAGTGCCCATCTCTTCCTATCACTGAGATCTAAGCTATTTGCTACATTATTATTGAATCGAGTTCAATATCTTTCGAATAATATTTAAGTGATAGGAAGTGCCCATCTCTTCCTATCACTGAGATCTAAGCTATTTGCTACATTATTATTGAATCGAGTTCAATAACTTTCGAATAATATTTAAGTGATAGGAAGTGCCCATCTCTTCCTATCACTGAGATCTAAGCTATTTGCTACATTATTATTGAATCGAGTTCAATAACTTTCGAATAATATTTAAGTGATAGGAAGTGCCCATCTCTTCCTATCACTGAGATCTAAGCTATTTGCTACATTATTATTGAATCCATTTCAATAACTTTCGAATAATATTTAAGTGATAGGAAGTGCCCATCTCTTCCTATCACTGAGATCTAAGCTATTTGCTACATTATTATTGAATCGAGTTCAATATCTTTCGAATAATATTTAAGTGATAGGAAGTGCCCATCTCTTCCTATCACTGAGATCTAAGCTATTTGCTACATTATTATTGAATCCAGTTCAATATCTTTCGAATAATATTTAAGTGATAGGAAGTGCCCATCTCTTCCTATCACTGAGATCTAAGCTATTTGCTACATTATTATTGAATCGAGTTCAATAACTTTCGAATAATATTTAAGTGATAGGAAGTGCCCATCTCTTCCTATCACTGAGATCTAAGCTATTTGCTACATTATTATTGAATCGAGTTCAATATCTTTCGAATAATATTTAAGTGATAGGAAGTGCCCATCTCTTCCTATCACTGAGATCTAAGCTATTTGCTACATTATTATTGAATCCATTTCAATAACTTTCGAATAATATTTAAGTGATAGGAAGTGCCCATCTCTTCCTATCACTGAGATCTAAGCTATTTGCTACATTATTATTGAATCGAGTTCAATATCTTTCGAATAATATTTAAGTGATAGGAAGTGCCCATCTCTTCCTATCACTGAGATCTAAGCTATTTGCTACATTATTATTGAATCGAGTTCAATAACTTTCGAATAATATTTAAGTGATAGGAAGTGCCCATCTCTTCCTATCACTGAGATCTAAGCTATTTGCTACATTATTATTGAATCGAGTTCAATAACTTTCGAATAATATTTAAGTGATAGGAAGTGCCCATCTCTTCCTATCACTGAGATCTAAGCTATTTGCTACATTATTATTGAATCGAGTTCAATAACTTTCGAATAATATTTAAGTGATAGGAAGTGCCCATCTCTTCCTATCACTGAGATCTAAGCTATTTGCTACATTATTATTGAATCCATTTCAATAACTTTCGAATAATATTTAAGTGATAGGAAGTGCCCATCTCTTCCTATCACTGAGATCTAAGCTATTTGCTACATTATTATTGAATCGAGTTCAATAACTTTCGAATAATATTTAAGTGATAGGAATTGCCCATCTCTTCCTATCACTGAGATCTAAGCTATTTGCTACATTATTATTGAATCGAGTTCAATATCTTTCGAATAATATTTAAGTGATAGGAAGTGCCCATCTCTTCCTATCACTGAGATCTAAGCTATTTGCTACATTATTATTGAATCCAGTTCAATAATTTTCGAATAATATTTAAGTGATAGGAAGTGCCCATCTCTTCCTATCACTGAGATCTAAGCTATTTGCTACATTATTATTGAATCGAGTTCAATAACTTTCGAATAATATTTAAGTGATAGGAAGTGCCCATCTCTTCCTATCACTGAGATCTAAGCTATTTGCTACATTATTATTGAATCGAGTTCAATATCTTTCGAATAATATTTAAGTGATAGGAAGTGCCCATCTCTTCCTATCACTGAGATCTAAGCTATTTGCTACATTATTATTGAATCCAGTTCAATAATTTTCGAATAATATTTAAGTGATAGGAAGTGCCCATCTCTTCCTATCACTGAGATCTAAGCTATTTGCTACATTATTATTGAATCCAGTTCAATAATTTTCGAATAATATTTAAGTGATAGGAAGTGCCCATCTCTTCCTATCACTGAGATCTAAGCTATTTGCTACATTATTATTGAATCGAGTTCAATAACTTTCGAATAATATTTAAGTGATAGGAAGTGCCCATCTCTTCCTATCACTGAGATCTAAGCTATTTGCTACATTATTATTGAATCCAGTTCAATAATTTTCGAATAATATTTAAGTGATAGGAAGTGCCCATCTCTTCCTATCACTGAGATCTAAGCTATTTGCTACATTATTATTGAATCGAGTTCAATAATTTTCGAATAATATTTAAGTGATAGGAAGTGCCCATCTCTTCCTATCACTGAGATCTAAGCTATTTGCTACATTATTATTGAATCGAGTTCAATATCTTTCGAATAATATTTAAGTGATAGGAAGTGCCCATCTCTTCCTATCACTGAGATCTAAGCTATTTGCTACATTATTATTGAATCCAGTTCAATAACTTTCGAATAATATTTAAGTGATAGGAAGTGCCCATCTCTTCCTATCACTGAGATCTAAGCTATTTGCTACATTATTATTGAATCCAGTTCAATAATTTTCGAATAATATTTAAGTGATAGGAAGTGCCCATCTCTTCCTATCACTGAGATCTAAGCTATTTGCTACATTATTATTGAATCCAGTTCAATAATTTTCGAATAATATTTAAGTGATAGGAAGTGCCCATCTCTTCCTATCACTGAGATCTAAGCTATTTGCTACATTATTATTGAATCGAGTTCAATAATTTTCGAATAATATTTAAGTGATAGGAAGTGCCCATCTCTTCCTATCACTGAGATCTAAGCTATTTGCTACATTATTATTGAATCGAGTTCAATAACTTTCGAATAATATTTAAGTGATAGGAAGTGCCCATCTCTTCCTATCACTGAGATCTAAGCTATTTGCTACATTATTATTGAATCCAGTTCAATAACTTTCGAATAATATTTAAGTGATAGGAAGTGCCCATCTCTTCCTATCACTGAGATCTAAGCTATTTGCTACATTATTATTGAATCGAGTTCAATATCTTTCGAATAATATTTAAGTGATAGGAAGTGCCCATCTCTTCCTATCACTATCACTTAAATATTATTCGAAAGTTATTGAACTCGATTCAATAATAATGTAGCAAATAGCTTAGATCTCAGTGATAGGAAGAGATGGGCACTTCCTATCACTTAAATATTATTCGAAAGATATTGAACTCGATTCAATAATAATGTAGCAAATAGCTTAGATCTCAGTGATAGGAAGAGATGGGCACTTCCTATCACTTAAATATTATTCGAAAGTTATTGAAATGGATTCAATAATAATGTAGCAAATAGCTTAGATCTCAGTGATAGGAAGAGATGGGCACTTCCTATCACTTAAATATTATTCGAAAGATATTGAACTCGATTCAATAATAATGTAGCAAATAGCTTAGATCTCAGTGATAGGAAGAGATGGGCACTTCCTATCACTTAAATATTATTCGAAAGTTATTGAACTCGATTCAATAATAATGTAGCAAATAGCTTAGATCTCAGTGATAGGAAGAGATGGGCACTTCCTATCACTTAAATATTATTCGAAAGATATTGAACTGGATTCAATAATAATGTAGCAAATAGCTTAGATCTCAGTGATAGGAAGAGATGGGCACTTCCTATCACTTAAATATTATTCGAAAGATATTGAACTCGATTCAATAATAATGTAGCAAATAGCTTAGATCTCAGTGATAGGAAGAGATGGGCACTTCCTATCACTTAAATATTATTCGAAAGTTATTGAAATGGATTCAATAATAATGTAGCAAATAGCTTAGATCTCAGTGATAGGAAGAGATGGGCACTTCCTATCACTTAAATATTATTCGAAAGTTATTGAACTCGATTCAATAATAATGTAGCAAATAGCTTAGATCTCAGTGATAGGAAGAGATGGGCACTTCCTATCACTTAAATATTATTCGAAAGTTATTGAACTCGATTCAATAATAATGTAGCAAATAGCTTAGATCTCAGTGATAGGAAGAGATGGGCACTTCCTATCACTTAAATATTATTCGAAAGTTATTGAACTCGATTCAATAATAATGTAGCAAATAGCTTAGATCTCAGTGATAGGAAGAGATGGGCACTTCCTATCACTTAAATATTATTCGAAAATTATTGAACTGGATTCAATAATAATGTAGCAAATAGCTTAGATCTCAGTGATAGGAAGAGATGGGCACTTCCTATCACTTAAATATTATTCGAAAATTATTGAACTGGATTCAATAATAATGTAGCAAATAGCTTAGATCTCAGTGATAGGAAGAGATGGGCACTTCCTATCACTTAAATATTATTCGAAAATTATTGAACTGGATTCAATAATAATGTAGCAAATAGCTTAGATCTCAGTGATAGGAAGAGATGGGCACTTCCTATCACTTAAATATTATTCGAAAATTATTGAACTGGATTCAATAATAATGTAGCAAATAGCTTAGATCTCAGTGATAGGAAGAGATGGGCACTTCCTATCACTTAAATATTATTCGAAAATTATTGAACTGGATTCAATAATAATGTAGCAAATAGCTTAGATCTCAGTGATAGGAAGAGATGGGCACTTCCTATCACTTAAATATTATTCGAAAGTTATTGAACTCGATTCAATAATAATGTAGCAAATAGCTTAGATCTCAGTGATAGGAAGAGATGGGCACTTCCTATCACTTAAATATTATTCGAAAATTATTGAACTGGATTCAATAATAATGTAGCACTGTGACATCAAAAATGTTGATCGACGTTATTTGAACACAGCAGGAAATGAAAGTATTCATCTTTCATTTTAGCATAATTTCCTACTGATTTTCAGAAAAATTCCTTACGTTAATTTAGCTTCAATTGTTATGTGAAATTGAAAGGTTTGATTTGATCATGATTGAATTATTTTCAATGGTCTCAAAGAGATCATGAAACAAATATTCAATGTATGTTAATTTTTCTTCATTCTTCAATTATTTCTTCAAAATTTCTAGATCAAATTTGATTTTCAATTTCTTAGATTTTGATAATAAAATGGGATAAATTGACAAATATAACGATTACTCTTCTTCAGCGTATCTCAGCGGGCTTTCGAACGAATCTAAAAGAGTTCACGTAACTTATTAGGCGTTGATATTGCAGTAATATTTAAAAGTTCGTTTAGTTTATTTTTATAAAATGATTGTGAAGCTTGTACATTTGTGAATCCGAACGCGTCCGCCGCCAACTAAACATGCTTCGTTCACGAGAGAAGTCTTAAAACATCGATTTTAAACATTCAGAAGCAGACTAAGAATGAAGAAATATGTTTACTGTATACAAGATAGAACGAAGAAATATGTTTACTGTATACAAGACACTGGAACGCACCATAAATTTTTAACAATAATTCCAATATTGATTTTAAAATCCTTTTAATTCAATTTTAATTTTTTTTTGATGATATATCTTCCGTCACCGAAGCGCGTTTTGTTCTCATTCGACGGGTTAGGATTCACCACTGGTAAAAACTATTACATACAAAAATTTCCTGAATATCTCTCGATAACCTTGTTAAATACCTACAAAGTATTATTGAATCAACCAAACCAGTTGGAGTGTGAACGTACCTAAACGAAACCCTAAACCTAAAAAATTTATTCCAGAAATTACCGAAGTTTTTTTTTTAATTTGAAATATTTTTTCATAATTATAATATTACTTGTTTCATTTTCTGCTGCTGTCTTCTTCCCAAGTGATTATCAATCGACAAGATCACCGGATACGGCGACGTTTTGAACGCGGTCTCCCTAATAGCTTCGCAAATATCCGACAACAAGATTTCATTGCCAAATGAGTTTCGTCGAAATCTCGTTCTCACATTGACAAAAGGCTAACAAGCTGTAAGCATGCCGTTTTTTGAATCGGTAGCGTGGGTGATCAAAATATTGCAAGATCAAGACACTCGTTGCATCTTAAAACATTGTTCTTTCAATTAAAAACTGAATTAACCTACTTCATTTGATCTACTGAAATGGCGTGGTGACGCTGCTTGATTACAGTGTAGTCTATGTCGATGTTGGATTCCAATTTTAAATAAATTCATTTTATTAAAATTCGGTAGCCATGTGCGGCTGAATATTTTAGCATAAATATTAATATACCGTTTTTCTTTAACATTTACTTATTGCCATAATTTTTCTTTAATATTTTCAGCTTGGTATTCTTTTTAATTCGTATTCTTTTTAATTCGTCTATGATTTTAAGTTTTTAAAAAAATAATATTTATCCAATTCAAGGCTGGTCTCTTCTTTGAAGATTATTCTGGATGCTACTTTGAGGGGGGTAGCATCCAAACGCATTCGGATGAGAAGTCATCAGTCATGAATTGGATCAATTTCAAGTTTATAAGACTAAAGACGATTTAAATTGATAAAATTTAATTATTTTTTGAATTAATTATTTTGTTATTTCCGAGACAACTCTTCAATTCATCGTGCAATCATCGACTTCAGACTTCACTGCCTTCTTCCATCCGGACCACTGGCGATACTTTGTTAGTATTCTTTTTATTTTTGTTTTTTTAATTTTATCTTTTTAATTCGTCTATTATTTTAGGTATTTTTAAAATAATTTTTATCCAATTCAAGGCTGGTCGATTCTTTGAAGATTATTCTGGATGCTACTTTGAGGGGGGTAGCATCCAAACTCATTCGGATGAGAAGTCATCAGTCATGAATTGGATCAATTTCAAGTTTATAAGATGAAAGACGAATTAAATTGATAAATTTATTTATTTTTTGATTTAATTTTTATCATTTCCGAGTCAACACTTCATTTCATCGTGCAATCGTCGACTCCAGAGTTCACTGCCTTCTTCCACCCGGACCACTGGCGATACTTTGTAAGTATTCTTTTTAATTCGTCTATTATTTTAAGTTTTTTTAAAAATAATATTTATCCAATTCAAGGCTGGTCTCTTCTCTGAAGGATAGTTTGAATGCTACTTTGAGGGGGGTAGCATCCAAACTCATTCTGATGAGAAGTCATCAGTCATGAATTGGATCAATTTCAAGTTTAAAATACAAAGACGATTTAAATTGATAAAATTTAATTATTTTTTGAATTAATATTTTTGTTATTTCCGAGACAACTCTTCAATTCATCGTGCAATCATCGACTTCAGACTTCACTGCCTTCTTCCATCCGGACCACTGGTGATACTTTGTTAGTATTCTTTTTATTTTTGTTTTTTTAATTTTATCTTTTTAATTCGTCTATTATTTTAAGTTTTTTAAAAAATAATATTTATCCAATTCAAGGCTGGTCTCTTCTCTGAAGGATAGTTTGGATGCTACTTTGAAGGGGGTAGCATCCAAACTCATTCTGATGAGAAGTTATCAGTCATGAATTGGATCAATTTCGAGTTTATAAGACTAAAGACGATTTAAATTGATAAAATTTAATTATTTTTTGAATTAATATTTATTATTTCCGAGACAACTCTTCAATTCATCGTGCAATCATCGACTTCAGACTTCACTGCCTTCTTCCATTTGGACCACTGGCGATACTTTGTGAGTATTCTTTTTATTTTTGTTTTTTTTTAATTTTATCTTTTTAATTCACCTATTATTTTAAGTTTTTTTTTAATATGCTAAAATTGAAAAGAGCTCCGTAAGCCCAAATTTTCCAAAAGTTTTGGCTTATTTTCTCGTGTACAAAAAATTGTCAAATTTTCGACGACGTATTTCTCGGCTCTATGACCACGTAGAACATTGTGCTCCGGGTATTTGAGACAACTAACACTGCTCAATAAGATAGTGCAAAAATATCTGTACGAAAAGAGCTCCGTACGCCCAAACTGGAGCATCGAAATGTCAATATGAAAAAAAATTTTCCAAAAGTAGAGCGCTCCATTGTACATCCCTGTCAGTCTATGTAAAGGAGATTTTTCAACTGAGCTCCTTCGGCGTGCAAGAGTGTATTGGTTATAAGAGAAGAGAATATCTTCACTCTTTCGACAAAAATTTTTTCAAAGGTGTTTGCTCATTTTCTCGGCTCTATGAGCACGTAGCGCCTTGTGCTCAGGCTCATTTTATAGAGCTTGATGCGCTGAATACGGTAATGCAAAAAAACCTGCTCCAAAAGAGGTGCGTACGCCAAAACTGGAGTATCGAACATGTGCAAAAAATTGACAAATTTTCGACGACGTATATCTCGGCTCTATGAGCACGTAAACGTTGTGCTCCGGGTATTTTAAACAACTAACACTGCTCAATAAGATAGTGCAAAAATATCTGCACGAAAATAGCTCCGTACGCCCAAACTGGAGCATCGAAAATCCACAAAAAATGAAAAAATTCATTTAGTTTCAGCTCCGTGAGCACCTAAAAGGTTGTGCTCTGAAAATGAGCAAATGAGCATATTCTGAAAATGAGCATATTCTTCTAAAATGGAGCATCGAAATGTCACCATGATATGACAAATGGTTAACGCTGGACGGTCATTTTGCCCAAATGACGTTTTTGCACCAATTCGTGTTTTTAGACTCATTTTTCATCAGAAAAGTGTCTAAGCTCATCGAAAATCAGTCATTTTTGAAAAACGTCACTTTTTAGGCTGGACGTAGAAGTGTCCATTTTGCCCACTTTCAATTTTTCACTTGTATTTAACATTTTAAGCCATCCTAAGGCTTCTTTTCGACAATTTTCAAAAATGGGGAAAGGTGTACTTTGTAGTTTGTAGTTTCTTATAAAAATGATGATTAATAAATGGCGAAGCTAGAAAAAGATCTAAAGCCTTTAACAAATCTAGATCTCATTGAATTAGTTGACTCATTAGGAATCAAGAATTTCCGTGTGTGATGCGAGATACTTTACCAGCGAAGCCGAAAGAGAAAGAAGTAGGTATTGTAAATTTAGATTCTTCTGAAGGTAGAGGAACACATTGGGTTTGTTATTCCAAAAATAAAGATAAAATATATTACTTTGATTCGTTCGGATTAGATCCACCTTTAGAACTTCAAGAATATTTAAAAACAATGAAAAAAAAAATAAAATAATGTCATAAAACAACCTTTTTAAAGGATTGAACATTGAATAAATTTATTCGTCAAATCTGTCATAACATAGATAAAAATTTACTTCTGAATCAACTTGAATGTTTTCAGTTTCCAATCCATATCAATACTTAATTGAAATTCTCGAATTACATCCATTCCCAAAAGATTGAAATCGAAGAAATTATCATGAGATGTGCGGCATTCAATGTATACCGACGGATCCTGAAAGTTAGTCATTAAACTAAATGAAATTAAAGAAAACAAACTTGTATTGATAAAATGTGAATATTATGGGAGAATCCTGTGCCAACAATTGTTTCCAATGATCTCACGCTCAAATACGTATACGGCGCACCAGGATAAACGATAAACCAAACGTTGTAAGGTTTAGAATTCAACCTTTCTGAAAGTTTCTATTATTATACCTAAGTTATCATAACCACTACCTGGATATTGGCATGCAAGAGGGATCATTAGACGATGATGGACTCCGTGAATTCGGCCATGCGCTGGAAACGGAAAACTTGGAAACGATCCAAGAGCCAAGTGTTTCATGTGAAATGCATCTCCAAGCTAAAAACAGAGTATTAGATTAAAATAGCTTAAAAACCCTACATCGAATAAGTCTTTTTCTTTCATATCCATCAGTAAAACATCGTATTCGTTGTAAGGAACAATTTTGGCATCTTCATCAGAGCTCTAAAAAGTTAAATTTATTTAGAAAGAGTTTTAACTCTTCTAATATCATTTTGGAAGCTTACAAAGTAAAAATAGAAAATAGAATTAGAACGATATGTTGCAATGAAATGAATTTTGGAAGCTCTAAATAAAAAAGAACTCCGATTTAGTTCTACTTTAGTTTCTATCATGTATCTGTACTAGTTGATTATGGTAAATAGATTTAAATAAAACTTATAAAGCAGAAAACCCTACCCCAATCGACCGCTTTGCACATTAAATTTCTCGGCTCCGTGAGCACCTTAGATCTCAGTGATAGGAAGAGATGGGCACTTCCTATCACTTAAATATTATTCGAAAATTATTGAACTGGATTCAATAATAATGTAGCAAATAGCTTAGATCTCAGTGATAGGAAGAGATGGGCACTTCCTATCACTTAAATATTATTCGAAAGTTATTGAACTCGATTCAATAATAATGTAGCAAATAGCTTAGATCTCAGTGATAGGAAGAGATGGGCACTTCCTATCACTTAAATATTATTCGAAAGTTATTGAACTCGATTCAATAATAATGTAGCAAATAGCTTAGATCTCAGTGATAGGAAGAGATGGGCACTTCCTATCACTTAAATATTATTCGAAAATTATTGAACTGGATTCAATAATAATGTAGCAAATAGCTTAGATCTCAGTGATAGGAAGAGATGGGCACTTCCTATCACTTAAATATTATTCGAAAATTATTGAACTGGATTCAATAATAATGTAGCAAATAGCTTAGATCTCAGTGATAGGAAGAGATGGGCACTTCCTATCACTTAAATATTATTCGAAAATTATTGAACTGGATTCAATAATAATGTAGCAAATAGCTTAGATCTCAGTGATAGGAAGAGATGGGCACTTCCTATCACTTAAATATTATTCGAAAATTATTGAACTGGATTCAATAATAATGTAGCAAATAGCTTAGATCTCAGTGATAGGAAGAGATGGGCACTTCCTATCACTTAAATATTATTCGAAAATTATTGAACTGGATTCAATAATAATGTAGCAAATAGCTTAGATCTCAGTGATAGGAAGAGATGGGCACTTCCTATCACTTAAATATTATTCGAAAGTTATTGAACTCGATTCAATAATAATGTAGCAAATAGCTTAGATCTCAGTGATAGGAAGAGATGGGCACTTCCTATCACTTAAATATTATTCGAAAATTATTGAACTGGATTCAATAATAATGTAGCACTGTGACATCAAAAATGTTGATCGACGTTATTTGAACACAGCAGGAAATGAAAGTATTCATCTTTCATTTTAGCATAATTTCCTACTGATTTTCAGAAAAATTCCTTACGTTAATTTAGCTTCAATTGTTATGTGAAATTGAAAGGTTTGATTTGATCATGATTGAATTATTTTCAATGGTCTCAAAGAGATCATGAAACAAATATTCAATGTATGTTAATTTTTCTTCATTCTTCAATTATTTCTTCAAAATTTCTAGATCAAATTTGATTTTCAATTTCTTAGATTTTGATAATAAAATGGGATAAATTGACAAATATAACGATTACTCTTCTTCAGCGTATCTCAGCGGGCTTTCGAACGAATCTAAAAGAGTTCACGTAACTTATTAGGCGTTGATATTGCAGTAATATTTAAAAGTTCGTTTAGTTTATTTTTATAAAATGATTGTGAAGCTTGTACATTTGTGAATCCGAACGCGTCCGCCGCCAACTAAACATGCTTCGTTCACGAGAGAAGTCTTAAAACATCGATTTTAAACATTCAGAAGCAGACTAAGAATGAAGAAATATGTTTACTGTATACAAGATAGAACGAAGAAATATGTTTACTGTATACAAGACACTGGAACGCACCATAAATTTTTAACAATAATTCCAATATTGATTTTAAAATCCTTTTAATTCAATTTTAATTTTTTTTTGATGATATATCTTCCGTCACCGAAGCGCGTTTTGTTCTCATTCGACGGGTTAGGATTCACCACTGGTAAAAACTATTACATACAAAAATTTCCTGAATATCTCTCGATAACCTTGTTAAATACCTACAAAGTATTATTGAATCAACCAAACCAGTTGGAGTGTGAACGTACCTAAACGAAACCCTAAACCTAAAAAATTTATTCCAGAAATTACCGAAGTTTTTTTTTTAATTTGAAATATTTTTTCATAATTATAATATTACTTGTTTCATTTTCTGCTGCTGTCTTCTTCCCAAGTGATTATCAATCGACAAGATCACCGGATACGGCGACGTTTTGAACGCGGTCTCCCTAATAGCTTCGCAAATATCCGACAACAAGATTTCATTGCCAAATGAGTTTCGTCGAAATCTCGTTCTCACATTGACAAAAGGCTAACAAGCTGTAAGCATGCCGTTTTTTGAATCGGTAGCGTGGGTGATCAAAATATTGCAAGATCAAGACACTCGTTGCATCTTAAAACATTGTTCTTTCAATTAAAAACTGAATTAACCTACTTCATTTGATCTACTGAAATGGCGTGGTGACGCTGGTATTTAAAAAAAATGGCGTGGTGACGCTGGTATTTAACAAGGTTATCGAGAGATATTCAGGAAATTTTTGTATGTAATAGTTTTTACCAGTGGTGAATCCTAACCCGTCGAATGAGAACAAAACGCGCTTCGGTGACGGAAGATATATCATCAAAAAAAAATTAAAATTGAATTAAAAGGATTTTAAAATCAATATTGGAATTATTGTTAAAAATTTATGGTGCGTTCCAGTGTCTTGTATACAGTAAACATATTTCTTCGTTCTATCTTGTATACAGTAAACATATTTCTTCATTCTTAGTCTGCTTCTGAATGTTTAAAATCGATGTTTTAAGACTTCTCTCGTGAACGAAGCATGTTTAGTTGGCGGCGGACGCGTTCGGATTCACAAATGTACAAGCTTCACAATCATTTTATAAAAATAAACTAAACGAACTTTTAAATATTACTGCAATATCAACGCCTAATAAGTTACGTGAACTCTTTTAGATTCGTTCGAAAGCCCGCTGAGATACGCTGAAGAAGAGTAATCGTTATATTTGTCAATTTATCCCATTTTATTATCAAAATCTAAGAAATTGAAAATCAAATTTGATCTAGAAATTTTGAAGAAATAATTGAAGAATGAAGAAAAATTAACATACATTGAATATTTGTTTCATGATCTCTTTGAGACCATTGAAAATAATTCAATCATGATCAAATCAAACCTTTCAATTTCACATAACAATTGAAGCTAAATTAACGTAAGGAATTTTTCTGAAAATCAGTAGGAAATTATGCTAAAATGAAAGATGAATACTTTCATTTCCTGCTGTGTTCAAATAACGTCGATCAACATTTTTGATGTCACAGTGCTACATTATTATTGAATCCAGTTCAATAATTTTCGAATAATATTTAAGTGATAGGAAGTGCCCATCTCTTCCTATCACTGAGATCTAAGCTATTTGCTACATTATTATTGAATCGAGTTCAATAACTTTCGAATAATATTTAAGTGATAGGAAGTGCCCATCTCTTCCTATCACTGAGATCTAAGCTATTTGCTACATTATTATTGAATCCAGTTCAATAATTTTCGAATAATATTTAAGTGATAGGAAGTGCCCATCTCTTCCTATCACTGAGATCTAAGCTATTTGCTACATTATTATTGAATCCAGTTCAATAATTTTCGAATAATATTTAAGTGATAGGAAGTGCCCATCTCTTCCTATCACTGAGATCTAAGCTATTTGCTACATTATTATTGAATCCAGTTCAATAATTTTCGAATAATATTTAAGTGATAGGAAGTGCCCATCTCTTCCTATCACTGAGATCTAAGCTATTTGCTACATTATTATTGAATCCAGTTCAATAATTTTCGAATAATATTTAAGTGATAGGAAGTGCCCATCTCTTCCTATCACTGAGATCTAAGCTATTTGCTACATTATTATTGAATCCAGTTCAATAATTTTCGAATAATATTTAAGTGATAGGAAGTGCCCATCTCTTCCTATCACTGAGATCTAAGCTATTTGCTACATTATTATTGAATCGAGTTCAATAACTTTCGAATAATATTTAAGTGATAGGAAGTGCCCATCTCTTCCTATCACTGAGATCTAAGCTATTTGCTACATTATTATTGAATCGAGTTCAATAACTTTCGAATAATATTTAAGTGATAGGAAGTGCCCATCTCTTCCTATCACTGAGATCTAAGCTATTTGCTACATTATTATTGAATCCAGTTCAATAATTTTCGAATAATATTTAAGTGATAGGAAGTGCCCATCTCTTCCTATCACTGAGATCTAAGGTGCTCACGGAGCCGAGAAATTTAATTTTGAAATTTTTTATTTTTGTGCATTTTTTGATGCTCGAGTTTGGGTGTACGAAGCTCTTTTTGAGCAGGTTTTTTTGCATTACCGTAATCATCTCATCGAGTTCTGTAAAATGAGCCTAAGCACAACTTTCTACGTGCTCATAGAGCCGAGAAACACGTCGTCGAAAATTTGCCAAATTTTTGCACATTGCCGATGCTCGAGTTTGGGCATACGTAGCTCTTTTTGAGCAGGTTTTTTTGCACTACCGTATGCACCGTATTAAGAGCTCTAAAATGAGCCAAAGCACAAGGCGCTACGGGCTCATAGAGCCGAGAAAATGAGCAAAAACTTTTGGAAAAATTTTTTTCATGTTGACCCTTCGATGCTCCATTTCAGAAGATTGTTCTCATTTTGAAAAACTAGAGTTAGACTATCTTTAACAGAATTTTTTGCTCTACAACATATCCTGAGCACAACCTTGTAGGTGCTCACGGAGCCGAGAAATTTAATTTTGAAATTTTTTATTTTTGTGCATTTTTGATGCTCGAGTTTGGGTGTACGGAGCTCTTTTTGAGCAGGTTTTTTTGCATTACCGTAATCAGCTCATCGAGTTCTGTAAAATGGCTCAAAAAGAGCTACGTATGCCCAAACTCGAGCATCGGCAATGTGCAAAAATTTGGCAAATTTTCGACGACGTGTTTCTCGGCTCTATGAGCACGTAGAAAGTTGTGCTTAGGCTCATTTTACAGAACTCGATGAGCTGATTACGGTAATGCAAAAAAACCTGCTCAAAAAGAGCTCCGTACACCCAAACTCGAGCATCAAAAATGCACAAAAATAAAAAATTTCAAAATTAAATTTCTCGGCTCCGTGAGCACCTACAAGGTTGTGCTCAGGATATGTTGTAGAGCAAAAAATTCTGTTTAAGATAGTCTAACTCTAGTTTCTCAAAAAGAGAACAATCTTCTGAAATGGAGCATCGAAGGGTCAACATGAAAAAAATTTTTCCAAAAGTTTTTGCTCATTTTCTCGGCTCTATGAGCCCGTAGCGCCTTGTGATTAGGCTCATTGTAGAGCTCTTGATACAGTGAATACGGTAGTGCAGAAAAACCTGCACGAAAAGAGCTCTGTACGCCCAAACTGGAGCATCGATCATGTGCAAAAAATTACCAAATTTTCGACGATGAATTTCTCGGCTCTATGAGCACTTAGAACGTTGTGCTCCGGGTATTTTAGACAACTAACACTGCTCAATAAGATAGTGCAAAAAACCGTGCTTCAAAAGAGCTCCGTTCGCCCAAACTGGAGCATCGAAAATGCACAAAACATGAAAAAAATTCATCTCTCCGTTTCGCAGCTCCGTGAGCACCTACAAGGCTGAGCTCATGATATGTTGTAGAGCAAAAAATTCTGTTTAAGATAGTCTAACGCGCGACACTCATAATGAGCACAATTTTCTGAAATGGAGCATCGAAGGGTCAACATGAAACATTGTGCTCATTATGAGTGTCGCGCGTTAGACTATCTTAAACAGAATTTTTTGCTCTACAACATATCATGAGCTCAGCCTTGTAGGTGCTCACGGAGCTGCGAAACGGAGAGATGAATTTTTTTCATGTTTTGTGCATTTTCGATGCTCCAGTTTGGGCGAACGGAGCTCTTTTGAAGCACGGTTTTTTGCACTATCTTATTGAGCAGTGTTAGTTGTCTAAAATACCCGGAGCACAACGTTCTAAGTGCTCATAGAGCCGAGAAATTCATCGTCGAAAATTTGGTAATTTTTTGCACATGATCGATGCTCCAGTTTGGGCGTACAGAGCTCTTTTCGTGCAGGTTTTTCTGCACTACCGTATTCACTGTATCAAGAGCTCTACAATGAGCCTAATCACAAGGCGCTACGGGCTCATAGAGCCGAGAAAATGAGCAAAAACTTTTGGAAAAATTTTTTTCATGTTGACCCTTCGATGCTCCATTTCAGAAGATTGTTCTCTTTTTGAGAAACTAGAGTTAGACTATCTTAAACAGAATTTTTTGCTCTACAACATATCCTGAGCACAACCTTGTAGGTGCTCACGGAGCCGAGAAATTTAATTTTGAAATTTTTTATTTTTGTGCATTTTTTGATGCTCGAGTTTGGGTGTACGAAGCTCTTTTTGAGCAGGTTTTTTTGCATTACCGTAATCATCTCATCGAGTTCTGTAAAATGAGCCTAAGCACAACTTTCTACGTGCTCATAGAGCCGAGAAACACGTCGTCGAAAATTTGCCAAATTTTTGCACATTGCCGATGCTCGAGTTTGGGCATACGTAGCTCTTTTTGAGCCATTTTACAGAACTCGATGAGCTGATTACGGTAATGCAAAAAAACCTGCTCAAAAAGAGCTCCGTACACCCAAACTCGAGCATCAAAAATGCACAAAAATAAAAAATTTCAAAATTAAATTTCTCGGCTCCGTGAGCACCTACAAGGTTGTGCTCAGGATATGTTGTAGAGCAAAAAATTCTGTTTAAGATAGTCTAACTCTAGTTTCTCAAAAAGAGAACAATCTTCTGAAATGGAGCATCGAAGGGTCAACATGAAAAAAATTTTTCCAAAAGTTTTTGCTCATTTTCTCGGCTCTATGAGCCCGTAGCGCCTTGTGATTAGGCTCATTGTAGAGCTCTTGATACAGTGAATACGGTAGTGCAGAAAAACCTGCACGAAAAGAGCTCTGTACGCCCAAACTGGAGCATCGATCATGTGCAAAAATTTGGCAAATTTTCGACGACGTGTTTCTCGGCTCTATGAGCACGTAGAAAGTTGTGCTTAGGCTCATTTTACAGAACTCGATGAGATGATTACGGTAATGCAAAAAAACCTGCTCAAAAAGAGCTTCGTACACCCAAACTCGAGCATCAAAAAATGCACAAAAATAAAAAATTTCAAAATTAAATTTCTCGGCTCCGTGAGCACCTTAGATCTCAGTGATAGGAAGAGATGGGCACTTCCTATCACTTAAATATTATTCGAAAATTATTGAACTGGATTCAATAATAATGTAGCAAATAGCTTAGATCTCAGTGATAGGAAGAGATGGGCACTTCCTATCACTTAAATATTATTCGAAAGTTATTGAACTCGATTCAATAATAATGTAGCAAATAGCTTAGATCTCAGTGATAGGAAGAGATGGGCACTTCCTATCACTTAAATATTATTCGAAAGTTATTGAACTCGATTCAATAATAATGTAGCAAATAGCTTAGATCTCAGTGATAGGAAGAGATGGGCACTTCCTATCACTTAAATATTATTCGAAAATTATTGAACTGGATTCAATAATAATGTAGCAAATAGCTTAGATCTCAGTGATAGGAAGAGATGGGCACTTCCTATCACTTAAATATTATTCGAAAATTATTGAACTGGATTCAATAATAATGTAGCAAATAGCTTAGATCTCAGTGATAGGAAGAGATGGGCACTTCCTATCACTTAAATATTATTCGAAAATTATTGAACTGGATTCAATAATAATGTAGCAAATAGCTTAGATCTCAGTGATAGGAAGAGATGGGCACTTCCTATCACTTAAATATTATTCGAAAATTATTGAACTGGATTCAATAATAATGTAGCAAATAGCTTAGATCTCAGTGATAGGAAGAGATGGGCACTTCCTATCACTTAAATATTATTCGAAAATTATTGAACTGGATTCAATAATAATGTAGCAAATAGCTTAGATCTCAGTGATAGGAAGAGATGGGCACTTCCTATCACTTAAATATTATTCGAAAGTTATTGAACTCGATTCAATAATAATGTAGCAAATAGCTTAGATCTCAGTGATAGGAAGAGATGGGCACTTCCTATCACTTAAATATTATTCGAAAATTATTGAACTGGATTCAATAATAATGTAGCACTGTGACATCAAAAATGTTGATCGACGTTATTTGAACACAGCAGGAAATGAAAGTATTCATCTTTCATTTTAGCATAATTTCCTACTGATTTTCAGAAAAATTCCTTACGTTAATTTAGCTTCAATTGTTATGTGAAATTGAAAGGTTTGATTTGATCATGATTGAATTATTTTCAATGGTCTCAAAGAGATCATGAAACAAATATTCAATGTATGTTAATTTTTCTTCATTCTTCAATTATTTCTTCAAAATTTCTAGATCAAATTTGATTTTCAATTTCTTAGATTTTGATAATAAAATGGGATAAATTGACAAATATAACGATTACTCTTCTTCAGCGTATCTCAGCGGGCTTTCGAACGAATCTAAAAGAGTTCACGTAACTTATTAGGCGTTGATATTGCAGTAATATTTAAAAGTTCGTTTAGTTTATTTTTATAAAATGATTGTGAAGCTTGTACATTTGTGAATCCGAACGCGTCCGCCGCCAACTAAACATGCTTCGTTCACGAGAGAAGTCTTAAAACATCGATTTTAAACATTCAGAAGCAGACTAAGAATGAAGAAATATGTTTACTGTATACAAGATAGAACGAAGAAATATGTTTACTGTATACAAGACACTGGAACGCACCATAAATTTTTAACAATAATTCCAATATTGATTTTAAAATCCTTTTAATTCAATTTTAATTTTTTTTTGATGATATATCTTCCGTCACCGAAGCGCGTTTTGTTCTCATTCGACGGGTTAGGATTCACCACTGGTAAAAACTATTACATACAAAAATTTCCTGAATATCTCTCGATAACCTTGTTAAATACCTACAAAGTATTATTGAATCAACCAAACCAGTTGGAGTGTGAACGTACCTAAACGAAACCCTAAACCTAAAAAATTTATTCCAGAAATTACCGAAGTTTTTTTTTTAATTTGAAATATTTTTTCATAATTATAATATTACTTGTTTCATTTTCTGCTGCTGTCTTCTTCCCAAGTGATTATCAATCGACAAGATCACCGGATACGGCGACGTTTTGAACGCGGTCTCCCTAATAGCTTCGCAAATATCCGACAACAAGATTTCATTGCCAAATGAGTTTCGTCGAAATCTCGTTCTCACATTGACAAAAGGCTAACAAGCTGTAAGCATGCCGTTTTTTGAATCGGTAGCGTGGGTGATCAAAATATTGCAAGATCAAGACACTCGTTGCATCTTAAAACATTGTTCTTTCAATTAAAAACTGAATTAACCTACTTCATTTGATCTACTGAAATGGCGTGGTGACGCTGGTATTTAAAAAAAATGGCGTGGTGACGCTGGTATTTAACAAGGTTATCGAGAGATATTCAGGAAATTTTTGTATGTAATAGTTTTTACCAGTGGTGAATCCTAACCCGTCGAATGAGAACAAAACGCGCTTCGGTGACGGAAGATATATCATCAAAAAAAAATTAAAATTGAATTAAAAGGATTTTAAAATCAATATTGGAATTATTGTTAAAAATTTATGGTGCGTTCCAGTGTCTTGTATACAGTAAACATATTTCTTCGTTCTATCTTGTATACAGTAAACATATTTCTTCATTCTTAGTCTGCTTCTGAATGTTTAAAATCGATGTTTTAAGACTTCTCTCGTGAACGAAGCATGTTTAGTTGGCGGCGGACGCGTTCGGATTCACAAATGTACAAGCTTCACAATCATTTTATAAAAATAAACTAAACGAACTTTTAAATATTACTGCAATATCAACGCCTAATAAGTTACGTGAACTCTTTTAGATTCGTTCGAAAGCCCGCTGAGATACGCTGAAGAAGAGTAATCGTTATATTTGTCAATTTATCCCATTTTATTATCAAAATCTAAGAAATTGAAAATCAAATTTGATCTAGAAATTTTGAAGAAATAATTGAAGAATGAAGAAAAATTAACATACATTGAATATTTGTTTCATGATCTCTTTGAGACCATTGAAAATAATTCAATCATGATCAAATCAAACCTTTCAATTTCACATAACAATTGAAGCTAAATTAACGTAAGGAATTTTTCTGAAAATCAGTAGGAAATTATGCTAAAATGAAAGATGAATACTTTCATTTCCTGCTGTGTTCAAATAACGTCGATCAACATTTTTGATGTCACAGTGCTACATTATTATTGAATCCAGTTCAATAATTTTCGAATAATATTTAAGTGATAGGAAGTGCCCATCTCTTCCTATCACTGAGATCTAAGCTATTTGCTACATTATTATTGAATCGAGTTCAATAACTTTCGAATAATATTTAAGTGATAGGAAGTGCCCATCTCTTCCTATCACTGAGATCTAAGCTATTTGCTACATTATTATTGAATCCAGTTCAATAATTTTCGAATAATATTTAAGTGATAGGAAGTGCCCATCTCTTCCTATCACTGAGATCTAAGCTATTTGCTACATTATTATTGAATCCAGTTCAATAATTTTCGAATAATATTTAAGTGATAGGAAGTGCCCATCTCTTCCTATCACTGAGATCTAAGCTATTTGCTACATTATTATTGAATCCAGTTCAATAATTTTCGAATAATATTTAAGTGATAGGAAGTGCCCATCTCTTCCTATCACTGAGATCTAAGCTATTTGCTACATTATTATTGAATCCAGTTCAATAATTTTCGAATAATATTTAAGTGATAGGAAGTGCCCATCTCTTCCTATCACTGAGATCTAAGCTATTTGCTACATTATTATTGAATCCAGTTCAATAATTTTCGAATAATATTTAAGTGATAGGAAGTGCCCATCTCTTCCTATCACTGAGATCTAAGCTATTTGCTACATTATTATTGAATCGAGTTCAATAACTTTCGAATAATATTTAAGTGATAGGAAGTGCCCATCTCTTCCTATCACTGAGATCTAAGCTATTTGCTACATTATTATTGAATCGAGTTCAATAACTTTCGAATAATATTTAAGTGATAGGAAGTGCCCATCTCTTCCTATCACTGAGATCTAAGCTATTTGCTACATTATTATTGAATCCAGTTCAATAATTTTCGAATAATATTTAAGTGATAGGAAGTGCCCATCTCTTCCTATCACTGAGATCTAAGGTGCTCACGGAGCCGAGAAATTTAATTTTGAAATTTTTTATTTTTGTGCATTTTTTGATGCTCGAGTTTGGGTGTACGAAGCTCTTTTTGAGCAGGTTTTTTTGCATTACCGTAATCATCTCATCGAGTTCTGTAAAATGAGCCTAAGCACAACTTTCTACGTGCTCATAGAGCCGAGAAACACGTCGTCGAAAATTTGCCAAATTTTTGCACATTGCCGATGCTCGAGTTTGGGCATACGTAGCTCTTTTTGAGCAGGTTTTTTTGCACTACCGTATGCACCGTATTAAGAGCTCTAAAATGAGCCAAAGCACAAGGCGCTACGGGCTCATAGAGCCGAGAAAATGAGCAAAAACTTTTGGAAAAATTTTTTTCATGTTGACCCTTCGATGCTCCATTTCAGAAGATTGTTCTCATTTTGAAAAACTAGAGTTAGACTATCTTTAACAGAATTTTTTGCTCTACAACATATCCTGAGCACAACCTTGTAGGTGCTCACGGAGCCGAGAAATTTAATTTTGAAATTTTTTATTTTTGTGCATTTTTGATGCTCGAGTTTGGGTGTACGGAGCTCTTTTTGAGCAGGTTTTTTTGCATTACCGTAATCAGCTCATCGAGTTCTGTAAAATGGCTCAAAAAGAGCTACGTATGCCCAAACTCGAGCATCGGCAATGTGCAAAAATTTGGCAAATTTTCGACGACGTGTTTCTCGGCTCTATGAGCACGTAGAAAGTTGTGCTTAGGCTCATTTTACAGAACTCGATGAGATGATTACGGTAATGCAAAAAAACCTGCTCAAAAAGAGCTTCGTACACCCAAACTCGAGCATCAAAAAATGCACAAAAATAAAAAATTTCAAAATTAAATTTCTCGGCTCCGTGAGCACCTACAAGGTTGTGCTCAGGATATGTTGTAGAGCAAAAAATTCTGTTTAAGATAGTCTAACTCTAGTTTCTCAAAAAGAGAACAATCTTCTGAAATGGAGCATCGAAGGGTCAACATGAAAAAAATTTTTCCAAAAGTTTTTGCTCATTTTCTCGGCTCTATGAGCCCGTAGCGCCTTGTGATTAGGCTCATTGTAGAGCTCTTGATACAGTGAATACGGTAGTGCAGAAAAACCTGCACGAAAAGAGCTCTGTACGCCCAAACTGGAGCATCGATCATGTGCAAAAAATTACCAAATTTTCGACGATGAATTTCTCGGCTCTATGAGCACTTAGAACGTTGTGCTCCGGGTATTTTAGACAACTAACACTGCTCAATAAGATAGTGCAAAAAACCGTGCTTCAAAAGAGCTCCGTTCGCCCAAACTGGAGCATCGAAAATGCACAAAACATGAAAAAAATTCATCTCTCCGTTTCGCAGCTCCGTGAGCACCTACAAGGCTGAGCTCATGATATGTTGTAGAGCAAAAAATTCTGTTTAAGATAGTCTAACGCGCGACACTCATAATGAGCACAATTTTCTGAAATGGAGCATCGAAGGGTCAACATGAAACAAATTTTTCAAAAATTTTTTGCTCATTTTCTCGGCTTTATGAGCACGTAGCGCCTAGTGATTAGGCTCATTGTAGAGCTCTTGATACAGTGAATACGGTAGTGCAGAAAAACCTGCACGAAAAGAGCTCTGTACGCCCAAACTGGAGCATCGATCATGTGCAAAAAATTACCAAATTTTCGACGATGAATTTCTCGGCTCTATGAGCACTTATAACGTTGTGCTCCGGGTATTTTAGACAACTAAAACTGCTCAATAAGATAGTGCAAAAAACCGTGCTTCAAAAGAGCTCCGTACGCCCAAACTGGAGCATCGAAAATGCACAAAACATGAAAAAATTCATATCTCAGTTTCGCAGCTCCGTGAGCACCTACAAGGCGTGCTCATAGAGCCGAGATATACGTCGTCGAAAATTTGTCAATTTTTTGCACATGTTCGATACTCCAGTTTTGGCGTACGCACCTCTTTTGGAGCAGGTTTTTTTGCATTACCGTATTCAGCGCATCAAGCTCTATAAAATGAGCCTGAGCACAAGGCGCTACGTGCTCATAGAGCCGAGAAAATGAGCAAACACCTTTGAAAAAATTTTTGTCGAAAGAGTGAAGATATTCTCTTCTCTTATAACCAATACACTCTTGCACGCCGAAGGAGCTCAGTTGAAAAATCTCCTTTACATAGACTGACAGGGATGTACAATGGAGCGCTCTACTTTTGGAAAATTTTTTTTCATATTGACATTTCGATGCTCCAGTTTGGGCGTACGGAGCTCTTTTCGTACAGATATTTTTGCACTATCTTATTGAGCAGTGTTAGTTGTCTCAAATACCCGGAGCACAATGTTCTACGTGGTCATAGAGCCGAGAAATACGTCGTCGAAAATTTGACAATTTTTTGTACACGAGAAAATAAGCCAAAACTTTTGGAAAATTTGGGCTTACGGAGCTCTTTTCAATTTTAGCATATTAAAAAAAAACTTAAAATAATAGGTGAATTAAAAAGATAAAATTAAAAAAAAACAAAAATAAAAAGAATACTCACAAAGTATCGCCAGTGGTCCAAATGGAAGAAGGCAGTGAAGTCTGAAGTCGATGATTGCACGATGAATTGAAGAGTTGTCTCGGAAATAATAAATATTAATTCAAAAAATAATTAAATTTTATCAATTTAAATCGTCTTTAGTCTTATAAACTCGAAATTGATCCAATTCATGACTGATAACTTCTCATCAGAATGAGTTTGGATGCTACCCCCTTCAAAGTAGCATCCAAACTATCCTTCAGAGAAGAGACCAGCCTTGAATTGGATAAATATTATTTTTTAAAAAACTTAAAATAATAGACGAATTAAAAAGATAAAATTAAAAAAACAAAAATAAAAAGAATACTAACAAAGTATCACCAGTGGTCCGGATGGAAGAAGGCAGTGAAGTCTGAAGTCGATGATTGCACGATGAATTGAAGAGTTGTCTCGGAAATAACAAAAATATTAATTCAAAAAATAATTAAATTTTATCAATTTAAATCGTCTTTGTATTTTAAACTTGAAATTGATCCAATTCATGACTGATGACTTCTCATCAGAATGAGTTTGGATGCTACCCCCCTCAAAGTAGCATTCAAACTATCCTTCAGAGAAGAGACCAGCCTTGAATTGGATAAATATTATTTTTAAAAAAACTTAAAATAATAGACGAATTAAAAAGAATACTTACAAAGTATCGCCAGTGGTCCGGGTGGAAGAAGGCAGTGAACTCTGGAGTCGACGATTGCACGATGAAATGAAGTGTTGACTCGGAAATGATAAAAATTAAATCAAAAAATAAATAAATTTATCAATTTAATTCGTCTTTCATCTTATAAACTTGAAATTGATCCAATTCATGACTGATGACTTCTCATCCGAATGAGTTTGGATGCTACCCCCCTCAAAGTAGCATCCAGAATAATCTTCAAAGAATCGACCAGCCTTGAATTGGATAAAAATTATTTTAAAAATACCTAAAATAATAGACGAATTAAAAAGATAAAATTAAAAAAACAAAAATAAAAAGAATACTAACAAAGTATCGCCAGTGGTCCGGATGGAAGAAGGCAGTGAAGTCTGAAGTCGATGATTGCACGATGAATTGAAGAGTTGTCTCGGAAATAACAAAATAATTAATTCAAAAAATAATTAAATTTTATCAATTTAAATCGTCTTTAGTCTTATAAACTTGAAATTGATCCAATTCATGACTGATGACTTCTCATCCGAATGCGTTTGGATGCTACCCCCCTCAAAGTAGCATCCAGAATAATCTTCAAAGAAGAGACCAGCCTTGAATTGGATAAATATTATTTTTTTAAAAACTTAAAATCATAGACGAATTAAAAAGAATACCAAGCTGAAAATATTAAAGAAAAATTATGGCAATAAGTAAATGTTAAAGAAAAACGGTATATTAATATTTATGCTAAAATATTCAGCCGCACATGGCTACCGAATTTTAATAAAATGAATTTATTTAAAGTTGGAATCCAACATCGACATAGACTACACTGTAATCAAGCAGCGTCACCACGCCATTTCAGTAGATCAAATGAAGTAGGTTAATTCAGTTTTTAATTGAAAGAACAATGTTTTAAGATGCAACGAGTGTCTTGATCTTGCAATATTTTGATCACCCACGCTACCGATTCAAAAAACGGCATGCTTACAGCTTGTTAGCCTTTTGTCAATGTGAGAACGAGATTTCGACGAAACTCATTTGGCAATGAAATCTTGTTGTCGGATATTTGCGAAGCTATTAGGGAGACCGCGTTCAAAACGTCGCCGTATCCGGTGATCTTGTCGATTGATAATCACTTGGGAAGAAGACAGCAGCAGAAAATGAAACAAGTAATATTATAATTATGAAAAAATATTTCAAATTAAAAAAAAAACTTCGGTAATTTCTGGAATAAATTTTTTAGGTTTAGGGTTTCGTTTAGGTACGTTCACACTCCAACTGGTTTGGTTGATTCAATAATACTTTGTAGGTATTTAACAAGGTTATCGAGAGATATTCAGGAAATTTTTGTATGTAATAGTTTTTACCAGTGGTGAATCCTAACCCGTCGAATGAGAACAAAACGCGCTTCGGTGACGGAAGATATATCATCAAAAAAAAATTAAAATTGAATTAAAAGGATTTTAAAATCAATATTGGAATTATTGTTAAAAATTTATGGTGCGTTCCAGTGTCTTGTATACAGTAAACATATTTCTTCGTTCTATCTTGTATACAGTAAACATATTTCTTCATTCTTAGTCTGCTTCTGAATGTTTAAAATCGATGTTTTAAGACTTCTCTCGTGAACGAAGCATGTTTAGTTGGCGGCGGACGCGTTCGGATTCACAAATGTACAAGCTTCACAATCATTTTATAAAAATAAACTAAACGAACTTTTAAATATTACTGCAATATCAACGCCTAATAAGTTACGTGAACTCTTTTAGATTCGTTCGAAAGCCCGCTGAGATACGCTGAAGAAGAGTAATCGTTATATTTGTCAATTTATCCCATTTTATTATCAAAATCTAAGAAATTGAAAATCAAATTTGATCTAGAAATTTTGAAGAAATAATTGAAGAATGAAGAAAAATTAACATACATTGAATATTTGTTTCATGATCTCTTTGAGACCATTGAAAATAATTCAATCATGATCAAATCAAACCTTTCAATTTCACATAACAATTGAAGCTAAATTAACGTAAGGAATTTTTCTGAAAATCAGTAGGAAATTATGCTAAAATGAAAGATGAATACTTTCATTTCCTGCTGTGTTCAAATAACGTCGATCAACATTTTTGATGTCACAGTGCTACATTATTATTGAATCCAGTTCAATAATTTTCGAATAATATTTAAGTGATAGGAAGTGCCCATCTCTTCCTATCACTGAGATCTAAGCTATTTGCTACATTATTATTGAATCGAGTTCAATAACTTTCGAATAATATTTAAGTGATAGGAAGTGCCCATCTCTTCCTATCACTGAGATCTAAGCTATTTGCTACATTATTATTGAATCCAGTTCAATAATTTTCGAATAATATTTAAGTGATAGGAAGTGCCCATCTCTTCCTATCACTGAGATCTAAGCTATTTGCTACATTATTATTGAATCCAGTTCAATAATTTTCGAATAATATTTAAGTGATAGGAAGTGCCCATCTCTTCCTATCACTGAGATCTAAGCTATTTGCTACATTATTATTGAATCCAGTTCAATAATTTTCGAATAATATTTAAGTGATAGGAAGTGCCCATCTCTTCCTATCACTGAGATCTAAGCTATTTGCTACATTATTATTGAATCCAGTTCAATAATTTTCGAATAATATTTAAGTGATAGGAAGTGCCCATCTCTTCCTATCACTGAGATCTAAGCTATTTGCTACATTATTATTGAATCCAGTTCAATAATTTTCGAATAATATTTAAGTGATAGGAAGTGCCCATCTCTTCCTATCACTGAGATCTAAGCTATTTGCTACATTATTATTGAATCGAGTTCAATAACTTTCGAATAATATTTAAGTGATAGGAAGTGCCCATCTCTTCCTATCACTGAGATCTAAGCTATTTGCTACATTATTATTGAATCCAGTTCAATAATTTTCGAATAATATTTAAGTGATAGGAAGTGCCCATCTCTTCCTATCACTGAGATCTAAGGTGCTCACGGAGCCGAGAAATTTAATTTTGAAATTTTTTATTTTTGTGCATTTTTTGATGCTCGAGTTTGGGTGTACGAAGCTCTTTTTGAGCAGGTTTTTTTGCATTACCGTAATCATCTCATCGAGTTCTGTAAAATGAGCCTAAGCACAACTTTCTACGTGCTCATAGAGCCGAGAAACACGTCGTCGAAAATTTGCCAAATTTTTGCACATTGCCGATGCTCGAGTTTGGGCATACGTAGCTCTTTTTGAGCAGGTTTTTTTGCACTACCGTATGCACCGTATTAAGAGCTCTAAAATGAGCCAAAGCACAAGGCGCTACGGGCTCATAGAGCCGAGAAAATGAGCAAAAACTTTTGGAAAAATTTTTTTCATGTTGACCCTTCGATGCTCCATTTCAGAAGATTGTTCTCATTTTGAAAAACTAGAGTTAGACTATCTTTAACAGAATTTTTTGCTCTACAACATATCCTGAGCACAACCTTGTAGGTGCTCACGGAGCCGAGAAATTTAATTTTGAAATTTTTTATTTTTGTGCATTTTTGATGCTCGAGTTTGGGTGTACGGAGCTCTTTTTGAGCAGGTTTTTTTGCATTACCGTAATCAGCTCATCGAGTTCTGTAAAATGGCTCAAAAAGAGCTACGTATGCCCAAACTCGAGCATCGGCAATGTGCAAAAATTTGGCAAATTTTCGACGACGTGTTTCTCGGCTCTATGAGCACGTAGAAAGTTGTGCTTAGGCTCATTTTACAGAACTCGATGAGATGATTACGGTAATGCAAAAAAACCTGCTCAAAAAGAGCTTCGTACACCCAAACTCGAGCATCAAAAAATGCACAAAAATAAAAAATTTCAAAATTAAATTTCTCGGCTCCGTGAGCACCTACAAGGTTGTGCTCAGGATATGTTGTAGAGCAAAAAATTCTGTTTAAGATAGGCTAACTCTAGTTTCTCAAAAAGAGAACAATCTTCTGAAATGGAGCATCGAAGGGTCAACATGAAAAAAATTTTTCCAAAAGTTTTTGCTCATTTTCTCGGCTCTATGAGCCCGTAGCGCCTTGTGATTAGGCTCATTGTAGAGCTCTTGATACAGTGAATACGGTAGTGCAGAAAAACCTGCACGAAAAGAGCTCTGTACGCCCAAACTGGAGCATCGATCATGTGCAAAAAATTACCAAATTTTCGACGATGAATTTCTCGGCTCTATGAGCACTTAGAACGTTGTGCTCCGGGTATTTTAGACAACTAACACTGCTCAATAAGATAGTGCAAAAAACCGTGCTTCAAAAGAGCTCCGTTCGCCCAAACTGGAGCATCGAAAATGAACAAAACATGAAAAAAATTCATCTCTCCGTTTCGCAGCTCCGTGAGCACCTACAAGGCTGAGCTCATGATATGTTGTAGAGCAAAAAATTCTGTTTAAGATAGTCTAACGCGCGACACTCATAATGAGCACAATTTTCTGAAATGGAGCATCGAAGGGTCAACATGAAACAAATTTTTCAAAAATTTTTTGCTCATTTTCTCGGCTTTATGAGCACGTAGCGCCTAGTGATTAGGCTCATTGTAGAGCTCTTGATACAGTGAATACGGTAGTGCAGAAAAACCTGCACGAAAAGAGCTCTGTACGCCCAAACTGGAGCATCGATCATGTGCAAAAAATTACCAAATTTTCGACGATGAATTTCTCGGCTCTATGAGCACTTATAACGTTGTGCTCCGGGTATTTTAGACAACTAAAACTGCTCAATAAGATAGTGCAAAAAACCGTGCTTCAAAAGAGCTCCGTACGCCCAAACTGGAGCATCGAAAATGCACAAAACATGAAAAAATTCATATCTCAGTTTCGCAGCTCCGTGAGCACCTACAAGGCTGAGCTCATGATATGTTGTAGAGCAAAAAATTCTGTTTAAGATAGTCTAACGCGCGACACTCATAATGAGCACAATTTTCTGAAATGGAGCATCGAAGGGTTAACATGAAACAAATTTTTCCAAAAGTTTTTGCTCATTTTCTCGGCTCTATGAGCACGTAGCGCCTTGTGATTAGGCTCATTGTAGAGCTCTTAATACAGTGAATACGGTAGTGCAGAAAAACCTGCACGAAAAGAGCTCTGTACGCCCAAACTGGAGCATCGATCATGTGCAAAAAATTACCAAATTTTCGACGATGAATTTCTCGGCTCTATGAGCACTTAGAACGTTGTGCTCCGGGTATTTTAGACAACTAAAACTGCTCAATAAGATAGTGCAAAAAACCGTGCTTCAAAAGAGCTCCGTACACCCAAACTCGAGCATCAAAAAATGCACAAAAATAAAAAATTTCAAAATTAAATTTCTCGGCTCCGTGAGCACCTACAAGGTTGTGCTCAGGATATGTTGTAGAGCAAAAAATTCTGTTTAAGATAGTCTAACTCTAGTTTCTCAAAAAGAGAACAATCTTCTGAAATGGAGCATCGAAGGGTCAACATGAAAAAAATTTTTCCAAAAGTTTTTGCTCATTTTCTCGGCTCTATGACCCGTAGCGCCTTGTGATTAGGCTCATTGTAGAGCTCTTGATACAGTGAATACGGTAGTGCAGAAAAACCTGCACGAAAAGAGCTCTGTACGCCCAAACTGGAGCATCGATCATGTGCAAAAAATTACCAAATTTTCGACGATGAATTTCTCGGCTCTATGAGCACTTAGAACGTTGTGCTCCGGGTATTTTAGACAACTAACACTGCTCAATAAGATAGTGCAAAAAACCGTGCTTCAAAAGAGCTCCGTTCGCCCAAACTGGAGCATCGAAAATGCACAAAACATGAAAAAAATTCATCTCTCCGTTTCGCAGCTCCGTGAGCACCTACAAGGCTGAGCTCATGATATGTTGTAGAGCAAAAAATTCTGTTTAAGATAGTCTAACGCGCGACACTCATAATGAGCACAATTTTCTGAAATGGAGCATCGAAGGGTCAACATGAAACAAATTTTTCAAAAATTTTTTGCTCATTTTCTCGGCTCTATGAGCACGTAGCGCCTAGTGATTAGGCTCATTGTAGAGCTCTTGATACAGTGAATACGGTAGTGCAGAAAAACCTGCACGAAAAGAGCTCTGTACGCCCAAACTGGAGCATCGATCATGTGCAAAAAATTACCAAATTTTCGACGATGAATTTCTCGGCTCTATGAGCACTTATAACGTTGTGCTCCGGGTATTTTAGACAACTAAAACTGCTCAATAAGATAGTGCAAAAAACCGTGCTTCAAAAGAGCTCCGTACGCCAAAACTGGAGCATCGAAAATGCACAAAACATGAAAAAATTCATATCTCAGTTTCGCAGCTCCGTGAGCACCTACAAGGCTGAGCTCATGATATGTTGTAGAGCAAAAAATTCTGTTTAAGATAGTCTAACGCGCGACACTCATAATGAGCACAATTTTCTGAAATGGAGCATCGAAGGGTTAACATGAAACAAATTTTTCCAAAAGTTTTTGCTCATTTTCTCGGCTCTATGAGCACGTAGCGCCTTGTGATTAGGCTCATTGTAGAGCTCTTAATACAGTGAATACGGTAGTGCAGAAAAACCTGCACGAAAAGAGCTCTGTACGCCCAAACTGGAGCATCGATCATGTGCAAAAAATTACCAAATTTTCGACGATGAATTTCTCGGCTCTATGAGCACTTAGAACGTTGTGCTCCGGGTATTTTAGACAACTAAAACTGCTCAATAAGATAGTGCAAAAAACCGTGCTTCAAAAGAGCTCCGTACGCCCAAACTGGAGCATCGAAAATGCACAAAACATGAAAAAAATTCATCTCTCAGTTTCGCAGCTCCGTGAGCACCTACAAGGCTGAGCTCATGATATGTTGTAGAGCAAAAAATTCTGTTTAAGATAGTCTAACGCGAGACACTCATAATGAGCACAATTTTCTGAAATGGAGCATCGAAATGTCAATATGAAAAAAAATTTTCCAAAAGTTTTTGCTCATTTTCTCGGCTCTATGAGCACGTAGCGCCTTGTGATTAGGCTCATTGTAGAGCTCTTGATACAGTGAATACGGTAGTGCAGAAAAACCTGCACGAAAAGAGCTCTGTACGCCCAAACTGGAGCATCGACCATGTGCAAAAAATTACCAAATTTTCGACGATGAATTTTTCGGCTCTATGAGCACTTACAACGTTGTGCTCCGGGTATTTTAGACAACTAAAACTGCTCAATAAGATAGTGCAAAAAACCGTGCTTCAAAAGAACTCCGTACGCCCAAACTGGAGCATCGAAAATGCACAAAACATGAAAAAAATTCATATCTCAGTTTCGCAGCTCCGTGAGCACCTACAAGGCTGAGCTCATGATATGTTGTAGAGCAAAAAATTCTGTTTAAGATAGTCTAACGCGCGACACTCATAATGAGCACAATTTTCTGAAATGGAGCATCGAAGGGTTAACATGAAACAAATTTTTCCAAAAGTTTTTGCTCATTTTCTCGGCTCTATGAGCACGTAGCGCCTTGTGATTAGGCTCATTGTAGAGCTCTTAATACAGTGAATACGGTAGTGCAGAAAAACCTGCACGGAAAGAGCTCTGTACGCCCAAACTGGAGCATCGATCATGTGCAAAAAATTACCAAATTTTCGACGATGAATTTCTCGGCTCTATGAGCACTTAGAACGTTGTGCTCCGGGTATTTTAGACAACTAAAACTGCTCAATAAGATAGTGCAAAAAACCGTGCTTCAAAAGAGCTCCGTACGCCCAAACTGGAGCATCGAAAATGCACAAAACATGAAAAAAATTCATCTCTCAGTTTCGCAGCTCCGTGAGCACCTACAAGGCTGAGCTCATGATATGTTTTAGAGCAAAAAATTCTGTTTAAGATAGTCTAACGCGCGACACTCATAATGAGCACAATTTTCTGAAATGGAGCATCGAAGGGTTAACATGAAACAAATTTTTCCAAAAGTTTTTGCTCATTTTCTCGGCTCTATGAGCACGTGGCGCCTTGTGATTAGGCTCATTGTAGAGCTCTTGATAAAACAAGCAAAATTGGACACATCATGGCAACATCATACTTCCTAGTCAGTCTTTATTCTGTCATACGCACTGTGAGGTGAAGCCTAATTCTATCGATTTCATGGTCCCCAAATATAGGTTTTCAAGCACCGAAATGTTATTCTCCACCGGACATTGGCAAAGTTTTTCTTCTCTTTATTCGGCAGTGGTGATGAGAACTCCTTTGATGTGTTGGCAAATCTTTCTTCCGCTATTTATGTTGTTATTGACTTTAAAGCAGTTCAAATTTTATCATGATTTCTTCATTCTACTTTATAAATAAATAAATACAGGTTATTAAACATTATCTCATCAAGTAGTGTATAATGGAGCATGACATTCGTGTCTGATCGACATGACATTGAAATAGATCAAAATTTAGTCGGCGAAACGGTGAAACGGTCTCAACGATCCGATTTAGGTTTGTATTAATTTATTGATCCTTTTTGTACATTATCTGAATTAAAACCATTTGTTAACAAATATAAAAGCGTTCGAAAAATAAGAAAATGATAAAATAAGGTGCATCCTAGTAGAAAGGCTATAGCAAAAAAAAATTTCTTTGAAAATTATTGTTTTATGGGCTCTATGGATAGAGGAAGGCCCAAAGAACAATATGAGCCATAGTAGAAAGGCTCTAAATCCCTATATCAAAAGTTATAATTTTTTTTTAATAATTTTCAACGATTAAAATCACATCATTAATTAACAATTATAGTCAAACCAAGTATATCAGAAAGTGCGCAATTTTATTAGAATTGTGCTGATATAGGAAATAAAATACAAATATAAGGATAATATAGAAATTTTAAGCTAAAACTGAAAATTTAAAAATAAATTAAATTATTCGTTTAAATGTTAGCGCGCCCCATCGCACATCCCTGTCAGTGAAGACCTTTTCCCTTCGGCGTGCTCTTGAAATGGCACCTTCGAGAAGGTTTAGGGTGTGACCGCGCGCTCTCTCTATCTTTCTCCTTCCGTTCTTTCCTGTGGTGTGACGTCATTGTCCTGGCAATTTTTTTCTCTTTGTGTGACCTTCTTTTCTCTTCCCCACTCTGACCGAGCGCAATCACACATTTGTCACAGTTAAACTAGGAGCACGCGACGCAACACGCAAACGCGTTGGGCTAGAGTGGAAGACAGAGACGCGTGACCAGAAACGTAGAGGATGGAGAAAGCTCGAACTCAACTCGAACTAGTGTTAAAAGCGGTAATGGATATAGCATCTATTTTGACGGCCACGTTGTTTATCGGCCATGCTTATTTTTTTGTTATTAATATTGCATGTTTAATTTATATCTATTTTTCAGTGGTGATTGTAGCTTTCCACTTAATTTTTATTTTAATATTATTAGAAAGACATAGACAGAAAGACGATAGAAAGACATAAAGACATATGCGATTTTTCGAATGCAAAATAAGTTGTTATTGCATCATTGACCACAAAAAATCAATATCGAAACTTGTTGTGAAAATATTATGTTTTTTATTAAATACGATTCACTGCGTAAATTGAACGAATCATTGCAAAGAGACAAGAGCAAGTTGTTGAAGTTTTTGGAGGAAACGAGAATAGCGATAAAATACGAAGACGTAAATTTGACTCCTGTTCTTTTTGTGTTTATCTGACGTGGAAAAGTTTGCTTCTGTGTCAATAGATTTCAGCGAGGACAATATTTGCATTCTCGAAGGAAACATTAGGGAATTGTCAAAAAAATGGAGGGAAACAAATGTATTACCGTTAACCAATAAACTGCATCTTCTGGAGGTCCACTTAACTGATTTTATCCGTAAACATCGTTCATGGGGAAGATATGGTTGAACAATTTATCGAAGCCCTCCACCATGTAGGAAACGAACTGGCTACGAGGTCGTTCGGAGTCAAGAAGGATAAAAAGCTCCAGTTTTTCATTAAAAATCAATTAATTACGTGGCTAGGAAAGTCTTTGGAACCGACGAAGAAACGGATGTTAACGGTAATTATGTTATGGTGGACCAAAACGACGTTATGCAGTGGTTTTTAATGGATAAGGATACGGGAGATGATAATGACGAGTAAATTAATTTAATTGGTTAATTGTTATTTATATTTGTTTTGTTTAAATTATAAGTTTATGTTATTAAATAAATACTTTAATTTTTGTTTGTTATTAAATAAATATTGTTCATTTCAGAGATCGATGCCTAATGGAAGAGGAAAATTTTAGGGGCGGGGCAAAGGTCTTGTTTAGGCATCCACACGGCCATTAAGGCCATCACGTCTCTTCCTCTTTTGTTTCTCATCAATTTTTGTTATCTATTTTTTGATGACAAGAAATGAAAAGTTTAATTTTAAAATGAAAATGGATGAAATAAAAATATTGATGACAAATAAAAGACGAAGAGACGTGATGGCCTTAGTGGCCGTGTGGATGCCTAAACAAGACCTTTGCTCCGCCCCTAAAATTTTCCTCTTCCATTAGGCATCGATCTCTGAAATGAATAATATATGTTTATATTGTTTGCATCTATTTAAATACTTCATATATTTCTTTAATATTAATTAAATTATAATAAATAATGTTTTTTTAATAAATAATATTTTTATGTGTTGATTTTTGATTTTAAAAAAGGAAAAAGAAAGATGTTAGAAAAATGAAAATGTTAGGCCATAACCGTTTTCGAATCGCAGTGAGAAAGTCATGTCCAAGCCTTATTTAAAAGGCAGGGGATGCTCTCCTTCTTTTCTACCTTAAATTTATACTGTTAACTTTTAGTGATGCTAGGCAACCATTTGCTCGGTGTTGTCCGTGATTTGAATCGTGTCGTTTTCAATGGCTGGAAAATAGCTTCAACCAGCATCTGTGCAAAGCGGTCGATTGGGGTAGGGTTTTCTGCTTTATAAGTTTTATTTAAATCTATTTACCATAATCAACTAGTACAGATACATGATAGAAACTAAAGTAGAACTAAATCGGAGTTCTTTTTTATTTAGAGCTTCCAAAATTCATTTCATTGCAACATATCGTTCTAATTCTATTTTCTATTTTTACTTTGTAAGCTTCCAAAATGATATTAGAAGAGTTAAAACTCTTTCTAAATAAATTTAACTTTTTAGAGCTCTGATGAAGATGCCAAAATTGTTCCTTACAACGAATACGATGTTTTACTGATGGATATGAAAGAAAAAGACTTATTCGATGTAGGGTTTTTAAGCTATTTTAATCTAATACTCTGTTTTTAGCTTGGAGATGCATTTCACATGAAACACTTGGCTCTTGGATCGTTTCCAAGTTTTCCGTTTCCAGCGCATGGCCGAATTCACGGAGTCCATCATCGTCTAATGATCCCTCTTGCATGCCAATATCCAGGTAGTGGTTATGATAACTTAGGTATAATAATAGAAACTTTCAGAAAGGTTGAATTCTAAACCTTACAACGTTTGGTTTATCGTTTATCCTGGTGCGCCGTATACGTATTTGAGCGTGAGATCATTGGAAACAATTGTTGGCACAGGATTCTCCCATAATATTCACATTTTATCAATACAAGTTTGTTTTCTTTAATTTCATTTAGTTTAATGACTAACTTTCAGGATCCGTCGGTATACATTGAATGCCGCACATCTCATGATAATTTCTTCGATTTCAATCTTTTGGGAATGGATGTAATTCGAGAATTTCAATTAAGTATTGATATGGATTGGAAACTGAAAACATTCAAGTTGATTCAGAAGTAAATTTTTATCTATGTTATGACAGATTTGACGAATAAATTTATTCAATGTTCAATCCTTTAAAAAGGTTGTTTTATGACATTATTTTATTTTTTTTTTCATTGTTTTTAAATATTCTTGAAGTTCTAAAGGTGGATCTAATCCGAACGAATCAAAGTAATATATTTTATCTTTATTTTTGGAATAACAAACCCAATGTGTTCCTCTACCTTCAGAAGAATCTAAATTTACAATACCTACTTCTTTCTCTTTCGGCTTCGCTGGTAAAGTATCTCGCATCACACACGGAAATTCTTGATTCCTAATGAGTCAACTAATTCAATGAGATCTAGATTTGTTAAAGGCTTTAGATCTTTTTCTAGCTTCGCCATTTATTAATCATCATTTTTATAAGAAACTACAAACTACAAAGTACACCTTTCCCCATTTTTGAAAATTGTCGAAAAGAAGCCTTAGGATGGCTTAAAATGTTAAATACAAGTGAAAAATTGAAAGTGGGCAAAATGGACACTTCTACGTCCAGCCTAAAAAGTGACGTTTTTCAAAAATGACTGATTTTCGATGAGCTTAGACACTTTTCTGATGAAAAATGAGTCTAAAAACACGAATTGGTGCAAAAACGTCATTTGGGCAAAATGACCGTCCAGCGTTAACCATTTGTCATATCATGGTGACATTTCGATGCTCCATTTTAGAAGAATATGCTCATTTTCAGAATATGCTCATTTGCTCATTTTCAGAGCACAACCTTTTAGGTGCTCACGGAGCTGAAACTAAATGAATTTTTTCATTTTTTGTGGATTTTCGATGCTCCAGTTTGGGCGTACGGAGCTATTTTCGTGCAGATATTTTTGCACTATCTTATTGAGCAGTGTTAGTTGTTTAAAATACCCGGAGCACAACGTTTACGTGCTCATAGAGCCGAGATATACGTCGTCGAAAATTTGTCAATTTTTTGCACATGTTCGATACTCCAGTTTTGGCGTACGCACCTCTTTTGGAGCAGGTTTTTTTGCATTACCGTATTCAGCGCATCAAGCTCTATAAAATGAGCCTGAGCACAAGGCGCTACGTGCTCATAGAGCCGAGAAAATGAGCAAACACCTTTGAAAAAATTTTTGTCGAAAGAGTGAAGATATTCTCTTCTCTTATAACCAATACACTCTTGCACGCCGAAGGAGCTCAGTTGAAAAATCTCCTTTACATAGACTGACAGGGATGTACAATGGAGCGCTCTACTTTTGGAAAATTTTTTTTCATATTGACATTTCGATGCTCCAGTTTGGGCGTACGGAGCTCTTTTCGTACAGATATTTTTGCACTATCTTATTGAGCAGTGTTAGTTGTCTCAAATACCCGGAGCACAATGTTCTACGTGGTCATAGAGCCGAGAAATACGTCGTCGAAAATTTGACAATTTTTTGTACACGAGAAAATAAGCCAAAACTTTTGGAAAATTTGGGCTTACGGAGCTCTTTTCAATTTTAGCATATTAAAAAAAAACTTAAAATAATAGGTGAATTAAAAAGATAAAATTAAAAAAAAACAAAAATAAAAAGAATACTCACAAAGTATCGCCAGTGGTCCAAATGGAAGAAGGCAGTGAAGTCTGAAGTCGATGATTGCACGATGAATTGAAGAGTTGTCTCGGAAATAATAAATATTAATTCAAAAAATAATTAAATTTTATCAATTTAAATCGTCTTTAGTCTTATAAACTCGAAATTGATCCAATTCATGACTGATAACTTCTCATCAGAATGAGTTTGGATGCTACCCCCTTCAAAGTAGCATCCAAACTATCCTTCAGAGAAGAGACCAGCCTTGAATTGGATAAATATTATTTTTTAAAAAACTTAAAATAATAGACGAATTAAAAAGATAAAATTAAAAAAACAAAAATAAAAAGAATACTAACAAAGTATCACCAGTGGTCCGGATGGAAGAAGGCAGTGAAGTCTGAAGTCGATGATTGCACGATGAATTGAAGAGTTGTCTCGGAAATAACAAAAATATTAATTCAAAAAATAATTAAATTTTATCAATTTAAATCGTCTTTGTATTTTAAACTTGAAATTGATCCAATTCATGACTGATGACTTCTCATCAGAATGAGTTTGGATGCTACCCCCCTCAAAGTAGCATTCAAACTATCCTTCAGAGAAGAGACCAGCCTTGAATTGGATAAATATTATTTTTAAAAAAACTTAAAATAATAGACGAATTAAAAAGAATACTTACAAAGTATCGCCAGTGGTCCGGGTGGAAGAAGGCAGTGAACTCTGGAGTCGACGATTGCACGATGAAATGAAGTGTTGACTCGGAAATGATAAAAATTAAATCAAAAAATAAATAAATTTATCAATTTAATTCGTCTTTCATCTTATAAACTTGAAATTGATCCAATTCATGACTGATGACTTCTCATCCGAATGAGTTTGGATGCTACCCCCCTCAAAGTAGCATCCAGAATAATCTTCAAAGAATCGACCAGCCTTGAATTGGATAAAAATTATTTTAAAAATACCTAAAATAATAGACGAATTAAAAAGATAAAATTAAAAAAACAAAAATAAAAAGAATACTAACAAAGTATCGCCAGTGGTCCGGATGGAAGAAGGCAGTGAAGTCTGAAGTCGATGATTGCACGATGAATTGAAGAGTTGTCTCGGAAATAACAAAATAATTAATTCAAAAAATAATTAAATTTTATCAATTTAAATCGTCTTTAGTCTTATAAACTTGAAATTGATCCAATTCATGACTGATGACTTCTCATCCGAATGCGTTTGGATGCTACCCCCCTCAAAGTAGCATCCAGAATAATCTTCAAAGAAGAGACCAGCCTTGAATTGGATAAATATTATTTTTTTAAAAACTTAAAATCATAGACGAATTAAAAAGAATACGAATTAAAAAGAATACCAAGCTGAAAATATTAAAGAAAAATTATGGCAATAAGTAAATGTTAAAGAAAAACGGTATATTAATATTTATGCTAAAATATTCAGCCGCACATGGCTACCGAATTTTAATAAAATGAATTTATTTAAAATTGGAATCCAACATCGACATAGACTACACTGTAATCAAGCAGCGTCACCACGCCATTTCAGTAGATCAAATGAAGTAGGTTAATTCAGTTTTTAATTGAAAGAACAATGTTTTAAGATGCAACGAGTGTCTTGATCTTGCAATATTTTGATCACCCACGCTACCGATTCAAAAAACGGCATGCTTACAGCTTGTTAGCCTTTTGTCAATGTGAGAACGAGATTTCGACGAAACTCATTTGGCAATGAAATCTTGTTGTCGGATATTTGCGAAGCTATTAGGGAGACCGCGTTCAAAACGTCGCCGTATCCGGTGATCTTGTCGATTGATAATCACTTGGGAAGAAGACAGCAGCAGAAAATGAAACAAGTAATATTATAATTATGAAAAAATATTTCAAATTAAAAAAAAAACTTCGGTAATTTCTGGAATAAATTTTTTAGGTTTAGGGTTTCGTTTAGGTACGTTCACACTCCAACTGGTTTGGTTGATTCAATAATACTTTGTAGGTATTTAACAAGGTTATCGAGAGATATTCAGGAAATTTTTGTATGTAATAGTTTTTACCAGTGGTGAATCCTAACCCGTCGAATGAGAACAAAACGCGCTTCGGTGACGGAAGATATATCATCAAAAAAAAATTAAAATTGAATTAAAAGGATTTTAAAATCAATATTGGAATTATTGTTAAAAATTTATGGTGCGTTCCAGTGTCTTGTATACAGTAAACATATTTCTTCGTTCTATCTTGTATACAGTAAACATATTTCTTCATTCTTAGTCTGCTTCTGAATGTTTAAAATCGATGTTTTAAGACTTCTCTCGTGAACGAAGCATGTTTAGTTGGCGGCGGACGCGTTCGGATTCACAAATGTACAAGCTTCACAATCATTTTATAAAAATAAACTAAACGAACTTTTAAATATTACTGCAATATCAACGCCTAATAAGTTACGTGAACTCTTTTAGATTCGTTCGAAAGCCCGCTGAGATACGCTGAAGAAGAGTAATCGTTATATTTGTCAATTTATCCCATTTTATTATCAAAATCTAAGAAATTGAAAATCAAATTTGATCTAGAAATTTTGAAGAAATAATTGAAGAATGAAGAAAAATTAACATACATTGAATATTTGTTTCATGATCTCTTTGAGACCATTGAAAATAATTCAATCATGATCAAATCAAACCTTTCAATTTCACATAACAATTGAAGCTAAATTAACGTAAGGAATTTTTCTGAAAATCAGTAGGAAATTATGCTAAAATGAAAGATGAATACTTTCATTTCCTGCTGTGTTCAAATAACGTCGATCAACATTTTTGATGTCACAGTGCTACATTATTATTGAATCCAGTTCAATAATTTTCGAATAATATTTAAGTGATAGGAAGTGCCCATCTCTTCCTATCACTGAGATCTAAGCTATTTGCTACATTATTATTGAATCGAGTTCAATAACTTTCGAATAATATTTAAGTGATAGGAAGTGCCCATCTCTTCCTATCACTGAGATCTAAGCTATTTGCTACATTATTATTGAATCCAGTTCAATAATTTTCGAATAATATTTAAGTGATAGGAAGTGCCCATCTCTTCCTATCACTGAGATCTAAGCTATTTGCTACATTATTATTGAATCCAGTTCAATAATTTTCGAATAATATTTAAGTGATAGGAAGTGCCCATCTCTTCCTATCACTGAGATCTAAGCTATTTGCTACATTATTATTGAATCCAGTTCAATAATTTTCGAATAATATTTAAGTGATAGGAAGTGCCCATCTCTTCCTATCACTGAGATCTAAGCTATTTGCTACATTATTATTGAATCCAGTTCAATAATTTTCGAATAATATTTAAGTGATAGGAAGTGCCCATCTCTTCCTATCACTGAGATCTAAGCTATTTGCTACATTATTATTGAATCCAGTTCAATAATTTTCGAATAATATTTAAGTGATAGGAAGTGCCCATCTCTTCCTATCACTGAGATCTAAGCTATTTGCTACATTATTATTGAATCGAGTTCAATAACTTTCGAATAATATTTAAGTGATAGGAAGTGCCCATCTCTTCCTATCACTGAGATCTAAGCTATTTGCTACATTATTATTGAATCGAGTTCAATAACTTTCGAATAATATTTAAGTGATAGGAAGTGCCCATCTCTTCCTATCACTGAGATCTAAGCTATTTGCTACATTATTATTGAATCGAGTTCAATAACTTTCGAATAATATTTAAGTGATAGGAAGTGCCCATCTCTTCCTATCACTGAGATCTAAGCTATTTGCTACATTATTATTGAATCCAGTTCAATAACTTTCGAATAATATTTAAGTGATAGGAAGTGCCCATCTCTTCCTATCACTGAGATCTAAGCTATTTGCTACATTATTATTGAATCGAGTTCAATATCTTTCGAATAATATTTAAGTGATAGGAAGTGCCCATCTCTTCCTATCACTGAGATCTAAGCTATTTGCTACATTATTATTGAATCCAGTTCAATATCTTTCGAATAATATTTAAGTGATAGGAAGTGCCCATCTCTTCCTATCACTGAGATCTAAGCTATTTGCTACATTATTATTGAATCGAGTTCAATAACTTTCGAATAATATTTAAGTGATAGGAAGTGCCCATCTCTTCCTATCACTGAGATCTAAGCTATTTGCTACATTATTATTGAATCGAGTTCAATATCTTTCGAATAATATTTAAGTGATAGGAAGTGCCCATCTCTTCCTATCACTGAGATCTAAGCTATTTGCTACATTATTATTGAATCCATTTCAATAACTTTCGAATAATATTTAAGTGATAGGAAGTGCCCATCTCTTCCTATCACTGAGATCTAAGCTATTTGCTACATTATTATTGAATCGAGTTCAATATCTTTCGAATAATATTTAAGTGATAGGAAGTGCCCATCTCTTCCTATCACTGAGATCTAAGCTATTTGCTACATTATTATTGAATCGAGTTCAATAACTTTCGAATAATATTTAAGTGATAGGAAGTGCCCATCTCTTCCTATCACTGAGATCTAAGCTATTTGCTACATTATTATTGAATCGAGTTCAATAACTTTCGAATAATATTTAAGTGATAGGAAGTGCCCATCTCTTCCTATCACTGAGATCTAAGCTATTTGCTACATTATTATTGAATCGAGTTCAATAACTTTCGAATAATATTTAAGTGATAGGAAGTGCCCATCTCTTCCTATCACTGAGATCTAAGCTATTTGCTACATTATTATTGAATCCATTTCAATAACTTTCGAATAATATTTAAGTGATAGGAAGTGCCCATCTCTTCCTATCACTGAGATCTAAGCTATTTGCTACATTATTATTGAATCGAGTTCAATAACTTTCGAATAATATTTAAGTGATAGGAATTGCCCATCTCTTCCTATCACTGAGATCTAAGCTATTTGCTACATTATTATTGAATCGAGTTCAATATCTTTCGAATAATATTTAAGTGATAGGAAGTGCCCATCTCTTCCTATCACTGAGATCTAAGCTATTTGCTACATTATTATTGAATCCAGTTCAATAATTTTCGAATAATATTTAAGTGATAGGAAGTGCCCATCTCTTCCTATCACTGAGATCTAAGCTATTTGCTACATTATTATTGAATCGAGTTCAATAACTTTCGAATAATATTTAAGTGATAGGAAGTGCCCATCTCTTCCTATCACTGAGATCTAAGCTATTTGCTACATTATTATTGAATCGAGTTCAATATCTTTCGAATAATATTTAAGTGATAGGAAGTGCCCATCTCTTCCTATCACTGAGATCTAAGCTATTTGCTACATTATTATTGAATCCAGTTCAATAATTTTCGAATAATATTTAAGTGATAGGAAGTGCCCATCTCTTCCTATCACTGAGATCTAAGCTATTTGCTACATTATTATTGAATCCAGTTCAATAATTTTCGAATAATATTTAAGTGATAGGAAGTGCCCATCTCTTCCTATCACTGAGATCTAAGCTATTTGCTACATTATTATTGAATCGAGTTCAATAACTTTCGAATAATATTTAAGTGATAGGAAGTGCCCATCTCTTCCTATCACTGAGATCTAAGCTATTTGCTACATTATTATTGAATCCAGTTCAATAATTTTCGAATAATATTTAAGTGATAGGAAGTGCCCATCTCTTCCTATCACTGAGATCTAAGCTATTTGCTACATTATTATTGAATCGAGTTCAATAATTTTCGAATAATATTTAAGTGATAGGAAGTGCCCATCTCTTCCTATCACTGAGATCTAAGCTATTTGCTACATTATTATTGAATCGAGTTCAATATCTTTCGAATAATATTTAAGTGATAGGAAGTGCCCATCTCTTCCTATCACTGAGATCTAAGCTATTTGCTACATTATTATTGAATCCAGTTCAATAACTTTCGAATAATATTTAAGTGATAGGAAGTGCCCATCTCTTCCTATCACTGAGATCTAAGCTATTTGCTACATTATTATTGAATCCAGTTCAATAATTTTCGAATAATATTTAAGTGATAGGAAGTGCCCATCTCTTCCTATCACTGAGATCTAAGCTATTTGCTACATTATTATTGAATCCAGTTCAATAATTTTCGAATAATATTTAAGTGATAGGAAGTGCCCATCTCTTCCTATCACTGAGATCTAAGCTATTTGCTACATTATTATTGAATCGAGTTCAATAATTTTCGAATAATATTTAAGTGATAGGAAGTGCCCATCTCTTCCTATCACTGAGATCTAAGCTATTTGCTACATTATTATTGAATCGAGTTCAATAACTTTCGAATAATATTTAAGTGATAGGAAGTGCCCATCTCTTCCTATCACTGAGATCTAAGCTATTTGCTACATTATTATTGAATCCAGTTCAATAACTTTCGAATAATATTTAAGTGATAGGAAGTGCCCATCTCTTCCTATCACTGAGATCTAAGCTATTTGCTACATTATTATTGAATCGAGTTCAATATCTTTCGAATAATATTTAAGTGATAGGAAGTGCCCATCTCTTCCTATCACTGAGATCTAAGCTATTTGCTACATTATTATTGAATCCATTTCAATAACTTTCGAATAATATTTAAGTGATAGGAAGTGCCCATCTCTTCCTATCACTGAGATCTAAGCTATTTGCTACATTATTATTGAATCGAGTTCAATATCTTTCGAATAATATTTAAGTGATAGGAAGTGCCCATCTCTTCCTATCACTGAGATCTAAGCTATTTGCTACATTATTATTGAATCCAGTTCAATAATTTTCGAATAATATTTAAGTGATAGGAAGTGCCCATCTCTTCCTATCACTGAGATCTAAGCTATTTGCTACATTATTATTGAATCCAGTTCAATAACTTTCGAATAATATTTAAGTGATAGGAAGTGCCCATCTCTTCCTATCACTGAGATCTAAGCTATTTGCTACATTATTATTGAATCCAGTTCAATAATTTTCGAATAATATTTAAGTGATAGGAAGTGCCCATCTCTTCCTATCACTGAGATCTAAGCTATTTGCTACATTATTATTGAATCGAGTTCAATAACTTTCGAATAATATTTAAGTGATAGGAAGTGCCCATCTCTTCCTATCACTGAGATCTAAGCTATTTGCTACATTATTATTGAATCCAGTTCAATAACTTTCGAATAATATTTAAGTGATAGGAAGTGCCCATCTCTTCCTATCACTGAGATCTAAGCTATTTGCTACATTATTATTGAATCGAGTTCAATATCTTTCGAATAATATTTAAGTGATAGGAAGTGCCCATCTCTTCCTATCACTGAGATCTAAGCTATTTGCTACATTATTATTGAATCGAGTTCAATATCTTTTGAATAATATTTAAGTGATAGGAAGTGCCCATCTCTTCCTATCACTGAGATCTAAGCTATTTGCTACATTATTATTGAATCGAGTTCAATATCTTTCGAATAATATTTAAGTGATAGGAAGTGCCCATCTCTTCCTATCACTGAGATCTAAGCTATTTGCTACATTATTATTGAATCCATTTCAATAACTTTCGAATAATATTTAAGTGATAGGAAGTGCCCATCTCTTCCTATCACTGAGATCTAAGCTATTTGCTACATTATTATTGAATCCAGTTCAATAATTTTCGAATAATATTTAAGTGATAGGAAGTGCCCATCTCTTCCTATCACTGAGATCTAAGCTATTTGCTACATTATTATTGAATCGAGTTCAATATCTTTTGAATAATATTTAAGTGATAGGAAGTGCCCATCTCTTCCTATCACTGAGATCTAAGCTATTTGCTACATTATTATTGAATCCAGTTCAATAATTTTCGAATAATATTTAAGTGATAGGAAGTGCCCATCTCTTCCTATCACTGAGATCTAAGCTATTTGCTACATTATTATTGAATCGAGTTCAATATCTTTTGAATAATATTTAAGTGATAGGAAGTGCCCATCTCTTCCTATCACTGAGATCTAAGCTATTTGCTACATTATTATTGAATCCAGTTCAATAATTTTCGAATAATATTTAAGTGATAGGAAGTGCCCATCTCTTCCTATCACTGAGATCTAAGCTATTTGCTACATTATTATTGAATCGAGTTCAATATCTTTCGAATAATATTTAAGTGATAGGAAGTGCCCATCTCTTCCTATCACTGAGATCTAAGCTATTTGCTACATTATTATTGAATCGAGTTCAATATCTTTTGAATAATATTTAAGTGATAGGAAGTGCCCATCTCTTCCTATCACTGAGATCTAAGCTATTTGCTACATTATTATTGAATCCAGCTCAATAATTTTCGAATAATATTTAAGTGATAGGAAGTGCCCATCTCTTCCTATCACTGAGATCTAAGCTATTTGCTACATTATTATTGAATCCAGTTCAATAACTTTCGAATAATATTTAAGTGATAGGAAGTGCCCATCTCTTCCTATCACTGAGATCTAAGCTATTTGCTACATTATTATTGAATCCAGTTCAATAATTTTCGAATAATATTTAAGTGATAGGAAGTGCCCATCTCTTCCTATCACTGAGATCTAAGCTATTTGCTACATTATTATTGAATCCAGTTCAATAATTTTCGAATAATATTTAAGTGATAGGAAGTGCCCATCTCTTCCTATCACTGAGATCTAAGCTATTTGCTACATTATTATTGAATCCAGTTCAATAATTTTCGAATAATATTTAAGTGATAGGAAGTGCCCATCTCTTCCTATCACTGAGATCTAAGCTATTTGCTACATTATTATTGAATCCAGTTCAATAACTTTCGAATAATATTTAAGTGATAGGAAGTGCCCATCTCTTCCTATCACTGAGATCTAAGCTATTTGCTACATTATTATTGAATCCAGTTCAATAATTTTCGAATAATATTTAAGTGATAGGAAGTGCCCATCTCTTCCTATCACTGAGATCTAAGCTATTTGCTACATTATTATTGAATCGAGTTCAATAACTTTCGAATAATATTTAAGTGATAGGAAGTGCCCATCTCTTCCTATCACTGAGATCTAAGCTATTTGCTACATTATTATTGAATCCATTTCAATAACTTTCGAATAATATTTAAGTGATAGGAAGTGCCCATCTCTTCCTATCACTGAGATCTAAGCTATTTGCTACATTATTATTGAATCGAGTTCAATATCTTTCGAATAATATTTAAGTGATAGGAAGTGCCCATCTCTTCCTATCACTGAGATCTAAGCTATTTGCTACATTATTATTGAATCCAGTTCAATAATTTTCGAATAATATTTAAGTGATAGGAAGTGCCCATCTCTTCCTATCACTGAGATCTAAGCTATTTGCTACATTATTATTCAATCCAGTTCAATAACTTTCGAATAATATTTAAGTGATAGGAAGTGCCCATCTCTTCCTATCACTGAGATCTAAGCTATTTGCTACATTATTATTGAATCGAGTTCAATAACTTTCGAATAATATTTAAGTGATAGGAAGTGCCCATCTCTTCCTATCACTGAGATCTAAGCTATTTGCTACATTATTATTGAATCGAGTTCAATATCTTTCGAATAATATTTAAGTGATAGGAAGTGCCCATCTCTTCCTATCACTGAGATCTAAGCTATTTGCTACATTATTATTGAATCCAGTTCAATAATTTTCGAATAATATTTAAGTGATAGGAAGTGCCCATCTCTTCCTATCACTGAGATCTAAGCTATTTGCTACATTATTATTGAATCGAGTTCAATAACTTTCGAATAATATTTAAGTGATAGGAAGTGCCCATCTCTTCCTATCACTGAGATCTAAGCTATTTGCTACATTATTATTGAATCGAGTTCAATATCTTTCGAATAATATTTAAGTGATAGGAAGTGCCCATCTCTTCCTATCACTGAGATCTAAGCTATTTGCTACATTATTATTGAATCCAGTTCAATAATTTTCGAATAATATTTAAGTGATAGGAAGTGCCCATCTCTTCCTATCACTGAGATCTAAGCTATTTGCTACATTATTATTGAATCCATTTCAATAACTTTCGAATAATATTTAAGTGATAGGAAGTGCCCATCTCTTCCTATCACTGAGATCTAAGCTATTTGCTACATTATTATTGAATCGAGTTCAATAATTTTCGAATAATATTTAAGTGATAGGAAGTGCCCATCTCTTCCTATCACTGAGATCTAAGCTATTTGCTACATTATTATTGAATCGAGTTCAATAACTTTCGAATAATATTTAAGTGATAGGAAGTGCCCATCTCTTCCTATCATACGAGGTTGTTATCCAAAGATGAGTTTGTTTTTAGATTAAATGTTAAAAGTATTAAACAGTTTAATTGAGATAATATGAATGTTACCCACGGTTCTCTCTCAACATTTTTTTTCAGAATTTTTTAAAAATAGTTTGTTTAATAATCATAAATGAAATTAATAACAAATTGAAAGTAGAAAAATGTGTTTTCCTTTGATAAGTACGTAGAACTTTTTTTATTTTAGAAAAAGCATGATAGCCGGACAAAAATACTATGTGCACATAGCAATGAGTATGTTTAGTTTAAGGTTCAAGTTAAATGTAATTAATGGAACTAATGGAACTCTAATGATTCTAATTTTTTCAAATCTAATGGAATATTTTAATAGAACAACTATTTCAGGATCATATTCATGACAATGGTCAGCCTAATAGTCAAAGATTTCGTATTGACGTCACAATTAATAATGTCATTTATAATTATAATATTTGTCTGAATTGGAATCAAAAAAGAATTCCAAAATTGTTTCGAAATTTTATTATGTTATTTTTATTATGTTTAGGCCACATTTGATTGGAACAAGGATTGAGCTCGTGTCTCTGACGGAAATCAGGTTCATAATTTGAAATTATATTTGGTTCCCGCTGTTTTATATAATTTGCTTCTAATTTATATACAAACGTTGTTTAATGAACAGTTGCGAACTGAAAAATAATCGATCACCTTTCTTTAACATATTTAAACGATTTATAAGATATTTTTTGTATTATTATGATACTTACTTACACGGTATCTCACCAAGTTGTTTTCATCGAACTGGGCTAATCCGCCATGATCATTGAGCTCAAGGCTTTGAGTCTATTCGGAGTTTCCATCGTCGCTTGATTATGGCAGAGTGGTAGATTTTGTCAAACACACTGGAATAATCTATGAAATCGAGAGCCTGAATTCATTTCATTTTCCTAATCCGTTTTGAATCTCCTGCAAATAAAAGTTTATGTTAGCGTTGCCTTAATGATTCGCAATGAAATCGGTTGTCGCCGACGCCTTCGACATTTGTGAGAAGATCGAAAACTTGATAAGTTTATAGAAGTAGAAAATAGATGGATTTACTTGTTTCTGGGATATATTTTGAGGAATAATCGTAATTTCAGGAACGTGTGCTGAGCTGGAACCGTTGGCCTGCGTTGTTTAGAGTGCCATCTTCCGTAATTGTTGAAACTCAGGTGATTTCTTGATTTGCCCGTTCCCCACTGTTCGATGCACGCCGGGTGCCCTCTATCAGCAAGAAGTAATTCGTCTGAATATCGAATCGCCTTATGGTGGAAGAAATAAACCCACCGAGACCGATTACGAACCTAAAAAATCGCAGTAATATTTAAAAGTTCGTTTAGTTTATTTTTATAAAATGATTGTGAAGCTTGTACATTTGTGAATCCGAATGCGTCCGCCGCCAACTAAATATGCTTCGTTCACGAGAGAAGTCTTAAAACATCGATTTTAAACATTCAGAAGCAGGCTAAGAATGAAGAAATATGTTTACTGTATACAAGATAGAATGAAGAAATATGTTTACTGTATATACAAGACACTGGAACGCACCATAAATTTTTAACAATAATTCCAATATTGATTTTAAAATCCTTTTAATTCAATTTTAATTTTTTTTGATGATATATCTTCCGTCACCGAAGCGCGTTTTGTTCTCATTCGACGGGTTAGAATTCACCACTGGTAAAAACTATTACATACAAAAATTTCCTGAATATCTCTCGATAACCTTGTTAAATACCTACAAAGTATTATTGAATAATCCAAACCAGTTGGAGTGTGAACGTACCTAAACGAAACCCTAAACCTAAAAAATTTATTCCAGAAATTACCGAAGTTTTTTTTTTATTTGAAATATTTTTTCATAATTATAATATTATTTGTTTCATTTTCTGCCGCTGTCTTCTTCCCAAGTGATTATCAATCGACAAGATCACCGGATACGGCGACGTTTTGAACGCGGTCTCCCTAATCGCTTCGCAAATATCCGACAACAAGATTTCATTCATTCCGATGATGGCTGTCGGTCCGTGATTGATCACCGGCAACTCGTCCTTGTCCTTGTTATCCCACACGTCGAGCTCAATACACCTGCAGGCGGATAATAACACTTGGCGCTAAAAGAAGGATGATGAACAGTAAACATACACACACTACCGAGAAGAGGAGCTCGTCATGCAACGAGCACGGAAGGCAGAAAGAAGAGAAAGCAACCTCACAAGTCGAGAGCATGAGTGCCAAATGAGTTTCGTCGAAATCTTGTTCTCACATTGACATAAAGGCTAAGCTGTAAGCATGCCGTTTTTTGAATCGGTAGCGTGGGTGATCAAAATATTGCAAGATCAAGACACTCGTTGCATCTTAAAACATTGTTCTTTCAATTAAAAACTGAATTAACCTACTTCATTTGATCTACTGAAATGGCGTGGTGACGCTGCTTGATTACAGTGTAGTCTATGTCGATGTTGGGTTCCAATTTTAAATAAATTCATTTTATTAAAATTCGGTAGCCATGTGCGGCTGAATATTTTAGCATAAATATTAATATACCGTTTTTCTTTAACATTTACTTATTGCCATAATTTTTCTTTAATATTTTCAGCTTGCCTCTTCAATAAATTCATTGCAACGATTCTGGTGAGGATGTCATTGTGAAGATTGATTGGAAAATGCATCGATTCCAGAGTTCACTGCCTTCTTCCACCCGGACCACTGGCGATACTTTGTAAGTATTCTTTTTAATTCGTCTATGATTTTAAGTTTTTAAAAAAATAATATTTATCCAATTCAAGGCTGGTCTCTTCTTTGAAAATTATTCTGGATGCTACTTTGAGGGGGGTAGCATCCAAACTCATTCTGATGAGAAGTCATAAGTCATTAATTGGATCAATTTCAAGTTTATAAGACTAAAGACGATTTAAATTGATAAAATTTAATTATTTTTTGAATTAATATTTTTGTTATTTCCGAGACAACTCTTCAATTCATCGTGCAATCATCGACTTCAGACTTCACTGCCTTCTTCCATCCGGACCACTGGCGATACTTTGTTAGTATTCTTTTTATTTTTGTTTTTTTAATTTTATCTTTTTAATTCGTCTATTATTTTAAGTATTTTTAAAATAATATTTATCCAATTCAAGGCTGGTCTCTTCTCTGAAGGATAGTTTGGATGCTACTTTGAGGGGGGTAGCATCCAAACTCATTCTGATGAGAAGTTATCAGTCATGAATTGGATCAATTTCGAGTTTATAAGACTAAAGACGATTTAAATTGATAAAATTTAATTGTTTTTTGAATTAATATTTTTGTTATTTCCGAGACAACTCTTCAATTCATCGTGCAATCATCGACTTCAGACTTCACTGCCTTCTTCCATCCGGGCCACTGGCGATACTTTGTTAGTATTCTTTTTATTTTTGTTTTTTTAATTTTATCTTTTTAATTCGTCTATTATTTTAAGTATTTTTAAAATAATATTTATCCAATTCAAGGCTGGTCTCTTCTCTGAAGGATAGTTTGGATGCTACTTTGAGGGGGGTAGCATCCAAACTCATTCTGATGAGAAGTCATAAGTCATTAATTGGATCAATTTCAAGTTTATAAGACTAAAGACGATTTAAATTGATAAAATTTAATTATTTTTTGAATTAATATTTTTGTTATTTCCGAGACAACTCTTCAATTCATCGTGCAATCATCGACTTCAGACTTCACTGCCTTCTTCCATCCGGACCACTGGCGATACTTTGTTAGTATTCTTTTTATTTTTGTTTTTTTAATTTTATCTTTTTAATTCGTCTATTATTTTAAGTATTTTTAAAATAATATTTATCCAATTCAAGGCTGGTCTCTTCTCTGAAGGATAGTTTGGATGCTACTTTGAGGGGGGTAGCATCCAAACTCATTCTGATGAGAAGTTATCAGTCATGAATTGGATCAATTTCGAGTTTATAAGACTAAAGACGATTTAAATTGATAAAATTTAATTGTTTTTTGAATTAATATTTTTGTTATTTCCGAGACAACTCTTCAATTCATCGTGCAATCATCGACTTCAGACTTCACTGCCTTCTTCCATCCGGACCACTGGCGATACTTTGTTAGTATTCTTTTTATTTTTGTTTTTTTAATTTTATCTTTTTAATTCGTCTATTATTTTAAGTATTTTTAAAATAATATTTATCCAATTCAAGGCTGGTCTCTTCTCTGAAGGATAGTTTGGATGCTACTTTGAGGGGGGTAGCATCCAAACTCATTCTGATGAGAAGTTATCAGTCATGAATTGGATCAATTTCGAGTTTATAAGACTAAAGACGATTTAAATTGATAAAATTTAATTGTTTTTTGAATTAATATTTTTGTTATTTCCGAGACAACTCTTCAATTCATCGTGCAATCATCGACTTCAGACTTCACTGCCTTCTTCCATCCGGACCACTGGCGATACTTTGTTAGTATTCTTTTTATTTTTGTTTTTTTAATTTTATCTTTTTAATTCGTCTATTATTTTAAGTATTTTTAAAATAATATTTATCCAATTCAAGGCTGGTCTCTTCTCTGAAGGATAGTTTGGATGCTACTTTGAGGGGGGGGTAGCATCCAAACTCATTCTGATGAGAAGTTATCAGTCATGAATTGGATCAATTTCGAGTTTATAAGACTAAAGACGATTTAAATTGATAAAATTTAATTGTTTTTTGAATTAATATTTTTGTTATTTCCGAGACAACTCTTCAATTCATCGTGCAATCATCGACTTCAGACTTCACTGCCTTCTTCCATCCGGACCACTGGCGATACTTTGTTAGTATTCTTTTTATTTTTGTTTTTTAATTTTATCTTTTTAATTCGTCTATTATTTTAAGTATTTTTAAAATAATATTTATCCAATTCAAGGCTGGTCTCTTCTCTGAAGGATAGTTTGGATGCTACTTTGAGGGGGGTAGCATCCAAACTCATTCTGATGAGAAGTTATCAGTCATGAATTGGATCAATTTCGAGTTTATAAGACTAAAGACGATTTAAATTGATAAAATTTAATTATTTTTTTGAATTAATATTTTTGTTATTTCCGAGACAACTCTTCAATTCATCGTGCAATCATCGACTTCAGACTTCACTGCCTTCTTCCATCCGGACCACTGGCGATGCTTTGTTAGTATTCTTTTTATTTTTGTTTTTTTAATTTTATCTTTTTAATTCGTCTATTATTTTAAGTATTTTTAAAATAATATTTATCCAATTCAAGGCTGGTCTCTTCTCTGAAGGATAGTTTGGATGCTACTTTGAGGGGGGGGGTAGCATCCAAACTCATTCTGATGAGAAGTTATCAGTCATGAATTGGATCAATTTCGAGTTTATAAGACTAAAGACGATTTAAATTGATAAAATTTAATTGTTTTTTGAATTAATATTTTTGTTATTTCCGAGACAACTCTTCAATTCATCGTGCAATCATCGACTTCAGACTTCACTGCCTTCTTCCATCCGGACCACTGGCGATACTTTGTTAGTATTCTTTTTATTTTTGTTTTTTAATTTTATCTTTTTAATTCGTCTATTATTTTAAGTATTTTTAAAATAATATTTATCCAATTCAAGGCTGGTCTCTTCTCTGAAGGATAGTTTGGATGCTACTTTGAGGGGGGTAGCATCCAAACTCATTCTGATGAGAAGTTATCAGTCATGAATTGGATCAATTTCGAGTTTATAAGACTAAAGACGATTTAAATTGATAAAATTTAATTATTTTTTTGAATTAATATTTTTGTTATTTCCGAGACAACTCTTCAATTCATCGTGCAATCATCGACTTCAGACTTCACTGCCTTCTTCCATCCGGACCACTGGCGATGCTTTGTTAGTATTCTTTTTATTTTTGTTTTTTTAATTTTATCTTTTTAATTCGTCTATTATTTTAAGTATTTTTAAAATAATATTTATCCAATTCAAGGCTGGTCTCTTCTCTGAAGGATAGTTTGGATGCTACTTTGAGGGGGGTAGCATCCAAACTCATTCTGATGAGAAGTTATCAGTCATGAATTGGATCAATTTCGAGTTTATAAGACTAAAGACGATTTAAATTGATAAAATTTAATTATTTTTTGAATTAATATTTTTGTTATTTCCGAGACAACTCTTCAATTCATCGTGCAATCATCGACTTCAGACTTCACTGCCTTCTTCCATCCGGACCACTGGCGATGCTTTGTAAGTATTCTTTTTATTTTTGTTTTTTTAATTTTATCTTTTTAATTCGTCTATTATTTTAAGTTTTTAAAAAAATAATATTTATCCAATTCAAGGCTGGTCTCTTCTCTGAAGGATAGTTTGGATGCTACTTTGAAGGGGGTAGCATCCAAACTCATTCTGATGAGAAGTTATCAGTCATGAATTGGATCAATTTCGAGTTTATAAGACTAAAGACGATTTAAATTGATAAAATTTAATTATTTTTTGAATTAATATTTTTGTTATTTCCGAGACAACTCTTCAATTCATCGTGCAATCATCGACTTCAGACTTCACTGCCTTCTTCCATCCGGACCACTGGTGATACTTTGTTAGTATTCTTTTTATTTTTGTTTTTTTAATTTTATCTTTTTAATTCGTCTATTATTTTAAGTTTTTTAAAAAATAATATTTATCCAATTCAAGGCTGGTCTCTTCTCTGAAGGATAGTTTGGATGCTACTTTGAAGGGGGTAGCATCCAAACTCATTCTGATGAGAAGTTATCAGTCATGAATTGGATCAATTTCGAGTTTATAAGACTAAAGACGATTTAAATTGATAAAATTTAATTATTTTTTGAATTAATATTTTTGTTATTTCCGAGACAACTCTTCAATTCATCGTGCAATCATCGACTTCAGACTTCACTGCCTTCTTCCATCCGGACCACTGGTGATACTTTGTTAGTATTCTTTTTATTTTTGTTTTTTTAATTTTATCTTTTTAATTCGTCTATTATTTTAAGTTTTTTTAAAAATAATATTTATCCAATTCAAGGCTGGTCTCTTCTCTGAAGGATAGTTTGGATGCTACTTTGAAGGGGGTAGCATCCAAACTCATTCTGATGAGAAGTTATCAGTCATGAATTGGATCAATTTCGAGTTTATAAGACTAAAGACGATTTAAATTGATAAAATTTAATTATTTTTTGAATTAATATTTTTGTTATTTCCGAGACAACTCTTCAATTCATCGTGCAATCATCGACTTCAGACTTCACTGCCTTCTTCCATCCGGACCACTGGCGATGCTTTGTAAGTATTCTTTTTATTTTTGTTTTTTTAATTTTATCTTTTTAATTCGTCTATTATTTTAAGTTTTTAAAAAAATAATATTTATCCAATTCAAGGCTGGTCTCTTCTCTGAAGGATAGTTTGGATGCTACTTTGAGGGGGGTAGCATCCAAACTCATTCTGATGAGAAGTTATCAGTCATGAATTGGATCAATTTCGAGTTTATAAGACTAAAGACGATTTAAATTGATAAAATTTAATTATTTTTTGAATTAATATTTTTGTTATTTCCGAGACAACTCTTCAATTCATCGTGCAATCATCGACTTCAGACTTCACTGCCTTCTTCCATCCGGACCACTGGTGATACTTTGTTAGTATTCTTTTTATTTTTGTTTTTTTAATTTTATCTTTTTAATTCGTCTATTATTTTAAGTTTTTAAAAAAATAATATTTATCCAATTCAAGGCTGGTCTCTTCTCTGAAGGATAGTTTGGATGCTACTTTGAGGGGGGTAGCATCCAAACTCATTCTGATGAGAAGTTATCAGTCATGAATTGGATCAATTTCGAGTTTATAAGACTAAAGACGATTTAAATTGATAAAATTTAATTATTTTTTGAATTAATATTTTTGTTATTTCCGAGACAACTCTTCAATTCATCGTGCAATCATCGACTTCAGACTTCACTGCCTTCTTCCATCCGGACCACTGGTGATACTTTGTTAGTATTCTTTTTATTTTTGTTTTTTTAATTTTATCTTTTTAATTCGTCTATTATTTTAAGTTTTTAAAAAAATAATATTTATCCAATTCAAGGCTGGTCTCTTCTCTGAAAGATAGTTTGGATGCTACTTTGAGGTGGGTAGCATCCAAACTCATTCTGATGAGAAGTTATCAGTCATGAATTGGATCAATTTCGAGTTTATAAGACTAAAGACGATTTAAATTGATAAAATTTAATTATTTTTTGAATTAATATTTTTGTTATTTCCGAGACAACTGTTCAATTCATCGTGCAATCATCGACTTCAGACTTCACTGCCTTCTTCCATCCGGACCACTGGTGATACTTTGTTAGTATTCTTTTTATTTTTGTTTTTTTAATTTTATCTTTTTAATTCGTCTATTATTTTAAGTTTTTAAAAAAATAATATTTATCCAATTCAAGGCTGGTCTCTTCTCTGAAGGATAGTTTGGATGCTACTTTGAGGGGGGTAGCATCCAAACTCATTCTGATGAGAAGTTATCAGTCATGAATTGGATCAATTTCGAGTTTATAAGACTAAAGACGATTTAAATTGATAAAATTTAATTATTTTTTGAATTAATATTTTTGTTATTTCCGAGACAACTCTTCAATTCATCGTGCAATCATCGACTTCAGACTTCACTGCCTTCTTCCATCCGGACCACTGGTGATACTTTGTTAGTATTCTTTTTATTTTTGTTTTTTTAATTTTATCTTTTTAATTCGTCTATTATTTTAAGTTTTTTTAAAAATAATATTTATCCAATTCAAGGCTGGTCTCTTCTCTGAAGGATAGTTTGGATGCTACTTTGAAGGGGGTAGCATCCAAACTCATTCTGATGAGAAGTTATCAGTCATGAATTGGATCAATTTCGAGTTTATAAGACTAAAGACGATTTAAATTGATAAAATTTAATTATTTTTTGAATTAATATTTTTGTTATTTCCGAGACAACTCTTCAATTCATCGTGCAATCATCGACTTCAGACTTCACTGCCTTCTTCCATCCGGACCACTGGCGATGCTTTGTAAGTATTCTTTTTATTTTTGTTTTTTTAATTTTATCTTTTTAATTCGTCTATTATTTTAAGTTTTTAAAAAAATAATATTTATCCAATTCAAGGCTGGTCTCTTCTCTGAAGGATAGTTTGGATGCTACTTTGAGGGGGGTAGCATCCAAACTCATTCTGATGAGAAGTTATCAGTCATGAATTGGATCAATTTCGAGTTTATAAGACTAAAGACGATTTAAATTGATAAAATTTAATTATTTTTTGAATTAATATTTTTGTTATTTCCGAGACAACTCTTCAATTCATCGTGCAATCATCGACTTCAGACTTCACTGCCTTCTTCCATCCGGACCACTGGTGATACTTTGTTAGTATTCTTTTTATTTTTGTTTTTTTAATTTTATCTTTTTAATTCGTCTATTATTTTAAGTTTTTAAAAAAATAATATTTATCCAATTCAAGGCTGGTCTCTTCTCTGAAGGATAGTTTGGATGCTACTTTGAGGGGGGTAGCATCCAAACTCATTCTGATGAGAAGTTATCAGTCATGAATTGGATCAATTTCGAGTTTATAAGACTAAAGACGATTTAAATTGATAAAATTTAATTATTTTTTGAATTAATATTTTTGTTATTTCCGAGACAACTCTTCAATTCATCGTGCAATCATCGACTTCAGACTTCACTGCCTTCTTCCATCCGGACCACTGGTGATACTTTGTTAGTATTCTTTTTATTTTTGTTTTTTTAATTTTATCTTTTTAATTCGTCTATTATTTTAAGTTTTTAAAAAAATAATATTTATCCAATTCAAGGCTGGTCTCTTCTCTGAAGGATAGTTTGGATGCTACTTTGAGGGGGGTAGCATCCAAACTCATTCTGATGAGAAGTTATCAGTCATGAATTGGATCAATTTCGAGTTTATAAGACTAAAGACGATTTAAATTGATAAAATTTAATTATTTTTTGAATTAATATTTTTGTTATTTCCGAGACAACTCTTCAATTCATCGTGCAATCATCGACTTCAGACTTCACTGCCTTCTTCCATCCGGACCACTGGCGATGCTTTGTAAGTATTCTTTTTATTTTTGTTTTTTTAATTTTATCTTTTTAATTCGTCTATTATTTTAAGTTTTTAAAAAAATAATATTTATCCAATTCAAGGCTGGTCTCTTCTCTGAAGGATAGTTTGGATGCTACTTTGAGGGGGGTAGCATCCAAACTCATTCTGATGAGAAGTTATCAGTCATGAATTGGATCAATTTCGAGTTTATAAGACTAAAGACGATTTAAATTGATAAAATTTAATTATTTTTTGAATTAATATTTTTGTTATTTCCGAGACAACTCTTCAATTCATCGTGCAATCATCGACTTCAGACTTCACTGCCTTCTTCCATCCGGACCACTGGTGATACTTTGTTAGTATTCTTTTTATTTTTGTTTTTTTAATTTTATCTTTTTAATTCGTCTATTATTTTAAGTTTTTAAAAAAATAATATTTATCCAATTCAAGGCTGGTCTCTTCTCTGAAGGATAGTTTGGATGCTACTTTGAGGGGGGTAGCATCCAAACTCATTCTGATGAGAAGTTATCAGTCATGAATTGGATCAATTTCGAGTTTATAAGACTAAAGACGATTTAAATTGATAAAATTTAATTATTTTTTGAATTAATATTTTTGTTATTTCCGAGACAACTCTTCAATTCATCGTGCAATCATCGACTTCAGACTTCACTGCCTTCTTCCATCCGGACCACTGGTGATACTTTGTTAGTATTCTTTTTATTTTTGTTTTTTTAATTTTATCTTTTTAATTCGTCTATTATTTTAAGTTTTTAAAAAAATAATATTTATCCAATTCAAGGCTGGTCTCTTCTCTGAAGGATAGTTTGGATGCTACTTTGAGGGGGGTAGCATCCAAACTCATTCTGATGAGAAGTTATCAGTCATGAATTGGATCAATTTCGAGTTTATAAGACTAAAGACGATTTAAATTGATAAAATTTAATTATTTTTTGAATTAATATTTTTGTTATTTCCGAGACAACTCTTCAATTCATCGTGCAATCATCGACTTCAGACTTCACTGCCTTCTTCCATCCGGACCACTGGTGATACTTTGTTAGTATTCTTTTTATTTTTGTTTTTTTAATTTTATCTTTTTAATTCGTCTATTATTTTAAGTTTTTAAAAAAATAATATTTATCCAATTCAAGGCTGGTCTCTTCTCTGAAGGATAGTTTGGATGCTACTTTGAGGGGGGTAGCATCCAAACTCATTCTGATGAGAAGTTATCAGTCATGAATTGGATCAATTTCGAGTTTATAAGACTAAAGACGATTTAAATTGATAAAATTTAATTATTTTTTGAATTAATATTTTTGTTATTTCCGAGACAACTCTTCAATTCATCGTGCAATCATCGACTTCAGACTTCACTGCCTTCTTCCATCCGGACCACTGGTGATACTTTGTTAGTATTCTTTTTATTTTTGTTTTTTTAATTTTATCTTTTTAATTCGTCTATTATTTTAAGTTTTTAAAAAAATAATATTTATCCAATTCAAGGCTGGTCTCTTCTCTGAAGGATAGTTTGGATGCTACTTTGAGGGGGGTAGCATCCAAACTCATTCTGATGAGAAGTTATCAGTCATGAATTGGATCAATTTCGAGTTTATAAGACTAAAGACGATTTAAATTGATAAAATTTAATTATTTTTTGAATTAATATTTTTGTTATTTCCGAGACAACTCTTCAATTCATCGTGCAATCATCGACTTCAGACTTCACTGCCTTCTTCCATCCGGACCACTGGTGATACTTTGTTAGTATTCTTTTTATTTTTGTTTTTTTAATTTTATCTTTTTAATTCGTCTATTATTTTAAGTTTTTTAAAAAATAATATTTATCCAATTCAAGGCTGGTCTCTTCTCTGAAGGATAGTTTGGATGCTACTTTGAAGGGGGTAGCATCCAAACTCATTCTGATGAGAAGTTATCAGTCATGAATTGGATCAATTTCGAGTTTATAAGACTAAAGACGATTTAAATTGATAAAATTTAATTATTTTTTGAATTAATATTTTTGTTATTTCCGAGACAACTCTTCAATTCATCGTGCAATCATCGACTTCAGACTTCACTGCCTTCTACCATCCGGACAACTGGTGATACTTTGTTAGTATTCTTTTTATTTTTGTTTTTTTAATTTTATCTTTTTAATTCGTCTATTATTTTAAGTTTTTAAAAAAATAATATTTATCCAATTCAAGGCTGGTCTCTTCTCTGAAGGATAGTTTGGATGCTACTTTGAGGGGGGTAGCATCCAAACTCATTCTGATGAGAAGTTATCAGTCATGAATTGGATCAATTTCGAGTTTATAAGACTAAAGACGATTTAAATTGATAAAATTTAATTATTTTTTGAATTAATATTTTTGTTATTTCCGAGACAACTCTTCAATTCATCGTGCAATCATCGACTTCAGACTTCACTGCCTTCTTCCATCCGGACCACTGGTGATACTTTGTTAGTATTCTTTTTATTTTTGTTTTTTTAATTTTATCTTTTTAATTCGTCTATTATTTTAAGTTTTTTTAAAAATAATATTTATCCAATTCAAGGCTGGTCTCTTCTCTGAAGGATAGTTTGGATGCTACTTTGAGGGGGGTAGCATCCAAACTCATTCTGATGAGAAGTTATCAGTCATGAATTGGATCAATTTCGAGTTTATAAGACTAAAGACGATTTAAATTGATAAAATTTAATTATTTTTTGAATTAATATTTTTGTTATTTCCGAGACAACTCTTCAATTCATCGTGCAATCATCGACTTCAGACTTCACTGCCTTCTTCCATCCGGACCACTGGTGATACTTTGTTAGTATTCTTTTTATTTTTGTTTTTTTAATTTTATCTTTTTAATTCGTCTATTATTTTAAGTTTTTTTAAAAATAATATTTATCCAATTCAAGGCTGGTCTCTTCTCTGAAGGATAGTTTGGATGCTACTGTGAGGGGGGTAGCATCCAAACTCATTCTGATGAGAAGTTATCAGTCATGAATTGGATCAATTTCGAGTTTATAAGACTAAAGACGATTTAAATTGATAAAATTTAATTATTTTTTGAATTAATATTTTTGTTATTTCCGAGACAACTCTTCAATTCATCGTGCAATCATCGACTTCAGACTTCACTGCCTTCTTCCATCCGGACCACTGGTGATACTTTGTTAGTATTCTTTTTATTTTTGTTTTTTTAATTTTATCTTTTTAATTCGTCTATTATTTTAAGTTTTTTAAAAAATAATATTTATCCAATTCAAGGCTGGTCTCTTCTCTGAAGGATAGTTTGGATGCTACTTTGAAGGGGGTAGCATCCAAACTCATTCTGATGAGAAGTTATCAGTCATGAATTGGATCAATTTCGAGTTTATAAGACTAAAGACGATTTAAATTGATAAAATTTAATTATTTTTTGAATTAATATTTTTGTTATTTCCGAGACAACTCTTCAATTCATCGTGCAATCATCGACTTCAGACTTCACTGCCTTCTTCCATCCGGACCACTGGTGATACTTTGTTAGTATTCTTTTTATTTTTGTTTTTTTAATTTTATCTTTTTAATTCGTCTATTATTTTAAGTTTTTAAAAAAATAATATTTATCCAATTCAAGGCTGGTCTCTTCTCTGAAGGATAGTTTGGATGCTACTTTGAGGGGGGTAGCATCCAAACTCATTCTGATGAGAAGTTATCAGTCATGAATTGGATCAATTTCGAGTTTATAAGACTAAAGACGATTTAAATTGATAAAATTTAATTATTTTTTGAATTAATATTTTTGTTATTTCCGAGACAACTCTTCAATTCATCGTGCAATCATCGACTTCAGACTTCACTGCCTTCTTCCATCCGGACCACTGGTGATACTTTGTTAGTATTCTTTTTATTTTTGTTTTTTTAATTTTATCTTTTTAATTCGTCTATTATTTTAAGTTTTTTTAAAAATAATATTTATCCAATTCAAGGCTGGTCTCTTCTCTGAAGGATAGTTTGGATGCTACTGTGAGGGGGGTAGCATCCAAACTCATTCTGATGAGAAGTTATCAGTCATGAATTGGATCAATTTCGAGTTTATAAGACTAAAGACGATTTAAATTGATAAAATTTAATTATTTTTTGAATTAATATTTTTGTTATTTCCGAGACAACTCTTCAATTCATCGTGCAATCATCGACTTCAGACTTCACTGCCTTCTTCCATCCGGACCACTGGTGATACTTTGTTAGTATTCTTTTTATTTTTGTTTTTTTAATTTTATCTTTTTAATTCGTCTATTATTTTAAGTTTTTAAAAAAATAATATTTATCCAATTCAAGGCTGGTCTCTTCTCTGAAGGATAGTTTGGATGCTACTTTGAGGGGGGTAGCATCCAAACTCATTCTGATGAGAAGTTATCAGTCATGAATTGGATCAATTTCGAGTTTATAAGACTAAAGACGATTTAAATTGATAAAATTTAATTATTTTTTGAATTAATATTTTTGTTATTTCCGAGACAACTCTTCAATTCATCGTGCAATCATCGACTTCAGACTTCACTGCCTTCTTCCATCCGGACCACTGGTGATACTTTGTTAGTATTCTTTTTATTTTTGTTTTTTTAATTTTATCTTTTTAATTCGTCTATTATTTTAAGTTTTTTAAAAATAATATTTATCCAATTCAAGGCTGGTCTCTTCTCTGAAGGATAGTTTGGATGCTACTGTGAGGGGGGTAGCATCCAAACTCATTCTGATGAGAAGTTATCAGTCATGAATTGGATCAATTTCGAGTTTATAAGACTAAAGACGATTTAAATTGATAAAATTTAATTATTTTTTGAATTAATATTTTTGTTATTTCCGAGACAACTCTTCAATTCATCGTGCAATCATCGACTTCAGACTTCACTGCCTTCTTCCATCCGGACCACTGGTGATACTTTGTTAGTATTCTTTTTATTTTTGTTTTTTTAATTTTATCTTTTTAATTCGTCTATTATTTTAAGTTTTTAAAAAAATAATATTTATCCAATTCAAGGCTGGTCTCTTCTCTGAAGGATAGTTTGGATGCTACTTTGAGGGGGGTAGCATCCAAACTCATTCTGATGAGAAGTTATCAGTCATGAATTGGATCAATTTCGAGTTTATAAGACTAAAGACGATTTAAATTGATAAAATTTAATTATTTTTTGAATTAATATTTTTGTTATTTCCGAGACAACTCTTCAATTCATCGTGCAATCATCGACTTCAGACTTCACTGCCTTCTTCCATCCGGACCACTGGCGATACTTTGTTAGTATTCTTTTTATTTTTGTTTTTTTAATTTTATCTTTTTAATTCGTCTATTATTTTAAGTTTTTTAAAAAATAATATTTATCCAATTCAAGGCTGGTCTCTTCTCTGAAGGATAGTTTGGATGCTACTTTGAGGGGGGTAGCATCCAAACTCATTCTGATGAGAAGTTATCAGTCATGAATTGGATCAATTTCGAGTTTATAAGACTAAAGACTATTTAAATTGATAAAATTTAATTATTTTTTGAATTAATTTGTATTATTTCCGAAACTGGACATTTTTCCGATCACTATGCATGTAAATATCAAAGCGGACTAGAGTGCACGCATTGGCTTGATACCCACGCATTGGCTTGATGGTGAGCGAAGAATAACGAGGCGATGTCCTGAATGGGAAGAATTAATAGCTATAAGACAACAAACCAAAAACAAAACCATTGTTCAGATCAATATGAAGTATTCGCTGAGCAACCATCGACTCATTCTTATTGAGCACACTGAACTGCCCAAACGTCAGGTCATTGAGCACCACCTTGTCGAAACAAATTACGTGGCGATCGTAATTCGTCGCAAAATTCGCCTATTTCCTCATTTTCCCGCAGCGTCGTGCATCGGCCACGCCCGCGGTGTTCGACGAGCAGTTACTCCACTCAATTGACAGGAAGAATGCATAGATTATCTCAATCTCGACCGTGTACGATATTGTGAATGGAATCTCGATGAAGGGTTTTAGCAGTATGTTTTGGAAACGAAGGTAGTCGGGCTTTCGAACGTACCTAAAATAGCTTTTGAAATAGGAACAGTTCCGTTTTTTAAATAAAATTTTTATCACGTTTGTCAATTTTAGGTAAAAATTTGGACACCCTTTTTCTATCGTCTAAAAGCTTGAAACTTTATCAAGATTAGCTTCGTGAAAGCCCTTTTGCACTACTGTGTTAAGCGCATTAAGCTGTATAAAATGCGCCTGAGCACAACGTGCTACGAGCTCATAGAGCCGAGAAACTCAGCAAAAACTAATGAAAAATTTTTCAATGTGGCATTTCGATGCTCCATTTTAGACGAATGTGCTCATTAAAAAAAAATTCCCTCTAGAATACTGTAAACTGACTTTTAGCTCTACAACATATCATGATCACAGACTTGTAGGTGCTCACAGAGCTGAGAAACTCGCCAAAAAATTTTTTTCAAGTATTGTGAATTTTCGATGCTCCAGTTTAGCGAAATAAGCTCGTTTTGTAAAGTTTATTTTACACTAACTTATTGAGCAGTGCTAGTTGTCTAAAATACCCGGAGCACAACGTTTTACGTGCTTATAGAGCCGGGAAATACGTCGTCGAAAATTTGGTAATTTTTTGCACATGGTCGGTGCTCCAGTTTGGGTGTAAGGAGCTCTTTTCGTGAAAGCTCTTTTGCACTACTGTGTTCAGTGCAACAAGCTGTATAAAATACGCCTGAGAACAACGTGCTACGAGCTGCCGAGAAACTCAGCAAAAACTTTATGGAAAATTTTTTTCATGGTTTGTACATTTTCGATGCTTCAGTTTAGCGAAATGAGCTCATTTCGTAAATTTTCTTTTGCACTAACTTTAAAAAATTCAATAGGCTGCCATCTAGTTGAAAGGAAAGATATTCTTTTCGGACTGAGTCAGCAGCAGGCCGATAGTTTGCGGTAGTTTTTTTTTACAAATTGTTACAAAAAGTTTATAATAAAAATAAAAAAACAATAAAATGAAAATCGAGCCGGTCAGACAAACAATGAGCTCGTTGAGAGTATCTCGTCAATCAATTTGTCGCCGTCAATGATCTCGAAAAGCGATAAGACGAGCAGAGAGTTGACAAGCTCCAGGAGCTCTTCCTGAAAACATACCCTGCCTCGAGAATGTCTATAAACACACCCACGTTGACCACCGACACAAAGAGCACAATATTGGCTGCCTTGACGGTTCCTTCAGCTTCTCCGTAGATGTCTTGACAGTGTCTGAAAGTCGTCTCACTCAGTGCTCGCTAGAAGATAACAACCAACTTGATCAGCGACTTGATTATCAACGACTTTTGCCGTTTGCTCATTTGTCTGCCATTGTCGTCGAATTTGAATTGAGCTGCAATCAATACTCCAAAGATGACATCGAGAAATCAGACTTACCGAGTTGCCAGCAACACAGAGCCTTCAATAGGGATTTCTCATGGAACGAGAGGTTGAAACGGAGGTAGTTGGGAAGGAACTCTTTCCAGTACTTGAGTTTGGTCTTGGTCAGGTTCCTACAAAAAGAAGAGCCAAATGCGCGGAGAGCCGCGCTTGTGGAGAGCGACCAACTTGTATTTCTCCAATTCTTCCTTACTTGGGAATATCGACGACAAGCCGGGTTCGTCGCCAAGCAGCGGCGGCGGGTTCATAGCGGTGAACTTTCCATCCTGGCACACGAGGATCTCCCGATCAATGCCTGGAAGTGCCGATAGTGAGGGAGCAGGTAGGCATTACCGATAGATTGCGTGTAGAAGGCCGAGCTGACGATGTAATCAACGCCGCACGTGACGCGGAACAGGAAGTTCTGTTCGGCCGAGTTGAGCTGCTTAAAGTCGGGAAACGAGTTGGCGTAGTTGAAGAGCATGATGTACTCTTTGTTCTCGTAGCCTTGGAACGTGCGGTAGTCGAAGGCGCGAAGCTGCTTCAACTCGTACGGCTGAAAAAAGGTTCTGATAGGATGACGGGCCAGGTTACCATGTGACAAGGAGACGCGAAAATGTCGATGAGACGAGCATCGGGGAAGGCGAGTCGCCGAGACTTGTTGAGGGTCGAATCGATGTTCGCGAAATGCTCGATAAGCGACTGGAGCTTCTCGTTGTGCAGTTGTTTGCTGCGATTGAAATCAGATGGTGATGGCGATGATGTGCTGGCAATTGATGAGCAATCGTCCTGCTGCTGCTGTTGCTTGTTTTCACTTATACCATTTGTGCCAGTTTTTTTGGATTGGACCACTGGAAATATTAAACTTTCTCTACTTTTATTAGGAAAGTTTGATTTTGCTATAAAAAGCACACGGAACGGATTATCAAGAAATAAAGTAGTCAAATTGGAACTGAAGGAAAACTCTGGAAACTAGAAAGATGATTCCCCATCGGATTGGTTTCTCTCGGAACCGCTGATCTTATTAAAACTTTTTGAAATACGGGATTCACGAAAAAATACTTTAAATACTTAATAATGAGCACAGAAGTTGTTCTTACCATGGTTTCACGGAAATCAAACAACATGGCAATTAAAATCCAACTTCACGCATTATTAATTATTTTTCTTAAACTATTTAGAAACGTTCAAATCTTTACATAATTTTATGTTACAAGGACTTTATGTGGTCTCATTTGCATTTGCAGAATAAGCCAATGTTATTTAGGATTTCTTTTTTCCTATTTTATAAGAATATTCAATAGTAAATACACGTGGAAATGAAACGTTTAAATAATAATGAACTTACAATCTCTTCGCATATTATTCTGAATGCACTTATTATAACGACAACTTTTGCATGTCATTCGCCGCTCTAAAGTAATCCAAAAAAAATAATTTAAAACAAACAGAAAACAAATAAAACAATTACCATTATGAATTTGGCAATCGTTCTGACCGGTTATGCACTGATACTGAATATTCAAGGCGACGGTTCTTTGAAAGAACGCGGCACACGCTTTGCAGCTCGGCGAGCCGAAAAAATTATTATGGATCCTTAACACTAGAATTATATAATTTTCATTTAAACGATTTAATAATGTCCATAATTTTAGTCGATAAAAGTAAAATATCAGCCACCTAGGGGGCTCGAACCCCTGACCTTAAGATTAAAAGTCTCACGCTCTACCAACTGAGCTAAGGTGGCTCAGAATAGGCAAATTGTATCTCCATACACAAGTTTGAACCACTATTCATAAGTTAAAGTATGGATCCTTAACACTAGAATTATATAATTTTCATTTAAACGATTTAATAATGTCCATAATTTTAGTCGATAAAAGTAAAATATCAGCCACCTAGGGGGCTCGAACCCCTGACCTTAAGATTAAAAGTCTCACGCTCTACCAACTGAGCTAAGGTGGCTCAGAATAGGCAAATTGTATCTCCATACACAAGTTTGAACCACTATTCATAAGTTAAAGTATGGATCGTTAACACTAGAATTACCCTATTTTACCGTTTTATTGGATTTCGTTCGTACACTATTTCGCATGTGGTGGGAGGTGGTGGGGGGAGAGATAGATTTCTCTCATTTCGTGTCTAATGTCTCCACACACTCGCCTGTCATCAGAATATTTAATGAAAACAGTTCTACTTAAAATAAAAGTTGGAATTGTTTATTGACTAATCGATAACAAATTTTTGGATACATTAACTATCAAAACAATCAAAACCTATAACAATAAAAAACATATATATCTAACAAGGTTAGCACATTAAAGACATTTGAACCTTTCACATAAAAGTTCCATAACACTATCCAAATCTGCGACGCGGGGATTTCAGTGCCCTTTTAGTAGTAAAATTTCAGACGCAATTTTCTCGAGATAGCTGTGTCCGTTGCAGAAACTCTTTTTATATTTAGAAAGTAGATTTTTTTTCTCTTTCTAATTATATATGTCACATCCTGTAACTCCAAACACTATGCAGACCATTCCCTAGTTAGCTTAAAGCTCTTCTAAATCCGTTAAAAATAACATCATCCGAAATGCTAAAAAACTGTTGGATAGCCAATTTGTCAATGTTGCGTACGACGGTCTCTTTCGGTTCCCATTTCTAGTTCTAGATGACAATGAATCGAATCCATTATAAAAATCCATTGTTAGGTTCAGGATTTTTAGAAAAAATTGGTCTCCAAATGTTATCAATCCAATCTTTCATTTTCTCGGAATACATCCCTCCTTTCTCATTTGCTCTTACGACCACTGATGAAGGGAACTTCTCTATGGGCACCTTTTCACTTAAATGTGACATAACGGAAGCACGGATTCTTCCTAATCCACCTTATCGTGAGATATGCATGCACCATATTCGTCATCCTTCCTTGTTTAGTTTTAATAAGATATCTAATCTTTATTCATCCCTCAAGTTGTTTATATACTATACTATCAAGAGTGTTTCATTTTCACTACCATTTCATTAGTTTAAAATTTATCTTTAAATGTAGCCATATATTCATTTTTAAATTCTTATATTCCTTGTATAATGATAAACATAAGAGCAACAACAACAAACAACCATCCCCCCCCCCCTTCTCCCATCGGAGGAGGAAAAATTCTTCACTACTTTTGTGCATAACAACTTCTCTTATATTTTCTCTTTTGATCGAAATGATGAAAACAAAACCGTCTGCGTCGAGGAATCCAATGAAACGGTAAAATAGGGTATATAATTTTCATTTAAACGATTTAATAATGTCCATAATTTTAGTCGATAAAAGTAAAATATCAGCCACCTAGGGGGCTCGAACCCCTGACCTCTCTGCACTTTGCGCTTGACGGTGGCGTGACTGTGTTTTGCACGAAATTGTTATGAAAACACGCGCAAAACTGCCGCCAGAACAGTCAGTCACCGCACAGCGTCCTAACAGTTTGCTGCAACTTTGCGAAAAGCTATCGGAGAGCGTCCTAACAGTTTGTTGGAACTTTGCGAAAAGCTATCGGAGAGCGTCCTAACAGTTTGTTGGAACTTTGCGAAAAGCTATCGGAGAGCGTCCTAACAGTTTGTTGGAACTTTGCGAAAAGCCATCGGACAGGGTCCTGTCATTTCTGTGGAATTTTGCTCAAAGCTTTTGGGTTATTTCACCTCGTTTTAATATTGGTTTATATCCTACACGTTAACATAACAATATACTATTTATTCACTTATTTATTTATATAAATATCAATTAAATAATAAACAATAATTAATTTAATTGAGCTCCTTGTATCGATTCAGATAGCTCCATTGTAGTGTTTCGATCTTCCTTGCCACGACGTACAATATAGATTACCACTGCGAAACGGGTAGAAATGTGGAAAGCTCGTTTGCTGAAAAATTAAGATTGTAACAAACACATTGAAGTCCCGGTAGGGAAAAGTGGAGTCCCTGGTAGGGGTAAAGGGAAGTTCCACTCCCGGGTCCCGCATCTATTAATTTTAAATTTTAAGGACCACCCGACAGCCCGGAATTCGAAAAAACGTAGTCCCTCCCATCACTGATATCTATGAAAATCATTCGAGGGCTTCTACATCTTTTAAACCTATTTTTTCAATATGTTAAGTCAGTTGAAAGTTAAAATTATATAGCGTATGTCAAAATAGTTGACGACGCAATCACGCTGCAAATACGGCATACTAATTCCAATTCATTTTCAAATCGATTATTTTATTTTATTTTTGTGACATTTTTTATTATTCATTTCAGAGATCGATGCCTAATGGAAGAGCAAAAAATTAAGGGCGGAGAAAAGGTCTTGTTTAGGCAGCCACACGGCCACGTAAGGCCATCACGTCTCTTCATCTTGTTTGTCATCAATATTTTTATTTCATCCATTTTCATTTTTAAATTAAACTTTTCATTTCTTGTCATCAAAAAATAGATAACAAAAATTGATGAGAAAAAACGAGGAAGAGACGTTGGGCCTCAATGGCCGTGTGGCTGCCTAAACAAGACCTTTTCTCCGCCCCTAATTTTTTGCTCTTCCATTAGGCATCGATCTCTGAAAAGGACAATAGTTGTTATTGCTTATATTGAACGTTTATTAAATTAAAAATTATTAAAATAATCGATTTGAAAATGAATTTTAACTAGTATGCAGCATTTGCAGCGTGATTGCGTCTTCAACTATTTTGACATACGCTATACTCTTTCATTTGTTTAGACGTATAAATTTTTGATAATTTGCATCCAAAGAAACGAATTTAAATCACGTCTAATGAAAAAGAAAGAGCACATTTTAATTTCAACTGATATAACATAAATAAAATAATAGTAAAATTTAGCCAACCCCGAATTATTTACCTTTGTATCAAATGTCCCTGATTCGGATGACGGCTCTCCTAGTCTTGAAATATGTGATCCTAAAATTATCTAATATATATATTAATTCGCCTTTACACAACTTACAATAATTTGTGAGTACTAATCAGACCATTCTTCCTATTTATATGGAAATTGTTCTATGTTGTTAATCTCCATATTGACAGTTGTTGGTAAAATCTAAAATGGATATATCCTTAAATATTAATTGTAGACTTACTTTCCAGACAGTCCTTCTGCACGCCTTGCATTATGAAATCCAGCCTTGATATCGGACATTTCATCCCAATTAGCCTTGTAGTCTGAAATATTGAAATTTATATAATTCCTAATTAATGTTCTTCATTACCTATTATAGGAAATCAAACCTCCACGTATTGATCCTCTAGAATTGATCCAATCCGTTGGAATAATCTAATAGATAAACCTATATATAGGAATATAGGTTTATATGGCTTCGAATATGTACAAGTCATCAGAACTTGTAAGTTAAGAATGAAATGAAAAGAAAAACTATTCAATAAAAACAATAACAAGTCAAAACAATAACAACTATAACTCATAAACAATGTCATCGAATGTTATTGACCAAGTGCAAGTGATCAAAACAACCATTCCATCCAAACCGAATAACCGTTTGATTACAATTAGACGATGCGTCCTCAATCCAAAAAACAACATGAAAATAGAAAAAGATTGTTGACTGTTCACTCGAAATGTTCTTTGTGTTTACGCTATATAACACGATGCGCCTGTTTTCATGGAGAAAGCACCTCGCGTCCTAAACGGAGCCCTTTTCGTGCAAAACACAGTCACGCCACCGTCAAGCGCAAAGTGCAGAGCTTAAGATTAAAAGTCTCACGCTCTACCAACTGAGCTAAGGTGGCTCAGAATAGGCAAATTGTATCTCCATACACAAGTTTGAACCACTATTCATAAGTTAAAGTATGGATCCTTAACACTAGAATTATATAATTTTCATTTAAACGATTTAAAAATGTCCATAATTTTAGTCGATAAAAGTAAAATATCAGCCACCTAGGGGGCTCGAACCCCTGACCTTAAGATTAAAAGTCTCACGCTCTACCAACTGAGCTAAGGTGGCTCAGAATAGGCAAATAGTATCTCCATACACAAGTTTGAACCACTATTCATAAGTTAAAGTATGGATCCTTAACACTAGAATTATATAATTTTCATTTAAACGATTTAATAATGTCCATAATTTTAGTCGATAAAAGTAAAATATCAGCCACCTCTCTGCACTTTGCACTTGACGGTGGCGTGACTGTGTTTTGCACGAAATTGTTATGAAAACACGCGCAAAACTGCCGCCAGAACAGTCAGGCACCGCGCAGCGTCCTAACAGTTTGTTGCAACTTTGCGAAAATCTATCGGAGAGCGTCCTAACAGTTTGTTGGAACTTTGCGAAAAGCCATCGGACAGAGTCCTGTCATTTTTGTGGAATTTTGCTCACAGCTTTTGGGTTATTTCACCTCGTTTTAATATTGGTTTATATCCTATACGTTAACATAACAATATACTATTTATTCACTTATTTATTTATATAAATAAAAATTAAATAGCAAACAATAATTAATTTAATTGAGCTTCTTGTATCGATTCAGATAGCTCCATTGTAGCGTTTCGATCTTCCTTGCCACGACGTACTATATAGATTACCACTGCGAAATGGGTAGGAATGCGGAAAGGTCGTTTGCTGAAATATTAAGATTGTAATAAACACATTGAAGTCCCGGTAGGGAAAAGTGGAGTCCCGGTCCCGAGTCCCGGGTAGGGGAAAAGGAAAGTCCCACTCCCGGGTCCCGGGTCCAGGATCTATTAATTTTAAATTTTTTAAAGGCCCGACAGCCCGGAAAACCTATTTTTTAAATATGCTAAGTCAGTTGAAAGTTAAAAATATATAGCGTATGCCAAAATAGTTGACGACGCAATCACGCTGCAAATCCGGCATACTAATTAAAATTCATTTTCAATCGATCATTTTATTTTATTTTTGTGACATTTTTTAGTTGTTATTGCTTATATTGAACGTTTATTAAATTGAACATTATTAAAATAATCGATTTGAAAATTAATTTTAATTAGTATGCCGCATTTGCAGCGTGATTGCGTCGTCAACTATTTTGACATACGCTATACTCTTTCATTTGTTTAGACGTATAAGTTTTTGATAATTTGCATCCAAAGAAACGAATTTAATCCACGTCTAATGAACAAGAAAGAGCACATTATTAATTTCAACTGATATAACATAAATAAAAATAATAGTAAAATTGAACCAACCCTGAGTTATTTACCTTTGTATCAAATGTCCCTGATTCGGATGACGGCTGTCCTAGTCTTGAAATATGTGATCCTAAAATTATCTAATATATATTAATTCGCCTTTACACAACTTACAATAATTTGTGAGTACTAATCAGACCATTCTTCCTATTTATATGGAAATTGTATTATGTTGTTAATCTCCATATTGACAGTTGTTGGTAAAATCTAAAATGGATATATCCTTAAATATTAATTGTAGACTTACTTTCCAGACAGTCTTTCTGCACGCCTTGCAGTATGGAATCCAGCCTGGATATCGGACATTTAATCCCAATTAGCCTTGTAGTCTGAAATATCGAAATTTATATAATTCCTAATTAATGTTCTTCATTACCTATTATAGGAAATCAAACCTACACGTATTGATCCTGTTGAATTGATCCAATCCGTTGGAATAATCTAATAGATAAACCTATATATAGGAATATAGGTTTATATGGCTTCGAATATGTACAAGTCATCAGAACTTGTAAGTTAAGAATGAAATGAAAAGAAAAACTATTCAATAAAAACAATAACAAGTCAAAACAATAACAACTATAACTCATAAACAATGTCATCGATTGTTATTGAGCTCGTGATCAAAACATCAAATCAAAACAACCATTCCACCCAAACCGAATAACAGGAGTTTGATTACAATTAGACGATGCGTCCTCACTCCAAAAAACAACATGAAAATATAAAAAGATTGTTGACTGTTCACTCGATTTGTTCTTTGTGTTTACGCTATATAACAGGATGCACCTGTTTTCATGGAAAAAGCACCTCGCGTCCTAAACGGAGCCCTTTTCGTGCAAAACACAGTCACGCCACCGTCAAGCGCAAAGTGCAGAGCTAGGGGGCTCGAACCCCTGACCTTAAGATTAAAAGTCTCACGCTCTACCAACTGAGCTAAGGTGGCTCAGAATTGGCAAATAGTATCTCCATACACAAGTTTGAACCACTATTCATAAGTTAAAGTATGGATCCTTAACACTAGAATTATATAATTTTCATTTAAACGATTTAAAAATGTCCATAATTTTAGTCGATAAAAGTAAAATATCAGCCACCTAGGGGGCTCGAACCCCTGACCTTAAGATTAAAAGTCTCACGCTCTACCAACTGAGCTAAGGTGGCTCAGATTTGGCAAATAGTATCTCCATACACAAGTTTAAACCACTATTCATTTGTTAAATTATGAATCCTTAACACTAGAATTATATAATTTTCATTTAAACGATTTAAAAATGTCCATAATTTTAGTCGATAAAAGTAAAATATCAGCCACCTAGGGGGCTCGAACCCCTGACCTTAAGATTAAAAGTCTCACGCTCTACCAACTGAGCTAAGGTGGCTCAGAATAGGCAAATTGTATCTCCATACACAAGTTTAAACCACTATTCATTTGTTAAATTATGAATCCTTAACACTAGAATTATATAATTTTCATTTAAACGATTTAAAAATGTCCATAATTTTAGTCGATAAAAGTAAAATATCAGCCACCTAGGGGGCTCGAACCCCTGACCTTAAGATTAAAAGTCTCACGCTCTACCAACTGAGCTAAGGTGGCTCAGATTTGGCAAATAGTATCTCCATACACAAGTTTAAACCACTATTCATTTGTTAAATTATGAATCCTTAACACTAGAATTATATAATTTTCATTTAAACGATTTAAAAATGTCCATAATTTTAGTCGATAAAAGTAAAATATCAGCCACCTAGGGGGCTCGAACCCCTGACCTTAAGATTAAAAGTCTCACGCTCTACCAACTGAGCTAAGGTGGCTCAGAATAGGCAAATTGTATCTCCATACACAAGTTTAAACCACTATTCATTTGTTAAATTATGAATCCTTAACACTAGAATTATATAATTTTCATTTAAACGATTTAAAAATGTCCATAATTTTAGTCGATAAAAGTAAAATATCAGCCACCTAGGGGGCTCGAACCCCTGACCTTAAGATTAAAAGTCTCACGCTCTACCAACTGAGCTAAGGTGGCTCAGATTTGGCAAATAGTATCTCCATACACAAGTTTAAACCACTATTCATTTGTTAAATTATGAATCCTTAACACTAGAATTATATAATTTTCATTTAAACGATTTAAAAATGTCCATAATTTTAGTCGATAAAAGTAAAATATCAGCCACCTAGGGGGCTCGAACCCCTGACCTTAAGATTAAAAGTCTCACGCTCTACCAACTGAGCTAAGGTGGCTCAGAATAGGCAAATTGTATCTCCATACACAAGTTTGAACCACTATTCATAAGTTAAAGTATGGATCCTTAACACTAGAATTATATAATTTTCATTTAAACGATTTAAAAATGTCCATAATTTTAGTCGATAAAAGTAAAATATCAGCCACCTAGGGGGCTCGAACCCCTGACCTTAAGATTAAAAGTCTCACGCTCTACCAACTGAGCTAAGGTGGCTCAGAATTGGCACATAGTATCTCCATACACAAGTTTAAACCACTATTCATTTGTTAAATTATGAATCCTTAACACTAGAATTATATAATTTTCATTTAAACGATTTAAAAATGTCCATAATTTTAGTCGATAAAAGTAAAATATCAGCCACCTAGGGGGCTCGAACCCCTGACCTTAAGATTAAAAGTCTCACGCTCTACCAACTGAGCTAAGGTGGCTCAGAATTGGCAAATAGTATCTCCATACACAAGTTTGAACCACTATTCATAAGTTAAAGTATGGATCCTTAACACTAGAATTATATAATTTTCATTTAAACGATTTAATAATGTCCATAATTTTAGTCGATAAAAGTAAAATATCAGCCACCTAGGGGGCTCGAACCCCTGACCTTAAGATTAAAAGTCTCACGCTCTACCAACTGAGCTAAGGTGGCTCAGAATTGGCAAATAGTATCTCCATACACAAGTTTGAACCACTATTCATAAGTTAAAGTATGGATCCTTAACACTAGAATTATATAATTTTCATTTAAACGATTTAAAAATGTCCATAATTTTAGTCGATAAAAGTAAAATATCAGCCACCTAGGGGGCTCGAACCCCTGACCTTAAGATTAAAAGTCTCACGCTCTACCAACTGAGCTAAGGTGGCTCAGATTTGGCAAATAGTATCTCCATACACAAGTTTAAACCACTATTCATTTGTTAAATTATGAATCCTTAACACTAGAATTATATAATTTTCATTTAAACGATTTAAAAATGTCCATAATTTTAGTCGATAAAAGTAAAATATCAGCCGCCTAGGGGGCTCGAACCCCTGACCTTAAGATTAAAAGTCTCACGCTCTACCAACTGAGCTAAGGTGGCTCAGAATAGGCAAATTGTATCTCCATACACAAGTTTAAACCACTATTCATTTGTTAAATTATGAATCCTTAACACTAGAATTATATAATTTTCATTTAAACGATTTAAAAATGTCCATAATTTTAGTCGATAAAAGTAAAATATCAGCCGCCTAGGGGGCTCGAACCCCTGACCTTAAGATTAAAAGTCTCACGCTCTACCAACTGAGCTAAGGTGGCTCAGAATTGGCACATAGTATCTCCATACACAAGTTTAAACCACTATTCATTTGTTAAATTATGAATCCTTAACACTAGAATTATATAATTTTCATTTAAACGATTTAAAAATGTCCATAATTTTAGTCGATAAAAGTAAAATATCAGCCACCTAGGGGGCTCGAACCCCTGACCTTAAGATTAAAAGTCTCACGCTCTACCAACTGAGCTAAGGTGGCTCAGATTTGGCAAATAGTATCTCCATACACAAGTTTAAACCACTATTCATTTGTTAAATTATGAATCCTTAACACTAGAATTATATAATTTTCATTTAAACGATTTAAAAATGTCCATAATTTTAGTCGATAAAAGTAAAATATCAGCCACCTACTCTGCACTTTGCGCTTGACGGTGGCGTGACTGTGTTTTGCACGAAATTGTTATGAAAACACGCGCAAAACTGCCGCCAGAACAGTCAGTCACCGCACAGCGTCCTAACAGTTTGTTGGAACTTTGCGAAAAGCTATCGGAGAGCGTCCTAACAGTTTGTTGGAACTTTGCGAAAAGCCATCGGACAGGGTCCTGTCATTTCTGTGGAATTTTGCTCACAGCTTTTGGGTTATTTCACCTCGTTTTAATATTGGTTTATATCCTATACGTTAACATAACAATATACTATTTATTCACTTATTTATTTATATAAATAGCAATTAAATAACAAACAATAATTAATTTAATTGAGCTTCTTGTATCGATTCAGATAGCTCCATTGTAGTGTTTCGATCTTCCTTGCCTCGACGTACTATATAGATTACCACTGCGAAACGGGTAGAAATGCGGAAAGGTCGTTTGCTGAAAAATTAAGATTGTAACAAACACATTGAAGTCCCGGTAGGGAAAAGTGGAGTCCCTGGTAGGGGTAAAGGGAAGTTCCACTCCCGGGTCCCGCATCTATTAATTTTATAATTTTTAATTTTAAAAATAACGTAGTCCCTCCCATCACTGATATGTATGAATATCATTCGAGGGCTTCTACATCTTTTAAACCTATTTTTTCAATATGCTAAGTCAGTTGAAAGTTAAAATTATATAGCGTATGTCAAAATAGTTGACGACGCAATCACGCTGCAAATACGGCATACTATTTCCAATTCATTTTCAAATCGATTATTTTATTTTATTTTTGTGACATTTTTTATTATTCATTTCAGAGATCGATGCCTAATGGAAGAGCAAAAAATTAAGGGCGGAGAAAAGGTCTTGTTTAGACAGCCACACGGCTACGTAAGGCCATCACGTCTCTTCCTCTTTTGTTTGTCATCAATATTTTTATTTCATCCATTTTCATTTTTAAATTAAACTTTTCATTTCTTGTCATCAAAAAATAGATAACAAAAATTGATGAGAAAAAAACGAGGAAGACGTTGGGCTTCAACGGCCGTGTGGCTGCCTAAACAAGACCTTTTTCCGCCCCTAATTTTTTGCTCTTCCATTAGGCATCGATCTCTGAAAAGGACAATAGTTGTTATTGCTTATATTGAACGTTTATTAAATTAAAAATTATTAAAATAATCGATTTGAAAATGAATTGGAATTAGTATGCCGCATTTGCAGCGTGATTGCGTCGTCAACTATTTTGACATACGCTATACTGTTTCATTTGTTTAGACGTATAAATGTTTCATAATTTGTATCCAAAGAAACGAATTTAAATCACGTCTAATGAAATTGAAAGAGCATATTATTAATTTCAACTGATATAACATAAATAAAAATAATAGTAAAATTTAGCCAACCCCGAATTATTTACCTTTGTATCAAATGTCCTTGATTCGACGGCTGTCCTAGTCTTGAAATATGTGATCCTAAAATTATCTAATATATATTAATTCGCCTTGACACAACTTACAATAATTTGTGAGTACTAATCTGACCATTCTTCCTATTTATATAGAAATTGTTCTGTTGTTAATCTCCATATTGACAGTTGTTGGTAAAATCTAAAATGGATATATCCTTAAATATTAATTGTAGACTTACTTTCCAGACAGTCCTTCTGCACGCCTTGCATTATGAAATCCAGCCTTGATATCGGACATTTCATCCCAATTAGCCTTGTAGTCTGAAATATTGAAATTTATATAATTCATAATTAATGTTCTTGTTTACCTATGATAGGAAATCAAACCTCCACGTATTGATCCTGTTGAATTGATCCAATCCGTTGGAATAATCTAATAGATAAACCTATATATAGGAATATAGGTTTATATGGCTCCGAATATGTACAAGTCATCAGAACTTGTAAGTTAAGAATGAAATGAAAAGAAAAACTATTCAATAAAAACAATAACAAGCCAAAACAATAACAACTATAACTCATAAACAATGTCATCGATTGTTATTGAGCTCGTGATCAAAACATCAAATCAAAACAACAAGTCCACCGAAACCGAATAACAGGAGTTTGATTACAATTAGACGATGCGTCCTCACTCCAAAAAACAACATGAAAATATAACAAGATTGTTGACTGTTCACTCGATTTGTTCTTTGTGTTTACGCTATCTAACACGATGAGTGTGTTTTCATGGAAAAAGCACCTCGCGTCCTAAACGGAGCCCTTTTCGTGCAAAACACAGTCACGCCACCGTCAAGCGCAAAGTGCAGAGTAGGGGGCTCGAACCCCTGACCTTAAGATTAAAAGTCTCACGCTCTACCAACTGAGCTAAGGTGGCTCAGAATTGGCAAATAGCATCTCCATACACAAGTTTAAACCACTATTCATTTGTTAAATTATGAATCCTTAACACTAGAATTATATAATTTTCATTTAAACGATTTAAAAATGTCCATAATTTTAGTCGATAAAAGTAAAATATCAGCCACCTAGGGGGCTCGAACCCCTGACCTTAAGATTAAAAGTCTCACGCTCTACCAACTGAGCTAAGGTGGCTCAGAATTGGCAAATAGTATCTCCATACACAAGTTTAAACCACTATTCATTTGTTAAATTATGAATCCTTAACACTAGAATTATATAATTTTCATTTAAACGATTTAAAAATGTCCATAATTTTAGTCGATAAAAGTAAAATATCAGCCACCTAGGGGGCTCGAACCCCTGACCTTAAGATTAAAAGTCTCACGCTCTACCAACTGAGCTAAGGTGGCTCAGAATTGGCAAATAGTATCTCCATACACAAGTTTAAACCACTATTCATTTGTTAAATTATGAATCCTTAACACTAGAATTATATAATTTTCATTTAAACGATTTAAAAATGTCCATAATTTTAGTCGATAAAAGTAAAATATCAGCCACCTAGGGGGCTCGAACCCCTGACCTTAAGATTAAAAGTCTCACGCTCTACCAACTGAGCTAAGGTGGCTCAGAATTGGCAAATAGTATCTCCATACACAAGTTTAAACCACTATTCATTTGTTAAATTATGAATCCTTAACACTAGAATTATATAATTTTCATTTAAACGATTTAATAATGTCCATAATTTTAGTCGATAAAAGTAAAATATCAGCCACCTAGGGGGCTCGAACCCCTGACCTTAAGATTAAAAGTCTCACGCTCTACCAACTGAGCTAAGGTGGCTCAGAATTGGCAAATAGTATCTCCATACACAAGTTTAAACCACTATTCATTTGTTAAATTATGAATCCTTAACACTAGAATTATATAATTTTCATTTAAACGATTTAAAAATGTCCATAATTTTAGTCGATAAAAGTAAAATATCAGCCACCTAGGGGGCTCGAACCCCTGACCTTAAGATTAAAAGTCTCACGCTCTACCAACTGAGCTAAGGTGGCTCAGAATTGGCAAATAGTATCTCCATACACAAGTTTAAACCACTATTCATTTGTTAAATTATGAATCCTTAACACTAGAATTATATAATTTTCATTTAAACGATTTAAAAATGTCCATAATTTTAGTCGATAAAAGTAAAATATCAGCCACCTAGGGGGCTCGAACCCCTGACCTTAAGATTAAAAGTCTCACGCTCTACCAACTGAGCTAAGGTGGCTCAGAATTGGCAAATAGTATCTCCATACACAAGTTTAAACCACTATTCATTTGTTAAATTATGAATCCTTAACACTAGAATTATATAATTTTCATTTAAACGATTTAATAATGTCCATAATTTTAGTCGATAAAAGTAAAATATCAGCCACCTAGGGGGCTCGAACCCCTGACCTTAAGATTAAAAGTCTCACGCTCTACCAACTGAGCTAAGGTGGCTCAGAATTGGCAAATAGTATCTCCATACACAAGTTTAAACCACTATTCATTTGTTAAATTATGAATCCTTAACACTAGAATTATATAATTTTCATTTAAACGATTTAAAAATGTCCATAATTTTAGTCGATAAAAGTAAAATATCAGCCACCTAGGGGGCTCGAACCCCTGACCTTAAGATTAAAAGTCTCACGCTCTACCAACTGAGCTAAGGTGGCTCAGAATTGGCAAATAGTATCTCCATACACAAGTTTAAACCACTATTCATTTGTTAAATTATGAATCCTTAACACTAGAATTATATAATTTTCATTTAAACGATTTAATAATGTCCATAATTTTAGTCGATAAAAGTAAAATATCAGCCACCTAGGGGGCTCGAACCCCTGACCTTAAGATTAAAAGTCTCACGCTCTACCAACTGAGCTAAGGTGGCTCAGAATTGGCAAATAGTATCTCCATACACAAGTTTAAACCACTATTCATTTGTTAAATTATGAATCCTTAACACTAGAATTATATAATTTTCATTTAAACGATTTAAAAATGTCCATAATTTTAGTCGATAAAAGTAAAATATCAGCCACCTAGGGGGCTCGAACCCTTGACCTTAAGATTAAAAGTCTCACGCTCTACCAACTGAGCTAAGGTGGCTCAGAATTGGCAAATAGTATCTCCATACACAAGTTTAAACCACTATTCATTTGTTAAATTATGAATCCTTAACACTAGAATTATATAATTTTCATTTAAACGATTTAAAAATGTCCATAATTTTAGTCGATAAAAGTAAAATATCAGCCACCTAGGGGGCTCGAACCCCTGACCTTAAGATTAAAAGTCTCACGCTCTACCAACTGAGCTAAGGTGGCTCAGAATTGGCAAATAGTATCTCCATACACAAGTTTAAACCACTATTCATTTGTTAAATTATGAATCCTTAACACTAGAATTATATAATTTTCATTTAAACGATTTAATAATGTCCATAATTTTAGTCGATAAAAGTAAAATATCAGCCACCTAGGGGGCTCGAACCCCTGACCTTAAGATTAAAAGTCTCACGCTCTACCAACTGAGCTAAGGTGGCTCAGAATTGGCAAATAGTATCTCCATACACAAGTTTAAACCACTATTCATTTGTTAAATTATGAATCCTTAACACTAGAATTATATAATTTTCATTTAAACGATTTAAAAATGTCCATAATTTTAGTCGATAAAAGTAAAATATCAGCCACCTAGGGGGCTCGAACCCCTGACCTTAAGATTAAAAGTCTCACGCTCTACCAACTGAGCTAAGGTGGCTCAGAATTGGCAAATAGTATCTCCATACACAAGTTTAAACCACTATTCATTTGTTAAATTATGAATCCTTAACACTAGAATTATATAATTTTCATTTAAACGATTTAATAATGTCCATAATTTTAGTCGATAAAAGTAAAATATCAGCCACCTAGGGGGCTCGAACCCCTGACCTTAAGATTAAAAGTCTCACGCTCTACCAACTGAGCTAAGGTGGCTCAGAATTGGCAAATAGTATCTCCATACACAAGTTTAAACCACTATTCATTTGTTAAATTATGAATCCTTAACACTAGAATTATATAATTTTCATTTAAACGATTTAAAAATGTCCATAATTTTAGTCGATAAAAGTAAAATATCAGCCACCTAGGGGGCTCGAACCCCTGACCTTAAGATTAAAAGTCTCACGCTCTACCAACTGAGCTAAGGTGGCTCAGAATTGGCAAATAGTATCTCCATACACAAGTTTAAACCACTATTCATTTGTTAAATTATGAATCCTTAACACTAGAATTATATAATTTTCATTTAAACGATTTAAAAATGTCCATAATTTTAGTCGATAAAAGTAAAATATCAGCCACCTAGGGGGCTCGAACCCCTGACCTTAAGATTAAAAGTCTCACGCTCTACCAACTGAGCTAAGGTGGCTCAGAATTGGCAAATAGTATCTCCATACACAAGTTTAAACCACTATTCATTTGTTAAATTATGAATCCTTAACACTAGAATTATATAATTTTCATTTAAACGATTTAATAATGTCCATAATTTTAGTCGATAAAAGTAAAATATCAGCCACCTAGGGGGCTCGAACCCCTGACCTTAAGATTAAAAGTCTCACGCTCTACCAACTGAGCTAAGGTGGCTCAGAATTGGCAAATAGTATCTCCATACACAAGTTTAAACCACTATTCATTTGTTAAATTATGAATCCTTAACACTAGAATTATATAATTTTCATTTAAACGATTTAAAAATGTCCATAATTTTAGTCGATAAAAGTAAAATATCAGCCACCTAGGGGGCTCGAACCCCTGACCTTAAGATTAAAAGTCTCACGCTCTACCAACTGAGCTAAGGTGGCTCAGAATTGGCAAATAGTATCTCCATACACAAGTTTAAACCACTATTCATTTGTTAAATTATGAATCCTTAACACTAGAATTATATAATTTTCATTTAAACGATTTAATAATGTCCATAATTTTAGTCGATAAAAGTAAAATATCAGCCACCTAGGGGGCTCGAACCCCTGACCTTAAGATTAAAAGTCTCACGCTCTACCAACTGAGCTACTCGGTGATTTCCAGCTTACGTTTGCTGTCGACAGTTGGGTCATTTGTGGTACCACCTTGCGTAGACATAATTAAATAGTGAGAGAGTTTTCAATTAATTTCTTCTCATTTCAAAATAAAAATAAAAATTCGAATTTTCGCCGTGAAAACGTGATCAGCTGGAGTAGTTAGGATGAGTTGGGAGAATAATTTTCATTTCATTTTGTTAAAAATTGGATTTTGATGCAAAATCATGATAGGCGACGAGAGTAAATTTTCTCTTAACCATTCGAATGCATATCCCGTGGGCATACATGCATAGTTGGCCGAGAATATGCATATGTGGGGACGAGGAACTGTTAGCGAAATCACGGACGCGTGTCATCATTTTTATTTTTTACAAGTATTTTTCATTTTAATATATCAACGTTATAATTGTTTAACTATTGTATAAGATGTTTAATAATTATTATTTTAGATGACATATCAATGTACAAGTCGCCAAGTACGTAATGCATGAAGATTACTTATAATCACAACGTTATAAGAGAAACATGTGCAAAGTGTATATGCGATGAGCCAACTGATTCTGATGTTGATGTATAAACAGTTTATCGGAAAACAGGTACTATTTTATTCAATTATCTAATTTGTATAATTAAGATGGACACAGGCTATAGAAACTATGGATTTAATTTTTATTGAATTAAATCTATCATCGGTTAGTCGATTTCAAATGTACAAAATGTTTCTGTTATTAACAAAAATGTATGTAAGTTCTCAATTTAAAAAAAAGATTATTAATTGTAAGAAAAATTATTGCAGTCGCTCTAGATGGAGAATAAAATGTATGCTATAGTCAGTCAGTATTGTCAGTTGGACTTGAGCTCAGAAGCATGTTGTATTTGCCGATACTTCGTTCACTTTCCTCCTATAGAAGATTAGTCTCTTCTATTCAAGCGGGTATTTTTATATCACTAATTAATAATAATAATCAATTACATTTTAGATTTGCTGTACCTTTTGCTGGTTAATTAAATGGGAACTAAACTGCTTTCGGCACCTATTATGAAGATTGAAAGTGAATGCAATGAAAATTTTCTCAATGCAAATGAGTGATCAAGAATGTTGTAAGTAAATTTACTTTATATAACGGATATATTGTCCCAGTCAAGCTAACGTTCTCTGGAGGAGAAAAGTTATGTTGTTAAACTTTTATTTCAAAGTAATGACATGAATTGATGAAATAATAGAGAAACATCGTAACGAGACGTTTTGGAATAATTTTCTTTTCTCACATAGCATGTTAGCCTGAAAAATACTACATATCAGGGTTGCAAGGAAATATATTTTTTCAAACGGAAATCCGTGATGGAACTCGAAAAACTACGGGAAACGGAAGATGGATTTCCGTGCAACCTTGATAACAGTATAAACTCGGTAGTTATAATGTAATTAATTGTTTCATTATAAACAATGCTAATATTATTTTAATTTCAGAGTAAAGAGTGGAATTAATCTTGGGTGGGACGACAAAAAGCTCAATTGGAAGTATCCGTGCCAAACTACAGCAATGAAGACGACAAAAATAATTTTTAATTTGTGTACTATTAATATCTAATGTATTTATATTTGTTTTTCTATTCTCCCGGACCGTATACTAGAAATTGAGGTTTTCAAATAAAAAAAGTTATCCTTCAACGTTCCTCTGGTATACGGCATCCGGTTGTTACGCTGCTATTAATAAAGATTTTTCGATTGATTTCCCTAAAAAAAGAAATAAATGGCAAAATGCCAAGAATGCGTAACGATGAGTGGCCAGCCACGCCCAATTCCAAGCAGCGGGAATCGGGTTGTCTGCGTCTCTCATCGTCGCATTCTTTCATCCAATTTGCTGGCTATAACCTATTGAGTGCCGCACGCGGTTCCACCTATGCTAGCTCAGAAACGCCGAGTAAGGTGGCTCAGAATTGGCAAATAGTATCTCCATACACAAGTTTAAACCACTATTCATTTGTCAAAGTATGGATCCTTAACATTAGAATTATATAATTTTCATTTAAACGATTTAAAAATGTCCATAATTTTAGTCGATAAAAGTAAAATATCAGCCACCTAGGGGGCTCGAACCCCTGACCTTAAGATTAAAAGTCTCACGCTCTACCAACTGAGCTAAGGTGGCTCAGAATTGGCACATAGTATCTCCATACACAAGTTTAAACCACTATTCATTTGTTAAATTATGAATCCTTAACACTAGAATTATATAATTTTCATTTAAACGATTTAAAAATGTCCATAATTTTAGTCGATAAAAGTAAAATATCAGCCACCTAGGGGGCTCGAACCCCTGACCTTAAGATTAAAAGTCTCACGCTCTACCAACTGAGCTAAGGTGGCTCAGATTTGGCAAATAGTATCTCCATACACAAGTTTAAACCACTATTCATTTGTTAAATTATGAATCCTTAACACTAGAATTATATAATTTTCATTTAAACGATTTAAAAATGTCCATAATTTTAGTCGATAAAAGTAAAATATCAGCCACCTAGGGGGCTCGAACCCCTGACGTTAAGATTAAAAGTCTTACGCTCTACCAACTGAGCTAAGGTGGCTCAGAATTGGCAAATAGTATCTCCATACACAAGTTTAAACCACTATTCATTTGTTAAATTATGAATCCTTAACACTAGAATTATATAATTTTCATTTAAACGATTTAAAAATGTCCATAATTTTAGTCGATAAAAGTAAAATATCAGCCACCTAGGGGGCTCGAACCCCTGACCTTAAGATTAAAAGTCTCACGCTCTACCAACTGAGCTAAGGTGGCTCAGAATTGGCAAATAGTATCTCCATACACAAGTTTAAACCACTATTCATTTGTTAAATTATGAATCCTTAACACTAGAATTATATAATTTTCATTTAAACGATTTAAAAATGTCCATAATTTTAGTCGATAAAAGTAAAATATCAGCCACCTAGGGGGCTCGAACCCCTGACCTTAAGATTAAAAGTCTCACGCTCTACCAACTGAGCTAAGGTGGCTCAGAATTGGCACATAGTATCTCCATACACAAGTTTAAACCACTATTCATTTGTTAAATTATGAATCCTTAACACTAGAATTATATAATTTTCATTTAAACGATTTAAAAATGTCCATAATTTTAGTCGATAAAAGTAAAATATCAGCCACCTAGGGGGCTCGAACCCCTGACCTTAAGATTAAAAGTCTCACGCTCTACCAACTGAGCTAAGGTGGCTCAGATTTGGCAAATAGTATCTCCATACACAAGTTTAAACCACTATTCATTTGTTAAATTATGAATCCTTAACACTAGAATTATATAATTTTCATTTAAACGATTTAAAAATGTCCATAATTTTAGTCGATAAAAGTAAAATATCAGCCACCTAGGGGGCTCGAACCCCTGACCTTAAGATTAAAAGTCTCACGCTCTACCAACTGAGCTAAGGTGGCTCAGAATTGGCAAATAGTATCTCCATACACAAGTTTAAACCACTATTCATTTGTTAAATTATGAATCCTTAACACTAGAATTATATAATTTTCATTTAAACGATTTAAAAATGTCCATAATTTTAGTCGATAAAAGTAAAATATCAGCCACCTAGGGGGCTCGAACCCCTGACCTTAAGATTAAAAGTCTCACGCTCTACCAACTGAGCTAAGGTGGCTCAGAATTGGCAAATAGTATCTCCATACACAAGTTTAAACCACTATTCATTTGTTAAATTATGAATCCTTAACACTAGAATTATATAATTTTCATTTAAACGATTTAAAAATGTCCATAATTTTAGTCGATAAAAGTAAAATATCAGCCACCTAGGGGGCTCGAACCCCTGACCTTAAGATTAAAAGTCTCACGCTCTACCAACTGAGCTAAGGTGGCTCAGAATTGGCAAATAGTATCTCCATACACAAGTTTAAACCACTATTCATTTGTTAAATTATGAATCCTTAACACTAGAATTATATAATTTTCATTTAAACGATTTAATAATGTCCATAATTTTAGTCGATAAAAGTAAAATATCAGCCACCTAGGGGGCTCGAACCCCTGACCTTAAGATTAAAAGTCTCACGCTCTACCAACTGAGCTAAGGTGGCTCAGAATTGGCAAATAGTATCTCCATACACAAGTTTAAACCACTATTCATTTGTTAAATTATGAATCCTTAACACTAGAATTATATAATTTTCATTTAAACGATTTAAAAATGTCCATAATTTTAGTCGATAAAAGTAAAATATCAGCCACCTAGGGGGCTCGAACCCCTGACCTTAAGATTAAAAGTCTCACGCTCTACCAACTGAGCTAAGGTGGCTCAGAATTGGCAAATAGTATCTCCATACACAAGTTTAAACCACTATTCATTTGTTAAATTATGAATCCTTAACACTAGAATTATATAATTTTCATTTAAACGATTTAAAAATGTCCATAATTTTAGTCGATAAAAGTAAAATATCAGCCACCTAGGGGGCTCGAACCCCTGACCTTAAGATTAAAAGTCTCACGCTCTACCAACTGAGCTAAGGTGGCTCAGAATTGGCAAATAGTATCTCCATACACAAGTTTAAACCACTATTCATTTGTTAAATTATGAATCCTTAACACTAGAATTATATAATTTTCATTTAAACGATTTAATAATGTCCATAATTTTAGTCGATAAAAGTAAAATATCAGCCACCTAGGGGGCTCGAACCCCTGACCTTAAGATTAAAAGTCTCACGCTCTACCAACTGAGCTAAGGTGGCTCAGAATTGGCAAATAGTATCTCCATACACAAGTTTAAACCACTATTCATTTGTTAAATTATGAATCCTTAACACTAGAATTATATAATTTTCATTTAAACGATTTAAAAATGTCCATAATTTTAGTCGATAAAAGTAAAATATCAGCCACCTAGGGGGCTCGAACCCCTGACCTTAAGATTAAAAGTCTCACGCTCTACCAACTGAGCTAAGGTGGCTCAGAATTGGCAAATAGTATCTCCATACACAAGTTTAAACCACTATTCATTTGTTAAATTATGAATCCTTAACACTAGAATTATATAATTTTCATTTAAACGATTTAATAATGTCCATAATTTTAGTCGATAAAAGTAAAATATCAGCCACCTAGGGGGCTCGAACCCCTGACCTTAAGATTAAAAGTCTCACGCTCTACCAACTGAGCTAAGGTGGCTCAGAATTGGCAAATAGTATCTCCATACACAAGTTTAAACCACTATTCATTTGTCAAAGTATGGATCCTTAACATTAGAATTATATAATTTTCATTTAAACGATTTAAAAATGTCCATAATTTTAGTCGATAAAAGTAAAATATCAGCCACCTAGGGGGCTCGAACCCCTGACCTTAAGATTAAAAGTCTCACGCTCTACCAACTGAGCTAAGGTGGCTCAGAATTGGCACATAGTATCTCCATACACAAGTTTAAACCACTATTCATTTGTTAAATTATGAATCCTTAACACTAGAATTATATAATTTTCATTTAAACGATTTAAAAATGTCCATAATTTTAGTCGATAAAAGTAAAATATCAGCCACCTAGGGGGCTCGAACCCCTGACCTTAAGATTAAAAGTCTCACGCTCTACCAACTGAGCTAAGGTGGCTCAGATTTGGCAAATAGTATCTCCATACACAAGTTTAAACCACTATTCATTTGTTAAATTATGAATCCTTAACACTAGAATTATATAATTTTCATTTAAACGATTTAAAAATGTCCATAATTTTAGTCGATAAAAGTAAAATATCAGCCACCTAGGGGGCTCGAACCCCTGACCTTAAGATTAAAAGTCTCACGCTCTACCAACTGAGCTAAGGTGGCTCAGAATTGGCAAATAGTATCTCCATACACAAGTTTAAACCACTATTCATTTGTTAAATTATGAATCCTTAACACTAGAATTATATAATTTTCATTTAAACGATTTAAAAATGTCCATAATTTTAGTCGATAAAAGTAAAATATCAGCCACCTAGGGGGCTCGAACCCCTGACCTTAAGATTAAAAGTCTCACGCTCTACCAACTGAGCTAAGGTGGCTCAGAATTGGCAAATAGTATCTCCATACACAAGTTTAAACCACTATTCATTTGTTAAATTATGAATCCTTAACACTAGAATTATATAATTTTCATTTAAACGATTTAAAAATGTCCATAATTTTAGTCGATAAAAGTAAAATATCAGCCACCTAGGGGGCTCGAACCCCTGACCTTAAGATTAAAAGTCTCACGCTCTACCAACTGAGCTAAGGTGGCTCAGAATTGGCACATAGTATCTCCATACACAAGTTTAAACCACTATTCATTTGTTAAATTATGAATCCTTAACACTAGAATTATATAATTTTCATTTAAACGATTTAAAAATGTCCATAATTTTAGTCGATAAAAGTAAAATATCAGCCACCTAGGGGGCTCGAACCCCTGACCTTAAGATTAAAAGTCTCACGCTCTACCAACTGAGCTAAGGTGGCTCAGATTTGGCAAATAGTATCTCCATACACAAGTTTAAACCACTATTCATTTGTTAAATTATGAATCCTTAACACTAGAATTATATAATTTTCATTTAAACGATTTAAAAATGTCCATAATTTTAGTCGATAAAAGTAAAATATCAGCCACCTAGGGGGCTCGAACCCCTGACCTTAAGATTAAAAGTCTCACGCTCTACCAACTGAGCTAAGGTGGCTCAGAATTGGCAAATAGTATCTCCATACACAAGTTTAAACCACTATTCATTTGTTAAATTATGAATCCTTAACACTAGAATTATATAATTTTCATTTAAACGATTTAAAAATGTCCATAATTTTAGTCGATAAAAGTAAAATATCAGCCACCTAGGGGGCTCGAACCCCTGACCTTAAGATTAAAAGTCTCACGCTCTACCAACTGAGCTAAGGTGGCTCAGAATTGGCAAATAGTATCTCCATACACAAGTTTAAACCACTATTCATTTGTTAAATTATGAATCCTTAACACTAGAATTATATAATTTTCATTTAAACGATTTAAAAATGTCCATAATTTTAGTCGATAAAAGTAAAATATCAGCCACTAGGGGGCTCGAACCCCTGACCTTAAGATTAAAAGTCTCACGCTCTACCAACTGAGCTAAGGTGGCTCAGAATTGGCAAATAGTATCTCCATACACAAGTTTAAACCACTATTCATTTGTTAAATTATGAATCCTTAACACTAGAATTATATAATTTTCATTTAAACGATTTAAAAATGTCCATAATTTTAGTCGATAAAAGTAAAATATCAGCCACCTAGGGGGCTCGAACCCCTGACCTTAAGATTAAAAGTCTCACGCTCTACCAACTGAGCTAACTAGGGAGGTCATTTTTGGATCCAAAAGGTTTCGGGCTGAAACTTTGCAGGGTGATAGCTGAGAAAATTTTATTAGTGCACACAAAAAATTGTCCTGCACTGGGGGGTTTAAGTGGGTTAACAAAAGGTTCAAAGTTACCAACCTCAAAATTCCTGTAGAAAACAGTAAAAAACCATCAAATTTTGCTGTCGACAATTTATTCAATTATAACGAATGCAGCGGCAGCAGCATCGGTGGTCAAGTGGTTAAGCGGTTCGTCATTCAACAAAAAGGTATCAAGTTCAATTCCTCACGTCGGCATTAAATTTATTTCATTTGTTCATTTCGATTCCCAAATTTATTGAAAAAATTTACAAGTTTTTTTCGGTTTTTTGGACAAATGATGATAACATCCAAAAAACAGTTAAAATATTTAAAAATGTCATTTTAAGAGACTGAATAGTGTATTTACCAAAAAAATACATTTTTTCGGTCCTCCAGACTTTCCTCTGTTAGGCGGGTGTTGGAAGGCTGGAATGGTCTGGCGGCGGGTTTGCATGTGATTTCATAACAATTTTGAACAAAATCAGTGCAGTTATCGATATAGCGACATATCGACACAGCTATCAAACAGATTCCTAACAATTTTCAGCAACTTTTCGAAAACTCACACACCGTCCAACCATCAACCCTAACCCTTGGACCTTGACAACCCAAAAAAAAAAATTTTTTTAATTTCATTTTAAGAGACTGAATAGCATTTTTAGCATTATAGTAAGCGATTCAAATTGTCCATGTGACTCTGCATATCCTTCGTGACGTTACTTTTGACTATGCCAGGAAAGGTGTACGACGATGTGTGGTTTTTTCGTGAATTTTCTGTAAAATGTTAGAACTATGTTCAATGACTATGTTCATTACCGTATTGATCAGCACTGGTATTGTTCAAAATTGTTATGAAATCACATGCAAACCCGCCGCCAGACCATTCCAGCCTTCCAACACCCGCCTAACAGAGGAAAGTCTGGAGGACCGAAAAAATGTATTTTTTTGGTAAATACACTATTCAGTCTCTTAAAATGACATTTTTAAATATTTTAACTGTTTTTTGGATGTTATCATCATTTGTCCAAAAAACCGAAAAAAACTTGTAAATTTTTTCAATAAATTTGGGAATCGAAATGAACAAATGAAACAAATTTAATGCCGACGTGAGGAATTGAACTTGATACCTTTTTGTTGAATGACGAACCGCTTAACCACTTGACCACCGATGCTGCTGCCGTTGCCTTCGTTATAATTGAATAAATTGTCGACAGCAAAATTTGATGGTTTTTTACTGTTTTCTACAGGAATTTTGAGGTTGGTAACTTTGAACCTTTTTTTAACCCACTTAAACCCCCCAGTGCAGGACAATTTTTTGTGTGCACTAATAAAATTTTCTCAGCTATCACCCTGCAAAGTTTCAGCCCGAAACCTTTTGGATCCAAAAATGACCTCCCTAGTAAGGTGGCTCAGAATTGGCAAATAGTATCTCCATACACAAGTTTAAACCACTATTCATTTGTTAAATTATGAATCCTTAACACTAGAATTATATAATTTTCATTTAAACGATTTAATAATGTCCATAATTTTAGTCGATAAAAGTAAAATATCAGCCACCTAGGGGGCTCGAACCCCTGACCTTAAGATTAAAAGTCTCACGCTCTACCAACTGAGCTAAGGTGGCTCAGAATTGGCAAATAGTATCTCCATACACAAGTTTAAACCACTATTCATTTGTTAAATTATGAATCCTTAACACTAGAATTATATAATTTTCATTTAAACGATTTAAAAATGTCCATAATTTTAGTCGATAAAAGTAAAATATCAGCCACCTAGGGGGCTCGAACCCCTGACCTTAAGATTAAAAGTCTCACGCTCTACCAACTGAGCTAAGGTGGCTCAGAATTGGCAAATAGTATCTCCATACACAAGTTTAAACCACTATTCATTTGTTAAATTATGAATCCTTAACACTAGAATTATATAATTTTCATTTAAACGATTTAAAAATGTCCATAATTTTAGTCGATAAAAGTAAAATATCAGCCACCTAGGGGGCTCGAACCCCTGACCTTAGGATTAAAAGTCTCACGCTCTACCAACTGAGCTAAGGTGGCTCAGAATTGGCAAATAGTATCTCCATACACAAGTTTAAACCACTATTCATTTGTTAAATTATGAATCCTTAACACTAGAATTATATAATTTTCATTTAAACGATTTAATAATGTCCATAATTTTAGTCGATAAAAGTAAAATATCAGCCACCTAGGGGGCTCGAACCCCTGACCTTAAGATTAAAAGTCTCACGCTCTACCAACTGAGCTAAGGTGGCTCAGAATTGGCAAATAGTATCTCCATACACAAGTTTAAACCACTATTCATTTGTTAAATTATGAATCCTTAACACTAGAATTATATAATTTTCATTTAAACGATTTAAAAATGTCCATAATTTTAGTCGATAAAAGTAAAATATCAGCCACCTAGGGGGCTCGAACCCCTGACCTTAAGATTAAAAGTCTCACGCTCTACCAACTGAGCTAAGGTGGCTCAGAATTGGCAAATAGTATCTCCATACACAAGTTTAAACCACTATTCATTTGTTAAATTATGAATCCTTAACACTAGAATTATATAATTTTCATTTAAACGATTTAAAAATGTCCATAATTTTAGTCGATAAAAGTAAAATATCAGCCACCTAGGGGGCTCGAACCCCTGACCTTAAGATTAAAAGTCTCACGCTCTACCAACTGAGCTAAGGTGGCTCAGAATTGGCAAATAGTATCTCCATACACAAGTTTAAACCACTATTCATTTGTTAAATTATGAATCCTTAACACTAGAATTATATAATTTTCATTTAAACGATTTAAAAATGTCCATAATTTTAGTCGATAAAAGTAAAATATCAGCCACCTAGGGGGCTCGAACCCCTGACCTTAAGATTAAAAGTCTCACGCTCTACCAACTGAGCTAAGGTGGCTCAGAATTGGCAAATAGTATCTCCATACACAAGTTTAAACCACTATTCATTTGTTAAATTATGAATCCTTAACACTAGAATTATATAATTTTCATTTAAACGATTTAATAATGTCCATAATTTTAGTCGATAAAAGTAAAATATCAGCCACCTAGGGGGCTCGAACCCCTGACCTTAAGATTAAAAGTCTCACGCTCTACCAACTGAGCTAAGGTGGCTCAGAATTGGCAAATAGTATCTCCATACACAAGTTTAAACCACTATTCATTTGTTAAATTATGAATCCTTAACACTAGAATTATATAATTTTCATTTAAACGATTTAAAAATGTCCATAATTTTAGTCGATAAAAGTAAAATATCAGCCACCTAGGGGGCTCGAACCCCTGACCTTAAGATTAAAAGTCTCACGCTCTACCAACTGAGCTAAGGTGGCTCAGAATTGGCAAATAGTATCTCCATACACAAGTTTAAACCACTATTCATTTGTTAAATTATGAATCCTTAACACTAGAATTATATAATTTTCATTTAAACGATTTAATAATGTCCATAATTTTAGTCGATAAAAGTAAAATATCAGCCACCTAGGGGGCTCGAACCCCTGACCTTAAGATTAAAAGTCTCACGCTCTACCAACTGAGCTAAGGTGGCTCAGAATTGGCAAATAGTATCTCCATACACAAGTTTAAACCACTATTCATTTGTCAAAGTATGGATCCTTAACATTAGAATTATATAATTTTCATTTAAACGATTTAAAAATGTCCATAATTTTAGTCGATAAAAGTAAAATATCAGCCACCTAGGGGGCTCGAACCCCTGACCTTAAGATTAAAAGTCTCACGCTCTACCAACTGAGCTAAGGTGGCTCAGAATTGGCACATAGTATCTCCATACACAAGTTTAAACCACTATTCATTTGTTAAATTATGAATCCTTAACACTAGAATTATATAATTTTCATTTAAACGATTTAAAAATGTCCATAATTTTAGTCGATAAAAGTAAAATATCAGCCACCTAGGGGGCTCGAACCCCTGACCTTAAGATTAAAAGTCTCACGCTCTACCAACTGAGCTAAGGTGGCTCAGATTTGGCAAATAGTATCTCCATACACAAGTTTAAACCACTATTCATTTGTTAAATTATGAATCCTTAACACTAGAATTATATAATTTTCATTTAAACGATTTAAAAATGTCCATAATTTTAGTCGATAAAAGTAAAATATCAGCCACCTAGGGGGCTCGAACCCCTGACCTTAAGATTAAAAGTCTCACGCTCTACCAACTGAGCTAAGGTGGCTCAGAATTGGAAAATAGTATCTCCATACACAAGTTTAAACCACTATTCATTTGTTAAATTATGAATCCTTAACACTAGAATTATATAATTTTCATTTAAACGATTTAAAAATGTCCATAATTTTAGTCGATAAAAGTAAAATATCAGCCACCTAGGGGCTCGAACCCCTGACCTTAAGATTAAAAGTCTCACGCTCTACCAACTGAGCTAAGGTGGCTCAGAATTGGCAAATAGTATCTCCATACACAAGTTTAAACCACTATTCATTTGTTAAATTATGAATCCTTAACACTAGAATTATATAATTTTCATTTAAACGATTTAAAAATGTCCATAATTTTAGTCGATAAAAGTAAAATATCAGCCACCTAGGGGGCTCGAACCCCTGACCTTAAGATTAAAAGTCTCACGCTCTACCAACTGAGCTAAGGTGGCTCAGAATTGGCACATAGTATCTCCATACACAAGTTTAAACCACTATTCATTTGTTAAATTATGAATCCTTAACACTAGAATTATATAATTTTCATTTAAACGATTTAAAAATGTCCATAATTTTAGTCGATAAAAGTAAAATATCAGCCACCTAGGGGGCTCGAACCCCTGACCTTAAGATTAAAAGTCTCACGCTCTACCAACTGAGCTAAGGTGGCTCAGAATTGGCAAATAGTATCTCCATACACAAGTTTAAACCACTATTCATTTGTTAAATTATGAATCCTTAACACTAGAATTATATAATTTTCATTTAAACGATTTAAAAATGTCCATAATTTTAGTCGATAAAAGTAAAATATCAGCCACCTAGGGGGCTCGAACCCCTGACCTTAAGATTAAAAGTCTCACGCTCTACCAACTGAGCTAAGGTGGCTCAGAATTGGCAAATAGTATCTCCATACACAAGTTTAAACCACTATTCATTTGTTAAATTATGAATCCTTAACACTAGAATTATATAATTTTCATTTAAACGATTTAAAAATGTCCATAATTTTAGTCGATAAAAGTAAAATATCAGCCACCTAGGGGGCTCGAACCCCTGACCTTAAGATTAAAAGTCTCACGCTCTACCAACTGAGCTAAGGTGGCTCAGAATTGGCAAATAGTATCTCCATACACAAGTTTAAACCACTATTCATTTGTTAAATTATGAATCCTTAACACTAGAATTATATAATTTTCATTTAAACGATTTAATAATGTCCATAATTTTAGTCGATAAAAGTAAAATATCAGCCACCTAGGGGGCTCGAACCCCTGACCTTAAGATTAAAAGTCTCACGCTCTACCAACTGAGCTAAGGTGGCTCAGAATTGGCAAATAGTATCTCCATACACAAGTTTAAACCACTATTCATTTGTTAAATTATGAACCCTTAACACTACTAGAATTATATAATTTTCATTTAAACGATTTAAAAATGTCCATAATTTTAGTCGATAAAAGTAAAATATCAGCCACCTAGGGGGCTCGAACCCCTGACCTTAAGATTAAAAGTCTCACGCTCTACCAACTGAGCTAAGGTGGCTCAGAATTGGCAAATAGTATCTCCATACACAAGTTTAAACCACTATTCATTTGTTAAATTATGAATCCTTAACACTAGAATTATATAATTTTCATTTAAACGATTTAACTCTGCACTTTGCGCTTGACGGTGGCGTGACTGTGTTTTGCACGAAAAGGGCTCCGTTTAGGACGCGAGGTGCTTTTTCCATGAAAACAGGCGCATCGTGTTAGATAGCGTAAACACAAAGAACATTTCGAGTGAACAGTCAACGATCTTGTTATAGTTTCATGTTGTTTTTTGGATTGAGGACGCATCGTCTAATTGTAATCAAACGGTTATTCGGTTTGGATGGAATGGTTGTTTTGATCACTTGCACTTGGTCAATAACAATCGATGGCATTGTTTATTACTTATAGTTGTTATTGTTTTGACTTGTTATTGTTTTTATTGAATAGTTTTTCTTTTCATTTCATTCTTAACTTACAAGTTCTGATGACTTGTACATATTCGAAGCCATATAAACCTATATTCCTATATATAGGTTTATCTATTAGATTATTCCAACGGATTGGATCAATTCTAGAGGATCAATACGTGGAGGTTTGATTTCCTATAATAGGTAATGAAGAACATTAATTAGGAATTATATAAATTTCAATATTTCAGACTACAAGGCTAATTGGGATGTAATTTGGGATGAATAATGCAAGGCGTGCAGAAGGACTGTCGGGAAAGTAAGTCTACAATTAATATTTAAGGATATATCCATTTTAGATTTTACCAACAACTGTCAATATGGAGATTAACAACATAGAGCAATTTCCATATAAATAGGAAGAATGGTCAGATTAGTACTCACAAATTATTGTAAGTTGTGTAAAGGCGAATTAATATATATTAGATAATTTTAGGATCACATATTTCAAGACTAGGACAGCCGTCATCCGAATCAAGGACATTTGATACAAAGGTAAATAATTCGGGGTTGGCTAAATTTTACTATTATTTTTATTTATGTTATATCAGTTGAAATTAATAATATGCTCTTTCAATTTCATTAGACGTGATTTAAATTCGTTTCTTTGGATGCAAATTATCAAACATTTATACGTCTAAACAAATGAAAGAGTATAGCGTATGTCAAAATAGTTGACGACGCAATCACGCTGCAAATGCTGCATACTAATTCCAATTCATTTTCAAATCGATTATTTTAATAATTTTTAATTTAATAAACGTTCAATATAAGCAATAACAACTATTGTCCTTTTCAGAGATCGATGCCTAATGGAAGAGCAAAAAATTAGGGGCGGAAAAAGGTCTTGTTTAGGCAGCCACACGGCCGTTGAGGCCCAACGTCTCTTCCTCGTTTTTTTCTCATCAATTTTTGTTATCTATTTTTTGATGACAAGAAATGAAAAGTTTAATTTAAAAATGAAAATGGATGAAATAATAATATTGATGACAAACAAAAGAGGAAGAGTCGTGATGGCCTCAGTGGCCGTGTGGCTGTCTAAACAAGACCTTTTCTCCGCCCTTAATTTTTTGCTCTTCCATTAGGCATCGATCTCTGAAATGAATAATAAAAAATGTCACAAAAATAAAATAAAATAATCGATTTGAAAATGAATTGGAATTAGTATGCCGTATTTGCAGCGTGATTGCGTCGTCAACTATTTTGACATACGCTATATAATTTTAACTTTCAACTGACTTAGCATATTGAAAAAATAGCTTTAAAAGATGTAGAAGCCCTCGAATGATTTTCATACATATCAGTGATGGGAGGGACTACGTTTTTTCGAATTCCGGGCTGTCGGGTGGTCCTTAAAAATTTAAAATTAATAGATGCGGGACCCGGGAGTGGAACTTCCCTTTACCCCTACCAGGGACTCCACTTTTCCCTACCGGGACTTCAATGTGTTTGTTACAATCTTAATTTTTCAGCAAACGAGCTTTCCGCATTTCTACCCGTTTCGCAGTGGTAATCTATATAGTAGATTCGTCGTGGCAAGGAAGATCGAAACACTACAATGGAGCTATCTGAATCGATACAAGGAGCTCAATTAAATTAATTATTGTTTATTATTTAATTGTTATTTCTATAAATAAATAAGTGAATAAATAGTATATTTTTATGTTAACGTATAGGATATAAACCAATATTAAAACGAGGTGAAATAACCCAAAAGCTGTGAGAAAAATTCCACAGAAATGACAGGACCCTGTCCGATGGCTTTTCGCAAAGTTCCAACAAACTGTTAGGACGCTCTCCGATAGCTTTTCGCAAAGTTCCAACAAACTGTTAGGACGCTCTCCGATAGCTTTTCGCAAAGTTGCAGCAAACTGTTAGGACGCTGTGCAGTGGCTGACTGTTCTGGCGGCAGTTTTGCGCGTGTTTTCATAACAATTTCGTGCAAAACACAGTCACGCCACCGTCAAGCGCAAAGTGCAGAGTAAAAATGTCCATAATTTTAGTCGATAAAAGTAAAATATCAGCCACCTAGGGGGCTCGAACCCCTGACCTTAAGATTAAAAGTCTCACGCTCTACCAACTGAGCTAAGGTGGCTCAGAATTGGCAAATAGTATCTCCATACACAAGTTTAAACCACTATTCATTTGTTAAATTATGAATCCTTAACACTAGAATTATATAATTTTCATTTAAACGATTTAATAATGTCCATAATTTTAGTCGATAAAAGTAAAATATCAGCCACCTAGGGGGCTCGAACCCCTGACCTTAAGATTAAAAGTCTCACGCTCTACCAACTGAGCTAAGGTGGCTCAGAATTGGCAAATAGTATCTCCATACACAAGTTTAAACCACTATTCATTTGTTAAATTATGAATCCTTAACACTAGAATTATATAATTTTCATTTAAACGATTTAAAAATGTCCATAATTTTAGTCGATAAAAGTAAAATATCAGCCACCTAGGGGGCTCGAACCCCTGACCTTAAGATTAAAAGTCTCACGCTCTACCAACTGAGCTAAGGTGGCTCAGAATTGGCAAATAGTATCTCCATACACAAGTTTAAACCACTATTCATTTGTTAAATTATGAATCCTTAACACTAGAATTATATAATTTTCATTTAAACGATTTAATAATGTCCATAATTTTAGTCGATAAAAGTAAAATATCAGCCACCTAGGGGGCTCCTCAGTGTTTGGCGGACGGAGCTAGGGCGATCAACAACGAGTTTCAGCTGTATAGTTGTCCCGCTAAGCAAGATAAATCTATCTCTCATGTTTATGTTTATGGTCAATACAGAACAGTAGACCAACAACGACTCGATGTTTACGCTTCTGGAGAAAGGCAGACAAACAACGACTCGATGAATGGTTTTGGCTGTCAGCGCGGATCTTCTACGAGTTTAGTGCGACCTTAAAGTGCATTTCAACAATAGACGACATTGTTTATGAGTTATCGTCAATATTTTTTTGTCTTGTTATTGTTTTTTTATTGTTTTTATTGAACAGTTTTATATTTTTATTTCATTCTTAACTTACAAGTTCTGATGACTTGTACATATTCGGAGCCATATAAACCTATATTCCTATATATAGGTTTATCTATTAGATTATTCCAACGCCAACGGATTGGATCAATTCAACAGGATTAATGGTTTGTTTTCCTATCATAGGTATTACTAATAATTAAGAAATTAAATTAGAAATTATATAATTTTAAATATTTCAGGCTCGAATGTGAATGATGACTTTGCCAAAATGGAGATTGACAAGGAAATCATGGTATACAGAATATTGACATTTAAATCGCGAGAATTTCTTGATTACAATTGACAGACTATTGTAAGTTTTGGAAATTGAACTAATCTATATTGGATAGTTTTCGGACCACGGACATCGACACGAGGACAAGCTACCCTCATCCATGACAACGACATTCATCATGTGAAGCATTCCGGGTTGGTTATTCTTTTTATTTATGAAGCCATTAAAAATCAAACTTTTCGTATTTTGATTGTTGCTTAAAATAAAATTCATCAGATATCATTTCCGTACTTTGTGCTTATGATCGAATTATTAATTATACGATGTTTTTTAATAAGTACAAATTATATTATACGCAGCAACCAACAACTCAAAGTTTGATTTTTAACTGTTTCCGTTGAATAAGTTCAAATTAATAATATGCTCTTTCTTTTTGTTTGACGTGATTTAAATGTTAAAAACAAAAGTTATATAAAGAATGTTTAAAGTTATCACGTTAAACCAAGTGTCGAGAAAAGTATCTTTAAATGATTAATAATCCACAAATTCATTTTTGAATTTTTACGATATGTTTAAAACTTTGTTTTAAGTGGTCTTCTTTTGGCTCACAGGTCAAAATATATAAACGCAAGAGTGGTTCGTTAGCTTATTTTTAGACTTTAGAAATTAACTTTTAATGCCATTTTAATGTGAAAATATTGAAGAAAATTAATATAAATAATACGTATACATGTCTACAGAAAAATGAAGAGTATAATATTAATTTTCAACTCACTTAACATATCTAAAAACTAATTTTTAAAATCTAGATGTTCTCAAATGATGGCCATACAAGGATGAATACATCGTGCCAAGCAAGTTCGAGACGTAGCAATGGAAATCGATACAAGGAGTTCAATACCAGCAATTGGAAATTAATTATATTATAATTGTAACTATATATATATATATACTTGTTTTACTTGTTTTCAATAAATATTGTATTATAATTACTGTTGTTTTATAATATTATGAAATACGACTAGTGCCCTCTTTACACCCACAAACCATAGTCCGCAGGTGCTAGGTTGATGGATAGATGCTGTCGCGCTGGACAACCTAGCGTCATCTTTGTGTCCACAAACCAGTGTCCGCGGAAGCTAGGATGGAGGAAATAGTTGCCTCCGCAGCGGGGACGCCCTACCTCCAACCTAGCGCCATCCGCCAGACACTGAGTCGAACCCCTGACCTTAAGATTAAACGTCTCACGCTCTACCAACTGAGCTAAGGTGGCTCAGAATTGGCAAATAGTATCTCCATACACAAGTTTAAACCACTATTCATTTGTCAAAGTATGGATCCTTAACATTAGAATTATATAATTTTCATTTAAACGATTTAAAAATGTCCATAATTTTAGTCGATAAAAGTAAAATATCAGCCACCTAGGGGGCTCGAACCCCTGACCTTAAGATTAAAAGTCTCACGCTCTACCAACTGAGCTAAGGTGGCTCAGATTTGGCAAATAGTATCTCCATACACAAGTTTAAACCACTATTCATTTGTTAAATTATGAATCCTTAACACTAGAATTATATAATTTTCATTTAAACGATTTAAAAATGTCCATAATTTTAGTCGATAAAAGTAAAATATCAGCCACCTAGGGGGCTCGAACCCCTGACCTTAAGATTAAAAGTCTCACGCTCTACCAACTGAGCTAAGGTGGCTCAGAATTGGCAAATAGTATCTCCATACACAAGTTTACACCACTATTCATTTGTTAAATTATGAATCCTTAACACTAGAATTATATAATTTTCATTTAAACGATTTAAAAATGTCCATAATTTTAGTCGATAAAAGTAAAATATCAGCCACCTAGGGGGCTCGAACCCCTGACCTTAAGATTAAAAGTCTCCTCTGCACTTTGCGCTTGACGGTGGCGTGACTGTGTTTTGCACGAAATTGTTATGAAAACACGCGCAAAACTGCCGCCAGAACAGTCAGTCACCGCACAGCGTCCTAACAGTTTGCTGCAAGTTTGCGAAAAGCTATCGGAGAGCGTCCTAACAGTTTGTTGGAACTTTGCGAAAAGCCATCGGACAGGGTCCTGTCATTTCTGTGGAATTTTGCTCACAGCTTTTGGGTTATTTCACCTCGTTTTAATATTGGTTTATATCCTATACGTTAACATAACACTATACTATTTATTCACTTATTTATTTATATAAATAACAATTAAATAATAAACAATAATTAATTTAATTGAGCTCGTTGTATCGATTCAGATAGCTCCATTGTAGTGTTTCGATCTTCCTTGCCACGACGTACTATATAGATTACCACTGCGAAACGGGTAGAAATGCGGAAAGCTCGTTTGCTGAAAAATTAAGATTGTAGCAAACACATTGAAGTCCCGGTAGGGAAAAGTGGAGTCCCTGGTAGGGGTAAAGGGAAGTTCCACTCCCGGGTCCCGCATCTATTAATTTTAAATTTTTAAGGACCACCCGACAGCCCGGAATTCGAAAAAACGTAGTCCCTCTCATCACTGATATGTATGAAAATCATTCGAGGGCTTCTACATCTTTTAAACCTATTTTTTCAATATGCTAAGTCAGTTGAAAGTTAAAATTATATAGCGTATGTCAAAATAGTTGACGACGCAATCACGCTGCAAATACGGCATACTAATTCCAATTCATTTTCAAATCGATTATTTTATTTTATTTTTGTGACATTTTTTAGTTGTTATTGCTTATATTGAACGTTTATTAATTAAAAATTATTAAAATAATCGATTTGAAAATGAATTGGAATTAGTATGCAGCATTTGCAGCGTGATTGCGTCGTCAACTATTTTGACATACACTATATAAATTTTTGATAATTTGCATCCAAAGAAACGAATTTAAATCACGTCTAATGAACAAGAAAGAGCACATTATTAATTTCAACTGATATAACATAAATCAAATAATAATAAAATTTAGCCAACCCTGAGTTATTTACCTTTGTATTAAATGTCCTTGATTCGGAAGACGGCTGTCCTAGTCTTGAAATATGTTCTCCTAAAATAATCCAATATATATTAGTTTGTCGTTACAAAACTTACAATAATTTGTGAGCACTTTCTTCCGGCCATTCTTCCTATTTATATGGAAATTGTTCTGTTGTTAATCTCCACATTGACAGTTGTTGGTAAAATCTAAAATGGATATATCCTTAAATATTAATTGTAGACTTACTTTCCAGACAGTCCTTCTGCACGCCTTGCAGTATGGAATCCAGACTGGATATCGGACATTTAATCCCAATTAGCCTTGTAGTCTGAAATATTGAAATTTATATAATTCATAATTAATGTTCTTCATTACCTATTATAGGAAATCAAACCTCCACGTATTGATCCTCTAGAATTGATCCAATCCGTTGAAATAATCTATTAGATAAACCTATATATAGGAATATAGGTTTATATGGCTTCGATTATGTACAAGTCATCAGAACTTGTAATAAGTTAAGAATGAAATGAAAAGAAAAACTATTCAATAAAAACAATAACAAGTCAAAACAATAACAACTATAACTCATAAACAATTCCATCGATTGTTATTGACCACGTGCTCGTGATCAAAACAACCATTCCATCCAAACCGAATAACCGTTTGATAACAATTAGACGATGCGTCCTCACTCCAAAAAACAACATGAAAATGGAAAAAGATTGTTGACTGTTCACTCGAATTGTTCTTTGTGTTTACGCTATATAACACGATGCGCCTGTTTTCATGGAAAAAGCACCTCGCGTCCTAAACGGAGCCCTTTTCGTGCAAAACACAGTCACGCCACCGTCAACCGCAAAGTGCAGAGTCACGCTCTACCAACTGAGCTAAGGTGGCTCAGAATTGGCAAATAGTATCTCCATACACAAGTTTAAACCACTATTCATTTGTTAAATTATGAATCCTTAACACTAGAATTATATAATTTTCATTTAAACGATTTAAAAATGTCCATAATTTTAGTCGATAAAAGTAAAATATCAGCCACCTAGGAGGCTCGAACCCCTGACCTTAAGATTAAAAGTCTCACGCTCTACCAACTGAGCTAAGGTGGCTCAGAATTGGCAAATAGTATCTCCATACACAAGTTTAAACCACTATTCATTTGTTAAATTATGAATCCTTAACACTAGAATTATATAATTTTCATTTAAACGATTTAAAAATGTCCATAATTTTAGTCGATAAAAGTAAAATATCAGCCACCTAGGGGGCTCGAACCCCTGACCTTAAGATTAAAAGTCTCACGCTCTACCAACTGAGCTAAGGTGGCTCAGAATTGGCAAATAGTATCTCCATACACAAGTTTAAACCACTATTCATTTGTTAAATTATGAATCCTTAACACTAGAATTATATAATTTTCATTTAAACGATTTAAAAATGTCCATAATTTTAGTCGATAAAAGTAAAATATCAGCCACCTAGGGGGCTCGAACCCCTGACCTTAAGATTAAAAGTCTCACGCTCTACCAACTGAGCTAAGGTGGCTCAGAATTGGCAAATAGTATCTCCATACACAAGTTTAAACCACTATTCATTTGTTAAATTATGAATCCTTAACACTAGAATTATATAATTTTCATTTAAACGATTTAAAAATGTCCATAATTTTAGTCGATAAAAGTAAAATATCAGCCACCTAGGGGGCTCGAACCCCTGACCTTAAGATTAAAAGTCTCACGCTCTACCAACTGAGCTAAGGTGGCTCAGAATTGGCACATAGTATCTCCATACACAAGTTTAAACCACTATTCATTTGTTAAATTATGAATCCTTAACACTAGAATTATATAATTTTCATTTAAACGATTTAAAAATGTCCATAATTTTAGTCGATAAAAGTAAAATATCAGCCACCTAGGGGGCTCGAACCCCTGACCTTAAGATTAAAAGTCTCACGCTCTACCAACTGAGCTAAGGTGGCTCAGAATTGGCACATAGTATCTCCATACACAAGTTTAAACCACTATTCATTTGTTAAATTATGAATCCTTAACACTAGAATTATATAATTTTCATTTAAACGATTTAAAAATGTCCATAATTTTAGTCGATAAAAGTAAAATATCAGCCACCTAGGGGGCTCGAACCCCTGACCTTAAGATTAAAAGTCTCACCCTCTACCCACTGAGCTAAGGTGGCTCAGAATTGGCAAATAGTATCTCCATACACAAGTTTAAACCACTATTCATTTGTTAAATTATGAATCCTTAACACTAGAATTATATAATTTTCATTTAAACGATTTAAAAATGTCCATAATTTTAGTCGATAAAAGTAAAATATCAGCCACCTAGGGGGCTCGAACCCCTGACCTTAAGATTAAAAGTCTCACGCTCTACCAACTGAGCTAAGGTGGCTCAGAATTGGCAAATAGTATCTCCATACACAAGTTTAAACCACTATTCATTTGTTAAATTATGAATCCTTAACACTAGAATTATATAATTTTCATTTAAACGATTTAAAAATGTCCATAATTTTAGTCGATAAAAGTAAAATATCAGCCACCTAGGGGGCTCGAACCCCTGACCTTAAGATTAAAAGTCTCACGCTCTACCAACTGAGCTAAGGTGGCTCAGAATTGGCAAATAGTATCTCCATACACAAGTTTAAACCACTATTCATTTGTTAAATTATGAATCCTTAACACTAGAATTATATAATTTTCATTTAAACGATTTAATAATGTCCATAATTTTAGTCGATAAAAGTAAAATATCAGCCACCTAGGGGGCTCGAACCCCTGACCTTAAGATTAAAAGTCTCACGCTCTACCAACTGAGCTAAGGTGGCTCAGAATTGGCAAATAGTATCTCCATACACAAGTTTAAACCACTATTCATTTGTTAAATTATGAATCCTTAACACTAGAATTATATAATTTTCATTTAAACGATTTAAAAATGTCCATAATTTTAGTCGATAAAAGTAAAATATCAGCCACCTAGGGGGCTCGAACCCCTGACCTTAAGATTAAAAGTCTCACGCTCTACCAACTGAGCTAAGGTGGCTCAGAATTGGCAAATAGTATCTCCATACACAAGTTTAAACCACTATTCATTTGTTAAATTATGAAACCTTAACACTAGAATTATATAATTTTCATTTAAACGATTTAATAATGTCCATAATTTTAGTCGATAAAAGTAAAATATCAGCCACCTAGGGGGCTCGAACCCCTGACCTTAAGATTAAACGTCTCACGCTCTACCAACTGAGCTAAGGTGGCTCAGAATTGGCAAATAGTATCTCCATACACAAGTTTAAACCACTATTCATTTGTCAAAGTATGGATCCTTAACACTAGAATTATATAATTTTCATTTAAACGATTTAAAAATGTCCATAATTTTAGTCGATAAAAGTAAAATATCAGCCACCTAGGGGGCTCGAACCCCTGACCTTAAGATTAAAAGTCTCACGCTCTACCAACTGAGCTAAGGTGGCTCAGAATTGGCAAATAGTATCTCCATACACAAGTTTAAACCACTATTCATTTGTTAAATTATGAATCCTTAACACTAGAATTATATAATTTTCATTTAAACGATTTAATAATGTCCATAATTTTAGTCGATAAAAGTAAAATATCAGCCACCTAGGGGGCTCGAACCCCTGACCTTAAGATTAAACGTCTCACGCTCTACCAACTGAGCTAAGGTGGCTCAGAATTGGCAAATAGTATCTCCATACACAAGTTTAAACCACTATTCATTTGTCAAAGTATGGATCCTTAACATTAGAATTATATAATTTTCATTTAAACGATTTAAAAATGTCCATAATTTTAGTCGATAAAAGTAAAATATCAGCCACCTAGGGGGCTCGAACCCCTGGCCTTAAGATTAAAAGTCTCACGCTCTACCAACTGAGCTAAGGTGGCTCAGAATTGGCACATAGTATCTCCATACACAAGTTTAAACCACTATTCATTTGTTAAATTATGAATCCTTAACACTAGAATTATATAATTTTCATTTAAACGATTTAAAAATGTCCATAATTTTAGTCGATAAAAGTAAAATATCAGCCACCTAGGGGGCTCGAACCCCTGACCTTAAGATTAAAAGTCTCACGCTCTACCAACTGAGCTAAGGTGGCTCAGATTTGGCAAATAGTATCTCCATACACAAGTTTAAACCACTATTCATTTGTTAAATTATGAATCCTTAACACTAGAATTATATAATTTTCATTTAAACGATTTAAAAATGTCCATAATTTTAGTCGATAAAAGTAAAATATCAGCCACCTAGGGGGCTCGAACCCCTGACCTTAAGATTAAAAGTCTCACGCTCTACCAACTGAGCTAAGGTGGCTCAGAATTGGCACATAGTATCTCCATACACAAGTTTAAACCACTATTCATTTGTTAAATTATGAATCCTTAACACTAGAATTATATAATTTTCATTTAAACGATTTAAAAATGTCCATAATTTTAGTCGATAAAAGTAAAATATCAGCCACCTAGGGGGCTCGAACCCCTGACCTTAAGATTAAAAGTCTCACGCTCTACCAACTGAGCTAAGGTGGCTCAGAATTGGCACATAGTATCTCCATACACAAGTTTAAACCACTATTCATTTGTTAAATTATGAATCCTTAACACTAGAATTATATAATTTTCATTTAAACGATTTAAAAATGTCCATAATTTTAGTCGATAAAAGTAAAATATCAGCCACCTAGGGGGCTCGAACCCCTGACCTTAAGATTAAAAGTCTCACGCTCTACCAACTGAGCTAAGGTGGCTCAGAATTGGCAAATAGTATCTCCATACACAAGTTTAAACCACTATTCATTTGTTAAATTATGAATCCTTAACACTAGAATTATATAATTTTCATTTAAACGATTTAAAAATGTCCATAATTTTAGTCGATAAAAGTAAAATATCAGCCACCTAGGGGGCTCGAACCCCTGACCTTAAGATTAAAAGTCTCACGCTCTACCAACTGAGCTAAGGTGGCTCAGAATTGGCAAATAGTATCTCCATACACAAGTTTAAACCACTATTCATTTGTTAAATTATGAATCCTTAACACTAGAATTATATAATTTTCATTTAAACGATTTAATAATGTCCATAATTTTAGTCGATAAAAGTAAAATATCAGCCACCTAGGGGGCTCGAACCCCTGACCTTAAGATTAAACGTCTCACGCTCTACCAACTGAGCTAAGGTGGCTCAGAATTGGCAAATAGTATCTCCATACACAAGTTTAAACCACTATTCATTTGTCAAAGTATGGATCCTTAACACTAGAATTATATAATTTTCATTTAAACGATTTAAAAATGTCCATAATTTTAGTCGATAAAAGTAAAATATCAGCCACCTAGGGGGCTCGAACCCCTGACCTTAAGATTAAAAGTCTCACGCTCTACCAACTGAGCTAAGGTGGCTCAGAATTGGCAAATAGTATCTCCATACACAAGTTTAAACCACTATTCATTTGTTAAATTATGAATCCTTAACACTAGAATTATATAATTTTCATTTAAACGATTTAATAATGTCCATAATTTTAGTCGATAAAAGTAAAATATCAGCCACCTAGGGGGCTCGAACCCCTGACCTTAAGATTAAACGTCTCACGCTCTACCAACTGAGCTAAGGTGGCTCAGAATTGGCAAATAGTATCTCCATACACAAGTTTAAACCACTATTCATTTGTCAAAGTATGGATCCTTAACATTAGAATTATATAATTTTCATTTAAACGATTTAAAAATGTCCATAATTTTAGTCGATAAAAGTAAAATATCAGCCACCTAGGGGGCTCGAACCCCTGGCCTTAAGATTAAAAGTCTCACGCTCTACCAACTGAGCTAAGGTGGCTCAGAATTGGCACATAGTATCTCCATACACAAGTTTAAACCACTATTCATTTGTTAAATTATGAATCCTTAACACTAGAATTATATAATTTTCATTTAAACGATTTAAAAATGTCCATAATTTTAGTCGATAAAAGTAAAATATCAGCCACCTAGGGGGCTCGAACCCCTGACCTTAAGATTAAAAGTCTCACGCTCTACCAACTGAGCTAAGGTGGCTCAGATTTGGCAAATAGTATCTCCATACACAAGTTTAAACCACTATTCATTTGTTAAATTATGAATCCTTAACACTAGAATTATATAATTTTCATTTAAACGATTTAAAAATGTCCATAATTTTAGTCGATAAAAGTAAAATATCAGCCACCTAGGGGGCTCGAACCCCTGACCTTAAGATTAAAAGTCTCACGCTCTACCAACTGAGCTAAGGTGGCTCAGAATTGGCACATAGTATCTCCATACACAAGTTTAAACCACTATTCATTTGTTAAATTATGAATCCTTAACACTAGAATTATATAATTTTCATTTAAACGATTTAAAAATGTCCATAATTTTAGTCGATAAAAGTAAAATATCAGCCACCTAGGGGGCTCGAACCCCTGACCTTAAGATTAAAAGTCTCACGCTCTACCAACTGAGCTAAGGTGGCTCAGAATTGGCACATAGTATCTCCATACACAAGTTTAAACCACTATTCATTTGTTAAATTATGAATCCTTAACACTAGAATTATATAATTTTCATTTAAACGATTTAAAAATGTCCATAATTTTAGTCGATAAAAGTAAAATATCAGCCACCTAGGGGGCTCGAACCCCTGACCTTAAGATTAAAAGTCTCACGCTCTACCAACTGAGCTAAGGTGGCTCAGAATTGGCAAATAGTATCTCCATACACAAGTTTAAACCACTATTCATTTGTTAAATTATGAATCCTTAACACTAGAATTATATAATTTTCATTTAAACGATTTAAAAATGTCCATAATTTTAGTCGATAAAAGTAAAATATCAGCCACCTAGGGGGCTCGAACCCCTGACCTTAAGATTAAAAGTCTCACGCTCTACCAACTGAGCTAAGGTGGCTCAGAATTGGCAAATAGTATCTCCATACACAAGTTTAAACCACTATTCATTTGTTAAATTATGAATCCTTAACACTAGAATTATATAATTTTCATTTAAACGATTTAAAAATGTCCATAATTTTAGTCGATAAAAGTAAAATATCAGCCACCTAGGGGGCTCGAACCCCTGACCTTAAGATTAAAAGTCTCACGCTCTACCAACTGAGCTAAGGTGGCTCAGAATTGGCAAATAGTATCTCCATACACAAGTTTAAACCACTATTCATTTGTTAAATTATGAATCCTTAACACTAGAATTATATAATTTTCATTTAAACGATTTAAAAATGTCCATAATTTTAGTCGATAAAAGTAAAATATCAGCCACCTAGGGGGCTCGAACCCCTGACCTTAAGATTAAAAGTCTCACGCTCTACCAACTGAGCTAAGGTGGCTCAGAATTGGCACATAGTATCTCCATACACAAGTTTAAACCACTATTCATTTGTTAAATTATGAATCCTTAACACTAGAATTATATAATTTTCATTTAAACGATTTAAAAATGTCCATAATTTTAGTCGATAAAAGTAAAATATCAGCCACCTAGGGGGCTCGAACCCCTGACCTTAAGATTAAAAGTCTCACGCTCTACCAACTGAGCTAAGGTGGCTCAGAATTGGCACATAGTATCTCCATACACAAGTTTAAACCACTATTCATTTGTTAAATTATGAATCCTTAACACTAGAATTATATAATTTTCATTTAAACGATTTAAAAATGTCCATAATTTTAGTCGATAAAAGTAAAATATCAGCCACCTAGGGGGCTCGAACCCCTGACCTTAAGATTAAAAGTCTCACGCTCTACCAACTGAGCTAAGGTGGCTCAGAATTGGCAAATAGTATCTCCATACACAAGTTTAAACCACTATTCATTTGTTAAATTATGAATCCTTAACACTAGAATTATATAATTTTCATTTAAACGATTTAAAAATGTCCATAATTTTAGTCGATAAAAGTAAAATATCAGCCACCTAGGGGGCTCGAACCCCTGACCTTAAGATTAAAAGTCTCACGCTCTACCAACTGAGCTAAGGTGGCTCAGAATTGGCAAATAGTATCTCCATACACAAGTTTAAACCACTATTCATTTGTTAAATTATGAATCCTTAACACTAGAATTATATAATTTTCATTTAAACGATTTAAAAATGTCCATAATTTTAGTCGATAAAAGTAAAATATCAGCCACCTAGGGGGCTCGAACCCCTGACCTTAAGATTAAAAGTCTCACGCTCTACCAACTGAGCTAAGGTGGCTCAGAATTGGCAAATAGTATCTCCATACACAAGTTTAAACCACTATTCATTTGTTAAATTATGAATCCTTAACACTAGAATTATATAATTTTCATTTAAACGATTTAATAATGTCCATAATTTTAGTCGATAAAAGTAAAATATCAGCCACCTAGGGGGCTCGAACCCCTGACCTTAAGATTAAAAGTCTCACGCTCTACCAACTGAGCTAAGGTGGCTCAGAATTGGCACATAGTATCTCCATACACAAGTTTAAACCACTATTCATTTGTTAAATTATGAATCCTTAACACTAGAATTATATAATTTTCATTTAAACGATTTAAAAATGTCCATAATTTTAGTCGATAAAAGTAAAATATCAGCCACCTAGGGGGCTCGAACCCCTGACCTTAAGATTAAAAGTCTCACGCTCTACCAACTGAGCTAAGGTGGCTCAGAATTGGCACATAGTATCTCCATACACAAGTTTAAACCACTATTCATTTGTTAAATTATGAATCCTTAACACTAGAATTATATAATTTTCATTTAAACGATTTAAAAATGTCCATAATTTTAGTCGATAAAAGTAAAATATCAGCCACCTAGGGGGCTCGAACCCCTGACCTTAAGATTAAAAGTCTCACGCTCTACCAACTGAGCTAAGGTGGCTCAGAATTGGCAAATAGTATCTCCATACACAAGTTTAAACCACTATTCATTTGTTAAATTATGAATCCTTAACACTAGAATTATATAATTTTCATTTAAACGATTTAAAAATGTCCATAATTTTAGTCGATAAAAGTAAAATATCAGCCACCTAGGGGGCTCGAACCCCTGACCTTAAGATTAAAAGTCTCACGCTCTACCAACTGAGCTAAGGTGGCTCAGAATTGGCAAATAGTATCTCCATACACAAGTTTAAACCACTATTCATTTGTTAAATTATGAATCCTTAACACTAGAATTATATAATTTTCATTTAAACGATTTAAAAATGTCCATAATTTTAGTCGATAAAAGTAAAATATCAGCCACCTAGGGGGCTCGAACCCCTGACCTTAAGATTAAAAGTCTCACGCTCTACCAACTGAGCTAAGGTGGCTCAGAATTGGCAAATAGTATCTCCATACACAAGTTTAAACCACTATTCATTTGTTAAATTATGAATCCTTAACACTAGAATTATATAATTTTCATTTAAACGATTTAATAATGTCCATAATTTTAGTCGATAAAAGTAAAATATCAGCCACCTAGGGGGCTCGAACCCCTGACCTTAAGATTAAAAGTCTCACGCTCTACCAACTGAGCTAAGGTGGCTCAGAATTGGCACATAGTATCTCCATACACAAGTTTAAACCACTATTCATTTGTTAAATTATGAATCCTTAACACTAGAATTATATAATTTTCATTTAAACGATTTAAAAATGTCCATAATTTTAGTCGATAAAAGTAAAATATCAGCCACCTATGGGGCTCGAACCCCTGACCTTAAGATTAAAAGTCTCACGCTCTACCAACTGAGCTAAGGTGGCTCAGAATTGGCACATAGTATCTCCATACACAAGTTTAAACCACTATTCATTTGTTAAATTATGAATCCTTAACACTAGAATTATATAATTTTCATTTAAACGATTTAAAAATGTCCATAATTTTAGTCGATAAAAGTAAAATATCAGCCACCTAGGGGGCTCGAACCCCTGACCTTAAGATTAAAAGTCTCACGCTCTACCAACTGAGCTAAGGTGGCTCAGAATTGGCAAATAGTATCTCCATACACAAGTTTAAACCACTATTCATTTGTTAAATTATGAATCCTTAACACTAGAATTATATAATTTTCATTTAAACGATTTAAAAATGTCCATAATTTTAGTCGATAAAAGTAAAATATCAGCCACCTAGGGGGCTCGAACCCCTGACCTTAAGATTAAAAGTCTCACGCTCTACCAACTGAGCTAAGGTGGCTCAGAATTGGCAAATAGTATCTCCATACACAAGTTTAAACCACTATTCATTTGTTAAATTATGAATCCTTAACACTAGAATTATATAATTTTCATTTAAACGATTTAATAATGTCCATAATTTTAGTCGATAAAAGTAAAATATCAGCCACCTAGGGGGCTCGAACCCCTGACCTTAAGATTAAAAGTCTCACGCTCTACCAACTGAGCTAAGGTGGCTCAGAATTGGCAAATAGTATCTCCATACACAAGTTTAAACCACTATTCATTTGTTAAATTATGAATCCTTAACACTAGAATTATATAATTTTCATTTAAACGATTTAAAAATGTCCATAATTTTAGTCGATAAAAGTAAAATATCAGCCACCTAGGGGGCTCGAACCCCTGACCTTAAGATTAAAAGTCTCACGCTCTACCAACTGAGCTAAGGTGGCTCAGAATTGGCAAATAGTATCTCCATACACAAGTTTAAACCACTATTCATTTGTTAAATTATGAATCCTTAACACTAGAATTATATAATTTTCATTTAAACGATTTAATAATGTCCATAATTTTAGTCGATAAAAGTAAAATATCAGCCACCTAGGGGGCTCGAACCCCTGACCTTAAGATTAAAAGTCTCACGCTCTACCAACTGAGCTAAGGTGGCTCAGAATTGGCAAATAGTATCTCCATACACAAGTTTAAACCACTATTCATTTGTCAAAGTATGGATCCTTAACATTAGAATTATATAATTTTCATTTAAACGATTTAAAAATGTCCATAATTTTAGTCGATAAAAGTAAAATATCAGCCACCTAGGGGGCTCGAACCCCTGACCTTAAGATTAAAAGTCTCACGCTCTACCAACTGAGCTAAGGTGGCTCAGAATTGGCACGTAGTATCTCCATACACAAGTTTAAACCACTATTCATTTGTTAAATTATGAATCCTTAACACTAGAATTATATAATTTTCATTTAAACGATTTAAAAATGTCCATAATTTTAGTCGATAAAAGTAAAATATCAGCCACCTAGGGGGCTCGAACCCCTGACCTTAAGATTAAAAGTCTCACGCTCTACCAACTGAGCTAAGGTGGCTCAGAATTGGCAAATAGTATCTCCATACACAAGTTTAAACCACTATTCATTTGTTAAATTATGAATCCTTAACACTAGAATTATATAATTTTCATTTAAACGATTTAATAATGTCCATAATTTTAGTCGATAAAAGTAAAATATCAGCCACCTAGGGGGCTCGAACCCCTGACCTTAAGATTAAAAGTCTCACGCTCTACCAACTGAGCTAAGGTGGCTCAGAATTGGCAAATAGTATCTCCATACACAAGTTTAAACCACTATTCATTTGTCAAAGTATGGATCCTTAACATTAGAATTATATAATTTTCATTTAAACGATTTAAAAATGTCCATAATTTTAGTCGATAAAAGTAAAATATCAGCCACCTAGGGGGCTCGAACCCCTGACCTTAAGATTAAAAGTCTCACGCTCTACCAACTGAGCTAAGGTGGCTCAGAATTGGCACATAGTATCTCCATACACAAGTTTAAACCACTATTCATTTGTTAAATTATGAATCCTTAACACTAGAATTATATAATTTTCATTTAAACGATTTAAAAATGTCCATAATTTTAGTCGATAAAAGTAAAATATCAGCCACCTAGGGGGCTCGAACCCCTGACCTTAAGATTAAAAGTCTCACGCTCTACCAACTGAGCTAAGGTGGCTCAGAATTGGCACATAGTATCTCCATACACAAGTTTAAACCACTATTCATTTGTTAAATTATGAATCCTTAACACTAGAATTATATAATTTTCATTTAAACGATTTAAAAATGTCCATAATTTTAGTCGATAAAAGTAAAATATCAGCCACCTAGGGGGCTCGAACCCCTGACCTTAAGATTAAAAGTCTCACGCTCTACCAACTGAGCTAAGGTGGCTCAGAATTGGCAAATAGTATCTCCATACACAAGTTTAAACCACTATTCATTTGTTAAATTATGAATCCTTAACACTAGAATTATATAATTTTCATTTAAACGATTTAAAAATGTCCATAATTTTAGTCGATAAAAGTAAAATATCAGCCACCTAGGGGGCTCGAACCCCTGACCTTAAGATTAAAAGTCTCACGCTCTACCAACTGAGCTAAGGTGGCTCAGAATTGGCAAATAGTATCTCCATACACAAGTTTAAACCACTATTCATTTGTTAAATTATGAATCCTTAACACTAGAATTATATAATTTTCATTTAAACGATTTAATAATGTCCATAATTTTAGTCGATAAAAGTAAAATATCAGCCACCTAGGGGGCTCGAACCCCTGACCTTAAGATTAAACGTCTCACGCTCTACCAACTGAGCTAAGGTGGCTCAGAATTGGCAAATAGTATCTCCATACACAAGTTTAAACCACTATTCATTTGTCAAAGTATGGATCCTTAACACTAGAATTATATAATTTTCATTTAAACGATTTAAAAATGTCCATAATTTTAGTCGATAAAAGTAAAATATCAGCCACCTAGGGGGCTCGAACCCCTGACCTTAAGATTAAAAGTCTCACGCTCTACCAACTGAGCTAAGGTGGCTCAGAATTGGCAAATAGTATCTCCATACACAAGTTTAAACCACTATTCATTTGTTAAATTATGAATCCTTAACACTAGAATTATATAATTTTCATTTAAACGATTTAATAATGTCCATAATTTTAGTCGATAAAAGTAAAATATCAGCCACCTAGGGGGCTCGAACCCCTGACCTTAAGATTAAACGTCTCACGCTCTACCAACTGAGCTAAGGTGGCTCAGAATTGGCAAATAGTATCTCCATACACAAGTTTAAACCACTATTCATTTGTCAAAGTATGGATCCTTAACATTAGAATTATATAATTTTCATTTAAACGATTTAAAAATGTCCATAATTTTAGTCGATAAAAGTAAAATATCAGCCACCTAGGGGGCTCGAACCCCTGGCCTTAAGATTAAAAGTCTCACGCTCTACCAACTGAGCTAAGGTGGCTCAGAATTGGCACATAGTATCTCCATACACAAGTTTAAACCACTATTCATTTGTTAAATTATGAATCCTTAACACTAGAATTATATAATTTTCATTTAAACGATTTAAAAATGTCCATAATTTTAGTCGATAAAAGTAAAATATCAGCCACCTAGGGGGCTCGAACCCCTGACCTTAAGATTAAAAGTCTCACGCTCTACCAACTGAGCTAAGGTGGCTCAGATTTGGCAAATAGTATCTCCATACACAAGTTTAAACCACTATTCATTTGTTAAATTATGAATCCTTAACACTAGAATTATATAATTTTCATTTAAACGATTTAAAAATGTCCATAATTTTAGTCGATAAAAGTAAAATATCAGCCACCTAGGGGGCTCGAACCCCTGACCTTAAGATTAAAAGTCTCACGCTCTACCAACTGAGCTAAGGTGGCTCAGAATTGGCACATAGTATCTCCATACACAAGTTTAAACCACTATTCATTTGTTAAATTATGAATCCTTAACACTAGAATTATATAATTTTCATTTAAACGATTTAAAAATGTCCATAATTTTAGTCGATAAAAGTAAAATATCAGCCACCTAGGGGGCTCGAACCCCTGACCTTAAGATTAAAAGTCTCACGCTCTACCAACTGAGCTAAGGTGGCTCAGAATTGGCACATAGTATCTCCATACACAAGTTTAAACCACTATTCATTTGTTAAATTATGAATCCTTAACACTAGAATTATATAATTTTCATTTAAACGATTTAAAAATGTCCATAATTTTAGTCGATAAAAGTAAAATATCAGCCACCTAGGGGGCTCGAACCCCTGACCTTAAGATTAAAAGTCTCACGCTCTACCAACTGAGCTAAGGTGGCTCAGAATTGGCAAATAGTATCTCCATACACAAGTTTAAACCACTATTCATTTGTTAAATTATGAATCCTTAACACTAGAATTATATAATTTTCATTTAAACGATTTAAAAATGTCCATAATTTTAGTCGATAAAAGTAAAATATCAGCCACCTAGGGGGCTCGAACCCCTGACCTTAAGATTAAAAGTCTCACGCTCTACCAACTGAGCTAAGGTGGCTCAGAATTGGCAAATAGTATCTCCATACACAAGTTTAAACCACTATTCATTTGTTAAATTATGAATCCTTAACACTAGAATTATATAATTTTCATTTAAACGATTTAAAAATGTCCATAATTTTAGTCGATAAAAGTAAAATATCAGCCACCTAGGGGGCTCGAACCCCTGACCTTAAGATTAAAAGTCTCACGCTCTACCAACTGAGCTAAGGTGGCTCAGAATTGGCAAATAGTATCTCCATACACAAGTTTAAACCACTATTCATTTGTTAAATTATGAATCCTTAACACTAGAATTATATAATTTTCATTTAAACGATTTAAAAATGTCCATAATTTTAGTCGATAAAAGTAAAATATCAGCCACCTAGGGGGCTCGAACCCCTGACCTTAAGATTAAAAGTCTCACGCTCTACCAACTGAGCTAAGGTGGCTCAGAATTGGCACATAGTATCTCCATACACAAGTTTAAACCACTATTCATTTGTTAAATTATGAATCCTTAACACTAGAATTATATAATTTTCATTTAAACGATTTAAAAATGTCCATAATTTTAGTCGATAAAAGTAAAATATCAGCCACCTAGGGGGCTCGAACCCCTGACCTTAAGATTAAAAGTCTCACGCTCTACCAACTGAGCTAAGGTGGCTCAGAATTGGCACATAGTATCTCCATACACAAGTTTAAACCACTATTCATTTGTTAAATTATGAATCCTTAACACTAGAATTATATAATTTTCATTTAAACGATTTAAAAATGTCCATAATTTTAGTCGATAAAAGTAAAATATCAGCCACCTAGGGGGCTCGAACCCCTGACCTTAAGATTAAAAGTCTCACGCTCTACCAACTGAGCTAAGGTGGCTCAGAATTGGCAAATAGTATCTCCATACACAAGTTTAAACCACTATTCATTTGTTAAATTATGAATCCTTAACACTAGAATTATATAATTTTCATTTAAACGATTTAAAAATGTCCATAATTTTAGTCGATAAAAGTAAAATATCAGCCACCTAGGGGGCTCGAACCCCTGACCTTAAGATTAAAAGTCTCACGCTCTACCAACTGAGCTAAGGTGGCTCAGAATTGGCAAATAGTATCTCCATACACAAGTTTAAACCACTATTCATTTGTTAAATTATGAATCCTTAACACTAGAATTATATAATTTTCATTTAAACGATTTAATAATGTCCATAATTTTAGTCGATAAAAGTAAAATATCAGCCACCTAGGGGGCTCGAACCCCTGACCTTAAGATTAAAAGTCTCACGCTCTACCAACTGAGCTAAGGTGGCTCAGAATTGGCACATAGTATCTCCATACACAAGTTTAAACCACTATTCATTTGTTAAATTATGAATCCTTAACACTAGAATTATATAATTTTCATTTAAACGATTTAAAAATGTCCATAATTTTAGTCGATAAAAGTAAAATATCAGCCACCTAGGGGGCTCGAACCCCTGACCTTAAGATTAAAAGTCTCACGCTCTACCAACTGAGCTAAGGTGGCTCAGAATTGGCACATAGTATCTCCATACACAAGTTTAAACCACTATTCATTTGTTAAATTATGAATCCTTAACACTAGAATTATATAATTTTCATTTAAACGATTTAAAAATGTCCATAATTTTAGTCGATAAAAGTAAAATATCAGCCACCTAGGGGGCTCGAACCCCTGACCTTAAGATTAAAAGTCTCACGCTCTACCAACTGAGCTAAGGTGGCTCAGAATTGGCAAATAGTATCTCCATACACAAGTTTAAACCACTATTCATTTGTTAAATTATGAATCCTTAACACTAGAATTATATAATTTTCATTTAAACGATTTAAAAATGTCCATAATTTTAGTCGATAAAAGTAAAATATCAGCCACCTAGGGGGCTCGAACCCCTGACCTTAAGATTAAAAGTCTCACGCTCTACCAACTGAGCTAAGGTGGCTCAGAATTGGCAAATAGTATCTCCATACACAAGTTTAAACCACTATTCATTTGTTAAATTATGAATCCTTAACACTAGAATTATATAATTTTCATTTAAACGATTTAAAAATGTCCATAATTTTAGTCGATAAAAGTAAAATATCAGCCACCTAGGGGGCTCGAACCCCTGACCTTAAGATTAAAAGTCTCACGCTCTACCAACTGAGCTAAGGTGGCTCAGAATTGGCAAATAGTATCTCCATACACAAGTTTAAACCACTATTCATTTGTTAAATTATGAATCCTTAACACTAGAATTATATAATTTTCATTTAAACGATTTAATAATGTCCATAATTTTAGTCGATAAAAGTAAAATATCAGCCACCTAGGGGGCTCGAACCCCTGACCTTAAGATTAAAAGTCTCACGCTCTACCAACTGAGCTAAGGTGGCTCAGAATTGGCACATAGTATCTCCATACACAAGTTTAAACCACTATTCATTTGTTAAATTATGAATCCTTAACACTAGAATTATATAATTTTCATTTAAACGATTTAAAAATGTCCATAATTTTAGTCGATAAAAGTAAAATATCAGCCACCTAGGGGGCTCGAACCCCTGACCTTAAGATTAAAAGTCTCACGCTCTACCAACTGAGCTAAGGTGGCTCAGAATTGGCACATAGTATCTCCATACACAAGTTTAAACCACTATTCATTTGTTAAATTATGAATCCTTAACACTAGAATTATATAATTTTCATTTAAACGATTTAAAAATGTCCATAATTTTAGTCGATAAAAGTAAAATATCAGCCACCTAGGGGGCTCGAACCCCTGACCTTAAGATTAAAAGTCTCACGCTCTACCAACTGAGCTAAGGTGGCTCAGAATTGGCAAATAGTATCTCCATACACAAGTTTAAACCACTATTCATTTGTTAAATTATGAATCCTTAACACTAGAATTATATAATTTTCATTTAAACGATTTAAAAATGTCCATAATTTTAGTCGATAAAAGTAAAATATCAGCCACCTAGGGGGCTCGAACCCCTGACCTTAAGATTAAAAGTCTCACGCTCTACCAACTGAGCTAAGGTGGCTCAGAATTGGCAAATAGTATCTCCATACACAAGTTTAAACCACTATTCATTTGTTAAATTATGAATCCTTAACACTAGAATTATATAATTTTCATTTAAACGATTTAATAATGTCCATAATTTTAGTCGATAAAAGTAAAATATCAGCCACCTAGGGGGCTCGAACCCCTGACCTTAAGATTAAAAGTCTCACGCTCTACCAACTGAGCTAAGGTGGCTCAGAATTGGCAAATAGTATCTCCATACACAAGTTTAAACCACTATTCATTTGTTAAATTATGAATCCTTAACACTAGAATTATATAATTTTCATTTAAACGATTTAAAAATGTCCATAATTTTAGTCGATAAAAGTAAAATATCAGCCACCTAGGGGGCTCGAACCCCTGACCTTAAGATTAAAAGTCTCACGCTCTACCAACTGAGCTAAGGTGGCTCAGAATTGGCAAATAGTATCTCCATACACAAGTTTAAACCACTATTCATTTGTTAAATTATGAATCCTTAACACTAGAATTATATAATTTTCATTTAAACGATTTAATAATGTCCATAATTTTAGTCGATAAAAGTAAAATATCAGCCACCTAGGGGGCTCGAACCCCTGACCTTAAGATTAAAAGTCTCACGCTCTACCAACTGAGCTAAGGTGGCTCAGAATTGGCAAATAGTATCTCCATACACAAGTTTAAACCACTATTCATTTGTCAAAGTATGGATCCTTAACATTAGAATTATATAATTTTCATTTAAACGATTTAAAAATGTCCATAATTTTAGTCGATAAAAGTAAAATATCAGCCACCTAGGGGGCTCGAACCCCTGACCTTAAGATTAAAAGTCTCACGCTCTACCAACTGAGCTAAGGTGGCTCAGAATTGGCACATAGTATCTCCATACACAAGTTTAAACCACTATTCATTTGTTAAATTATGAATCCTTAACACTAGAATTATATAATTTTCATTTAAACGATTTAAAAATGTCCATAATTTTAGTCGATAAAAGTAAAATATCAGCCACCTAGGGGGCTCGAACCCCTGACCTTAAGATTAAAAGTCTCACGCTCTACCAACTGAGCTAAGGTGGCTCAGAATTGGCAAATAGTATCTCCATACACAAGTTTAAACCACTATTCATTTGTTAAATTATGAATCCTTAACACTAGAATTATATAATTTTCATTTAAACGATTTAAAAATGTCCATAATTTTAGTCGATAAAAGTAAAATATCAGCCACCTAGGGGGCTCGAACCCCTGACCTTAAGATTAAAAGTCTCACGCTCTACCAACTGAGCTAAGGTGGCTCAGAATTGGCAAATAGTATCTCCATACACAAGTTTAAACCACTATTCATTTGTTAAATTATGAATCCTTAACACTAGAATTATATAATTTTCATTTAAACGATTTAATAATGTCCATAATTTTAGTCGATAAAAGTAAAATATCAGCCACCTAGGGGGCTCGAACCCCTGACCTTAAGATTAAAAGTCTCACGCTCTACCAACTGAGCTAAGGTGGCTCAGAATTGGCAAATAGTATCTCCATACACAAGTTTAAACCACTATTCATTTGTTAAATTATGAATCCTTAACACTAGAATTATATAATTTTCATTTAAACGATTTAAAAATGTCCATAATTTTAGTCGATAAAAGTAAAATATCAGCCACCTAGGGGGCTCGAACCCCTGACCTTAAGATTAAAAGTCTCACGCTCTACCAACTGAGCTAAGGTGGCTCAGAATTGGCAAATAGTATCTCCATACACAAGTTTAAACCACTATTCATTTGTTAAATTATGAATCCTTAACACTAGAATTATATAATTTTCATTTAAACGATTTAATAATGTCCATAATTTTAGTCGATAAAAGTAAAATATCAGCCACCTAGGGGGCTCGAACCCCTGACCTTAAGATTAAAAGTCTCACGCTCTACCAACTGAGCTAAGGTGGCTCAGAATTGGCAAATAGTATCTCCATACACAAGTTTAAACCACTATTCATTTGTCAAAGTATGGATCCTTAACATTAGAATTATATAATTTTCATTTAAACGATTTAAAAATGTCCATAATTTTAGTCGATAAAAGTAAAATATCAGCCACCTAGGGGGCTCGAACCCCTGACCTTAAGATTAAAAGTCTCACGCTCTACCAACTGAGCTAAGGTGGCTCAGAATTGGCACATATTATCTCCATACACAAGTTTAAACCACTATTCATTTGTTAAATTATGAATCCTTAACACTAGAATTATATAATTTTCATTTAAACGATTTAAAAATGTCCATAATTTTAGTCGATAAAAGTAAAATATCAGCCACCTAGGGGGCTCGAACCCCTGACCTTAAGATTAAAAGTCTCACGCTCTACCAACTGAGCTAAGGTGGCTCAGATTTGGCAAATAGTATCTCCATACACAAGTTTAAACCACTATTCATTTGTTAAATTATGAATCCTTAACACTAGAATTATATAATTTTCATTTAAACGATTTAAAAATGTCCATAATTTTAGTCGATAAAAGTAAAATATCAGCCACCTAGGGGGCTCGAACCCCTGACCTTAAGATTAAAAGTCTCACGCTCTACCAACTGAGCTAAGGTGGCTCAGAATTGGCAAATAGTATCTCCATACACAAGTTTAAACCACTATTCATTTGTTAAATTATGAATCCTTAACACTAGAATTATATAATTTTCATTTAAACGATTTAAAAATGTCCATAATTTTAGTCGATAAAAGTAAAATATCAGCCACCTAGGGGGCTCGAACCCCTGACCTTAAGATTAAAAGTCTCACGCTCTACCAACTGAGCTAAGGTGGCTCAGAATTGGCAAATAGTATCTCCATACACAAGTTTAAACCACTATTCATTTGTTAAATTATGAATCCTTAACACTAGAATTATATAATTTTCATTTAAACGATTTAAAAATGTCCATAATTTTAGTCGATAAAAGTAAAATATCAGCCACCTAGGGGGCTCGAACCCCTGACCTTAAGATTAAAAGTCTCACGCTCTACCAACTGAGCTAAGGTGGCTCAGAATTGGCAAATAGTATCTCCATATACAAGTTTAAACCACTATTCATTTGTTAAATTATGAATCCTTAACACTAGAATTATATAATTTTCATTTAAACGATTTAAAAATGTCCATAATTTTAGTCGATAAAAGTAAAATATCAGCCACCTAGGGGGCTCGAACCCCTGACCTTAAGATTAAAAGTCTCACGCTCTACCAACTGAGCTAAGGTGGCTCAGAATTGGCAAATAGTATCTCCATACACAAGTTTAAACCACTATTCATTTGTTAAATTATGAATCCTTAACACTAGAATTATATAATTTTCATTTAAACGATTTAAAAATGTCCATAATTTTAGTCGATAAAAGTAAAATATCAGCCACCTAGGGGGCTCGAACCCCTGACCTTAAGATTAAAAGTCTCACGCTCTACCAACTGAGCTAAGGTGGCTCAGAATTGGCAAATAGTATCTCCATATACAAGTTTAAACCACTATTCATTTGTTAAATTATGAATCCTTAACACTAGAATTATATAATTTTCATTTAAACGATTTAAAAATGTCCATAATTTTAGTCGATAAAAGTAAAATATCAGCCACCTAGGGGGCTCGAACCCCTGACCTTAAGATTAAAAGTCTCACGCTCTACCAACTGAGCTAAGGTGGCTCAGAATTGGCACATAGTATCTCCATACACAAGTTTAAACCACTATTCATTTGTTAAATTATGAATCCTTAACACTAGAATTATATAATTTTCATTTAAACGATTTAAAAATGTCCATAATTTTAGTCGATAAAAGTAAAATATCAGCCACCTAGGGGGCTCGAACCCCTGACCTTAAGATTAAAAGTCTCACGCTCTACCAACTGAGCTAAGGTGGCTCAGAATTGGCAAATAGTATCTCCATACACAAGTTTAAACCACTATTCATTTGTTAAATTATGAATCCTTAACACTAGAATTATATAATTTTCATTTATTATGGTAGTGCAGTTTTTTGAAACATCATTTAAAAAAGAAAAGTTCGCGCCTCTCGTGCTCTCGCTGTGACTCTTCTCTGATTCACATTATTTGTGTTCTCTCTAATAAGTGTTGTGTCCCTTTGAGAGCAATATGGTTTTGTCTCGTGTATCAAAAAACTGCACTACGACAATAAACGATTTAAAAATGTCCATAATTTTAGTCGATAAAAGTAAAATATCAGCCACCTAGGGGGCTCGAACCCCTGACCTTAAGATTCTCTGCACTTTGCGGTTGACGGTGGCGTGACTGTGTTTTGCACGAAAAGGGCTCCGTTTAGGACGCGAGGTGCTTTTTCCATGAAAACAGGCGCATCCTGTTATATAGCGTAAACACAAAGAACAAATCGAGTGAACAGTCAACAATCTTTTTATATTTTCATGTTGTTTTTTGGAGTGAGGACGCATCGTCTAATTGTAATCAAACTCCTGTTATTCGGTTTGGGTGGACTTGTTGTTTTGATTTGATGTTTTGATCACGAGCTCAATAACAATCGATGACATTGTTTATGAGTTATAGTTGTTATTGTTTTGACCTGTTATTGTTTTTATTGAATAGTTTTTCTTTTCATTTCATTCTTAACTTACAAGTTCTGATGACTTGTACATATTCGAAGCCATATAAACCTATATTCCTATATATAGGTTTATCTATTAGATTATGCCAACGGATTGGATCAATTCAACAGGATCAATACGTGTAGGTTTGATTTCCTATAATAGGTAATGAAGAACAGAACATTAATTGGGAATTATATAAATTTCAATATTTCAGACTACAAGGCTAATTGGGATGAAATGTCCGATATCCAGGCTGGATTCCATACTGCAAGGCTTGCAGAAGGACTGTCTGGAAAGTAAGTCTACAATTAATATTTAAGGATATATCCATTTTAGATTTTACCAACAACTGTCAATATGGATATTAACAACATAGAACAATTTCCATATAAATAGGAAGAATGGCCAGGTTAGTGCTCACAAATTATTGTAAGTTTTGTAAAGGCGAACTAATATATATTGGATAATTTTAGGATAAAATATTTCAAGACTAGGATAACCGTCATCCGAATCAAGGCAGATTTGATACAAAGGTAAATAATTCGGGGTTGGCTAAATTTTATTATTTTTATTTATGTTATATCAGTTGAAATTAATAATGCGCTCTTTCTTTTTCATTAGACGTGATTTAAATTCGTTTCTTTGGATGCAAATTATCAAAAACTTATACGTCTAAACAAATGAAAGAGTATAGCGTATGTCAAAATAGTTGACGACGCAATCACGCTGCAAATGCGGCATACTAATTAAAATTAATTTTCAAATCGATTATTTTAATAATGTTCAATTTAATAAACCTTCAATATAAGCAATAACAACTAAAAAATGTCACAAAAATAAAAAAAATGATCGATTGAAAATGAATTTTAATTAGTATGCCGTATTTGCAGCGTGATTGCGTTGTCAACTATTTTGACATACGCTATATAATTTTAACTTTCAACTGACTTAGCATATTTAAAAAATAGGTTTTCCGGGCTGTCGGGTCCTTAAAAAATTTAAAATTAATAGATCCTGGACCCGGGACCCGGGAGTGGGACTTTCCTTTTCCCCTACCCGGGACTCGGGACCGGGACTCCACTTTTCCCTACCGGGATTACAATGTGTTTATTACAATCTTAATTTTTCAGCAAACTACCTTTCCGCATTCCTACCCATTTCGCAGTGGTAATCTATATAGTACGTCGTGTCAAGGAAGATGGAAACACTACAATGGAGCTATCTGAATCGATACAAGAAGCTCAATTAAATTAATTATTGTTTGCTATTTAATTGTTATTTATATAAATAAATAAGTGAATAAATAGTATATTGTTATGTTAACGTATAGGATATAAACCAATATTAAAACGAGGTGAAATAACCCAAAATCTGTTAGCTAAATTCCACAGAAATGACAGGACCCTGTCCGATGGCTTTTCGCAAAGTTCCAACAAACTGTTAGGACGCGCCCCGATAGATTTTCGCAAAGTTGCAACAAACTGTTAGGACGCTGCGCGGTGGCTGACTGTTCTGGCGGCAGTTTTGCGCGTGTTTTCATAACAATTTCGTGCAAAACACAGTCACGCCACCGTCAAGCGCAAAGTGCAGAGAAGATTAAAAGTCTCACGCTCTACCAACTGAGCTAAGGTGGCTCAGAATTGGCAAATAGTATCTCCATACACAAGTTTGAACCACTATTCATAAGTTAAAGTATGGATCCTTAACACTAGAATTATATAATTTTCATTTAAACGATTTAATAATGTCCATAATTTTAGTCGATAAAAGTAAAATATCAGCCACCTAGGGGGCTCGAATCCCTGACCTTAAGATTAAAAGTCTCACGCTCTACCAACTGAGCTAAGGTGGCTCAGAATTGGCAAATAGTATCTCCATACACAAGTTTAAACCACTATTCATTTGTTAAATTATGAATCCTTAACACTAGAATTATATAATTTTCATTTAAACGATTTAATAATGTCCATAATTTTAGTCGATAAAAGTAAAATATCAGCCACCTAGGGGGCTCGAACCCCTGACCTTAAGATTAAAAGTCTCACGCTCTACCAACTGAGCTAAGGTGGCTCAGAATTGGCAAATAGTATCTCCATACACAAGTTTAAACCACTATTCATTTGTTAAATTATGAATCCTTAACACTAGAATTATATAATTTTCATTTAAACGATTTAAAAATGTCCATAATTTTAGTCGATAAAAGTAAAATATCAGCCACCTAGGGGGCTCGAACCCCTGACCTTAAGATTAAAAGTCTCACGCTCTACCAACTGAGCTAAGGTGGCTCAGAATTGGCAAATAGTATCTCCATACACAAGTTTAAACCACTATTCATTTGTCAAAGTATGGATCCTTAACATTAGAATTATATTATTTTCATTTAAACGATTTAAAAATGTCCATAATTTTAGTCGATAAAAGTAAAATATCAGCCACCTAGGGGGCTCGAACCCCTGACCTTATGATTAAAAGTCTCACGCTCTACCAACTGAGCTAAGGTGGCTCAGAATTGGCAAATAGTATCTCCATACACAAGTTTAAACCACTATTCATTTGTTAAATTATGAATCCTTAACACTAGAATTATATAATTTTCATTTAAACGATTTAAAAATGTCCATAATTTTAGTCGATAAAAGTAAAATATCAGCCACCTAGGGGGCTCGAACCCCTGACCTTAAGATTAAAAGTCTCACGCTCTACCAACTGAGCTAAGGTGGCTCAGAATTGGCGAATAGTATCTCCATACACAAGTTTAAACCACTATTCATTTGTTAAATTATGAATCCTTAACACTAGAATTATATAATTTTCATTTAAACGATTTAAAAATGTCCATAATTTTAGTCGATAAAAGTAAAATATCAGCCACCTAGGGGGCTCGAACCCCTGACCTTAAGATTAAAAGTCTCACGCTCTACCAACTGAGCTAAGGTGGCTCAGAATTGGCAAATAGTATCTCCATACACAAGTTTAAACCACTATTCATTTGTTAAATTATGAATCCTTAACACTAGAATTATATAATTTTCATTTAAACGATTTAATAATGTCCATAATTTTAGTCGATAAAAGTAAAATATCAGCCACCTAGGGGGCTCGAACCCCTGACCTTAAGATTAAAAGTCTCACGCTCTACCAACTGAGCTAAGGTGGCTCAGAATTGGCAAATAGTATCTCCATACACAAGTTTAAACCACTATTCATTTGTTAAATTATGAATCCTTAACACTAGAATTATATAATTTTCATTTAAACGATTTAAAAATGTCCATAATTTTAGTCGATAAAAGTAAAATATCAGCCACCTAGGGGGCTCGAACCCCTGACCTTAAGATTAAAAGTCTCACGCTCTACCAACTGAGCTAAGGTGGCTCAGAATTGGCAAATAGTATCTCCATACACAAGTTTAAACCACTATTCATTTGTTAAATTATGAATCCTTAACACTAGAATTATATAATTTTCATTTAAACGATTTAAAAATGTCCATAATTTTAGTCGATAAAAGTAAAATATCAGCCACCTAGGGGGCTCGAACCCCTGACCTTATGATTAAAAGTCTCACGCTCTACCAACTGAGCTAAGGTGGCTCAGAATTGGCAAATAGTATCTCCATACACAAGTTTAAACCACTATTCATTTGTTAAATTATGAATCCTTAACACTAGAATTATATAATTTTCATTTAAACGATTTAAAAATGTCCATAATTTTAGTCGATAAAAGTAAAATATCAGCCACCTAGGGGGCTCGAACCCCTGACCTTAAGATTAAAAGTCTCACGCTCTACCAACTGAGCTAAGGTGGCTCAGAATTGGCGAATAGTATCTCCATACACAAGTTTAAACCACTATTCATTTGTTAAATTATGAATCCTTAACACTAGAATTATATAATTTTCATTTAAACGATTTAAAAATGTCCATAATTTTAGTCGATAAAAGTAAAATATCAGCCACCTAGGGGGCTCGAACCCCTGACCTTAAGATTAAAAGTCTCACGCTCTACCAACTGAGCTAAGGTGGCTCAGAATTGGCAAATAGTATCTCCATACACAAGTTTAAACCACTATTCATTTGTTAAATTATGAATCCTTAACACTAGAATTATATAATTTTCATTTAAACGATTTAATAATGTCCATAATTTTAGTCGATAAAAGTAAAATATCAGCCACCTAGGGGGCTCGAACCCCTGACCTTAAGATTAAAAGTCTCACGCTCTACCAACTGAGCTAAGGTGGCTCAGAATTGGCAAATAGTATCTCCATACACAAGTTTAAACCACTATTCATTTGTTAAATTATGAATCCTTAACACTAGAATTATATAATTTTCATTTAAACGATTTAAAAATGTCCATAATTTTAGTCGATAAAAGTAAAATATCAGCCACCTAGGGGGCTCGAACCCCTGACCTTAAGATTAAAAGTCTCACGCTCTACCAACTGAGCTAAGGTGGCTCAGAATTGGCAAATAGTATCTCCATACACAAGTTTAAACCACTATTCATTTGTTAAATTATGAATCCTTAACACTAGAATTATATAATTTTCATTTAAACGATTTAATAATGTCCATAATTTTAGTCGATAAAAGTAAAATATCAGCCACCTAGGGGGCTCGAACCCCTGACCTTAAGATTAAAAGTCTCACGCTCTACCAACTGAGCTAAGGTGGCTCAGAATTGGCAAATAGTATCTCCATACACAAGTTTAAACCACTATTCATTTGTTAAATTATGAATCCTTAACACTAGAATTATATAATTTTCATTTAAACGATTTAATAATGTCCATAATTTTAGTCGATAAAAGTAAAATATCAGCCACCTACTCGGCGTTTCTGAGCTAGCATAGGTGGAAGCGCATGCGGCACTCAATAGGTTATAGCCAGCAAATTGGATGAAAGAATGCGACGATGCGAGACGCAGACAACCCGATTCCCGCTGCTTGGAATTGGGCGTGGCTGGCCACTCATCGCTTCGCATTCTTGGCACTTTGCCATTTATTTCTTTTTTTAGAGAAATTAATTGAAAAATATTTATTAATAGCAGCGTAAAAACCGGATTCCGTATACCAGAGAGAATAACTATATTTAATCTTCGGAATTCCGAAATCTCAAATTTTAGTATACGGACCCAGAAATAAATATAAAAACAAAAATACATTGCAATTTAATAATACACAAATTAGTAATTATTTTTGTCGTCTTCATTGATGTTACTTTTGCATGGATACTTCCAAATGAGCTTTTTTGTCGTTCCAATCAAGATTAATTCCACTCTTTACTCTGAAATTAAAACAATATTAGCATTGTTTATAATGAAACAATTAATTACATTATACCTAACAAGTTAATACTGTTGTCAAGGTTGCACAGAATTCCATCTTACGTTTCCCGTCTTTTTTCGAGTTCTAACTTCGTTTTTCGTTTAAAAAAATATTACCGTGCAACCCTGATATATAGTATTTCTCAGGCTAACATAATTTGAGAAAAGAAAAATTATTCCAAAATGTCTCGTTATTGCGAAAATTCGGATGTTTCTCAAAGCTTAAAACCATAAATTGATGAGACAGATAATAAAAAATTTGCAAAGTTTCCAGGAAATTCGAAATGTGATAATAAACTTTTCTCTTCCAAATCGGCACGTTTGCCTGACTGGGATAATATATAACTTATAAAAAGTAAATTTACTTACAACATTCCGGATAACTCCTTTGCATTAAGAAAATGTTCTTTGCATTGAGAGTTCACTTTCAATCTTCATCATTCGTGCCGAATATTTTAACGAATCTAAAATATAGTCGATTATCATTAACTAGTAATATATAAACGTACCAGCTTGAATAGGGGAGACTACTCTTCTTGAACAAGGTATCGGCATATTCAGTATGTTAATGAGCTCATAGAAGATAAAGAGCTTTTCGTGTTCAATTATAGCAAAAACTCCATGATCCATCTAGAGCGACTGCAATAATTTTGCTTAAAATTATTTTTTTTAATTGGGAACTTACATCCTTTTCATTAATAACCGAAGAATTAATAACTTTGTAAATTTTTAACCGAGTGAGCGATAGGTGTAATTCCATAAAATTAGACCAATGTTTGCTATATCCAGTTTCCATCTTAATTATACTAATTAGATAACTGAATTAAATAATACCTGTTTACCGATAGACTGATTATGTATCAAGTCCACTTCTTGATTAGCCCATCAAATATATACTTTTCACATGTTCATCTAATAACGCTGTTGTTCTTAGCCATCTTCATAAGCTCAATTAAGTGCTTGGCGACTTGAACATTGATATGGCATCTAAAATAATAATTATTAAACATCTTATTTAATACTTTATCAATTATACGTTGAAATATATACAATGAAAAAAACTTGTAAAAAATAAAAATGATGACACGCGTCCGTGTTTTCGCAAACAGTTCCTCGTCCACATATGCATTTTCTCGGCCAACTATGCATGTATGCCCACGGGATATGCATTAGAATGGTTAAGAGAAAATTGACTCTCGTCGCCTATCATATTTTTGCATCAAAATCCAATTTTAAACAAAATGAAATGAAAATTAATCTCCCAACTCATCCTAACTACTCCAGCTGATCACGTTTTCACGGCGAAAATTCGAATTTTTATTTTTATATTGAAATTAGTAGAAATGAGTTGAAAACTCTCTCACTATTTAATTATGTCTACGCAAAGTTGTACCGCTATTACCCAACTGTCGACAGCAAACGTAAGCAGGAAATCACCGAGTAGGGGGCTCGAACCCCTGACCTTAAGATTCTCTGCACTTTCTGCTGGACAGTTCCTTGACTGTGTTTTGCACGAAATGTGCTGCTGTTAGGACGCGAGGTGCTTTTTGCATGAAAACAGACTCATCCTGTTATATAGCGTAAACACAAAGAACAATTCGAGGGAACAGTCATCAATCTTGAGGACGCTTCTTGTTTTTGATCAAATTTCGGTTGTTTATTTCGTTGGGATTGAATGTTCTGACGGCAGTCTTCGCGTGTTTTGATAACAATTTCGTGCAAAACACAGTCAAGGAACCGTCCAGCACAAAGTGCAGAGTTAAAAGTCTCACGCTCTACCAACTGAGCTAAGGTGGCTCAGAATTGGCAAATAGTATCTCCATACACAAGTTTAAACCACTATTCATTTGTTAAATTATGAATCCTTAACACTAGAATTATATAATTTTCATTTAAACGATTTAATAATGTCCATAATTTTAGTCGATAAAAGTAAAATATCAGCCACCTAGGGGGCTCGAACCCCTGACCTTAAGATTAAAAGTCTCACGCTCTACCAACTGAGCTAAGGTGGCTCAGAATTGGCAAATAGTATCTCCATACACAAGTTTAAACCACTATTCATTTGTTAAATTATGAATCCTTAACACTAGAATTATATAATTTTCATTTAAACGATTTAAAAATGTCCATAATTTTAGTCGATAAAAGAAAAATATCAGCCACCTAGGGGGCTCGAACCCCTGACCTTAAGATTAAAAGTCTCACGCTCTACCAACTGAGCTAAGGTGGCTCAGAATTGGCAAATAGTATCTCCATACACAAGTTTAAACCACTATTCATTTGTTAAATTATGAATCCTTAACACTAGAATTATATAATTTTCATTTAAACGATTTAATAATGTCCATAATTTTAGTCGATAAAAGTAAAATATCAGCCACCTAGGGGGCTCGAACCCCTGACCTTAAGATTAAAAGTCTCACGCTCTACCAACTGAGCTACTCGGCGTTTCTGAGCTAGCATAGGTGGAACCGCGTGCGGCACTCAATAGGTTATAGCCAGCAAATTGGATGAAAGAATGCGACGATGAGAGACGCAGACAACCCGATTCCCGCTGCTTGAAATTGGGCGTGGCTGGCCACTCATCGTTACGCATTCTTGGCATTTTGCCATTTATTTCTTTTTTTTAGGGAAATCAATCGAAAAATCTTTATTAATAGCAGCGTAACAACCGGATGCCGTATACCAGAGGAACGTTGAAGGATAACTTTTTTTTATTTGAAAACCTCAATTTCTAGTATACGGTCCGGGAGAATAGAAAAACAAATATAAATACATTAGATATTAATAGTACACAAATTAAGAATTATTTTTGTCCCCTTCATTGCTGTAGTTTGGCACGGATACTTCCAATTGAGCTTTTTGTCGTCCCACCCAAGATTAATTCCACTCTTTACTCTGAAATTAAAATAATATTAGCATTGTTTATAATGAAACAATTAATTACATTATAACTACCGAGTTTATACTGTAATCAAGGTTGCACGGAAATCCATCTTCCGTTTCCCGTAGTTTTTCGAGTTCCATCACGGATTTCCGTTTGAAAAAATATATTTCCTTGCAACCCTGATATGTAGTATTTTTCAGGCTAACATGCTATGTGAGAAAAGAAAATTATTCCAAAACGTCTCGTTACGATGTTTCTCTATTATTTCATCAATTCATGTCATTACTTTGAAATAAAAGTTTAACAACATAACTCTTCTCCTCCAGAGCACGTTAGCTTGACTGGGACAATATATCCGTTATATAAAGTAAATTTACTTACAACATTCTTGATCACTCATTTGTATTGAGAAAATTTTCTTTGCATTCACTTTCAATCTTCATAATAGGTGCCGAAAGCAGTTTAGTTCCCATTTAATTAACCAGCAAAAGGTACAGCAAATCTAAAATGTAATTGATTATTATTATTATTAATTAGTGATATAAACATACCCGCTTGAATAGAAGAGACTAATCTTCTATAGGAGGAATCTTCTATAGAATGAACGAAGTATCGTCAAATCCAATATGCTTCTGAGCTCAAGTCCAACTGACAATACTGACTGACAATAGCATACATTTTATTCTCCATCTAGAGCGACTGCAATAATTTTTCTTAATAATCTTTATTTTAAATTGATAACTTACATACATTTTTGTTAATAACAGAAACATTTTGTACATTTGAAACCGACTAACCGATGATAGATTTAATTCAATTAAACCCATAGTTTCTATATCCTGTGTCCATCTTAATTATACAAATTAGATAATTGAATAAAATAGTACCTGTTTTCCGATAAACTGTTTATGCATCAACTTCTGAACCATTTGGCACATCACATATACATTGTGCACATGTTTCTCTTATAACGTTGTGATTATAAGTAATCTTCATGCATTACGTACTTGGCGACTTGTACATTGATATGTCATCTAAAATAATAATTATTAAACATCTTATACAATAGTTAAACAATTATAACGTTGATATATTAAAATGAAAAATACTTGTAAAAAATAAAAATGATGACACGCGTCCGTGTTTTCGCTAACAGTTCCTCGTCCCCACATATGCATATTCTCGGCCAACTATGCATGTATGCCCACGGGATATGCATTCGAATGGTTAAGAGAAAATTGACTCTCGTCGCCTATCATATTTTTGCATCAAAATCCAATTTTTAACAAAATGAAATGAAAATTATTCTCCCAACTCATCCTAACTACTCCAGCTGATCACGTTTTCACGGTGAAAATTCGAATTTTAATTTTTATTTTGAAATGAGAAGAAATTAATTGAAAACTCTCTCACTATTTAATTATGTCTACGCAAGGTGGTACCACAAATGACCCAACTGTCGACAGCAAACGTAAGCTGGAAATCACCGAGTAAGGTGGCTCAGAATTGGCAAATAGTATCTCCATACACAAGTTTAAACCACTATTCATTTGTCAAAGTATGGATCCTTAACATTAGAATTATATTATTTTCATTTAAACGATTTAATAATGTCCATAATTTTAGTCGATAAAAGTAAAATATCAGCCACCTAGGGGGCTCGAACCCCTGACCTTAAGATTAAAAGTCTCACGCTCTACCAACTGAGCTAAGGTGGCTCAGAACTGGCAAATAGTATCTCCATACACAAGTTTAAACCACTATTCATTTGTTAAATTATGAATCCTTAACACTAGAATTATATAATTTTCATTTAAACGATTTAATAATGTCCATAATTTTAGTCGATAAAAGTAAAATATCAGCCACCTAGGGGGCTCGAACCCCTGACCTTAAGATTAAAAGTCTCACGCTCTACCAACTGAGCTAAGGTGGCTCAGAATTGGCAAATAGTATCTCCATACACAAGTTTAAACCACTATTCATTTGTCAAAGTATGGATCCTTAACATTAGAATTATATTATTTTCATTTAAACGATTTAAAAATGTCCATAATTTTAGTCGATAAAAGTAAAATATCAGCCACCTAGGGGGCTCGAACCCCTGACCTTAAGATTAAAAGTCTCACGCTCTACCAACTGAGCTAAGGTGGCTCAGAATTGGCAAATAGTATCTCCATACACAAGTTTAAACCACTATTCATTTGTTAAATTATGAATCCTTAACACTAGAATTATATAATTTTCATTTAAACGATTTAATAATGTCCATAATTTTAGTCGATAAAAGTAAAATATCAGCCACCTAGGGGGCTCGAACCCCTGACCTTAAGATTAAAAGTCTCACGCTCTACCAACTGAGCTAAGGTGGCTCAGAATTGGCAAATAGTATCTCCATACACAAGTTTAAACCACTATTCATTTGTCAAAGTATGGATCCTTAACATTAGAATTATATTATTTTCATTTAAACGATTTAAAAATGTCCATAATTTTAGTCGATAAAAGTAAAATGTCAGCCACCTAGGGGGCTCGAACCCCTGACCTTAAGATTAAAAGTCTCACGCTCTACCAACTGAGCTAAGGTGGCTCAGAATTGGCAAATAGTATCTCCATACACAAGTTTAAACCACTATTCATTTGTTAAATTATGAATCCTTAACACTAGAATTACCCTAAAATTCCATAGATAAGAGTGGTTTAATTTCACCGATAAACTAGAAAACAAATTGTTTTTTTGTTTTTTGTTTTGTTGATTTTGATTTTTATTAAACAATAACAAGGGTTCCAACATAAACAACATTAGACTTTTTCAATTTCTACTTCGTCATCATCGTTGATATTCATCATAGCAAAATCGTTTTTGAGATTACACAATGCTTTTTCAAAGCCATGTTGAATAGCATCAGATGAAATGGTTCGGAAACTTTCGCTAACCAAAAATGCAGCTTCTTCGTAGCTCATTCGTCTCCTTATTCCATTTTTTGTATAAGTTGCTTTGGCTTCATTTCTTATCCAATTCCTGATTCATCCAACCTTATTCATTTGTTTTCACAATGACATCGGGGGGAAATTGTCCTTTTGGCATCAATTTCTTCTTAAAAATTTGCATTGGTTTAAATTTCTCTCCAGAAGCAGTCACTCCCAACACAATAGATTTCTCATGGCCGGTAGAATCAATTTTCATGTTTTCTCGTCCCTTCACAGCAATAGTCCGTTTATACACTATATCAAAGGGTTCTTCATCATCAATATTTCCCAAGTTGAAAGGGGATACATACAAGGCTTCAGCTGCCCCTTTCAAAAATCCGAGCATTTTGATTACCCAAAATCTTCGACTTCTGTAATGCTTGGTTTTCTATATCGTCGGCCTCTCTTCGTTCTGGCATCTCTTGAAGATTTTGTCGTTCAACAACCCACTTTCTTATCATTGCTTCAGTGAATTCAAAAATTTTTACGTTAATTTATTATTTTTTGGCCGTTGGAATAATTAATTTATGCAATTACCTAATAAACATGCATTTCTATAAAAAATCCGCAAAAAAAAATTTTGTTTGAAAAAGTTCTTGTTACAGATTGCGTTTAAGAAGCTTTTTCACTTTTGATACGTATTTTTCAGTAAAAAGATTATTATCATAGACAACATAGCATTCTAAAGATCCATCAGAACAGAGTTTTCAAAAATCCACTTCGAATCAGGGTTTTACGGAATTCCATCTTTCATTGTTCGTTTTCGTCGTCCGTTTGAAAAAACTTGATTCCATTTCCGTTTTCCGTTGTCCGTTTGAAAAAATCTATTTCCGTGCAACCCTGCTTAGAATCATTAAAATTGAAAAATATGTGCAAAAAAAGCAAAAAAAGATCAAAAAGTTAACAAAACAAAGAAAAACAATTGTTTTGTTTTCGAGGCAAAGTGCATTTTGCGGATTGATCTTGTTATTTTAAAGCCACTCTTATCTATGAACCACTCTTATCTATGGAATTTTAGGGTATATAATTTTCATTTAAACGATTTAATAATGTCCATAATTTTAGTCGATAAAAGTAAAATATCAGCCACCTAGGGGGCTCGAACCCCTGACCTTAAGATTAAAAGTCTCACGCTCTACCAACTGAGCTAAGGTGGCTCAGAATTGGCAAATAGTATCTCCATACACAAGTTTAAACCACTATTCATTTGTCAAAGTATGGATCCTTAACATTAGAATTATATTATTTTCATTTAAACGATTTAAAAATGTCCATAATTTTAGTCGATAAAAGTAAAATATCAGCCACCTAGGGGGCTCGAACCCCTGACCTTAAGATTAAAAGTCTCACGCTCTACCAACTGAGCTAACTCGGCGTTTCTGAGCTAGCATAGGTGGAAGCGCGTGCGGCACTCAATAGGTTATAGCCAGCAAATTGGATGAAAGAATGCGACGATGAGAGACGCAGACAGCCCGATTCCCGCTGCTTGGAATTGGGCGTGGCCGGCCACTCATCGCTTCGCATTCTTGGCACTTTGCCATTTATTTCTTTTTTTAGGGAAATTAATTGAAAAATCTTTATTAATAGCAGCGTAACAACCGGATGCCGTATACCAGAGGAAGGTTGAAGGATAACTGTTTTATTTGAAAACCTCAATTTCTAGTATACGGTCCGAGAGAATAATATAAAAACAAATATAAATACATTAGATATTAATGATACACAAATTAAGAATTATTTTTGTCGTCTTCATTGCTGTAGTTTGGCACGGATACTTCAAATTGAGCTTTTTGTCATCCCAATCAAGATGAATCTCTTTACTCTGAAATTAAAATAATATTAGCCTTGTTTATAATGAAACAATTAATTACAAGTTTCTACTGTTATCAAGGTTGCACGGAATTCCATCTTCCGTTTCCCGTCGTTTTTCGAGTTCTAGCCTCGGGTTTCGTTTAAAAAATATATTTCCTTGCAACCCTGATATATAGTATTTCTCAGGCTAACATGCTATGTGAGAAAAGAAAAATTATTCCAAAATGTCTCGTTATTGCCAAAATTCAAATGTTTCTCTATTATTTCATCAATTCATTTCATCACTTTAAAATGAATCGGCACATTAGCCCGACTGGGATAATATATAACTTATAAAAAGTAAATTTACTTACAACATTCCGGATAACTCCTTTGCATTGAGAAAATGTTCTCTGTACGCGTCTACTTTCAATCTCCACCACTGGTGCCGAATATTTTAACGAATCTAAAGTACAGTCGATTATCATTAACTAGTAATATATAAACGTACGGGAGTCTAATCTTCTCGAACGAGGTATCGGCATGTTCAGTATGCTTAATGAGCCCATTGAAGATAAAAAGATATCTTCGTGTTCATTTATATCATATCATCATCCATTAACTGCAATAATTTTGCTTGAAATTATTTTTAAAAAATTGGGAACTTACATCCTTTTCATTAATAACCGAAGCACTTTATAAATTTTGAGCCGAGTGAGCGATAGGTGTAATTTCATAAAAATTAACCAATGTCTGCTATAGCCAGTTTCCATCTTAATTATACTAATTATATAATTGAATTCAATAGTACCTGTTTACCGATAGACTGTTTATAAGTCAAGTCAACTTCTTCGTTTGGCTCACATATTGTTTGCTCTAATAAAATTGTTGCTATTAGACATATTAACAAGCTCCATTAAATGCTTGTCGACTTGTACATTGATATGTCATCTAAAATAATAATTATTAAACATCTTATACAATACGTTATCAATTATACGTTGATATATTAAAATGAAAAAAAAAACTTGTAAAAAATAAAAATGATGACACGCGTCCGTGTTTTCGCAAACAGTTCCTCGTCCACATATGCATATTCTCGGCCAACTATGCATGTATGCCCACGGGATATGCATTCGAATGGTTAAGAGAAAATTGACTCTCGTCGCCTATCATACTTTTGCATCAAAATCCAATTTTAAACAAAATGAAATGAAAATTATTCTCCCAACTCATCCTAACTACTCCAGCTGATCACGTTTTCACGGCGAAAATTCGAATTTTTATTTTTATTTTGAAATGAGAAGAAATTATTTGAAAACTCTCTCACTATTTAATTATGTCTACGCAAGGTGGTACCACATATCACCCAACTGTCGACAGCAAACGTAAGCTGGAAATCACCGAGTAAGGTGGCTCAGAATTGGCAAATAGTATCTCCATACACAAGTTTAAACCACTATTCATTTGTTAAATTATGAATCCTTAACACTAGAATTATATAATTTTCATTTAAACGATTTAATAATGTCCATAATTTTAGTCGATAAAAGTAAAATATCAGCCACCTAGGGGGCTCGAACCCCTGACCTTAAGATTAAAAGTCTCACGCTCTACCAACTGAGCTAAGGTGGCTCAGAATTGGCAAATAGTATCTCCATACACAAGTTTAAACCACTATTCATTTGTTAAATTATGAATCCTTAACACTAGAATTATATAATTTTCATTTAAACGATTTAAAAATGTCCATAATTTTAGTCGATAAAAGAAAAATATCAGCCACCTAGGGGGCTCGAACCCCTGACCTTAAGATTAAAAGTCTCACGCTCTACCAACTGAGCTAAGGTGGCTCAGAATTGGCAAATAGTATCTCCATACACAAGTTTAAACCACTATTCATTTGTTAAATTATGAATCCTTAACACTAGAATTATATAATTTTCATTTAAACGATTTAATAATGTCCATAATTTTAGTCGATAAAAGTAAAATATCAGCCACCTAGGGGGCTCGAACCCCTGACCTTAAGATTAAAAGTCTCACGCTCTACCAACTGAGCTAACTAGGGAGGTCATTTTTGGATCCAAAAGGTTTCGGGCTGAAACTTTGCAGGGTGATAGCTGAGAAAATTTTATTAGTGCACACAAAAAATTGTCCTGCACTGGGGGGTTTAAGTGGGTTAAAAAACAGTTCAAAGTTAGCAACCTCAAAATTCCTGTAGAAAACAGTAAAAAACCATCAAATTTTGCTGTCGGCTACTTATTCAATTATAACGAAGGCAACGGCAGCAGCATCGGTGGTCAAGTGGTTAAGCGGTTCGTCATTCAACAAAAAGGTATCAAGTTCAATTCCTCACGTCGGCATTTAATTTATTTCATTTGTTCATTTCGATTCACAAATTTATTGAAAAAATTTACAAGTTTTTTTTTCGGATTTTTGGACTTATGATGATAGCATCCAAAAAAGAGTCAAAATTTTTTAAAATTTCATTTTAAGAGACTGAATAGTGTATTTACCAAAAAATTACATTTTTTTGGCCCTCTGGACATTCCGGTGTTTGATGGCTGGAATGGCTGGAACGCATGTGTTTTCATAACAATTTCGTACAAAATCAGTGCAGTTATCGATACAGTGACATATCGGCACAGCTATCCAACAGATTCCTAACAATTTTCAGCAACTTTTCGAAAACTCACACACCGTCCAAACATCAACCCTAACCTTTGGACCTGACATTGACTTGGACGTTGACAACCCAAATTTTTTTTTAAATTTTTAAATTTCATTTTAAGAGTCTGAATAGCATTGTCAACGTTATAGTAAGCGATTTAAATGGTTCATGAGACTCTGCACATCCTTCGTGACGATACATGTCACTATGTCTCGCAGGAAAGGTGCACCTGCTCGGACGATGTCTGGTTTTTTCGTGAAGTTTCTGTAAACTGTTAGAACTCTGTTAAATTATGTTGATTACCGCACTGATCAGCACTGATATTGTTCAAAATAGTTATGAAAAGATACCCCCCTCCAGGCCATTCCAGCCATCAAACAGCGGAAAGCCCAGAGGGCCAAAAAATGTAATTTTTTGGTAAATACACTATTCAGTCTTTTAAAATGACATTTTAAAAAATTTTGACTCTTTTTTGGATGTTATCATCATAAGTCCAAAAAACCGAAAAAAACTTGTAAATTTTTTCAATAAATTTGTGAATCGAAATGAACAAATGAAATAAATTTAATGTCGACGTGAGGAATTGAACTTGATACCTTTTTGTTGAATGACGAACCGCTTAACCACTTGACCACCGATGCTGCTGCCGTTGCCTTCGTTATAATTGAATAAGTAGCCGACAGCAAAATTTGATGGTTTTTTACTGTTTTCTACAGGAATTTTGAGGTTGCTAACTTTGAACCGTTTTTTAACCCACTTAAACCCCCCAGTGCAGGACAATTTTTTGTGTGCACTAATAAAATTTTCTCAGCTATCACCCTGCAAAGTTTCAGCCCGAAACCTTTTGGATCCAAAAATGACCTCCCTAGTAAGGTGGCTCAGAATTGGCAAATAGTATCTCCATACACAAGTTTAAACCACTATTCATTTGTCAAAGTATAGATCCTTAACATTAGAATTATATTATTTTCATTTAAACGATTTAAAAATGTCCATAATTTTAGTCGATAAAAGTAAAATATCAGCCACCTAGGGGGCTCGAACCCCTGACCTTAAGATTAAAAGTCTCACGCTCTACCAACTGAGCTAAGGTGGCTCAGAATTGGCAAATAGTATCTCCATACACAAGTTTAAACCACTATTCATTTGTCAAAGTATGGATCCTTAACATTAGAATTATATTATTTTCATTTAAACGATTTAATAATGTCCATAATTTTAGTCGATAAAAGTAAAATATCAGCCACCTAGGGGGCTCGAACCCCTGACCTTAAGATTAAAAGTCTCACGCTCTACCAACTGAGCTAAGGTGGCTCAGAACTGGCAAATAGTATCTCCATACACAAGTTTAAACCACTATTCATTTGTTAAATTATGAATCCTTAACACTAGAATTATATAATTTTCATTTAAACGATTTAATAATGTCCATAATTTTAGTCGATAAAAGTAAAATATCAGCCACCTAGGGGGCTCGAACCCCTGACCTTAAGATTAAAAGTCTCACGCTCTACCAACTGAGCTAAGGTGGCTCAGAATTGGCAAATAGTATCTCCATACACAAGTTTAAACCACTATTCATTTGTCAAAGTATGGATCCTTAACATTAGAATTATATTATTTTCATTTAAACGATTTAAAAATGTCCATAATTTTAGTCGATAAAAGTAAAATATCAGCCACCTAGGGGGCTCGAACCCCTGACCTTAAGATTAAAAGTCTCACGCTCTACCAACTGAGCTAAGGTGGCTCATAATTGGCGAATAGTATCTCCATACACAAGTTTAAACCACTATTCATTTGTCAAAGTATGGATCCTTAACATTAGCACTCGGGGTCAGAATAATAGAAAAATGATGTACACGTTTTGAAATGAGAGGGAGGAGTCGGGGACGAGATGTAATGTTCGGCCACAATTAATTATTCTCTTCTATTTTGCTATTTAATACTTATGGCACTTAAAACAAGGTTTGTGTTAATTTATATTACTTTATATATAGTTCAAAAAATTCAGCAATTAATGCTGGTACTTTTTATAGCTATTTCCCGTCTTAATTGCAAAAAAAATTTTTAGGTCCAAATGGGAAAATCGCTCATAAAAATTGATGGAATCGAGCGTTTTGTTTGGTTCCAACATATGTTGTAGCCCAAAAAATTCTGCATCTATTGATGTAGGTCTCATGTGGCTCAGAAATATTACAAGGCCCAAAAAAAATTAAGTTTTATCGGATGTGTCCATAGAGCACAATTTTTTTAATCGAAAAACGTATTAATTGGTAAGTTTTGGTTTCCAGGTATTGTTTAAATTATTATATTGTCCATTATCTATAATATATTTCATTTTAGGCTCTCTGGACAACATAGTAGTTTGGTTACACTATGCCTGATCAAGTTTTAAACGCAACAAGCTGATTATCGATTAGAAGAGGCTTTAAACCATGTAAGTATTTTTATATTTACCGGAAAACAACTTAATATCGTTCAGAGAGCAAGAACAACGATCATAGATGCTGAATTGATTGGTAAATGGAATCAGGAACGAATAACCATGTAAGTTGTTTAATATTTAACAGGAAACGCATTGGATATTGTTCGTAGAGCAAGGAGAACGATCATAGATGCTGAATCGAGCGCTTACTCGAGTCATGATGGTATAACAACGTAAGTATTTTAATATTTTATCAGATTGGAATTTTTTATCGTTCAGAGAGCAAGAACAACGATCATAGATGCTGAATTGATTGGTAAATGGAATCAGGAACAAATAACCATGTATGTTGTTTAATATTTAACAGGAAACGCATTGGATATTGTTCGTAGAGCAAGGAGAACGATCATAGATGCTGAATCGAGCGCTTACTCGAGTCATGATGGTATAACAACGTAAGTATTTTTATATTTTACCGGATATCAATCTTTTATCGTTCAGAGAGCAAGAACAACGATCATAGATGCTGAATTGAGCGTTTGATGGAACCAGAACGGTATAGAGACGTAAGTATTTTAATATTTTATCAGATTGGAATTTTTTATCGTTCAGAGAGCAAGAACAACGATCATAGATGCTGAATTGATCGGTAAATGGCATCAGGAAGAAATAACCATGTAAGTTGATTAATATTTAACAGGAAACGCATTGGATATCGTTCAGAGAGCAAGGAGGACGATCATAAATGTGGAATCGAGCGTTTACTTGAGTCAGAATGGAATAACAACGTAAGCATTTTAATATTTTACCAGAATTGAATTTTTATCGTTTAGATATCAACTGGAACAATCATTGATGAGATTTCAAGTGCATATTTATATTGGAAAGAAAATTTATTTGTATTTATTGAGAATAAATAAACTATTAAAAGTATAATTGTAAAATTATCATAAAACAACCTGACCTAAAACCCGTCAACAAATATAAAAAAGACACAAATGCAACTCGTGATTAAATCGATTGGTTTTTTAAGTTCCATTTCCGTTTTCAGTCATCCGTTTGAAAAAACTGATTTCCGTTCAACCCTGCTAGGTACAAATTAATTGTTCTTTTCTTACTGGCTGATTTTTTTATTTAGGAATTATAGCTGATGGAGCGATGGAACGTCAACAACTTCAGCATTCAAATCGGAGGACGACATCGTAACTTTATGAAGAATAAAAACACAGATTCATGGAAGTAGATTTATCGAAAAAAATATTCACAATATGTAAACTTCAAGAAAAATCACTCAGTCATTTATGAAACAAAAAAGTTACAAACTAAACATAGCTTATTTATTAAATCTTGAAAAAGTGTTCTGCAACTATGAATGGCTTTTCCCATCGATAGCGAAAGAATATATTGCTTCTGATTCCATTTACCAATCAATTCAGCATCTATGATCGTTGTTCTTGCTCTCTGAACGATATTAAATTGTTTTCCGGTAAATATAAAAATACTTACATGGTTTAAAGCCTCTTCTAACCGATAATCAGCTTGTGGCGTTTAAAACTTGATCAGGCATAGTGTAACCAAACTAGTATGTTGTCCAGAGAGCCTAAAATGAAATATATTATAGATGATGGACAATATAATAATTTAAACAATACCTGGAAACCATAACTTACCAATTAATACGTTTTTCGATTAAAAAAAATTGTACTCTATGGACACATCCGATAAAACTTAATTTTTTTTGGGCCTTGTAATATTTCTTAGCCACATGAGGCCTACATCAATAGATGCAGAATTTTTTGGGCTACAACATATGTTGGAACCAAACAAAACGCTCGATTCCATCAATTTTTATGAGCGATTTTCCCATTTGGACCTAAAAATTTTTTTTGCAATTAAGACGGGAAATAGCTATAAAAAGTACCAGCATTAATTGCTGAATTTTTTGAACTATATATAAAGTAATATAAATTACCACTAACCTTGTTTTAAGCAATAACACTAGCATCGCTAAAATGGAAGAAAAAATTAAATCGAGAAATGTGTGCGTGTTATTGCTTTTTCACGTTGCATTTTTCTCACGCCTTTTTTTCATTGTCATTTCTTTCGTCCCCAAGTGCATTAGAATTATATAATTTTCATTTAAACGATTTAAAAATGTCCATAATTTTAGTCGATAAAAGTAAAATATCAGCCACCTAGGGGGCTCGAACCCCTGACCTTAAGATTAAAAGTCTCACGCTCTACCAACTGAGCTAAGGTGGCTCAGAATTGGCAAATAGTATCTCCATACACAAGTTTAAACCACTATTCATTTGTTAAATTATGAATCCTTAACACTATAGTCCATTTCAAAATAGTTGACGACGCAATCACGCTGCAAATGCGGCATACTAATTAAAATTCATTTTCAAATCGATTATTTTAACAATTTTTAATTAATAAACGTGAAATATAAGCAATAACAACTAAAAAATTTCACAAAAATTAATAAAATAATCGATTTGAAAATGAATTTTAATTAGTATGCCGTATTTGCATCGTGATTGCGTCGTCAACTATTTTGAAATACACTATAGAATTATATAATTTTCATTTAAACGATTTAATAATGTCCATAATTTTAGTCGATAAAAGTAAAATATCAGCCACCTAGGGGGCTCGAACCCCTGACCTTAAGATTAAAAGTCTCACGCTCTACCAACTGAGCTAAGGTGGCTCAGAACTGGCAAATAGTATCTCCATACACAAGTTTAAACCACTATTCATTTGTTAAATTATGAATCCTTAACACTAGAATTATATAATTTTCATTTAAACGATTTAATAATGTCCATAATTTTAGTCGATAAAAGTAAAATATCAGCCACCTAGGGGGCTCGAACCCCTGACCTTAAGATTAAAAGTCTCACGCTCTACCAACTGAGCTAAGGTGGCTCAGAATTGGCAAATAGTATCTCCATACACAAGTTTAAACCACTATTCATTTGTCAAAGTATGGATCCTTAACATTAGAATTATATTATTTTCATTTAAACGATTTAATAATGTCCATAATTTTAGTCGATAAAAGTAAAATATCAGCCACCTAGGGGGCTCGAACCCCTGACCTTAAGATTAAAAGTCTCACGCTCTACCAACTGAGCTAAGGTGGCTCAGAACTGGCAAATAGTATCTCCATACACAAGTTTAAACCACTATTCATTTGTTAAATTATGAATCCTTAACACTAGAATTATATAATTTTCATTTAAACGATTTAATAATGTCCATAATTTTAGTCGATAAAAGTAAAATATCAGCCACCTAGGGGGCTCGAACCCCTGACCTTAAGATTAAAAGTCTCACGCTCTACCAACTGAGCTAAGGTGGCTCAGAATTGGCAAATAGTATCTCCATACACAAGTTTAAACCACTATTCATTTGTCAAAGTATGGATCCTTAACATTAGAATTATATTATTTTCATTTAAACGATTTAAAAATGTCCATAATTTTAGTCGATAAAAGTAAATTATCAGCCACCTAGGGGGCTCGAACCCCTGACCTTAAGATTAAAAGTCTCACGCTCTACCAACTGAGCTAAGGTGGCTCAGAATTGGCAAATAGTATCTCCATACACAAGTTTAAACCACTATTCATTTGTTAAATTATGAATCCTTAACACTAGAATTATATAATTTTCATTTAAACGATTTAAAAATGTCCATAATTTTAGTCGATAAAAGTAAAATATCAGCCACCTAGGGGGCTCGAACCCCTGACCTTAAGATTAAAAGTCTCACGCTCTACCAACTGAGCTAAGGTGGCTCAGAATTGGCAAATAGTATCTCCATACACAAGTTTAAACCACTATTCATTTGTCAAAGTATGGATCCTTAACATTAGAATTATATTATTTTCATTTAAACGATTTAAAAATGTCCATAATTTTAGTCGATAAAAGTAAATTATCAGCCACCTAGGGGGCTCGAACCCCTGACCTTAAGATTAAAAGTCTCACGCTCTACCAACTGAGCTAAGGTGGCTCAGAATTGGCAAATAGTATCTCCATACACAAGTTTAAACCACTATTCATTTGTTAAATTATGAATCCTTAACACTAGAATTATATAATTTTCATTTAAACGATTTAATAATGTCCATAATTTTAGTCGATAAAAGTAAAATATCAGCCACCTAGGGGGCTCGAACCCCTGACCTTAAGATTAAAAGTCTCACGCTCTACCAACTGAGCTAAGGTGGCTCAGAATTGGCAAATAGTATCTCCATACACAAGTTTAAACCACTATTCATTTGTCAAAGTATGGATCCTTAACATTAGAATTATATTATTTTCATTTAAACGATTTAAAAATGTCCATAATTTTAGTCGATAAAAGTAAAATATCAGCCACCTAGGGGGCTCGAACCCCTGACCTTAAGATTAAAAGTCTCACGCTCTACCAACTGAGCTAAGGTGGCTCAGAATTGGCAAATAGTATCTCCATACACAAGTTTAAACCACTATTCATTTGTTAAATTATGAATCCTTAACACTAGAATTATATAATTTTCATTTAAACGATTTAAAAATGTCCATAATTTTAGTCGATAAAAGTAAAATATCAGCCACCTAGGGGGCTCGAACCCCTGACCTTAAGATTAAAAGTCTCACGCTCTACCAACTGAGCTAAGGTGGCTCAGAATTGGCAAATAGTATCTCCATACACAAGTTTAAACCACTATTCATTTGTTAAATTATGAATCCTTAACACTAGAATTATATAATTTTCATTTAAACGATTTTTTTATTTTCATTTAAACGATTTTTCTTAATTTCTCTTAAATGTGTGCCCATAACTTCGTAAAAAAGAATGGCCGTCTAAAAAAATAGGTCGTCCAAACGATAATCTCATTCCATCCGTTCAGAGCTCAAATTTTCCAAATGAGCGAATAGTAGGCGAATAAGCGAAATTCTTACCTTTTCTATACCAATATGTATTTACTGAATACCTAAAACTCCCATCATTATTATAAATTATAGCTCAATGTGTATATATATATATATAATGTTTGTTGTTTTTCTATTTTAATCAAAGTTAATTATTCAATATATGCGGACCGATATGAGTATTGCAAATACTTTTAATTAAATTCATTCAGTATTAAAATCGATGTAGATTCCACATGTTTTTGATTAGCCTTAAGAAATACTTGATTTAAAAACACTCTTGATTAGAATACCGTTGGATATTTTAATAAGAAAACATATTTCAATTTAATGGTTGCACATTTTAAAGTGTTGGAGCGTTACAAAAGTATGAAAATCGTTAAATCTGTGATTCCTTCAATAGTCAATATGTGAGTGGTCGACTTTATACTTTGTAAAAACAATTTCCTCTGTTCTAGGAAATCTGTATATTGCTTATTCCATTTATTTTCTATTATCAAAATGTAAGAAAAAGACAATTCAAATTTTATTTTCATAAAAAGATATAGTCGTCGCCAAATTCGATTACCACCGCAAAGTGTGGCGCACTTTTTTAAATATTATTTTTTTATTTAATTTTTATGATTATTGATATTTTCCACTATTTAAACAACATCTATAACATATTCTTCAATTTATATAAGCTATAACAGTAGAGAATCAGCATAAACAAGGAAATATTCTTAAAAATTAAATGAAAAAATAATATTTAAAAAGTGCGCCACTTTTTGCGGTGGTAATCGCAATTGGCGACGACTATAAAAGAAATAAACCTCATTCTCATTTGATCTAGAAATTTTGAAGAAATATAATGAAAAACAGAGAAAGTATTAACATAAATTGAATATTTGTTCCATAATCTCTTTGAGACCATTGAAAATAATTCAAAAATGTTGAAATTGCATTTTCAATTTCTCACATTTTGATAATATTTCGGCGATTTTTCTTGCTTCAACAAACTCATATCTCTTCTAGAGTTGTTTATTATTATTTTGAATTCAGTTCATTCACTATTCAGATATTCTTACTAAATTTCTACTAGTCTCGCATTTGTACAGTTTTATAATGTTTCCTGTTGTATCTCTTTTCAGAAGAAACAAATATTTAAAAAAAGGAAATACCAGAAAATCAACATTACAGGAACACCTTAATTTTCTAGTATCACACCAATTTGAAATGTTTGATAGGTCAGATTGGAAGAGGCAGCATCGCTATGTTAATCACAGCGGCTGCAGCAACATAAAAATTTCTCTAATTCTTTCGTGTCTCCGCGAGTCACTAACGCTATTTTTTCTTCACAATTGGAGGCAATTTAAATTGTAGTTGAAACAATATTTTATTATAAGTTATAATAAGTAATAAGTAATAAATAATAAATAATTGATATTATTAAATAATAAACAACGGATAAATAGAATATTTAGTAGAACATCTTCTAAATAAACTTAATAAAACAACAAAAACAATTCAATATATTAGAAACGAAGATATTATAGTGAGTGGTCATAATAATTTTTCAGTCTTATGTTAGATTTACGGAATCCTTGAGCAATTATAAAAAATAATTATATTTTAATATTAATATAAACCACGAAAACTATCTCCTCGAACAAAAATATCCCAGACCCTTCCTCTTCTTTAAATATTGTTGACTTCGTTAGAATTCCAAACCGTGCCACCGAATTTCAGTGTCCTCGAGAGTTGTAGCTTGCTCACAAACATAATATCTCTAAATCGAGATTCAACTAAATCACCTAGATCATCTACAAAATAAGCTTATCATATTTTAATGGAAATAAACATACCAACCAATTAACAACTCCTTTGATACGAATAAAGTGAAAAATCCAGAAAAACATAAATGTTTTTTGTTCATTCGTGGTCTTCCTTGTTTAAACTATAAGTAGGGATCCTTGTCTGACAATCCAGCTTCTCATCTAATATTTTTCGAGCGATAGACGCACGTTCTTGCTGAAAATTATCAAAAAATTAGTAGTGTGTTTCACATTTTGCGAAATTTTTCAAAAATGTGCGGTTGAATTCGCGAATTCTTATATCCATCGGATTCAGTAGCTCATTTACTATCTTTTTATATGCTTTTTGGAATATTTTTCGGAATAACAAAATTTTTATAATGATGGAAAAAAATCCGACTTACCAAGCTTAAAGTTTTTGAGGTTCCTGGTTGATCCATAATGATTTTGTACATCAAATACATTTAGAAGAGCCTATAAAACATATATAAACAAAATACTTTACGAAAAACGGTCATAGAAATGAAATATACACAGTTTATTTTAGACACTTTGAAACTTTAATGGGTTGTATCTCAGAAACTAGCAGTCAAATTTTAGAAATTCAAGTATCATTAGATTCCTTTAATCGTGATGAAGTAAATTAAACAAAAAACTGAAAATTTTTCGCAAACAGCATCGAAATAATTAGATCAATATAAATTATCACGATGACATAAATAAATAGTTTAAAAAGATGAAAAACAAAACATAGAACAGTTTCACAACATTATTTATTATTATTTTCAATAAATTAGCAAAAAAGAACAAAGAAAAACGCAAACAAATTCTTAAAATAAAATATTTAAATTTAATCGAAAATAAAAGAAAGGCCGCGTAAATGCACACCTATCGTCTCCCTACACACACATATTCATAAAAATGCAGAATGTTCGTCGTCCCTCTATCTCTGACCTATCAAACGTTTTTGAACTGACTCAAATTGGTGTGCTAGTATAATTTTGTTATCAAATTTTCTTTAAATCTCTAGGGATTAATTAGGCGATAAATTAATTGTTTGTTTAAAATATAAAATTAATTGATTTGACCATGTCATGTGCCTTTTTGTCCAATTATAAAATAAAACAAACGATTTTAAGTATTTTTTAAATATTTGTTGTCATAGTGTGCGAAATTGACAATTCATTTTCAATATTTTTGAATTAATTTCAAATGGTCTCAATGAGAACGTGAATCAAATTTCCAATTTATTTAAATATTATCAAAATTTGAGAAATTTACAATTCCAATTTATTTTTATAAAAAATAAAAGTAATAAATCTGACGTGATCTAGAAATTTTGAAGATTTCGAAGAAACATAATGATGAACAGAGAAATTATTCACGTAAATTGAATATTTGTTTCACTTTATCTATGAGACCATTGAAAATAATTTAAAATGATCAACTCAAACCTTTCATATTCTTATTGTCGTGGTCTAGGTTGATGAAAAATTAGGGGTAAAGGAGCATAGCCCAAAAAAAGATGGTCTCGCTTGGGCTGGTGTAGATTTAATTTGCAATTTGTTTATTATTTCGCTTTTTTTCATCACAATTTTGCTTTCTCTTACTAAATTGGTTGTTAAATCAACATAATAATTATTATAATAAAAATTTTAGGTATAATTTATTATATTTAGCATCGAAATAATAAACAAATTGCAAATTAAATCTACACCAGCCCAATCGAGACCATCTTTTATTTCGGTATGCTCCTTTACAACTAATTTTTCATCAACCTACACCACGACAATAGATTTTGATAATATATTTCGTTAAAATTTATAGTTCGCGTCCAAGTGATTATTTTTATTTTTTATGAAATGAAAATTAGAATTATCATTTTCTCACAACTTCATAATGCTTCTAAATTCAAAGTATCCAAATTCAATAAATGTGTATTTTCAAAGTTTAAATAAAGATTAAAACGCCTTAAAGAAGCTCGAAGTGAGCTTGATTTTGTCTTGTTTGGACAATGGGATTTAGATTTAATTGACAATTTATTTATTATTATTTTTTTGCATAATTAAATCTTTCCTTTTTTATTCTTGTAATTATTGTAATTGTTGTGATGAAGAAGCTATTCGAAATGGTTTAAATCATATGTCCGCTCCTGTCATAAACCCCTATGCCTTAAATTGTAAATATGATTGATCATATATTTTTATTGATTTATTGATTTGAGCCTCTCTATTTACGAATCATCATCTATTTACCATAGATGATGTTCCAATGGTAGTGAGGTGTGCAAATGGATCAACGGCCTGCAAGGAATGTTTAGAGCAGAATTCATGATAAAGGGAAACAAATTTTTCATGAAATGATTTCTTAATTTAATGGAATGTTATTAAATCTAGGAAAAGCGGAAATTGCTCCCGTCTGAAAATAAAATGCATTTTTGCAAAAAAGTTACGGATTACACCAGAGAATTTAAAATACTTCCTCAAACTTGCTTCGATTCATTTGAGGTCTTTGATTTTTTTTCAAAGTTTTTTTATAAAAATGAAAAGAATCGTCTTAATTAATTAATCCATTGAAGTTTGAGGAAAATGTTTAAATTTTATGGTGTAATAATCCATGATTTTTGCAGAAAAGCATTTTATTTTCCGACGGGAGAAATTTCCGCTTTTCCTAGATTTAATAACAACCATTTAATGAAGTTTATCAATATATGCATTAATGAACAAATTTCAACGCTTAATTTATTCAATGAGTGATCCTTTTTAATTTCTAAATTATATGGCACACCAAATTGAATGTCCGATTCAATTGAAATAAGCGATGATTTTATTGGGCGTGACCTTACTTTTTAAATAAATACTTTAATTTAATTTCTTAAATTTCTATGAAAAAACAAGAAATTTTAAACATTATGATAATATAGAGAAAAATATGGGGAATTTTTTGATATATGACACTATGCATAAATTTTCTTTAATAGCTTAATATTAATAGAAAACTGTTTATTTAAATAATGTAAAAATTTCCTATCATAATGCGTCAAACTTATTTTGAAACACATATCATAATATTAAGAATTAAATTCTCTATCGATTGATCCCATTCACGAAAATAATTATGCTCTGGGTTGTGTGTAATATTGATTTTTATAAGCCCTTCTCCGATGAACGGTTTTTTGACTTCCTGTCTGCACGCTCATATTTCGCGTGTTATTCCTTTCCTTTTTAACAATTTCATTTTCATTTTTAATAATTATTTGATTGTTAACATCCTCCGAAGATGGATATAATTATGTACTTCTCTTTTCATTGCTCAATTATAGATTTAATTCAATCCTTAAATTGTTCTGAATGTCTTATGTTCCCCATAATATTATCTTACTATTGTAAAAACTGATATATTAAGGTCGATGCGGGACAATCAATACAGATCACTATGGTTCGGATGCTCGTTGGTTTTGTGGTGATTTGAAACTTTCATAGATATAATATATAACAAAATTTTCAGATAACAATTTCCTGAGTGAAATTATTGGATGACAAGTGAAGATCTATTTTGAATATCGAGTTATGATGATGATCATCATATATGATAGAAGTATGCAACGAGAACAAGATGAACTCACGGATGGCTTGAATGGGGAAAAGAATGATTGACAATTAAGATATCACAAGCAAGTTTAGCATCTTTATGTAATTTTAATATATATGATATTCCAGAAATAATATCCAGATCAAAGGACGAGCGTTTGACATTCGATTTTCGATTCGAGATCTGTTCATCCAAATTAATTTATGCTTTTATATAAATCGATTTATGATTTAATTGTAAGTATAATAAACTGTTACGATTGTTGTTGCGTATTTTTCCTGCCGATTGCGCAGTGATCCAGTGAACTCGACGAACTTTAATCTGGAATGTTCAAAACCGATGGTATACATTTTATTCTCTCATAGTAAGGATTTTCGCATTAAATATTCCATCTTCGTGCTAATATCGACATCCAGTTTTCAATTTTAATAGAAAAATAATTTATACTGGAATATCTGTTGGTTTTCTGAACAGCTGGAATATCCGTCACCAGTGATTATCATACACGAGAATCTTCGTCGCCTCCTCCATCTCCACCACAAACGATTTCAAAATTTTCAGGGAATGCGTTCCTTCCAAACTATTGGTTTTTCGAAAGTGAATCGATGGATTTATTAACATAAATATTTTTTTTATAAAATTGCAAGTTCTTCAAGCCATAGATCATTCTTTTCATCGATTACGAGTAATTTATAATCAATTTTATCTGACAAAGGTGCTCTCAAATCGAATTTCTCAAACTTTTAGAGTAATCCTTTATTAATCAATTATAATTAAACGAAGTTCAAAAATAATTTATAACCACTTAATGTTTATGTCGTTGTTCTTTTTACTTTTTGCTTCCTTCCTAGCCTTCATCCGCTCTACTCTCAACTTCGTTTACAACCTGACTTCGCCTACTTTCTTCATTTTTTATAAAAATAACGAATTTTTGTAAGAACAATTATAAATCATTATTGCACACAACAGAGAGCATAATTATTTTCGTGAAAGGTATCTATCGATAGAGAATTTTTTGCTTAACATTTTGATATGTGTTTCACAAGAAGTATGATACGTTAAGGCAGAAAATTCTTGCATTTTTACGTAAATTGTTTATTATGAATATAAAGCCCTTGAAAATAAAAACCCGTATTGTGTCATATATTAAAAGATTTCCCATATTTTTCTCCATATTGTTATAGCAATAAAAATTTAAAACTCGGGCTGTTTATTAAAAAAATCAATAAAAACCGTTTTATTTAAAAAATGATGGACGACAAATATTTCGTGAGCTCACGCGTGAGAGTTTGGTCATTCCAATAAAAACTATGCCGCTTTATTTTAATTGAATCGGACAAAAATCAACTAATTCAATTTGATGTGTATATGGTTTTTAACTGTTTTCCGATGTAATTAAGAGAAAGAAGAAAACATTTATGTTTCCACAAAATCCGAAATAACCTATAAAAGAATTTAAAATTAAAAGTACCCTATTTATCCGTTTCATTGGATTCCTCGACGCAGACGGTTTTGTTTTCATCATTTCGATCAAAAGAGAAAATATAAGAGAAGTTGTTATGCACAAAAGTAGTGAAGAACTTTTCCTCCTCCGATGGGAGAAGGGGGGGGGGGGAGAATGGTTGTTTGTTGTTGATGCTCTTATGTTTATCATTATACAAGGAATATAAGAATTTAAAAATGAATATATGGTTAAATTTAAAGATAAATTTTAAACTAATTCAGTGGTACTGAAACTGAAACACACTTGATAGTATAGTAGATAAACAACTGGAGGGATGAATAAAGTTGAGATATCTTATTAAAACTTCATAGGGTTCAGATCTTCGATAAGTGAACTGACAAAACCAATATAGGCACATGAAAAGCGCCGGGCCCATAAAATGTGTTAGGAAAACGGATGACAAATAAGGATGACAAATATGGAGCATCCTTATCTCACACGTCTCTACTCTGCCTAAGGGATGGGATCGATAACATTTGGAGACCAATTTTTTCAATTTTTTCTAAAAATGCTGATCCTAAAAATTGATTTTTACAATGGATTCGGCTCGTTGTCATCTAGAACCGACAGTACTAGAGGAGCTTAATCATCTGTGCATGTTTAGCAGTACCGGGTGGACTGACTAAGTATCTTCAACCATTGGACGTTTCTGTGAACAAACCATTTAAGGATTGATTAAGGAGCTGCTGGGAATCTTGGATGACCGATTTGAGCCAAGCAACTTTCACTAGAAATGGAAACCGAAAGAGACCGTCGTACGCCACAGTGACAAATTGGGTATCCAACAGTTTTTATAGCATTTCGGATGATGTTATTTTTAACGGATTTAGAAGAGCTTTAAGCCAAGATTGTGATAGTGTTATGGAATTTTTATGAGATAGATTCAAATGTCTTTAATGTGCTAACGTTGTTAGATATAGATGCTTTTTATTGTTATAGGTTTTGATTGTTTTGATAGTTAACGTATCCAAGAAATTGTTATCGATTAGTCAATAAACAATTCCAACTTTTATTTTGAATAGAACTGTTTTCATTAAATATTCTGATGACAGACGAGTGTGTGGAGACATTAGACACGAAATGAGAGAAATCTATCTCTCCCCCCACCACCTCCCACCACATGCGAAATAGTGCACGAACGAAATCCAATAAAACGGATAAATAGGGTAGTTTGGGAATTGAAGCCACTGTTGCAACACATTTAGCCTGTATATCTGAATTACTCTACGAAACATATATCATTCCAAATATTTAGTTGAAAGAAGCCTTTAATTTGCACGGCTTCAATGTTATCACTTATTCATACCGTCAAAACGACATTACGAGAAATCGTAAAAATTATGCTGATCGCTTCATTTTTTTTGGCCTATATCATTACAATAATTAACAAATCAATATATAATCATAACGGCTATTTATTTATAATATTTCATTTTATTCAAAAGATTATTCATCGAAATAATGAGATTATCTGTTCAAGAAAAATGAAAACAATCAGAAGTCATCATATTTAGCACATTTAAAAATAATTCACATTTTGTTTACTAATCTTGCCTTAATCCAAATGCCTTTTAATCAGTTTAAAAGTCAAATATTATGAAAAATGTCAATTGTTTAAATTTCATTATTTTTGAAAATATTATTTATCTTCTGCCATTAAAATTGAACCTTTTTAAGCATTAAGTTAACACTAAGTAATTCCAATAATTTAAAAAATAGGGTTCAAATAACTTAACTTTAAGAATTTTCTCGCTATAGGTTTTTTTAAAATCTCATCATTAATGTTATAAACAATAACTCCATTTATTAAAATTTTGTAGGCATAATAAGTTAATCCGACGATCTGGAGAATTTAGATGTTTACACTTTTTTTCATCTAATAGTACACATAGTGCAAATTCGTCATTTACTTTTTATTAATCTTTGACTCAAAATTGAATGAGGGTTTGTTTAAACAGGTGTAAAATGTTTTATATTACTGAAAAATCAGAAATTAATTGAAATGACTCTCTTAGAAAAAATAGTTCGACTTGTTTAAATTTGTTTAATTCTTGTTGGAAATGCCTAGTCTAGATAATAAATGATATAGCTTTTCTGGAATGATTGAACTACTAGAGAAACTTGTTTGATTAATTTTATTAACTCTCGATAGAAGTAAATTTTCGGGTCAGAATTTCTTTATATTATTCTTTTGAACTGTGTCTTTATTTTGTGAATTCAAAAATCTCTATGTATTAACTGTAAATGTGATAATGCTCTAAAGTCATTACTGTACTAATATGAATTTTTCACACATGTGCTCATTTCCTCTTGTGGAAATTGTAGATCTTAATTATTTTTTGTATTGTGTGATAGAGAATGAATTAGAAAAAATTAAGAAAAATAAATATTTAATTCAAACATTCTTTCAATAATATTTGATTTTTCTAAATATTTTTTAGCAACTTCGGTTTTGTTGTCATTCCCGGTACTTTCGGACTAACATTTCCACCTGGGAGGAACATTTTCACCAAGCCAAATAGTGTATGAATAAATTTCATTATATCCCGCTTTGTGGTTATTATGATATCATTATGGACAGTAATACCTAAATTAAATAGCAATATTATTTACTAAATATCTGAAAATAATATAATATTAGCCCAAATACCAAAACCAATAACAATAAATTTTTATGTGAATGGTATCATTTATTTATGGAAAATAATTTTCCATTTAATATTTTGATAAACATAATTATTTTCCTCTGAGAACGTGGAGCCTATATATTTGGATCTCGTTAGAGCCGCCCGGATTGCTGTTTGTATTATATATTAGAATTCATTAGTTTAGGCTTTAACTATATTTGTAGCATATGCGCTGTTATTTAATGACTCTATATTTTGTTTCCATAGTTTACGCAATTCAGTAATCAGCTCTGTCAGTGTTTTTAAACAATTGGGATACCTTATGAGTTAAACAAAGAGACCTTACGAACACGATTTGCAGAACGATTTAATTACATAACAAGCCAAATTGCAGGCCTTTAAATTTTTTTAGATTTATATTTTGTATTTAATTGTAATAAAGTTTCGGGTTGTACCATCGTTCAATGAGGAGTAACTATCTTCCCGATCAATCATTATTTAAATGCATTTCTAAAAGTTTCATAGCAAAAAGTTCCATAAAACATATTTGTTAACCACTACTTATTAATAGCGACAATCTATACAAAACTATATGCGTTCATTTTAATGCAAAGGAAATAATTGATTTTTATTTAATATAATTTGCAAAAACACTTACCTATGACCAAATTCAGGTTCAAACGCACTCTTAACTGAATTTGTCTATTTCCAAAAATGAATTGATGAAGTTCTTGAAATTTTGAGCACGGTTGAGCGAAGCTCTGCCCACGATTAGCTTATAAATAAAGTGCAGGAAACCGAAAGTATAATCATGAGATTTTGAACGAAGGAATCATTTGAATTAGCTTGAAAAAACCTTTTTCTGTTTAGCTTTTTTTATTAAAATATTGAGGGTAATATGAATATGATCATTTTATATTATTTAAATCAGTCTCACAATTTTAAACGATTTAACTATAGATAACTTTCATTTTTATAAGCCGATTGTAAATAATGAAAAAGCGACTTTCTTACTGAATGATTCTGTACTTGGGAACTTTTTCTGATCTCGCAATTCAAACGTTACATTTCGCGTCAGATTGTTAGAGTTTCTTGTTGCTCACCGACGTGGTAGGGTTTATATAATAGTTGCGCTGAAATTTTTTCAAACGTAAGACAAAAGATGGAATATAAAATTCCGTGCAACCCTGGTTTTTACCATTTCTGCTAGTCTATGTTCAAAATGAATTATTTCACTAATTAGCCCAGAAAATGAGCTTACCTTACATTTTTTGATGATAATTTTAGATTATTGCATAGTTTGGGTTTGATCAATTTACGTGACAATCAAAAATTTAGTTACACATAGACTTTAACAAGATTCATTTGAAGATGGAGAAATGTTAATTGTTCATTTTTACAGTTTTTTTAAAGTTCTCATTTTACTGTAATAATTATATATTTTTTAATTACTGTGAAATAATGAGAAATGTGAAAAAGTCACAACGAGCTTTGAATTACACTTTTAAACATGAGAAAGTTTTCACACGTAACAGTAGCACTTTTCGCACAAAACACAGACAAGGAAGCGCCCAGTAGAAAGTTCAGAGTATATGTGGCTGATATTTTTGTTTTATCAATTAAAATTGTGGATTTTTCAACTTTATAAATGTAAATTATATGAACGAATGACAATTTTTAATACATCATATAAAACAGGAAATTTCGAGCCTATCGTGTCTAAGCTACTCTTCTCTTATTCTCATATTATTTAAAATATACATTATTATTATTTATTTTATATTTAAATATTGTCCTTTTCAGAGATCGGTGCCTAATGGAAGAGTAATAAAAGAAGAGAAAATGATGGGGCCACAAAAAAACATTTTTCTCAATTCCTCTTAAAAACGTGCTGCCCATAAGTTCGTAAAAAAGAATGGCCGTCTAAAAAGAGAGGCCGTCCAAACGAGAACATCATTCCATCCTATTTTTTTCCTCTTCCGTTAGGCACCGATCAGGGTTGCACGGAATTCCATCTTCCATTTTCCGTTTTCCGTCGTTTTTTGAGTTCCATTTCCGTTTTCCGTTGTCCGTTTGAGAAAATTAATTTCCATTTCCGTTTTCCGTCGTCCGTTTGAAAAAACTTGATTCCATTTCCGTTTTCCGTTGTCCGTTTGAAAAATAATCGATTTTCGTGCAACCCTGGCACCGATCTCTGAAAAAGGATAATATAAAACTATTATTTACAAATGTATGTTTATTTGAGTTTCTGAACTTTTTCGGAGTAAAACTATTGCCCTAAAGAAAGTTTACATCTACTCTTTAAACAATGTTGATATTACGTTGTAAGTAATCAATTATTATTTTACTTTCTGTAATTTTCAAAGTTCATGGTCCAGCCCACCATCCATTCAACTGAAATCTCTACAAATAGCTATTTTCTTGATATGTGTGAATTTAAAAATTCTTTCATTCGGGATTATTTTTTGGTGAAATAATTTCAATTATATCATAATTATATCATATGTATTCATCAATGCAAAACAATAATGGGGCGGTATTATTCATATGAATCCTATAATATTCCCTTGTTTGCTCTTTTTTATTTTATTAATTTTGGACGATGTCTTTGTTTCAATCAATTTTTTCCATGACTGCTTTATTTGTTTCTTCAGCCATTTATAGAAGCAAAAAGCTGCCAAAAATAGAATAATGAAGTGAGCATTCGTCATTCGCCGTTATTCTGCAATGATTTCCCTAATTACCTAGATCAAATGTACCTTTTTATTATGAATTTAGTAATTTGCAAAAGATAAACAATTTGCGGAATTTTTTTAGTCACAGTTAATTTGATTTTAATTAGAAACCATCAATAAATCCAAGAATTCGAATGTTTGCAGAGGCCTACGTTTTAGTTAAACGCCTTCCGCCTACGCCAATCTACCAATGCCGTTTAATTTTTTGATGCATTCGACTGGGTAATTATTTTATCCATATATTATCAAAAAATAAGAAATTGAAAATTCATTTTCAACATTTTTGAATTATTTTCAGTGGTGTCAAGAAGATTGTGAAACAAATACTCAATTTATGTTAATAATTTCTATGTTTCTCATTATATTTCTTCAAAATTTCTCAATCAAATCAGATTTATTACTTTTATTTTTTATGAAAATAAAATTGGAAATGTAAATCTCTTATATTTTGATAACATATATTGCAATATCTTTGAGAAAATATATATATATATATCAGGGTTGCACGGAAATTAATTTTTCAAACGGATGTCGACGGAAAACGGAAATGGAACTCAAAAAACGACGGAAAACGAAAAATGGAAGATGGAAAATGGAATTCCGTGCAACCCTGATATATATATATATATAAATATTTAAGAAAGTATTGTTAGATAATACATATTACAAGGGAAGTCACTTTAGCGTCCGCTTGAGATTTTGATGAGACTTGCACCATTGATAGATTCGGATGCGCTGATTCCAAATCCGTTTTCAAAAACGGCGCAATTTTTCTCTGAGCCGAGATATGAGCCGCCAAAGTTTATTTTTGACAGCTTATTTTTGATAGTTTGATGTGCATAAACCATAAAATGTCCGACATAAGGAATAACTTAATTAAATAAGAAAATTATTTTGCGTGATAAATGTGGCAGCAGCGAGTGGATGGATCAAATGGAATGGAATATTTATTATGGATGGTTATTTCAACGAGTGTTAAATATTGATAATGTTTATTTCGATTTGCTATGCAATTTGCAACTTTAATAACTTTAATCATTTCTTCAATTAATTATTGCAAGTTGGTGAAAAACATTTCATTCTTTTTTAAAAGTTAAGGATTAAATAGCCAACAAAATTAATTTTCATTGGTAAAGTTAAAATATGTCCAAGCAACATTTTTGAAAATCAACTACAAAATGTACCTTGAACTTATACATTGGAACGTGTCAATGGTGTCAGTGAAGATTGACAATGTGGAGTGTGGAGTTTGGGAACGTGGAGTTTTTGAATTTCTGAATTCGGAATCAAATTTGAACCTTCGGAAAAAATTTATTGAATTGAAAACAGAAATTTTTTTGGAAATATGTGATTCTGATGAAAAAGGTACACATATAACTAAAAAATCTTGGATGTGATAATTTGTGTAAGGAAGTAGTATCAGCGTTGTGAAACAGTCTTACAATTTTTATGATTCAGTAGATCCCGAAAAGTTCAAGTCAATCAATCAGAACATTGTGAGCCGAAAATTGAAAATAGAAAAATGGTCGGAATTTCGGATTCCTCTGGTATTTGATGTTAAAGTTAAAATGAAAAGTGAATTTTCGCAATGCAGAATTAGGAATAAATTTAAAAAATACGGAAACTGGAATTCCGCCTATATATGCTGTAGGACCAAGAAAAATTTAAAGCATCGAAACTATTATTGTTTCTTCCTGATTTCATGTACAAACAAACCTTTTCTATTTCATGTCTGTATTGTAGAATTTTTAATTGTTTCAAGCATTTTGACAGTAAATTTTGTTAAATTTTATTTTCTGCGATTTTAATCTTTAAAACAGAATAAAATGTTTTTCAACAACATGCAATAATTAAAGAAATTTTGGAAATAAAAATTTCATAATTTTGCAACTAGCATAGCAAAAATTTTTCCAAATAAACTTTAACACCAGATATTCCGGATTTTCCGAAACAATTCCGAATTCAGAAATTCAAAAACTCCACGTTCCCAAACTCCACACTCCACATTGTCAATCTTCACTGACACCATTGACACGTTCCAATGTATAAGTTCAAGGTACATTTTGTAGTTGATTTTCAAAAATGTTGCTTGGACATATTTTAACTTTACCAATGAAAATTAATTTTGTTGGCTATTTAATCCTTAACTTTTAAAAAAGAATGAAATGTTTTTCACCAACTTGCAATAATTAATTGAAGAAATGATTAAAGTTATTAAAGTTGCAAATTGCATAGCAAATCGAAATAAACATTATCAATATTTAACACTCGTTGAAATAACCATCCATAATAAATATTCCATTCCATTTGATCCATCCACTCGCTGCTGCCACAGTTCTCACGCAAAATAATTTTCTTATTTAATTAAGTTATTCCTTATGTCGGACATTTTATGGTTTATGCACATCAAACTATCAAAAATAAGCTGTCAAAAATAAACTTTGGCGGCTCATATCTCGGCTCAGAGAAAAATTGCGCCGTTTTTGAAAACGGATTTGGAATCAGCGCATCCGAATCTATCAATGGTGCAAGTCTCATCAAAATCTCAAGCGGACGCTAAAGTGACTTCCCTTGTTAGATCAAACAAAAAATTATTAGGGCTCTTCATATAAAATAATTATTTATTCGACATAACGTGTATTTTCAATGGGATTTAGTTTAAAACCTGTCTCTCATTTGCATAATAGTTCATTTTAAGAAAATGTTGGACTAATCACATGTGTTGAGGAGAAGAAGGAAGTTGTTCTCAATTAAATCTTCAACTGATTGTAGTAGATTTAATTTAAATTTTAAGCCTTCCAAAAGAGCAATTCGTATAAAATTTTTTATCTCAAGAAGAATTTCAGCATTCAGAGACAGATGGAAGAAAAAATATTGCAAAATTTTCCTTCGTCTGGCATATTTATTATAATTCCTTTAGGGTCTCAATTAAACAGCTAATAGAATGTCTAAAGGTTTCCATGATCCCCTTTTATATCCCCTATGTTTTACCACCATTTTGAAAATTTAAATTTTCTGCTCAACTTGTTTTTTTTTAATTAAAAAAAATACGTCTTCCGTATTCGGATATTTAAAATTTCTATTCCGTCCATCACCGCTATTTATTTATTGTATATCTTTTAATAGTAAATGAAATATCCCAAATTAAATTTAAACTCTTGTTGCATTCCTTCCAGCACACTATTGTGTATTGTTTCGTGACATAGTAAATTTTAGTCCACGTTTTGGTTTCTTATGTTAGTTATTGCGAGATGTTTTCTTTTCTCGATTTAAGTATATTGCTTCGTTCACGGATTATTTTCAAAAATCTCCCTAATAAATAAATGTAAAAAATACATTAGAAAGAATTGTACATAAACGCGTACCCCTAAATGTATGGACTAACACCAAAACGCTAAAAACAGCTTTAATTTGTGTGCTACCAGTTATTATTCCTTTCTAGGATAGACTAGATATTTTTCTTGTGTCGGCGATCTTTCTTCTTAATCCGTCCAGAACTTTGTGTGTTTGTTAATCACATTTATTTTGTTTTTTTATAATTCTTATTAGATAGGTAATTGACAAACATATTATTCAGTAACACTAACGTCATCCATCAATAAATGCAAATCTAAAAATCAGACATCGCCGTCAACCTTGTTAGATACTCTCGATGATATATGTTACGTGGATGGACTCCAATTCTGCATACAGGACTCCGCCTTAAATGACATGAAGTATAATCAGTAACGGATAAAAGTTTTGACCGTCGATGTGAAATAAACTCCTATTCGGACTCTATGATGAGCTGCATTTTGTATTGTCTTATTATTTTCTAATTGGGTAAAAGTTTGGTTTCTGGGTAGATTTCAAGTAATTTTTAATTAGTATATCTCTTCTTGTCGCAAATGAGAAAATTAAGTGGGGAGAGTTCTCGAATCATCGTTTTTCCATTATTTTATTTCGGGATTCCATTTTTGTGAATTGGATTGTAACGATTTAATCATAAGGAAGTTGCGAAATTTCAAACCGTATTAGCTATTTTTTGATAAATTTGTAACTCTGCATAGAAATGGATATTAGAAAACCAAAAAAAATCTTACGTTTGTTACAGTATTATTGCAATAAAATCTTGTAAAATTAAGTTTAAAAATACTTGTTCACACCAAATGGAAATTAATATTTGGTAAATTTGAAGCGCATTTAATAAAATACACGTGTAATGTAAAAATATTTTTCGGGAACATTACAGGCTTTTCTTAAAATATCCTTGACAGAAGATTTCCATGTTATGTTGAGTTCAAATGACTTTTCTGAGCTACTGTTTTTACCAATTCATTTGGCGTGAAAAATAACATTTTACAATTAATTATACTGTTTTCTACAATACGTTTAATTTTATATGCTGTGTCATTTTATGTGCTTGTGAAAGCTACGTTTTCTTGAGATTCTAGAAGAGTCCTTGATCGTATATACTTTGACCAATCGTTATTTGTTTTTGTTTTCTAGTAGCAGCTCTAGATGATTTTTGCTCACCTGATGGATTAAAAAATAACAAATTAAAGTTCGGTATTTATTCTTCGGATGTAGCTTATTGAATGAAGAAGCCATTACCCTTTAATGACTTTGGTCAACAATTCTACTTGACATATCATTTTAGAATAATTGGAATTTATAATGAGAAATTATCCAATATTATAAGCGGACATTATTCCCTTCAAAGTTTTCATTTTGAGCAAAATAATATTCATAGTAAATGCTAAAAAAATATAGCATGTTAATTTCTAAAGTCTTTTAATGTGAAGTTTGATTTTATCTTTAAAGACTACATACACTAGCTGACAAAAGTTTTGTCACAAATGCTTTTTCTTTAACTTTTTTGTGACTTGACCAAATTGACTGATTTTTTGATATGATAGATTCATATGGTTGTAGATTATTTTACAAATTCCCGCTTGTGATTACGATGATACGTTTTACAGTGACAAGCGTTAATCGTAAAACGCGTAGCTCAAAGATATTACGCACTTTTCTTGACTGCATTTTTTTAATAATTTTTAAAGTTCAATTCTATTTTTTTCATAATTTATTGAAAATAGCAGTAATTGGCAACATTTTAGAGATGACTCCACGTAAAGAAACTCAAATTGCCACCCGGCAAGCTGTTATCAATATGAGGGAAAACGTAATGCGTGGTACCGAAATTGCCATGGTAATTTAAACCAAATTTTGCTACTATAACATTTTAAACATTGATTCACATAAAATATCAAAAAATCAGCAAATTTGGTCAAGTCACAAAAAAGTTAAACCCGAAAAAACATTTGTGACAAAACTTTTGTCAGCTAGTGTAGGTATCTAGGTATTTTTCTATTAAAAAACTATCGGCATTGTAATGGTTATAGTTTAAGTATTAAGTAAGCTTTTTTAATGCTATACGGTAATATTATAGAATTCATGTATATTAATTACGATTTTGTTAATGAGAAATTGCGAAAGAACCCGACACCAACCTAATAAGCGAAATTTCGGTGGACCTAAAAATTTGAAAAAGGATGAAATAATAATATTTTATAACATGGATTATGTGTAAAATGATAAAGTTATATTTAATGTGTAATCTTTATCGCCTAACTGAACAGATTCGACACATTTTTTGAGAAAAATAATAACCACGCAAATCCAACATCAATTTTGATAATAAAGGCCCAGGGTTTTTCAGTAAAACTACCCGTACCCGGATGGGTTGAACTTTCCAATTTTTTCAAGCCCCTCTGCTCGGAGTTAAACCGCGGTTACCTCCATCACTGATTGAATTCTATAATTTAGCAAAAAAGATTTTGTTCAAAAAAGCGCATCTTGAGACAAACTTCTGAGAAAAACATTAATTTTAATTATTTATATCATAATCATTTTTACTTTATTTTGCTCGATATCATTTTGTTTTTGCTATCTTCCGCCAGCTCTTTTATATTATTTGTATTGACATTTTTCATCAACTTAATTCAATTTCTATTTGCAGATATAATGAATGCTCTCAAAGGGTTTATTATCTGGATTTTGTTAGCCACAATTTTTATAAGGTAATTAGTTATTTTTATGATTCATAATTCGACAACACCAAAAACGGATTGTTTTTGAGATTCAGATTCTTTCAAACACAATAAAAAATATATTGCAGAATTTTAATTAACTCTTAAGGGGATTTTGAAAAGTTCATGCTTTGAAAAGATTCACAAACAAACAACAGATTTTTGTAGGATATCTTAATTTATATTTATATTTGAAAGTATAAATGAATAAATGAATTAACATCAAAATGCTTATAACTATTAACTAACAAACATTCATTGGAAAGTGCTGTAAGTAAACGTGTGGACTTGAATTTATGGACTAACACAACCACAGTAAACACAACTTTAATTTGTTATGCACAAAGTGATACAAATTTAAATTGATGAACGTCAAATAAAAATTACGATTAAGCAATATTTAAATGTATTTCATTGATTTTCACGTTCAAGTGAATACCTGATTATGACTACTAATCGTTAAGATCCCGTAAAATGATCAATTTTTCTCAAAGACATAGTTACCTAATTTTTTAAAAACTATTTTCAATAAAAAAATTCAATAAAATTTTTCTAGTCGATATGAGGATAAGAGTAAGTGTAAAATTTTAAACTTGTTTTGTTTTATTATAATTTACAAATAGCCCATATAAAGAATAATTAAAAGCAATTTCTATCCTTTTAATAGTTTAAACTACTAAAATTAAAAATTTCAGCTGCTATTCTAAATCAATACCATTGAAACGCCGAATGGTTCTTCGACTTCCGTTTGTACATAATGGCGAGAAAAACAAAACTGTAAGTTTTTATTTGAAAACATAGCAGATAGTAAGTAGATAAAGACCCACTTAAGCATATTCAATTTATGTTAATAAATTGGATATTAGTAAATCTAGGAAAAGCGGAAACTGCTCCCGTTGGAAAATGAATCGAACCAACATAGATTTTTAGAAAATCAAATCATCCTCTTTGGTCTTAATTAATTAATCCGTTGAAGTTTGAGGAACAATTTTAAATTTTATGGTGTAATAATCCATGATTTTTTTGCGGAAATGCATTTTATTTTCCAACGGGAGTAATTTCCGCTTTTCCTAGATTTAATAACATCTAATAATTTCTCTGTTTTTCATTATATTTCTTCAAAATTTCTAAATCACATCAGATTTATTACTTTTATTTTATATAAAAATAAAATTTTAAATTTCTTATATTTTGATATTATTTTGACTGAATTTGTATTAATTAATTAATTTTTGGACGGAAAAATCTTTTATTATTAAAATATAGAAAACATAAAAAAGATTAATCTTTCGGTTGAAAATTAACAGACAAAATAATATTTGATCAAATTAATTTGGTATTTAAAAACATGTTGATGACACATGTCTTAATAAAGATTAAGTTGTACAAATTAGAACAGAAAAGAATAACAAAACAAATCCTGTAGTCATTATTACTAGGGATTTTCAACAAAAATGTGATAAAATATCTAACATTTATTATTTAAAAAAGAACCCGAAAGATGAGAGCAATTGGCTTAGCTATCGTAAGGCGGATAATATATGTGACTTATTCAAATTCACGCCATCCGGACTACTTAAAATGTGCGAATTATTGAATTCAAATTTAACTTTAATCTATAAAAAATTAACTATTAATAATATTCGGTTTGCAGAACACTTATCAACAGAGGAACTTCCTAAGAATGCTAAATGGCAGCTCAAAAATGAAGAAAAACGACGAATCAGCAATATTCCATCTATTATATCTTAAACGGCTCGTCTAAATTATAAAAAAGGCTAAATAAATCCCAGATAATTGATTCAATTCGTTTTAAATTATATTTCGAATCTAATCGAGTTTTTAACCGTTTAGTTCAACGCTTAGTAAAGGATGGTACGGTTCAATTTGAGTTTCGCAAAATTGAATTTCGAATGTCATTCATCAACCCTTTTTCTTAGTCTTGGATAGTTGTGGTGTGAATAAATTTATAGAAATGTGCACGTTTATGTGATTAGTGTGATTCAGTAAAATCAGCATTATAGTTCTATCTTGTATTTTGTATTCAACGTTTATTGAACAACCTCATACTTATAATCGAATCACCCCTCTTCATTAATTAAGTAAAGATCTCTGTTTTCAGAATCAAAATGTAACCAGGTTTCACAGTTTTTTCTCAATATTAGTTTTTGTTGTTCATTTAATTGTTTCATATTATTATTTTAACATATGCCATAAACTTACAATGTTTATGTGATTCAAATCTGATCGAATAAAAGGTTAATCATGTTAGAATAATAAGTTTTCAGACAATAAAAATATTAAAATTTCTATTAAAATGAACCGTTACTTCTATTTGTAACATAAATTTCAATCTTGGGTAATTGTAATCAAATAAGAGAATAATAAAATGGTAAGTAGGCCTAATACTAAATGAATAGGGAGAACAATTGTTATCGTATAATAGACAACCTGCGATTCAACCAAATAGTTGTTCTGCGTTGACGCCATTTCAAATATCGCGGTCGCAGTCGCATCAACTATGTTATCCTACTTTTATTTTGTTCTTTTCAGAGATCAGTGCCTAATGGAAGAGGAAAAAAATTAGAATGGAATGAGGTTCTGGTTTGGACGGCCACTCTTTTTTTCGAAATAATGGGCAGCACACATTTAATTGTAAGAGGAATTGAGGAAAAAGTAGTTTGTGGCCGCGTGGTCGCCCTTCATTTTCTCTTCTTTTATTGCTCTTCCATTAGGTACCGATCTCTGAAAAGGACAATACATTATTCAACCAAAATATATTCTACGTCTATTAATTACATATTAATAAATATGCACCCGTCACTACATTAAGCAATTAAACTTAATTTTGTGTTACTATAATAATCAACAGAACGAATATTAAAATTTTTGCCTACATTGAGAAGTGAAATAACTTAAAATCCGATCCACTTTAATATGTAGCGCTTGCAACCATTTTCGGATCATCTAATCAGCCTATATTAATTTCCTTCTAAACTAGCAAATGAATGGTCTGTTCTGTCTCGATTCAATCGTTCAATAGGAGCCAAAAATAGTTTATTTTTATTAAATATAAATAAATAACCACTTTGTAACACAATAAATAACCTATCACATTTAAAAAATAGCTCTCGGTGCCTTTGGATTATGATAAACTATGAAATTCTTCTGCAGCTGCATGGTTGAATCCATCAACTGATCATGATTTAAGCCATCTTTTTTCACGTAACCGGTTGCGCCTCGTATTGGGGACACTGGTCGCCCGCATGCACGAAATCCAATCTTTTCATCTGCCGTCGAGAATATGCTGAAAACGTTTGCTCCTTCATATCTCTGTTGATTATTAATATCCTGTAGAAAAGCTGAGTCACAGTGAAGTCCTGTTCTCCTTTAAGTAGCATTAAATTATTTACGAAAATATCATGTTCTTATACCGATTGCAGGTTCCCACAGGAACTGGAACAATGCATAAAACGCTACCGTAATTAGCACCAGCAACGGAAAGAAATGTATCGATTAGTTCTGTTAATGGAGGTCCTGTAATGTGAAATAATCGGAATGGAATGATATAAAATGAGTAATTTACAAAGGCCATAGAAACCAAACTCCAAATCTCCCATGTACGAACTAGATAAAGATGTTACAGAGAGACAAGCTTGTGTCGTGTTTTCAGATGAACGATTGCAGCACTATGACACCCCCTAGTCAAGAAAAAACCACTTGGGGGTTACATTGGGCACTTGATATAAACAGTAGTTTGGTCACATTGGGACAATTTGTTTCGTTATACTTATTTTGCTAATAGATATATTATAATCATATTCAGCGTCCTTTAGGTCACTACCGATAACTCCTATTAAATAAAAATTTGTCATAATTTATTGAATAAAACAAGCCGTCTGTCAGCGCAAAATTTGTCTCTTGTGTTGCTAAGGTGACTTAAGTGCTCTATAGAAATAGATAACTCAGTTATATTTAAAATAAATCAATCTAAGTAACTATAACGTTTAAAAATTCCTAAGCACGACAAGTTCTAGTGATAAATGAAGATATAAAGCCTCAAATGAGATATTGCGAGTGATATGACGAAGATTTTCTGATTCTTATCTTACCCAATATCTCTCTTGTATCCACACATTGACCACCAAGAATTGCTTTTCTCGCCAATGGTGCACCCATCGAATATGCGATCACATCGACTTGGGTTCCGGTATACTGGCGAACAGCAATTATCATAGCCCTAAAATTAATCTGTTTATACGATTTGAAATTATACGATTTGCACAGCAAATAAATTTTTAAGCACAGTAATGTAACTTATTTCTAACATCTCTTTAAAATTTAGCCACAAAGGAAGTCTCCAGCTCTTCCTCTTTTGTATCACTTAAATGTAATTTATCTTTTAAAAAAAGGGAGATCATACACATTGAAAAAGAGAGATTAAAACATCTTTTACGGCTGTCCAAATGATACCTTCATTTTTTCTTTTTATATTACTTTTTCAATTATTAAAAATTTTTTAAATACCTGAGCTGCTTTACATAACTGCATTTCATATCAACCAGCCCAACTGGTGTTCGACCAGCATCACCCCATGTGGTTCCATAAACTTCAGAGTTTTGATAACCTTTTGATCTCAAAAACGCAGCTTGTCCCTTAAAAATGGTAAAATTAGAACATCCGAAACGTTAAATTTAAGGATTCCAAATAGTAACTTTTATGAGAACATATTATCCAAATAAAACATTCAGAATTCATATTTCTTTAATAAACGATCAAACACAGGCTCTGCTCCTTGGGTTTGGGATGGATTTATGTTATGTGAGGAACGCGAACGAAAATAATATACATTAATATTATTGTTTAGTTTATTTTATACTAGAATTCATTGTTTCAAGAAATTCTAAAAAAAATTTAACTTCGTTTTGCAGATTACCACAATTGTGTCACAATTGAGATAAACAACGTAAATTGATAAAGTTTACAAATTACATAAAATTGGACTGGACAACTATTGTAAGTGGCGTGAAAAGAAGGTGTACTGTACGCAACAATTGGCTATAAATTGATTTATCTTCGAATATTCAATTATAAAATAAATATTTCAACAACAACATAAACAATTTTGCATTATAATTTTTAAATTTAATTTCAAGACCACCAAATAAAAATTAGTTTTTTTTATTAACAAAAAAGGATTCTCAAAAGTTTAACGTGCGAAAAAATAATTTAGTTGTCCATTATTATTTCCGCCACGATCAAAAATCTACGCGGAAATAGAAAATTCGGCAATTCGGCAAGAAATATAAGAAAGGATTTCGGCAAGCAATATGAGAAAGGATCAAAAGACAGTCAGTTGCTCACTCGATATGGCTGCGAGAAGGTCTCTTCTATTTTGGTGGAAGCACCATGGGTGAGATTCTAGATCGTACCCAATCTATATTCATCTAATTTATTCTTATGTGGAGTCCAATAAAGTTGTATAATGAGTTAGCTAAGTCACAGATTGCTCGTTATTAGTCAGATTACATCGGATCCTCACGCAAACTACTACTATTGGTTTTTTAATTTGCCCATTTAAATATGGGCAAATTTTCATCACATAAAACACAATAAAAAGAATATATTTGAACAAACCTCTAAACGCGTAATCTTATTAGTTATTCCATGTACCAGAATAACAGCTTGATTCTTCGGCTTCTCATTTGACGATATCTATGAATTAAGAGCAGTGTAACACAAATTTCAACAATATTTACTTTCCCCCCAAAAGAGGCATCCATTCCAAGATCTGTACGTTCCAACATTTCGGCAATACCCAATCCATAATTATCATGTATGAACTTGCGGAAATGTGGTGTAAACTCAGCAAAGGTTAAATTCAACAATTCTGACAGAATAATATAAATTATTGGCACCAGCAACTGCATGATGAATATGTGTGAAAACAAGCCATCGATTCGGTGTAAGCTTCATCGATTTATTCACTATTATTGTTATGTTAACAAAGATAAACCCGATCCAGTTTTAGATTCATCGTTCATCTCCCCTTGACAAAATCCTTATGAAACACCTTTATATTTACAAATCATTTATATATATATATATATATTAGTAGTTTAAACAACATATTAAACGAATCTGAACCATTCTCATAAGCAACAATTAATTAGAAACATACAAAATAAATTAGTAAACGTACTATGTTTTTCTTAAGACGAAAATGAGTTCAATTATTAATTAAACTTAATATCTCGCAACGCTTATTCCATCTTAAGATCAACAAACTATATCCAAAAGAACATTTCGAAATTGATTACCCTATTAAACATTAAAAAAACAGTTTCATAAGAACAAAACAATCATGTAATTAATTCAACATTTCAAACCCTTTGCAATAAAAGTATTAATGAAGAATGATAAGGTAAAATATGCTAATTAACGTCGCTTGTCAAATTCGGCTTGAATTTGATCAATCGATTTTCCTTTTGTTTCTGGGACAAATTTCCACGTGTAGAAAATGAAGAATGCCAAGAATGCAGAAAATACAAGGAAGGAGAATTGGTCGATAACGTTCTGTAAACAAAAAATAAGTTTTATTATTGAATACTGAAAATTTGCACGCTTAAAATACAAAAATCATCATCTAGAGTCCTGTAGAATTGGAGCTATTTTATGTAATTTCACTTTTAAACGATTGTAACATGTTCCTTTAGATATTAAACAAAATCTTACTCTAATCGGTATGAACAACAATCCAACAAGGAAATTAGCCGTCCAGTTGACCATAACAGCAATCGAGTTAGCGTTTCCACGAGCCGATGAGTCAAAGATTTCAGAAACAAAGAACCATGGAATGGCACCGGGTCCCGTGGCGAAAGCGACCACAAACAAAATTACAAACAGGATTGCCGAATAGCGCAGCCACTGCAAAAAACAAATTAGCAAATTATTTTCAATAAAGTATTATTACAGTAACATCTGGCGATGTTTTTTGTCCTGTCAATGTTCCAACAAGAAGTAAAGTCGAGACCAACATTCCGGATAATCCGATCAATAAAAGCGAGCGACGTCCAAACTTTGGATGATCAACAAGCCACACGGAGATGATCGTCATAATTACGTTAACAGCTCCTAAAACATGTTAATTTGTTCAGAATTATTTAAATATTACAATTTTAATTCGTGTTCCATTTTGAACCGGGCTAGAATTAATTGATATACCTCACTACCACATTTTTAATATATTTATTAGAGTAGTTTAGTTTAAAAAAATCGTACAAGCTGGTTACATCCGGGCCCCCATACCTATCAAACTAAAATATAGATTCCAAATTTAAAACGAATTACTTAACTATGTTAATTTGAATTAACTCAATTTTTAGATGAAAAGATGTGACTTCCTTAAAAACAAAAAAAAAACACTTTAACTATATTTTGAATACTTTTAGCGTTTTAGCCATTGAAAAAGCTTGGTGTTTATGAAAACCAAACATCTAAGGTGCTAAATAAGCCTATGATCGTAACTTTAATTTCAATAATAAAGTTGTACCCTCACTAGAATCTTCAAATATATTCACATCAATTTTAAAAATATCATCATTAGGTAATTGCTGCATTTAGTGATTTTGACAAGGTGATAGCAAATGCCAAAATACCGTAAAATTTAGAGTATAGAATAATGTGTATACCCATTCCGATAGTTGCATAAAACGGCTCATTTCCCTTCAATCCAGCATCTTTGAAAATTTTCGTCGAGAAGAACATGGCAGCATTAATTCCCGACAGTTGCTGCGCCAACATCATCATAATAGCAATCGACATTGGCCACATCAAACTTCCGGTGAACATGCTGCTCATCTTTGGCTTCTCCTGAGCATTCGCAATCGCCACTTCTTCTTGCATTGCGTTCATCTCGGCTGACACGTCTTCAGTTCCACGGATTTTTTTCAAGTTCTTCTCGGCATCGGCAACCTGACCCTTCACACCCATCAAGTACCTGAATACCACAAACATTATTATTATAAAAAATAATATAATAATACTTTGGCGATTCCGGGCACAGCGGCAGTGTGATCAGTTGGAGTACAGCAGGAACTACGGTAAAGGCAAAAATGTAAGGCCATCTCTCAGCGGTTCCCATCAACTGTGGCAAGCCAAAGAGCTGTGAAACGAGTATCGAAATAGTGACGAGAAGTTGTGGCAAAGAGCCAAGCATTCCGCGAAGGTTAATTGGAGAAACCTCGGTGAGATACATTGGAACAAGGCCAGATGCAAGACCTAAATCGGGTTTTCACATATAGGTGTTCTATTGTCACTCTACCGCAATTGAAACCAATGAGTAAACGGCCAACAATAATCATTGGATATACTCCAACCGACTTCGCCAGTCCCATCAAAGCCGCGGCAGCAAGGGCAATCAAGTTATTATAAAGAAGAGCACCACGGCGACCAACCTAGAATACACAAAATACAAGCTAAGTTAAAAAAAATACAAGAAAATAACCCTATCTGCCAGCCATCCAGAAAGAATTCCACCAGCCATTCCACCAACCGCAAAAAGAGAGACAGCCACGGACCAAACAAGGTCAGCTTGCTGCTTACTTAATTCTGATCCAAACAGCGACTTGTGTGATTCAATAATCCACTCGGTAATCAACTAAAACTCTCATTTAAATATTTGAAATTCAACTATTCACTGACGTCTCCTGGAGCATTAACACATCCAATATGATATCCAAACTGGAACGAAGCCAAAGTGACTGAGAATGCCGTGAAGGCGAGACATCCTGTTAGTTTACCCTAAACAATACAATTATTTTTGACATTATATTTCATTTAAATGTTTTGCTGGTGTTTTGAACTAACTAGAATAATAAACAACTAGTTAAACAACTTTCTCCAATGGATTTTTACAGTCTCTTACCTTGGGAATTGCTTGAGGGGTTCGTAAAGGCACATTAACCTCATCATTCTTTTCCATTGTACTAGAACAATAATTGAATAATTAAAGCAAATAAAACAATAAAAATACGTTAAAAGTACAAAACTCAATAATAAAAATTATAGCGAATTTTCATGTAATAATTATAGCCTGTCTCATTTAATCATACACACCTCAATCAACAGTCCACTACTATTACCGTCACTCCGGAATTTTTATCGGGTTTAATTTTCAAAATAAAACAAGCACATACCTCCATTTCAATTACATCTTGATGGCTTAATAAGCTCATCTGAGTAAACTTAACAATATATAATAACTGGTTGATGAGGTTAGAATAATAATCAATACCTTTCACAACAAAAACTTCCTAAATGACGAAATTCTCGGTCTCTTTATGTTAACATCTTCTTAAAACGTTCGAATGGGCGTCTAAATGTAATATTATTAAGTAGTCAACAAAACAACAAATCGTCATTTCGATTACTAACATCTCATCTTGAAATAAACTATCTCCACCTCAAAGGACAATCAATTACGGATCCGAAACACGATCAAATTAAGATATAATCTCAAATTGAAAAATAGCATTATCCTGGTAATTTCAGACCTTGTTAACTTTGATCAGGTAAAGATAACGCACGTTAATGTCAATCACGTTGGTTCAATTAACTACAAGTTTAACTACTCATTTTATGAATGTACACGTATCAAGAATGTCAACTAACACACACGCAAATAACAAATTATTGAATTTGTTTAAGGCTTTAGGTCTTTCCATAGCGCGTCATACCGCAACATCAAATTGACGGGCTCATTTAAGGCTTAATTTTATATGAACTGTATCAGAACTGTATTAAATTACCTATTCCTTTATATATGAGAAAAAGTTTAAAAATACTGAGCTCATTTATTAGAATTCTAGTTGGCGTGCAAAAATGATTCATTTAGACAATGTTTGTGGTTCATCTTACACTGTTAGATATAGATATAGTTCATCTAAATACGTTGAAATGGAATTTCAGTGTATCACTCTTGCGTGAACGACATCTGAACGTAGCAGTTTCAAACCAACAAGATGAGTTATACTGGTGGTATTTCTTATTAATAATGATTTTTACAAAAACGAACAAAAATCAAATACTCACGAAGTTCTGGGAGAAAGGTAAATTTTCTAACATGGAAACTGTAAATCGATATAAGTTTCAAATAAAAAGTCGTTATTTGTAAGTTGTAAGCGAGAGATGTCGCAAAATTGAAGGATTAAAATTTTGCAATTTTATATTACGGGAAATTCGGCATAGTACTTAAAAAATAAATCTCCAAAGACTGATATAGAAATCCGCTAATCACTAGTTTACGGTAATATGACATAAAACTTTCATAAAAACAAAATATAAAACCATATAACCTGAGTGTGAACCCTCATCATTAAAATAAAACAAAATTTGCCTAATGTACTCAAAAAATCTAATAAACGAGAAAATTATCAGTAACATTAATCAAAGAACAATAATGACAACGTGATTGGATCCGAGTGAACAGTTAAGTACATATAACCTTCAATCAAACAGTTTCCAGAAACATATAAATAAACAATACAATGATCGGGTGATGGTAAAGTAAATACGATGAAATACGATGCCATCAAGCTTCACCTTATTTGAAATTGTTTAATTGTTATATCATCAAATGTAGACAATAGCAAAATTAAGTAAACATTTTGTCCAGAACGTCAAATAAACTCTATATTATATTTATACATTATTATTATTATTAGCTAATTATTAGTGTAACTATTTAAATTTGTTAATTGTGTTCGGAGCATAAAATATGATGGGAGGATTCCCCGCGAACATCGGTAACTTGTGGAAAAATTATTGCAAGCCGTATATTTGCAATTTACACCCCGAGGAAAAGTTCCTCAATTTTTCTTTTAAAAAAACGGACCTGGGAAGGGACAAACAGGGACCAGTCCCATTTCTGATACGTAACATACAATTAAACAATTATCCTTAAATTAGACATGATATATTAAATAGGCGTATACCAGTATTAATAGTTTAGAATACTTTTTACAATTATTCTCGACTTTTCGAAACTGCTAGGCACATTTTTAAAGAATTTTAAAGTGTAAAATCAAACAGGATTGACATCTAATAGTATCAAAATATAAGAAATTGAAATTTCATTTCCATAATTTTAATTATTTTCAAATAGTCTCAATGAGAAAATGAAAGCAATATTCAATTTATTTTAATAATTTCTCTGTTTTTCATTATCTGTGTTATATTTCTTAGAAATTTCAATATCAAATCATATTGATTACTTATATTATTTATGAAAATAAAATTGGAATTATCAATTTCTCACTTGATAAAAATATAAATAATATATTGTCCTTTTCAGAGATCGTTACCTAATGGAAGAGGGAAAAATTAGGATGGAATGAAATGGGGTTCTCGTTTGGACGGCCATCTTCTCATCTCTCATCGGGAATACAAAAAAGATATCGAGATAAGATATTTATGATATATAAGTGATAACACTTTCCTTATAAAAAGAATAATAGAAATAAACTTTAGAAAGAAAAAGAAAATAAAATTATTATTTAAAAAATTAAAAGAATCGAAACAAATTCAGAAAAATTCGCGCAAATTAATTTTGATTTTTTTGAAATCCTGTAAAGGTGGTCAGATAATCACGAAAGATGTGATTTATAAATAGTCGTCGCCAAATGCGATTACCACCGCAAAAGCTCGTTCTAAACTGTTATAGCTTAAATACACTGAAGAATATGTTATAGATTTTGTTTAAATAGTGGAATAATTGCGGAAAATAATAATAATAATAATCATAAAAATTAAATTAAAAATAATATTTAAAAAGTGCGCCACATTTTGCGGTGGTAATCGCATTTGGAGACGACTATATTAAATTTAATTATCAAACAATAAGTATAATTTTAGGCATGTTTTTAAAAAATTTTGCACGCACGCCAAATGCGAGTACAAAATTAGAAGCTCAAAAAACGGGTGTAAAAGTACATTTAGTAAAGACAATAATGTCTACTATAGTTTAGAGAAAATCTGATATAATTTTTTTTAATATGATAAAACGTGATTAAATAATGTAAAATGATCATTCCACTTGGCGTGTGCACCATGGTTTCACGAAAATCTGTTTTTTTTTAAACGGACAACGGAAAACAGAAATGGAAATGGAAATATTTTTTCAAACCGAAAACGGAAAATAGAAAATGGAATTCCGTGCAGTGACGCATGAATAGTAATGGGCGTAATTACAAATCTTAAATTCCTTTTTTTGAAAAAAAATTTTGTGTTATTTGCTGTCTAAAACTCGTTAAAAAATATGTGCGACAGATATATTCTTCACAAATTAATTTTCATCGATAGTAGCGGAAATGAAGAAAAAGACAAAATAAACCAATAACAATTATAAGCCTTTAAAAATTCTTCTATCAAACACTCTTCTATAAAAAGAATACCAGTCAACATAGAATAATTATTGAATGGACAATGGAAATCAATCAAACCCACATAGTTCGAATCTACGTGATCTTCAATAGACGATAAATAATAATTAAAAAAAAAAAACTGACACACCAGATTAAATAAATAACAAAAATAGCATTGCATATACACTAACCATGAACAGAAAAAAAACAGAACAGAAAAGAAAGCCAGAGCAGGGAAATATAGTGGAAAACAAAAACAAGACATCGAAAACCGAGTGGAATATAGATTCAAAGTGCTCCGAGCTTCTATATTCTGAGATGCGTACATGATTTTATCGAAGTTCTGTGCTTCCGTTGAATACATTTAAAAGTTTAGATTGCTCTCCATCACTCGTGAATAAAAGCTTTTGGGCTATCAAATGTTATATAAAGTTTGATTATATTAGCGAATTTTTTGTTAGTTATAATTTTGAATATATGTATTATTTGTAGAGAATTTTAAGATCTTATTCGATTAGTGGGATAAGAATTCAATGTAAAATATTTTTCATTTGAAATTCTATTTTATAATAAATATTTTCCTTTTCAGAGATCGGTGCCTAATGGAAGAGGAAAAAATAATGGTCTCGTTTTGCCGGCCGCTCTTTTGTATCTCATCAATGTGTGTTGTTTCAAAAAGTATGAAAATTTAAAACAATAAAATTATATAGAATTATATGATAAGAATTATATGAAATATAACAAATAAATATATAAGCGTAGTTAACCTAACATAAGAATCGGTTTTTAGTTGTACATGTACAATGTACATTAACTTTTACGACACTAGAATGTACAGAAATGATTGACGGTATTCCGGATTCTGTACTCATCCCGTTTGTTAAATACACCACTTAGTCCTTCACTAATGTACGTTATTGTGAAAAAGAGTTGTTTATTTTATTGACAACCTTGTAAATTCATTACATTATGATTTTTAATTTTCTTTTCTATTGTTATCCAATTACATACTTGGGAAAGGCCGGCCCGCATAAACGATTTTGCGGCCGTTTTTTTCAAATACCTATTTAACCATTTTTTGTCAATTCCTCAAGAAATTTTTTCGTATATTCCTTCCGAGAGCGTTTTCGAAAGCACGTTCTCGAAAATGTCCTATATGTTGGATAAAAAGAACTCTATTAAGTTATGAAAATATGGAACAGTTATATGCTCTAAATTTCTTGATTTATTTCCTGATATTTTATGCTAAATTTTTAAAAATTATGTTTAGTTTGAATAAATGATGTTGCCAACTTTTCCGGGCCGGAGGGCCGGGCAAGGGCCGAGGCATTGAGGGTCGGCATGGTTCGCCTCTAAATTTCCCAAGTATTGCCAATCATTTTCAAACGAAATTCCGTAAGTAAGGCGCTTCATGCAGATACAACGTTCAGTTGGACATGACACAACTGATTCATACTTCTTACGTCCTTGTAGCGTCTGTCGTACTCTTACTCTCGGGTCAAAGAGCATACCTTATATGTTTTTGCTTTCAGAAACGTTTAAATTTATTCAGATTATCACAATCAACAAGGTTTTGACAATTAGTAAAAATATTATTTAAATTAGATACGAATTCCACTGCAAAATATCAATTTTGTGTCAATTTTTTTGCTCTTCACTGTTTATTTAAATTGTTTATTTTTTATAAGCGTAACTTCTTCGAACATTTTTTAGAATATGTAGAACCGTTTAGAACTATTGATTAATATTATTTAATTTATTTTAGTCTTCAAAAAAAGTAAATAATAATAATTTATGTAAAAAGTGAAGGACGTGGTTTTTTGCAATATAGCCACCCGGGTTTAATTAATGAAATAGTTGTATTTATTTATATCTTACTGACACCCTGCTTTTCTCCTTAATTATTACCGTATCACTCAATTAAATTAAGTTATTATGTTAATTTTTAACAAGATCATTATACTCTAAAGTATCTATCCCTCCAAGAGATTGTAAAAATGGGATGAACCTTACAATTAGGATATAATAGTGGCTTTACGGTATATTATAACCTATTAAGTAGAATAAAACGATAAATAGACACCCAAGACACTGCAAAATGTTGGGGAATCTCAAAGATCTAGGGGAGAACCACACTCAAAAAATGGACAACGCACATTTAAAAAGGAAGATATGCCGTCCAAAAAAGACCATAATTATTTTCCTATACTTTACTGTTCCATTAGGCACCGATCACTAAAAAGTACAATACTTCTGAATATTGAAAATGAAAAGACCATATCAAGAAATAGTGGTTAAAACTGAACGTACGCTAAACCAGCGTTTAACACAAAAATGTTAATATAAACTTAATATTATCAATATTAAAGGGATATTTATTTATAACATTTTACAATTTGTTTTTTTTTCCATGCATCTTCCATCAAAAACATTTAGAAAAAGCATTAAAATGAAACAAATATTTTACATCTTATTGCAACAGAAATATATTTAATATATTGTTGTAATAAGATAAAATTCCAATGTGATGACATTTTTCAATTCATCCGCCCTCTTTGGTTTGCACAAATTAATGAAGTGAAATAAGTTATTTGTCTTTAATTTTACTTTCAAAATTCTACAGAAAAAATCAGATTCAGCTCGAATAATATAAACATGAATTAAATAGAAAAAATAAATTACTAGGAAAATAGAAAAAATATAAATTTTCGATATGGAATATTTTACTTATTTAAAAAACATTAAAACAATTTAACTAGGCAACTCTTAAATTATCTTAAAGTTTTAATATCTTTACAAAAAAGTTTAATTTCAGCACGTTTTAAAATAAATATGGTCCTTTTAAAAGATCAGTACCTAATGGAAGAGGAAAAAAAATTAGAATGAAATGGGGTTCAGGTTTAGACGGCCATCTTCTCATCTCTCATCAATGTGTGTTGTCTCAAGAGAAATGGGCAGCCCACATTGAAGAGGAATATACGAAAATGTCCTTTGTGGCCGCGTCCAAACGAGACCGTAAATTTTTTCTTATTTTTTTGTTCTTCCATTAGGCGCCGATCTCTAAAAAGGACAATATTTATAATTTCTGACACCAAATGGGATTGTAAAAAAAAGATTTTAATAAGACTTATTCAAATTCTGACAGTCCAGGTTTCCTCGCGACAATTGAAATAAAATACTAAATTAAAGACTAATGATATAAAAACTAAACGTTTTTCAAGTTCATTAGAGTCAAGATCATTAAAATAAATTAAAATTGAAATAATAAGATTTTTAAATCAATTTTGGAATTTTTTAAAACATTTACGGCAGGCTTAAATGTTTCAACTATTTTGTATACAGTAAACATATTTCTTCTCTCTTATCCTGCTTCTGAATACTTAAAATCGATGTTTTTAAGATTTCTCTCGTGAACGAAGCATGTTTAGTTCGCGTTCTTTCTATTTTACTTTCTCTTTATAATTTATTTTTATTATTCTTAGTTTATATTAAATATCTTAAAAATAAATTCTATACTTAGTATAAATATATACTTTTCAAGTTATTTAAGACTGAAATTCTAAAAAGGGTCAAGGTTAAGAGGATAAATTTAAAGCGACAAAAACATATAATGAACAAACAATTTAAAATAGCAAGGAAAAGTGACCAAACTACTTAAATATATAGATAACTAAATACTTAAGAAAAATAAATGATATCGATGATATACATGTGTGACCAATAATGGTTTAAAATTAAAAAGTTCGTTGTAAAACGAGAAAAGTTAATCAATTCTATTGGAAAAGAAAACATCAACAGAAATGTGCAAGTGAAAAGTGTAATAATGTGCAGGTCAATTATTAATAGGTATAATCGGTGAAACTCAGTAAAAACCGGGGAAACGTACTCGTACTAAGGATTCCGAGTATTTCGAAATTTCTATTATAAATGGTTCTATCTAGCTAAATGAAGGATGGTGAAGAATTTTTTTTCAATTTTGTATTTAGTCATCCCGAATTCAGAGTGAAGATTCAAATGCTTAATAAATAATCTGGAATCTGGATTCGGTAATCCAAAATGCAGAATATATATATATATATATATAAATACTAACTTCATTATCAACTCTCAAACTATTGAAAAGCTAAATTTTATTCGCAGAAATCACAAATACGAATAGAAGTGTGTTTATTTTCAATGTATTACATTTCAAATTTAAAAGCTAAAATAATTCGTTGCAAATAGAAACACTTAAAACCAAACAGTCGGTTTCCGGTTCCCATATCATTAAATAATTGGAATACAAACTATTAAAACTTTTAGAATCTTTTACTTTTAGGAAAATTATAATATTCGTCATAAAAAAAAGATAATTTCAATCATTATTCATGTTATTCACGCCAACTGAAATATTCACTTTTGGAAATTGTGAAATCATATTATACTCCACGGAAATAAACCGATAAAATTATTTGGCTCCCTTAAGGATATGTCAGAAACTATCTATGCCGTTGAAGAGGAGGTATTGTCAGAATGAATTAGGTTTAAAATCACTGGATAAACTCTTCCAGATGGGGTGTTTTAAGGGAATCTTAACGTTGTAGACGTACACACCAGGGATGCACGGAAACGGAAATCGATTTTTTTCAACCGAAGACGGTAAACGGAAATGGAAATAATTTTTAACGGGATGCGGAAAATGGAAATAGATGCTGTGCACCAGAGATTGGCGGATTTCCGGATTCCCTATTCCGGTCATTGTTCTATTCCGGATTACGAAATTTTATAGTATACTTTGAATTTCTGAAATTTAATTTTCGTATAGTTTAATGACGCGAGAATCTAGCTAGCTTCAAACATGACAAGTGAGACAAGTAATTGAGAAAAGTTGTGAGACTAAATTCTTCTAGTCCTCGAATTATTGTGCTAATTTTGCATTTAAGTTTGCAATCAGTTTATCAGAATTAATTAAGTTTTGAGTAAATTCTCTAAATCACGCTAAACTCAATTTTAACCCTTCTAAGCTACGCTAGAAGCAAAAAACATAATACAGTAATCAACATTTCGGAGTTTAATAAACTTCTCTTAAAATGTTTAAAAACCTTAACATGAAACTAGGAAAGCTGATTAAAAACCCTCAAACGAGATTTCATTTCTAAGAGGACAGTTAGCGTGCTATTAGTAAAATGTATTTTTATGTTTAACATATCATTAACATAATCCGCAAATACCGACAAATAATTTAAATCTCTCAACTATTGTAAAAAATGTATCTTACCATTCAGTAAATAATAAACAATGATATGGTTAGGTCTTGAAAGTCGAGAATAATTCAATCAAATTTATTTATAAGATAGAAATATTTATATTAATTAAAAAACAATAATAAAACAATTTTTAAAAAATTGAAGAAACAAAGACATTAAGATGCATTCAATTTCATCTTTTTATAAATAAATTGAATTAATCATGCTAATAATTATTTTATTTTTAATATATTAAACATGAATATGTATAACAAAAACTAATAAGAATGGAATAGGTTTTAATCAATATTGTGCGAAATATAAAATTTTAAAAAACATAATCAGCAAGACAGAATTCGCAATGAAACTTCCAAAAAACGAACATGGAACCTGGAATCTGGAATGAAATTTTATGAACAGATACTAAAAATTTTCTGTTTTTTATTTTTTAAGCGAATTCGTGAGTGATTGAAAAATGGTCGGAATCCAATATCCGGGACGCGAAATCCGGAATTCCGTCCATCTCTGATGTTGTTCTCTTCTGACGTCATGAATTTTTCTTCTCATTGATGATAAAGTCGTCTTCTTCCCCCAGGACACACATTTATTTTCAACTTGCTCGGTTGCTAACAAAACAGAACCGGGGGCGAACCGTTAACTGACGTTTTGCGGTATTACACCGGTTTCACAATCGAAGTGCAACCTTTGAGGAGAGTGATTTGCATAAAAACAACTACGGTTAACAGATCAATTTTTTTTTCTATTTGTTTTACGGGGTATATTTGAAAATTTATTATGATTATAACAAGTTATTATCGTTGCCAAGAATTTATGTGATTCTCATATCAATAGAAATAATTAAATAAGATCACATTGATGATTACAGTATATAAATTCTAACTACAATTTTTAATTAAAAAAATAGAAATGATACAAGTAATAATACGAAAACCACCAGAACAGTATCAATAATAGAAGAGATATAAAATATATTAATCGCATCATATAGGATACAATATATATATATATATATATAAGAATGATCGGCATATATTACGTTCCCATTGTTTCATAAGTCGATTCCAAATGAGGCCAACAGTTTTTTCATATCTTTTAATTCCCAAATAACTACTTTCTAAATATTTTACAATTCTATTTATTTGTTAGAATAAATTTAAAACAATATACAGAAACATTAGTTGTTAATAGTAGACATTAATCATTTTTAAAGATGGTTATATTTATTATTATTATTATCAATGCTTATCAACAAAATCGTCCCAGCAATCAAAAACATTTTATCGGCTTACAAACATTTTATTATTTGAATTGGACCTGTTTTATTTGCAAAAAATAGAATTTATTTTTAAATGCATGTAAGGTAAAATAGCATAAGGTTGTTTCCTTTTCGTTTGTGCAAAGAGACGAAGATGTCGATTTAATTTTCAAATTTTTTATATTGTCCTTTTCAGAGATCGGTGCCTAATGGAAGAGGAAAAAAATTAGGATGGAATGAGGTTCTCGTTTGGACGGCCTCTCTTTTTAGTCGGCCATTCTTTTTTACGAAATTATGGGCAGATTTAACAGGAATTGAGAAAAATGTTTTTTGTGGCCCCATCATTTTCTCTTCTTTTATTACTCTTCCATTACGCACCGATCTCTGAAAAGGACAATAATTAGTTTAAAAAATTACTTTTTCCATAATTCCGAGTGATATCGCAGTTTACAAATACCCTAAAATTCCATAGATAAGAGTGGTTCATAGATAAGAGTGGCTTTAAAATAACAAGATCAATCCGCAAAATGCACTTTGCCTCGAAAACAATACAATTGTTTTTCTTTGTTTTGTTAACTTTTTGATCTTTTTTTTTGCTTTTTTTGCACATATTTTTCAATTTTAATGATTCTAAGCAGGGTTGCACGGGAATCGATTTTTTCAAACGAACAACGGAAAACGGAAATCGAACTCAAAAAACGACGGAAAACGGAAAATGGAAGATGGAATTCCGTGAAACCCTGATTCTAAGTGGATTTTTGAAAAATCTGGATTGATGGATCTTTAGAATGATATGTTGTCTATGATAATAATCCTTTTTTTATAACTGAAAAATATAAATCAAAAGTGATAAAGCTTCTTAAAGGCAATCTGTTACAAGAACTTTTTTTCCAACAAAATTTTTTTTCGGATTTTTTATAGAAATGCATGTTTATTAGGTAATTGCATAAATTAATTATTCCAACGGCCAAAAAATAATAAATTACCGAAAAAAAAATTTTGAAGTCACTGAAGCAATGATAAGAAAGTGGGTTGTTGAACGACAAAATCTTCAAGAGATGCCAGCACGAAGAGAGGCCGACGATATAGAAAACCAAGCATTACAGAAGTCGAAGATTTTGGGTAATCAAAATGCTCGGATTTTTGGAAGGGGCAGCTGAAGCCTTGTATGTATCCCCTTTCAACTTGGGAAATATTGATGAAGTTCCAGAACCCTTTGATATAGTGTATAAACGGACTATTGCTGTGAAGGGACGAGAAAACATGAAAATTGATTCTACCGGCCATGAGAAATCTATTGTGTTGGGAGTGACTGCTTCTGGAGAGAAATTTAAACCAATGCTAATTTTTAAGAAGAAATTGATGCCAAAAGGACAATTTCCCCCGATGTCATTGTGAAAACAAATGAAAAAGGTTGGATGAATCAGGAATTGGATAAGAAATGAAGCCAAAGCAACTTATAGAAAAAATGGAATAAGGAGAAGAATGAGCTACGAAGAAGCTGCATTTTTGGTTAGCGAAAGTTTCCGAACCATTTCATCTGATGCTATTCAACATGGCTTTGAAAAAGCATTGTGTGATCTCAAAAACGATTTTGCTATGATGAATATAAACGATGATGACGAAGTAGAAATTGAAAAAGTTTAATGTTGTTTATGTTGGAACCCTTGTTATTGTTTAATAAAAATCAAAATCAACAAAACAAAAAACAAAAAAACAATTTGTTTTCTAGTTTATCGGTGAAATTAAACCACTCTTATCTATGGAATTTTAGGGTAGTAATTATAATCTATCCTAATATTTCAAGTGTGTCAAAATGAATATTTAGTAATTCTTAAACAACAAAATATTCAAAGATTTTGTTCCATTGAGTCAATAATTTTGCTTTCATCTCCTTTACCTTAAACTTTATAAAAACGACAAAGCAATATTACCCAATGATTCTCCATTGGATTTAAGTCCGGAGAACATGCAGTAAAGTCAAATAAAGTTACGTTTGTCGAAGTCAACCAGTCTTGGTAGAACTTGATAGAACTCACATGGACAGCTGGTGCGTTAACCTATTGAAAAATCAGATGCATCCGTACACTAATCACGACCAAATCCAACACACCAGACGATGATCACAAACAGATTCACAAAAAAGAGATCCAGTAATCTTAAGACAATTATAATGATTAAAACCATCTTATTATCATAGTTTCTATTACTTTCAATTTATATGATAATTATTCATGTTTTAATTTGTTCTGCAGAGTATTCAATATCCACATTCATGAATGTTCATTTTCATATATTATATTTGTACAAAATTTATTATACTATAGAAAAACAAGAAAAAACAACAAATTTTTAACCACAGAAGATAAATTAAAAATATTACATGTAATAAAAATCTTAATTATATTAATTCTCTGTTTAAGTTATCTTTAAAAAATTAAATTATTTTTGGAATTTCGGGTTCAAATAAATAAAGCTAGAAAACAATAATAAATGAAACGACGGGATTTAATATTTTAGCCATGATTAGGTAATACTCTCACCCGTAGTCGAAAAATTGTCGACTAACAGCAGAATAATATAATTTAATTGAGCACAAATCACATAAATTATATAACTACGTCTATTTCCATTGGGCTTTTAGAGCATATGCGCCAGCCAACTTCTTCGTAAACAGTGATCCAATAACCAACGCTGCAAGAACTGTAGCAATCAGTAAATGATCGAAATCGTCCTGAAATGTTATTTTCCAAAAAAAAATAATACGTTTCAAAACCTTCAATATATCAAATGTACCAGACGGCGTTAACCTCGTGTAAAACAAATCTGTGCCATAAGCTAAGACAAGACTTGTTGATTCCAATCCAGATGATCTATAATACAAAAAAATTAACAATTACTTAAGCTGATAATTACGCTGTCTTAATTCCTTTCACTCTATGTACAGTTTGATTATAATTTATCATATCTTCCGTAGCAATGCCAATTTCTGGAACGTATCCTATCATCATTTCTTCTTTCATTGCTTGCGTCATTTCCATTGGACGTGTGGCATCCAACAATTTTCGGGAGACTTCATGAATGTTTCCAGATGGTAATGCAATCAAAACCGATCTCGTTGTCAACCCTTTCTCTTAAAAGATAAATCGTTTGAAAAAAACAAAACATTATTATGTAGAAAAACCTGTATCTGAAACCGACATTGCTTCGATTGTTTGTGAGTAAATGTAACTTTGAGTCATTACAACAGGGCCCTTCTTCATCAAAACTCGGGAATCATGTACTTCTTTCGTGTTCTGCTCATCAAGCTGTTCATAAAGCTCTATGACGCCGATTTCCGTTCTCCTTCCCTTTTCTGACCAATAAGTGTACTAAACGATTTTTATTAGAATATTCTTTAAATAGAAAACTACCACAATCCAATGTTCACTGTGGACAAAGTGAACTGGTCCATTGGCTTTGGGTAGAGTTGATGTATGCACAATCTGTCCACTGACGACATCAATCAGAACAATTTTAAGTATTTGGTTAACTTTATCGAGAATAGCAATGACAGCCTTAAGTAATCGTCTTTATGGAAAATAAAAATAAAGCAAACCAGATTTGGGTTCACGTATTTGTATTGAACGTTTCTGTCCAATAAAACTCTGCCTTGTGAGTGAACCTTTTCTGAAATAAGGCAATGAATAGTAAATGATTTTAAAACAAGTTTTTTTCAATTTAATTTAGTTAATTTAAAAGAATTGTTATTATTGCTTCGAGAGAGAACTAAATTTAAGCTTACGATGATTAGGTTTTCCCTGAACACCAATTATTTGATCCGAATCAGACAATTGTAAGCTTCCAGACCACGCCAACTTAACACGTTTGTTAATCAAATCAATCTATAAAATAATTAAACATTCAATAGTCGTTTAAAAATACCTTAACACCCATAATCTCATTTCGTCTTGAATCCAAGTGCAATGAATAAATAGGTAGCGCATCAACCAACAGATTATTTTCAACTTCGGGAATGTACGAGATGGCATCATCCACTCCAAAAACAATAATTGATTGAACATGATCTTTACCAACAAAAGGTAGCAAAGAAACCCTTAAGGATTATCATTAAATAATATATATATTTTTTTTTACTTTTTGATTTGGCTAGAATGTTCCTTCCTATCAAGTATTGCGCCATTCATTGGATTAAATTGTACAGTAATTCCGTTGGAATTTACCTTAAATTATTTAATATTGAACAGGATATGAAATATAGGATAGTTAAGAGTATTATCACCACATATCTCACAATATACCGTTAATTTCACAGTAGAGAGCCCCAAAAACATGTGTTTTATATGTTATTTAACAATGAATAAAAAACACTAACCGAATCCTTAAAAACTACAATTGCCAAACCATCCAATTGATAATTAGAGGTTGTTCGTTGAATGAACAACGGAACTTTATTTTCCCCGAATTGTGTTACAAATGGTGAAAATCCGTTTCCGAGCCAAAATCTCCATAAAATGTTTCCATTGGCACTGTCAATTCCAAAAATTACACCATCTAGAGTGGAAGCAACAATAACTTTTCGTAGGTTAAAATAATCTCGTTCAAATGGTCCATCCGCACTTAAATAAATAATTATAGAACTTTTTTTTCAATATTTCTAAATACCTTGGACGAGCAGTGTTTCGAACAGCATTAACAATATCTGCGATTCCATTAGCCTTAGATGATACGAAGATTGAGAAATCGAACATCTTTTGAATAATACGGATTAAAAATCGACGAAGTTGCACCACTTGTGAAGCGATTCTATGGGTAAATGCAGATATAACATTATCTAAATATTGCACTATAATCAAAATCTCAAACTGCAAAGAAAACTTTGTTCCACTTCAAATTCATCTTCAATCATTTGCTGACTCTCAGACAATGGTAGGTCAACCATCTCCACGGATGAAACTCGAATAAGCGATTCTAGAACACAAAACACATCAAATAAAATTTCCAATCCGTTTATACAAACCTTCTCTTGTCCATTTCGATATTAAAACATTCTTCGACGTATTTATCAATAACATCTCAACCCTACAATCATTACCAACATATACTAGACCAAACGTATCCATCGTTTTTATATTCGAAAAAAATATTGCTTGAGCGATTGCTCTCTGAGGATCTACAGGTAGATTCCCCTAAAATAATACAATTAAAAACAACGGGGATTTTCTTCTCACCTCAAAAACATTGGTTCCATCTTTAAGTGATACAATAACAACTTTTTTCGAGGAAACCATTACTATATGTTTTGATTGTGCATCTATATTCATATCAGTAACTTGTTCCTTGATATTCCGTAATAATTCCAAATTTCTTGATGAAGTAAATTTGTAAATTGCAACACCAGTGGTTCCGTGAACTGCTAACATATCTGATGAGCCCACAACATTCCTAATAAAATAAAAAAATTTTTGGAATCATAATTAAACAAAAAAACTTTATAGTTGATCCGCTATTCATTTCAACTAATTTCAAATCTCGTGGATACAAAATCTTTATAGTATCACTATGATAACATGATACCAAATTTCCAATGATTTGACATCTAAATTATTAAAAATTTAAATTCATATTGAAAATTATAACATTAATACTTTTGAATATTGACATTATCAACCTTGGAACGCCCAACCACTTTCAAAGCCGAATCTCGAACTTCTTTAACGATAATTTCCTTTGAAGGTAACGAAACAGATATAGAAACGAAATATATTTTGTTGTCATCTAGAACAAATCTTCCCCACAATCTAAACCAAATATTACACATTACATTATTAAAAAAATATTAAAAAACTCATTCTCATCCAAATTTTCCGAGAAAAACTTTCGTTCTCCATTTATAGAAACCACGGTAACGGCCTTATTCGATGCGACATACACTTTTTTATCAAAAACAAAAATGTCTCCGCTAAAATGATACATTAAATATTGAAAATAATTAGCAAAACCTTTCAATGTTCACATTATGCACTGGAAGTTGCCATAAAAGGATTCCATCCAATTTTCTCCATGAACGAACAATACCATCATTTGAGAGCGTATATAGTTCTGCACAAAATATACGAACGATATAAAAATCTTTCAAGAAACAAACCATTTTCAGTGTCTTTTGATGCTATGATACTGTACGGAGATTTTTCCAATATCCTACGCCATTCTGAAAGTTTAACTATCAGGTGGATTTTTTTCAATAAAATATTCTAGTTTTAAATGACGTTATAAACTCCATCACATTTCCAACAAACATCTTTAATTTCATACTTGGGAAAGACCGGCCCGCATTTTCGCCGATCTTCAATGTCAATGTTTTAAAATATTTATTTTAACATAAAATTCACATTTTTGCAATTTTTCAAGTGGACTAATATTTTTAGATTCCATTTTTTTTCAGAGATTAGAGAGATTTTTCAGCAGGGTGACGATTAAGTGGATTGACAACTCTTTCAGATACGAAGTTCAAGCTTACATAGTTGTGCGCTGAAAATGCTGATAAAGCACCATCGGCTGTTATAAGTGTCCTCTTCAACGCTTCTCCATCATATCCAAATTCAATAAGTTTTTTTTTAAATATTCTCCGCTGTTTCCGCTCCACTTTATCCCTCTTCTATATGTCGGATAAAAGAACTCTATTAAGTTATGAAAATATGGAACATATAGTTTTGTACTCTTAATTTCTTGATTTATTTCCTTATATTTTATGCTAAAAAAATATTTTTTAAAAATATGTTTCGTTTGAATAAATGATGTTGCCAACTTTTGCGGGCCGAGACATTGAGCAAATTAAAAATATCTGACCCGGCCCTAAATTTCCCAAGTATGTTTAATTTACTAAATCTCTTAAAAAGAAACCAAAATTTATAAATTAATTACCGATTTCTCCCGTATACAATGATAGCGACGCCATAATGTTTTCTTTTGTCGAAATTATAACTTTATCTGATCCTCTAGAAAATGCGAATCCGATTCATACATTGTAAGGACCAACCTTTCCGCTTTATTGAAAAAAGCCAATGATGGACATCCAATTAATTGCTTTCTCCAGTCAAACTTTCCAATTTGGTCTTCGAATATAGCTTCGCATAATAGTAATAGTTGTATACCCAATATCAAGACTGATATAATCTTCATCTAAACAAATTATTCAATAATATAGATAAATCCAAATTCAAAATAACTAATACGTTGGTGACTACGAACCAATAGCATTATACTTCGGTTTAATTCAAAGAATAAATAATTTATATAAATATTAAATTATGTTTAATAATGTAACAAAGTTAATATACCAGCATTTTAATTGAAATGACGATCAAAAACTGTAACAATTTAACAGGTAAACCAATAACAACAAGTTAATTACAATTTATAACACACCGATTCAATACATTTCAACTATAATCTTTTCAACATTGATCCTTTTTCATGATAACTACCAGATCTTTGTTTTCTAAACTGCTCATACGGATCTAAAGAGCTTCCGAGCCCACGGAACTGATCAATCTTATCTCTAACCTCTCCGCCATTAACAGGAGTTGTAATACCCTAAAACTTCATAATAAATTTCAATTTAAACCTTTCCATACCGATTCATTCGCTCCTAAGCCTTTTCCAGTCCAACCCATTTTCATCATAAGTTGTGCACCTTTATTTTCACTAGATAATCCGTCTGAAGACGATTTAAATCCAAACGCTGGTGTGCTACTAAAAGAAATAAGTTTTTTTTCCATAAACAAGCAATTCACATACAAAACTGGTGAAGGTGATCTCTGAAACCTCTGTCGGGGCGGTGATCTAGATATTCTCCTTTTTGGTGATCCCGATGAGGACCTTGATGAGGACGAGGATGCTGAAGAAGACGAACTAGAGCTTCTGCTACTTCTGTTGGATGCGGATCTTCGGCTTCGAGAGCTAGTTGTAGAACGAGATGAAGAACGTGATCTAGAACCTTTTTTCTCGGTCATAGAATCTTCATTATTCTCTTCATTTGCATAAAATTGTTCAACCTTTAATAGAATTTAAATGCACAATTTACTAGGTCCACTTACTTTTTCTTTAATCGATTCAACCATTTCATTGTATTTTCGTTTTTCCTCAGATGAAAGTATATCAGCTTCCTGTTTGTTAGGCTTGTTGGTGATACAGTCTTCGACAGACTTTCGTTCGCCCTGAAAATTGTGTATAAACAATAGGAACATATAATTCAACGAAAAAATAATAATGTATATTTTAGTTGTGAACAAGAGATCATTGAATAAATTATCATAAAATATTTGTTTTCAAGTGTGGATGACTCATGCGTGACCCGCTCGTATGTTAATTATATTTGAATGAAATACGTGACGCGGTCAACCCACTTAAAAAACAAAACTTACTAATAATCCTTCCAGCCAAACTTTCTTTAATGCAGCTTTTCTTTCGAGGAATTCCGTCGGATAACTTACGATATCCCAATCGTCATTTCTAAAAATCACTATTATAATTTAAAATTTTTTCAATATTACGGTTGGTCAGTAAGCATATTGTCCAAATTAAGTCCTTTATAAAAGGAATCTTTCGCGGACATAAGTCGCTGCGACGGAGGAACCATAGGCGGCATTTCAATTAATTCTGGATCAATAGCTTCATACTAGAACCCGGGAAATTATACAATCATCAGTGATATAACCTTGAAATCGGCAATATTGATCAGAGGCACCATTATTCCAGCCGGTAGGGCTAAATAAGATTTATTTGGTTTTAATGCTTGCTCATCGAACGGATGACCGTCAATGTCATCCCCGTCGGCAATTGGTGGAGGACGACTTTCAGAAACTAAACGTAATAAATAATAATAAATACATGACACTTTGAACCTTCGGTCCATTCAATAGACGTCGAATGTCTTGAAGGAATCTTCGAAAATGATCGAACAGATGTATCATCTCTTCTTTCTTAAAATATCCATTAATGGTTTGAAAACATTGAAACCTTGGGGCGTCTGATCAAATCTAGATCTTCGGATATTGGGTGTTGCGTTATCGATGCTTTTTGATCCGCTATGGATTTCTTAATAATTACTTTTCAAAAAACGTAAATTGTATTCAATAGACCTTGAATTTTAGAATTTAGCATTTCGATTTTTTGTTCGCAATGTTGAGCAAATGTCCTATGTTGTTGCTCATAACCATCATACGTAGCCATTAAAGAACTTCTAATTGATTCTCTAATCTCAAAACGCCACAATTAATCGACATTGAATTGTTTAATTTCTTACGTGATTATATGAAGAATACTCAATCTCTCTATCGCAATGCACAATGGAAAAGGGATTTCGAATTTGCTGAAAAAGATAAATCTCGATATTAAACCGAAAAAATAAGATAACTAACTTTGAAAACCGAATCATTAAAATACCCTCGGCCTTCCCATTCTCCGACCAGCTTTCCTTCTAATTTTTCTTTTAAATCCTGCGACGTTGCCAATTCGATACAATAAGCATACATTTTTGGAACATATCTCGACAACATCTTCATTTGATTATCCTCCCTTTTTCGTTGGCTAATTTAACATAGTAATTTGCATAAATATTTAAAATATTCACTAAACTTACCAATGAAATGCCCAATCATTTATAACATATAGAATGTGTAATCTAAGATATTCCGAAGAGTTTTCATCTTTAAGTCTAAACGATTAAATGTTTATTGCAATTCTAATAAATAAAAGATTTACCGATTCAAAAGATACATTAAGATGATTTCTCTAAGTTGATCAGTTGTACAATTATCGAAAATCCATCTTTTCGCGCTCTATCCAAAGAAATAATAACATGACATTTTTAAACATTATACTAACCGAAATAACTTCTTTGGAACACTTCGACTGTGACATTCTATCAATATTTGCGCACAATTCAGTAACATCGATATTATGATTATTTAAAAGTTGTTCAATCTTTTGTTGTTCACTGCTTCTAATATTCTTCATCAAATGTACCTGAAGATGGATATAAAACTTTAATTATAAAAAGAGTACCAATATCATGTCCTCCAAACTATTTTGATGAGCTTTCAAATTTGATTCACTGTCCATAATTTTCTGACGTAGCTCGTCAATTTGGTGTTTCATTTCGGTAACTTCAGGTGTATCCATTTGTACTGTAGATGGTGGCGCTGGTGTCCCAGGGTTAATTAATGACGGTGGTGCCGTATTCATAGATAACAATGACGGTGGTTGTCCGTGCGAATTATCCAACTCTCCTTAACCATTGAATTAAAAGTACGAAAACATTTTAATTTAAAACTTTGCATTTGTTGTATATAATAGTGTAACATTGCTTGATAATATTCGGAAAAGGGACCACCAAACAAATAGGAAAAACTTGAATTATTTTTCTGTTGTTCTCTCATAATATTTTCCAAGTTCGGACCATTTCGAGCACATAGACTTGCAGTGTGTTCAATTGAACGTCGTAGCTCTGGATCTAAAAATGATAATTTGAATGAAGTGCACAATAGGAAATACCTTCTGGTGGTTTTGGAAAATCGTTATTCCGTCCATTTCCCCTCCATGAATCTGCCTTCCAATTATCCCCCATCTAAAACAATATTAAATTAATTGACACTGAAGTATATTTCAATTGTACATTAATATGATGAGAATGAAATTTAAGAAAAAAAAATAAATAAAATGCTCCAAAACCTTAAAAGTACAGACGAACAATTGCGGTATAGGGTGTACACCGATAGTAACATATAATCTTACGACAAATATTTTCAGTTTCTCAACTGAAATGTCAGTAATGGGTTTTTGGGATTTTTGTTTTCATCTATTAAAGTTGGAGAGTATAAATTAAAATATTTGTAAAATAATATTAATTTTCTTGCATGGCTATCATTATAATTGAACCATTTTAATACGGATTAATGGCCGTGTACTATCACGAACAAGGCCATAGATAGCTATTATATATGAATAGGAAAAAAAATTTATTAATATAACATCCAAAATTATGGTATATAATACTTAGTATACTAACATATTGCTATTGAAATACTAATCTTAGTACCTAGCAATATGGATGGTGGTAAAATTAGCACGAGAAAATTAGCACCGTATTTTTTTTAATCCAAGAAAATTTTTAAAATCCAATTATACATATATATTGGCGTATACAAGTCAACTATTAAATTCCTAACTGTGAAATTACGGATTTTACCGATATAGTTCACTCTATTGGTAAAAAAAACTATAGTGTTGCTACTGGTGCACCAGTGTTAGTCCGTACTCTTTCTATTGCCTAGGTCTAGGTTAATACATATTGACTTTTCGTAGAATTTTCTAGATTTCTAGACATACTATTACATAAATTAAAATTTAGGCGTAATATTTTATTGGGAAAATTTTTTATCTCATTTATTATTACTGCAGTAATTTATTTATTTTGAATTACTTTCGTTTTATAAAAGAATATTGATGGTATATAAGATCCAAATTACGAATCAAATCAAATTAACAATTGTTAGATACAATTATTTTCCTAATAAAGAAGAAACGTGTTTCTTGAAGCGATTAAATCTTGAGTGTTCTTTGCTTCAGCTAATTAACGTAACCAAGAGCAGACATTTCAAAAGTGAATTAAGTACACTTATCACTGTTTCGTTTTGGGTGTGGTAATGGGTCTACATATTTTTGTTGAATGCAATTGAACAAATTAATGGAATGATTATCTGATTGCGATTCGCTGAAAACGTGCTTTTTAATGTTTTTTTGGTCAATTATAAATTAATTTGAAAATTATTGCAATTAATTTTGTTTAATAGCGTAGAGACTAACAGGTCATTTACATTAAGTAATTGTTGTAATTGTTCCTTTCATTTGACGTCACATATCCAAAAAAGGCATATCAAATAAAATAAAATTGTTCGATACAGATTCTGTTCTATATGAGTTATTTCGATTCAAACCTATCAAAATATATGGCATATATTATAAAAATCCTTATTGAAAAATTATCATAATATTGTTGAACTAATTTATTGCGAAATCACAAGTTTAAGATGAAACTCAAAATGATTCGTTCCTAATATTGCTCATCGTTGTGCCTTTTATAAATAAAGTCTTAATTTCAAAAAATAGAAATAGAGTTTACAGATTATTTGATTCTAAAATTTTGCACCTTATAGTGTCCTGAAAATACTTTAAAAATAAAATCTACTAACTTTGTTAAGTTTTTTCTCAAAGAATAAATGTTTGTAAAGACGACAATCTAACATGTTAAAATATTTGCAAAAAATTACCACTTAAATCAGCCATATATGGTTTTTAATTAAGAATGCTCTTATGAGTTCCATTTTTTTATTTTGATGCCAAATTGTTCTGCAAAGTATGCTCTTAACATCGGGCTTCGTAAAATTTAAAATTAGGCCTATTCTACTGAATTAACACATAAGGTTTTACAATAATACATTTGAAGTTGTTTTATAATTATTGATTTTATTTTAGTACTGGATAATCCGATTTTTGTGAAATCTTTGATACTGAGGATTTAAGTTAGCTTCTTTTATTCAATCGTCATGCAAAAAATCTTTAAAACTCACAAAATCACATATTTTTATCAGGTTAATGAAATCGAATAACTCAAAATCGGTCGACTATAAAATTCACGTCAATTACAGTAACCACGTCATGTTGCATTTCAAAAAATTCACAATTTTACGAGCGAAAAGATGATGTAACTAACGTTACTTATGTAACGCATATTTAAGTCACTATTTTTTAACTTTGCGGATCATTTTGTGAAGTAGACACGCCTAAGACATCTTCTCCATACACACTGAATATTTCCCGAAGGGCTTCGGCTGTTTTTTGCTTTCGATGAAAAGCGAAGGGGATCAGTTTTTGAAAATGCTGATTTTTGCCTCCTTCTGGAAAATTTAAAATTTCAAACTAAAAGAGGTCGAAAAAGAGCTCTTTTAAAAGAGTATTTTTGAGACATGATGTCAGTATAATTATTCAACGAGGCTCGAGTTCTTCGAAGAAAGAACTTTGCGGAAAATACAAAATCGGACCATATTTTACGTCAATATTCAAAATAGTCTGGACAGAAACAGTTGGTTGGAAACATGGTTAAGATTGTCGTTGCGTGACAACAGATACATTCTTATACGGAATAATATTTAAATTTATTTACAATTATACTCACTTCATGTCTTGACAAATACTCTGTATAGTAAAACTATGATGTAGAATACATAACTAAACAACCCTATATATTATATAAGAAATTTGGTTTTTAAAATAAGATTACTCAAACTTTAATAATCTTCGCGAACGCCTTCCACAAATGTCGATTATACGAGATTCGATTGCGTTTTATAGAAACCTGTGTGTAATTTTTATATAAATTTTAAGCTTTTTTTTGGTTGGCAAGACATTCCACATCATAACTTTAAAAATATATATAAGGTTTAGGTTATAAAATGAGCCTGTCATTTTACTACACCGGGTGACGTGAGATTACAAACGAGATTACAATATTTGTGGGATATACGATCAATTGGATGTTATTAAATCTAGGAAAATCGGAAATTGCTCCCGTCGGAAAATAAAATCCATTTCCGAAAAAGAAATCACGGATTATTACACCATAGACATTAAAATACTTCTTCAAACTTCAACGGATTAATTAATTAGAACAAATGAGGATGCGTAGCATACCTGGTAGAGGATTTCTCTGCACTTTGCGGTTGACGGTGGCGTGACTGTGTTTTGCACGAAAAGGGCTCCGTTTAGGACGCGAGGTGCTTTTTCCATGAAAACAGGCGCATCGTGTTATATAGCGTAAACACAAAGAACATTTCGAGTGAACAGTCAACAATCTTGTTATATGTTCATGTTGTTTTTTGGATTGAGGACGCATCGTCTAATTGTAATCAAACGGTTATTCGGTTTGGATGGAATGGTTGTTTTGATCACGAGCAGAGATGGGAAACGAACGAAATCTTCGTGTAAACGAAACGAAAAACGAAAACGAAAACGAAAGTTTCGTTTAAACGAAACGAAAAACGAAAACGAAAACGAAAACGAAAGTTTCGTGTAAACGAAACGAAAAACGAAACGACAAAAACGAAAACGAAAACGACATTTTTTGTTTATTATACTATGACATAACTAATAACACGTAACAATTGCCGGGCCCATAAAACGTGTTAGGAAAACAGAAAGATGACAAATATGGAGCATGCTTATCTGACACGACTCTACTTTGCCTAAGGGATTGGATCGATAACATTTGGAGACCAATTTTTTTCTAAAAATCCGTTAGAAGTTATACCGGGTGGACTGACTAAGTATCTTCAACAATATACTTAGTCAGTCCACCCGGTATAACTGCAAAAGGATTAAAATTTGTTATCGATTAGTCAATAAACAATTTCAATTTTTATTTTGAGTAGAACTGTTTTCATTAAATATTCTGATGACAGACGAGTGTGTGGAGACATTAGACACGAAATGAGAGAAACCTATCTCCCGCACCATATTCGAAATAGTGTACGAACGAAATCCAATGAAACGGTTAAATAGGATAAAACGGCAAAACAACGAAGAAAATTTCGCGGGAAAACTGCTGTGACAGAAGAGGCTACCGTATCTTTAGGACACTTTAAAGGTCATTCCGTTTTTCGTTTCGTTTCGTTTTCGTTTTCTGATTTCGTGTAAACGAAAACGAAAACAAAAACGAAAACGAAAATTTCGTGTAAACGAAACGAAAAACGAAAACGAAAACGAAAGTTTCTTGTAAACGAAACGAAAAAACGAAAACGGTATCGAAAAAACGAAAACGAGGGGTCCAAAAACGAAAACGAAAAACGAAAACGACATCTCTGATCACGAGCACGTGGTCAATAACAATCGATGACATTGTTTATGAGTTATAGTTGTTATTGTTTTTATTGAATTGTTTTTCTTTTCATTTCATTCTTAACTTACAAGTTCTGATGACTTGTACATATTCGAAGTCATATAAACCTATATTCCTATATATAGGTTTATCTATTAGATTATGCCAACGGATTGGATCAATTCTAGAGGATCAATACGTGGAGGTTTGATTTCCTATAATAGGTAATGAAGAACATTAATTATGAATTATATAAATTTCAATATTTCAGACTACAAGGCTAATTGGGATGAAATGTCTGATATCAAGGCTGGATTTCATACTGTAAGGTGTGCAGAAGGACTGGCTGGAAAGTAAGTCTACAATTAATATTTAAGGATATATCCTTTTTAGATTTTACCAACAACTTTCAATATGGAGATTAACGACATAATGCAATTTCCATATATATAGAAAGAATGGCCGGAAGAAAGTGCTCACAAATCATTGTAAGTTTTGTAACGACGAACTAATATATATTGGATAATTTTAGGAGAACATATTCCATATTTCAAGAGTAGAATAACCGTCATCCGAATCAAGGACATTTGATACAAAGGTAAATAACTCAGGGTTGGCTAAATTTTATTATTATTTTTTATTTATGTTATATCAGTTGAAATTAATAATGTGCTCTTTCTTTGCCATTAGATGTGATTTAAATTGTTTCTTTGGATGCAAATTATCAAAAATATATACGTCTAAACAAATGAAAGAGTATAGCGTATGTCAAAATAGTTGACGACGCAATCACGCTGCAAATGATGCATACTAATTCCAATTCATTTTCAAATCGATTAGTTTAATATTTTTTATTTAATAAACGTTCAATATAAGCAATAACAACTATTGTCCTTTTCAGAGATCGATGCCTAATGGAAGAGGAAAATTTTAGGGGCGGGGCAAAGGTCTTGTTTAGACAGCCACACGGCCACTGAGGCAATCACGTCTCTTCCTCGTTTATTTCTCATCAATTTTTGTTATCTATTTTTTGATGACAAGAAATGAAAAGTTTAATTTACAAATGAAAATGGATGAAATAAAAATATTGATGACAAACAAAAGAGGAAGAGACGTGGCCGTGTGGCTGTCTAAACAAGACCTTTTCTCCGCCCTTAATTTTTTGCTCTTCCATTAGGCATCGATCTCTGAAATGAATAATAAAAATTGTCACAAAAATAAAATAAAATAATCGATTTGAAAATGAATTGGAATTAGTATGCCGTATTTGCAGCGTGATTGTGTCGATTTTAACTTTCAACTGACTTAGCATATTGAAAAAATAGGTTTAAAAGATGTAGAAGCCCTCGAATGATTTTCATACATATCAGTGATGGGAGGGACTACGTTTTTTTCGAATTCCGGGCTGTCGGGTGATCCTTAAAAATTTAAAATTAATAGACGCGGGACCCGGGAGTGGAACTTCCCTTTACCCCTACCAGGGACTCCACTTTTCCCTACCGGGACTTCAATGTGTTTGTTACAATCTTAATTTTTCAGCAAACGACATTTCCGCATTCCTACCCGTTTCGCAGTGGTAATCTATATAGTACGTCGTGGCAAGGAAGATCGAAACACTACAATGGAGCTATCTGAATCGATACAAGAAGCTCAATTAAATTAATTATTGTTTATTATTTAATTGTTATTTATATAAATAAATAAGTGAATAAATAGTATATTGTTATGTTAACGTATAGGATATAAACCAATATTAAAACGAGGTGAAATAACCCAAAAGCTGTGAGCAAAATTCCACAGAAATGACAAGACCCTGTCCGATGGCTATTCGCAAAGTTCCAACAAACTGTTAGGACGCTCTCCGATAGCTTTTCGCAAAGTTGCAGCAAACTGTTAGGACGCTGTGCGGTGGCTGACTGTTCTGGCTGCAGTTTTGCGCGTGTTTTCATAACAATTTCGTGCAAAACACAGTCACGCCACCGTCAAGCGCAAAGTGCAGAGTTTGATTCACGAAAAATCTATGTTGGTTCGATTCCTTTGAGATCTTTGATATTTTAGTCTTTTTTATAAAAATGAGAAAAAAAATCGAAATTTAAAATGAGATGGTGTAATAATCCGTGATTTTTGCAGATATGCATTTTATTTTCCGACGGGAGCAATTTCCGCTTTTCCTAGATTTAATAACATCCCGATCAATTACGATAAACGGGACAAATTATAATATAATATAAAGATCCTCTGAAATCCATCTATTCTCATCAGTTCCAATTTTATTCAAGCATCTACATTCTACAATAAGAAAAGTAGATTTCATCATAATTTTGGGATTTTTTTCTTCAAATTAAATAAGATTGCACGTTGTTTTTTGTTTATATGCATGTTTCTTGCAGTAAATATTTCAAAAATTTTAACTTTATCTGTAATAATGCGATCAATGCAATCACATGGATTGGTTGAGATAGTGTGATACAGTAAATTGATAAACAACATAATTTGATTCAAATGGAATGCGGAATTGTCCAAAAATATATAAGATGAAATGCATAAAATTATGTTTAAAGTACAAATGATACTTAAATTCAAAAATGCTAATTAAACCTTTGAGATGTATTTTTAGTAATTTTAAAAATAAAACATCCTTAAATTATCATCACACGTTTGGCTGAAAACTATAGGTACTGAAAAGTGCAATTTGAGAGTACTAAAAGAGAAAAAACAATACGATTTAGTAAATGATCTCTATTCTAACTGTAACAATTAAACGAAAACTATGATTTTTCTCAAATGATTATTATGTTTAGCAAAACATTTTAGCAATTTGCCTCCTGTATAGTTAATTTGTAAGACTGCAAAAAATTTAAAATTTAAAATTTCAGAAAAAACTAAAAATGCAGAGCAGTACCTCTTCCATTTTTATAATTATTGGAAACAAGATATTTATATTTTTAGGAGACACAAACGGAGCCAAAATATATTTTATGTTTTTTTTTTAAATAGAAAACTATTTACTGCCGTGTATGAGCAGAAAAAAATCCTTAACTTAACAAGAATAATTTAAAACCTTAATTCCCTTGAGCTGTTTTACAAAATAATGCCTTTACTACTAATGTACAATAATTCGAAAAATATTAGAATCAATCATATTTATTTATCTATCACTACATTCAACTATAGTCTTCTTTCAAAAAACCAAGTCAAATTAACATCAATTTTCTCCAAATTTGAACATTGTTCTCTCGATCCAATTGGTCTTGAAATTGCGATCATTTATTTTTAATTTTACTACAAAATATAAAAGTTTAGTTTTTTTAAATGTTGAATTTAGGTTATTATGGTGAAGGTCGGTTTTTGAATATTCAACTTGTCAAGTATAGTATTATCAAAATATAATTTTAGATAATTCTCGTCAAACGAGTGTAAGATCTTTTTTTTAAATTTCATTCGCGTCATGTATAAGGGAAATATAATTTTTTAGCATTGGTCAATAATTATCAGACTAAATATATAAAATGGGATTTTATTTGCATAACTCAACGGCTGATAATATAGCACAATATCATCCAATTTGTTATAAAATGACAATGACAAAGAAAACGCGGAAATTAATTTCTAGACATATAAAATCATACGTGGTTTCAAAAGTCTTCGCGTCCGAAAATATAATCACCGTTTGATTTAACATTCTTCACCAAAATTTTCCATGTTTAATATTGTATAACAAACTTGCACGTGAAATTTTCAACAATTCCATTGGAAACATTATATTATATCTTAAAACAACTTCTTAAATCTTGTTGGACAAATTTCAAAGAAAATAATTTTAACAGAATCACAACTAGATGAAAAGTTAATTTAACACGACAAAGAAAAGAAAATTATTGATTAGTCCCGTGAACCGACAACTTCGACAGCAAAACCCAACATCCACGGGAAAAAGGCCTTTCTGTATATATGGTGGGAGCGACAAGGAATTCTGTACTCTGAGAAGTCTCAACATGGCGAAGCAATCACTGAAAATCGCCATCAATATTTTGCAAGATCACATCGTGCAACTAGTGCATGAAAACGCATTAAAAATACCAAAATTGGCGGGTCTACACGAAAAACGCGTATTGGTTTATGACAACGCAAGGCCGCATCTTGCTCAAGAGGTGAAGGATACTCTGAAAGAGTTCGAAAGGAAAGTCTTATCGCACCTGTCGTACCCTACTAACGTTCGGATTATTATCTTTTCCGGTGACTTGTGCATGATTAGGCGGGAAGCGCTCTCGAGATAATCAAGATTCCAGTTTTCAATAATTTAATATGAAAAAAACGCGGGAATTAATTTCTACTCATCATATATATATATATATATATAAAGTACTTAATTAGAATGCGTTTTCTCTTTATTTTTAATGATCACATAATTCGTCACTCTACATTTCATTAAGATTCATCGCTGGGTTATTCTCGAGAAAAGCATACGGCAATTCCAATTTCACTAAATTCACTTCAATTATTCCTATGGCATCTAAATAATCGAAATTGAGCGGATAACTAACATCTCAGATTTTGATGCAATTTGGCAAAAAGATTCGTTTTGTGTCTAATAGTATGTGCAAAAAACTTCAGCTTGCCAGAAATATTTCACGATGCCCTAAAGAGTTACTAAAGAGGGCAATGGTTATTGTTACAGAATTTTACTAGCAAAAGTACTGGCTTATAGAGCGCGTTAGATCTTTATTTGTTCATAGAAATTGATGTTATATAGATTGACTGACTAAAAATGTTCAGAATTCAATTCAAACTATTCAAAAAAGTGTACGCTGAAATGAATTATTCAATTTCGTTAAATCCACATTTGCAAATGACCGGTAAGACATGTGCCATTTGTCCATTACCATATGAACACCCAAAAGTCATTTATAAAATATTTAATTGGTATAATGCAACTAACTGAACTAGTAAGTAAAATAATCCGCAAAATATAAAGGTTAGAGGGGAATCTAAGATTTAGCAGGTTAAATTGGAAAAGACCAACAAACAATGACTATGCTTTTTAAAAGTAAGAGCTCAAAAAATGCTCAAATAGTGATATTTGGAAATCGAAATTATTTTCTATATATATATATATACGCCACTCAAAAGCTTTTTTTTATATTTCGAACTTCTACGTGAACATTTCAGAAATATTTTAAGTGACTTTTTAAGATATTCAATCAAAGAATCTTTAGAAAATAAATTTTAATGGCTAAGTTGTTATCAAAGGCATTTAATTAGGCAGTAATCTTATTATAGCGTGTGGCATGGTATGGTAATAAAATGAGAGAAAGTTATAATTTTCATATTGCTTATATGACAATTTTCTAACATTCTTGTTGCTTTACTGATATTCGACGTTTTCATTAGAAGAATTAAGGAATTTTAACCAATACCAATACCAATACTGAACAGAGAAGGAATACTGTAACTTCACTTCGAATGACGGTAAGTTGATATTCGTATTTATGTTACATTATATACAAATAATTATTAACTAACACTTGACTTGAGACAAAAGTTTTATAGCTGCCGGTTGGAGAAACTCCCATGATTGTTATTAATATTCATATATATATATATAACGTTTATTTACAAGTTATTATACAAACAAAAATACATTCAACAAGTTCTTATAACATCAAAAGACAATAAAAATGCTCAGGATTTTACTGGAACAAAACATTTTTGTAAAATCAACTATTTCAGAATAAATATGATTATTAACTTGATCGAGATTTAAAATAAAAATACATCGTCAAACCAAAGCATAGTTATTTCTTAAAACAAAACAAGATAAAAAACGAGATCACCAATTATAAGTTGCAGTTTTACCCATCCATCTCACCAACGTCAGGGTGAATGAAAATAAAAAAAAACTGCTGGAACAACAACCGTTTGCTCAAAAGAAAATAAAGCATATAAAGCTCTTCCATGTATTCGATTATCCAATTGATTATTTTCAATTCGTGTTGAATATCGTGCCCGTAGTCAAAGAAATAATAAAATAAAATAGCTCGAATAATAAATAATAAATAAATGAATCACTTTGTAGCCATCTAATATAAATAAATAGTCGATTCCAATATCCTTCTTCGACTTAATAATCGATCATGTTTAGTATTTAAAAATAAGGCAAAAACTGATCGAATTAGTAAAGATCGGCACAATCTTCGAGCGAATATCTCCATGGCGGTAAACATGTAGTCATTTGTTTACTTTATCTCGTTGTATAATGAAGACGATTGAAAGGTTTTGTGTTGGAAAAAAGTGTGTCGCTTGTTTTAAGAAGTAACACCAACATAATTGGGTGGTGCTATAATTGCGTTTTATAAGGCCGACTCATTGAATTTTGTTTTAGGGCGTGGTCCGCCCATTTCACACCGTCATCAACTATGTCCTGTTTCTTCTTATTCTTAGTTCTATTATTATCATCATCTAGTTGAGAGATCACTCAGTGGCCCTCTGTTTTGTACCCACACTCCTCTAATTAGACTATCAGTATAAATTCCAATAATATTCCAAAGATAGCCTATTCCAACAATAGCCTAGATTATCAGAAAAATGCAACTATTAGAGCAAATACTAAACAACATTCATGTCATTTATAGGTATTACACTGAACGTTGAATTATTTATTTTTGTTTATAAACAATTTGCAACATAAATTCTTTATTTAATGAATTGTATCATATCCGAGAAATTTGCGAGTCACCTGATGCCAAAAACATTTAAATCATGACATGATTGTAGTTTTAGAGTAGCATATTTGTCATTTCTCTATAATCAGAAATAATGTTCATTTTGTCTTATTGTCCTTTTCAGAGATCGATGCCTAATGGAAGAGGAAAATGTTAGGGGCGGGGCAAAGGTCTTGTTTAGGCAGCCACACGGCCACGTAAGGCCATCACGTCTCTTCCTCGTTTGTTTCTCATCAATTTTTGTTATCTATTTTTTGATGACATGAAATGAAAAGTTTAATTTAAAAATGAAAATGAATGAAATAAAAATATTGATGACAAACAAGAGGAAGGGACGTGATGGCCTTACGTGGCCGTATGGCTGCCTAAACAAGACCTTTGCCCCACCCCTAAAATTTTCCTCTTCCATTAGGCATCGATCTCTGAAAAGGACAATAATAAATTGTTGATATATTAAAATTAGAATAATTATATTAAATAGTAAAGACAATTGAAATTGAAAGTACTTTCACGCACGCCAGTTGAAATGGGTAAAGTGTTAAAACGTAAAAAAACAGAGCACTTTAACTGACCACATATTTATAATTTTAAATTATAGTCGTCGCCAAATGCGATTACAACCGCAAAATGTGGCGCACTTTTTTAAATATCATTTTTTAATTTAATTTTTATGATTTTCATTATTTTCAACATTTATACCGTGATTGAAACAACATCTAAAACATAATCTTCAATTTATTTAAGCAAAAAAAGTATAGAACGAGCATAAATAAGAAAACAATCATACAAATTAAATGAAAAAATAATATTTAAAAAGTACGCCACATTTTGCGGTGGTAACATTAAAAAAAAATTAAAAGAAGCTTTCTAGTCCTCAAAGAATTTTCAATTCATTTTTTACGTACATTTATTATCTACTGCTTTTTGCATATTTATAATTTTCAGAGATAAAAGTAAAATCATTGATGCAATTGCAATATGCAATTATTGAAAAACATAAACTTTGAAGATAAATAGACATGATAATGATAATTTTTATAGTTTTTGCAGCTACTTCTTGACATTTAAACTCATTTCCCAGTCATATTTAAAAGATTAATAAATAGAAGATAGAATAAAAATTATAAAAATATAAGAAATTGGTGACTCATTTTCATAAGAATTTATATAATTAATACCCTCATAAGAGAGTTCGCAGAGTTGATATTAATGCTCTAACATAATTTTAAAAATTAACTCGATATTATTAACGCTAGAACGACATTAATCCTTACCGTAGTAAGCTATTCACCCTATTTCTATGATTTTAGAATATTATATTTGAATATATCAATTTTCAAAAGGGACAAGAGCCAGTTTATAATTTAATAATGCAAATTTCCTAAGAAAAAACTTCTACGTACTTCTACGTACAAATTTCCGAATAAATTCTATTTTTACAGGTGAAAATACATCTTGCTCATATAACTTTTAGGGTTAGAATAATTTCGGAAAACTGTGAAAACTCATATAATTTCAAAATACAAATAATTATGAATCCAGCATACGTGAGAGTTCGAGAAGCCGTTTCTAAACAATTTTTGCCACGCCTATTTGTCACTTTCAACTAATTGATTGATGCGGAATAATTAAAGGATTCTTTTATATGAAAGTTAATAAAAGTTTCAAAGATTTTAATTACTATTATTTCTCATTTAGTTCGAATTAATGAGAAAATTGGCTTAATGGAAAATAAGGTAGTCTGTGTGTAATAAGAAATTAAAAAATTAAATATTAAAATCAAATCCCTGACTCTTTGCCTCCAAGCGAGACCACAAAATCCTTCCATATGATACTTTAAACCATTTTTCTCTTTGTTTTATGCGTCTGGGTACATCCCGTATAATTGAAATTAAATAAATTTAATTATTAAATAAACCGTAGGTAAATTAGCTACCACATATAACAAACAAATTCGTCAGTGAGCGTTTGACAACAAAATTACATATTAGCATAGTTTTTTGTAAACTAATCTATCGTATAATACAATAATACAATGGCGGTCGCATATATCGTAAATGGGATAAATGAGTTTGCTCATATAACTTGATAATATTTGGGATGTTTGACACAAAATAGTCACAATAAACTTTTTCTTCTATTCATTTTCTAAAAATTCCACGCGGGAAAAAATATCGAAAAATTGACGTGGTGTGTGTAAATACCCAAAGCTCACTCAAGACTACATTCAGAAATTAATTTAACAGCATGATTTAGATAATCTCAACAAACATACACTTTTTCAAAAAAAAACACGGTTCTGGGAGCCTTGATTCTGAAAAGAACAATTGAAGATGTGCATTCACTGCATACAAAAATGTGGACACCGATGATGTAAATAGAAGAATGTTAGAAGAATGTTAGAAGAAAGAGGAAGTTTTAAGAAGTTCAATAAAACAACACATTTTTCAGAACATTTGGTAAATTATTGCGTATCCCAGAAATTCTAATAGGATTGGGTTCACTTTTCCTTCTAACGAGATATTAATTATTTTAGAACTTATTATTCATTAGATGACATCATTTATTCGTGATAATATGTCATCATTACATTCTATTATTTATCGAATAACATGAGTAATTCGGTCAAAAGCTTTCGTTCCCTTCCAGTCTTACAACATTCGACAAAAGGGCGTTTCAAGCGAATGTCTATTTCAAATACTACCGTAATAATTTGTGTTCTAATGCTGTCTTCTTGTTTCGACAAGTATATTATTTATGGCAAGAGTTAAAATTGTTTGTTTATTCTGAAACTGATCTCTATTAAATGAAATATTTCAGTCGAGGATTTATAATGCATAATCTTTCATCCTATAAAGTCTAATTTAATCAGTTGTTAAATGAAAAAAAAACTGTTGGTAGAACAACAATTAATCCTTCAATTAAACTAGGGTGTGGTTGATAGTTAATTGAATGAATAAACATAAACACTCTGACTCCTACAGTAAACATCGTTTGTATATCTTAAAACAAACAATAGAACAGATCCCAATTAAAAATAGCCATTCTATAATCCATAAATAAATTGGAAAGAGTACAAATCTAATCGCCATTAACTAAATGTCTAGCCATTTATCAAACTTGAACTAAATCATTTGATATCGAATTATTTATTGTTTTTTTTTGTTCTTGTTTTACTATTAATAGAAAACCTATAAATTACTAAATGATAACTCTGAAACTCATTGTCAATATGAATATCAATTAGATCGGTTATGGTCGAAAATCGAGTTGTTGGAAAAATATCTGTGAAATTTTATTTGGGGAAAAACAAATTGTTTGGAATGATAGATTGAAAAAATAAATCAATCATTTGAATGATAAATGGTAATCAACAGCTACGACACAATTGACCGATAAATTGATTTACAACTTGTGATGATTTGTTTTATGAGGAACTGACGGAATAGTAATGGATCATCTGTGATGTATGACAGGTAGCAATAATTGAAAAACAATTATAAATATAGGGATTTCTATTATTAACAATAATCAAGAAGAATTATGACGGTCATAATTATTGGAAAATCTCATTTTGTTGAATATATTTGAAGTTTTTTCATTTTGACGTTTCGGTTGGCGTGCAGTTTGGCGTTTGATGGATATATACATTTACACGCCATATGGAAATGAATATTTTACATTATTAAACCGCGTTTTTAAAAAATTTCAATTGCCGCTCATATATAATCGCTGTCAGGCAAAGATATATGCTTTTTGCCATAATATAGGTCGTCAAATAAGTATTTGTACATAATGAACATAAACAAAAACACAATGAGTGAGAAGTTAGACAACAATAAATTAACTTTTTTCATTGCTCTTCAAGGTTCTTCATTCCAGGATCTTACCATACTATTCTTAAAATGAAGGCCTTCGTGGGGTCTTCGTTTTTTCACTTCTTCGCTTATTATGGCCCAGATTCAATGCTCGAGGCTTTGAAGTTGATGCATATTAGGATGAAAGAATGAAAAACTATTGTTGCACAACAATACAAAACAATAGAAAATTATATCCCACTTTTTTATAGAGAATTATGTCCTTCAGATGCACTTGATATTGTAAACTGTGCATACCTTTCCAGATTTTTATTTTAGGTACATATTTTAAAATAATTCCTAATTGAACCAATCCAGGTGGCCTAAAGGCTAAATTTTTATCAATAATTTTTTAAAATATTAGAATTGGTAGTAAGCAAAATTAAGTAAAAATTTTGTTTTTTTAGGGAATGGCAAATTTCAAATGCCCCATAACTCATCTAAAAGGTGTGATTTGCTGAAATTCGTACAAATAACGTGAACAGTTTGCAACCGAGCACATAATATGGAAACGCCTTTTATATTATTGGAGCACATTTTGAGCTGATGTTCTGTTTCAACGCCGCCCAGCCGATATATATATATAAGGAAATGCTACTTTACTTCTCTTCCATTTTCTGATTTGAAGCTTCAATTCACCCGTTCTCTTGTCCTTACTCAATTTGTGCCATCCACACTACACTACACAAATCAAGCGTGGAATCCTCTTCGTTATCCTCTGCCAACAGTTTTGGCTTGACCATTAATTCCCTTTCGAAGTATTGCCAAATTTCTTTATTGAGTTAAATACTATTGTCTGTTTTTTGTCGAATATTGATACACGAGCCAAAAACATATTTTAATCAAAGGGACACAAAAACAGAAAAAAAAATTTTCTATTTTAAATTATGTATCAAAAACTACTATTATATATTATAAACTAAGTCTAGTTATATACTATTGTTCAAGGAAATAACTCGCTTTCTTATATTTTCCAAAGCTTGGGCATACAGCTTGAACGTTGATTTGTTTTACACCATCCACATAAATTATACGTACAATTTTCTTTTTTTTCCGGATCTATTAACATCACAGAGAAGGTTTTAAACAATCTTTTAAAAATTAAATAAAAATTTAAAACTAATCTAAGCGAGTCTGTTCACAAACCGAAATAACTAACGATTTAATTCGTTTCCCTTTTTTTAACTTTTTCATCACTATATTTGAGTATGTTTTCTGAGCTTCCAAGCTAAACGCTCCATTTGACGTGCACCCGTACTCGAATTTATACCTAACCCTTTACAAACAAGATGTCCAGTAAATATTATATTATAGCACTAATCATTGCATGGTAATTTTCTAATTCATGAATTTAGTTGTTATATTAACTAAATTCAATATGCTTTCAGTTTCACATATAAGGCTAATATGTCATTTAATAAACAAACAACATATACCTTAAACTTGACAAATGTTGTTCATTAAAACGTGATATTTCCAAAGTATTTCTGATAATTGTTTTTTGACATTGCTATTCGCTAGTAAATTCTTCCTTGTTTGGCTTATTTTCAATTATTTTCGCATCAACAAGGGATAGCAATTTATGATAGCAAAATCAGCTCTTGGTTCAAAATGTTTATTTTCTTTGAAAAAATTTTATTACAAAACGCCCACTAATAAAAACTGAATTATTTGTAAACGGTATATTAAAGGATCATTTCTTATAAACCAAACTACATGAAAGAGTAGAAGATTAAGATAAAACTTTCTCTACTTTTTGATGAATATTACATATAACGGTTAATATATTGGTTTCATAACTGAAGGGGAATTAATTTATAAAAACAGGAGCTTAAAAATTGAGTTTGAACCTTCCTCATCGTGAAAATTCAAAGCGAATGAGTTATTTTAGGATAAATCTATATTATTGACGTAAAAATTTGTTTTAAAATTATACGTGGAATTTTATAAATCGAATATTGCAAAATCATCATTATCATTCGGCGCGAAAGAGTAAAATTTGGTTTTAAAGTTATGCACAATTATGCAAAAATCTAACTTTTTTTTTGCAAGATGCGCAGTGATCGCGATGGATATATACTTTGTAAATTTTTTCAAATAATTTCTACGTCGGTTTATATATCATTTACTTTAAAAATCTTAACATTTTCCAAAAAATTTAGATTTTAGCACGTCAACTAAGCACATTTTAACTAAGCTCCTTTAGCGTACCAACTGGCGGGGTTATTTTCGGTTAATAGGAAACTACTAGTCAACTAAACGGCAAATCTCAACCTTGATGATCTATAAAAACAATTTAAGCAAACTATGGTTCTTTTAAATAAATTTTTAATATCTCAAATGAAAATGGCTATTTTCCAATATTTTTAAATTTTTCTTGTAATTATTCACGATAATATTTAAAAATGAAGTTAGCTATAAATTACATACATTCATGTTACTAGCTTAAAACCGATACGTTCTTCTAAAAGTTCTTCTAAAAAAATATAAGGCTTATTATTAGAACTGTCATTTTGTTATTATTTTAAATTCCAATGATTATCTTAAATTATTAATTTTCCTAAACTCTGCAAATCGAAACTGCAAAATCTTATCGAATTATGATATATTATTTGATACTCGAATTCCAAATATAAATCAATTTCTATAAATAGAATGATCAATGTCTAATGGACAAACGTTTTGTGTCACTGTTAATTAGTGATAGTTAGTTATATATGATCATATAAGCAATGAATTTTTGTCGAGTGAAATTATCTGTCTAATTGAAAAGTTTGCGGTTGCAATTTAACACATTCACTATGTAATTGTACAATGATTTATTAAGGTACCAATTGTTCCAAACATGACAAAAATTTTCGAGAATTTTCGTTTTAATCTGCAATGTTTCCCAAATTTACAAAGTATACGAGTGGATTTAAACGTGATTGATTGAATCAAAGTTCAAAGATGGAAATTTCAGCTGTCATTTTTGTGTTATTTATGCTGTAAATGTTAAACAACAACTTAAACGTGTTTATTATATAGAAAATGGTACGTGATAGTAACTAATAGAAGATGATGTAACAACTAAATATGATCATTGGCAAATCATGGGCTTTTAGAAAACACATACAATATAAGTATTGCAATATATTTATTATTCTATTCACGCCAATAAACCACGCTGATTTTCCGATTTTTTTATATCTGAAATTGTTATCGTCTTTATAATGAAACATAATTCTCAACAATTTAGCTTTTCTTAGACTATATAAAATTAATTACATCTTCACAAAAAATAAATTTGAGCAAGTTTACTGAGCTAATTTTATTACCATGCGCATGGCCATGCCAGTGTGCGCCAGTCAAAAAGCCGCTCACCAGCAAGAAGAATCGTAAGCGAGAGTTGCCTGAGCAAAATCACATGTCAATTGGAGATATATGTTAGGTAAATTTCTTACAATTAGATTGTGATGAAACTTTGCAAAAAAATAGTTTTGGGGGCACAAAAAAATTTCAGCTCCCCAAAACAATTTTAAGGTACCGAATGTTTTTTAAATGTTTTTAAAACGTGAAAAACTAAACATTTTTCTTTTTTGACAATAAGTTTTCATATAAGACAGCGAAACACATCAACGATGGTTATCTTGTGCCCCTGGCGAGATCCATTTTAATAAGTAAGTCCACGCGACCCATCCCATTATTTTTGAAAGTCTATTCCAGTCTGAAAATTTCTTTTATGAATACCTCAATAGCATACTTCTAACGATTATTAAATTTTCAACAACTTTTTCAAACCTTTTTCTGAACCTTGCGAGGTTTTCAACTCGGACGCACGCCAACTTTCTAATAAAATGAGATCAGGAAACGTACTCAAATCTAACTTTCTGTAAAGATATTAAAGATTTTAGGTAGTTTAAGGACATCCTAGTTTAATTGTCATGAGCAATGTTTTATTGAAAAGACGTAAAATTTTCAGATAGACTTAAGGTGGCACGCCAAGTGGTATGATAATAAAATGAACTCACTGTCAGTAAACGTTTATCTTTATCTTTACTGTATCTGTTAGAAATATATTAATGTTTTTTATTGTTTAAAGAAATCCAAGTCAAATTGACGTGAATTCTGCTCTATTGAAAAGACAACAATTTTTGGTCACGCTTAAAAATTGGAAAATCGTTATTTCCAGTAGACGTGCGGCGGTGTAACACCTGATCCGTATTCCTGAGTGTATTGAATAGTTTTAATAGGAATTACTGTGTTGTGAGTCGAATTCTTTCCTCTCCACCATAACACCGAAATTAATTAGTATTTGGACTTTTTTGTTTTGCGTCATATACATTATGTGGAGCAAATTAGGAAATTATCCCCTTTTATTTTATTTCAAAAAAGACATAAATGTTAATTTTTATAGGAAGAAATTGTACGATTCCTTTATATGGTTCCTCACGTGCTTAACGTGAATTGTTCTCTATAAAATGTAAAATATCTTATTTGAACAGTTGAGAATCAGCCTTTATAATAATTATTTCTTATTACATTTTACTAGTTTATATAAATTTCATCACAGCGTCTATCCATTAACATTTTTTATTGCAGATTCCACTCACTCAATGAATCGTCATCGAATGATCTGGATAGTTCCAATCTTCACTCTTTACCGTCGTATCATTGTGACGTCACAAAACATAAACAATAATTATGTTCGACAGTTAACATCTCGTTTGAATCAAAATTCATCAATTGCTTGCATCAGCAACAAAAAGAATATGGTACTAATCAATGTGTTTTGCTGCTGTTGTTGTTATTTATTGTGTTTGTGTATGTCGGGTTCTTTTAATATTTCATTTTCCATGTTGAAATTTTATAGAGACACCACTTAATTTTTTGTATCATTTGATCTGATGACTGATTGATCTGTTTGGCGAATTAGTGAACAAGTCGTTCTTCGAATGCTTTCGACTTTGAATGATTGCTTGTTCAGACAATGGTTTCCATGTCTTGCTTATACAAGAACAATATCGAATTGTTAATTAACATAATTGTTAATCGTCCATACAAGTATTGAATTCTGACATTCGTGTGTAAATACACGTAGGCACTGTAATGTTAAGAATATCAGAATCCGTTTATATGGAAATAGAGATAATTATGGACTAGTGAGAATTGAGGATGAAGAAATCTGGAAAAACGAAAACTGGAATAAATTTTGAAAAATTCAGAATACGTAAAAATACTGAATCAGGAACTCGGAATGAATAACTTGCCGGTATCTGGAGTGTAATCAAATACACGCCAATTGAAAATAGCATTACTACCCAGTTTAGTTGTGTATTTCTAATTGCCACGTAAATAATCTAGACTGATTTCCACTTCAATTTACTAGATTTGGTCAAAATTATATAATTTTTTTTTAAATATCACAATACTGCCATATTTACTGCGAATCTTTCAAAAGACTGTAGGCAAATTGCAGAAACCACGCCCTTAACTTTTAATTTAAAATTTTTCGAATATGAAACAAATTAATCACGATTAATCAATAATTCTAAACTTTTCAAATGGTTCTAAACAACAAATAATTAAAATTCGGAGAAATTACGCTTTCAAAAATAGTTTTTTTTTACTATTTTGGTATGGTAACTGTATTTGGTATAGTTACGGTAATTGAGTCCATTGAAAGTATAAACCTTTAAAAATCATAACTTTGCTTAAAATACGAATCAAATTTAAATATAAATATATTATTTCTTGCCATTCTATCAAATAAACCCTTAATCTCAAAAATTCCATATAGTGGTTCCGAAAATTTTTTAAAGTTTTGTACATTATTACGTCATTAAAATGATTCAAAAAATAATCTACTAACGTTGTAAAGATTTACTTATAGTACAAATGTTTAAAAAAAACTATAGTCTGTGTGAAAACGTGAATTTCGAAAAAGAATCGCTTAAACCAGCCGTGTGTGTTTTTATCTATAAATTTACCTATTTGGACCAATTAAGAATAATTTTCTGATTTTGTATATCTAATTGTTGTGCAAATTTAGAAATTTTTTTCATAAAAAGCACGCTCGGTAATTTTTTATTATTGAAATATTTTATAAGTATTCTCATAAGACTTAACTAACTAAGTAAGCTTGCTGAATATAATAAGTCGTTAAAAAATATAGGTTAAAACGTTTTTGGAAATTTTTTTACAAATTGTTAAAATATGGAAAAATTAAAGATTTTCTACATACCATTTTATTTTCATGGCCTCATATTTCTACCTGAAGTAGTAAAAAACAACGAAAACAATGTGTATATCAGATGGGCGGAATTCTGGATTTCGGAATTTAAACTTTAATGACTTAAATGAGAAATAAGAGAGAAAGTTTTTTGAAACCAACGGACAGAGGCTAGACTTGAAGAACCGACAGTAGTCGCTTTTTTAACTTTAGAAATAATTTGGCGTCAACTGTGATGGAGCTTGTTAATTGAAAACTTTTACCGTTTTCCATAAAACGATAAAAGAATAAAAAAATTCTGATAATTTTCTTGGGCAGCCTCGGAAGCATCTTCAATCATTGTCGAGTGTGACCAATGATTGCGTCATCTTTTCACCTGCCCACAGTTATAGAGACTTCAAAAAACTGTGTAATTACACGAAAAGAATGCAATGTCAATGAACGAAATAAATAGTTTACATCGTTCCAGTAAATACATCTGTAAAAATATTCGGGGCAAAATACAAGCCTTCATAATTCCAAGTAAAGTTATTGTTGTTTCTATTGTTTACCGATTATCTATTTATATATAGCTTTGAACAAAAACGAGTCGATAAAGGTTAAACGAATGAAGGAAGGTTGAGTAAAGTTCATTTTGGATAATAATGGAATGTTCAATTTTTGTTTCGATTTGATTGTTGGTGATTATGGAACAAACAACAAAGCATGGTTCATTTTGTGAAATTTTGTTAGAAAAAAAACTTGTAATTTCCATTTCAGGGAAAGTCGTATGTGATAGAAGATTTTGTTTTACAATGAATTTGATTTCAAATTATCATTTTAAGAAGTGAAAACTTTCCAACACCTGAACTTTTAAATATTTGAACGAACTGCTTAGTCCAAGTTAATAATCCGGAGATGGGTGTAATGACAGTTTTTGAATTTCGGAATCCGGAATTCGAAATGGAAAAATGACCGGAATACAGAATCAGGATGAAACTTAAAAGATTATAAGTAAGGAAATTGTGGTCTGGCTTGGGAGTAAATAGAAAGGTGTCGATTTAAATTGCAATATGTTTACTATTTTTCTCACCTTTTGCTAGTCATAAAAACAATATAATGACAAAAAATGATTTAATTAAAAACCAATTTATTAAGAAAAACAAAAAAAAATATTGTTAAAAATAGAATCGATATAATAAACATATTGAGCCTTAATTCGATACTATTCTCTTTCTAGTCACCCAAGCAAGACCACAATTTCCTTCCTTATGTTCCTTTAAGCCATGTTTCTCATTAACATAGATAATTATTTCTGTCGTATCGTTATTGTTTATAAGTTTATATATTTTTTTAAAACTAAAATTAAACATTAAAATATAATTAAAACTTCAAAGGAAAGACAAATCTGCCTACGATAAAGTAAAAGAAACATTATTTCCCTATTTTTAAATCAGTTATACAAGTTTACACTGGATAGCTACAGAATACTTTTATATAATTTTGTCATGCATAATTTAAACATATTAACCAATATAAAATACCTCATTCAAGATTTTAATTACGTCAAGACAACATCAATAATTTAGTTTTTTACTATGATAGTGCAGTTTTTTGAAACATCATTTAAAAAAGAAAAGTTCGCGCCTCTCGTACTCTCGCTGTGACTCTTTTCTGATTCACATTATTTGTGTTGTCTCTAATAAGTGTTGTGTCCCTTTGAGAGCAATATGGTTTTGTCTCGTGTATCAAAAAACTGCACTACGACAATAGTTAGGTATATTTCTAAATTAGAAATTTAAAAGAAACCTATTGTCGTAGTGTATTATGGTAGTGCAGTTTTTTGAAACATCATTTAAAAAAGAAAAGTTCGCGCCTCTCGTGCTCTCGCTGTGACTCTTCTCTGATTCACATTATTTGTGTTGTCTCTAATAAGTGTTGTGTCCCTTTGAGAGCAATATGGTTTTGTCTCGTGTATCAAAAAACTGCACTACGACAATATCTTATTTTTGGTTTGCCTGAACCGTATAAATTTGTACTCGCGAGCCTTTTGAAGCCTTATTCTCTCTTTCGTCAGTGTTACTATTTATTTTGATTTTTTGATGTCTAACGTTAGTCTAACCATGATTTTCATTTTTAACGACTGATATCATCTTAAAGACATATCGTAGATAAACTTCTGAGAGACCGATTCAACTAAAAAAAACCAAAAGACAACTCTCCTTTCCTGAAAACCAATTTCTCAATTAGGTAAACGCCTAAAGACCAAAGTTTGTTTTGTCCTTCTTAACTATCATTTTTCAATCAACATTGTAATTATTAGATTAACAATCATATCAATTGCAATTTACAATAAACGCAACTAGCGACAAAATAAAAAATTAATTATTAAATAACCTACAAATTTTTTGCAATAATGATTCATTAAATTCCTCAAATAGTTTAACCACTGCTAATTTCACTACTTCTCACTCTTGTGGGTTCCCTTTTATAAATAGAACTAGATTCGATATATATATATATATATGACTTTCAATTCATTCCAGTGTGTAACTTTCTATTTTTAGAATAATTTTCATAATATTACAAGCTTCAACAATGTTGTTGGTTGGTATTTGTGATAAAATGTTTGGTTTACAAAATATTCGAAGATTAGATGGCTGTAAACCTTGCTTATTAGTTTATTGTCTACAAAAAATTGGGGTTTTAAAAAATATATATCAAATGAATTTATAAAAAGAGGACCTCAAAAAGTTACGAAAATCTTACAATTTTAAGCTTCATAGATATGATATTCCGGGTTTTTAAAAATTTTAGGTGGAAATTTGCTTTTCACGTAAAAGTCGAATGCATTAAAATGCGTTTAAAAATTTAACAATTTTCATTTTCCATCCGCAGATACTCGAAAAAAAACTAAATTTGCTAGATATTTATTTATTTATTTATTTAAAAATACGTGTACTAGACACGTGATGAAAAGTAATGTAAAACACCACAGAAAAAAATTAACTAAAATCAGACAATTAAAAAAAAATAAATAAATAAAAATAAAGTTTGGCAAAATTTAAATAATTTGGATGATATAGGCCTTTATTAAATAAAAATGCCAATTTTTGCAATTGATAGGACAAGGTCCCAACAGAATGTTTAAACAAAATGTTATGTAAATTGAAAAGCGCTACGAATTCATCAATTCCTTTGGGTTTATTATTGTTCTTCACAAACTAATTGGAAATATATTACAATATTAATTGAGTATTGCTCCGGAGCAGAGATGGTAGGGACTCCCCCCTTTACTCATCCAGTATATTTCCTCAAAAAGGGCGCACGGTTGATAAAAATTTGAAATCCCGGGCTTTGAAAAATTGAAGTAAAAACAATCTATTAAATTAATTCAAGAAAAATAAGCAATGGTTTATTTCTCCTATCGCCGTCTGTCGTAATATCAAATTTAGCTGTGCTCTTATAAAAGCTAATGTGTTTCTTCCAAGTTTTGCTTGTATTTTATCCTAATTTTTCTAGTTTTAAGAAATTTACAATTTATTTTCTTCGTTTTGGATTATTTTCAAATGGTTTAAAGGAAACGTATAACAAGCATTTTATAGACGTCGCCAAATGCGATTACCACAACAAAACGTAGCGCATTTTTTTAATCTTATTTTTCATTTATTTTTTAAAATGATTTTCCACATTTATTCCACGTTTGAAACAACATCTAAACATATTCTTCAATTTATTTAAGAAAAAGCAATATAGAACGAGCATAAACAAGAAAATAATCATAAAAATTAAATGAAAAATATTTATATTTAAAAAGTGCGCAACGTGTTGCGGCGGTAATCACATTTGGCGACGACTATATTTATTTTAATAATTTAATAAATACGCAATTTTCTCACAATTGGAATTCTCAGTGCCTGTCCCCGGTCCCGTGTAGTGAAAAATAGAAGTCCCGGTTCTCGAAAATCCACCTCCCGCACGGGATTACAGATAAGCGGGTCTTTGGCAGAACAATTTATGAGCTCTCTTATTCCTTTTTATTATATTAACAGTAGAGTTTGATTATTTTATACTATTTTCAAGACTATATGATATAAAAGGTAATCGAAATCATTAAAAAAATGGAAAATTAAATCGACACCATTGTTTCTTTGCCTCAAGCTAGACCATGAGATGGGCGGAATTCCGCATTTCGCATTCCGTATACCGGATTCCGAAATTTTATATTTTAATTACAAATTTCGAAAATTCACTGTTTATATAAACGTTAACACCAGATAACGGAGGAATTACAGATTCCTGACATTTTTAGATTACGAATTCAAAAACTGTCATTCCGTCCATAAATAAAATAAAACGATTATTACTTTCCACATTTTCTTATTTATGCGCGTCCTAACCGTTTTTGCTTAAATAAATTAAAGAATATTTGTTTAGATGTAGGTCGTAGAATAAATGTGAAAAATAATAATAATCATAAAAATTAAATGAAAAAATGATATTTAAAAAGTGCACCACATTTAGCGCTGGTAATCGCATTTTACGACGACTATAATTATAATTAAGTTTTTAAAAATGTCGCACATTTTCCATATGACGTACTATTATGATAAAATAATGTAGAAATTACAATTCGGTGGACGAAGCACTAAAACTGATAAGATGATTTAAAATGAGTATTAAATAATTAAATTATCGATTTTTAATATATATTCTTGATTTACTGAATGACTGAAAACGAGAGAGTTTATCTGAAGATTTATGATTATGAAACCAAGGTTAGTTAGGATTTTGTTGTTATTTTAATTGCAATATGTTTATTTTTTATAAACTGACAAATTAAGCTAAGATACTTTGCCAATTTCTTGTTCTTTGTGCAAAAGAAGATGGAGCTTACTATTCTTATCAAATTATTAGAAATTCAATATTAATTTTCAGTATTTTTTGGATCATTTTTAAATGGTTTCAATGAGGATGTGAAACAAATATTCAATTTATTTTAATAATTTCACTTTATTTCATTATTTCTGTTATATTTCTTAAAAATTTCTAGTTCACTTTGGATTGGTTATTTTTTATTTTTTATGGAATTCAAATTGAAATTTTCAATATATCATAACTTTATAGTATTACTTATTTAAAAAAATTTTTAAATGACTTTTTACCGACACTATGATGGACGTAAGTAGAATCAAGTAGAATCTGATATCGCAGAGAGCATTGTAACATAAATTCGGCACACCAAATTATTTGTTCGATTCAATAAATGAAGAAATTATTTTTTTGGTCAAATCTTGAGCGATACTTACTTGATGAACTAATCGCGAGCATACCGAGCATGATATTTATCTCAATGACTTTACTAAATATTAATCTAACTTTTATCATTAAATATTCATGAAAACGACATTATTCGCGAGGTATAGTATAGTTATGACGCGAAATTTATTTGGTTAAATACTCCTCAAAATGTTGGATTTTTTATTTTTATGAAAATTGATATCCATGGGTTTTCCATGATCCTGAAACCAATGATTTCAGTTTTAGATTTTTTGATTAATCGTAACATATAGAAATAGTTGTTTTTGGGGAAGGGTGTCATATAGTTGTTATGCGCACTGGCGAACACCTTCAGATTATTAATTACCATTTTCAAGGAATTTTCCGGATTAACGACATATCATGGACTGGTTCGAATTTACAATTCAAATACGTGGCCATCCAGAATCTTCTGGTCTGTCGTTGTTTTGTCATGTTTATCCTTGTTTATGATTCATGTGAGTTTTTTCGCATTTATTGTGTGACAGATTCTGATGTGAGCCTCTTTGTTCTTATCAAATAATAAGTAAGCCCACGCAGAGTTACAGTAAAAATGATTTAACAATGCAATGATATATCTTACATATCATTGATAGAACAGTTTTTCATAATTACACGCCAAATGAAAATAGTGGTTTTTCTATTTTACTCTGTGTATTATAAATTCTAGTGGGGAATTACACATTTTTCCTACGTAATTTATTCACGTTTTCATCTATCTAAAATGATGTTAAATTATTAATTTGAGAGACGTTACTGAGCTACTTTGTTTTCATTTTCAATTGGTGTGCCTATTTCAGTTTAAGAAAGTTCAAATCTTGTTTCGGCTGATCTGAGAAGTGTACCACATGAAATGTTGATTAAAAATGAACACAAGTGCTTTACAGCACCATTTATACCAAGTTTTAGAAAAATTAAACGTTTTATTTTAGAGTTATCGACTAAATTCCGGGGCGTATAGTTTTTTTGCTATAAATGCTCCTAAACTTTTGCAGCCTTTGATGAAATTTGGTGTTTATGCTATTTTCATGATCCTGAATCCAATGATCTCATTTTTGGATCATTTGATCAAAGCTAACATATAAAAATAGTTTTTTTGGGGGGGGGGCGTCATAGTTTTGACGCGCAGTGTAGTTAATAATGTTTATCAATACCTTTTATGTTGTTAGGGCCATACTATATTATTAAAAACTACATGTTTTATTATAAGAATGATGCAAACTGTCCTTACTAAAAATACAAGAATTAGTTTTTTTCTGATTTATCGTCATTATGGGGTGTGGTAGAATAAAACTATAACAGAAAATTATTCGATTGACAGAGATTTTTCATTATACTTGAAGTAATTTTTTAAAATTTAAGTACGCCATAATTAAACTATAATTTCGAAAATGTTTTATAAGGGAGAATACTTTACTTACTTACTTGATTACTTACAAAAAAAATAGTCTAATTTAAACTTTCATAATAGAATCCTAATTTAAACTTTCTCACAATGACTTTTTTCGTTTCCGTAATAATAATTTAATGATTTTGCATTAAATGAATCCAGTATGCTTACTTTCAATGTTTATCCTTATTCTATGACTTTAAACCTTTGAATCTCGTAGAAATGATTGTACAAAATTGTACAAAGTAAACCGCTATTAGATTATCTTATAAAACATAGATAAAAGAAATTTTTAAAGTTTCTAAAAAATTTTATTACCCTGGGACCAGGTCGGCTCAATCTGTTATGAAAAATATAAAAATTCACAAGTATTTTTCTTGTTTGTATTGATAATTGTCTTTCTCTGGTTTGAGAGGATTACAAAAATTTTCCATAAGCTATTCATTAAAAAATTTTTTTTATTTTACCTACTTTTGATTATTTTAGAGTGGCTATTTATTGCTCGGATATCATTCAAAACCCACACTATTTCAAATAAACACAATAGTACCAGAAAACGGTATTCACTTTCCGGATATTACAATTTGCAATCATATGCCGATTGATTATGAAAAGGCAAAAAGCTATGCAAACATGAGTGATAGTCTTCTTGAATATATTATTCAATTTTATAATGATATCGATGAGTCTTTTGCGTATTTCGACAAAGATTATCGTAAGCAACGGGAATATGAGCAGTTCATTGAGAAGCATCGTAATACCTATGGAATTCAATTCGATATACGCGATTTCATTAAAAATATCAGGTTTATCAAATAATAGATATTAATATTTATATAGGAAATTTAGTAAATCGTGCGAACAATCACTGGTATCTTGTAGTTTTGGTAAAAAGATGATTCATAATTGTTGCGAACAAGCCAAAGAAATTATGACAGATTTTGGATTATGTTTTCAGTTGAATTAGAATATGTTACAATTGTGAGAATTATGTTTCAGATTCTCAAATAAAAATGGAAAACTAAGGCAATACTATAGTGGTGATGGCTATGGATGGCAGTTTGTATTAGATGCTCGTAATTCGAATAATGGTAAGAAAATGTATAAAATTATTAAGCTTGTAGAATGGAAATGCTCTAAATGTATCAAATTTATAATTTGAATTTTTTTTCCTATCAAGGACATCCTTTTTCCTTTTTTCGAATTTTCTTCGTTTGTGGTTTTTTAAGGAATTTTTTAAAATAGAACTCGAATAATCATAAAAGCTTGGAAAATGAAAACTGGAATGTAAATAATATATAACAAATAAGAACACAAATTTTAAGCTCAAAAATGGTGCACACTCCTTTTTTGCAAAGAAATATTATTCAAAAATGTGTGCCTTGTTGTGTTCAATGTAAAATTTTCTCTACTATCTCCTATTCTTGTTATAACTGATTAATAAAAACTTGTACCATAAATTAATGAGATTGGAAACTTTTAGAAAAACGAGATCATCAGTTTTTCTATGTTTTTAATCTCCAAACAGGCACATTTGATTTGCAATAATACCAGATTGAATCATTTGATTTTTGTTTGATTCAATTGAAATAATGCGGCATTTTTTTATTGAAAAAATATTTAAAAAAAGAAAGGCCACGCCCATAACAATTGTCGATTGAATCGGACATTCAACTTGGAATTAAAGTAATAAAAATGTATTAAGAAAGTAATTAAGACCTAAAAATATTTTTAAATCTACACTTCTGTTTCTTTTTGCCAAAACACCCAAGTGTTTTTAAGCTCAAAATAGATTATATTTTGACAATGTATAATAAAAATGCACGCAAAATGAAAATGATAATTTTATAATATTTAAAACAGTCACACAATTTTACACGTTTTTATAGTCGACGCCAAATGCAATTACCACCGCAAATTTGTGGCGCACTTTTTTAAATAATATTTTTTCATTTAATTTTTATGATTTTTATTATTTTCAACATTGATTCCGGGATTGTAACAACATATAAAAAATATTCTTCAATTTATTTAAGCAAAAACTGAAAACTGAATATTCATAAAAATTAAATGAAAAATTATTTTTTTTTTTAAGTGCGGCACATTTAGCGGTGGTAATTGCATTTGGTATCGACTACAAATAAAACTTTGTTTGTCATTTTGATAAGAAGATTTTAAATTATATAAGAGCGATTTTCTTACTCTATAACTATATATGTGAACATTTTCTCAGCTCCTAATTCAACCGTCACATTTGACTTTAAAATTTTTATTTTTTCAATCGATATATATATATATATTCTATTTTGTATTCTAGACCACAAAATTGCATCAATCTACACGGATCATGGCTTTCAACTAATTGTTCATGAGCACGAAAAACAGCCACGTATAATTAACAATGGAATCTCCGTACCACCAAATGAATTTTTGCATGCTTCGATGAATATTAAAAATGTACCGTTACTCGAATTGATTGTAATTCGAACTTCTTTCAGATATCTCTGCTAGAACGAGACAATTGGGGAGTTTGTCAAAACGATTGGAGGGAATCGCATTATGTTAACTTAACGGTAAGTCAGATTCTATTATTAGGTATAACCGAACATTAATTCAAATTTTATTGTACTTTGATTATACACTCATAGAGACCGTATATAAAATAAGAATAATAATGTGATAATTATTGTGTAGACTCATTGTAACTATTGTCACGGCCCGAGCTAATTAGCAAATTACTTAATGGATCATAAGAGACGAAGGTGTCGATTTAATTTTGCGATTAAGAACGCCCTGATTTCGAACGAGCTCAAAGAGAGAGAGAGACTACAAACTGCGGATTAGACCAGTCTGAGATTCACAGAGATCGATGTGCACACTGGTAACAAGGAGTGAGGCAAGGCGACTCAGCCTAAGCGACCTCTTCGCCTACGATCTTCAGCATTAAATCTTTATTCCCCTGAACGGATACGCACTTTTATCTTCAATCAAGTGGCAAGGGAAGTTTGAACTTTAACCTGGGGGTTTCAATACCTGTGAAGCTGGATCTTCACCGACGGCAAACCGAAAAATGGACTCCTACCCACGACTAGAATGCAGGAAATTACAGATGGGACAAGCGGATCAAGGAACGATTCGCCGAATTTTTGGACCATGAATCAAGGACAGCTACATTCGAAAGAAGAAGATTGGGAATGCTCCAGAACAAATGAACGTGGTCTACTATGGCGAGATGCAGTCGTTCGAGATGGAGGGAGATAGTTCAGATTCAAGCTCCTAATTGTAATTCTCCTAAGTAAGTAAGGTTGTTTATTATATCGCTAACCTTTTGTCATTTTCGAATTTAAAAACAATAAATTTACACAGAAAATTATCTTGTTATAATTATTATTAAAGTAACAACACATTTAAATCTAAATAAAACAGGAAATGAATTGAAAAGATAAGCGAAATAATTAACAAAAATTTAAAATTAAATCGGCACCGTTGTCTAAAGCGAGACCATAACTTCCTTCCATATCTTCCTATAAGCTTTTTTATCCATACGTCGGCAATATTTACAATTAAAAATTTAGAAATATACTGTCTTAATACACAATAATATTTTTTCATTCAGCGTGTAACTTCTTACGCTCATTTTTCAAAGTTTCATCACGCTGTTTTAGAATTATCAATTTTTAGAATTATCATTCAAACTGAACAAATTTCAGTACACTGCTCCGCATTGTGAAGTTGAATGTCACCTGAATCGAACAATCGATATATGCGGATGTGCTCCACTGAACTTACTCACAAACATACATCAAAATTTCTCCATCAGAGCTTGTAAACCCATAGAAATGCCGGAGTGTCAAGAAAAATTGAACGGTATGTTATAAGGCAGAGAATATATTTATTGGAATATTACAGAAAAGTATAGAGAGAGCTGCTCCTGTGATTCAGAATGTCATTTATTGGAGTTTGATATATTATCAAGCTACTCGGATATTCCTAATTTTGTTTATACCAAGATGAAATTTGATCAAGATTATATAAGGTATGGTTTTTTTCTTTTTTTTTTTTTAGAAAACAGTCATTGATGAGATATTAAAGAGTGGCCGTCTAAACGAGAACCTCATTTTGTTCTAATCTTTTCCTCTTCCATTAGGCGCCGATCTCTGAAAAGGACAATATAATAGTTTTACATAATCATTCGTATTTCAGCCAGAATATTTCAATGATTTCGGTATTTTCGAGACAAGTTGCTTATGAAAGACACGAGCAACAGAAACAACTACAAACTGCTGATTTATTGTCAAATATTGCGGGAAGTATGGGTCTTTTTCTTGGAATGAGCACAGTTTGAAAAAAATGAGTTATATGGATGAAAATGTATTCTTAAGGTGACTTTGCTCGAAATATTTATTTATCTTTTCAAATCTGTTTGGGGAACGGTTAACTCGGCGAGACAGAAACAGTTTGTGGAGGCTGTAGCAGAGGTAACTTTTTATTCTTATTGTAGAAACAGTGAATAATACGCTAAACATCAATGTTGAGTTCTTTTGCGGAATTCGTATTTGATTAGAGAACTAGGCTTGTAACAATAACAGAGATCATTGTGAAATATGTACCGCGGTTTATAGGAAAGTAATTTCTCCATTTTGATTACATGATTTGAATTATGGATTTAAAATTCTCTCAAAGTGTCTATTTCGCTTTTTTAAATTTTTACTTACGAATGGTACTTGAATACTATGTTCCAGAGATGGACGGAATGACAGTTTTTGGAATTTTGGAATCCGGAATTCGGTAGAAAATTCGAAAACCGGAATACGGCATTCCGGAATTCTGATCATTACTGCTTTATAAAAACAAGAAATCAATTACTATAGAATCAATTAGAGTAATTTATCGTGTATCTCACAATATTATATTTTATTTAATTTTGGTTTTCAGGAAGAAAGAGAGAGGCAGCAAAGTTTGATTATCATTCAAGATGATAATGATGAATCTGCAACTCAAAATGACAATATGGTATTGTTTTTCATTTAAATTATCAAATTAATATTCAAATATTGTCATCAAAACATGACAATTTTTACGTTCTTTTAATTATTGGATTCAATTATCATTGTATTTCAAAACATAGTTTCGTACATAGTCGTCGTTGATTGATCTCTCTAACAATAATATTAATAATGAACCTTCGGGTATGGAATAAAGCATCGAATTTGACGAATTATTGCACATTTCAAATTTTTAATGGGATTGGGCATACATATCTTTTGTAGTGATTGACCTTTGAGAATAAGTATAAAATAAATGCTTATTTTGTAATAAAAAAGTTCTATCTCGGTTTGCAGTTAACGATACACGTTAACTGAAGCTAAGAGCAATTAAGCCATATTTTATACGATATTTCTAAAGTCTAGTGACTAAAATTCCCTAGATTTTTTTTTTGAGAATATTCTAGATGAACCTAACCTAATTTGCTGTGGTGGCTGTTTTTCAGCTACATACTGTAATGACCTCATTTTTTAAATTAAATTATTCTATAGCAAATGCGATTACCACCGCAAAATATGGCGCACTTTTTTAAATATCATTTTTTATTTAATTTTTATGATTATTATTATTTACCGCATTTATTCCACGATTTAAACAACATCTAAAACATATTCTTCAAGTTATTTAAACAAAAGAGTATAGAACGAGCATAATCTAGAAAATAATTATAAAAATTAAATGAAAAAATAATATTTAAAAAAGTGCGCCACATTTTGCGGTGGTAATCGAATTTGGCGACGACTATATATAAATGCTGTCAACATTCCCTAACGTTTTTGGCAATAAACCGAACAAAAATTTTAATTTGAAACTTTCAATATCGTTTGTTCGTTCAAAAATTCCTCAATTAAATCAATTTTCAGTCAATTCGTCCAACTCAGGCAAATGAACGCGAAGCTCGTCCATCAGCAACGCCAATTCATATCCATTTGGACCGAAAGAATAGTCGAATGGTTAAGAATAATTTCATTTTAAAAAATTAACAAGAATTTCAGTTTATTGGTGGAGATCTCTTGTCAGGTTCTCGTGGATCTATTAATGCTCCAACACATCTTTTATCGCCATTATCAAAGCATCGGTAAATTTTGCAGTTTATTTCTTTGTTGAAGTAGGTGACAGGCAACATGTTCAATTTATAACTTTAAATATTACGAAGAATGTGTGTGTCTGAAAACGTCAATTTAGCTAGGCTTTTCTTAAACTATCTAAAAGTAATAAATATCTTGCCGAAAAGTTAGATTTGACCACGATTACTGATGTTATTGCCTTATCACATCAGTTGGTGTGCGCCTGTAACCGTTTGTAAATTGAACCCTTGCATGTTTAAGCAAAAATAATGCGTTTAAATATTGATTGTCGTGGTCATTTAGTATGAAATGATTTCTGTGTCTTATAAATATTTTTTATTAAAATTTCTTTATATTTATTTTTAGGAAATCACTAAATGTTGCTTATTTGTCACGTCAAGATTCGGCTCCGAGCAGTTCAGCTGTACCCACATCCGGATTTAATTCAAGCGTTGATATGCTTCCTCCAAGAACTCCTGCCCGGCGAAGCAGCTCAGTGGCGCCGCCAACGTTCTTTGGAAGGAAACGACAGAGTGACGTTGGAAGAAATGAATTATCGCATTATCGCGAGCCACTTCAACGAAAATCATCGATTCAAGCATTTAAATCACAATTGCTTTAATACTTGGGAGTTAAACTTTACTGCCAATTGTATAAATAATTTTCAAATAATAGGTCGATAAGGAAAAGTAAATTTGTCGTATTTCAGTTATTTTACTTGTTTTATTACATATGCGTCTTAAACAAAATTAAAATCATTTTAATCGCAGCTTCCCATCGTGAAAAGGAGCTAAAAATGCAATGTGACATTGCAACATCGACTATAACTCTGATCATTTTCAAAGAAACTTTAAAAGGCGTGAGCGCGACATGCAAAATCCATTTCGTCGGATGCTAATAATATTTTCCGAGCAAGCTTTTCTTAGCTCAATGAGAATAATTGTTTTTCTTTATAAAGACTATATGAATCAGTGTGTTGTAAAGTCTCGGTTGTGAAGTAGTGGTAATTTTTAATAGAAACTGTAACGAGCTACAGGGTTGCATCGCTACCATTCCTCGTTAGCTACACATTGAGTCCAAGACAGAGAATGAACTGTTTATTGTAATATAATAATTACTTATATACCCTTTCTCAAGGGGCGTGGCTTGATACTAGTGTCTCAGCCACTACAAAACAAATCGTCTTAAAAACTAGAAAAAATGCATGAAGTTGGACTATTTTATATCTGACAATTGATATTGTGATATATTGTCCTTTTCAGAGATCGGTGCCTAATGGAAGAGTAATAAAAGAAGAGAAAATGATGGGGCCACAAAAAACATTTTTCTCAATTCCTCTTAAATATGTGCTGCCCATAATTTCGTAAAAAAGAATGGCCGTCTAAAAAGAGAGGCCGTCCAAACGAGAACCTCATTCCATCCTAATTATTTTCCTCTTCCATTAGGCACCGATCTCTGAAATGAATAATAGTATCTGGATCATTCGTGACGTGGCATACGTAACTATTATTATAAAGTTAAGAGGCCACTCGTGGCAAGGTGACCACCTGTGGCATTAAAAATTTTGTCACAACGGTTTTCTTTTTAGGAATGAGTTAATTATTGTTAAAAAGTCAAAATTTTAAATAATTAAAGAACTTCTTCCTAGATTATTGTGAATATGCAAGACAACCTTTAAATAGACAACCTTAATTCTCATTTTCATATGGCGTATGCCCACTACATTAAACAATTTTTCAGTTATTTAAAGCTAAATGGTCAAAGTACTTATTGTTAATTAAATTTAATTTATTCAAATATAAAAACAAATCAGGATCGACAACGTAGAGATAAAATTAATATTGACGGTAAGTATATCACAGTGGAACCAATCCGGACCCTTCTCCCATTAAGGTTGCCATTGTTTGTTGTTTAGTTTGAATTCGATATATTAAAGAATGCGCCCCATTGATTGGTCTAAATGAATTAGTTTCATAAATATTTGGGTAATTAATTCTTACGGGTTTAATCGCTCAATGATAAACTTGTCGTTTGTCTCTGTTATAATAACACCTTGAAACACTCCATGTTCAAGAGTTCCATCAACAGTTGAATTTGAATCTCCTAATAATACCGAATTAAAATTTATTTTAACCAATTAAACCTTCTATATATCCCTGATAATACACCACCGACTTATTTATGCTATTGATTCTGATCGTGTCACCGCTGGATAATAGCTCCTCTTCGCTCTCATTGGATTCACAAATCTTTTGTAAATGAAGAGTAAAATTACTGAAAAAGAATAATTAAGATTTCACTAAAAATTGAATAACCGTTTGAATGCTGAAAATGATAACAATGCGACATCGCCTTCCCCTACAGTACATATTGCATCATTCCCGGATCCAGAAGAGTCGTAGTCATCATCGTTACTCTCCATTAGCTCTATTGGTAAGTAATCTAATAACTCATATTCACGTAAGCCGTCTGTCGGCTTGGGGGTAACTAAAAATATCAAATATTTTTATTGACAATTATTTATATATAGTTTACCTGGATTTACAAGAAAAATAATAAGAACGAGTGTATGATACATTGTAATATACAATAAATAAAAACAATTGGGGAAAAGTGGCTAATGACAAAAGGCGGAGCAGCACTTAATCGCTATCATTACTGAATCAGCGGTACCTTCAGATCCTTTTCGCGATAAAATCTTCTCATAACGAATTTCCGTGTTACTAATAAATCAGACAAAATTACTTATAACGTTGAGGATAATAATTAAATAAGTAACGTTAATTGTTTGTTGAAATGCGTAATAAAAAAATATATAGTCGTCGCCAAATGCGATTACCACCGCAAAATGTGGCGCACTTTTTTAAATATTATTTTTTAATTTAATTTTTATGATTATTTTCTTGTTTATGCTCGTTATATACTGTTATAGCTTAAATAAATTGAAGAATATGTTATAGATGTTGTTTAAATAGTGGAATAATTCTGGAAAATAATAATAATCATAGAAATTAAATAAAAAATAATATTTAAAAAAGTGCGCCACATATTGCGGTGGTAATCGAATTTGGCGACGACTATACTGTATCAAATTTTTTGAAGACGCATTGCAAACTTCTGCGTGTTGCGACAATTATAAAAAGAATGAGTTGTCTTTGGTTTCTCTCTGTTTACAATACTCTTGTTGCTCATTTAAAAAATTTAAAACAGTCTACAGAGTCTGCAGTCTATACATTAAAAAACGGATGTCTACAGGATCAGCTGCTCTGTTATTTCTATTTTACTGCAACTGTTTTCATTAAATATTCTTATGACAGACGAGTGTGTGGAGACATTAGACGCGAAATGGGAGGAACGCTTCTCTCCACCCACATTCGAAATAGTGCACGAACGAAATTTTTTTTCAATGGTCTCAAAGAGATCATGAAACAAATACCTCTTCAATTTGGGCTGCCTACTTTTTGAGACAACACAATGTGCTGAGAGACAAAAGAGTGGCGTCCAAACGAGAACCTAATTTTGTTCCCATTTTTTCCTCTACCATTAGGCACCTAGCTCTGAAAAGGACGATATATGTATTGTCCTTTTCAGAGATCGGTGCCTAATGGAAGAGGAAAAATATTAGGATGGACTGATGTTCTCGTTTTTTTTTTTTTGTCTTTTTTTTCCCCCCCCCCCTTTTTTTTTAGACGGCCATTCTTTTTTACGAAATTATGAACAGCACATATTTAAGAGGAATTGAGAAAAATGTTTTTTATGGCCCCATCATTTTCTCTTCTTTTATTACTCTTCCATTAGGCATCGATCTCTGAAATGAATAATATATTTTTTTCGTTCAGTTATTTCTTTTCTGTTCAAATATACTAAAATATTTAACACAACGTGAAAAGTTAATTTTATCAGAGGAACCGGTCAAATAGAGTGAGATTAAACCGAGAAATCAAGTGGTGGCCAATCAAAAACCATTCATAAATTAATAAATTAATCGGGATTATATTGATGTACACTGCAGGCCTTAGATTAAATACAACGAGTTTACAAAACATTTGGGTCAACAATTCAAAATTTAATTGTACAAATCATCGTCATCGTTGTTTCCTCCACCACCGACTGGTTGACCGGATCCTTCGTTTCCAGATTGTCCCGGGAATTTGAAGTTGTTACCGAACCCACGAGATTGTTGAAGAGTTTGAGCAAACATTTCATATCTAAACATTGATAATTCGTAAGGCAGATTAAGAAATAAACATACTTTCTAATGTCATTGTCAGAAACTGAACGTCTGGCAAACTTCATAGCCTCTTCAAAGTGAGCGCAGGTAATTTCAGGAACTGGATCAGCCATATCATCTTCCATTAATTCTTCTCCGCGAGCCCGTCTTTCTTGTCTCTCCTTCTCCAATCGAATCTCTTTCTCAATTGATTCCCGAATCGCCAATTTACAGGCCCTGAATATAATGATTTACAAAATAAAAAACTATTCAAACCGTTGACAAATCTCAGTAAGATCGGCTCCAGAAAATCCAACAGTATTCTTAGCCAAATGGTTCAAGTCGAGATTAGCAGCAAGTGGGGTCTTGCGCAAAGATGCCTTAAAGATTTGGAGTCTCGAAGCTTCATCTGGGAGTGGAATGTAAATAAGTTGATCAAGACGACCAGGACGAAGCACAGCAGGATCAATAATATCTGGTCTAAACGTAACTATGAATTTAAGCAGACATTAGAAAAAACCTGTTAGTGGCCCCAATAATGAAAACATTCTTTTTGGCATTCATTCCATCCATTTCGGTAAGAACTTGGTTAATAACACGATCAGACGCACCACCAGCGTCTCCAAGATTAGCTCCTCTGGACTTGGCAATAGAGTCCAATTCGTCAAAGAAGAGAACACATGGAGCAGCAGCACGCGCCTTATCGAATACGTCACGTACATTGGCTTCCGATTCTCCAAACCACATGGTTAAAAGTTCAGGACCCTGAAAAACGTTTCTTTACGTTCTTTACTCGCTACTCATACCTTTATCGAGATGAAGTTAGCTTGGCATTCGTTAGCAATAGCTTTGGCAAGAAGAGTTTTACCACAACCTGGTGGTCCGTAGAACAAAACACCGCGGGACGGTTGCATTCCAAATTTGAGGTATTTCTCTGGGTGTTCCACAGGATACTGAACAAGCTCTTGCAATTCTCTCTTGACATTTTGCAATCCTCCAATATCGCTCCAGGTGACATTTGGAGTCTCCACAACAGCTTCGCGAAGAGCAGACGGCGACGACTTACCCATAGCAAACTAAACAAAAACGTAAATTATATAACTAAATTATATAATACTCTGAAGTTTTCCATTGTAACAGCCAAAGAGTTCAAGACTTCAGCATCGATAGTATCGTCTTCCAAATCGATAAGCTCCATCTTTTCGCGAATTTGCTGAAGCGCAGCTTCCGAACAAAGAGAAGCCAAATCAGCTCCAACGTAACCATGTGACTCATTAGCAACCTGTTCTAAGTCAACATCATCGGCTAATTTCATGTTCTTAGTATGAATTCGCAAAATTTCGAGACGGCCAACAGCGTCAGGAATACCTAAAATAAACTGCACGAATATAAATGCATCTAATATATTCTACCGATATCAATTTCTCTATCAAAACGACCGAAACGTCTAAGAGCACCGTCAATAGAATTTGGTCTATTGGTAGCAGCTATAACAACAACATGTGCACGGGTTTTAAGACCATCCATAAGAGTAAGTAGTTGAGATACAATACGCTTTTCAACTTCTCCATGGGCCTTTTCTCTTTTTGGTGCAATGGCGTCAATTTCATCAATGAATAGAATAGCTGGAGAGTTCTTCTCGCATTCGGCAAATGCTTTCCGGAGATTTGATTCCGATTCTCCCGACATTTTAGACATGATTTCTGGTCCGTTGATCAAAAAGAAGAAAGCGCCAGTTTCGTTGGCTACTGCTCTAGCAATCATAGTTTTTCCTGTTCCTGGTGGTCCGAAAAGCAAGATTCCACGTGGTGGCTTGACACCGATAGCCTTGAAAAGTTGAGGATGTCTAAGTGGAAGTTCAACCATTTCCTTTATTTGAGCAAGTTGCTTTCTAACACCACCAAGATCGTCATATCCAATTTCATTGAGAGCTTCCTCCTCTTCTTCACGTTTTATCGGATCTCCTTCATAGTGGATAACAGTATCCGGAGCAACAATACAAGCTGGTGATGGATCAGTTTCAACGACCTTGAATTCCACACTTCTCAAAGCTCCTTGGACAGTGAAGATATCTCCTTTATGAAGTGGGCGATAAGAATCAGTGAAGTATGGCTTAAGGAAAACATCAAAAACGTTGCTAAACAAATAAACATTATTAAACGATCAAGCATACAACAAACCCAGTAAGACCTTCGATAGTGTCGTCAATAGGCAAAACATGGATTCTCTTTCCATATTCGAGTTGAATGTTGTTCAAACTAAAAAAAAAATAATATATAAGCAGCATAATTTCCTCACAAAACCTGACAACATCTCCAAGTCTACTTCTCAAGTTATTGCGAACCACTCGATTCATCTTAACCTTTTCATTTGAGCATGAGTCTGACGCTAACACGATAGCAACAGTTTCTCTTCTCTTTTTTCCTTTAATGAGAACTGTATCACCACGGAACAATCCAAGCTCATCCATCTTGGCTTGTGAGATCATGACAGTAGAGTTGTCATCATTATCAGATTGATCAATTATCAAACGATTTGGTCTTACTTTGTCCTGGAATTCTATTATAAAGAAAAAGATCTATTCATGATAAAACCTTAAGAATTGCGGTAGCAAGTTCATCATTTTTCTTTTCTTTCTCGTCCTTGTGTGTTGGAACGGAAGCCATTTTTAACAATCGGCTGAAACAAAAACGTTCAATAGTAAAACATTAAAAAAATAACTGATTTTTGCGGGGAAAAGATTTGATTTATCCAGCCAACTTATTGATAAGAGAGTATGAATTTCAAATTTAATGAAATCTATTAATAAGGTTACGTTTGACGCATAATCTTTTAGTAATACTAAAAAAATCTTAATCTATCATTACTTATATTACTTATAGGACCAAAAATGTAAAATAAAAACTAAAAAATAAGAAAATATTCGGAACACTCGAACATTTTTGATGACAAATGCCGAACGATGACGATTGCAAAGAGTCGCTATAGAGCGAAATTTCATGAATAAAATTGGCGGAATTTCAAAATGGCGCCGATCTCATTAAACCCACGTTGCTTTACAGTAAACCTTATTTCTCGAAACTTTTAATGGAAATTCATGTTGGATAAATAATTTAATTTAATAATATACTTTTATGAAGGGTTTTGTGGAATATTTATTTCTAATATACGTTTATAATCAACAAAAGCATCATATTAAAGGAAACGTAATAGATGTACAGCACAGTTTTCGTACCAATTTGAGGGAAAATAATTTAATATGCGATTGATGCGATTTGTTTTATATTGTTGTTATAGCTAATTATATTACATAATTAAACAAATAAACTTCAAATCTAATAAATATTACAACTTTAAGTGCCTTAAAGCACTGTTAGGCAGCTTCATTTTCTTTAATATTCAGCTATCCCAAAAGACGAACATATTTCGTTTTAATATATAAAGCAATACAAAAAGTTTGGTTCACATATAATCAAACACGTTAGTCTCTGAAAGCCTAATTTTCCGTATATTATAAATACTATTATACGAAAATGTATATTTTGATTTCCAGCTAATGGATAGTAATTTATCTACTACAAGCGATGAAACTAATTACAACAGGGAAACAACCTTTAAAAGAAATGAATATAGAAGGTTGAACTTTAACGATTCATTTATAATTAATGGTTTCAGGCATAGACGTGGGTCTGGAAAAATATCGACTTTCTCTCGTGGTCGGTCAAATTTTTCATCCGGAACGCTACCTCGTCGACCTGATGAAAGCACCCCTGTGAATACCTTATCCACCGGACATTCATCAAAAATTTTAATAAAGTCTTATCGATTGGACAGGGAAAAAACATATAGGTTTCTAACTTTAAAATATATTATATGACAACCTCACTCAGAACAAACCATATTCCACCAGATAGAAACGAAAATGGTGGTTCGGATGAAGAAATATCGAGAATTTCAACCACATCATCCCCTCACATTGAAGAGGATGATGTTGATGACGAGACTGAACGTTTTGGTAAGGGCTTTATTATATTTATTGATTATTATACTTAACGAGACTGTAAATTTCAGCCGTATGAGTATAATTAAAATAATTTTATTAACGCGGAGATTTTGAAATATCGCGAAATGAGAATTTAAAAGAATATTGATCTGGAAGACTAAGAATATAAGCTTCTATTGAGCTATGCTGAAATTAAAAATCAATTTTATTGTTAAAACCGTTTATTTTCTATTTATTTTATTGAAAGACGCAAATTATTCTGTGTTTTTATCTACGACTATTCAATTATTGTTTTTTGCATAATTTTGTTTCTTTGTTTATCTCGCAATAGTCTCCATACATTCATTATCAAATAGAATTTAAATTTCCAAGTGTTGAATAGAATTCGATTAAAAACTATGTTCCTATTATAAAACCTAACCTCTCTTACGGTCTTAAAGATAATCTAATAACTAATGAATACTCTACAAGATCAATTTTACATATAGCAAGTCTCACCAAGTCTACAAGTTAACAGCAAGTTTTGCCAAGAACCGTTTCCAATGAACAATAAAGTTTTTCCTAAATACTAATATAGTTAAATTAGTTTTAAAAAAAATAATAAATTCATGATTTGAGAAAACATTTTTATTCCACGATCTGGTGCATTTATAAGGATTTGTACGAGATATGAAGTTTCGATTTTCCTATATTGAAAATATTAACTTATAATTTGTAGGTAATTGTATTTTTGGTTCTCGCATGAAATAGTTTCCATTCCACTACCAACTTCTTAAAATCACAATGGAATGTGAAAACAAAATCAATTATTATCTCAAAATATCGTCAATATTTAATCATTACGCCGCCAAGGAAAGAAGTCCCACAGTCCATTAAAACGACAAAAATCTCTCCTTATCTATAATTAGAGAAGTTTCCACTATTTTCTCCCAAATTGTCAATTTTTCGCAATTTTGTCATCATTTTTTTCAAAAAATGAGTGAAATAATCATTATATAAAAAATAAATTGAAGATAAAAAATAAATAGAAGACGAGAATTAAACACTAACGTAATAATGGAAAAAACGATAACGACAATTTTTTGAATAATTTATAAGACACCGTGTGCTCACTAAATTAAAGTTCTTGTGACCGTCTTGTTGGTTGTTGGTCGTCTTTAGATTTACAGCTCTTTTTGATGTATTTTCGTTAGTTAAATATTGACGAGCATTTTTAAGTTAATTCATGAGCGGATCAATACTAATAAATCAAGGAAAAACTATCGGAAGCCATTAAAATCAAACTTTGCGTTTTTTGGTTATTGCGTAAAATAAAATGCGTAAGTTCAAAATCTTGTCGTAATATCACGACCTATGATTTACTTTGAATATTAATTGATCTCATCTAATCATCAATCTAATTTACATATTTAAATGTGCTTTGATGGCCGTTTTTTACGCAATAACTAAAAAAACGCCAAGTTTGATTTTTAATTGGATCCAAACTATCATGCAGTAAATTCAAAACAAAAAAAAACATGGTCTAAAATTTGCAAGGCCACGACACAATTCAAAATAAGTGCCTTAGGGTTCTTTTCCTGACGGTTATTATTAAAAATATACGCAAAACGCTAAATTAAAGTAAGTAGAGGAGATAGAAATTACATTCGCGAACGCCGCACGCCAAAGGAAAAAAAACGACGAGCATATTTTGAAAAAAAATCGCCTTCACCTAGAAAGAAAGATCAACAAATTTGATCACGCTGTCAAAAAATTTATTATTTTTTGTTGTTTTTTGTTTTTTGTAAACAGTTTTTAGACTATTTTAGAAGAACGAGTGACTTTTATGAAACGAAGGTTATTATTGCTCATTTAAGGGTTATTATTACTCAAATATTACGAAGTGAATTGTTATGGGTTTAGTTTGCACAATAATTTTCTATCAAAAGTTAGCAAATTATTCTTAATTAGTGCTGATGCGAGCATTTCTGAGTATTGCTCATTTAAGTGATAATATTTTGATAATAATTTTTCTGCACAGACTATAGTCTTTCCAAAAATATATTTGATGAGGAAAACTTAGCACCGTTAGAAGATTATATTGTTGAAGTACTTTAGGACACTAAAAATAGCAAAACTTTAAAATCGAATAACTCAAAAACGATCTTCTAAATTTTGACTTTAAGAGTTTATTGATACAGCGGTGAGTAATAATATCCTAGTTGCCTTTAAATTAGATTCGACTTCTAAGCAAAGTTATGATTTTTAAAGTTTAAGCATTCAATCGACTATAAAATACACGTCACTTACCACGTCATGTTGAATTTAAAAAAAATCAGTATTTTATGAACAACACAATGATGCCGCTCACGTTTCATAAAAGTCACTCGTTATCTTAAAATAGTCTAAATACTGTGTTACAAAAAAAGCACACCTTGTAGCACATATATGCTTGAGAAGATATATATATATATATATATATAACATATTCTGTGTATAACCGTAATACGTGAAACCTAGGAAGGCGTGGAAACATGTTTATACGAAGTAGGTAAAGATAACAGATAGCAGCACTGCTATGAAAGACTACCAAGATTTATGATTCAGTAGTTCTTAAAACAAATACAGAAAATCGTGGGTTCTATTCTTTGTCATTCATCCATATCGATGAATTCATTGAACAATATTTTAAAAGTAATTTATGTAAAAAAAATTTGCTGATTATCATCATGCCAAACGCTTTCACAGGCACGGTGGAAACGTTTTTCACACTCGCTGATACCATGGTCTCGATTCAATGTACAACGACCAGAAAAATTTAATCCACCGGCAAAATTATTGTTTCTTTTCATAAATCTTTTAAAAACGAATGAGATGTTTTTCAACATCTTGCAATAATTAATAGAAGAACTTATTAAAATATTATTCATTTCAGAGATCGTTGCCTAATGGAAGAGCAAAAAATTAGGGGCTGAGAAAAGGTCTTGTTTAGACAGCCACACGGCCACTAAGGCCATCGAATCTCTTCCTCTTTTGTTTGTCATCAATATTTTTATTTCATCCATTCTCATTTTTAAATTAAACTTTTAATTTCTTTTCATCAAATAATAAACAAAAAATAGTTAACACAAATTGATGAGAAACAAAAGAGAAATAGATTCGATGACCTTAGTGGCCGTCTAAACAAGACCTTTTCTCCGCCCCTAATTTTTTGCTCTTCCATTAGGCATCGATCTCTGAAAAGGACAATACAAATATCATAATCTTGCAAATTGCATAACAAATCGACATAAACATTATAATTATTTAAAACACGTCGAAATAACCACCAGTAATAACTATACCATTCCATTTGTTCCGTCCACTCGCTGCTGCCACGCTTCTCACGCAAGAATTATTTTCTTATTTAATTAAGTTATTTCTTATGCCGGACATTTAATGGTTTATGCACGTCAATAAAGCTGTCAAAAATAAACTTTGGCGGCTCATATATGGGATCAGAGAAAAATTGCGCCGGTTTTGAAAACGGATTTGGAATCAGCGCATCCGAATCTATCAATGGTGCAAGTCTCATCAAAATCTCAAGCGGACGCTAAAGTGACTTCCCTTGTTATATGTATTTTGAAACAAAAAAGTACCAAAAAGTACTCATCTACAAATACAGAGTTAGCTTGCTTCGTTGAGTTTCGTTGAGAACGCTGGAGGCCAGTGATAGGAGGGTGTATGGAAAACTGAAGTCCCGGTCCCGGTTCCGTGTCCCGCGTAGAGATCTTCGAAAAATTTGTGTCCATGCCAAACAGGGAGCCTACCGGCAATGTTCAACGTTTCAAAAATCCAGAGACCTATTGATTGTTAGTGACTGTTTGCTCTAAATTATCTCAAAATATAAATAGTAGAACCTCTACCTTTGTTTCCCACTTTCCAGTTTGAATTGGAGAGTGTAAGTGAAAATATAGCAATTGAAAAATGAATGAAAATATTTTAAAAAATTCAGTTATCACGCCATTTAGATTCTCACAATTTTCAAGCTTTAGTATCGACGTTTATCGTTTGCTACATTTATATATATATATATATATAGATAATCTTTAATGAACCATACTATAATAATTAATGACAAATTGGCGTCCTATTATTTTTCTGAGTTCGGAAGAAACTGGCTACTTATAAAACATTGATATATTCACAATTATCTGTTTTATAAATAAAGTTTTAGATTTACTATCATCTATTCAAGATTCGCCATGTCCAACAGTTCATAGTTCATTTATTGATAGATTTGCTTATCCAATGAATCGAATGTACTTAAATGGTTTTAAATGTTAAATTAATTTCACGGTAAAAGTTTATCATTAATTTTAGAAAGATCATCTATCTACCGTTTCCGAAATAATCGGCTACTTGATCAGTCCATACGCCGCTTCTCGTTGCCATCCACTCATATCTTATATGAGAAAAATCGTCACAAAGGTGGACCGAATATAACTGAGCAAGAAAAGGTATTTAATATCTCATGATAAATTATTTCAAATAATGGGATAATTGTTAGGTAACAGAGATGTTGAGAGCAAAAGCAGCTGAACAAGAAATGGAACACAGTGGGCTTATGGATGATTATGCATTGTAGGTTTTTTGGTGTTTTAATATTGTTTACTTTTGTCTGCTAAATAATTGTTGGGTTTATATATTTTTTGGTAATTATGCATATTATAAGAATTTATAGGAATATAGATCTCGATATTCTTGTAAAAATAATAGGACCAGTTCAACAAGAAGACAACTTTATGTACCTTGTTGCGGATCCTGGATTGATGAAAGAGTTTTATGATAAAGTCTTTGACAAGGTCTAAATATATGGAATACAACTCTTTTCACAATAAATTATTTACAGTCGTTTGTTGAACAAATAACATGGGCACGATCCAGAAATGCATCCCGTGCCGCTTATGAAGAACAAAGTTATATCATGGAGGCTCATATAAGATTGAAGAAACTATCTGGAACGAATGAACAGTATGAATTAATAATTTACAAAGTAATCTGGAAGTTTAGACATGAAATATTTAATAACTTCATCGAGAACACCTCAAGAAGGCTGAAGTATATGCTACATGATCAATCATTTCTTGAAATACCATCATTTAAAAACATTTATTCAAAAATATAGTAATATATTTACGATTTTTTTTACATTTCAATATTACTATATTAGTCCTCAACACGCTGATGTGCCAATATCGACAATATCAATGGGAAATTTTCCAAACCAAGGGCTTTTCTTTGTACGTGGGGATTACATAACACAAGAGAATGCAATTTGTAGTTTGTATGTTTTAAAAATCGATGCTATAAACATTTATAGACGACGCATTCGCTAAACGCTAGGCGGTGACTAAATGATACACATCTCACCGCACAGTGGTTTGCGAGTGCATCATCAAAAAATTAGGTACTGTCTTTATATTACCATTTTAGGAAGTTGTACCCACCAAACACGTCGGACACGTCTAGGGAAAGTCACAGTTTTAAAGTGGCTGGTAAGAATCCTTTTTTGTCATACGGTAAATTTGAGCATGACAAGCGGCAGTTATCAATATACTTTGGAATCAGATTGCAAGGTTCTGGGCGATATCTATTCTATATAATTACATTTTCAGATTTACAACAAGATGGGTTAGAATATGCTGGATACCGTTTAACTTTGTATTACAACTCTTTTGTTAAGGTAATAATAATATAATATGCATCGCCGTTCAAAAAGAAGTCGAATTGTGTGTCAGGCCTCATGGCTTCTCTTAAAATTTTATTTAATTAAGAAATTGTCTTTTAATTGGACTGTTAATTTTTATCACTTTTAGATGATTATTGATCTATCACAAGAAAAGACAAATAGCATTTACATCCAACTCAAGCATCCGCCACAAGTAATACTTACATTGGTCACCGATAACCACTCTCTATTCAGCTGTGGGAGTCCATTCCAAAAGCTTCATCATTTCATCCATCGAAGGCTAGAGTTCTAAATATGGAAACTTGCATTGATTGGGTTTGATTAATATATTTAATATCTTTCAATAATTCACCACAGGTACGTGTGCTAAGTTGGCCTGGAGATGCTGATGGCAGAGGAATCGGATGCAGTCGTGAAGCATTTTCTCAAAGTAATTGGGTTCGAATAGTTATGAGAAAAGATGATGATCAATTTACCTATGTTTACTAACAATTTGTTCGACAACAGAACTTATTGTGTATGTTTTAGAATGCAATGACGCAGTTCATGGAGATTGCCAGCAGACTGGCTGTACGCAGTAACGCAAAAGTTCTATTTGGTCCGGTTTTCTCGATTCGCCGCAAGCTTGCACCAAGACCGATTATGAAGTCGGTTGGCTCTTTTCGAGCCAATTACTCAATTCAAGCATTACTAACGAGAGGGAGCATCGTAACAGATCAATTGTTCGACGTGGCGGCTACTGTGATGCCAGATGATCCCAGAGATCCGTTAGATGAATGTAATGAGCCATTATTCTTAAGATTAGTGAGGAGAGCGATGAAGGAATGTTCGAGAGCTTGTGAGGAGACATTAGAACAAATTATAAATTCTATTGATGAGAGGAGGCTAGTTGATTTGTTGGACGCGTTTTCTTACTTATACAAAGTTCCATAGAGAATTTTGTGGATTTTGTTGAAATGGATCATTTCAGATGCGCAAGATTCAGTACGAGAGAGTATTACTCGGTGAAAAGAACCAGGATGTTGGTTTGGTTAAGCCGTTGCCGAAGAATTGTGTATCAGTTGCCAAGGTAAGAAATGCAAGAGATCTACTGGAACAATTTTCGGAAAATGTTTTGATGCATTGGAATCCTTTACCTTAAATTTACGTAAATCTGTTTAATTCTCTTTTTTTTCGCGCTGAATTAGAATTCTAAACACCTTCAATCCGAAATAATGGTTTCTATATATCTCACGTTCTACCTCACCGTTTTTTAAATATAAAATTCTCATTTATATCACCATATATTGCAGTTCCACATCACTTCACTGCCACGATTACTGCGCATCATGCAAAAATGTTGACAAATTGCAAAAACAACTTTCTCTGTTTATGTAAATTCCTTATTTTTAAAGCGTTCTAATACCACTGTTGAACCTAAAAACAAATTAATAAATAATTCTAAATGGTAATAAACAACAAAATAAAAAAATTCGAAGAAAAGTTTTAAAAAAAGAAAGAGTTTAAATAAAAAAGAAAGGACGTGGTTTTTGCAAATTGTCCGCGCTTTTTTTTTGCAAGATGCGCAGTAGTCGTGGAAGTGGAGTGCTAAAATAAATTAGAAAGATTTATGAAATTTTATTAAAAGTAAAAAAAAACATTTAAACGAACATGACACAAATTAAAGTTTCATTTACAGGTGATGGTATGCCCGACAAGAGTTCTATTGATGCCACCTGAGGTTATGATGATAAATCGAGTTGTTCGAAAGTTTGGCCCGGATTATGCTCTTCGATGCGTTTTCCGCGACGACAATGGAGGTCGCTTAGTTTTGAGAGATTTTTCGCTTGGAAATATTGATCGTTTGTTAATTATCCTGAAAGTTATTTTAAATCCCGTGTTAGATGTTTCCAATATTGTGTCCGAGACAATTTACAATACATTAAAGTACGGTATTTATATTGCGGACCGGGTTTATAGTTTCCTCGGATGGAGTAACTCTCAAATGAGAGATCAAGGATGTTATTTATATGCGCCGAGGGTGAACCCGGTTACAGGAAGAGTCACTGGTATGATATTTCGTGCATTTTGTGGGTTATAGAATTTATTAAAGGAACTGTTGATGAGATTCGCGCATGGATGGGTGATTTTCGAGAGGCAGTAAGCGTACCGAAGATGATGAGTCGAATGGGACAATGCTTCACGCAGGCTCAGCCGACGGTTAAACTTACTGCAAATCATTGGAATATTGAAGAAGATATTATAGGAGGTAAAATGTTGCAATGATTATTTTATAATCATTGTTAGAAAAAATATTAGAAAAAAGTTAGACATACATAGCAAAATCTAGAAATTATCAGCTGTCAAATGATATATAACGATTACAGTAAGAATAATTTACTATTAACTGAAACTCACTATTTGTGATTTCATCCAACCCTTTCCTCCTACCGGTTCGCGACGAGTTGCAACCTTCTTCCAACCAGCTTTATTATATAAAAAATTCTGTGCAGTATTTTCTGAAAGGTTTTATCAGAATTCATTGCCGAAAATATTGAACGAACCGACTGTAAAACAAAAAAATCATTGCAAATTTTATAATTGATTCCTTTCGTGAAAAACTTGAATTTACCAGTGTTAAAAGAGAGTCTTACCCAATTCCATTCGAAATCGGGGATTTTTTTAATCATCAAATGGGGTGATTCATGTTATTAACGACACCACGCCAACTGTAGTTCTAAAAATATTATGACTCCTTCGAAATATACATATGTGTCAGCATTTATTGCATGCATGCATCAGTGATGGGAGGGACTCCCCCCCCCGGTCCCCCCCGACCCGGGTATTTCTCTAAAAAAAGGGGATCCTGGTCCCGGTACCCGGTCATTGAAAAAGGGAAGTCCCGGTCCCGGGCATTGAAAAAGGGATGTCCCGGTCCCGGTCCCCGGTCATTGAAAAAGGGAAGTCCCGGTCCCGGGTATTGAAAAAGGGAAGTCCCGGTCCCGGGTATTGAAAAAGGGATGTCCCGGTCCCGGGTTGGGAAAAGGGAAGTCTGTTTATATTGACAAAGTGGTGTTTTTTGATACAAATTGTTACATAATTTATAAGAGAAAGGTTCGCTCGTCGCTTGTTCTCGCTCTTCCTCCTTTTTAATTGTTGTCACTATTACCGTTAAGTGATGGGGGACTCCCCCCCGGTCCCCCCCCCGACCCGGGTATTTTTCTTAAAAAACCGGGATCCCGGTCCCGGTCCCGGGTATTGAAAAATTGAAGTCCCGGTCCCGGGTCCCGGGTATTGAAAAAGGGAATTCCCGGTCCCGGTCCTGGGTCCCGGGTAGGGAAAAATGGAAGTCCCGGTCCCGGTACCCGGGTTTTGAAATTTTCAATTTTTTTAAAGTCCCGCCCGCCCGGAATTCCAAAAAACGGGGTCCCTCCCATCACTGGCATGCATGCAATGAATTCGATTCTTTTGAAAGCAATTTCCGTTTTTCCTAGTTTTAATAACATCCATATAAATTTCTATAGCTATAGAAAATATATTTTCAGGTATAAATGAGAAATACTGTTTTTCTGACGGATGCGGTAGAATCTCGTTGAAACTGGCATCCAAAATAGCCAAGATTCTTAAATTGAAGGAAGTTCCAGCTTGTTATCAAGTTCGTTATAAAGGCTTCAAAGGGATTCTTGTTATTGACCCGATGATGGATGAAATAGTCGGAATGCCGAAAGTTATGTTCAGGTTTGTTGTTGTTTAAGAATTGTCATTTTGTCTTCTCTTCCTAAGTATATATCGATTGTATGTTCTTAAAATGAGAAAATTCTTACGAAGCACCCACAAAATAATTTCTATTATTGTATCCTAGAATAATGTCTTGAATTTTCATACTAATATATCAATAATACCACAAACACGAAATTAAAGTTGTTTTTACCGTCGTGGTTTTTGTCTATCCCATTTTAGGTCAGTCGTTTATTTACAGCTACTTCTAATGTTTTGTTCTGTATTCTTTCGCAAAATCGCGACGCGGCTTTTTCCGGTTTCGGGTTTTTTTTTTAATTCCAGGTCTACGTATTTTACCAACGCCTTTTTGAATGGTGTTGACCATTTTTCTCTCGGAAAACTTCTTTGTCGTCTAAAGCCCTTAGGTTCGATTCTGTTGCAATCTTTGTGCATTTTTTGAGCGGTAAATGAACGAAATGATCTGTCCAATTGACCTTATTTCGTTTTGCAATGAAATGAATGTGAGTTGAGTAAACTGTTCGCGACAAGATAACATGGCTTTTTGTGATCGGTTGACGTCCAGGTTTGAGAAGCGTATAGCAGAGCGGGAATAATGTCCTGCATAATGAGCTGTTTTTCTTCTTGATCGAGAAGTTGGATATTTTGCTCTATCAGCTTCGATGCTTCTCGGCTGTACATGTGAATTGTGTCGGATCACTATTTTGGCAGCATTGATTTCAAGGCCAATTTTCTTGATTTCCACGACTAGGATGTTGAGGCGTCTTTCTATTTCTTATATTGTCTTTTTCAGAGATTGGTTTCTAATTAAAGAGGGAAAATAAGAAAAAAACGGCGGTCCCATATTGCCGCCCACTTTTTTGTATCTCATCAATCTGTGCTGTCTCAAAAAAATCAACAACACACGTGGAAGTGGAAAAAATCGTGGCCGTCAAAACGAGACCATCATTTTTTCTATATTTTCCTCTTCCATTAGGCACCGATCTTTGAAAAGTACAATATTATTCAATATTACGTTAAAATTATTATTTTTAGAAAGAGCCAGCGGAAGTTTTTAGATAATTCGAAATCAAATGTTCCCGATTACCTTGAGGTAGGCTCTAATAATGAATAAACTAACTAAAAATATTTTATATTGTCAAATACGCAATGCCATCCCCAGTGTGCCTTAATCGTCCATTTATAACAATATTAGATCAAGTTTCCGAAAAACAATCCGCGTTGTACCATCATCGAATTGTCTCAAGGATTCACTATTATTTGGAACGAGAGCTGAATATACTGAGCAGTTGATCTTGTACATCATTTCTATAATGATTCCATTAATTATTAAGATATGTTGGTGAATGAAAAATGCGCAGCTGATGAGTTGATGAATAGAACCAACATTCCAATCGATTGGAGGACAGCTTCATGCAGCTGCGGATTTCAGTTAACTACAGATCCGTTCGTGCGCAAAATGATTGTATCGGTTTACCGATACAATATTATTCATCATATTTCGAAGGCGAAAATATTTTTGCCAGGGAACATGGGCCGCTCCATGTATGGTGTTGTAGATGAGACGGGGTTATTACAATCGGGCCAGATTTTCATACAATACTCTCCATCTTTAAGACAGACGAGCAATAAGCCGATTTTATTGACAGGTGCCTACAGCAGAATTGAAAATAAAGTTATGCAGCAGTTATTTTAGGAAATGTTCTGGTTACTAAAAACCCATGTCACGTACCAGGTGATGTTCGAATATTTGAAGCTGTTAATATACCAGCTTTGAAGCATCTTGTTGATGTCGTCGTTTTTCCACAGCATGGACCAAGACCTCATCCTGACGAAATGGCGGGTATAAGTTTTTTATTGTTTATATTTGAATTTTATACAAGTTGGAGTGTAACAGAAAAAGACAACTTAGTGTCGATTACAAAAAAAAATTTAAAAGCAGGGGAAAAAGTATTCGCAGTGTGAAGCTGAAACTTATCATTATTCTGTCGTCCAAGCCCATTCAAATCTACAGAACCAAGATTTTCTAAATATTAATAAACATAAAATTCAAAGGTTCGGATTTGGACGGAGACGAATATTCCGTCATTTGGGATCCAGAATTAATGCTGCTTCATAATGAAAAAGCAATGATATTCCCATCAAGTAGCGCAAGTGAAGATGATAAAGAGCCAACGGTAATAAACATTATAATATTAATTATTGATATCATGTTGGTTCAGACGGACGACATGGTGGAATTCTTCTTAAAGTATTTACAACAAGATTCGATTGGAAGAATGAGTAACGCTCATTTGGCATTCGCTGACCTTCATGGATTATTTCAGTTGGTTTTATTAAAATAGCCTAACAATAAGTAATATTTAGCGAGCACTGTCATTCTATTGCCCTCAAGTGTGCGGTTGCTGTTGATTTTCCAAAAAGTGGAATACCCGCCGAACCGCTGGCGAAATATGAGCAATGTGATGCGTCACCGGATTATATGCTATCTGGAACAAAGCCAATGTATTATAGCACACGATTAAATGGACAATTGTATAGGTATGTTATCATGGTGGTTTTTTTTTTCAATTTTCGTTCGACTTTTATTTTCATGTTCAGAAAAGCGAGAAAAGTTGAAGAAATTTTGGAAGGATATGAGCGGTGTGGATGTTCTTTCGAAGCCGATTACGATCGCCTCATTTGCCCTGATGATTATGACGTGTTTAATGGGAACGAGCAGCAATTTCTGGCAGCGATTGCAATAAAGGACGAATATTCTCAGCGCATTCAAGTTATTCGATAATAATGTAATGAGATACCACAAATTTGAAACATTTCAGCAACTTCTTGACGAATATGGAATAGAAGATGAAGCGTCAATTGTGAGCGGGCACGCGGCTGTTATCAAGAGGCTTGCTGGAATGGAAAAGGATGATTACTCCTTCTATCACACGGATAAAATTGTGGAATTGAGATACGAGAAACTGTATTATTCATTTCGGAAGAAGTTCTTTGCTGAGTTTGGTGGAGAAGAAACGTACATTGTTAATGAGAATCGGAAAAATTATTTGAAATTCACTGCACCGATGAGAGAGAAGGCTCGACAGTGGTAAGAAGACCATTAATGAAAAAATCGGTTATCATTAAAAAATTCTAGTCTCATTTCGACATATTTAGGTTGTTAATATATTTTAATGATAGTCGTATAACCATCGTATAACCGTTTAGATGACCATCAATAAAACCAAACCAAACCAACCAAACCTGAACCAAATGAATTTTTTCAGGTACTACGTGGCTTATGTGTTGCCCTTAAAAAACGAAAAGTACACATCAGTTGGACAAAGCTTGCCATGGATATGCTGGGAGGTCCTTTGCGATCTGCGAAGGACACTAGTACTAGACAATGAGCTTACCATTCTTCACCAAAAGTATCCAATAGCGACCAAATTTTCCGAGGAGATCAGAAAATCAATATCGCAGAGGAATGTTGAGTTCGACCACTTCTGCGATGAAATTGAAAACAAATCAGCTTTATTTTTAAAAAGGTTTATTATTTTTCTTAATCATTCGGTGCTCGGGCTCGAATTTTGGATTGGCTCCGATGATCCGAAAAGAGCGAAAACCAAGCCTTTGGCGAACAAGAATGAGCTAACCAGCGCAATTTGATACAAGTGGACCTTTAATATTATTGTTTTAATTAAATGATGACCCTTCTTACCTTTTTGGCCTCCTTGAGATTCTTGAAGGCAACTTGGAGAACGGCTCCGGAAGCAGCCGAGTAGAGAACGTTAAGAATGAAAAATGGTGCCGAGAAAGATCCAAGGACCAATCCGAGTATAAGATTGATCGCAAAGCTGGCTCCAACAGCTCCTCCGAGCAATTGAACGTGCGCATTTCCGACTTGTGCGGCAACTAGCGGGTATGCGAATGCAGTAGCAAGTGGTGCAACAAACAAAATCGGCTGTCCTGCGATGTATGTGTTAGCAGTGGCGTGTCCCATAAGGATGCCCTGAACAGCAGCAATAGCGAGAAGCTGGAATCGCATGTCAGAGTTGTTTCCATCCTTTTCCTTCAGCGCAACATAAGCAAACGCTGGGATACCGGCAAATGCAAAAAGAGCAGAGCCGAATCGTCCAAGGAAGATGCCAAGAACAGGTGACAAAAGGTAGCCTCCAACGATTGATCCAATGGCGGTAGCGAAGAGCATTATGGATGACCATCCGAACATTTCAATCACATTGGCAGTTGGAACAGAAACCGAGGTCTTGGTGTCCTGAAGCGTTTCCACAAGCTCAATGGTCGACGGTTGTATTTGTGATTGCAATTGTTGAATTTGAGCTGGTCCTTCCGTTTGCAACGAAGTAGCCCGTTGTCGGAGTCCTTAAAACAATATTAGGCGAGGAAACTCATGAACAGCGCGATACCTTCCACCACGGTTTGTAGTTCATTAACGTAGTTGGTATAGGTTTGGGTAACAAACCCAACGGAAGCTTCCTGTCCTCCACCCATTTGCGAGGCTCCGCCAGCCAACGCGGTTTTAGTCTCTGAGCTTGGCGCAGAGCCCTCTTGCTGTCCTTCAGTCATTGTTGTATTTATCTAAAGCGAATTTAGCTCTGACGGTTTCTTCTGTAAGTGAATGATCGCATGTTTGAATGCTTCGCTTTTCCTTACCGCAGCTTTACTCGGCAGTAGTACAAAAGCCAAGTAGAAACGAATAGAATGAGTTATACGAAGTATTGATACCTTTTATATAACCATTATATATGTTGATTGTTGTTGTTGATTTTAATCACGACGGTCACGTATGTTTCATCGCCAAGTAAACAACAATTTTATTTCACGTAGATTTTCCTATTTTGAATGGCTCAATAATTTAAGCGGCTTATTTATATTTATAATGGGTTTTGCCGTTTTTACAGCATACACTTAAAATATTGTTTCTTTTGTCAATTATATTATTTACGTTTTAAAATCTGGAAATGTTTAAATTTAAATTTTTGTAAGTCTATTAATATATTATCGTATTTTTTTTATAATCACATTACGCTTGTGCGTGAAAAAGTTTGAATTTATAAAATGTAAAAAATATGGTATCGAGATGATACCGAAAAGAAGTTTTTGATTACGTGAAAGTATTTTTACGATTGATAAGCGTTCAAATCAGAGGTCGTATGAATAAACTGATTTATCCGTCCGACAGCAGTATAAAAGAATTAATAAATAACATTTTCCAGGAAGTTATAATATTTTTCAATTAATTATTTTATTTTCATAAAGGTTCTTTCATTCTCTAAACGTAATTATTTATCATCGCCATTAAGAAAATAAATGCGCTAGGGCATCAGAATATAAAAGAAAGGAACTTTTTTTAAACAAAAGTAATTTCAAAAGATATATACCTCATAAACCAACGAACGAATTCTCCTTTTCCAATCGTGCAGGAGAACGCTCTCATTTTTCAATGATTTCTAACCATTCTTATGGATTAAGTAGTGCACCTTTTGTTGTTTTGATCGAGAGTTTTATCGAATCACCGAACGTGGTTCTGGTTTCACTCTTTCTCATGTGAAGTTTGAACCCACGGTCCTTCAGAAGTCGGGAATAAGAAGAAAGTCACAGGAATAGGCTCACACCTGATTTTAAACTAGCTTTTATGTTATCCCACATATAAAAATAACTCTTCTTTTTTCAGGCCCGAGCAGGGTTATTTATCTTTTGTAAATTATATTAATTTTATATTTAGATACGCAGAGGTATATGGGAAAAGCTTACTGGAGCTGGTATTTGTTATCAATAATTGGCTGGTTGAAGAGAAGGTTCTTCCATCGGATGACATTTCGATACTCCACGTTGCTCGCCTTCTCATTCAATGTGCATTAGGGATATTGGAAATGACGCAAAAAATTGATTATGAGCGCAAGTATTTGAGTCTTAAGCCAGTTTTTGCAAAAATGGTAAGTTAATTTGAAAAATACGCCGCGTCATAACTATACGATACCTCCGCAATTTAGACGATAACTTTAATCAACATAGGTGCACTTCTCAGCTCAACCGAACAATTGCAGTGACTCTACTACATATTAATGTAATTTTTATCAATAAATATTCATGAAAACGACATTATTTGCGGGATGTCTTGTTATGACGCAGCATTTTTTTTAACGATAAATGCTCCTAAAAATGTTGAATTGTTGATTTAACACATTTAAAAAATAAAAATATTTCTTTCAGCTCTGCAGCGATTCTATAGAAGATTGTGACATTGATCCCAATAGTGAATTTGACATTGGAACATTATTAATTGATTTTCTTCGATACCTTGGAAGGTTTACCGTTCGCTTTATATAATATAATTTTTTTAAATTACTATAGCCAATCGTTTGCATCTGCCAAACAATTGAATTTACGAGTGTTTGAGGATCAAAATATAATTGAGCCGATCTTGTTTCGAAGAAGCCAATGGATACCAATTCACCATGTCGCGTATCGAACTTTCCATTCAATATCCGTGTCGGGAAGTTTTGACACGATGCATTTAGAAAAAAATAATTTCTCCTCATACATTTCCGAAAGCAAGTATGATATCATCAACTCTTGATAATTTAATGTTCAAATTATTAAAAAAGAGATCCAATTTTGGTGAGCGAAGCACTATTCTCGAGCAAAAACTACAGCGATGCACCTGTTTCAAGACATCGAGTAATTGCGGCATTAAAGGTACGGTAGTTTGGTATTGAGGAAGTTTGAAATTTTTAAGGAATGGTCTGGTGTTACGGAAATTATTCCACGAGATAACGCTGGTAGGAAGTCTGATCTTGTTTACGTTACGTCGGTTGGGACGGTTTTGGCAAAGCAGAGGCTCTCCAGGTAATGTTTTTAGTTGTTTATTATTACTCTTACTTTCAGATTATTACTGCTCGGCGGTGATGCGATAAGGGATGCTATCGCCAATGATAGAGTACCGGTTGAAGTACGAGATGACTTTTTGTAATATTCTAATATTAATTATTATATATATATATATAGTGACATCTAATTTTTAATAAATTAAAAACGTTACTTCATCTTATTTCTTATATTATCAACGTGTTTTAAATGAGATATTGATTTAGTCATTTTACTTTTAATCGTTCAAAGAGAACAAATCAATTATTCAAATTGAATTGTGAGTTCGTATTAGTTTCTAATAATTGTCTACAATTAAAATTTTTATAGGAGAATTGTTAAGGATGTGGCAATTAGTAGTCGAAATAGCGTTCACAATTTTGGTATTGGGTTATACAGCATTGAACTGCTTCCAAAAGAAAAATGAAGCTGCTAAATTGGTTCCAAATAAAAAGTCCGAAAAGCAAGGACCTAAACCAGGTTACTCCGAATTCTATTGTCAAATTACTAAATGTCTTTTTGCCATCAGGTGGTGGTCCTGCTCTTGCTCCTAGAGAAGCTGACGATAACGAAACAATTAACGATGCTAAGTCTGATTGGGGTGCTGTCCCATAAATAATAACATTAATATTAATCTCTTATTTATTTTATACAAAACGATTAGAAATACAAAAATACATTGTATATAATAAATGTAGTAAAAACTTCTACTAACAACCAAGTGAGCAATAAATACCAATAGATGTATATATATATATATATTAAATCTATACCAAGGGCAGTTTAATGACTTTTTATGACTTCAATTAAATTCTTTTTATTATTTTTGAAAATATTAAGAATGCTACTCATCATCTTCCTCATCACTATCATGTATCGAAGGACGTCTAGACGTTGCCGCCGATGGCACCTTACCTTCATTTTCTCGAACAATCTTGTCAACATTCGGATAAAGTTTCTCGAGTGCTAGTTTCCGGCTCTCCCTGAAACTACGCCTTAACAGGTTCTAAATCGAGAAACAATCTCACCGATAGAAGACTCCCAAGTTCTTCCAATCCAATAAATCCGATAGTCTTTCGCAAGAGTTTCTTAAAATGATGCGTTGTCGTCTTGACAATCCGCAGAAATTATACCTACAGAGCTTAATAGTTTTTAACTAAAAAAAGGAAGCTTACATAATTTCGGCAAGCTTGCACACAGACTCTTCACCACTGCAGAACCTTCTATCAACCACATAAATTCCTAGGTTGTCAGGGTTCTCAACATGTTCTTGCATGAAACAACCAAATCCGGACAAATTGGTGGAGATTGACGGAATACCCATTACGGTACATTCAGCCGGTGTGTAGCTAAAATTTAGCTGATATTTATCGCTAACGTCTCGTTATAAACCCCCAAGGCTCGTAATATGATGGGAACACTCCCAAATGGCAGCCACGAACAAAATCTTCATAATCCAAGCCGATCAACGGCGATACAGATGACAAAAATTCTGAAAAATGTATAATAGATGTAATACTTTTAATATTCCATTTGTACCTGGATGGAAAACAACTTTAACCCTATCTTCAGGTTTATTGAATAATTGGGTTCTTCTCAAGGCGTCCAACACCTAAATAAATAATCATAATATAATATTAATTCTACCTATATTACCGGGTCATCCGCACGTATCATATTGTGAGTACAAATCGGAGGAAGCTGTGATTTTTGAAGTGCCATCATACATCTTTTCAACTGAAAATCATTCTCAGTACAAATTGAATCTTCAACAATACCAAAATAGTCTCAGGAGGTGCGAGTAAGTTCTCTCCATCCGGCAAAATACCTTGGAGGCATGAGTCGAATATCCTCTGTCCGATTGATTCCTTGATTCTATCCACAGCTTCCTTCAATTGCTTTGTAACAGCTTGTCCCTTCAGTGATTCGACATTAAAAGAGTTTGCAGGAGCTAAATAGGAATTCGATTGAGTATTAATTTATTTTTGTGTACCTGGATATATGATAAATGCAACTACTGTAACACCCATATGACGGGGGTCATTAGTTGTCTTGAGGTAGTGGTTTAATCGGGCTAATGATTCAATGAACATGTCACCACCTTTGTTGGAAAATTCATATCTACAAAATGACAACATGATTCTCACTGAAATCAAAGATTCGATAGAAATTCTGACATCATTGATGAAAAAAGTAAATAAATTTTTCTTAAGAATGCAAATCTGCTATGTTTTCATATCCTCGCCAAGAGCTCCTTTTTCCTTTTTTGTTCGAGCTCCTTTTTAAAGACAACAATATAGTATTTTAACCATCCCATATTTTACAAGTTGAGTCCAAGAAAACTTTAAGCATATTAATATAACATATATTAATATAACTTTAACAGATCAACGAAAACTTTCCAGGTACTAATCTATTTCGCGTTACCCCGAAAGCGCAAATTAACCCAAAACCCCAGAAGCGCAGATATAAACCCGCGCTTAAGCATTCATATTCAGACACAGCTCATTAAATTTACTGAAAATTTTATTCCTAGCTTCAATATAAACAATATACAACACTCGTTTTAATACGAAAATTGACAATTATAAATTTCTTTATTCGCTAGTCACCATTAATATCCACAGTACAATTAAACTGTCATAAAAATAATTTACTTCAAATTTACCGATTAATATTCCAACCTAGTATATTAATCGTCGTAACTGTCGTCAAAATCTGTCTTCAATCGGTCATAGGATTCTCAAATTTCAGAGAGAAATTTTTGTCGAATTATTTTTTAAATTTGTTTATTATTTCGTTTGTTCTTTTTTAATAATCAAAAAAATACTTTATCTCAACTTCGTGTAAATATTGGGTTTATTCCAATGGTAAAACACCAATTCACAACAATTTTTACATTAGAGAAAACTAGAACGAAACTAATAACTCTATCTACTCTGAAACTCGACGTATTAAAATGAAGTCAGTTTGTCAGTTACCATTATCCTTATTGCACCAAAATATTAGTTAAGAGAAACCTTCACTTCTTTAACATATTTCTGACTTCCGTTGAAATGCTTACGCTACTTACGAACGCGTTCGCGAACGTTTTTATATACCTCCATAAAAATTTAACTTTACAGCATAGGATTATTTAAATAACTTTTTCAATAACTTCAAATATTGTATTTTTCTTCTCATTTGTCAAAGAGTGTGTTTTTATTAAGTTTAATCGATCCTTACCTCCCGGCAGTGAAAAAGTACAAGGTTTTGTCTAAATCGAAATCCAAGTGCCCATGAAAATGTCCCCGTATAAAGTTGTTAATCTTTTCTTTACTTTGTGCATGAAGGTTCTAAAGTTGGGATAAATACATTTTTCACCATTTGAGAACACCTGGAATTCGTGAATCGCAGCAAATTTAAACACATTCAACCCATTTGGGGTTAAGACGTCCGGCTTGCGGCGTAAAAAGTGTTCAGCTTCCAATCCCGTAATTTCAGAAACTGTTGTAAAAACATGTGCCGTTTGACAAGAAGCTCTTTCTAGACAATATTGATGGTAAATCTTAAAATAATGTATCATTTACATTTCAGTCTTACAACACATTATAAATAGATCTACCTTGCGTTTGCCCGCTTCAGAATCCAAGTCAAAGTTGTCGAGGTTGTTATACAAATCAGCACCACCTGCACATAAATGTCTTCCAAGGAGTGTGGCATGTGTCGTATAAACTGTTGCCACCGGTACTTTCCAGAAGCGAGTCATCAAAAGTCCAACACCTAAATTATTATTTCACTAAGTTTCAAATAAATATTCCTTGAGTTCTAACCAGCTTGCCATTCATGAAAATGGGCAACAACCAATGGTGTATAAGCATTCACTGACTCAACAAAATGCTTTAGGAAAATAGCTACCATGAATCCGAATATAACAGCATCATTTGACTCGACGTCCTCATGTGGTATTCCGATATGACATTTCTCATACAATTCATGCTTCCATTCATTCATTTTTGCTGCTCCCGAACCGAGGTCAAACATTATAACCTTTGGATACCCCTCAATTAACCATCTTCCATACATGCATCTAAACCCGTCCCTTTCGAATCGTTTCATTGCTGCTCGAATTGTCCTGACGTGTAGGAAAATTTAAAAAGAGCAAGAACGACGAATTTTACCTATTCTCCGGCTCAATTGGATCAACCTCCAGTCTCCACTTTTCTTCCTTCATTGGACCAAACATGCAATATTGGTCCCCAAGTTCTTCGGTACTTATTTGAGCTTTACTGCGTAACACTGTGTAGATACCTCCAACCTAGTTATACTTAATCATCCCCATAACAAAATGTTATCCAAACTTTATTCGCCACTTCCCAAGCACATTCAAAGACAAATCTTCCTTCTTCACGCGCACTTCGTCCTTCATCCATATCAATTACTTCCTGATCATCAAGCTCCTCGCCAGCCAAAGTTTTGGCAATTTTGGTCGAGGATAAGCTCCTCGGCATGCGTGTGTGACTTGCCATTCTAGACTATCAGACTAATGTTAAAAGTGGGGATCGGATTAGAACAAATTATTTAATTAAGAACAACAATCTTAAGCGATTGAAAATTAAGAAAACAACTATTGACAATTGGAATTGTTATCAAGTGCAAAAAAACTATGCTTGTTGTTATGATCACCAACCAGTTTCTTTTCCCAAAAAACAAAGAAACCCTAACCAAAATTGAAGGGCAGTCTCATTTTAGTGAAACAAAATCTCGGAAATTCTCAAAATCTTGTTTTATTAGTTTTAAAGGATAGTTAATTCCTTTCTTAAGATATTGGAAATAAACATTAGATCATGTGAACCATTTCAGCAGAATCAACACCATTGTACAGATAATAGTACAATAAGTTTATAAACAGTAAAACTCTACCGGAGGTGTTCGACGTGCCCAAATTTAATAAACACGGTAAAACATTAAAAATAAATAATTTTACTAGATAAATAATGCGAAAACGTATTAGAGAAAATGCGAACAGCAAGCTTAGAGATAGACGTGCAAAACAACAACATTCGTGCTTAAGCTCTACTTTTCTTCACTCGTCTTTACCGAGCAGTCTACTTGGCTACTTCAGCAAATAGCCGAGATCATTCTGAAATATGTTCTAAAACTGTTCAATACTCACATTTCAAAAGCGATATTTTCAAATTTTCGAATTCTAGAATTATTGAAGAAAAAGCGCCGACGATTAAAACCAATTTTATAGATCAAACGATACTAAACAATCTTATAAAATCAATTTAATTTTTATCAATTAATTAAAACGATAAAAACTACATAAACAAATAAAATGAACACAACAACTTGCTTTTACCATTCAAAACGCCTCTCTTGCAAACTTATCATTATCAGTAAACAAAAATACAAAGCATTCAAGAAAAGAAATCTATCCATTTTGAACATGTTTCATTTCTTTTCCGTCGTTGATACATAAACATCAATACATAAAGGTTTATTGAACTAAACAACTTTTAAACACAAGTGTTTAAGACAATTAAAGTTTTTGTAAAAAATTCTCCAATATGAGAATAATAATCTGTCGAAAGCATTATTCCTTCTTATCGTCTTTGTCATCCTTGTCATCTTTATCGTCTTTCTTGTCGTCTTTGTCGTCCTTTTTATCATCTTTATCTTCCTTCTTGTCATCCTTCTTGTCGTCTTTTTTGTCATCCTTCTTGTCATCCTTTTTGTCATCCTTTTTGTCCTCTTTCTTATCTTCCTTCTTATCATCTTTCTTTTCTTCCTTCTTATCCTTCTTTGATTCCTTCTTGGATTTCTTGGATCCTTCCTTCTTATCGTCATCTTTCTTTTCATCGTCCTTCTTATCATCCTGAGAAGATTAGAATTATTGAAAACCTGCCTTTCGTCTCACCTTTCCAGATTTCTTAGATTTACCCGATTTTTTCGATTTCTTAGATCCTTCCTTCTTCTCGTCCTTCTTCTCTTCGTCCTTCTTATCGTCCTTCTTTTCTTCATCCTTCTTCTCTTCATCCTTCTTCTCGTCTTCCTTCTTTTCTTCCTCCTTCTTTTCTTCCTTCTTCTCGCCTTCCGGAGCAGCTCCACCAGCAGCAGCCGCATCTGGTGCAGCACCTGCGGGAGCTCCTGGTGGTGCAGCACCCCCTGGCGGTGGTGCACCTCCTGGTGGTGGGGCACCCATCTTGGATGGCGTGGCTTTAGGTTTGCTACAAGACAATAAATTCCAATAAAAATGGCTCGGTAAACCCCTACTCTTTCTTCTTTCCTCCACATACGACTACAGCTAATATGAATGACACCGAAAGAAGAGCTATTTGAAACAAGTCGAAGACCATTATTGGCGTTGTTGTCTCGATATCGTACAAGGGCAATGAGCTTTTCCTCAAATAGGTACCGCTTCAAAAGCCAAAATAAATGCTTTTACAAGAATACAATAAAAAGAATACCCAGATAAACAAAATTTATACCTTAATAATAACTAGATAAATATCGTTGGTTCACGATATCTTTTTTCAACTTTTTAATATTAAAATTTAATTATATTAATAATATCCGTTTTCGAAAGTATGCTATTATTGAGACACCATAATCTAAAGTTTTATGTATTTTTATATTTTGCTTTAATTGTTCATCTATTCAAATTCTAGTAAAACGGTAATTACCGCGGTAAGATAATATTTAACATGAATTTGACGTTACTTATTGCTTAAATATTGTCATGAAATATTTATTGTTAATGATGTCCTTTATATTCGTGAAGACTTGAATTATGCAGAATTAAGAAAATATCACGCTCGAGCTCACGTTATTTTTTTGAACCCCACAAAAAGTGACTTACTTACTCGGTTACTTGAATATGTAATAAGCAGGAATTTCTCCTGCCAGATTCTGTCTCTTCGAGGTTCTCCGCGTAGTGAAAAAGGGTAATATCGTCATTAGAAATCGACCAGGCCGAGCCAGAAGATTCCAATTAACATAAAAACAAAACAAATACGAACCCGATGAATTTTAAATTACTAAAATTGTGATGTTTGTGTTTTTTATGTTGCACTAATTTACATTTTATTTAACATCAGATCATAATCATTATAAATTGATTGGTTGCACAATGAAAACTTAATATATTACACAAAAACAATAAAGTAAACATCAATGAGGTACGCAAATTAGTATGTTAAGACACTATGGATATTTACGCTAAATAATTTTTATTAGAACGATGTTGATGAAATTATGTATCAATCTAAGCAATCATTTAGAGTAAAAATGCATAAATGGATCATCTTTATAATCAATCATGTCACCACTGTCAACGTTCTCAGATTCAACATTCAAAAAATCATTTACAACTTTAAAAATTTTCTCAAACCACAAATTCCGAGATTCATCCCACACGATTTCAATGTGATCAGCCTCACTCGTCGTTATACAAATATCACCGTCGAAAATCTCCAGACCATCCTTGAAATTAAAATTAAATTATACTGAATTAATAAATTATTTCTACCGGTTTCATTTGTATCTCTGGATCATAATAACACAATTGCTGCTTTAGTTCCTTCCAATCAACATCCTTTGCTTTAACTTTCTAAAAAAAGTAACATTATTAGGAATTAATAGGAAATACATTTATCAATGAGCATTTTAATTATTTTCAATTAATTAATCTTGGGAATAAATAAATCTAATCTCTCTCGATATACTTGAACAGAAAATATTACCTGTGTGAATGATATAGATACTGGAATAACATCTGATCCAAGAACTCTATCGTTGTTTAATTCTCTTATTTCCAGTTTCCTCGTCTAAATTTAAAAAATTAATATTGCAGTATAATTGCATATTTTTTTAATTAAAGAATTAATGTTCATGTCATTAATTACAATAAATTTTACACATAAGTATAATAGTGTTGTTATAGTGTGTTCACTAGAGAAAATGCTATAGTGTTGTTAAATAGAGAAAAATTAACTTAACAGATGGCTTTCTGAAAAGAAACAAAATAAGCCAAAAATGATGGCCATATTATTAATTTCCTATATTTCGTTAATATGTATGTAATTTTTCTTGACTAGAGAGATAATAATAATAAGCCCAAATCCAAGTAGCGCGTAACTAGTGCTGTGCTTTATATATATATATATATATATATCTAACCTTTTGATCTAAAACAAACTGTGCCGTAAAGGGACAGGCTCGTTTTGACGGATTCGGATCAAGTTTTATTGCATCGCGAAGATTCTGAAATACAATAAGTTAAATAGATATTACATTTAAAGAGAAATATACTTCTTTCGGGATAATAAATTCCAGATTAGGTAAAGATTCAATGGTTACAGTTTCTCCATTCGCTGGGGTATATACAGGGACTTTGAATTCCTATAAATTTTTACAAATAATTGAAAAATGTGTATGTATAAAATCTGTACCTTTTCCACCTTTCCTTTTAAAAAATCCATTTTGGCAGCCTCTCCGTGAACAAACATTACATTTTGTGGCTCACAATGACGAATTAACTTCAATTAAATTATCAATTAAACTATATTTTAGTGAGATGAAACCTGCATGATTCCTTTGGCATCGGCATGAGCACTAAAGGACATATATTCAACCGCAAGTCTAATATCATACTGAAAAATTACATGATAAAATAAACTTAAATAAAAAGTTAATTAAACCATTTTTCCATCAATTTCTATCCTTTTTTCCCCGTTTATAACTCTTGCACCAACAGTTCCGGCAACACAATAACCAGGCATTATAATCATATTATTTGGATCGCCGCACCATTTTTTAAACACTTTTAAGGATTGTCCACCGTGTAACATCCCTGAATATAGTTATTTTAGGAAACATATACTTTTAAACCTGGGGTGGAGAATAAAACTTGTGCGCCAGGCATTTCTTCAACACCCTTTTCCATAGGTCGGATATGTTTAAATTCAAACATATTTCGTTCGACAAATGTCTTTTTTATATTCTCATTCGTCCAGGAGATAAATAATCGGTAATACTGAATAGTGAAAACGAATTATTGTTCCTATTCATTTCAGACCTGATTAGCTCTTTCTGCTAAGCCTTGTGAAAAAAATATGGGAACAGTTAAAGCCATTCGTTCCCAGTATGATTCGAGAAGAATACAGAGTTCTTGAGCCCTTCCCAGAGCAAAAACTGGTATAATAACCTATAAATTTTCTATAATTCAATAAATATTTTATATACGAAAAACTTTTCCTCCTTTCATCACACATTCATGAACTTTTCTTAGAAAATCGCGTTCACGAGCTCGTTTAGAATCTCGAATTGTTGTAGCATATGTTGATTCAGATATTAAGACTGTAGGCCTAACACCTGGTAAAACTCTTGCGGCTCCTAAGTGTCTATCGGGAGTCATGTTATAATCACCTGTTATAATATTAATTTATGCTTAATCTATCATTACTAACTTCCGTACCAGTATATAGAACCGATTGATCTTTATATATTACTTCGAACATAGCGGCACCTAAAACATGCCCAGCGTAAAACGCTCGTATACTTAATTCGTCGTCAACATTTATCACTTCATGCAAAGAAACAGCTATAACTTTTTTCATACAATTTTTAATATCATCAGATGTAAAAAAATTAGTCTCTCCTTTAATATCACATTGTACCTTTCTATAATCTTCCTTAAAAATATCGGTTTTAAACAACCAATAATTTTATCTCACCAACAAAACTGGGGAAATAGCTTTAGTCGGATATGTCATGTATATTGGACCATCATAGCCGACAATTTCACTCATGTGGGGTAATGATCCACAGTGATCCAAATGAAAATGAGAAATTATGACACAATCAATATAATCAGTAAGTCTGCCTCCACCACCAATATACCTAAAATATTCTAAATTTAATTAAGACACAACTCCGTTCATTTTACGAAAAATCTGGGAATCTTCTATCATCTTGGTAACCCATATGCATTCCACAATCGAGCATAATATTTTTTGGTCCAATAGTTATTAATATGCAGGATCTTCCTACATCTTGTCCAGCTCCCAAAGGTACAATCTACTATTTATTAATAGAACATTTCAAATTTTTACCGCATTACCTTTATTTCCGGCAATTTCATAATGGATTAAAAAAATATTTTTCAAAAATTTAAGCGAAATTAAGATTGAAATAGCGCTCTAATATTAATTAATGTTATATGGTAGACAAAATGTCGTAAAGTATTGTGCTATCTGTTGTTGCATTCGGTGAACATGAAATTTATTGGAATCATTTATTTTTGGGCCTAAAATTTTTTCTCTGTTTTATGCGTTTCTATTGTTATAATTTTTTGTATATTTTTTTTATTATTAGTATTGCAATTAGACTTAATACTCTAAAACTTATTTTAGACATGGGTAGACGTCCAGCGCGGTGCTACCGCTACATTAAGAACAAGCCATACCCAAAGTCGCGGTTCTGCAGAGGTGTCCCAGATGCCAAAATCAGAATCTTCGACTTGGGAAAGAAGAAGGCTAACGTTGATGAGTTCCCATCATGTGTGCACATGATGTCCAACGAGCGTGAACATCTTTCATCTGAAGCTCTTGAAGCCGCTCGTATCTGTGCCAACAAGTACATGGTCAAGAACTGCGGAAAGGTTTGTAACATTGTTGAACGATACTCACAACAGTGTTGTAGGACAGTTTCCATCTTCGTGTTAGAAAACATCCATTCCACGTTACCCGTATCAACAAAATGCTTTCATGCGCAGGCGCTGATCGTCTTCAGACTGGTATGCGTGGTGCTTATGGAAAGCCAAACGGTTTGGTTGCCCGTGTTGATATCGGAGATATTCTTTTCTCGATGAGAGTGAAAGAACACGTAAGTGAATATTCCTTTAGAACTTATGGATCAGGGTTTTTTTTAGAATGTCAAGCACGCTATTGAAGCTTTCCGTCGTGCCAAGTTCAAGTTCCCAGGACGTCAAATCATTGTTATCTCACGCAAATGGGGATTCACCAAGTGGGACAAGGAAGACTACGAACGCATGCGTGCTGAGGGCAGACTTCGATCTGATGGAGTCGGCGTTCAACTCCAACGTGAGCATGGACCACTCACAAAATGGATTGAGAACCCAATCTAATTTGTTGTTTGTATTTGTTAATTAAATAAATACGTTATTAAAAACTTGGATCTACTATTTCCAATATTAAATGTATTATTACAATATTTGGTTAAGTTTTAAAAATTTCCTACCGCGTCCGCAGATGTCGGCAACCCTAACTACTATCCTGAATTCTCTTCGTGCTGGCCAGAATTTACCACCTGACATTGTAAACTACATGTACATACATGGAGCCTTTTTGGTTTGCCGTTTAAGCAAATGACATAATATTGCTATTTCAGGTTTTCCTTGATCTCCCAGAGGGATCTGAATTCGGTATTGATTATAAATCTTGGAAGACTGGAGATAAGTTTAAGGGTATGAAGATGATACCGCCTGGGGTTCATTTTGTATATTGCAGTATAAATGGTGCTCCAAGAATAGGTTTCATATATGATGTTATTTTAATTTATAAATTAATGTAGGGTTCTTTCATACATTCAAACCTGGGGAAATCATGGTTAAAAAGTGGAATAAGTCAGATGAGGATTTTATAGATCAAGATGTCCCAGAAGAGGTATACTTTCATTTAATTTGTTTTCGCCGAATCCAATACTGTTGGCGTACATTGAAAGAAAAGACTTCATAAATTATTATAACATAACAAAATATTCATACTGATAAATGCAAACTGTCTAAACGTGACGGACCAATTGGTGTAATTCCTGAAAAAAATTGGTTTTTTGACGATAATAAAATTTATGAACGACTGATCTCATATATATGTAAGCTAAAATTTTAGTCTATCCCCGAGAAAAGAATACAACTTAAAAACATGGATTCGTCTCTGGCTCCTTACCCATACGAAAACTATCGTTCTTGGTACGCATTAACAGATTTTGTAACAGATAAAACCATTGAAAGGTTGTTTTTGGTAAAAAAAAATTTAAATGTTGATTTAAGAATTCGCCCCATCAACGGGCGCATCACCGCTCAAGCAGAGCTTATTAGCCTTGAAACTGCTTTCATGGAGAATTCAGAAGTAAGAATTGAAATTAAAAAATATATATTGTTATAAATAGGAAAATCCAGAAATATCGTGTAATCAGCGTGTTGATAGAGAACATCCTATTCGGACAAGATTTGTTGACCAACATGGCTTACCCATTATGAAGATACGAGATGGTTACGAAATCCGATTTCAAGAGATACCACAATTACGAGTTATCTTTCATAATTTTTAAATTGTTGGATTATTTTTTATTTAGGCAGACATGAACAGAGTAGGAATAGAACATTCCGATCGTTTGTTTCGTTTGTTAAAAGCATTCGACGGTGATTGGAAACAAATTCTGGCTGAAATGCAAATCGCATTTGTTTGTTTCTTAATGGGTCAAGTATTTGAAGGTTTTGAGCAATGGAAAAGAATTATTCATTTGTTATGTTGTTGTCCCAACTCACTTGGAAAAAACAATGAACTATTCTTGTCCTATATCAGAGTATCTTAAAATATCAGTTTAACATTAAAAATGAATAATTTAGGTACTTTTCTTTCAACTCAAGGAATGTCCATCTGATTTCTTCGTTGATATAGTTTCGCGGGATAACTTCTTAACCACCACATTGTCGATGTTATTTGCGAATATTAGAGGTTTAAATATTGTCGTGGTGTAGGTTGATGAAAAATTAGGGGTAAAGGAGCATACCGAAAAAAATGATGGTCTCGCTTGGACGGGTGTAGATTTAATTTGCAATTTGTTTATTATTTCGCTTTTCTTCATCACAATTTTGTTTCATTTTGTTTTCTCTTACTAAATTGGTTGTTACATCAACATAATAATTATTATAATAAAAATTTTAGGTAGAATTTATTATATTTAGGATCAAAATAATAAACAAATTGCAAATTAAATCTACACCAGCCCAAGCGAGACCATCTTTTTTTTCGGTATGATCCTTTACCCCTAATTTTTCATTAACCTACACCACGACAATAAATTATTCTACTTTGCAGAGATGGACGTCTAATGGAAGAGCAAAAACAAAGAAAAAATTATAGTCACCTTTATACGTCCCACGGCCACAAATAACTTTTCCGTCTATTCCTCTTCAATGCGCGTTATTCATTTTTTGAGAAAACACACATTGATGAGAGGCCGTCCAAACAGGAACTTGATTTTTTATAATTTTGTGTGCTCTTCTATTAGGCACCGATCTCTGAAAAGGACAATATATCAAAATTATTTTTAGATTCAGTACACGCATCAGATGTATTAAAAAAGAAATCTTCTCAATTTAAAGCATACTTGACGCAACAATTTAAATGGGATTTTGATTGCGAATAATAAATATATCAAAAATTTTTATTAGTGATTTTTAACAATGACAAATTATTACATCATTATCAATATTCCTTTCTTAACACTGTCTTAACACTGTCATGACTTCTCCTGTTTCATGGTCATGATCAACAAATTTTAGGTTTTTCGTGCAGACGGCACACTGGGTCACAGAGTTGTACACCAAAAATGAGACGACCAAGACGCATATCATGAGACAAGACGCTAATGTGCGAATGCAGTTATTTTTTATTTATTTTTTAAAGTAGGATAACTTGATTTTTATTTCATTTTAATGTTATAGGGATAATATACAAATTGCATGAATTCTGTGTGTAAAATTTTTTAGCGATCCGACAACTTTTTTTTCTTAATCTCATCTTTGGATGGATATAGGATATTATTGTTATAAAATTTTTGGTATAATAATGGGCTCATATTAAAGAGCATCCAATTTTGTACTAATTGTGAAATTGTTATTGATGGTTACAATAGTTTTAGCGAGTTATCAATGTTTTTGTATATCGCACTTAATGGAGTGTCCATTATAAATTGTTCATTTTCAATTGAATATTAATTTAGATTGGAAGAGAAGAGATGACAACGTCCCTGATAGTCGATGATCACCGGAATACTCAAGTCTAAGCTGTGACATAGTCAAGGAAGTGATATAATGATCAGTAATAAAGGAAAAAGTATGTGATCATTAAGACTTAATATATATTGATTAAATATTAATTTAGATTGGAAAAGAATAGATGGCAGCATCCCGTCTAGTGATTGATTTCCGGAATAGTCGGAAATATAAGACTTTTTAAATTATTTTTGTTAATAAACTTTTTTTCGTTTCTCTGTGGTTTCTTTTCAGTTACATGATCATGTGTTATGTGATCATTATGGTAGAACCCTTTTCATCAATGGATCTTCCAAGGCTCATCATAAATTATTGTTTTTGATAAGCCGTCGTTGGGCGAACAGCTTCGTTGAATATATTAAAACATAATTACCAACGAATTATGATTACTAGCCTTATCTTTAAAAACATTCACAAATCTTCCTTTGTATGATTCATAAAATTCTTCCATTTTGCTTTCGTTGATACAAAAATTTAGGGATACTCTAGTTGCATTAAATATTTAATCTTTTCTAGAATTCGGATGCAAAGCTTATGTGTTATGATTATATTATTTCAACTAATTAAAATAATAGCATTTAAAATTAGTTTATTTACAATACGATAAAAATGAATTTAGCTTATATATTTCCGACAATTCCAGTGATCATCGACTATAAGGGACGTTGCCATCTATTCTTTTCCAATCTAAATTAATATTCAATCAATATATATTAAGTCTTAATGATCACATACTTTTTCCTTTATTACTGATCATTATATCACTTCCTTGACTATGTCACAGCTTAGACTTGAGCATTCCGGGGATCATCGACTATCAGGGACGTTGTCATCTCTTCTCTTCCAATCTAAATTAATATTCAATTGAAAATAAACAATTTATAATGGACACTCCATTAAGTGCGATATACAAAAACATTGATAACTCGCTAAAACTATTGTAACCATCAATAACAATTTCACAATTAGTACAAAATTGGATGCTCTTTAATATGAGCCCATTATGATACCAAAAATTTTACAACCAAAATATCCTATATCCATCCAAAGATGAGATTAAGAAAAAAAAGTTGTCGGATCGCTAAAAAATTTTACACACAGAATTCATGCATTTTTTATATTAACCCTATAATATTAAAATGAAATATAAATCATGTTATCATACTTTAAAAAATTAACTAATTTAACGCGTTTCCGAGTGGTTCGTCAAATGTGCTCTAGTGACATGTGTGTTATTTGAAAAAAGTGTAACATGATTCTCTGTTGTTCTAACCCAGTGTGAGACGGCGTTATGAAGCGGTCGAAACTGAAAAGGACTATATTTATTTCAATTATCGCGTGGAAACCTGGACTGCCAAAATTTTAATTACTCTCGTTAGAATTGTTTTCGTCGGTGACCGAAGCGCGTTTTATACTCAACCGATTCGTTCGGATTCAACAACGAACTCCCTTTTTATATCCACGCAGGTTTTCCGTGGAACTGCATCACCCAGCTGAATGAAGACCACCTACTAACGAGCCATATTAATATTAGTCTTGCTTCGGGATTCTGAAATTTTTCATTGTTTTTTTCAGAAATGTTTAAATTTAGGGTACACCTATGATGATTGCTCGTTAAAGTTGATTAAAAAACTGCCTTGGAAAGAACTCCCTTTTTTCATCCACTCAAAATCCCTCATCATCGACGACACAGCTGATTTTGGTTTTTGGTATATTTTAATCGTGTTAAACCTCATTTTTATTATAATTTTGTTTACTTAATAAAGGGGTTGTTACTTTAATAATTATTTTAATGTTTAATTTTATTGTTTTGGCTCATCAATGAGAAAGGAAAATAGAAATCACGCTAATTGAAAATAAAAATTTTGCCATATTTACAGGGTTGCGCAGAATTGCCCGGACAATTTTGAGAAGCATGAAACTCAAGAACCAAAAGTCAGAATGAGACTCAACAAATTTGTTATTGATACAATAAAAATTAAAGTTTAACTATATATTTTTCTGTTAAACGATGAGACCTCACAGACAGATATTGTCCCATTCCTTGACTAGAGTCTTACTTAATGCCTCAACACTTGGTGGGTTTAGCTGTGACCTTCGCCTGCAAGATCCCCACACGGGATAGTCGAGCGGGTTCAGGTCCGTCGAGGAAGTCATTCGGTCGACTTGATGAAGCTCGCAATGTGTGTTGCCCACCACTGTTGAGTAATCATGGTAGTATTGTTTCCATCGAAGTGTTTCCTGGTCCGAGGGGTAAAAAAATTCCACGAAAAAAATGGAGTTATGCCACTTGAGCAGATAGCTCCGAATACCATAGAGGAAGAGGGATGTGACACTCTATGAATAGCCCTACCCATATCAGAAGTTTTTTTGGGAAGGCATTCACCATGAACAGCTTTTCGTCAGAAAACACGGTCACAAAATTCTCTCCCGTTTGCGTACGGCCAGAAGATTCTTTTCTCGGTCATGTCAAGCTTGCTTTTGAAAACCCTTTCCATTGACCTCCGGCTCATTTTCATGTCAGTATCCATCTGTCTCGTGATCCGATGTTTGTTCCGGTTGATGTTTGATTGATCAGCTTCAACATGGGTAATCACATAAGTTGGTCTTCCACGTCTGGTGCCGTCATTGAATGTACTAAGCTCCTGCTAACTTTTGATGTTATCATATAGGGTGCTACGGGTCTTGCTGAGACGCTAAATAATGCTTTTAAAAAATAAGAGAGACGCTAAATAATGCTTTTAAATACTTTTAAAAATATTTATTTTAGCATAAAACATCAGGAAACAAATTAAAACATTGAGAGCACAAAACTATATTTTTCATATTTTCATAACTTATTAGAGTTCTTTTTACAGTTCTTTTATAAGATTATAAAAAAAACTTACTGATTTTGGATATGATGAGGATATAATTTCTAATGTAGGTATCAGTGATGGGAGGGAAAAAAAAAAAAAAAATTGAAGTCCCGCCCGCCCGGAATTCCAAAAAACGGAGCCCCTCCCATCACTGGTAGGTATTAATTCGGATTTTGAGTTTAATATATATGGCTGTCTGTTCTCAAAAATGTGTAAGCTCCTATCAAATTGTTTTATTTTATAGACTATTTCAAAGTTTTTGACGGCTGCGTTGCGAACCGCTGCGCGTTGCGACAATTATAAAAATGGAGAGTTGTCTTTTTGTCTCTCAATTTATAATGGTTTTACTGCGCAGCGGTTCGCAACGCAGCCGTCAAAAATTTTGAAATAGTCTATATGATATTTTATGTTAAAATAAATATTTTAAAACTTCGAAACCCTAAATTTCTCAAATATCTAATCCAGTTGACGAACAAACGTACACACGATATTTTAAGAAACATATCAATAATTAAGAAATAATGAAAAAACTAAAATTTTGTTTTATTTTAAGGCCGGTTTTTTCGTTTTAACCCGACCCGGGCCAGGGCCGGCCAGACTCCAATCGTCCCGGACTTTCCCAATTATGACAAAATACTTATGTAATTTTTTTCATCGATTTGCATATTGACAATATTTATATATTTTCCTTTCCAGAGATTGGTGCCTAATGGAATAGGAAAAAATTAGAAGAAAATTAGGTTCTCGTTTGGATGACCACTCTTTTGTCTCATCAATGTATGTTGTCTCAAAAAATGGATAACACACATTGAAGAGGAAACAAAACGAGACTAGCATTCTTTCTTTTTTTTTGCACTCCCATTAGGGACCGATCTCTGAAAAGTACAATATAAATTATATAAATATTATAAATAAACGTCAACAGAACTTTAACCGAAATAAACAATGCACGTGTAAACGTTAAAATCATACTATTACAAAATATTATCCATGAAATCATTTCTTTTTTATCGTTATTTTCTTTAATACCATTATTATTAAACATATATCACTTCTATCAATTGCTTTAAATTAAGTTTACTCCAAATTAAAATGTTGGTGCCGGTGTTTTATGACTTTAATGTTCCGCAACAACTTAAGGAGTGGAAATAAAAACCTTAAAAAAAAGAGTAGCTTGAAAAAGAAGGCTGTAAAACAATCATCCATTGTGTCAATTTCGGTGTAAGATGCTCAATTAAAAGGCTACAATTTTTAAACCGCACAGAATGGAATCAATAGATAAGCCAACAAATCAAACAAAACCTACTGCAAAGAAAAACTCTGATGGCTCTATTATCACCAATGTGAAAAGCTCGTCGCAGAAAAAAACAGCATATTCGAAAGAAAAGTTGAAACCTATCAGCAGTCCAATACCTCCACCGTAAGTTTTAATTTACATATTTTTCATGGTGTTTATTAATATTTGTAGGTCTTCGTTGACATCCCCAGCGCCGTAAGTGTTTTTTAACCTAGACCTGCAAGACATTTATAAAAAGAATGTATAGATGAATTGTATAACATTTATTTAGCATTCCGAATGATATTTTGGACGGACTGGATCAGTCAATGACTACCATCGACGACAATTTAACACGAAAACGAAAAAAAAATAAGAGGAGGAATACCAAGGTATTAATATATTTATTAAATCTGCCTGAAATGTTTGTTTATAGGAAATGGCGATAGAAGTTTGTAAAAATACCCGAAATATTTATTGAAAAATTTAATTTAAGGAACTTACTAAGACGGACATAAATCCAAGTGTGCCTATGGAAAAAACCGTAAAAATTGTTATGTATTTTGAGTCGTATACGTCTTATTTAGGAAATCCCAAATGACCATAAAGGTAAAGATTTCAGCAAGAAAAAAGTAAGTGTTTTTGATATAAAATAGAGGCTAAATTGTAAATTTCAGTAGGGCTCCATTTAAAATAGCTTTTTATGCAGGTTATTAATCTACAAACTTTCAAAATATTATACTTGTGAGATTCTACTTGTAAAAATTTTCTACTTGTACCAGAAAACCCAAAAAAAGAAACCGGTCGGTTATGGACGAAATCACTAATGTTTAAGAACGGAATTATGATTCAGTATTGTCCTTTTCAGAGATGGATGCCTAATGGAAGAGCAAAAAATTAGGGGCGGAGAAAAGGTCTTGTTGAGACAGCCACACGACCATTAAGGCCATCGAATCTCTTCCTCTTTTGTTTCTCATCAATATTTTTATTTCATCCTTTCTTAAATTAAACTTTTCATTACTTTTCATCAAATAATACACAAAAAATAGGTAACAGAAATTGATGAGAAAAAAAAGAAGAAGAGATTCGATGGCCTGAGTGGCCTTGTGGCTATCTAAACAAGACCTTTTCTCCGCCCCTAATTATTTGCTCTTCCATTAGGCATCGATCTCTGTAATGAATAGTAGTTTCGAATAAAATCTAAAAATTTGGAATTTTGAAACCGTTATAATAAATTTAAAAAAAACCTGATTCTCCATTTTACAACGAGAATTGATAATTCTTATTAAAAGCTTTTTCTTCCGTCGCCGAAGCGCGTTTTGTTCTCAACCGACGCATTCGGATTCACCAGTGAGCGGTTCAATATTCTAACAACTTTTTTTAAAAATTTAGTTTTAAAATGTAATTTCAGTTTCTGTTTCGCTGTTTTGCAGTTAAGTCTATCATTTTATAATAATAATGCAATTTTTTAAAATTTATCACAAATGGAAGAGGATCATATAAACTAGTGATTGGAGGGATTGCGGTGTTTAAACATCCGTATGGGATTAGACGCTTAAAAATCAAACCAGGAGAGGCGTTTTCGGGTCGTTACTTTTTCAAGAATACCATTTCTCCTTGCCAAGATGCTAAGATTCAGATTTTTTGTTTTTCAAGTGGTCTAGGCTTCATACATCCTCCAATAGACCAATTTGAAATTTGGAACTGTTGAGCTAGCTCAAACTTATTTACCTATATAATTGCAACTTTATTAAAAAAAATCTCGTTCTCTACGGAAATTTACAATTTATGGCGCTAAGTAAATAAAATTACAATTTAAAATAATCTTAAAGATAATAAAGATAAAATATATTAATATATAATATTAAAAATATATAATAAATAAAATAATAAAGAATTTAAAAAATTAAATTCTAACCTCTCGGTTTATTCATTTTAATTTATTACTCTTCTTCAGGAAAAGGAGAAAAACGCTGCTAAACGAACAAAGGTATTGTTATTGTTTTATTATTTTTAAGCATATTACTTTAAGGATGACGCAAAGGACAAAGTTCGATGTTCAGCAGTAATTTTTTGATTTTAATATCATTTTAACAAAATGATTTTCATGGAGAATCCATGTGCCTTTATTAATATCAAGTTTTGACTGGATTTATATTATATACTGTAACTCCCTTTATATTATATACTGTAACAACCGCGGACAACACACCACACTGTTATTTTAATTTTTTTGTTTAAAAATAACTTGGGTTCAGTTAAAAACATGAAGGTTTATAAATTTAAATATTTCACCCTATGTCGGTATTTTCAGGCTAAACCGTTTAATTAATTTTTAGTTACTTTTATTAGCTTTAATAAATACATATATCGACCTTGTCCCACATGCATTAGGTGGGGGAACCGAGAATTGTAGGCCAATCCAGCACCGAAACAAGGTATCTTAGTCTTAGTTGACATAGTCCAAGACGAGGTAGTTTATCCTGCCTAAAAATGACTTAATTTCAAGGCCACGAGTGAGATGTTTTGTAATATTAAATTTTCCAAGATATATCCTAAATATATAAGTAAAACATCGAAAAGAGCACATTACAATATTAGAAATATTTCAGGAAAAAACAGATGATCCGGCTAATAACAACAGGGTAATTTTATAAAAACGAAATGAGTTTTTAAAGTAAAACCATATTTCAGCTGAAGCCACCCAGAGTAACATCGAGGGAATTCATTAAAACGAAACGATCTGTTTTAAAAACGACGGTAATTTTTTTACTCGTTATTACAATTTGAAGACAACTATCGGAAAGTTTAGGAAAAAATGCCTTTTTGACAAAGAAAAAATTATTCTAAAATGTGTTCCTTTTTATGCCCCAAGACACATTTTTCTCTACCTCATCAATTCTCGTCATCACTATTAAAAAATAACTAAAGAAGAAAAGAAAAGAATAGAAAAATAGAAGGAAAAAATAAAGATGAGATAGAAAAGAAATAAAAAGAGAGGAAAATAAAAAAGTTTTGGATTCTTTTAAGCACTTCGAATGAAATTAATCACTGATGTATTTATTGTTTTGCATAGCTCAAAGGTGTAAATTTAATTATTATGAATTCTTGACAGAATGTTAAGAACGGTAATAGAAAACTAAATATATATTTGAACTACAGTATTCAGCAAAGTCTGGGTTTTCACTTTTTTTGGTATTTTTTTGTGTGTTTTAAATTATTTGTTAAAATGTTTTGATATGGTACTGCTGAGATGTTTAAAAATGTGAGTGCACCGGTAATTTAACCGATTGCATCTGGACGGAATATGGGACATTCTGTGGCTGAGTTAGTTTAACGGATACAGTTGTCATAGTGGTCTATTCAAAAATTTCGGAAGTCTCCAACTGACATGAGACCCCTTGGAAAACCTAGAAACATATCAATATTCATTGATCGGGCAATTTTGAAAGTGAACTTAAACGATTTACGCAGTGGATATCCGGATTTCCATAGAGAACCTAGGTCGGCTCAGTTTTTTCGAACGACAAATAATGATGAGTAAGTGAAGAAGAATGGTCGAGCGCGTCGGAAGTGGGCTTTTTGTGCGGAACTTACCAGCAGTGGTCCAACTTCATCTAGAGTGACGAGTTGCCGTATCCGTTGATTGGTACTGATTATATTTAACATGTGAGACGTCCTGCTGGCAAACTATTCGATTAAAGTACCAGCTCCCGGTTGTAAAGAACGGTGGCGGAAACGTCATGGTGTCAGAATGTTTCGATGTTCCTCTGTACTGTATCGTTGCCACCGTGGATAGATAGATGTCAAGCTTAAATTGATGCCGAGTCAAGTTATAGTCATGGCAAGTATTTGTCCAATGAAAATTTCAAAAAATTTCCTATTTTTTCGTAATATTTTTCACTTAATTCAGTTTCACACAAAACTGATCATGTTTATCGTTAAATTTTACTTTTTTGTATAATCCCAAAAAATGTGCACGGTACTGTACTGTTTAGTGAATTAATGAAGTTGAGTGAAGTGAATGCATAACTTATAGAATAGTCTTGGTCCTTTTCTTAATATATTGTTTTTAATAGTTCGAATAGAATAGACATATTTATAATTAATTTAATCTATTTAATTAATTTAATCACTATGCAATAGATTCAAAATTATTTCTTCTATCTAACCTTCTATCTACATTTCCTCCACCTTTCTTCTAACTCACATTTCTCTACATCCTAAGTTTTTAATTTAAACACGTTTTGAAGCGCGTTTAGAAAAGTAGCCGCGCCTGAAAGTTTCTTATAAACTATAAACCCATAGTTTGTGTTTTTTGTGTGATTTTTGTTTTAAGGTAGATTACTCTCTTCTTTACTGTCTTTAGACGATAATAAAACTAATTGCAGAGTGCCGAGCCTATTGAATCAGTTGAATGTGAAAAACATGGTGGTCACAATTTTTCCACGTATGTGAAAATATATATAGTCGTCGCCAAGTGCGATTACCACCGCAAAATGTGGCGCACTTTTGAAATATTTTTTTTCATTTAATTTTCATGATTATTTTGTTGTTTAGGCTCGTTCTATACTGTTGTTGCTTAAATAAATTGAAGAATATGTTTTAGATGTTGTTTAAATCGTGGAAAATAATAATAAAATTAAATGAAAAAATAATATTTAAAAATGTGCGCCACATTTTGCGGTGGTAATCGCATTTGGTGACGACTATAGTTAATTGATTTATCGAGAAAAGTGGTGCATATTTCAATTATTTCAAATTTTCACTTAAAAATTAATAATTAATATAAAGCTATAAAATGGTAAGATCGGTTTTCTATTTAACCGCGATTCTTCTTGATAAATTTGTTTTAAAATTATTTGATTTTATCCTACGTTTATTTTACAGGAGATTAGCCAACAAAAAGAAGAAACCAGTAAAACATAAATGAATGTCTTGAGGATGTTTTGACTCTTAAGTCTTAAGTAATATCATATATGTATTTTGTTTAATTTTTAATATATAACGATGATTACGTGCTGTCGTCAAATCAAATTTTACAAATGTTATAGAAATAAAGACACAGATAGTAAATTTTCAATAAATCTTTCATTTTATTCTAAGACAACACCTAAACATCGTCATTTTCACACTTCCATTCTCGTACTGTATGTTCAGTGATTTAAAAAATGATTGGTTATGCTACTAATAAACTTCTATCTATAATTCATCTTTTATTAGGGTTGATACTGTAATTTTACTGTTTTCTCATTTTTCTGATCTCATTTACTTGCAATTGAGGTTTTTAAACGACCCTTAAACATTACTCCAAATGAATTCGTAAGAACAGGATTTTCATACAAGTGTATTCATACAAGTATCTTAAACCTAAAAAACCTAAACCTAAAAACCTAAAAAAAACCTAAAAATATTAAACCTAAAAGAAACCTAAACCTAAAAGTGAAGAGATATATTAAGAGAAGTCTTTAATATTGACCTACAGATTAGTGTTAAACTTAAACGTGGAATTTAAGAAAATGTGTTTAAATATTGAAAAATCTTCATAGCGGATGATTTAAAAATATTATAAATATCAAAGCATAAAATAATTTCAAATAATAAATGATTAGTCATGAATTTTATACTACTTTATAAAATGAATTTTATACTACTTTATAATTTTTTTTAATAAATACTTTATAAATACATACTTTATACTACACACTACACTTTATACTACACGCTACAGTTGAGCTTAGCTCAGCTCACAGCTCTTAGCTGAGCTTAGCTCATATTCCCTTACTTTTACAAATTCAGTTGTCGTTCTTTTATAATGTTCACAAACCTAAAAGTGAACGTATTATTTTTTACGGATGGATTTCACCATAAACTGTTATTTCCACATTTTATGAAGTTATGAGTATGAAGTTTTTCACAATTTGTGTGAAACTTTCTGTTGGCTAAATCGATAACTTTGGTACCCGGATGGAGTAATGATAAAGTTTGGCTAAAAAAGGAAAAAACGTTTTAAATGAACTCTTTTTATTATTCTTTATTAGACTAATCCACGCCAAATGGAAATCAATATTTTCTCAATATTTAAACGTCTTACTAAATTTACTAACTAATTTAACCGTTTAATTTAATATAAATTGATACGCCATTTTTTATTAACCCGTCTTATACTATCTAACTAGGGTGGTAATTTTTGGATCCAAAAGGTTTCGGGCTGGAAACTTTGCATGGAATTTTATTAGTGCACACAAAAAATTGTCCTGCACTGGGGGGTTAAGTGGGTAAAAACATGTGCTTGTTGCCTAAATTTGCAAAATAAGCATCTTATCTGAGTATTTGTTATTTGTTATGTTAATTATTTTAATTAAAATTTAAAACGTTTAAAAAAATCTTTACTCAAATTTTTTCATTTATTTTAATTTTTAATTTTTTTTATACATTTTAAAAAATTGTATAGTTGTCGCCAAATGCGATTACCACTGCAAAATGTGGCGCATTTTTTTCATTTAATTTATATTATTTTCTTTTTTATGCAATTAAATAAAAAAATATTAAAAAAAGTTTATATGTTTCTTAAACAAGATTGTCTTAAACAAACAAGGAAAGAGTTAAAAATATAATTTTATTATATAATTTTTAGAAATTATATCACATTTATACAATACAATCCTAAATCTATAAGATAATGCAAAAACTAATAATAAAATGTTTACACATCAATAACTTGCTTAACAATGACTTGTGATATCAATACGAATAATGATTAGTTAACGAAATTTAAAAAAATGGCCCGTGTAATATAACAGTACATCAATGATATATAAATATATAGTATAGGTTTCATACAAGATATTAAGTTGCAATGCTTCATGTTCTTACAATCAAGAAAGAATTAAAATCACACATGGGTGCAATTAAAAAATATGATTTGTAACCTTAAACGCGAGCACATTAATATCCCATGTAATACACTATAATACAACAAATTTTGTTAAATCTCTAGCTCTGTTAGTTAGTTAGTTTGTGGCTTGTTACTTACTTTTCTATTCTTCCTTAAAGTAGAGATCGTATTTTAACAAATTTGATTAAGAAACGAGAAAAAACAACAATTGAAGCAAGTATTAGGGTTCAACAAAATTGTTAGATAATAATTGTTTGTAGTGTAATCTCAATGATACAGGCTTAATTATTTATAAGTTGACCGGTTAGACATATTCTTCTACTGATTCTTGTATTCCTCGACAGCATACATATGACATCTGAAATTTAATATTATTTATTTCATTTTTATAGCGAAAACGATAGAGTTGAAAAAAATAACAGAGAAAATTAGAATGTAAAAGAGCAAAGAACAATTTAATTTCAAAAGCGGATGTTTAAACAGTATTATTTCCATCAATATTGTAAATAAATTAAGTTTCTCATAAATAATCCATTCCACTTCTCTCTGATCTATTTCATTAGAATATCGTGTTTTTGTGCATTGTGAAGCTAATCAAAAAGGAAAGTAAACGTACACAAAATAAGGAAACGCGAGGGAAGGAAAAGCTGAACACAGGTTGCGTATATTGTTGTTGAAAATCGAGACGCACGGTAAGGTGATTTACTAACGATTCACTGAAACACAATTGCCATCATGCAATTTTTAATAAACAATAATCAGTCGAGGGTGTCGAAGGAAGTGTTATCAATATTTCAAAAATGATTCATCGATTATAAATATTATAAATTTCTAGTCAATCGGTAAATTAATTAACAAGTAGTGTTTATAAATGTAAAAATATCCATTAATTCATCCCCACCAGTGATGGGAGGAACTGCGTCCCGCATGGGTATTTTCCGAAAACAAAAGGGGTCGCTGGTTTTGCAATTTGCAATTTTTTTAAGGACCCCATCCTAAATTCCAAAAAAAAAACGGGATAAAAACCCTCACATCGCTGATCCTCACATAATTCACAATAACAAAAAAACTTTTTCATTCTAAACTATTAAAAAACCGAGAAATTAGTTAAACATAATGATAAAATTTTTGTAAAATTAATATTTTCCAATGACGATCCAAACATTTGTTTGATTTATTCGGTTCAGATATGCAATGCATTTACATAATTTTCTAAAAAGCCATAAACACGCCAAATGAAAACTTAATTATTCAAAATTTTCATACCTTTCCAAAGATTTTATAAATTTTATTGAGGTTATTTTATTTCCGTTCCTTTTATTTTTTGGAAAAATATGACGGTTTTGTGATAGTTTGAGCACGCCAATTGATATGATAAAAATGGTTGCAAAGTTGTGATACTTTGCGCTCCAGTTTAAGATAATTTTAGACAAATTTTGTCATTTTGCATATACGTAGGAGACGGTTGATCTTTGAGAAATCGTCATTTTCATTTAGTGTGTCTCATGATTATCATTTTACAAGTACACCTTGGGCATGCCAAATGAACAAAATGACAATTTTTCAACAATTAAGCGTGTCTTATAAATGTCCACTTAAAATATTTGTGTTTAAAAGTTCACAAAATTAGACTTTCTTGTTTGATTTATTTGGATAAAACAATGTGCATAAAATTATTTTCTGAAAACATAACTTTGAGCAACCTAATATTTACTGCGCACTAAATGAAAATGAACCGTTTCCTCGTTAAATGAGTTCAATTGATGTTCAATTTTACAAAATTATAGACACTTCTTTGCGACACCCAATAACCATGAAAACAGCGTGAAAAGGTGAAAATCAATGTGTATTTGAAACATACACTCACATCAATTTCCGAATCAAGCGACGGTGAATCTTTTCGTGGATCCGGACTATCACTGGCTGTGCTTTCCTCTTCAATAACACCATTTGATATATTTGTAGCACCTTGAAACAATAAATGTGCAATAATTTTCAATATTACGAACCATTGCAATTATTAGAAGCGTTTATAAGCTCAATTTCATGTAGCCATTTCTGGTGATTGTGTTTCAAATTAATCATCATTTCCGGCTCAACAAGACCCGGAAGAATAGGTAATAGACCCGCCTAAATATGGATTGGATAAAATGTTACCGTAATTCCAATTACCTCGTTCATCGCAACTGCTAACGGACTAACGACATGAGCAATGAATGAATCTTGTAGCTTGGCTACTTGCGGATCCTGCCGATCCATGTAAGGTGTTATTGACATTCCCCGACGTTTCTCCTCGTCTCCCTTAATATGTTTGGTTTAGAATAAATAGAAGTGATTCTAGGTATATATTTCAGTGACAATATTTAAAGCGATCAACGGTATGTCCCGCGCGCAGAACCGCTAGAGGGGGAATGTCGGAGATCCCGACCAAATCCAAAAATTGTGTTATTGTTATTTATTATATTTGTATTTAATAACTTGATGAATGACCCAAGGTTGAGGTAATCGAGGAAGTGACCAATCTAAGCCTTTATCCGAAAAGCACACCAAATGAAAATGACTATTTTGAAACATTTCAATTATTGATATGAGCTTACACGTGACAGCTATGGAATATTTTTCACGTAAACTTGTTCGGAATATTTGAAACTATATAGGATATCGCTTTTATTACGGTTGATCATATATCTAGTTCCATTTTTGAAAAAAATGTTACCAAAACGGTTTTTTTCTTTTCATATTTCACGTACAGTTTACAAAAATAATTGTCTACTCCAATTTATCAGTTTTTTTAAAACTTTCTAAAAATTAAAACGTTCACAAAATAATATAATTAACTACGCTTTCTGAGCTTGTTTTATTAACTTTTCAGTTAAAGAGCACATTAATCGAAAATGACTATTTTACAGTTGTCAAGTGTCTTCTATGAATTTTCACGTTCAATTTAGAATACACTTAGCACGTCAAATGAATAGGTAGAAAAAGTACTTTGGAATAGTCATTTCAATCTAACGTTTAATGCGCCAGATATATTTTAAAGGGAGTTTGTAAAGTAGATGTGAAAATTCGATTTTAGCTTTCATGTAGGAATCAAGAAAAAAGTTTAAATATAGAAAAATTAATATTATTTTTTTTTCATCTGACGTGTGTACTTTTATTTCCTCTTTATAAAGTGAAAACTAAACTAGAGTCTTAACCACTTAATTTAGGTTAAAATCAATACAATTTATTCACAGTATTCCAATATCTATATTCTACAACAAACCTGCTCATAAAACTCCTCGCATATTCGATCAGTCCATTGGCGGTGTAAATTATAAGGCTTTGTTGGACTATTAATATCCGCCATTTTGATAATCAATTTGGCTAATAGCAAACGATCGGATTCATTTGTTATATCCATATCATTTGTTTTCTCATTAAACGTCATGATAATCTCAAAATGCTGCTTCAAATCTGTCGCTAATATATATTCCAACACAAGATAGCGGAACCTAAACCAATCCAACACTATATCATCAAGTCCATATGAATATGCCAAACCGTTTCATTTCAGCCGCGTCAAGGTTCTCAATAAAAAAGTTCTCTGTTTGGCAGAGTAGCCGCCATGATTCCGCCGCGTGATGATTCTCAAGCACACTTCTATCATTGTACAGTATCGCTTTCGGATCTTCCGCAGCGACGAGAAACGCGTTCGTCCTACCCGGATGGTCATAGTCGTGCATTGCTGCCGCCGTGAACAGCGCCATCAATTCAAGTGTGCTCATTGAACTCATCACAGACACGGCCGGTGGTTGCGTCGGCGGTAATAGTGAATCAGGGCTGGGCGGTGGACCGATTTGTGGTCGAACTGGGTGCACCGTCATGTAAAAGCAGCCATGTAAGACATCAGCAGCGTGTAATCGATTGTGATCTGCAAGGATTCATAAAAGATTGAAAATAAATTGATTCATTTCATAACTGTCCTTCGGCTCTACTTACAGAACAGAACCTCTAAATAATTTTGTGTTTGGAGGGCTCGAAAAAATGCAAACTAGTATAATAAATTATATAAATTTTCAGTAGAAATCATATTCTAGTTTGTTCCCCAAAAGTAAACGTTTAAGAGATGCTAGAGACTATCAGCTAATCACAATTAAGATAAGTATATTAAAAATATCCATCATAAGCTTAACCCGGGTAGTTCTACTTATGATTGAACTAGAGGGAACTAGAATATTGTTTTTCATGCAAGTTTTCAGAGAAAAAAACTTACATGGAATTTCCCAATATCCTTTCTCAAGAGCATGGAAATAATTGAAAAACTTTATCGGTGACACCTTGAAAATTCGGAACAAATCTGCTTGACGGAACACCGTATACGTTAGCTAAAAATTGATCAATCAGTATTTCCCTTCATCTTATAAACTAACCCGGCTCAGTATTGTCTTCGGATGCCTTTTCGAAATTTGAAATATGGGGAACGCCCATTCTGCGATCTCAGCCACTTCCGGATCCGCATCAAGCTCATTCGTATCATATCTTTGACCGTCTGCTGTTGTCACCAACGTGTCCACCTGACTACCACTAAATCCATTCTCATAATAACCACAAACAAGTCAACCATAGCGTACCTTTCTTTTCTCGTAATACTTTCCTTACGTAGCTGTTCAGTCTTCGTCGAACATGGCTCATTCGGTGTTGTTTCTGGCTTCCAATAACTGAAAAAACTTTTTGTATATTATTATTTTCAATTATATTTTTTTGAATTTTTCCGAAACGGTAATTATGGTAAATCAATTAAATTTAAATTCATCTATTGAACCTGGCAAACGCTGTCAGTTCCGATGGGAAATGCCGCTGAAGTTTATTGACCATCAACACACCAAATGGTTGTAAGATCTCTTTGGTGGGTGTTCCATCGCAACTTGTACACGAATCCATTCGTTTGTTCAGTTCATCATTTGTAGTTATTTAGTATACTTTAATATTTCTATAATATAACCAGTTTTGTAATAATTTATTAACAGAAGAAACAATTCAATTTAATATCTATCAAAAGAGCCAAAATTTTAAAGTTTAGTTAAGAATTAATTAATTTTAAAAAGGAAAGATTAGTTATTAAATTAAGCGAATAAATTATTTGAAAATGGAGGCTAAATTAAGATGCTCAAAGAAGATAAGCTAATTAACAAGATTTTAAGATTATGAAATAAACATTTCATAATCACTGAAATATTATACTTTTATATGGCAATTCACAAGTTTCGTGTAAAAAAAAGTAATTTTCAATCGGTGTTTAGCTGTTGTCCTACGTATGGTTAGAATAATACCTTTCTAGAAATGTTCACTTGAAGAAGGTCTAGCCTATGGAAGGCAACAGTTCAGTATAATAATCAGATTGTTTGAGATAAATCGGTTGGAAATAATCCATGTATTGTGGGGATTGTGATCTTCTGAAAGTCAAGGGGGAATTCACGTTGTTCATGACGAAACACAAAAAATCTTATAGGCAAAGTTAATAATGAGAAGGCAGTGAGACCACGAAAGGCAAGATATTTGATCTTACAGTAATTAACAATATTACTATTGTAAAAAGGAGAAGGAGAAGAAGGAGAAGAAAGATGAGAAAAATGAGAAGAAAAAAGAAAAATAAAAATAAAAGAAAAAGAAAAAGAAGCAGAAGCAGACTGATGAAAATATTAAGGTGAATCACATTTTTACTAATTTCTGCCTGATGCTTCAGAATAATTTGAATTATTATGTCTATTTTAAGTCCTGTAATCTATATAACATCAAGTTCGATGATTTACAGAAGATAGAAGTTTTACTATATGTGGGTGTAATATTATTTATCGTTTAAAGAGAGGGGTCTGTTTAATTTCACACGAGATGAAATTGAAGGTAAAATATTTTTTTTGGCTATTCTCAAGTCTCCAAATACGTACGACTTATGGTTAGTTTTCTTTTCTTTTTTTTCTTACACATATTAGTTTCTTAGAAATATGGCAAAATACAAATATAATACCCGGAAGTATATAATACCCCAGGACTTTAAACTTGAATTTATCCGGAAAAGTGCTCCAAAATTATCATCATCTTCCTCAGACACGGCGGAAAAATAAATTCAATTTTTTTGCATAAGCGAATGTTAAAACTAAACAGAAAGCAACGCGAATAACAAAAACATTCGCCGAAAAATATATTTTATTGTAGCTCAAAGTGCAAACATTCAATCGCGTCTGCTTCTCTTCCGAAAATTTTTCAGTAATCGTCACGTTTTTTTCTGGTCGCTTGTTGTCGCGAAAATCGCATATTATTTGAATAATTTACAGGTTACAATAATTTCAATTCGACAAAAGTTTATTTAATGTTTGTTGACATTGTTCACAATAGGAAATTACTACGAATAATGGTGGGATTTTTCGACGTCACACAAACTTTGTTTAGGTGCTGATGGTAAACATTAGAACAGGAAACTAACAAGATCTCGTCATTTTTCGTGTTAGAAAAAAACACCAAATAAGTTTGTGATATTCGAGTAAAAAAAATTGGTTAGCCAAAAAATTGTAATTGTATTCAGAGCACAGTGAGTAAAAATTACATTTAAAATCATATAATGTGTCTTTGTATTTAATTCTATTGGAAGACTAATAAAAAAGCTCAAAAAACGTTCTCAAAACTAATATTTTGTGAGGTTTTTAACATTTTTAGAGAGCTTACGAAAAAGCTGACAAACTGGATACAATATAATAATAAATAATAATAATATAATAAATAAATAAAATAATAAACCATAATATTTGACTCGAAACAAATTACAAAAGTAAAACATACATGGAATGAAGTAAACTATAGATTATTAGAAAATAATTGACAAGAAAGTGTAGAAGCGTAGATTATAGCAAAATTTTAAAGTTTATAAATGAGGTGAGATTCCTCCGTGAAATGTGGATATTTTCAGCAAATATTAACCTAATGAAATAACTTTTTATACATATTTCAACTAATTTAGATTAGAGTGCACCAGACTATTAAAAAAAACTTGACAAAAAACCTAACCCTACAATGAAATACGATTTTTGATTCAAAAAAGTCATCACAAGTTGAATTGATTATGCGTTAAATACAAACAAATATTTTTCGATTTGTTTATTTTTCGAACAAAAATTATATAAATTTTTAAAATCAAATATACTGTATAAATTCGAATAGAATTAACTGAAAATCTATAACAAGAACTCCTGTCAAAAATCCCAGAACAAATTTAAGCTTTCTTTTTTTTAGAAAACTGAATAAATTCGCATATTTTTTAGTAATATGATAATAATATAATTAACGAAAACTAAAATGTGATATTAATTGCGATTCTACGCTCATAATGAGCATGGAATTCCCACAAAGTTCGTTATTTGTTTACGACCGAATAAAGTGCTAAAATTACATTATAATTAATGATTATATATATATATATATAATAGTGAAAATGATTTAACACCGATATCAGCTTCATTTATGTTTGACACAATTTTAGTTCAAAACTAGTTCAAAAAAAGTACTTCTTAAACCATTAAAAATAAATGATTTCTAAATTTGTATTGTAACATTAATTTTAAATATAGTCGACTTAAAGTACTTTGTAATATATCTTGTCATGGTATAATATAAATGAAAAAAGTTATATAATTCGTAAAACGCGCCAATTGAAATGATAAAAATAATTTCAATTGGCTCACGGCTAGTCAGTTATTATTGTAGGAGCTTAAATTTCAGAATCTTTTTATCGGACATAAATCAAAAGTATACTTAACAAATTAAGATTAACGCCCACTAATTAATTCAAGAAACAATACTACAATATGATGATAAATGAGAACGATTGACTACACATTTGTTTACAATTTACCTACAAAAAATGCATGCTAAAAGCAATTAATTCAAATTGCAAATGTTAGGTAATAATAACAATTATTTTCACACTATTATATCAATACTTAATAATGTTCTTAAAGTCTAAAACAAATAAACAACGTGTTTTTTTCCAAAGATCATATAATAATAAAATGTTTATGTAATGTGCATACAATCAACCTAAGTGGATTAGCAGTCAATAATCGATTATAATGATTGAAATAATAGAATTGACTGATAAAAGCCATATTTAGAATTTAACGAACGAATTTGTTACAATTTGCAAGCCAGAAGCAAGTATAGATTTTTCCGAAATTTATTCACGGTTTACTTGCCAAATGAATCGGTTAAAACAGATTCTTAGAAAAATCACTTAATTTGAAAATTTTGTAAAATTTTAAAGCGCCACCTTTACGTGAAAATAGTAAAATATTTTTTCAATTTCACGAATAAATTACACTGCTCAATCCAAACGCGTCCGCCGCGAACTAAACACGCTTCGTTCACGAGAGAAATTTTAAAAACATAGATTTTAAGTTCTAATTTTTAAATGTGATTCCTGATTCCGGATTACGAAATTTCAATTTTCCATCGGAATTCCAGATTCCAGAATTCAAAAACTGTCCTTCCTTTAATTTCTGCTATAGACATATTTAAAATCAATTCGAGGCGAGCTCTCCTAAGAGAAAAAAAACAAGAGTGGTCCAGGACATTCAGAACAAAAAAAACAAATTAGCCGACACGTCCAATTATTCGGTATCACGCACAACAAATGCGCATACCCGTATCGCATAAATAAATGAACATGTTTGTACATTTCATCAACACAATAAGAATACTAAATATTCTTTCAGTAATTGAATTTTCAATAGCGAAACAATATTCATTTATACAAGATGTGTATAAGAAAAATAAAAACCAAAATAATGAAGGAATTTGATCAGAGATGAGCCTAATAATTAGCAATTCCAATTGTAATTTAGATCAATGGCACGCCAAATCGAAACTAGGATTTTCTTATTTTTATTGCCTATTTGATTTGAGCACATTTTCTGAGCTCGTTTTATGCCTTCAAGTTGGTGTGCAACGGAGAAATATCACAACAAACGTTCAGTATAAAAGACAGTAAACGTTTTGGTTGCGATTAGCACCATAGCACCATGTAAGGCAGTAGAATTTAACACACTAATATAATCGACCACACTCCAGCTCTAAAACGTTCAGTTTAGAGCTATTTAAGTCGCTAATATGAATTAAAGCGGCAATATTTTTGGTAGTCTAGATAGTTTTTTCATACACACCAATTAAGGCGTTTAAACTGAGAGCTCAGAAAACTTATTCATTTCAGAATGTGCCTGAGAGTCTTTATAATAAACATGTCTATATCAAATCATAAGAAAGAATTCAAAGCCCGCCAAAACATAAATACATCTTTTATTCTTCTTCCTAAACATTTCTACACAACATTCAATGTTTTGTCTCATGCTCATAAATTCATAGAAAATAAAAAATATATATAACCGACTATACATCGGATGAGCACGTCTCAAAACAAAAAAAGAAAAAGTCGTCATATACTGCCAAACTCATTAAGCACATGAATATCCAGTGCACAAAATATCATTTTTCACAAATTGTTTCAACGGAATTGCGAACCACTTGACTTTTCAGTCAAATAGGATCAATAACCAACTTGTTAAAGTCATATATGTTTGGCAAACACAAAAACACGAGCATGATGTCATTTGTGCTCGAGTTCGTTGTTCTTCTTCTCCTTCTCTTTCGTCTTCTTTTGCAGCTAATTCATGTTGGTGTCAGTTTTCTGGATTTTTTCGACAGCTCAGTCAGCCACTGAGGATGAGATGTTTTAAAATATATATATTGTTATTTATGTATTATTGAATTGGGTTCCCAGAGTAGGAGAGAATGATTGATTATGGGATCGAATAACTAAGAAATTACCAATCATGTTCAATACCAATGATTTTCAATAAATATATGTGACACTCTGCTACTGTAAAATACCTATATAGCCATATACTAAAAAACGTGAACGAGCTAAACCTTAAAATGATAAACTCACTTTAAGGTAAGCATAACCCAGAGATAATTATAATTATTGTGCAGGCCAAAATTGAAAATTATGAATTAGCACTATTTAAACGTGTCATATCAATGTTCAAATAATATTTAAGCCCTAGTTGTCATGCAAATTTATCGAAATTATTTTGAATTATACCAAAACCGTAATTCGAGACATAAATATTAGATTCAACAAAGTTTTTATTTGACTTAAAATAGGCTAAATAAAAATAAAAATAAAAACCACACAGAAATTTGCGGGTGACATGTAAACATATATATTCATATTTTCCACAATCGGAAAAAAACAGATCTAATAGACAAAGTCAATAATGAGAAATAGAGAAGCAGAACAGGGTAGGAGCGAAATTGTCTTTTGTAAACGAAAATTCGAATGATATTTCATCAACGCGAAACCACGCCATATAAAAATTAACAATTTCTATGATTTATATGAGCTCATATATAAGTATTAAGAGTGTTAATTTTAGAATAATTTTCAATTAATAATGACAAGTATATCCTAAACTATATAGGACACTGTTTCACATACCATAGGACTTAATATAAGTAAATTTTCTGAAATTTCATTAAGAAAATTTCTTTTGCTTGACTAACGCATGAAAAAAGTTATGTAGGGCATACCGAGGCGGGAGGAACCGCGTTTTTAAAAAATAAAGACAGGGGAATCTTTAAAAAAAACTTGGGGCACATGAAACTTCCCTTCCATCAATTCTAAGGTTATAAACATCAAATGTCCGGTTTCGTCAGAAATTAGAATTATTAACGACATTAAATAACCATATAATTCTTTCCGTTGAGATAACAATTACCTTCAAAACGTCGAAATTGCTTCAATTAATTAAGTACAAATTGTCATATGAATTCATTAAGAAAACACACTATACAACAAGAAATAAAAAAAAGAATCTACAGAACACCGGCTCATTAAAATTCAGGAAAAGCATACACATCAAAATAAAAACCTTTAAAAATTCCAATTTGAGTTGAAAAAAATAAAAAAGACGAAAAAGAATTATAATGTGCTCAAGCACTATTCAAAACAGAACACAATTTCATTCACAAACGGACATATATGTGCTTTCCTGTTGCACACGTCAGTTAACCGACGAAAATGACAATAAAAAACAACAACAACCGTCAGAAATAATATTTAAAGGTTCCAAAAAATGCATTTTTCATCGCCATCAACTAAAATCGTACTTACTTGTATCACATGTTTGATAAGAGAAAAACATTGCGAGGCTGTAAAAAACAGAAAATAATAGAAATAGTGGCGGCGCGCTGGAAGGTGAGCGTTACTAGAATGGGGTGGACGAGCTGTTTCTGTTTATATTTGCGTGTGATCCGCTTATTACCATATATGATACACGAGGAATATTAACCCGACAAATAGAATAAAATTGTGAAACTTTAAAATATGGTATATGAAATTATGTCGTAAAATTTAATGCATTTTATGAAACAAATCAATATAAATTTTATAGAACCTTAAAATTATTCTGAACAGTCTACGTAAAAATTATACAAATGTTGCTTTACCTACTATTATTATTACTTTAAACATTTTTAAGATGCCCTTAAGCATATTTCTCTGATAAATGTAATTAATAGGAGATTCAAAGCTTAAATACCTTTAATTATTTTTCGGCATTTCTTTACCAGCTTCGATAGACCTGCCAGCCACAAGCTACCTTTTTTGGTCTGTCCGTTAGGAAAAAATTAAAATTTTGAAAAATTCGTTTCTACAAGGATGATGTTATATTTTACCTATAACCCGAAGATTTCTTATAGAGTTATAATAGAATACACTTTAAATCTTTTGCACATCCATTTTTTCAATTGAAAATAGCAAGATTAGAAAGTTAAATAATACCTCGCTAAAATTTACGTAAATAATCTATACTTATTTTCACATAAATTTCCTACATTTTTCCAACATTTTATTTTAATTTGAATATTATTCTAGAATAGTAGTGTTAACCAATTTTCAATTTTCAAATGGCGCGAGAGAGAGAAAAGACAAAAACAATTAATTTTGAAAACCCCGAATAAATCAATTTCTTTGCGCTGGATGATATTCTTTAGTATACTATTCGAGCCATATTTCATTTTTTTAAAATCAAAATCTGCGATGTTGACCTAAAAATTAAGAATGACTCTGCGGAGTTTCTATATTGATTTATTAAATTGACGTGCATTTGCATTCCAGATATATATATATATATATTTCCCGACTTAAAAAATTAAGCGAAATAATAACGAAATTGGTAATTAAATCGATGTCGATATCTATCTGTATTAACTAGAAGAACATTAACCAGCGCCAAGAATATTATGAATTTGGAGCGCGTTTTTACACATAATCACATATTTGTTTTTTTTTTAAATTTTTTTGTTGCTATGTTGCAAACACTCCAACAAATCCCCAAGATAACACTTTGCAGCAACTATGACTAATCTCCCAAAGACCTTTTGGATTATTACAAATAGAACTAACGTGACCGTAAGATATAGTATTTTAAAGCTTCATATAAACTCAAATTGGGCGTCTGAGTGTCTCTCTCTCTCTGGTCTCACGGACTCTATCGTCCTTCTCGTATATATCAAGTGTCTACCTGATCTGACTCCCTCACCGATTGTTATTGAACCTATTAACTATAAATAAACAACTATATATTCAAAAAAAAGTATCAATAAACCAAACATTAGAGTTGATTTGTTTGTAGATTATTAGTAGGACGCCATTTGTAACAAATCTACTATTCCATTTCTGGCATTTTACATGATTTCTCCCTATTCACGTGAAAGTTAGTAAATCTATACTAGGTAAAGTCGGAATTTTCAGATGACGCTTTTGCATAGACAGGTTTTCATGCTTTAATTACCTTGTTGACTCATTCTGTAATTAAATGAGACGAATTGAAAAAATAAAACTGACGTACTGTGGTATTAATAATTAGACTAATTAGAGAAAAACAAGAAAAAAAGTGTTTTAATAATTTACAATTTACATTTACCTATTAGATCACTGTAAATCTGTTAATGCTATCCTCTATTAATCCCATAACTTTTCTCTAAATGTTTTTATTAAAATAAAATTGTCCTAACTATATTAATGCAAAGCGTCAACTTAAATGATGCAAGATTCCAAAGAGATCCCAAAGTTCAAAAAAAAGTATAAATCAGAAAAGAGCATAAAACAAAAAAAATCACATCAAAATTGGTCTTCTCATATAGCTCAAAAAAGATTTTACATGCTCATCTCTGAATGAGTAAAACAAAAAAATGCTTGGGAATTGAACTGATCAATTTTGGTTTTGGCAAATAATTTTGTTAATTAAATGGAAAAATTCTGGATACATAAAAAGGTAAAAACCGATAAAAAAACAATAAAAGAAGAGGAAACACTTCCAGACAAACTAAACTTTGTTCGGACCACCATTTAACGGAAATTGGTTCGCATTTAAAAGGTCTTTCATTAACTAGCGAGATTTTTTTGTGTGCGGCTCTTCCGGCCGACTACAATTGGTCTCAAAAATTATCAATTTTAAAAGTTTATAAAATAAAGAAATGTAGTTGAGAAAACCGAGGTTCGAAGGGTAGAGGTTAGAGGTTCGAAAAATATCGTAATTAGAATCAATCCAGATAAAGAAGCTTGAATGGTAATTCATTATGGACCACGAATATGAATTATACCGGCGATATTGTTTGTTGTACGGAGTAGTTTTCATGCAATCAAGTTTTGCTTTCCCAATTGATTTTTTAAATGGGGAATTCTTTCTCTCCTCGTTCTTGCAATCGGACACTGGAGTACTGTAATATGATCACAATTCTTGAATAATACTTACATGTGTAATTAAAATTGAAGAAAGTTTATTTTACAAATTAGAAGCGCTGGAAACTTTTCCTTTTATTAAATTTTAGATAAATTGTCAACATGTTTATTTTCAAATTTTTAATTTTCTTATATTGTTCAAAATTGTTGTTATTAACTCAGTTTAAAAGAAATTTAATAAAAGGTTTATGTGGAGCCCCAAAAAACGATATAACTTTCTTGACAGCAAACAGTCATGTATCTTTGAATCATTTATCTTATGCACGCCAAATGAAAATGGTGATTTGCTACATTTTTATTTATTTTTATGGTCATATCGTGCATTAAATTCACGTGCCTCGCAAACATAGTGTAAACAAATAAATAAATAGTTTTGTTATAAATTCAAACGTCTAAATTATAGAGCAGGTTTTTCACGAAACTTAATCCCACATCTTGAACTACATAAAAATGTTATTAATTGTATTAAATTTTAGATTTGAGTGGCTCTTCTGAGCTTCTGTATTTCCAAATTCAATATTTCCAAATTCAATTTCAATCGTGCTTAAATTAAAGTCGAACAAACGTTCAAAATATTTTTTGACTAGATAACACCTACAACTTCCTTTTTCTGAGTAACAATGGTTTATTACCGAACTATAAAATTACAGACGGAAAGTTGTGAATACTGAAGCAAATAAAAATTCTGAAGACAATCTTGAGCAGAAAATAAGGGAAAATAACGCGACGACGAAAAAACATCTGTCAGATGAATAAATGTGGAAGCTCTGAAGAAATATGAAGCAGCGAAGAGGCACAACAACAAAAAATTAATTGGCATTTGGTTTATAAGGTATGTATGAGAAAGACAGACAAGATGAATTTTCGCTTACTCATCGACTTTGAGCATGATTTTCGAAAAAAAAACAAAACCTTTTCTCTTCCGAATTGTTTGATTCTACGGGCGGAATTTTAATAAACTTTTGATGAATTAATTATCGACTTCAATTCATAGAAAAATACACAAAATATCTTTTAGATTTTTTTGTAACTTAAAATTTAATTAATTGTTTAAATGAAGAATACATTCAATTCCTTTTAATTAAATTAAATTTGCAAAAAAAACCTTTTCATTATATTCGAATTGAATAAAGCGAGTTATGAATAATTAATTTCGCGATGTATGATGCAGAAATTCAGATAAATTAAAATTAATTATTCCATTATGAACATCCAATTTTATTTTAGACATTCTTATGAGCACTAATAATTATTATTGTCGTAGAGAATAATTAGAAAGCGAGTTTTATAGGATGTTTAACTGAATATCAAATCAAAATCAGGTTGATTCCGATAATCTCAATGAATTTATATGTTTTTGAAAAAAGTATATATATATTTCATATTACACAAAAATCTAAATTTTTGAAAACCTTAACCCTTCTAATAGTACACGTAAAACATTTCGCTAGCTGCTCTTTAATTTATGATAGTTCAATATGTGCTTGTAGGCAGAAAAATTCCTCTCTTTTCAACAGAAAGTTTAAAAATTAAAAATGCTGAAAGCAAATAAATAAAACCACTACTCTAACTAAGAACGAATTGAGATATTCACACAAAAATACGACAACAATTTTGTGATTTCCGGTTACGTCAACAACCATAACTTGGTTCAAAGCACACAAACCTATATGACAAAAAACTACATAAACATTGCTTCGAAAAAATCTATATTCACTCAAAACCAAAACAAAAATTAAATTAAACACGCTGTAAGGATAGAAACCAAAAAACATCAAAATGTCTCATCTTCTCTCCAGCATCCGTCCAAAAGAAAAAAAAAACGAAAACGACTTCCAACGGATTCAAAATAGCTGCTCTTTGTTCATTTTCGCAAAGAAATGATGAAACAAAATCAGCCAAGCTTGTCATTTACACATAACGGCGTGTAAATCAGCAAGAATAAACACAAAAACACATTAATTGTGCATTAAGGATAAAAAAGCGAGGATGGTAAAAGTAGAGAAAACAAGATTACGCTTCATTAGGTTTGAAAAGAAGGTGAACGCTTTCTGAAAGCAAAAGAGACTCAAAATCAAATTTCATTAAGAACGGCCCAATACGTCAGTTCGGACTCGATAATTTAGGTGATAGATATCGGTTTGCGAGCACGCCAAAATGGTTTCCTTCAAAGGCACACCAGGACTATATTCAAACAAACAAACAAACAAGAGAACACTTTTAGATCTTTCAAATCAGTCATTTATACCTTTTAACTTAACCGAGTGACGTTCATTTTCACAAAATATGAAGAGAAGCGAAACTTACTGACATCAATAGACGAACCAATAAAACTCTTAATTATAGACCTTCAATTTAAATTGATGGTCCCTAGGTTGTTGGTCTTTGAGCAGTAGACTCGCCATCGTGTGCATCTAATCTAATTGTTTCGTCATATGAACTATTATATTCTATGAATATAGAGAGCTTAAAAGAAAGGTAATTTTGTGGTAACTGATCTCAAAAAAAAGTTAAAATATAAAGTTTAAACTAAACAAAAATCAATAATGCAGGTGAAATAATTATGCAAAATTTAATAAAACATAATTCAACCATAATTACCATTTGAAATCAAACCAAAAATCTTTGCAATAAAAATAACTGTTATCTTTAAACGCACCTGCTACTTCTTGCTTTATTCGGCTCTGCGGCAATGGTTGGCAAGCCGGTGGCAGACGTGACAGTCGAGAACGTTATATTTGACACTCTTGGTTTCGAGGCCTGCAAATATCCACCGTAATCAATCAGAACACTCCGTTCATGCTATCATTTGTTTATGAAACACTCGATTGAAAACCTTTAATGTCTCATGGTCATTCGCTGTATTCGTTTGAATCGCTTTATTCGCTTTATTTGCAAAGCTAAAACATTTTGCAAGTTTCTTTCGAATCATCGTAGAATATATCAGATTATCAGAAGACGTCGCTGAGCCAATAGAGTTGGCTGATATTAGCTTGGTTGACGCTTTGCATGCCTTGCGTGGCGAATTTGATTCGCTTCGTCTGGTTAACATCTGATAATCAGTCAAATATTTGAGTATTTAAATATATCGACAATTAAGAGAAAAATTACAACTCATTAATAGATTTTGTTCGTAAGATCTTTGAATCCCAAAACAGTATTTGTTAAAAATACAATTAGAATAAAACAAATCAGATTACATCGGAAAATGTTTAGAAAATTCTTAATGAAATATTACAAATAAAATTATTTTAAAAACATTTTGAGAAGTAAATAGGAATTTTTATTTGGTTCCTGTTTTCGGAAGTTAGAAATATGATATTTAATACCGTAAGTTAGAAATTTGAAAACAAACAATCACGTTTAATGAAAAGTGGAAAATGGTATAGTATACTAGAAAACTAAATTAATATGTTTTTGTAAGCTATGTGGTCCTGTCATTTGAAATATAACAAAAAGATGTTTAATTTGTTATATAGCTGTTTTATTTCTAGGACATTATACCATCTAAAAATAATTTCATATATTTTTTTAATACATTACATGCGCACTCCAACTGAAATTGTTCAACCATGCCCTCGGAAAACATCTAGGTATTATCTAAAGTGACGGAGATGGTTTCTTTTTTAAATATTTTAACGAATATCTTACAAAATGTTGGGAAAATAAATGTGTAACTTCATCTTGTAAACTTAACATTTTCATTTGGCGTGCATGCGTCAAATGAAAAAACCTAGTTTATAGATTTTAAAAAATGATTATGGAAATATAACAAGAAAAATTCTTCACGTGACTTTAAAACTAGAGTAGATCATTAAATCGACAATTTTAATGCTTTAATGGTTCATTTTATGCAATTTTCTCGAGGGGTTTGTTACTGACAGCTTCAGTTGCATCTGACATTTTTTTAAAATAAAACTAGTTGACCTTATAAAATCAAATCTATCTATTAGTTCGAACTAATCTATTCATTTTTTAAACATTTTAAAGTTAAACAAATTGATGCACATTCTATACAATCAAGATAATCCGTAGCACGTCAACTGATATGGTAACAAAATTTGCTCAAAACGTGCTCAAGTCTAACTTTTCGGAAAAGGTTATTCATATTTATAGATAGTGTAAGGTACATCTAGTTGAATCGTCGTGAAAAATCTTGTGTTAATAAGTTGTAAAACTTTTCAGACACGCTTAAAAATCGGAAAATTTTTATTTACACTGCCGTAGTGATTAATAACTTGTGCAATTGAAAATAACAATTTTTTCATTAAAAAGAAAAAGTAAACGTTTCGTTTACTTGCTCTAAACTTATATTCAAATCGTAATTTCCATTTGGCGTGGTTTATTAATAAGCTTCATTTTATTCTTATTTTTACATCTAGTACTACCTTCCACAAAGTTTGAAAATTTCTCACATACGTTTATTAAAAAAGTGTACAAACTTATCTAATTATTATTGTTTTGTCTATAAAGAAAATTTAAAGAGCAAAAAGTGCAGCAAAAAGACCATTTCAACATCGAGTTGATCAAATCTTCAAAATTAAAGTAATAATAACGTTTCAAATCGAATATCGTCAATTTTTCTTGGATTAAAATATTTATCAATAAAATTAGAAAAAAACATTCAAAGCTTCATAGAGAACATCAATCCTCAAATACGGACTTGTAAATTAAAGCAAGAATGTTGCAAGTTATCAACTATTCAACATGATGATGCAGATGATGATGTTGATCATCATTCTTCTACTCACTTAGAATTATTAAACAAGTTCATTCCAACTGACTGCTTTCTTTATTATTCATGTGATGACGGTTTCCTATTTTTTGCAATGTTAATTATTAATCCAACGAGATGCTAATACTCTTCAAAGGTATCAGAATTTATGGATACTTTGAGTCAAACGTCTTATAAAATAAAATAATACAATTCGAATTGCAATTCTATCGGTAAATACAGATTTTATGAAATGTTAGAAGCAAAATTTAAAAATATAAAAATTTACTAAAGAAATTATTTTTTCCCTCGAACGCGATTATCCAGAGAATTTTATATTTTTTTAATGGATTGTTTGATTTTATGTTACATTTAATAACCAACATATAATACAAAACATTCTTAAAAGTCCACGAAGAAAATAGTGGTTTATCTTTGTCAAATAATGATATTTAGTATAAGTTGATTTTGATTTTTTATTTTCATATACGCCAATTGAAATGAGAAAAAGAGGAGCCCAGTAAAACTACTATTGTTCCATAAATATATTATAATAAAACATAATTTTGAACAGATCTATGAATTGGACCTAAAAATAATGTTTTCAGATCTGCGATACTTTTAGAGCATAGAAAACGTGCTGATACTTTTTCAGTATTAGAAAAATAGGATATTGAACTTAGCGTGAGAACTCCGTAGCCACATCAAATAGAGTTATTTTTTGTATTTTCCCATAGCGCAAAAATGGTTGAGGAAGCGTTACTGTACACAAAATAGCGCATACAGCAGAGAGAATTTTTTTCACTATTGTTGCACGTCAATTGAAACGAGAATAATAGGAGATCGTTTAAAAATCGAAACACTGTTTTCCTAAAAATGTTATACTTAAAAGATAATTTTCAATAAATTTAGGAAATTAACTTGAAAATAATTCGATATAATTCATGTGGATAAATTAAACTTGCTAATATTGCATGCCAAATAGAAATGAGTATTTTAGCTTATTAAGCGGTTTCTTATTATACTGCACGTTTAAATTAGAAGTCAATTTTCACGTAAGATTTTCAGATTTACTCTTAACTAGCAGAGGATCTTTACTAAATATTCCTTAAAGGTTTTTTATGAGCACCTATTTTCTTAATTGCATTTGGCGTGGTATTGCTATTTTCAATTGGTATGGCTCTTGCTTCATTGTAGATCTCGATCGAGGGGGTAGACGACTACTTTTTAGCCACTATATCACTGTTTGATTACATTCTTACTATCCTTATTACCATCATTTTACGAAAAAAGTTGATAAAAATATAAACGTTATACTAAAAACACGCCAAATGAAAACTAAATTTTTCTTATTATGCATCATTTTGAATTTCCACGCAGTAATCACAAATACGTTTCTACGCCGGTTTAGAAAGCTTATCTTAAATTACCTTAAAAACCCTAAAACGAGCTTGGATTTCTAAAAACGTAGACAACAATACATTAAAAAAATAAACTCAATACCTAAAATTACGGAATATAATAAAATATCAACAATTAGCTCAATTGTAATTGAAAATAATATAAAAACAGACCAACAGTAAAATAAAATAGCAAAATAATATTAATCGAATGAATTAAATTCTAATTGAATTCATTTCTACTCGAATATATTATTAATTGTCAATTCTCTCAAATAAATAAACAAAGTTGTGCACAAACAAAAAAAATTTTGGGTAACACGCAATAAATCCGAAATTCGCCGAGGAAATGAATATCTATAATTTGAGATAGATTTGGTTTTTAATATTCTAAAAAAAGTCTAGTAAATTGAATCTAATATTTATTGAGCAATCAAGTTAAAAAGAAACTGAGAATTTTTGTGATATTTGTTGTTGAGCTAGTTTATTTTCCTAATACTAATAGTTTTGTCAGCATGCTCAATTGTTGATAATTGGAGCTTTGGTCGACTTTCAGTTACAATAACAACAATATCATATTTCAAATAAAATTTTTTTGAAGTTCAATTATTATGAATATTTTATCTTCAATGTAGCAAGCCTACTTAAAAATGAGTATATCATTTGAAGATCTATTAGAGAAGTCTTTTGTTGACAGTTATTGACCTTTGAAATGTATAGGTAATTTCGGGTCTTTCGTGGTCTAGCTGTTTTACTTGTCTATTGCTCATTATTGTCGTTGTATCTAATAACAACAGATATTCTCTGAGCTGATAAAAATTTAGTCAAACGATGACGTGATAAAAGAAAGTTGCTACAATTATAACCCGCCTGGCGGAAATTCAAATGTCAAAATAGGGAAAAAGACTAAAAATGAACTCATAAGGGACATAAGTTAAACGTGTTAATTAGAAATAGAATTCGCCCTAAAGAACACACAAGTCACATAAAAAATAACTTTTAAAAATCAAAAATAATAAAAAAGAACTTTGTAACAATCAGAAGAGTAAAATTAATCTTTCTCGTTCCAATTGTTATTCATTTATTTTATAAAAATTACCGTCGAAAGTCAAACATACAAAAATACGTTAATTAACCCTTTTCAAGTGCATTTAAGGAGAAAAATAACCAAATTAATCATTTGAAAGTAAATAAAAACATCATATTTAACTCTTATTAATGAAGAATATAATTAATATAAGTTAATAATCCATTAACACAAAATATCCTTTAGATTTCAATTATGAAATTCCGAAAAAGGTTACACTTCTGTGAAACAGCTATTGTCATTGAAAATTGAATAAACATGGTGGATTCATGTCATGCTCGATAGAGAGCATCAAAAATCATCAGAATTCAATTGAACATGTTCATACTTGTAATGATCAAAAACTATGAAACTCAATGTGTTCACTTCAATAGAAATGGATAAAACTTTAAATTTGGTTGATTTTGGTATTGGTGAGTGGTTGGTTGGTTGATTGTATTGGTATTAATATAATCAAAATATGTGTGTTCAGTTAACTTATTTTTAAATCTAAATGATAGCTAATTCATATATTCTGAGAACAATCAAACACAACATATGAAAATCATAATAAAGAAATTTTTAAACGCATTTTATTAATTTGTTCTTCAAAATTCTTAACTTGTGGTGTTCATGTTAGGTTTAAATAACTTTTCAGAGATTCTGTTTTAAAGAATTCATTTAGCGTTTACTAGTGTATCTGGTTATTTTAAAGGAAAACTGCAAAATTTCTGTGAAAATGAACTATAACTTACACGTAGAACATAACTCGATGGGACATGTCTCCACGAGTAGCAAAAGGAAACAGTCTTCCATGAAAATCCAGAAAATTGCGGTTAGTTCAAATTTGGCGTGAAGCAGAAAAATTCTTTCAATTTGACGAAAAGACATGTGTAAAATTCAGGTAGAACAAGGTAGAACACTCATTACGCAATAAATCTCGGAATTTCTGTCTGGTATCTTTGCTATATCTAACTCTGCTGATATATCTATGAGCTTGTCAACTTCTTTATGTTTTTTTTTTAATAATTGACATTAATTAATTTGTTTAAAACATTAAACATTAATTTATTTCTGCATACACACACAACAACTCTAAGGAATTAAGAAACTATTATTCATTCAAGCGTCTTTTCTGTCTTTACTTTCTTACACCTTCACTATTATTAAAATAAGGAGTGGATTCAGAAAAGACAAAAACAACTATATTTTTTTCTTCTTTCCCCTGATTCAAGTTGAACCACTATTTAAGAATCTTTAAAGATCGAATTCATCATCTCCCTTGTCATAAATTTAAACTAGGTATGCTAAAGACTAAAGGTATTGAGACTATATAGGATAGAACTAATTCGATTATTTTACAAAGAAACCCTTCGTAAAAAAAGCAAAATAATAAAAAAAAATTGAAAAAAAATCTGGCGGATTAATAAAATTGTCTAAAAAATTTTCCAGTGAAGACCGATTATCGTTTAATCCATTGAACTAATAATGCATATACATGACGTTGTTCATATGACACCGTGTTAATTTTTTGCCTCCATGTGTAGGAGGTAAAGCTTCTCATATTGATAATTAAATCGGTTCATTAGAGCATTTGGGATTAATGTGAGGCTGTAATGAGTTTCAAATATAAATGAGCAAACTACAGGAGAAATGGATTTCAAGGAATATTCAATTTCAATTTATAAGCTAAAGAGTTAGGAGGGTAAAGTACACCTCAACAGGCAGAGAAATCAACTACAGAAGTATGCGACAGTGCGGATATAACCGTTAAAAGACCTTTACAGAAGCCAACAAACGAACTAAGCCGTAGAGTGGCGCTAATGGTTATTTATCTTCACGTGATAATTTACGAATAATGATATAGAATAATGAAAAGGAATAGTCATATAGAATGAAGGGAGCTGATCTTGTACTCAATAAGGGAGTAATTCGTGCTTCTCAGTAAACTAACAGAAATCTAATCCCATATTATTGTTTGATACTGTTTAAAATTTAAACTGGGAAGCCATTACTTTCCCACTTAACCACCCCAGTTCAGTTAAATGTTTCTGTGAACTTATATAATGTCCACCATACAAAGTTTCAGCCCTAATTTTGGATTAAATAATGAACTTCTTAAAGAGCACGCCAAATGGAACGTTTAAACGGAGAGATAGCAAGGTTCTTATAAAAAATTAAAATATCTATTTAAATAGAGCATGGAATTTCCATTTTTGTAGCTTCATTTGGCGTAATACTAATATTTTAGTGAAGTCATAACAAAAATAGAACGAATAAAATTTGACAATTTAAAAACATCAATAATGAACCAATAAAACATATTAAACCGTATGAGAAAATGCTATTAACAATGACATTGCCCACTTGAATAGTTTAGAGTTTACTAGTAAAGAATACTCGAATTCAAGTCGATTCAAATGAAATGCGCATTAAAATTAATAATTCTGAATGCACTTTTCCAGCTTACAAACAATAAACAACTTTAACTTAGAAAACATTTCCTGACAAGTCGTAAAGAAGTGACAAAACAAAACCTAATGGAGGGAAAAAATGTCGGTAAATTGATGCTCACTTTTCTTTTGCCATTCTCTAAGTTTGTTGAGCTTGGGGATATTAAAATTTTCGATTCATCTTGAAAATTAGGCGTTAGATATTTGATAAAACTTACAAACCATTATTAAGGCGAGATGACGAGTGGCGCGAAATTTCATCCTTCAAACTCCCTCCTTCTCAAAATGGGCGCAAAATACAGTACCCTTTGTCAGAACAGTATCTTTGTTATGTGATAACAAACAAGTTATAATTTATCGCTAACAAAGTAAAATTTTTAGATTATTTAAGATAATTCAATCAAATTAAGATTCATATTGAGAATTAATAAATGTAACATTATATTACTAATTTTTGCGTATGAATATTATAAAATCGTCAGGTTCAATTAGATTGCGCGGTCAAAATAAAATACGCAAGTTGACAGATCAGAAAAGACACTATTTAGATAAGAAATGAAGATTATTGGCTAGTTCCAGTAATACTTGACAACATTACGTGAAAAGTTACGAGCAATTACGAATTGATAATTTGTAAGACACTATTAAATATTTTAAAAGTTAATGTTGCCTAGCACGTCAAGTGAAATCATACAAATCATAAAAAACACCCTATACTAATATTTTTTAAAAATATTTTAAGCTTACCGAATAGTTTAAGAAAAATCTGGAAAAATTACATAAAAGTTGATGTTTCATTTATTCATGGAAACTAGTAAGGCGCGTTTAAATATTGAAAACCAGGCATTTTCATTTTGGGCGACATAATATTGTTTTTTATGTTTTCTGTTTTTAGGGATCATTCATATTCTTCACAAATTTTAAAGAAAATAGTGAATGCAATTAAAATAATTATTTTTAAATAAATATTAAAGTGAAACGCGCCACTATCTAATAACAGTAAAATAACAGTTTGATTAAAGATCATCAATCTTAATTTACCCCTTAATCTTGATATTCTGTGGATCAGTGTTGCAAATCGAAGTTTGCGGGTTTCCAGAATACGTTATCACGCCACCGAAACGCCAATTTAAATGGTAAATATAGGATCTTGGCAAAGTCATTATAAACTAACATGTGAGTTTATAAACGACTTGACAACATTTTGAGTAACCGAATAAGGTTTTTGAGAGTTTATGACATGATTGAAAAGATGTCGTGAAAATCTTGCTATAATTTATACGCGAGAAATTTTTTATAAACTGTAGAATTTTATGAAATCGTTATTTAAATTTCACTCGCTAAATTCGAGTGACGATTTTCTAATTTCCGTGTAGATTGTTAAGAAGAATTTCAATACAATTTAAAAATCAATGGGTAAAATAATACTTCGAATTAAAACCTCACTTGGCATAATTAATTATAAACGTACAATCAATAATATTCTAAAATCCAACAAGTTTGAGAAAAATCCATAACTATACAGAAAATAATTTCCCATAAAGATGTAAAACTTTCAGTCGACAAACTAATCCACGAACACGCGTCGGACCCTTTCAACACAAAACAAACTTTCACACCAATGACCGATGGAAAAAAAGCTTATCGAATGCAAAATAAGTTATTTTAAACCAAAACAGATGAAAACAAAAGCAAAGCATTATTGAGAAAAAATAAAAGCGAGCAAATACGACAACAAAATCTACACTTTTAGTTGGTTTTAGACTTGAATAGTTATAGCACATATAAACAACAATGGGATGTCAATTCCAGCGAGATTCATCATGAGCATAGCTATAAGAATGACCGTTAGCAACAAACAATTCATCTCTCAATAAGAGAAAAGTGATAAACATCTATCTCTTGGCACAATTCAATTCGAGTCCCATCTAAACATAAAAGGTAAAATAACGAGAGAGAAAGTCAGTTAATTTATTTATTAAAAACACATAGTAGCTCTAGAAAAAAAAAACAAATAATTGCTTTGTTATTGTCTAATTTATAAGAATATAATTAAAAATAAAATATCATTGTAAGAACTAAGCAAAATAGATAAATGAGGATCGCTTTGTAAATGTGAAAAATAGAGAATAATAAAGAATATGAATAATACATAAACAATCTGAAAATAAATAAACAACAAGTAACGATTTCAGCTATTTTGGAGCTGGAAGAATACAAAAACTGAATGAATAACTGAATAAAAAGAAATGAAAACTAGCGAATAAACAAAATGAACAACAATACCAAATGCAGAATGTCGTTTGTTGGATCATTGTTTATCTTTATTCAAATAACTCGCCTTCTTCTTCTTCTTATACTCTAATATAGATTCTTTGAAAAAATATCATGTGTGCAACATTTTTGGAGCATGATTAGAATAGAAGTTTGCAAATGTCTATTTCACTACATTTTTGAAAATTTAAAGCGACGTTTTAATTCAAAGTGGCTACCACACTCCACCGAAGGTACCAATTTAAATCAACATTTACCAATATAATTTGACAGTAAGCTTACTGCAGTAAGGATATATGTATTGTTTGACTTAAAATTGTAGAAGTACTAAAAAATTTTTTTGTAAAATTTTTGTAAATTCTGCGGTGAAATTAGTTATTCGTGAAATCGACACTTGCTGGTTGCATTCTACCGTAATACATTAAATATATTTTTTTACAAAATAATACTAATTATAAGAAACGTTAAAGGTAAAGGTTATTAACACAAGAACACTCTACCCGCTATAGTAAAATGAATGCTTCGTTTAAGGAGAGATGATGCGCTAAACTTCACCAAATTATATTTTGAAATGTTATTTTTTTTTACAAAACTCAAAAAAAAAATTACAAAACTCAAAAAAATGAGAAAAATCTGCAAAAAATTTTAAAAATTGTCGCGCAAATAAAAAATACACATATGTCGCCGAATTTTGAAAAACATCCTACAGTATGATTTTTACTAGGATGTGGGGCGTACTCAAATTTATTTTTCTCAAGCAAGCCAAATGAAAATGTTGATTTTCTGATTTTTATGTGTGTTATACAACTTTTACGTGTACTTTACAATAAACCTAATTTACGCCAACTTGTAAGATTTTTCTTAAAATATTGAAAAAATATTAAAACTTTCAAAAATGATAGATTCCAGTATGTTTTCTCTGTTAGTTTTAGTAGCCTTCCAGTTGGCGTGCTCATGTGTTGCATGACAAATCAAAAAATGAAACACATACTTGGAGACACTCAACTATTTTGTTTACAGTAAACACATTGCTTCTCTCGTAGTCAGCTGCTAAAAATTTAAAATCTATGTTTCTAAAATGCCCTCGTGAACGAAAAACGTTGTCCAGTGTGAAGAAAGATGTTAAATGGGTATTTTGTTTTAAACTTTACTTATAACTATTTTAAAATATCCATGCAGAAATTAGAAAATCGTGATTTAATATCCTGAAATCGACTTTTGCGGAAAAATAAAATCTCTTACAGCACGCCAACTTGAATGGTAATAAAATGAGCTCAGTAAATGTACTCACATTTAAATTTTTAGAATGATATTAAAATTTTTATACTGTTTAGTTAAATAGTGGTGAAAAATGTTGCGTTACAAGAAGTAAAATTTTAATATTAACGCTAAGATATCTAATTTCTATTCGGAGTGCTTACAATAATAGTCATAATAACAATCTCACGTCGGATTTGGGAATTTGTGATTCAGATAGATGCACTTTATACCTAAAAATACCTAAAAACGAATTAACAAAACGATGATATCCCAATTTTAAAATTTCGACAAATATTATTTAGCAGGCCCTCCCACCTATTCTCTTCCAAAATAAACCATTGCCAAAATATTATATTGGCGTTCTCTGAATTATTTATGAACTAGTATTTGAGACAAAATTAATATTAATCTAATTTTAATTTAATTAAAAAAAAGAGGGAACAACCTATTTTTCCAAAAATTGACAATTACTTGACAGAAAATCGAATAAATTCTTTAGCAGTTGTAAAACGGTTGTCTCATTTATAATCCACCCAGGCAAAGTTTAGTAGAACGTAATTAAAATTGGTTTAATCGGATGGCATGGATGACTTATTTACAGTTTGAAACTTTATTTCCAATCTCATATCAGTCAAAATTGAGGTATGATACGTGCAATAGTTTGACAAATTAGGTGCATTACGCTATAAACAACGTTCTTTTGCACACATACAAATTCACTGCGTCAGCTTTTCTCTAAAATATTTGTGTCGGCATTTATTAGATGAAGTGAATGCATATCCCCATTATTGTTTTACTTACGATTTCTCGTCTCACAAATGATAATATGTGTTTTGAGAACAATACAAATATTTCTTTAAATCAAAGAAACTAAAAAAGAAATCCGACATTTTGGCCCAGAGACAATTTGAGGTACGGTATGGTTATCAAATTAACTCAGCCGACTCCAAAAATTAAAAAATTTCATTATGTCAGTAATAAATAAATATCATTTTTATTTAAGCAAAAATTACTATAGAAACCAATGATTATGGTTTCCTCAATAAAAATAAAATAAGTTAAGAAGACCTAAAATAGATCAAAAGACGAATTGCACAATTTGCCATAATATCAGACAAAAATATTTAAAATAAAAAAATAATTCCCGACTTTTGCGTCATTAATATATCACAACTCCAAATCCGAAACAAAACTCAAATTAATGTCGCAAATATCACTCTGATTAAATTAGACTTGTGGGATTTAAGAACACATTTAAAGCATCTATTTAACTCCAATCAATATGTACCAAAAAAATGTCGAAAAATAAAATGTTATAAAAACGTTTATCAAGATCAAAAAACAAAGCAAATTTGTTCACAAATTGAGGCACCAGTCAAAATGGCTCAATTGTTCGAGTAGGTTGGGCTCAAAATATAAACAGTTGCTTTTAGAATTGAACTTCTTAAGAATAAACATTATTTTAATCATATTAATGTTACCAATTTTATAAACAATTCCATTTGTATGTTAATAAGGATAAGGAAAGATTATACAATTAATATTTAGTATACCTTGACGAAAAATAAGATAGTATTGAAGGTTAAGGGAGAAGCTAAACTTCACAAAAATATTTATTTATAAGACTGACGATCCTACGAGACATACACATATTCATTCGTCTTACAATCCGAAAGTTTACAATTTCACGGCAATTGAAACTAGCAAAAATTAAAAAGGTTAATCTGTCTCAAAAAAATGTGTGTGTGTGTAAGTTCCACTTAAATAATCTAGAATGATTTTTACGTAAAATTCATAGATATGTCCGCAATTATATTTTAATTATAGTCGTCGCCAAATGCGATTACCACCACAAAAAATATTATTTTTTCATTTAATTTTTATGATTATTATTTTCCACAATTATTCCACGATTGAAGCAACATCTAAAACACAGAGCTCTTCTAATTCTCATTTCAATTGACGTTCAATAGAATAACGCAAAAAATTGCAATTAAATACTCATAGTACGAAAAAAGTTTTAGTTGATAGCAGGTGAATATATCTGGATGTTTCGGAAACTATACCGATCTACAAAAATGTCGCCGGTAAAAATAATATGGGCGGAATCACGAGCTGTGTCATTTTTCGTCTATTTCTTCCAGTGAATGCTAATCTCCTCCCTTTAGGATAGTTTTGATTCAAGTATTAATTGAATATTTTTTAGACGATTATTTGTATAAAATAAGAAACTAGTTTTTGAATTAAAGTGATAAATCTACAACAATCGATATTTAAAATCAAATGGAATTAGGGCCTCTGGGCAACTAGAAAGAAGCCCAGAAAAAAAGAAAAACGATCTTTGAATTGAAAACAAGTTAAGCACGCCAAATGTAATTTGCCACCTGAGAGAAGTGTTTCAATATGAGGCCGTATGCAAGAACGTATTTAACTGTTAAATGGTGATGGTAAATCAGTGATTTAATGATTTTCTAAGAATGAGTAAATAATTGTGGGCAAGAAATACTATTTAAATTGCAAAATTGATTGAAAAATATATTTAATTTACTAGAAATGATAATTTATCAATGATTTACTATCACCGTTTAATAGTTAAATACGTTCTTGCATACGGCCTATGGTCTCTCGTTATTAATTGCAGATTCTTATATAGTTTAAGATATTCATGTCAAATTTACGTGTAAAGCTCTCTGTATTCAATACGCGTAAACGTTAAAAGCCCATTTAAACACTGGAAATTTCTCATTGTCATTTGGCGTGTTTAAAAGGATAAAAAACTGCAAATCTTTAGATTAATATCAAATGAAATGATAAAAAAGAGCATAAAATACATTATGCAATACATAAACTATTAAATTTCGCTGCACCTTATGCTCCCACCTCATATAATCACATTAGTGTTTATTTAACAAAATATTGTGAAAATATTAAACGATTAATTGCAGGTTCATTTCAATTTGTGTTCATAAGACAAAAAAACTAATCAGGAAATAGTTTAAATATCACGCTAATGAGTGTCAAACGCTAGGAATCGATTTCACATTGATTAACACGTTATTTGTAATCCTACGTTCTCGACATTTATTGTCGTGGTGTAGGTTGATGAAAAATTAGGGGTAAAGGAGCATACCGGAAAAAAAGATGGTCTCGTTTGGGCTGGTGTAGATTTAATTAGCAATTTGTTTATTATTTCGCTTTTTTTCGCACAATTTTGTTTCATTTTGTTTTCTCTTACTAAATTGGTTGTTAAATCAACATAATAATTATTATTATAAAAATTTTAGGTATAATTTATTATATTTAGGAGCGAAATAATAAACAAATTGAAAATTAAATCTACACCAGCCCAAGCGAGACCATCTTTTTTTTCGGTATGCTCCTTTACCCCTAATTTTTCATTAACCTACACCACGACAATACTTTTCTAATTTTCTCTTGTGGAATATAAAATATCTTCGTTGCCTCTATAATTTCCCGCAAATGAAAATGTCTCAGTTTTCAAACGATGATAATGGCGAAAAGTTTAGTGTTTATGACTATTTATCATGCAAGATCACATGCAAGAACCACACCAACAGTCAATAAATTTGGTGCATCGGCCGGGAAGATGAATTAGACATTACTCACTGTAATATAGCTACAACACAAACGTCAACTTACACGTGTGACTTTAGAGAGACCCCCAGAATAAGACCACAAGGCTTGAAAGAAGAGAAAAGAAGAAGAAGTGATGTGGAACAAAAGTCGAGGCGCAGGGAACGTCCACGGACAAGCAGATGCAGAAGCAATTCACGCTCCAGAACCAGAAGTAGAAACCCCACGGAAAAAAACAAGAGAAAGCAGACGGTCACCCTCACGTCACGTGTACCGTTATCCATCACGAGGAGTAAAATACATCGGTCAATCATGGAAAAGAACATTATTCGGATCGATGTGGACACGGAAAATTGAAGAAAGAAGAAACATCCTGTGGCATAGAAGACTCTGCACAATCTGTCTAAAGCCATATCACAAAGAAACCTGCAATCACGTGTGCTTTTATTGCAAAAGGCTGAATGAGCAAATCACGACACAGTAACAATCCGCCTTATAACCACACGCAAGGAACCATAAGAGGGGAATGTCGGAGGTCCCGACCCAAGCGCGCTCTAGCGAGAAAAGCGCGACGCTTATGACTATTTATTATATTGTTATTTGTATTTACTGTTATTTATTATTATTTGAAATAAACCGTTTAATTACCCAAGTTTTTGAGGTAATAAAGGCGAGCAACATCACCCGCAACAACGCCCTAATAAAACCTCTCCCCATTACGACTCGGCGATAGATTTTCTTGTAATCGACCACAGATACGTCACCCTATACGTCACCCAAATTTCATTTATATAAAGATAGATGGAATGCCTTTGATAATTATTAAACTATTCAACAACCAAAGTTATTCTCCATGAGTACGAATAATAATAATAATTTCAAGTGTTTTCCACAAACATACCGGGATATAGGCAAACGATATGTGTGAACACTTCCAACAACACGTGCATCGAAAATCAAGGCCACAATTGGCGCACTGTCCCACAATGTGCATCTCCTTAATCGAGCTCGTCGAGTTTCGCGATGAAGATCCTGCTCGACTGCCCCTTCCACGTGACGTCGCAGCCAGATCGGAGAGACTACGTGGGATTGGCGTCGTTGGCATTTAGAATTAACTCAAATCTGCTTTTCTACTAAAACAATCGTTTATTCCATGTTTAAAAAGAAATACTAGTAAAGTGGCGATCATGCAAATATAAATTCTCATAGAAACAAACAAGCTCAATGATTTTCAGAATAAACAATCATCAATTACATGTGTTTTCTTCGATAGCTCCTATATTCATCTCATATTGCTTTATCTTCAATTTGTTTTTCTATTGAGCCAATTCTAAACGCTTTATGGCTAATACTAGAAATATTTTTAATAAAAGAATAATACTATTTTATAATAGAAAGTGCATCAAGTCAGCTGAAAATGCTTAAAAGTTGTCTTCGTCAGCGAATAAACAAAAAGATTATGGATAATATTAATAATTGGTTTTGGTTACATATAGTTTAATATTCCATCAACAATAATTAATTCACTATTTTTATTTTATGATACATAACGTCTGAATATAATATATTTTCATAAATAAATTCAACCTATTTTTATTGTTCATTTAATTTGGGTCGATAAATATTTCATTTTTAATATATTTAACATCCCATTATAATTAAATAATTAAAATTTAAAATGGGGAGTGGGGGGAAGTGGGTGAAAATGAAATGAAGATTTATTTTCATAATGGTAATATTTAAAAAACCATTTAGAAAAGTTTTGGTAAGATTTTGTACTTTTAAAGATTTTCACTCAATACTCATTCACGACATTCAAAAGCTTTAAACTGATATTGTTTTACTAATACAATCAGTTGTAAAGTGTTCGATAAGTTCAGTCGAATTTTTCTAAAACTAGTCAAAATTAGTTTTAAATAATTAAAAATTATTTTTAACCGATCTATTACTATCTTGAAATTGACAGGCAAACTTAGGACGGATTGTCTGAGTATATGAGATTGGTCGGTTTACCGGTTCGGTTTGCCAGCAAAAAAACCAACTTATTATATAGCCAATTTACAGCAAATAAATTGTATAACAGTAATTAGTACAATTTTAAATGTTAATGATATCAACCTAAAAAAATAAGAAAAACGTTCGACTGGTAAACCGAAGTTGTTTTGTGAAAAACAACCTCGACGTCGGGTTCGCTTCCGTTTTTGGTGAAACAAACGTAAAACCGATGTAAAACCGGCGAAATGCCGTGCAAGTTCAATGGGTTTCACCAAATGCAAATGAAAGCATTTTTTATCTTTAACAGTACGAATTGTCCCATTTTTCAGATTTTCATATTTTTTTATTAATTTTTCATTTATATTTATATATATAGACGGCAAATTACTAAAGTCCAACATTATGTCTGAATTATATAAATCATCTGAAGTTTGCTTTTAGCATTATAGTCAATTTGAGCATATTTTCAATTGACAAACTGAAAAGTGTCCACTTTCTGAGTTCCCGATAAACTTCAGCATGTTGCTTCCAATATACGGTAACTTTGATGTCTTAAACATTCTATAAGTTTTATTTTGTGTGGAAATCCAACCGAGCTTTTTATTTAAGGAATTGTCGAGATAGTACTTACTTTTTGGGGGATCTAAGGGGGTTTCAGTCCGAAATCTTTGAATCGTAAAATGATCTCCATATTAAGTTGCCCATTATTTAAAATTTTTGTGACAGAAAGTCATGTTAAAGCGCACACTTTACTAGTCACTCTTGAATACTGTCAATTGTGTTGCTTAACTAATGACACCGTATATGCTTCGCTTCGAGACGCATGCGGCATGTATTTGAATTTAATTTTAAAAATATTATATTTGCCACGTTAGTCAATTTTGTGTGTTGTAGATTTAGATTGTAGATTTAGCTGTACCTGGCGTATTATCCTAGTTATTTATTATTTTCCTAACCAGTTTTAGTTCCGGCTCACTTCTTCCCACATGGACTAATCTAAATTGTTAAAAGTGAATTTTGGCTAATTTAAGGCATAAAACTCATAAAATTAAGATAAAATCCAGTTATTTTCTGACAAAAGGTGTCGTGCTGTTGTCATTCTTATGATTTTCACTCCAATAAATATTCTAATAAAAATCTACAAGTATTACCAAACATTGTAAAACATAACTTTCAAAATTACAGAAAACCCATGAATTTAATAGAAAATATTTTTCGATTGCGGAACTAACAATATCCCCCACCCAAAAAAATTAATATATTTCAGCCGAAGGCTTTATATGTTATTTTTTGATTAAGAAAACACACAAATTAATCCGAAGGAGATTAGAATATTCATCATAACAAAGTTTTATTTAAACTTTAAAGATTATTAATTGCTTTTGTTTCTTCTCCCACTTAACCAAGGATCTATGAAATCAAAGAAATTTATATTCATCACTTAAACCGAAGTAAACATTTCACTAAATATATTCAAAAACTATCCACAAGAGGATTAAACATTAACAACGATGACAACATCAATAAAAAAGACGATTCATTGATATGAGCTCAAAATAATATTCATCAGCTGGCGATGTGTTCGAGTGACAAACATCACATCTCACTCAATATAAATTTCTTTTATTCATTCAACAATATATCTTCTTTAGTCAGAACATTGCCACATATTTATCAAGAAAAATTAAACAAACATCCAAATATGACAAGTTTGGCAACAAAATAACAGCGAATGAAAAATCAAAATGCATTAGAAATGAAAAAAATTGAATCTCTAAACTCTGCGCACTTTGATCATAAGAAAAGCACAATTAATGGAAAAAGAGCACAAGCCTGAGAAGATTTTATTCAGTCTTGTGGGTAAAAATTAAGCCATTGACGTTGCTCCATTCGATTATAGGCTAGTTGATGTTGCGATAAAAGAAAAAAATATCAATCGAAAAATAAATTGTTGATTCTATCCCCCGTAACCTAATGTACTAACTATTTATTCTTAAACTATATTAATAATGTGTATTTGAGTTATCTTAACATTTGTTTTCCTCGTCATATTTTGTTACCTTTAAACAGTCCTCAAACGAGCTAAAAAATCTGAATCAAAGAATGTGAAAATTTTAAAAATAATGAAAATAAATCGACACCACTGTCTCTGTGACGAGACCCCAACACCCTACCTTTCTGCTACTTTAAAGGAAAATTATCAATAAATTGTATTGGATGTCTAATTGTTTATTCGAAAAGGCCGAGAAATACATAAAATGTATCCGAGCACGATTGATCAGCTCTAGCCTTGAAGACTTGTCCTTCAGATGATCCGCCAACACAGCTTGTCTATAATAGCATAATCTTGCCGCGGTGAGGCAGCTTCTAACTTTATAATCTGACCTATCTGATGCAGACTTTTCTTTCTAATTGTAACAAGAAAAATGTTTTCACTCGAACTCTCAGAATTTTTTAAAATTGTGCAGGTAGATTCCTTATGCCGAAAATAGTATGAACCAGGGTTGCACGGAATTCCATCTTCCATGTTCCGTTTTCCGCATTCCGTTTGAAAAAAAAAATCGATTTCCGTGCAACCCTGGTATGAACACAAAATTTGGATGTTAAATTTTGTAATGGTGGAGTGCTGATGTTCATTAAAGTATTAAAATAAAATGCTAACCAAAATTTAAAAAAAAACAGAAAAATAAATTTTTAACAGAATTCCTAAAACCATTCAGTAAGCAAAAATTATATTTATTGGGTGTTATATGGAACAGAAAAACCAGAAAAACTTAATAGCCTCTGCCTTTCTCCTCCACTACAATTTCCAATGGATACAAATCTATTCAACAACCATTTCCAAATAAAACAAAGCACGTTCTTTCAAGTAAGTAAAGCCCTAAAACCAATTCTAAACATACAACTAAGGAATCTATTAATATTTTATTAATATACATAGGAAAAATCTGTTTTGTAACAAATAATAAGAAAAGCAATAATAATCCATCTAGCATACAATGTAAATAAACATCATAATTACTTTGAATTAAACATTTTAGAAAATGGCTAATCACTTTCTTCAATTAAACGAAGCTAATCGAAGCCTTTTATATTATTAATATTAATATTAATAATCATTCAATCGTACTTTTAAAATGTCAACAGAACATTCAGCATACAATTGTAAATTCTTGTCTGCAGATAAGAATATTGAATGTCAGATTTTCTTAAATTAAAAGAGGCAAACTTTTTAATATTAACACCTGAGTGTAGTGTCTATTTAATTTTAAACTGAATATTCGTAAAATTAATTTTGTGATTTTTGAAAGTACATAGAATCAATTTTTACGGTAATTATATAGAATAGATCATGACATTATATAACTCCTTAATTAATTCCGATTAGATAACTTTGTTGTATATGACTAACTGAACAATTTTAATATTTTACACGCAGCTTTGACTGTTGGAAAAGTATATTGTCGTAGTGTAGTTTTTTGATACACGAGACAAAACCATATTGCTTTCAAAGGGACACAACACTTATTAGAGACAACACAAATAATGAGAATCAGAGAAGAGGCACAGCGAGAGCACTATAGGCGCGAACATTTCTTTTTTAAATGATGTTTCAAAAAACTGCACTACCATAATACTATGTTCACTACCAGCAAATGCTATTTTCACGTAACGGAAAAATCGGGTAGAAATAGAAAGAATTTTTACAGTTAGTTGTTATGAATTATGGATATTCTTAGACAAACTATCTGTAAAACATCAAAAGAAACAGTTAACATAAAATTCTCCCAATGAAAAACTAGGCTACTAAAAGTATCACTACTAGGAATGGGTCATTCAACTCGCTATTGCTCAAGGTTTGGCATGCCAACTGGCATGATAATAAAAGGATCACAGTAAACGCAATCAGATCTAACTTTTTGGGATTATACTAATAATTTTAGATAGTTTAAGGAAAGCCTAGTTAAAATGTCTTAATCAATGTTTTATTGATAAAACGTAACAATTTTCAGACACGCTTAAAAATCGGAAAATTTCGATTGCTTATCAAAATGACAAGTTAAGTTTTGTTTAATTAAAACCTGGAAAGTTGTGTGACTGATCTAACCATTAGAAAATTTTCATGGTCATTTGGAAACTGGTGTGATAATAAAATAACATCAACGGGCTCAAATCTTAAATCGTTTAGTTCCAGTTGGCGTGAATGTGCAATTTTGGGACAAATCTAAAACTGTCCCCATCAGCTATCTATAGAAAGTTAATCTTAATAACACGCCGACTTTAAATTCCAATTTCATGTCATGTAATCGTTGATTGCAACCTATCTCATTTAAATTCTAATATAATATATACGAAAATTAAAAAAAAATTTAACATTTATTTTAAAGTATCACAAATGAGGCTTTTTCGATTTTCAACAAAGTAAAATATTAAATATTTAGCTTCATTAGGAAACAAATTTTACTTCATCACTTCATTAATGTCTTAACACTATAGTGTGCACTAGTTTCTTAGAAAGACTTAAAAAGTAAAAAAAACCTAGTTGGGATTAAAAATAAACCTTTCCTGTAATTAAATATTCTTTATGTAAAATCGTTAAAAAATCTAAAAAATTCGTGTTTTTCCAATACACGAAAGTTATTATTGCATTGAAAGCTGAAAGTACTATAACCAGTATAAAATAAAGCAAAATGAATTGTGCAAAAATCATGTAATTGTTGTAAATCAAATAGCATTCAACAAATATAATTAACACCTATTGATAAATTAAATTAACAAATAAGTTATACTCTTATATAGAAAAGTGTATTGAATTACTTTTCTAAACGAGAACATATGGATTAACCAAAGTCAGCGTCAAAAATTCGATATCGGATTAAAATAAAATATTTCATAAATAAGACGTATATGTGCCAAAAAATTTGTTCGATATCACTTAAAGTGATATAATATCATTTCAGCGATAATCCGCCAATAATCATAATAAATAAAACATTAATCAAAATTATCCACGAAGAATCGACCCGCCCATTATTTTAGAGCTTCATTAAAATTATAAAGTCTTTTTTTTAATTGCAAGTGTTTCACAAACTAATTCAAACGAAAAATAAAAGTTCTGTAAACTAACACCAACTAATAGTTGCTCGCCGCTATATGGGTTCTCGACGACGCATGGCAATCCAAAGTCATTGATGGCATGTATTGGCAATGGCTGAAAGAATATAAGAAAAATATTTACATTAATCAATATTGAAAAAAAAATAGCAGAATATAATGAGCATTTACCGAGTGTTCCAATATTAACAAACTTTTTATTGTTTTGTGAAAAATTAATCAGCCGAAAATCACAAGATTCACAAAATAAAGCAATCGAGGAGAAATTTTTTATTAATGAAAACACACGTAAAATTTAATGGCCGTATGTTATAAATATATTTATGTTTATAAAAGGGGTTAAGTTAATAATCGGAATGTCTCCAAAAATATCCAATCCCATCTTGTGGTTTGATTCCTAACATTTCTATGTGAAACATAAATCTTAATTCATGTCATATGGGTTTTCAAAAGGAACAGTACGGTGTTTTGCGCAATCAATACTCTGAATATATTTATAAAAAGATTCCATTTTACTTAGATAGTTTTTTTAGCTAATTTATTTTTCAATATGAGAGGGTCCACCCCCCGACCATTCCCGGACCCTACCCCCGATTTTTTTTCATTAAATTTTTCAATCAACCGCTTCCCCCAGACTTTCAAAAACTGAGGTATAGTACTGTAGTATTTGAAGCCAATCATTTTTCATGTTATATGAAGTTAACTAATGAAATCAATTCAATTGTACACCAACTGGAAGAGTTTAAATCGTGATTCATTGTAGACCACCCATGTAGATTACGATGTTTTTGTTCATCGGGATAGTTTCTGATATATCCTTTGCATAAATACAAAAAACAAATCATATAGGTATATTCTGGGGTTATTTTTTTAAAATTATTCCTTAAACCCCAATTAATTCAGATATATGTGGATGTTGCGACTGTGACCGCAATAGTTTCAAATGGCGCCAACACACACACACGGATTCGCAGGTCATACATAATACGATACTAATAGTTTCCCCCAAATCAATGGTTATTAGGCCCAGTCATAATTGAACTATCAAAAAATTATGACGGTCACGCAGCATTTGCATTCACGCGCAGATTTTTGACCGTGGCGTGCTAAATGCGACCTTCTTAATGTCCTGTACTGTATATGAAATAGTTTTTCCTATTTCTAGCGTCGTATATATATATATCAAATCATAATTTCACCTTCCTCACATGCATCGCAAAAAAAACCTATAAAACCAACTTACTCTTTGCTCTAGTAATGTTGCTACAGCTCTCAGACAAGTCGCAACATTCGACGGAATTTCTTTATTCATAAGCATATCCGCAATTAATCCCTTCGCTTCGCTTAACGATGATCCACTTATCTGCAATGAAAAACTGCCACGTTTGCACTTCAAACTTTGTCTACCGAGTTTTTTCCCATCGATAGGCTATTGGCGGGTAAACTTGTTCGCCTTTGACGCATTGCTTCATGATACGTTCTCTGCATTTGACTATCCGACATTCCTCCAATCCTCGATCGTCCAAAACCCAGTGGTAATCCAAACGATCCAGCTCCTGAAAATGAATAAATTGATTTTGACATTGATTTTCTTGATATTTAATTTTATAAAAATCGAGAACGTGTGAGAGCTATATTATTAATAACGATTTTTGAATGGAAAATCAATAAAACAATGTTGGGGAAACCATTTCGATTCATTGATCGTCATTAACATTCAAATGATTTCTGTTGAAATTAATATCAAATTGGGGTTTTTAAATAAATGAATTATTAGAACTTTGACTTATATTAAGTTACCTATTATACAATATAGAAACTATACTTTATTGCGCTTGAAATGAATACCATAAAATAGAGCTCAGAAATGAGGTTTCGAAAATAATCAAAGTTGGAATTTAGGTACCCGAAATCACATTTGAAAAAACGGGAAAAAAACGGAGACCGGAATCCGGAGTTTTGATCGTATCCGATGATAACGTTTATATGAAATGTGAATTTTCAAAATTCGGAATTCGGAATTAAAAAATGACAGAAATCCGCAATCCGCAATCCGGAATTCCGCCCCGTTTACATGAAATACTTTAATGTTTACTCAAACATAGTATAATTTGTTGTTTCCAAATATAACTGCCAAATGGAAGAGGATAAATAAAACAAAATGATTATCTCGTTTAGAAATTTGCAAATTATTCTTTTGGAATTATTAGCACGCCAAACGAACACAATGATTTTGCAAAATTAAATTTCGCTTTATAAATTGCAATGTGAAATTGTACAATATTTCTTACATAACTTATTCAGTTTTGTTTTGAACTATCTAAAAACTGATTAGTTCTTTAAAAAAAACTGACTAGTAGGTTTTTTTAGTCAGTAGGTTTGCTAAATGATAGATTCGAGGGGCTCTTCTGATCTACTAGATTGAAAACTTCAGTTGGCGTGCATCAGTGTATGCCAACTGCCTAATGGAAAAACAAAAAAAGAAACATCTTAGTCTCGTTTGGACGATCACAAGGGCACAAAGGACTTTTCCATCTATTCCTCTTTAAAGTGTGTTATCCATTTTTGATACAAAACCTCATTTTTTCCTCTTACATTAGGCCCCGATCTTTGAAAAAGACTATAATTACAGAATCTCAATAAATAAATGCAATGTACCAACAATACCAAGGTTATTGTAGAAAAATAAATATTGTAAAAATATTAAAACAACGATTTAACGAAAGAACAGATAGAAAAATCGAAAACCATCCTGGTCATGATTTTTATGAATGAAAATCATCATTATATTCATATTCAATTGAAATATTCAAAATGACCTAAACTTTAAATTCAAAGTGCGAAAAGTTTAAAAAATATAAATCGAGGAAATACGGCTGCTACACAGAATTGTCGAGCTAATATTTCAAAAAGTCAAAAATGAAATTAGCAAAATCAAATTGATGGAACTATTAATCAATTAGAAAATTTTGTAAAAAACCTGACAGAAAATCACTAGCCATTTCCGGTCAAACAAATAGTGATAAATTGATAAAACAAATTAAGAAAACACCAATTATCACTGTTAATTGAAACAAACGCAAGTTGACAATTCGTACGACAAAATAATTATTTAACCAAAATGGAGGAGAATAGAGATTATTAACTTAATTCAACTTTAATATTATTGATAATACCGCGGAATTCATAACTCCGCCTAGAAAATTGGTGGCCGTTGTGCTGACTGGCCCTCTCCCTAGAGCAGCACAACACGAGGAATTGCCTGACCTGATGGGTCGTGAAAGGAAAGGCTGTGTCGTGTTAAGCCTTGCCTCTAGTCCACCTGATAGTCCACCTATAACTCACGGAACCGAAGGTGGGTTAACTGGAGGTGGGGTGTTCCCTGATGCTGACCAGTCAGACGTTGAAGGACTCACCTGAGAGCACAAACTAAAACCCCAATTCCTTTATCACATACCACAGCTCGGATTAGTTGGCTTCATGCCGACGAGTTTTTGAGTGAGCAGGCTCGCCACTTAATTCAACTTTAGTATTATTGATAATACCGCGGCACGCCGAGGGCAGCCAATAGAAAAATCGTCTTCACATAGAAAGAATGGTCAACGAAATTGACCACCTGTTCAACAAATTTATTCTTTTTTGTTCTTTTTTGTAAAACAGTATTTTGGCTATAATAGGAGAACTAGTGATTTTTATGAAACGTGAGATATATCATTCTGTTGCTCGTAAAATTCTGAATTTTTTGAAATGCAACATGACGTGGTTACGGTAATAAACGTGTATTTTATAGTCGATTGAAAGTTCAAACTTTAAAAAATCATAACTTTGCTTAAACGACGAATCTAATTTAGAGACAAGTATATTATTGCTCATCGTTATGTCCTCTATCAATAAAGTCTTAATCTCAAAAATTTAAAATAGCGTTTTCAAATTATTTGATTCTAAAATTTTGCACCTTATAATGGTCTTAAAGTACTTAAAACGTAAAATCTTCTAACTTTATTAAGTTTATATCATAGAATAAATGTTTGTAAAGACTATAGTCAGTACAGAAACATAAGTTTCAAAAAATGACCACTTAAATCAGCCATATATGGTTTTTACTTAAAAATGTTCCTATAAGCACCAATCAAACATAATTTGCATACTTTTAGTGTTAAATTGTTGTGCAAAATATGCTCTTGACATCAGGCTTCGTAACATCTCAAATCAGACCCATTCTACAAAATTATCAAATAAGGTGCTCCACGGTTACAGAGCAACGTCAATTTTGTGCACAATTTTACCTAAAATAATATATTTTTAGTTTTTTATAATTATTTCAAGCTTATTTATTATTTTTTCAAACGATTTCCGCATTTCTGTTATTTCAGGGCTCAGAAAACGAGGAATATTCTGAGTTCTTTGTGAAAACTGATTTTAAGGAAATTAGGGCTGGATAATCCGATATTTGAAAAATCTTCGATAATATGGATTTTAGTTTGCTTCTTTTATCCAATCTTCATGCTAGAAATCATGAAAACTCACAAAATTACTCATTTTTATAAGATTAATGTATTGTAAAGAGCTAAACTTTAAGATCGAATATCTCGAAAAATTTATTTTAAATTTTTGAGATTAAGACTTTATTGATAGAGGACGTAACGGAGAGCAATAATATACTTGTCTCTAATTTAGATTCGTCGTTTAAGCAAAGTTATGATTTTTTAAAGTTTGAACTTTCAATCGACTATAAAATACACGTTTATTACCGTAACCACGTCATTTTGCATTTCAAAAAATTCAGAATTTTACGAGCAACAGAATGATATATCTCACGTCTCATAAAAATCACTCGTTCTCCTATTATAGCCAAAATACTGTTTTACAAAAAAGAACAAAAAAGAATAAATTTGTTGAACAGGTGGTCAAATTCGTTGACCATTCTTTCTATGTGAAGGCTGTTTGCCGTTGGCGTGCCGCGGAATTCATAACTCCGCCTAGAAAATTGATAGCTCATTTGCGGACGCGGACGTTAGTTGCGTTGTTCCTCAGCCACTATTTGGATTTGTGATTTCCAATATTTTTTTGCATTTTGTTTTAAAATTAAATAAGTTGTTTCGCTTTTTTCGAAAACTCTTTAGAACTAATGAAATAACAGTAATTTCTCCTTCCATTTTTTAAAAGTTTAAGGAAAAGCTGACAAACAGGCGTCGACAATAAAAATATTGAATTCACTATATCCATTGGTCTTGCAGTGTCCGAATGCTATTACCTTTCACTATTTTTCTTGGAAGTTTGTTTTTTTGCTCCGCAGAAAAAGGATGGTACTACAAAATTACATCTTTTTAACAAAAAAAAAACTGTTGAACAAATTTTTGTGTTAATACTCAAAGATGACGTTTCTAGAATTCAATACAGAATTCCAGGTTCTAGTTTCTATGTTTCAACGCGTATTTGTAAAAAGACATCTCAAAACGTTTATAATAAAGTAAGCTCAACATTTTAAGAATTTATTCATCAATTTAATTTCAATAAAACAGCGAATATTGATATGCTGGATTTATAGATCTCCAAATGTAAATGATGGTTTTGCAATATTAAAACAACGTTTTATTAATCTTCACGTGTAACTTAAAAACTTTAAATGGGGCGTGACTCATAGTCCTGCGATAATTGCTGTTATCCAATTGTTAATTGTTTTGAATTATAAGAGAAGTGCTAGTATTGTGATTATTGATATTATTTGTTGAGGTAATCGATTAAAGATATCGTTTAATTACCGCTGGTATGATACACTGCATTTTGAATAAAGTGATTATGATTCAGATACCCAAAATTATTACGACCCACAATTTTTTGCCTCATATTTTTGTAGACGAAGATAACAGAAAAAGACTCGTAAAGAAGAAAAAAATCACAAATCAAAATGAAATTAAGAGAATTAGATTATTCAAGCACCTTATATCAATATTTTCCAATTAAAAAAATATGAAGATAAAATAAACGATGGAGCATTCATTGCAGACGAACAAGATTCGGTGTGAAATATTTGGGTTCATAAATCAATGAAGAAGAGAAAGCAAATAAAAACGAATGAGGGCACCAATAAAACGAAAATGTGTCGTTTAATCTTCGACAACAAATTATTGTAATCGGGAAATAATTTATTAGAATTATGAAATTACATATATCATGTCAATCGCACGATTTACCCCCCCCCCCCCCAAAACTATTGCATAAAGCTCTGGTATCAATATATTGAATGTACAGATAAAATCATTTCTCTGGAACATATCTGAATATTATTCAAATCGCTAGAAAGACTTAATCAATCGAGAACCCGGAAAGAGAGTTAAAATCGAACTTTAAGGCAGATTTTTCATAGCCACGTCGCGTTTAAAAAATATACATATAAAAATGTTTCATAGAACTCATTTTCATTTGGCGTACCGCAGCAAAAGGCAAAACAATTAAGAATAAATATTCAAAATGAACAATTGATCTCGTAAGAGCTCTGGACAATGAACTCTGAAATTTATAATTAAATACGGTTATATGGGCTCATTTGATAACCATAAAATTTGGCGTACATAGATAGAGAGTCAAAACTAATTTCATATTAGTACCGTAATGATTTAGAAATATTATCAATAATATTTACAATCTTACGAGATAAGATTCGGATTTTATTGAAATTGACTACATGTGTCGCACCTTCGTAAATAATTATGTGATTTTTAAGCAAAAAATTAACTAATTCACCTAGTTACTTGTCACCAAGTGGATTTAATTATTATTGCGCTTTTAACCCACCTAACTATTTTGTTAGTTTTAACCATGCAGTTAATTTTCATAACTGCATGCGGCAATTGCCCGCCCATACTCGAATTTAGCTGTCATTTCACTGTTTTCGCTGTATATTAGAAATTATTATATCATTCCCAAATCAACTTTTCTTTAATTATCGTGCATGCGACAATCAAGAATAATACGTTAAAAAACAAGAAGAATAAGAAGCTTCATTTAGAACGAAAAGGAACAATGAATTTTTAATTTATTTACTCTTCTTTATTCTTCGGTTCACATTTCTATTTCCCTACTCTCCCATATCTTACGTATATATGTGAACGTGTTTATTCAACAAGTTAGAAAAAAACAACATCGTTAATATTATTGGGTAAAGTCATGGAAAAATAATAAATACAACCACTATCTGGAATGTTGAACTTGGTTATAGTCGACTTGAATATTTGAAAAGTTTACCAAATTTAAAGAAAAAGAAAAGAAGAAGAAGAAAATGAAAAGAAGAAGAAGAAGAAGAAGAAGAAAAAGAAAAAGAAAAAAGAAAAAAAGAAGAAAAAGAAAAGAAGAAGAATAAGAAGAAAATGTAAAGAAGAAGAAGAAATGTTCTTTACATTCTTTACATAAACTTTTGTTATAGGAAGCTTCCACTGTTAGACTCCAAATGAAATCGACGATAGATCGCCGAAAATCTTCTTGAAAATAAATATAGTACGGTAAGGCAGAACCTTAAAAACTAACGTAAAAGATATAAGTGTTTGGAGTATTGTGCAATTCATAGTAGTATAAAGAAGATTTCAAGAAAACCATCTTCAAATTGTTAAATTGAATTTGATTAAGCATTCGGTAAAATAAACTATTTCTGTTTTTGATAATAAACTTTAAAATCATTTTCGTTATAAGAATATTAAAAGTAATCCAATTTTTATTTCGAAAATTCACTTTTCATATAAACATGATGCGGGCGGAAGTCCGGATTCCGACCATTTTTAGATTCCAAATTTTAACAAATTTTAACATTACGTTATCAAAGAAAGACAGACAGACAGACTAAAACTCATGACAGACATGACAGACTAAAACTCATTCAAAGTTTACTTTTTTTAATAATTCCTAATTTCTTTATATTGTATACTATCAGAATTCAAATATAATATAATGTTTGTCTGCTTATTAATCCGCAAACCACATCACCTTTAAAGTAAAAACAGAGAAACACACGTCATTTGCTCATTTAAGGCTTTAAACCATCATATAGAATTAGACGTTGATGTTATATAGTTTTTCTATTGAAATCCCTTAAAAATTTTCAAAATGGTTAAAGCCCAGTTCGGTGATAATTGATTAAATAAGATAATTTTTTGAAAAGAAGAAGAAAACAAATAATTATCTTGCATCAAAATTGATACAGGTTAGAGCAAATTTTTTGGAAAACTAATAATGTTAATTTAAATACTATGAATATTGAATTAAAATTATAATTAACGCCTATCAAATAAAGATATTATAAATGCATTGAATTCTAATGTTACCGCAAATGTTTACTCGCAAAAATATGAGATGAAATTGAGTCTTATGGTAAGTAACAAATGAAAATTTGGAAATTCTGAAAAAATTTGAATTCTTGATATCATCCTGTGACTTATATTCTCTATAACAAAATTTTATATTAAGCCTCGTATGCATATAACAAAACTAAAACTGGATTAAACTATATTAAATCTGAAAAGAGTACGCAAAAATATTTTATATTAATTCGGTTATCGATCATTTGATTTAATACCAAATTGAGTTAATAAAACTGTAAGATATTGAAAAAAAACCAAATAAATATGCCAACGCACGCCGAAGGCAGTTAAATCGCCTTCACAGTCAAAGAAAGATCAGGAAAATTGATTTTTGTATAACAGTATTTAGACTATATCTAAAGAGAACCTGTGATTTTTATGAGTTACATCAGTTTGTTCCTTGTAAAATTCTGAGTTTTTCCAATGAAACTCGTTATGATTACGGTAATGGACGTGTTTCGTATAGTTTATTGAATGTTTGAACTTTAAAGCATTGCTTAGAAGACGAATCAAATTTGAGATAAAATGTATTATTGCTCGCCATTGTGCCTTCAATATGTTTTTCTCTCGTCTTCTTGTCAGTATAGTGTTTAATTCATAAGGCTTGAGCAGAAAATATTTAGCTCTCTAAATTTTTATCAAAAATTTCTTGTAAGATAGATTTTGATGAAACTTTAAAATTTATTTATAGTATATTTATAAAAAATGTGTAATTTCTTTTCCGCTCATCAACTTCGGAAACGTTCCAAATGATGATGCTGATTCTGAAGCCGCGTTGATCAAGGAGCTCAAACTTTCACTCTTCCAATGTCATCTATTGCTTAAATTTTCTTTTATGTGCTGTCTACCAGCGTATTGTTTTTAGGTTCAAAAATGACAAAAGGTAAGATAATAATAAACAAATTGAAAATTAAATAGACACCTTTGTCTATTTTCCCCAGATGATACCTCCGTTTCTGTCTTATGCTCCTTTAAACCATTTTTCCTATTAATTTACACTTTGGCAATAAATAAACTTTAAAAAAAAGAAAGTAAATACAAAAAAAAAGAAAATTTCCCCCATCAATTCGAATTAAAAATAGTTTCAAGCGATAGAACTATGAACATTTTTTCAAACAATAAAAAACAAGAAAATACACCAAATAGTTAGACAAGTTTACCACATGGAATGCTCATAAAAAACTGGTCGATTTTTTATTGGTTGGAAAAAAAGTAAACAGCAATATAAATAAAAGTTGGCGAATAATTAATATACATTCAATAAATATTTAATCGATATGAATGTTTAAGTTGAAATAAATTGACAGTTTTTATATTCGTCAATAATGAGTTGGCTCGAGGAGAAACTAATTAACTTAAAAGATAATTGCTAACAGATATTGGGAGAATATTTAGTTCCATTGATTTTTCGAAAAGAGTTCCATCGATCTTTAAGTAAAACTATTTCAGACGAAAACATAAATTCAAATGAAACAAAGAAACTAAAACTCTTAACCCGGAAAAGTAAACAATTTCTCATTGCCGTGTTGGTTGCTTGTTGTTGCCTTGTCTTTTCCATATTTCTACAAACATTTTCCCTCATTCAAACCTCCGGAGAGATTGGCTCACATCTACTTTTGAGTATTTTCGAAAAATACTTCCAAACTCTGAAGTTATTAAGGATTGCAGGTGGTTCTGGGTAGAATGTAAGTTATTACTAAGGAAAATACGGTTGACTTGTGAGCAAATTAGATATTGTGCTTAATTCTAATATTTAATCTAGTGTGATTGTGAGTTTTGATAGCATATTTCTCACAAAATCATACTTGGAAAAACCCGGCCCGCATCTTTGATTTTACGGCCCCGGGTCCATTACAGAAAACAACATTTTAGTTTTTTTCCTTATATTTAATTATTGATGTGTTTCTTAAAATATTGTCCAAGAGCCGATAAAATTAAAAAAATCTGTGGCCTGGCCCCAAATTTCCCACGTATGCACAAAAATACTTAACAGATCCGACAGATCATGAAAACAGCGAAAAAGGCGCTAAATTTAATATTTGCATTTTCTTGATACATCATTTAAAAGAGAAAATTTCGCGCCTCTCGTGTTTCCACAGTTTCTCGTCTGATTCTCATTATTATCGTTATCTAAAAGATGAGTTGTGTTCCTTTAATACAGTATGTTTTGCCTCGTTTATAAAAAAACTGTAAAACGAATAAAAAATAACAATTTTAATATAAATGATATTATTTAAGATCTACAGTAGAACTCTGAAATTCTGGATAATGTTGTGCATAGTTACTAGAAAAATACCTGCAATTATGTAAAACACAAATTTATATACAATTCTAGCCCGGTAATTCCCCAACCGGCCAACTTAAATTGTTCATTTTCTTACAGTACTCCACGTGCTCCAAATCGCCGTAAAAAATTGAGATGATTAATGAAGTCTTTAGATCTTATTTTCGAAACATTACATGATTTTAGGATAATTTTCTTAATTTAAATGACTAAAATTGTCTTAAAGCACAACTGAAAATTCCACGCTGGTAAATACGTGACAAAACTTTACGAAATTGACATTTTATGTTGACGTGCTCATGAATAAATCGATTGGATATTCCATCTAGCTTAAAGATAGTGAATTTATTGTTAAACTCAATGAAAAAAGAATGAAACGGCAATAAAACATTGTTGTTTTTATTCAGATACAATTTCCATTGAAGACTTGAACATCGTGAGAATTTATACCTTTAATGGATTACTGTATAACTTTCTTCAGAGCACGCCAAAATGGTCGATATTTCACTTTAGGTCACGTTTTTAAAGCGTTAGCTTTTAAATTCAAAAATGAGTTTTAAGTTATTTTTTCCTAAAAAAACTTTATATTTAGTTTGAACTTTTTCTGTAGGATATTGACAAAAAATTTTAAAATTTCATTCTATCTATTGTCAAAAATAAATATTTTTGCTAATTTAAGGAATAAAAACCTAGTCTACAATATACGAAAATAAAAATAAAAATATTATTTCATTCTTCCATGCTTTTAATCTTCGTTATTTACGCCACTAGCTTGAACAAAGAGAATTGAACATGAATCAATTACAAACGAAATTAAATAAATACAAATTTCTGAAAGCCTAAGCTAACAGCCACACTCTTTGACGTTTAAATAATGTTTGTCAATCTGAAACCATCCTGGCTGAAATTATACGGGGAGACAATGAAAATATTGCAAAGGGTTTAATTAAATTTCCAGTGTCAATAAAGCAACAAAATCGAATAACCCCATATACCCGTCGCAATTTCGTTTCCAATTAGTTTAAACACTTTTTCAAACAACAAAAATTATTCACATTTTCCAGATACAAAAAAGAAATTGGAATTTGCTGTTTTGAGTAGTCAATTAGGTATATCAAATGAGACAATCTTGTTTATTTGAGGAAGAAATTGGACACAATCGAATAAATAACATTTTAGCTTTAAAGCTGTTATATTACCTTTATTTTTATGTCTATATGACTATCGATAACTAATCAGTTTTAGAATAGCGTTTATAGTCTTGTTTGATATATTAGCTATACAAAATATAATTTAATTTTGTTTTATTATCAGCATAGCACATTCTAGAAAATTGTTAATATATTGATCTCAAATTGTCAATGTATTTTAATCAAATCCATAATTATTTATCTGTATTCATCAACAATCCAAGGCGAAAATAGCTTTTTAGCTGCGGTATACGTTTTGGCACATTCAATAATCCACTAAAAAAATATACACATATTCATCTTAAATAAAACATTCAAATGAACTATCTGCTGAATTAAATTTCTCTATTGAAAAAAACAATTATACTAGAAGCTTCTATAAATTTCATCATTCCACCACTACATGACCATAGCTGGAGCAGTAAGCAACCCATCGCGACATATTATTTTAACTTGAGTATCTCGGTTAAAACCGGGTGCGTCAAGGACCGTACTATTGTTCAATTAAGCGTACAATTATGAGAGCCTCTGTAATGCGATAATAGACTAAACTAAATAATTTTTTTAAATGTAAATTGGCAATAGTTTATATAAAATCTTTTTTTTCAATAGAATAGGACACATACTTGAACGAGTGGATTTAAATTGATACGGTATGTGTTAAACATAGTCACGGAAATATGCAGACTAAAAACTTTCATAATTACGAACTTGATATGTCCTTCCTCATACGGAAAAGGGCCGGCCCGGATGTTCGATTTTCCCTAACCCGGCCCGATCGTCAACGTCAAAGTTTCTAGACAAGTTATTTAAAACAAAACTCAATGTTTCCAAATATTTATTTTAACATAAAATAAGTTTTTTTTTCCCAATAATGGGGGTCCCAAGAACAAAAAAAAACTTTTTTTCGATAATGGAAATAACTTTTATTGAAACTCACGGAACAAAATCAAGAAACCTCATTATAAAATAAATAAAATTTAAAAAAAATTGAAATAGTTACTCGAACTCATATCTTCATAATATTGTGACTTTTCATCACCATCGTCGTCATATATCAATGATCAATCAATCAATTACATAATTTAGGAAAACAATTGTTACTTTGAGTAAATAAAACAAATTTAATTAAAAACAGTTTTTAATGGAACTACAAGTGGAAACATTCAAAAATAATACATTAACAATTGCTATTAAATTATTCAAAGTCGAATATACCAAATTAACTTCAATTAAAGCAATTTTCAATAGTTCTGATTTTGTTCTTTAATGTTATGTCTTATATTAATTAATCTAATAAAAATTCTTTAAAAATCATTATAATCCTCAAAAGAATGCGACCCATGAAAGGGATAGAGTTTTCATAGGATTAACAACGTTGATTAAAATACTGTCTGTAACTTAGGCGTGTTTTTCTTCTCTATATTAGAGGAGAATAAAGAATTTTGCCCATTAAGTTCACTTTATTTTATATATAACGGATTTGATTCATTCAACCATGCATTAAACCTATTATAATTATTTACCGCGGAAAGTTTATTTTCATTATCACAAATTCTTCACATTTCACGCAAGGAAAACTGATAATAATGAAAATTAATGATAATTCAAAGATCCAAAGATGGTAGCAACTAAAATCTCTCCAAATAGTTCTTCAAGAAAAGTAATTATTATTGTAAATTCCGCTCAATTTTGAATGTCAAGCATTACAGATTATTGTTTAATAATAGAATAAATTAAAACTCGTGGAAACAAAAGTGAAAATTTGAGCAAGTCCAGTTCAATAATTCTATTTTCCAGCAAAATGAACTCTAGAAATTCAAGAAAATTTTCCTGTTCAGTTTTCAGGGTTTTATATATTGTAAGACAAGTTTACTAAACTCTGGTAAAACCTATTTGTTATTACTACGTGGAAACTCAAACATCGCCTAAAACTGCGAAAAATGTAATTTTCATTTGAAGTGCTACTCAACCTGAATATTCTGATAAAATTGTCATATCAGAAGACATTTTTAGCTGTTGATTTTACTACAATTACAGTGCTAAAAGGAATATTTAAAACAGACAAAATTATTTTACAATGTTTAAATAACCATAAAGATTTATATATACACAAAATACGCCAAATGGAAATGACGACTTTGAAATAATTTTATTATATTCTACGTGTACGTGAAAAACTACTTTTTTACGACAATGTTGATTAGAATTAAGTGACTTTTCTGAGCTCATTATGAATTCATTGGCATGCAAAAATAATACTTATCTTATTGTTAAAGAAAACATTTTTGGACCAGCTAAATATTTTTTCTTTTACCATTTAACCCATTCGTTATAACCAATCATTTGAAACATTTGAAAATAAACATTTGAAAATCTAAAAGCCATTAAAGTTTAGATCCCACACAGATGATTTAAAAAGGTTATAGCAAAAAGTTACAGCTAAGTAAAAATTAACAGAGAAATTCGTTCAATATTAACCTTATTAATTAAACAACATATGTATAAATCAAAGAAAAGTATCAGGAAGAATTAATGAAATCCATTATAAAAATATTCGTTGACTATTAAAACTTCAAATAAAGAAATGAGGCGTCAGGACAACTCCATCATAAAAAGGTTGATTGTGGACCATTGCAATTTCCCCGAATTTTATGTCGGACAACAATTGCTGGGTAACTCATTGATATCGCTGTCGACAAACGCTCCCTTCAATTTCTTTTTATTCATTATCACATTGTCTTCTCGACACATACGCTTGAGAAAACATTGGAATTAAATTTAAAAAATAATTTCGAAGTTGTGGTAGTAAAGATAAAAACAAATAAACAGGGATGTCTTTATTTTAACAATTACTTAATTGATTTCTACTTGATGAATCAACTTTAAAAAATTGGAAATATTCCAAACATAGTCTTCTCATATCTCAAAATGTGCTCTGTATTGATTATAGAATAAGGATCCTAGAAAGATTTTTAATTCAATATGATTTTAAAAGACAACAACAATTGACGTATTAAATTCGAAATCATAAACAACGTGGTAATTAAAGTGACAGAGTTGGCTCCTTGAGACCTTTGAACCTAAAAGTCAAAAAAACATGTCCAGCCAATATGCTATTAAAATCCTAGAACACTTAAAAAATAAATCGGTTTCTCTTTTCTATAATAACGAGAGAAACAAATCCCATCAATTAAAACCAACAAATAAATAACTTGCGTGCAATTTATGTGAAAACACAACATGAAATTAGGTAAAATAAAAAGGACTACCAGGAACATATGCCTTTCTAATAAGGAACCAAGAAAAATGAAAGAGAAGAGTAAATTTAATGTTCGAAAAGTTACATAAATTATTCAGGTAAACTTTATGTTACTCAGGTAAACGTTATTACGTTTTCAATTTATTTTAAACTACACAATGCTTGAAAGTGAGTTTTTATCACTAAAACTGCCATAATTAGCCGAAATAAAGCTGTAGGCGGAAACTTAACATAACGAATAGAATTTTTATTTTTGAGGATCATTGAAATTACTGTAAAATTCTTAAAATTTGTGTGGAACAAAATAGGAAAATAACTAATTTTGGAATATTTTAAATGAAGCATAACTTGTCACTATTTAATGGTATTTTTTCAAATTATTCTTTACATTAGAACATAGAATGTATCGAATTTTGAATGTCAGACTATTTAAATGTAAATTAAAGCTCAATAATCATAAAATGGACACTGTTCATCAAAAAAATAAAACTGTTATGACAGTAATAATCGATATTTTCATCGATATTTTCCTCCCAATGATCCCAAATGATAACCAATAAATCCCAACATAAATGAAAATCACTAAATTCTAATGTGATCAAGGAATTTGATTATCGCGATGAAAATTATAGAGTGCATAACAATACGAAATGCAAATTAAAATCTTGAACATACCTTGGTTCAAAGAATTTCGATGAATTGGTTTCGGCGATACTTGACCTTGTTGGTAATGACCAGTTGGGCTGTGGTGTTCTCGACTTGAATGCTTCATTTCCTAAATAGAAAAGTGAATGAAATATATAACTTCTTGATGATTATAAACAAAAACAGGCTGGCTCATTTCTTTGTAAAATAAATTATGCTCAAACATGTGCATTTTCAGCTGTTTCTGTCATACAGACTACGAATAATAACGTCTAAGTGGACACAAATGTTAATTATTTTAGAAATTAAGTAGTGGGTGACTTGTGACAATGTTTAATTAACATTCAAATTTTAGTTCAAAGTATATGGGTTTCAGTTGTTACGTTTTCTATGCGAGCCGTAATGAATGGATATTCTATTAGATTCATTAAGAAGTTTTATTAGTACAGTATGGACATTTTTATTGTCGCGGGAAAAAATATTTTTCATAAAGGATCATTTTAGATATTATAGATAATTCTAATAATAAGAAGTAGAGAAGCAGGACAAATATACCAAAATAGGTGCAAAGTTTAAACTTTCAAACCTTATTTTACAACAAATATCTTTCCAAATTAATAACAAACAATAAAATAATAGAATATTAAAAAAACATTTTAATTTAAATGGAACGTACACTGTGCATCAAAACTATACGACACCCCGCAATTTACATTTTCTAAAAGTTTATATAAATGGTGTTGTAAACCCCTTTCCATGACGTGCACTTCTCAACTCAGCCGAACAAGCTCAGAACTCTCTTCTGAATGATTTCGGAGTTTCCGTGAAAAATATCTCCACGTAACTTGGACGAACGTGGTGTTTCCCTTCAATTTACCTGAATGATTCTTCAAAGTATGAAAAGAAGAAGACAGGAGGTCAGAAAAGCGTATTTTCGAGAGAGGATGTGAGTAGAATTGCTAAAATAGCCTGAAATTCGTCGAAGAAAGAACGTGAAATTGAACAAGACGTTGTTGCAAGAATGAATTTGATTATCTTAAGAACTAACTTGCCCTCGATCCTAAAACGTCTTCGAGACAAGAAATTAATCTTTCAACAAGATCATACTCCGGTTCACTTCATTGAATCGACGAAAAGCTGCTTTGAGCTAAATAAAATAGACGTTTTTCCTTTTCCAGCATGCTCACCGGATCTAAATCGAACAGAGAATCTTTGGTATGTTCTTGCGCGGTACGTTTATAAAGAGAGATGTCATTTTCAATTTGAAGAGGGGCTCAAAATTTCCTAATGCTCGGCTGGTCAAATCTTAAGCAATCTTGATAGCTGATCGCGAGAGTACCTACCATAATATTTGCTGTGATATCTATTCACGATGCCTCTACTAATTCACGATACATCTACTATTATTGTGATTTTTATGAAGAAATATGTCTGAAGACGACATTATTTTAGGTGTGTTCTATAGTTATGACGCGGGAATTTTTCCGATTTTTATGAAAATTGGTATTCATGGGTTTTTCATGATCTTGAATCCAATTATCGCAGTTTTGAATTTTTTGATCAACCGTAACATATAGAAACCGTTGTTTTTGGGGAAATGTGTCGTATAGTTGTGACGTGAAATTTGTGCTGTCTCAAAAAAATAGACAACACAAATAGGAGAAGTAGAAACTTGTTTAAGGCCGTCCAAACGAGACCATATTCATATTAATTTTTTTTGATAATATGTGATAATCTGAGATGTCAAAAAACACACCAAATGAATTCGCAAGAGCATGTCCTCACAAGGGAAGTGATAAAAATTTGCAGATAGATTCGTCATGGCTTTATTAGTATATGAAATATGATAAAACGATAGTTTTAATAATATAATATATCCCTTAAAATATAAACGGGATTGATTAACATTAATTATATAAAATTTGTGTTTGAAAATAAATTTTTTTTGGGTTTTAGACACCTTTTTTACCCACTTAAACCATTTTGTGGGTCCTAATTTTTTTTCAGTTTACTATTGGGATCATAACGAATCTATTTGCAAATTTTTATCAAAATCTGAGATGGACACCTAAAACACTTCCCTTGTCAGAAAAGTCTCTTACATAGAAAATTTCATAAAAAAATAAAATGCTAGAGATATTTAAAGAATATCTTATTTAATGGAAATTTTAAAAATTGCTTCTAAATATTGCAAAAATTTAATTTTTATTTGGTGTATAGTGAAGAAATGAATATTCATCTGCACTCCACTACCACGCAGTACGCGCCGAATTGCAAAAGACCTCGCACCAATTACACAAAACGTTATTATGTCACGCACATTAGTTCACGACATTTTACGACGCTGGGCTTAGCATTTTGACTTCAATGGTTGACTTTGTAAAGGAAAAAATAAATAAGAAACTCTTATAACACTGTGAATACGACGTATTAAAAATTAGGATTTTAAAATTTTCAAAATGTATAGCTTATTATCAATAAGAAGACTCCATAAGATTCCCCATAAGAAGACGCACACCATTTGTTTTCTTTTTTAATTTTCCGAAAGTTTGTTTTCTTTTCTTAACTCTCTAATCATAAGAAAATCTTTAAAAAATATTATATTTTGGCACGTTTTATGAGCTCGTATAATTAAAATTCCAGTTGGTGTGCTTTAAGGATTTGAAATGAGTTTTTTTCTTACACAATAAAGAATGTTTCACTTTTCTACTTAATGGAAATGTTTGATTTTTTAAAGTTGTTGATTTTGATTAGAATACAGTATGAAGTATACACATCTGTTAGTTATTGTGCGAAGAAGAGAAATCACATTAAATGTAAATTAGCGTTTTGCAATATTTACACGTGTTTTATTAATTTCAACTCGCAAGTTTAGAACTAATTTAACTATCCCCTGTCAGCAAAAATATCGCCGGTATAATTAATTCATGAAGTCTATAGTAATAGAGATGGAGATCAACCTTATCTTGAATTTTACCACGTCCATAGAGCTTGTATTAACCCAAACTTTACTTAGAATACCCTAGGCATTTAAAACAATTTCAAGTTGGTCTATTAACTAACATATTAATATTAAAAGGAAACCGAAGAAAAGAAACGAATTATCCTATATATTCACAAACAAAAATGTCAAAATAAATTAACTTGCCCACGCAAGTTTTATAAACAATAAAATATAAAAATAGATTAAAAAATTAATTAGAAATGTTCTCGTTAATAATATTCTTAAAAATTATGCTTATAACATATGAATGAAATAATTAGATCTAAACATTTTCGAGTGCCATTTCTCAATTTCCTATTTTCTTTCATATGAATCGTGCTCGTATAGCAGAACTCTTCGCATTCCCCTATTTCCCATTCATTCTTTAATTAATCGTTTCATGTTTCATCTCGACAACTAAACAAAAAATGAACATTTTAATGTTCTTTCGCAGCGATTAAGCATGAAAAAAACCTTGTTTCTGTAATATAATTTCAGAATAATACTCAGACAAGAACGAATACAGATTGTAATATGATACAATTGATTTGAAGTTGAACACAGTTGTAGTAAACAAAAACATTGAACACATTCTTCTCATATTCAAATTGTGCACTCATTATATCTGTATCATAATCCAATTTTTTAAAATCTAAATGAAATTCTTTTCAACAACCAGCTGACATTGTCAATTGGTTTATTGTTCAATTATAATGCAAAGAAGATAAACAAACTAGATAAACAAACAAATAAATAAACAACAGCTTGAACAAAAATTGTGAAAGCATAAAATCTTAAATTTTAGTTAGGACGTAGGGGACCATTATAAATCACATGATTCGTTTGATGACTAAATAAATACATCCGACCGAGCGTGTGATCCTCACGAGATTTATATAAATCAAAGTGCAATGTAGTACACAGACATATCAGTTAGATTTTCCCTTTCATATTATTTGACTGAAAGTGCGGTTTACTCCACAAAAATTAAATATTATAATAAGTTAATTGATATTTCATTTCCAGGTGTTTTTGTTGAATATAGTTGGTTTCTAAAGTTAGACGTGTTTTTCATTGGCTTAATGTATTCTTAATAACAAGACGCAAAGACAATAGTGAATAACATTCTGCATCATAATATACGTTAGTCTGGAGAACCAGAAACATAAGAACAAAGAAAACAAGCGTCGATATTCCAGCACCTTGATTTCCGGATTATTCTACTCAGGTTCATTCGATTTAAAAATTTACTTCATGCCTTCCTGATCGAAATTCTTGTTCCTCTCGTTACTGGGATATATTTGGAAAATCCATGGGTAATGTTTGTGACTTCACCGCCCGGTCCCATTCCACTTGGAAGGAGCTACGTTTTTTTCAGAATACTTCAAGAGTACGACAAGTGATTGCGCTTATGTTAGATATTTTGACAAGAATTTTAAATTCTTATTGGATAGCCTACGACGAGATTTACCAACTGAAATGTTAATTTACACGTTATTTACACGTGGTCTTGGTATTTACACGTTATTTACACGTGGTCTTGGTATTTACACGTTATTTACACGTGGTCTTGGTACAATAATAGCATTTAGAAGGTCAAATGAGCTCCTCTTTTTCCTATTTTCATTTGGTGATAATATTGGTATTCATGAATATTCTAATAAATAATATAAATTCACCAAAATAAATATTTTTATAATAGGCAGCTTATTTTTCGCAGTCTTATTTCTATGGAAATGAGGCTATATGACATTGAAGCTAGGTACATGCCAGGGTTGCCCTGAAATCGATTTTTCAAACGAAACATGGAACTCGAAAAACGAAAAAAAAAGAAAGCCGAAAGATGGAATACCGTGGAATCCAACTGTAATGGTAATAAAATGCCTTCAGTAAAAATGCTCAAATCAAACATTTTGGAACTAAATTAATATTTTTAGATGGTTTAAGGATATCCTAGATATATTTCGGTTATTGTCCTTTTCAGAGATCGGTGCCTAATAAAAGAGGAAAAAATTAGGATGGAATGAGGTTCTCGTTTAGACGGCCATATTTAAGAGGAATTGAGAAAAATGATATTTGTGGCCGCAGCATTTTTTCTTCTTTTATTCCTCTTCCATTAGGCACCGATCTCTGAAAAAGAAAATAACAATATTTAATTGAAAAGAGGTAACAATAGCAGACAAATGGGATAATCGTCATTTCCATTTAGCGTGCTCTGGTGCATACTCTTGAAAGCAATTCAATAGATTCTGATAATATAAGTAGATTACACTTTAAAAAACACATACTAGTCTCTGAAAATTCTATGAGAGATGTGCCTACACTGTAGCTGTTCAAAAATGGTATAATATATAATAGAAGGGTTAATACACTAGAAAATAGTAATGACAGCACTTGACGAACAATTAAACTGTTACAGTTTCGAATGGGAATGGATCTCGAATAGGAAAAAATCATAAAATGAAGCTCAAACAATGTGCTCAAAATTTATATTATAGTAAAACATGGTTATTTTATGATAGTTTTATTGAACTGTGCTTTCAATCAAAATTTTTGAAACAGAAATAAGAAAATCAATGCACACATTTTATATAAATTTCAGCAAATTCTTCGTTCTGTTGTTTACTTTAAATCTTCTACGAACTTTGAAGTGTCAAATTGATTATAGCTCAAAACAAAGAAGACCGTTGATTTGAGATATTAAGAAATTTAACAGTTTTCTGTTTTTATAAGCTCATATAATTTTCATAAATTATATTATACATATTATGACATTCTGATTAAAACACATTTGTCGAAATTTTAACTTATCGTCTGTAAGTCTTTTGCAGTTGACATGTTGTAAGGGAAATTATGCACGAAAACTCAAAGTTGATGAAAAATTGAAGTTTTGTTCCGTATTCCGTATTCCGCATTCCGAAAATTTGCAAACTCAACCTTTTGATTTATTATTTTTATTTTCAATATTTCCAAGTCACTTATATTGACGATGAAGACTCTTCTGGTCCATTAATTGAGATACTAAGAATTCCTTTTCATTAATTCATCAAGATTTCTGCAGAACTGATAAATAAAATCTTGAAAAAAAATAATAATTTCAAAGGTAGTGTTTGCAATTGGTGCGAAATTTTTTGCAACGCGGCGCTGTTTCTTGACAGTGGAGTGAAAGCGTTTTAATATGATGGTAATTGTCATTTTTATCATTATTTTATTATTATAAAAGGAAAGATCCAAAATTTCCAGTACAATTTTAGCCAGTATAATACCATAAAGAAAAACAATAAAACGCAAGGCAATGGCAAGAATATGAAACTATTCAAGAAAGCGCAATAATAAATTCATACAAATGCATGAAAAATCGATTCAATAAACAACACTTCCTCACATTACAAAATAATTAAAAACATGTGCGCAAACAAACAAATAATTTGTGAGCTAAATTCTCATGGTTTTGCAAAAAAAAAAAATCAAAAATCAGTTCAATATAAGCTCGTATATGTAAGTCTCTATTCAATTTATTTTGGTTAAATTGTAAATTATTAAGGAAAGAAGTCGCGCTTATAGTCTTATGGGATGTCTATAATCTTATTAACATTGGCTGAAAACTAAAGAGTTTTTATAGATTTTCTTAAAAAGCAAAATTCTTAAAGTCTCAATTGTTTTAAAAATAAATCTGTTTTCTGCATCTATTTATGAGTGATATAAGTCTGAGAAAAGTAAAACTTTTCGAACCTTGGCGTCTATATCAAACAAAAAAACTTTTAAAATTTAACATTAATATTTATAAATTATATTTTTGTAATTTTAATTTTATTTCTTCAAACTTCTTTTTAAATAAAATATCCCACCCACTTAAAATGTCATGTAAAATTGCTATAATTAACAGTAATTACAGTGTTTATACTGAAACTCGATAAAAGTATAATCTGTATTTAATTATATTTTCAGGTGTTATGGTAATTATTACACTTTTAAGTTATTTCAAGTATTTTTCAACCTATAATTTCAATAAAGTTCATTATTTCTAAATAATTATATCAACAGATCTATTCTTCAACTTAATTACTGCACTGGATAATTATTGATTTAGTTTATAAAAATATTATTGAAGAAAAATAAAATGAACTCAAGCAGAATAATATGGTTTAACAAATTTCATAAAAATTAACTTGAAATCAATAAAATGAACGAAGAAAACCGAAAACAAGAGGAATCATACTTTAAGTACATTTCAAATTTAATATTAATATTAAGTTTTTGTGAGAATATGAACGAAATGCACCAAAATGCTCAAAAATATGAAGAAAATCTAAAAGAGCAAAATTCGTCAATGCAGTTCTAACCCAATTTATTTCCACCACTGTTCTCTATTTTAGGCCCACAATCATCTACGTCACTGCGGTTTATTTTGATTTCAACACGAAACAACTCATAACGACGTGTTTCTGTGCAATCTTTTCGCCGAACTATTGATAACAATACAACTACATTTTGATTTTTGACACGGAACCGTGCGTTACACATTTTTCGTCCAAAATTAATCAAAAATCATTGTAGGCTGATATTCAATTCAAAATATTTTTCTATTCCAATTGAAATTTCGAAACGATTATCTTAACCAGACTTTAGAAACGACCAAGTACTAATGCATTAGTAAGCATGCACAACAATTGAATTGGCTCAAAATACTCAACAAATCACTTAAATCTAGAATTTGCGCGCAAGATATATTTTAAGGAACTTCTGTAAAGTTTACGTGAAAATAAGTTTTCATTAACCCGTGGATGACCATAAAATGCTTTTAAATATTACAAAATCGTAATTTTCATTTGGAGTACGAATGATATATTGTCGTAGTGCAGTTTTTTGATACACGAGACAAAACCATATTGCTCTCAAAGGGACACAACACTTATTAGAGACAACACAAATAATGAGAATCAGAGAAGAGTCACAGCGAGAGCACGAGAGGCGCGAACTTTTCTTTTTTAAATGATGTTTCAAAAAACTGCAGTACCATAATATTATTCGAAGTAATTGTGTAATATATCGTTGGAAAGAAAATTATTCTTTTTCTCTGTTTCTTATTATTCACTTTCTCTATAATACCTGTTGTTGGTTTTGTCCCCTCGTGTAAAATATTTTTTTCTAGCAACTATCTTAAATCGCAAACACACTAAAAGATAAACTTCGGAATATCTGAAATTGTTCTTTTAAGATAAATTTGCAAAATTGCAAAATTTTTGCAAAATTAAAATATTTTTTCTAGCAACTATCTTAAATCGCAAACACACTAAAAGATAAACTTCGGAATATCTGAAATTGTTCTGTTAAGCAAAATTTGCAAAATGTTCATCCTAACTTGTGTATATGAGCTCAATAAAACATTCTAAAATCTAACGTTTCTAGATATTTTAAGAAAAACATAAAAACATATAAAACATTTTTAAAAAATGTCTTAAAATTTTTTTGTTATAAACACGTAAAAATATTTATACACCTTTAAAAATCGCAAAATCTTTATTTCGACTTGGTTCTAGTCCGCATTTTCAAAGGCGCGATTACGTAAACGTTTCATTTGTCGTGCCACATTCTTCACATTCAATGTAATGTTTGTGAAATTTTTTTAATATTATACTGTCTTTCGTCTAGTAAAAGTATAAGTCTGTACTAAATAGTTATTTCTCAGCGGATTTTGGAAAGTTATGATCTGATGAATTTATAGTGTGAGAAAATTTCTATTCCGTCCGTCACTGTTGCACATCAGGACCAAACAATAGAAAATGATGTCCCACTTTTTGAAAATAAAAAATAAATCTTGCAATGGATGCTTGTTATATTGCAAACTGTACATAACAGGGTTGCACGGAATTCCATCTTCCATTTTCCGTCGCTTTTTGAGTTTCATTTCCGTTTTCCGTTTTCCGTCTTCCGTTTGGAAAAAAGCTGATTTCCGTCTTCATTCCGAGTGCGTCTATATGCGGTCCAGCTCTCTTCAGAGTGTTCGGCTTCATCTTTCAAGTGTTGACTAATGTCCAAAATTTCCTGATATAAGTACCAGGTTTCGAGCAAGGCCGGAACGATGTTATGATGGAACGGTATTAGCTCTTTTTTCTTTTGCTGGAATGTGAGGAAATAGAAGAATGCATTTGTAGAATGCTAAATATGAAGTCCTTAGTAATTTTGTACGATCATCGTTTTTTAGTTGATTTCTAGACCGTGATTTCTAGCCTTTTCTTCGAGTCGATTTAGACGCCGGCTTATTTCTTCTAAAGAACTTCCTATTAGAACCAGTCAGCGAGTTCGAGTCGTTTCAAAAACTTTCCATCAACGCAGTTATCTTCATCTCCTCCCACTCTCCTTGTCGAATTCATCGAGAATCATTTGGAGAGCGAATGTGAACAGAGCTGGTGCTGCCGAGACAACTAGAAGCACCAATCTTTTGAAAGGAACATTGACTGTTGTTCCATGGATTCTGATTGTTGAAAAAAAGCAGACTAAATGTCGATTAGAGCTAGCTTCAGAGGGAATTTGAATTCATTACATTTTTCAATAAGTTGTAGAACAGATTGGATATTTTCGATGATCTTCTAGACCATCCTTCCTCTTTAGTAGGAGACTCACTTTGGCTATTCTCCAATCTTCTGCTATTCTAATCCCAGTAGTTTAATATTCTTCACGGAATTCCATCTTCCGTTTTCCGTTTGACGTCGTTTTTCAAGTTCCATTTCCGTCGTCCGTTTGAAAAAAAAATTGATTTCCATGCATCCCTGGTACACACCTTTCAAGATGTTAATTTTATTTTTAGATTAGGGAATTATCGCAGATTTGATCCAAATTTGATATATATATATATATGGGGCATCTGTTGTAGGATTATACGATTGTTTCAGCTAACCTATCATCAGTTGCGCTGTTTGGGAACTGATGATAGTTTAGAGCAGATTTTACTGTTTTACTTTACTGTTTTTACTGTAACAGTGGGCGGATCAATTAGATAAATAATATAAATTAGGTTATAACACTAATGTTTTGTTGATTTAATGTTTTATATATTTGTTTATATTATTTTCTATTGTATATGATCGTGGTGGACCATTAGATTTTTACACAGGCAACCTTTAACCGGTTCCACTAGCTATTAAAGTGAAAGCAACGACGAGAATGCTAGAACTTCTTCTTTTCCGTCTTAATAAGCTCATTCAAAGATGATAATGTGCAGGAACGAAAAGTACTCTTACTTATATCAAATATAAGAAAGTTTAACTTTGACTACATAATTTTCATTATGTCATTCGGCGTCCTTGACTATTGCTACCTTCTTAGATAGCTCTTTACAAGCAAAATGATATCTGAATTCTTCGAATCTCAAGAATGGTGAGGATGAAAATAAAAGTTTGTTTAAAAAAATTGAAGAAAACCATAATTAATCTTACAAAAGTTGAAATATACAATTTTTCAAAGTTTTACGACGTTTTTGAGAAAATTTTATTGAAAATATGGAATATATTTTAATATCCATTATTGAAATATTCTTGAGCATATCTTCGATTCTTATCACGTAGAAACATTTTGAGTTTAAGTAGGTTAAATGACTATCAAATTTTTCAAACACATGATAAGCACGTGAAGAAGTTTGCTCATTATTCCCAAGCACCCGACAATCAAAAAAAAATTCGTCCAAAAAAATTGTGGTCTAGTTTCTTGATTAGCAATGCAATTGGCGGAAAAAAAAAAACAAGAATGGCTCTCACTAATATGACGCTCAACATGGGCCTCCCTCGTCTAATATTACAATAGCGCGCCAATTGAAAATGATTAAATAATGTGATCGATATTCGCATTATAGTTAAAGATGGTTACACGCCAACTGTACTCGAGAAACAGGTATAAACGCATTGGCTCTAGAGTTTTAGAATACTTTTTTTCTGATATTTCAGGAGAAGCCTGTAAAACAGTGGAAAAATGTTTCAAATTAACAACTGAGAGCTTATATTTAAATATATATTTTATATATATATCAGGGTTGCACGGAAACCGATTTTTTTTCAAACGGACAACGGAAAACGGAAATGGAATCCATTTTTTTCAGACGGACGACGGAAAACGGAAATGGAAATTAATTTTTTTCAAATGGACGACGGAAAACGGAAATGGAAATTATTTTTTTCAAACGGACGACGGAAAACGGAAATGGAAATTATTTTTTTCAAACGGACGACGGAAAACGGAAATGGAAATGATTTTTTTCAAATGGACGACGGAAAACGGAAATGGAACTCGAAAAACGACGGAAAACGGAAAACGGAAGATGGAAGATGGAAGATGGAATTTCGTGAAGAAGATTAAACTACTGGGAATAGAATTTAGATGTTTCGCTGCTAGTAGAGCGCGTATCTATTATTTGCCTTTGCATGCGCCCATTGAACATGATTTTGACGGGAAGAAGAATACCAGAAGATTGGAAAATTGCCAAAGTGAGTCTCCTACGAAAGGGGAAGGATGGTCTAGAAGATCATCGACAATATCCATTCTGTTCGAAAATTCATTGAAAAATGTAATGAATTCAAATTTTCTCTGGAACTGGCTCTAGTCGAATTTTCGGATACTTTTTTCGGTTATCAAAATCCATGGATCAACAATCAATATTCCTTTCAAGAGATTGGTGAGTCAAGTTGAGTCGACGTCCCCATTCCTATTCGCATTTGCTCTCCAAATGATTCTCGATGAATCCGACAAGGAGAGTGTGGGAGAAGCTGAAAATATCTGTGTTGATGGAACGTTTTTGAAACAATTCGAATTCGCGGACGACATGGTGTTAATCGGAAGTTCCTCAGAAGAAATAAGCCGGCGTCTCAATCAACTCGAAGAAAAGGCTAGAAATCATGGTCTAGAAATCAACCCCAGGAAGACGGTGATCGTACACAATGACTATGCAACGAAAAACTCCATATTTAGCATTCAACAAATGCAATCTTCTATTTCCTCACCTTCCAGCAAAAAAAAAAGAGCTAATACATCATCGTTCCGGTCTTGCTCGAAACTTGGTGCTCATCTCATGAATCTCATGCTCATCTCATTCTCTTGAATAAACGTCTTCAAATTACCCTTCGACATAATATACTTTCACTCCTAGCTCGATGGCTCGATTTCCTTTGATTTGTTAGTTACGAGGAAACTGCTCAGTTGGGTTGAACATTGGCCGATACTTGAAAGACAAAGCCGAACACTCTAGAGAGAGCTGGTCCGCATCTCGACGCACTTGGGATGACGACCGACAATTAAGTAATCAAGTAATCAAGTTTGGAACTGAAGAAAAGTGTCTAGAAACTCGCAAAATGATCCCCCATCGGATTGGTTTCTCTCGGAACCGTGACATTGCACATTTTAAATACAGACTGGGGTTCCACGGAAATCAGCTTTTTCAAACGGACGACGGAAAACGGAAATGGAAATTAATTTTTTCAAACGGACGACGGAAAACGGAAATGGAAATTAATTTTTTCAAATGGACAACGGAAAACGGAAATGGAAATTAATTTTTTCAAATGGACCACGGAAAACGGAAATGGAAATTAATTTTTTCAAACGGACGATGGAAAACGGAAATGGAACTCAAAAAACGACGGAAAACGGAAAACGGAAAATGGAAGATGGAATTCCGTGCAACCCTGATATATATATATCTTATATTTAAATATATATATATATATATATTATATTTTCATTTGGCGTGAATTAGGAAAAAATAATGATACTATGATTGTTTAAAATTAACCATCGAAAACAAATTTTAAAAAGGTATTTAAATGCTGGGTGTAGGAAAGTGTCTTTCAAAAAATTTATACTCCGAATTTTCATTTGGCGAGAGTATGTATTATCAAGAAATGTCTAGTAAAATTTAGAAAATTGTGTTCGTCTTTAGCTCTTCATGATTTTACGTAAATAAGCTAAATAGTCATGTGCATATAATTATAACTGGCGCGTAAAGCAAAGTTTTTCAGAGTTTGAAAACGTTATTAAATGAAATTTAAGAAATATATTCATGAAATTATAATTTGCTTTGTTCGAATTTGACGTGCCACATCTTTCAAAAGCGCCAAATAAATCTCTCCCACTTTATTTTTTTTAGATTTTCATGTTTTCTTGTTTAAATAAATTAATGACTCATAAAATATTCCAAAAACACACCAAATCGTATGGTGATAAAATTAGATAAGTAAACTCCAATATAACTTTGTGGAAATATATTAATATTTAGGTAGTTTAAGAATGACTAGTCTAAATTGTCGAAAATAGTCATTTCTAGAAAGACCATAAAAATTTAAAACACTCTTAAAAATCGGCAAATCGCTATTTCAGTTTGACGTGCAAAAACAAGTGAGAAAAAACGCACAAATAATTACAGAAGAACATCAATTTTTATATTATTTTACTACCATGTTTTCTTGATTTAATTGCAGCCTACTATAAAGACGTATTATTTTAAAGAAACAATTACAATTGAAAAAACATAAGGCAATAAATTTAATTGGATAGATAGTAGACATAAAATAAATTCAATGTATGTTTAAATACGAGGTATTTTTTAAAAATATGATTCCAGTAAGAGAAATTTTTAAAAAACCACAAATCAAATTTATTTTAATTTAATCTATATATCTGTTTTAGAATAGAAAAATTCAAAAATTTATTTTGTTTTCAAATTTATTTCAAGGCACTTTAGAAAAGTACTAAATTCTATTTGAAGATTCAATAAAAATTGTTAAAATGATACTTTAACAAGGTTTATCATAAATTCGTGACGACATAAATTTAAATTATACTTTTCAATTTTAAAAAGTATACAAATAGACACTAAAAGCTCAAACCGAAAATTAAAATAAAATGTTTGTCATGGGAATTTCAAAAATGTATTGAAAAAGGGAAAAAAGAGCATCATCATTTGATTGAAATCGTCATAATCGTCTTTTATCTTTTTTTTGTTTTTTCTTTCAATGTTATTAAAAACAGAAAAATTGAAACATGGTTTTTAAAAGAGAAACATTAAAAAAGACTGGAGACACTTCAACAAAATATTCTAATAGTTCTAGATCATATTACAGTACTCCACGTGATGATAGTTATTTGATTTTTTGTCAAATTTAAGTATGTATCCGAAAATATACTATCTAGCAAAAATATCGCCGGAATATTTTCTTGGGTGGTTTAAAATGAATCTATTAAAGTTCCTTTTATGATTTAAAGTTTAATCTTTCAATTCACTATAAAAGTACACATCAATTACCGTAAGTTGACTTTCAAACATTATATTGGGTATTCAAGTTTATAGTAATAATTCCTAATCGTAAAATTTATTTAATGTTCTTATTTTTTAAACAAATTATCGATATATACCAGAGATGGGAGGGACTCATTTCGGTCCCGGGACCCGGGTTTTGAAATTTTCAATTTTTTAAGGTCCCTGTCGCCCGGTAATCTAAAAAACGGGGTCCTCCCATCACTGATATATACCAATATCAGAAAGGAGCGTTGATTTTAAACACAGGTTGACTAATAAATTTAATAATTATATCCGCTTTCGATCTGTTGCAAATAGTTTTAAATAATAAGTAAAAAATAAATATGAAAATTATAGGATTTATTTTCCCCATTTAATGTCTAAACTACTAATACATTGTAATCTATGCAAAACTTAATCAAATACTTTTTAATAATTAATAATCTTTACTCCTTAATACCAGTTTTTCCTCACAAATTTAATTACAGAATAACCGTAAAACAACCTGGCCAACTAGAGAAGGTTTGGGCGATAAATGTTCATTATGTTCCGGGATGGATTCTCGACGAGTCGGAGATAATTCCGATTCCGATCGGTAAAAACGGGGTCGAGTGTAGGACGACAGCTTGGAAGCTTGAAAGCAATAAATGTGATATCCTGAAATTATCAATTTATATTTTTATTATACAACAATCATATTTCTAGTAGAGAAAAGCATAGAGATTTAGACAAAATTTCTAATATGAAAATATAAACCACAAAAAATAAAATACAGTTTATGGAAAATAAACTTATGATACTCTGAGAGCCGAGCAAATGGGCTCTGATGTCCATTTGCACCATGATAATGTAATACATTCAAAAAGAATGAAAGTGAGTTTAGAACAAAATCAAACCGGGGACCAACTCGTGTGAGTTTATGGGATTTGTCGGGTTGATTGTTTCTTGTACCGGTTAAAAAGGAAGATATGGGTAATCAACAGCAAAAATATTGTGTAACATTAAATAGCATAGCCATAATTGTTAATAATACATTAATTGCCACAAAAACAACCTAAAAATAAGAACAACGATCGAACCGAAGTTGCTTTTGTAAAAATCAATTTCGTTTTCGTTTAAATTCGGTTTCTGGGAGATCTGGTCAATAATTCGGATTTCCGAAATTCAAAAATTCACATTCCGCCCATCGCTGATTTTAGTGAAACCGGTATAAAATAAAATGCCGGTTAACGGTTCGTTCCCGGTTGGCTTATGGAAATAGTGTAGTTTAAAGCACCGTAATTGACAAATTCTGAAAACGTGCTAATATCTAATATTTCTTGAAGATATCAATATTTTTATATTGTCCTTTTCAGAGATCGATGCCTAATAGAGGAGCACAAAATTAGGGGGTGAGAAAAGGTCTTGTTTAGACAGCCACACGGCCATTAAGGCCATCGAATCTCTTCCTCATTTTGTTTCTCATCAATGTTTGTTATCTATGTTTATTATTTGATGAAAAGAAATGAAAAGTTTAATTTAAAAATGAGAATGGATGAAATAAAAATATTGATGACAAACAAAAGAGGAAGAGATTCGATGGCCTTAGTGGCCGTGTGGCTGTCTAAACAAGACCTTTTCTCCACCCCTAATTATTTGCTCTTCCATTAGGCATCGATCTCTGAAATGAATAATAATTTAAGAAAATGGTAATCAACTGGCATAAACTATTTTTTGAGTACACGAAAATTTTATGACGCGAAACGCCAAACCAAATGTGCATTTTGCGTATTTCGGTAAGAATCTCTTATAAAAGCTACTAAAAAGTAGGTGTCAATTCATATGAAAATAATACGTGTAAATGTAACAAAATCTTCATTTACATTTGGCATAGAATTCAATTTATTTAATTTATTCATTTTATTATTTAGAGTAATTTGTACAAGTCAAACAAAAGTACATAAGTTTCATGTTCCGAATAAAGTTATAAAACCTTAAATACGGTCATTTTACTAAAATTGCAGCAGAACTTTAAAATAGCTATATCACAATATTCATTATGTCTCGCTAAATTCCAAGTTTATATTTTGGATTGTTTTTTTTTACATCAATTTCGTAGATTAGCCCAAAATTTATCCTTTAAATGTACTTTATGTATTATTATAGCGACAGTAATTTTAAGAAGTTAACTGTGCTTTGCCGAAAACAAACAGGATACTAGCATGATCAATATATAAATAAGCAAATGAGGTTTAGAAAACAAAATTCATTATGATTCAGGCATAATAATAAAAACGTTTATGTAGATTTTTGAAAAACGTCATTAAATATTAAAAAAAAACTTAATCAACTGCATTTGACGTATTTTGGACATGAAATTTAGTTATTATTCAATTATAAGTTCTCTCACGAGACATCCACCAAATGCACATCGGTTTTGATTCCTAATATGAAAAAACTGTTTTCTACATTTGATCAAAAATTGCAATTTTACACAATCTCAAGCTGTTTTGTTGGAAGAAGACAGTAACATTATTTTCTACAATGTATTATAGACTCTCTGTTGTATTTATATGTTAGCAAAACACGATGGTTAGATGACGATTTTCAATTATACTATAGCAAAAATATTCTAAAACTTTACAGATGTTATTATTACTGTTTAACGGAACATATAAAACAAGCTCAGTAAATGTGCTCAAGTCTAATATTTTGTGAAGAGTTTAATACTTTCAGATTTTAAGAAAAAACTGACAAGATTTTTTAAAGTATACGTGGATATTGTTAGAGAAGCGCATTAGTTCCATTTTGTGTGTTAATTGTTTTATTTTAGAAATTCACCTCGATGATAAAGAAAATACGTAAATAAAGGCTGCAAATTTACCCGATATATCTCAAACTCACGATTTAATATTGCTCTTTCTAACAGGTGGTTGGGTCATGAATGCAAATTTAAATATTGTGTATTCTAGAGTTTTTATTAATTACAGAACAATTGAAACGAATAAACAATACATTCATAAAATAAATAATTAAAAACCATGAATTTATTGTTTCAAATAAAAGTATTCGATAATTCAGAACAAAAGTATTTTAAACAATTGAGCAAAAAATACGAACATAAATTGGTTTAAAAGAAGAAACCATTAATAATGCACAATCCCTCCATTCTTGAGTTGAAAACGAAGTAAAAAATACCTAATTTTTAAGTGTATACATTCCGATACATTGCAATGTTATATAAGTAGAACTAAAAAAGTAAAAGTAGTTGCTAATATTTATGAATATTTTAATAAGGATTATGTGTTCAAGATTTTTTTCGGTATTTATTTTATCGAACAAAGTTTTATGACTTAATTTTTTTATTTTATGTAAATATCCGTCTAATTATTTGATACCAATGTAGAAGGTAATTGATGATGGTAACATTTTGTGTCTGGAAAACTTTATAGGCGATAAGTTATGATTTTATTATTCAATGAGAAGATAAATTGGTTGATTGCCGTATGTAAGACAATATTAAAATTATAGAGAAGAGCTGATAGTAACCAAAGAAGTCGAACGATTCGATAGTGTTAACAAAAACTTTATGAGTTATAGTGGAAATAGCTCAAATTTTTAAAGGCAGTAAAATCTCGTTAAATTTGACAGATTGGACATTATCAGTGGCTAAAAGAAGACTGTCTATTTTTTGCTGCGGAGGTTGTCACGTGATTTAACGTGATTGAGAGCCGCCGTCAAAATCCAAAAAAGCGCATCGTATGGTTAATAATCAACAGTTTCTTTTAGATAGTATAAGACGAATCTAAAAATGTAAGCATTATAATTCCTATTATATTATGCATTTCAATATAATAAAATCACCATTTTCATTTCGCGTGCTCTTTATTCCTTTACGATCCGTATTAAACCAATAGCCAACACAAATTAGAAATCCTAAACTTTACTGTAAATTAATTTCGATTTTAAAAATACCTACTTATTCTATAATTGTATCTGAGAGATCCCTTTTTTCCGTAGACAATTAATATATAAAGTAGTTTTTATATTAATTTATATGTATTTATTCATATAATTCCACCCACACTGGGCAATAGATACTAGAGACTTTATGGAATATCGAATTTGATAATTTTTAAGGGAACTCAATCAACAATAATAATTGAAGTGCCAGAAAGGATTTTTAATTGTTAAACATTTAGAATTAAAAAAAATCGTACTGTTGAAATTACTTGCAAATACAAAATTACATCATAAAAACAAGAAAACTTAAGTCTTCCCGAATTTAATAATACTACCTAAACCTTTCTAATCTAATAAGCATTATTTCTACAACATCTAACCTTAAAAAACGTATTATATTTAAAGCCAACATAAACATAAGTATCTGGATAAAACAAAAATAAAAATCTCTTTTAAACAAAATGAGAAAATAAGTAAAACAAACGGTTGTTGATTGAAAAAAGTAACAATTGAGCTTTCATAAGTTTAAACACTCTCATAATAACACCAATGTGATGGTGATGATGATGATCAGATTTCAGTTATTGTGTCACTATAATAAATAATATCAATAAAACAGGAAGAGAATGCTGTTAATAATTTTTAGCGGTGAAAAATGCACATTGCACATTGAATTATAATACATATCTAAAAAAGTTTACAAAAATAATTAGGTATATAATTTATTTGTAAACTTAATGAACTTTATTATGAAATAGATAGTTAACAACTATTTTCATGTGTTATTATAGAAATAGTCATCAGAGCAAGAATGTATTTGTCGGTTACACGGTGATGGAAAATCATTGATAAACTACTTTTATAAAAAACTAAATAAGTATTTGTAAGTAATAATATTTAAAAAAAAACTGATTGAAATATATATATATATTGTCGTGGTGTAGGTTAATGAAAAATCAGGGTTAAAGGAGCATTCCGAATAATAAAATGGTCTCGCTTGGACAGGTGTAGATTTAATTTGCCATTTTATTTATTATTTCGATCCTAAATATAATAAATTATACCTAAAATTTTTATTATAATAATTATTATGTTGATTTAACAACCAATTTAGTAAGAGAAAACAAAATGAAACAAAATTGTGATGAAAAAAAGCGAAATAATAAACAAGTTGCAAATTAAATCTACACCAGCGCAAGCGAGACCATTTTATTATTCGAAATGCTCCTTTAACCCAAATTTTTCATTAACCTACACCACGTCAATATATATATCAGGGTTGCACGGAATTCCATCTTCCATTTTCCGTTTTCCGTCGTCCGTTTGAAAAAAAATTGATTCCATTTCCGTTTTCGGTTTGAAAAAAATTTGATTTCGGTGCAACCCTGATATATATATATATAGTTTACTGGAAAAGACAATTAAAAAATTATTTTCCATAAATTATTTTTCAGATAAATACGTTCTTGTGGGTCCTCAACATGTGAATGTTTTATGTTTCTTAAATGAGTTTGTATTAATTTTTACAAATGAATTGAACTTTTTTCAATTTAGGGAGCTTTTCTTAATATGACTAAAATATTAAATACGTCAAATTAATATAATAATATTCTTGTCTTAAATTTTTAACGTTTATTTTACAAAAATATACGTCAGTTCGTTCGATTAAAAATATATATATTTCTCAAATTCTCAATAAATATTATAATATTCTCAAAATATTTGATTTCAGCATATTTTCTGATTTTGTCTTATTAGCGTTCCAGTTGACGGGTTTTTGTATTTCTTTTTAAACTTGAAGAACCAATCTTGTTCGAATAACTCTTCTTCTCGAATAAATTTGTGATATTGCCGTGCAATGGAACCATGGATCAAACCACATTTAACCAATTTTTAATCAAATTTAAAAACGCTTTAGGTAAATGATAATCTTCTTTTAATTCATTAAAAAAATGAATCAAGTTTCCAGGCGGAACAACAAAGGGTAAGATAGATATCATCATATGTTGATAAGAAGCCCTAATTAACACCATTCAATTGAAACACAATGAACTTAGCCATACCGCTAGTATTCCTTAGAATAACTCTAATATATTGCCAAAAAGTTGGAGGAGATGAGCCACTGGTTATTCCAACCAAAGGCCAGCAGGCCATGTTTCCTTCGTTAATAACAGCAGACAACTTCCCATTATTCCCCTTTACGGATCAATTCAATACTGGAATTGAGATCAATCCGGCCAACAAAGTTGTAAGTGATAATAATATCTATTTCATATACTGAATCCTGTGTACTAGAGCATGGCTGGCGATTTGATTATACCGATCCCGGGATGGGGAAACTTTGACATGGATGGTAATCTCTACTTTGGGCATATTAATGTCGATACAAAAGTCGGATATCAAATACGACCTACGAACCATTTAAATATCAAACCCGAAACGTTGGCTCTTTTGGGTCAGAATCCGGCCTTCAGAGAAGCTCGAAGTAGAGAGGGTACAATTAAGTAAACTTAAGTGTTGTTTTCAGAAAGAGCCAAGGAAGTAATTGTGGGAAGAGTTCCATATGGATATGAACCAATCAAATGCAAGCCCCCTTACTGTAATCCATTCGTTCATCACACTGGTGTCGCTGTAGAAGTTGAGCAAGGTGATGATTCATTCTTCATTGGCGGAATTGACTTTCCATTGCCAATTGGTGAAAATGGAGCAGGTGTCCGGTTTCCGTTGTCTGGTGCGGTCGAGCAAGGAACTTCTCCGTATGCATATGCACACGGACACGCATTCAATCCGGTTTCACCATTCGACTTTCGCAAAATTGATAGCGATGATGTAAAACCAGACTGGCCATATGCACCTGGAACGAGAAGAAAATCGCCGAGAAAGGGAAAGTACACGGATGAACAAAAGAAATTGTTTTATTCAAAGTTTTTTGATAAACTTCCGGCTAAGTAATAATGGATTTTTCCATTTAATAATAATAATGTTAATAATACTAATAATAATAATAATAATAGTAATAATAATAAATATGTAGAATGTATTTTTCTTGTTATTATTTTCTCATTTCACTTCATCATTCATGTATTTAAGCAAATATAATAAGCTACAAACAGTAGAAAAAATTTAAATAGAAAAATGTTATTCTTTTGACCGTAAGTTTTTCTGAAAACAAATAGAACCTCGAAATCTTTTGTGCAATAAGATTACTCAAAACTGCAATATCAAAAAAACTACAATATCCTGTTGGAAATGGACTTGGAGAAGCTCGAGAATTGATGTGATGGGAAGAATGGCAAATTTTGAAATTCTTTCCCTCTTTAGACCATATGCATATGGATTTAGAAGAAACGATTTTACCAAGGTTCTTATATATCAGATATGGTGGAATAGAAGATTTTCTATTTCGGAACCCAGATAGATCGTCAATTTAAGTGATTAGCTCCAAAAAGAGCATTAAAACTGTCATTTTGCACAATATGGAACACCAATATGGTCAAATTCCATTGTAATTCGATAGAAAATGAAGTATTTATAAGGTTACTGTAATATTAACGCGCTTCGAAGTCGTATTAGCGTGATTCTTGCCTTCTACGAGCTCAAGCAAATGATCTAAAAACTCAAGAAGAAGGCGTATCAAGCATGTTGAAGAAAGATCCCGATTACAAAAATGTACAATCCACTTAAGAGGAATAGATGAAAAAATCGTTTGTGGCCGTGTGGCCGTCCATCCGAGACTATCATTTTTTCTTATTTTTTGTTCTTCCATTAGGCACCGATCTCTGAAAAGTACAATATTTTGATGATATATTTCTATTTTTTGACGGTGTGTTGCACCGGCACGCAGGAAGACATTATAAATAGAGAGATCCAAAAATTGTCGTAACATGCAGACTTTTGCAATGCGTCATAAAAAATTAGAAACATCCTAAAAGATTTATGCAACGCAAAATAATTTACTTGTTAAGAGGTCTAAAATTTCTCACCTACAGTGCACCAAATTGTGAATTAGTCTTGTAAATTCGATGATCCTACACAACGACTACGCTACCAAAGAGCTCATATTTTCCGGTGGTTCTGTTTGGTGCCAAATACTTTGGTAGTTTCAACGCGATCAACGGCTCGTTGGAGGAGGTTTCCAGAAGAATCAAGGTAGATTGGGAGGTATTCTACAAATACATGCCTCTATTTCCTCAAATTCCAACAAAAGGAAAAATAGAGCTAGTACACCAGAAAATCGTTCCGGGTTTGCTCTACAGTTGCGAAACTTGGTTCCCTTCTAAGGAAACTCTCCAACGGCTCCAAAGGACACTAGACATTATCTGCTTTCACGACAATGTCGAAGGCTCCATTTCGGTTGATTTTATAGTTCGGACGAAGTTGCTCAGTTGGACTGAACATGTCGCAAGGACGCCAGGCACGAGGTGGAGCAGATTTTTTTTTTCAGAATGGGATCTACGAGGCTGGTCAAGAGCGAGAGGGAGACCCAAGCGAAGGTGGTCAGACACAGTCAACCTCTGGGTCGCGAAATTTGTCCACGATAACTCTAACACCAGGGCAACATGGAGAAGAATCGGTATTTTCGAGGAGAAGACGGCTTGGCCAAAATTGGGAAGCCGAACACTCTGGAGAGGGTTGTTCCGCATGTCGACAAAAAATAATCCTTTACACTTTGCCGCTTTTGTGCTACACTTCATGGAACGCAAGTGAACTAATTAGAAAATAACAATAAAAAAATATATTAACCAAAAATAATTAGTACAACAAAAACAATTTTCAATAATAAATACTATTCACACGTAGCAAACGGAATATAAAACAATTAAATTCATGATTCCATCATATTATCACTGCACATAACATTTGTTTTGAACCTATTTCTTCTTTCAATTATTTCTTGGAATCGCGATAATGATGTTCGAGTAAATGAGCCTTCATTACTATTCAGCTTAGTCACATCGTAATAAGCAACATATGGAATCACTGAGTACTCCTTCAGTTTGTCGGCAACCGATTTAAGATGTGCTTTTAACCAAGACTTGTGTTGGGTGTGTTCCGGTAGCTGACAGTTATTCAGAAGCTCATTCAAATTGAACGGAATTATCAATAATCGATCCGAAGGCTTCCAATTTCCAAATTCCGATTCCTCTGTAATTTATATTTGTTAATTGTGTTAATCAACGCAAAAAAAATTTTACGTTGCACGACATTTCAAATTTTTTCTTTAAATCGAAAAATTTAAAATAGCAAAGATAGTATAACGATAACTGATTTTATAAACTTTAGATAATTCTCATTAAAATTAGCGTGCTATTTTAAAAAATTTTTCTTTCAATAGACATGTAAAAAATAGTACCACGTTGTTCATAGCATGTCATAATCGCAGCGCACAATTTGGAGAAAATTGATTTAGTCTCTACATCATTTCTCGTTTTGAGCTGTAAACAAAAAATAAATATATATAAATATAAATAATATAAACATTTTCCCATTCTTCTAGATCAATAATGTCAATCCAACACTTTTCAATCAGTTTGGCCAATTCCGTAGATTTTTCAATTTTTGCCAAATCGGACAGAAGGTACAATGCTCTCATGTAACCGTCAACTGTTTCCTCGTCATTCTTGTGTAATATAACATTCCATTCAATTATTTCGTTTATCGACAACATTGCATCCATATCATTGGCAAATCCAGCCTGAATTTATTTGATTAAAACCAATAAAATGTTCAGCTAACCATAAGAATAGATTTTGGGAGTGCTTTCCGATGTTTTATAAGAGGCAACTTTTTCTTATAATATTCAACGACACGATCTACATCTCCTTCGTTACTCTCCGCAGCCATAGCACATATATACGCCCGTGACAGATAATTTACAAACTTTCTAAAGCTTTTCACTTCATTGTCTGCTAGCGTCATCAAAGTGTAAGCAGCTTTAGCGTATTGCTTATTCGCTATTTCACGCGAATATCGAAGTTCAACAAAATTGTCGAGATACGAATCAACACGATCTCCCTGTTGTTCCAAAAGCACATCATCCATTCCAACTTTCTTCAGATACTGGCACAAATACATTTCGAAATCATTTTTTTCGAAAATTTTCTTCAGACGATTTAATGTTTTCTGACGCGTTACCTTATCAGATCGAAGTGCCATTTTCACAAGAACGCCAAAGTCCTAAAAGGAATTTAAATAAAATAAGAAAATGTTTAGAGTTACCATATGCTTTTCGGCAAGCGCTAAACCTTCAGATACACATCCATGCAAGATGGCATCGAGGAGAACTTTATCATTATCCGGTTGATTGTCAATCTCGCCAAGATAGAAGTCATACAAGCTAAAGAAATTAATTATAATAGATATTTGAATCAAAATTAAAGTAATAATTTATTTCATTCACACATACGTTTTTTTTCTATATTTAGGTATTGTCCTTTTCAGATGCCTAATGGAAGTGGAAAAAAGATGAAAAAATAAGTCTCGTATTCCGTGATGTTTCCATCTCTTACTTTTTAACATGTGTTGTCTATTTTTTTAGAGAATACAATCTGATGAGATACAAAAGAATGGCCGCCAAAACGAGACCATTTTTCCTCTTCTATTAGGAACAGACCCCCCACCCACTATTTTCTCCAAGCGACATAACATAAGTTACCTCAATAAGCATTTTAAGTAGCGCCTTCTTTCACTTTCCGAAAGTGCCTTATCCTTTAACAATCCTAGAATAATCTCACATAGGTCGTGGTAATCACTGGCTAACGTATGCATCGTCCACCATCCCTCAGACTTTGAAATCGCATTTTTATTCCTAAAATAAAACGCTAGATTATTATATTTAAAGACAAATTTTATACTTTCTACATTCCAATATACCATCCTTGATAACCATGAAAAATTCTAGAACTGACAAGAAGAACTCATTGCACATTCCGCCATTCGATTTCCAAACCAATAAAGCCACCCTTGTCATATTATGGAGAAGGCTTAACTTCCCAAAGAATACTTCCTTGTTGCTGATTCCCATCTCCACGGCTTCTGGTACAAATTTCTTTGCTCCATTCAAAATCTTATCAAAAGCTTCTGCATTTTCGTTGTTTAAGCATCGCCACTTCCAGATAGCTTCGGCCGCAAAAACTCTTTCGTTCATTTCAGCTAGCATTGAACGACCAGAGCGATATTCACTTTTTGATAATTTTGAAGGCGTCGTCATCGGAAGTTTAGCGCAAGATATCTAAAAATGTCTTTATAATTATAATTTAATTATTTAATTTACCATGTCAAATAAGTCCATATGTTTTAGGAATAAATTCATTCTTAGTGTCAATACCTTCTTCGCATGTAATTCCGTATCCGTTTTATTCGATGCATCTATAATAATTAGTTTGTAACTTCAAAGAATCCAGTTTTACCTGTATAATCAATAATAGCAGTAAGGAATTGTTCAAACAAACGAGCAACCTCACTATCAGGGATTTTCGAAATATTCATAAGTTCGTTACTCGACCTTGCCATATCTTTTTCGCCGAATAGTTCGAATGCACGATGGATCGAACGTAATACCGCAGAAGATGGAAGTCCATGTGTTACCATTTCTGATAATATTTCGCTAAGAACATGCCAATCGTCATTCGTGGGTGGGGTGGTTGTTTGTGATCCACTAACAGTGCTCGTAATTCCTTCATGGAATCCTTTTGGCAACAAACGAATAGCAGAAACACCTGATTCAACCATCATCAGATAACAATAATGCTTTTGAATTGCTGTAAAATGTTGTTGATAAATATGAATTCAATAAATATTGTTTTAGATAGATTTTAATTTAATTAAGTGAACATACCTGTTCCCAGAAGTTGATCATTCGACGACAAATTCAAAGATTTGCAAAGAGTCAGATTCCAATTATTAGATGACTCCAAATTATCCGGAACGAACATAGATTGCACTAAATTTTAATGATGTTAGAACACATATATAAATATTAATACCAAAGAATGGATTAACAATAATAATTCCATCGCTTCTTCCGCAAGTGTCTGATTGTGCAGTTTTCGGGGAGACACAAAGTTGCAAGGTTGTATAAATCTGATCGTCCGTTTTCGAAAACAATGCACTTTCTTCTGGTAATGGAACTCGAGATGCCCATGTACATTCTGTAGGTGTCATCCAATCATCATCTTGAGATATATAGACAAGATAGAGGGAAATAAAGCGGGATTCTTCCCACGTGGCGGACATCAGAACCAAAATTCCGTTCCGAAATTGCACAGCATCAATTAGACGGGCATATATTTTGGTCGCATTTTGATTATCGATGTCGATGAAATTTTTAACAACTGGTAAAAAGAAATCCTTAACAGTTAAATTCCAGAAATATGTATTTTCATAAGTATCAAACGTCGATAGATTTTGCGGAGATAGTAATATCATCACCTTCTAAAAATAAGAAAAAATCTGAAATTTAATAATAAAAAATATATTAATAACCTTATCAAAGTATGAATGGCCATAAAGAAAACTTTTGCTAATAAGCGATGTATTATCATTAACAAGTCTCGAGAACATAAAGGAAGATAAACGTCGTCTAATTCCATTGTTTCCTCTATCGGTTAGCTAAAAAAATTTAAGAACGTTCATTAAAACAAAACTAACCTTATGAGCTATCAGCTTTCCACTTTTGACATCCTCATCTCCTATCAAAATATATATTGATCCCGATGTTGTAGTCAAGAAAAAGTTTGCTGGTCTTGAATTGTGTGCACGATCGGTTAATTCAACTTTCAGTACAACCTCACTATTAAGTTCTAGAATAGATTCGAAATATTTATTGTATTTAATACAAGGCCAATGGCGTAAAACTCCTTCGGGTGAAACAATTAAAATGCCCGGAGATGATGTTTTTTTAATATTTGTAGAACTATCTGCAAAATAGTTAAGAACTAAAAAAAACCGATACAATTGAAATTAATACCGCGATTGTACACAACTACACATTGAGTTGATTGTAGAAGTCCCGAAACTGGAAGTGGTATTTGCGTAGGTATAGACGTTCGGGTAGAAGTTTTAAGTCTTTCCCAAATGTACATGTGCGTTTTTGATAAGAACCAACAGTATTTTTCATTCATAGAAGCACAATGTATTGAAATATCCGTTTTTTGCACTAATTAATTTGAATAAATAAATACAATATTATAAACAAACTTGCAAGAACAGCTTCCTTAACAAGAGCTGGATATTCGATAGGAACTCTATCCAAAACTAAATCCAATTCCGACGACATCTCTGAAAATTATATTTTCAATTCAATATTGAACACAATTTAATCGAATATCAGAGAATTTAACGACATTTCTTTTAAATATTATTGGATAAAAATATTTAAAAAAAAAAAACAAGGTTTCAATTTTGAAAATTTAACATATTTATAGCGCCAATAGAAAGAGAAAAAATATCAAATATTAAATCTAATAAAAAAACAAAAACCTAAAAAATATATATTTTAAACTACGGCCGAACAAAATGATTTGATGGAAGAAAAATACACATCAGCCAATGTCGGAGTGGGAGTAAACTCATACGAATGACAAGGATCGAACTGTGGCGTAGAAGTGACTGTGTTTACGTATTGTCGTAAAATAAAATGATCACTTTTTTTGGTATTGTTCCGAATTCGGAATTCCGAACTATTTTTCTTATTTCTAATTTTTAGCGATTAATTTTCCAATTGATCATCAAATAAATTAATTTTATCAAAATTACGAGATATTTCATTAAAAAATAACAATATTAAAAAAATAATAAAAATGTTGCGAAACAATGAAACACACGAATGACAAGCACTTTTTCAAGGATGTTATTAAATCTAGGAAAATCGGAAATTGCTCCCGTCGGAAAATAAAATCCATTTCTGCAAAAGAAATCACGGATTATTACACCACAGACATTAAAATACTTCTTCAAACTTCAACGGATTAATTAATTAGAACAAATGAGGATGCGTAGCATACCTGGTAGAGGATTTGATTCAGAAAAAATCTATGTTGGTTCGATTCCTTTGAGATCTTTGATATTTTAGTCTTTTTTTATAAAAATGAGAAAAAAATCGAAATTTAAAATGAGATGGTGTAATAATCCGTGATTTTTGCAGATATGCATTTTATTTTCCGACGGGAGCAATTTCCGCTTTTCCTAGATTTAATAACATCCCTTTTTCAAATATTATTTTTTATAGTCGTCGCCAAATGCGATTATCACCGCAAAATGTGGCGCACTTTTTAAATATTATTTTTAATTTAATTTTTATGATTATTATTATTTTCCACATTTATTCCACTATTTAAACAACATCTATAACATATTCTTCAATTTATTTAAGCTATTGTCGTGGTGTAGGTTAATGAAAAATTAGGGGTAAAGGAGCATACCGAAAAAAAGATGGTCTCGCTTGGGCTTGTGTAGATTTAATTTTAAATTTGTTTATTATTTCGCTTTTTTTCATCACAATTTTTTTTGATTTTGTTTTCTCTTACTAAATTAAATCAACATAATAATTATTATTATAAAAATTTTAGGTATAATTTATTATTTCGATCCTAAATATAATAAATTATACCTAAATTTTTTATTATAATAATTATTATGTTGATTTAACAACCAATTTAGTAAGAGAAAACAAAATTGTGATGAAAAAAGCGAAATAATAAACAAATTGCAAATTAAATCTACACCAGACCAAGCGAGACCATATTTTTTTTCGATATGCTCCTTTACCCCTAATTTTTCATCAACCTACACCACGACAATATAACAGTATAGAACGAGCATAAACATAAATATAATCATAAAAATTAAATTAAAAAATTATATTTAAAAAAGTGGGCCACATTTTGCGGTGGTAATCGCACTTGGCGACGACTATAGTTTTCTTAATATTTTTAAATTGTTAACTGAGATATCTCGTAATATTAATATAATTTATTTATTTTATGATCAACTGGACACTTAATCGCAACAAATTATAAATAAGACAAATTTTTCGAAACAATATTAAATAAGTGAGAATTTTATTTTACGACAATACGTAAAACAGTTACGCAACGATCCACGTCATTCATGTAAATTTAATAAAAAAGAATTCCTAAGTATTATCCCTAGATTTTCGTTCAATTCTGTTTTCTATATTTCCTATATGATAATAATCACAAAATTAAAGGAAAAAAACTAAATTTCAAAAAGTGCTCCTGAAAAGCGGTGGCGACATTAGAATCGACTATACATAAATGTTGCAACCTTTACCTTCATGTTCTTCGAAATAAATTGTTTTGTGCATCAACGTTCGTGTTAATTATTTTTATTACAAAAATTTTCTCTGAAACGGAATATTAGGTTAATTCGAATTATTGTAAAAATATAAGAAATAGACAATTCAAATTTTATTTTCATAAAAATTAAAAGTAATAAATCTGATTTGATCTAGAAATTTTTAAGAAATATAATTAAAACCAGAGACATTATTAACATGAATTGAATATTTGTTTCATGATCTCTTTGAGACCATTGAAAATAATTCAAAAATACTGAAATTGAATTTTTAATTTCTTATATTTTGATAATAAATACTTTCAATTTATAGTATATAAAATTTTTAAAATGTTATTGGGATCTTATATATATATATATAGTCCTTTTCAGAGGTCGTTGCCTAATGGATGGAATAGCATAAAAATATAAAAATGATAGTTTCGAATGAACGACCACACGGCCACGAACGACTTTTTCGTCTATTTCTCTTCAATGTGTGCTGCCCATTTCTTCGAGACAACACATATTGATGAGAGATGAGAAGATGACCGTCCAAACGAGAACCTCATTCCTTCCTAATTTTTTTCTCTTCCATTAGGCAACGATCTCTGAAAAAGGACTATATATATAGTTTTTTTCAACCAAGGTTGGATTGTTTTCCACCACATGCTAAATGAAATAATAAACATAACGACTACAATATCGATATGGTTATTCTCGGAAAAGATTACGTTTTTAAGATAGTCTCAGGAAAATTATTCATGACGACTTAAAAGAATAGTTAAGTTATTTACGTAAAATACGCAGGATACGACTAAATTTTGAGAAATCGTCATTTTCAATTATCGTTTCAGCTCTGACGGTCCCTTTCCGCCACTATCTTTCCTTTCTCCTCCCTACGAAACTGTTTTCTGATGGATGATTCATAACTCTTACATCACAACTTGGGGTGAGATTGATATCATACCACAGTTGCTATAACTCCATTTGGTTGAGATTCTGACCTGGGGCATTATTATAGAAACGAAAAATCAAAAATACTATCATTTGAAGGTTCTATAATAAATGTGTTCTTCATTATATCTAATTACCGATATTCCTTTCTCATTTTTAACGTGAACATTTTCTCGCCATACCTCTTTTCTCTTCAACCTTCAGATCACAACATCTGACAACCTTTTATTCACGATCGCGATCGCTCTGACAATTACATCTATTGAACTATTTTGCTTTTTCAAATTCTACCGCAGTCAGTTTTTAAGTTTTTTAAATATTTGTATTTTAGACTAAAATTTTTCTAACATTTCTTTCATTAAACTTTCCAATATTTAAAAACTATTGTCTAACCAGTTTTTAAGCACAATTATCGGCTCGCTTACAAAAACAAGTAGTAATACACCTGTTTTCATTCGTTCGAACATGTGCTATGTTTATTTTTCTATTTTCCGATTTAACCAGAATAATACAAGAAGCTTTTGGATTATTTATATTTTCATGTTTTGTGCCCATGTTTGCTCATGATTGCTATAGTTCAATCGATCTGGTTCTATTGCCGCCCCAATTACGTAATAGGATTGTGATTACCAAATGTTTGATTTGTTCGAAACTGTAAATGTAAGAAACAAGGTTATTGAAGAATTTTTATTGATACTTCCTTCACGTCAGGCTCTCTAGTAAAATGACGGTCTGATATAGTATTCTAGAACCCTAGAATTTAATGATATACGTATTGCTGACGTGTTTCAAACGTTCCAGCAAATACCAAGTTCTCAATTTACAACAAATATATTTAACCGCTTTAGAGAGCACTTATATTCCTTAAACTATAATTTATCCCTACGAAATTATTTGCTCCATCTAGACGACAATAAATCACCCAAATCTTAGACCCCACGAACCACGCCCCTAGGACATAGTATTGAAAGCGTCCCTTCAAATTCCCTCAGATTGGATCTCAGTTCTTCCCCTCCTACTCACCTATTAAGCTTCCCATAGTATGTTGGTCTGACCTCAAGAGCCAATTTTTTGTTATTAAATAGTTATAACTGTGCTATAAATAAACGATATATATATATTCATCGTTAAAATATTTTTGCCTTAAAATGCATCGTCTTGTCCCAGAATTTAATAAAATTTTACAGATATTAATTTAAAGATTTTTATCGCTATTTATATAAAGATAATAAGTCAATTTAATATTTTTGGTATGATGATAGAAATAACTGTTAACTTTTTTTGTTTACTTGGTCAGACCGTATCAATCAGGAAGATTGAGGACTTCTCCAAGCACTCGGACTTTTTCTTGCCATCGTACCTTAAACCTGGGATAATTGGATCGCTACGTTTGGAAAGAGCAATTTGAAGCGTTGTTCGAGCATTTCCGTGGAGAGTACAACGTAGATCGAGAAACTTGGTTTCAAAACGACACCGGGAGGCCATTATAATGGGTTAGGCTAACATTTCAATGTAATTTTTTGAGTTCTATGTATAGTCTTTGATTCTAATTTTGAACAAAAAATTAATAAAAAAATAAGTAATAGCGAAGGCTAACTTCAGTCGGAGACAGAAACTATTGAAACTTACAAACTACTAAATAAGGTTTAATTATCCAAATTTGATTTTCGGATATGAAAGCTTAGCAATCAATCAGTGGACGCCTACAGACGTGATTGAGGACTGTGTCAACTCCACAAGTATTTGCTTATTCGTTATGTCCTAAAAGTGAAATGGAAGTTCTCGATTCGATCGATTTTTCGGCGTCAAATCTTCTACCTCATCCTCACCGTCATGTTCATTTCGATTCGTGTCATCTCTTATATAGCGTTGCTCCTTCGGAGTTATAACAATAAATAATGGTAATTTAAAAAAATGAATTCAACATTAAAAAAAAATATATTTTGATATTTTTTGATTTAAAATAAAGTCTTTTATAACTCCCAGTAAAATTCGATTCAAAATAATATTCGCTGTTGTCTTTCGCGCGTTGGCCGGTCGTTGTTCAGTTTTCTTGTTTTAGTTCTGTCAAAGTAGAATATTGTGTTAAGGTCCCTTTCGGCGTAGACAATTTAAAACTCATCCAACTATTTTTGCAAGAATTTTGCTCTTGAAAATTCAAAAATTCCAAAAAAACGCCTTCCACTTAATATATTATAAAATAAAAATAAACAAACAATGAATAGACATGCTGCATTGTTTTAATGAATAGACATGCTGCATTTCATTGTATGCCAATAAAATTGCTCTCATTTATCTTCTTATAAATTCATACAAAAGCTTTATTAATAAATAACGCGCAATAACAAGAAAAACTTTGTTATTGTGTGCCCGTGCGGTTGTTCATACAGAGCAATGTATGATTCGATTTGGTGCTCTCAAGTTCCTGTTTATTCTATTCAAATGCATATGCTTATTCTTGTGCAATTTGAGCCCAAAACATTTTGTGACTTATTGTTGTTTTAATAATATTCTTTGTGCCATTCATCAATTGTTGCCAATCATTTTTTTGAAACATTCCTTATTCAATGAAAGTTGATCTTACGCCGATTGACGCGGAAATCAACATAAAATGAAACAATTCAAATATGTCTTGATTCCGTAATCTCACACAATAACATTGATGCGTAAATAATAAGAATCGGTTCCATTCGTTGTGTCCAATGTAAATTTATGAGTCTGAATTGCCCGTGATCAACAGGAAAATTGTGTTTTAACAAATAGTCTGTCTAGTATGGTCTTTAGATTTTTTTTTTCAAATTCCTGCTTCCGACTCCAGTAGTTGATAATTGAATTGTGAAAATAGCAGAACAGTTATGCTATCCTAAGCGAATATTCCGGTGCGAAATTAAGATTTAGAAAAGTCTTAAAATAAAATTTTCTAAAGATATCTGTAAATGGAAATCGACAAAATTTTCTCGTTTTTTTCAAGATTTAAAACATTTTAATAACTTCTACGTGCAATTTAACAACTAATTTTACGTCAATATTACAGACTTATCTCGAAGCGTGGAATGGGGGCAAGTTCTTTATGGTAATAAGATTAGTTCCACGAACTACTGGCTTTAAAATAGAACGAGGGACTTTTTCCTGCAGCTTTTCCTATTAGGTAAAAATACATAGAGCAGTGTAGACCCAGGACGCGCCGAGATAACTTTGTTTTCCCCAATATCCCGCTGTTGCGAGACGTCTACTTCTGCTTCTTCTCATCTAGAGATAACCTGCTGGCAAAGACGAATATGAAGTTTTGTTGGACACCATATATCTGAGCCATTCAAGAAACTTCGAAGTTATTATATACAAGATTTATGAAAAAATAAAGAGAGAGATCGACAAATTATTTACAAACGAACAATAATTTCAGCAGATTGATTCCGTCTGCTCATGCCACTCACACATGTCGATTCTACGATTTTTGATCAAGTATAACATTTATCTGCGCGGACTTTTCTGAATAATGAAAATGTTAACTTTGTGTATAAAAAAACGTGAAAATTTAACTCTGGGAATCTGGTGCACAAAAACATCCTTCACTTTTTATTATTCCTTATTTATACTATTTTATTAAAGCGTATCATCATCGAGTTTGATTTACTTTGCTGTTTAGTTCAAGTTCAATCAGTTGTTCAGATTGAAGATACGCTTTGATAATTAATAATAAAAGCTTAAATAAAGAATAATAAACACTGAAGGGTGGGTTTTTTCTGTCAATTCGTGCACGGTATTCTGCAATATATTGGTGCGTGGCGGTCTTATGCAACATACTTCGTGTCAGTGGAGTGCTATTCGTATTATATTATTCGAAATGGACACTAAATAAACTAAATATAATATCTGTTATTAGACTTTTTAATTCGTCAACACATGTGGTTCCAGAAGAATTTAAAGATGCTCAATAGAATTCTATGATTAATTTCTTGGAATAGCACTACCCAATCCTTTAATGATCATATGACAAGAAAATGAATTAGTTCTTTTTCTCGTTTCTTATGTTAAGATTACCGAAGTCAATAGCACAGACCACACATGAATTCGGGAAAACATGCCTTCAAATGAGTGATTCTAGCACAACATTTCGTAAAAACTTAAATAGTCATTGTAAATCTGTAATATTCATCTAATTTTTTTTTAAATTTTCATGTGGAAATTAATAAAATGCATTTTAATTTAAATTAATAATATATTTAATTTTGCGTGGAGATCAAAAAAGTTAAAAGCTAGAAATCTCTCGAATCTTTAATTTTCTTTTAAAAAACCGAAGCTTAACAATGTTTTTTAATTTTATGATCAAACTGATACCAATGGATTTCTCGAAGTTAGTGAGATATGGCTCCATCTGGCAATAGTTATTACTTTTTACCCGTTTTTCAATTAAAAAATATTCAATATTACTGTTTCAGAAAATAATCTTAAATTTTAAAAAATCTAAAAAAATTTTTGGCGTTAAAAACTTCAACAAGTTTTCAAGTCGATTATAAAGAAAAATTTAAAATAATATGTGATTCTGTGTGTGTTCCATGCCAACTAAATTTGCTATATATTCGAATTTAATATTACAATCACTTTTATTTTATAATTAAGATATTTTAAGACAAGACTAATATTGTCTTGGTGTAGGTTAATGAAAAATCAGCGTTAAAGGAGCGTTCCGAATAATAAAATGGTCTCGTCTGGGGTCATGCCGATTTAATTTCCAATTTTTAAGAACAATTATTTCGCTTTTTCATGACATTTTTTGTTTTATATCAATAAATTGGTTGGTACATTAATATAATTATAATAATATGAAAAGAAGCGAAATAATAAACAATTTGGAAATTCGACATGAATCCAAGCGAGACCATTTTATAATTTAGAATACTCCTTTAACCGTGATTTTTCATTAACCTACACCACGATAATAAATAAACGTTAAATGTTACGAACGTAAAAGTTCACAAGTTAAAGGGGATTTACAAAAACGTAAAAATTTTGTTTTTGTACGACTACAGAAATTTTACACTTACTTCTTCTTAACTTAATCATTGTTAACAACAGACTTATTCCAAATTGTGGACACTGTCACGATAACTGAAAAAAAGAGAACAATAGCTGATAATACCTTTCTCATAGAATATTTCAGGAATATATTAAGTTTCTAGTAAGGTTAATACTCATATGAAAAAGACTATGAAACAAACTTTTTTCAGTTCATACGTGAAAATTGCAAGACTCGTTTGTTTCAGAAATTTTAAAAAGATAGATTTGAAGATTTCAAAATCAGGCTTCGATAGAAATAGTGTGTGTGCGTTATAAAAACATTAAAACTAACAAAATAATTATTTTAAATTAATTCAACAATTTATTTAATAATCCTTCGTCCATTCCACTAGTTTTTCGTTACTGTAGTTTAAAAACAAACTGTAAGCTTTAATTGGAAAAGTTTAAATGTTCGTTAAAAGTTCTTTAGGTATTTTAAAATTATTGAAAGCACACAAAATTCTTCTGATGTAAGTGTCGTGAATATGTAAATTTTATTCCGCGTTTTTGTTCCGAATTGACGACATGTTCACATATTGTTTCTTAATTTTGATATTGTTCAGCTTATACGCCCCACTACATACCTACCAATAATAAATTAGAAGGAGGTGTGAATAAATGTGTTACTAAAATTTAGAGAATAACACCGCGACGGATAAGAAAACTTTAATTTTGTGTTTTGAATGTGAATTTCACTTAATCTTCGCATAGACGAAATATTAAAAGAAATATAGATTCTATATAAAACACTTTATATTTTTAAAATATTAATAATCACGCGAATTGATATTTTCGGAAAAAAAATATATATATATATATTTATATATGAAACTAATAATGTGTCGTGCACAAAAACGAATTCGTGTATTTAAAAAAAATATTTTTTAAGCTCTCAAAATGAGGTGATGTGGGAGAAGCTGAAGGCATTCGTGTTGATGGAAAGTTTTTGAAACGATTCGAATTCGCTGACGACACATCGTTCCGGCGTTGCTCTATAGTTGCCGCATTATCTGCTTTCACGCCAATGTCGATTTGATTTTCTAGTTAGGAGAAATATGCTCAGTTGCACAGATCATGTCGCAAGGCTGACGGGGCACGAGATGGAGCAAAATTCTTACAAAATGGGATCCTCGAGGATTTAGAGCGAGAGGGAGACTCAAACATAATCAAGTTCTGGGTATCGAAACATGCCCACGAGAAGTCCGCCAACAGGACAACTCGAAGAAGAATCGTTATTCTCGAGGAGAAGGCGGATTGGCCAACATTTGGAAGGCGAAACCGAACATTCCGGTGAGAGTTGGTACGCCTGAAATATTATATTTACCATACTGAAGTTAATAACAATTTTTAGGGTTTTTTACCAACATTATTCAACCGTAATTTAAGTACATTTTTTTCGTTCCTTTCTGTAACAGAAAGTAAATTATTACAAATCTACTATATGTTATTTGTTGGATTCTATCAATGATCACACATCGAGAGTTAAAATTAAATTTTTATACTCCCTAAATTTTAAGTAAAGTAACACACACTTAGATTTTTCTATCTCTCTTAATCCCAGGTGCACAATATTTATTTCATTGATATCCGGAAACTGTCGACCATCATAGACCAAATGAAAAACAGTAATTTGATCCATTCCGTATAAAAACTTCATGTATTTACATAAATTGCGGTCTTCCTACGACCAAGAACACACAATGCTCATGATGAGGCAGGTAGCATCTTCTCGTCAAATCAGTCACTTTCGTCATTCGAAGTTGTTATTGAATGCAATGGCATTTGTAAACACAAGTCCCGCCTTGTCCCGTCGTCGGCTTCCCGCCTTCATGCAATTGTTGTTATAGTCAAACTATCATGCATTATGGAGTCATATTCCAGTTGTGCCCATCTAATCAAATTCACAATCGAATAGCGTTCTCGCCTCGCGTGTCATTATTTCCCAATTGGCTCCACCTCCCTCCCATTTTTTAATCAACCACGTTTTTTGCCAATTTGCCAGTGACTACATAAGTGAGCCGTGCCTTGCTTCTAATCATTCATTTGAAGTGTTTCGTTCTTAGCATTCACGTTTACTGAAAAACTCTGAATATTATGTATCATTTAGAACTAACATGCGACGCTCATCGGCGATTCTAGTCTTTCTAGCATTTGCTTTAATTGCAGATGTAAGTTTGTTACTTTTATTTTTCTTAGTCTTTCAATTAATTTTGGTAAATAAAACATCAGCTATTAAGTGGCTTTTCCCACTTCAGACAAATTGTTCACAATAAATAATAAACAACTAAACCAACAAACAAATAAATAAACAAATAAATACTCTTTACAGTCGTTTTCCGCGCCGACGGAAGAGCCGATTATTGTGCGATCGAAGCGACAACAATGTCGTTGTGTGAAGAACCCAAATGGTGGGCTCACGTGCAGTTGCGCAAAGGGACCAGCTGGAGCTGCAGTACATTAATGGCGTCCTTTTCAACATAACAAAAAGTTTTTAGCAATCGTCATCCCCTCAGCATGATATTCCCATGTCCACGGACATCGCGAACCAACTGTCAGCCCAATACCAGCCAACCGCCTACAGCGGCGGTCCGGCTCGATGCGGATGCATCCAGATCGTCTTCCAAGGTGCTCCGCAATACAACTGCCAATGCGGTGATCCATCGCACAACCCGGTCAGTTCTATTTTCACCAATACTTTGCTTGCTTCGCTAATGACTTTGGTCCACGTTTTTGCTTATTAATTCCTTTTTAAAACTTGTGAGTGTTGTTGTTGTATAGCTTCCAAGCACCCCACGAACAACTCGTCCAACAACTACGCCATCAACCACGACAACCACCACTACGACGACTCCACGACCATCTACCACTCAAAGCATGCAGACACGTGTGCCAACATACACGCAGGTTTTGAGGCTCCGCTTCCTGCACAACACTCGATTTTATTGAAGGGAAATGGAGCATGTAACTGTATTATGATTAGCATAACTAGTCCGCAAACTGCACAATACCAATGCGATTGTGGCGATGGACAGAATCACCAACAATATCAACAGGTAGATTTTGTACTAATGGCTTTTCTGCTTTAGAAAATTAATGCTTAAGGGCTCGGTTGATTACGAAAGAGCTTTTTAGTAATTTTAGTTTTAGGGAGGATTTGCGGAGAGTAGATGCAAACCTCTTTGAGAAATGAGACGAGCGTGGTGAAACTTATTAATAAAAACAGTGCAAATTCTGTAAAATTTGCTATTAAAAGCTTTATAACACAATTTGGAATATAAGATAACGTATAAGAACTCATTTTAATTCTACTTATAACTAACTCATAGATGAATAATTGGCACGGAAAAAATTATAAAAACCAGCAGAATATAATAAATAGATTCGTACCACTCTAGGATGTTTCCAACCTGTCTAGTTTGACTGTTAACCTTAGATTTATACTATACGTGTAGATCTCCGCTACCAACGCAAATTTTATTAATCGAAAGCTCTCGTCGAGCTTATTTTGTATACTATATCTATAAATTTGGGAAAAACCACCGCCAATCCCGGCTATTTTTAAATTATTTTTAAATCAACTTTTAAAAGATTGTATTTACATATTTTTTGTTCATTAGATTGAATGTACGGGAAAGTTATGAAGAAGGAGGTAGGACTTCGACTTTTTTAGTGACTTTTAAAACTTTTGAATTTGAACGAAACTTTTGAAATTGAACTTGGAGGGTAAAATTATGACGATTGCAGCGTGCACTGTATTCTTTGAGTTAGTTCTATTGAGCTTCTCATATTGGGAAAGATTTTTCACTTAGAATTTGAATTCGGCAATTCTGGGTTCTCATGTGTTAGCTGAAACGTCGCAAATCCCTTATGCTCGATGTACATAATGGCCTCCAAGTTTGGTATAATTCAAAAATTTTGGTATCAACACTGAAGATTAAAATAGTGAAACATTTTGTACTCGCGTATGGTCATGTTTTTTTATAGACTTGATCTTTTACTATTCCAAATATTTAGATTGGGAAATTTCATTTTATCAGAGCATAATAATTTTCACACCAATTGCGATATTTTTAAATGATCGGAATAACATGAGAAAAAATGCTCCTTTCAATTTCTGTTGGTTGGCTCTTATTTTATAAAGCTATTGTCCTTTTCATAGATCGATGCCTAATGGAAGAGAAAAAAGGAAGGGAAAATGATGGACGGCCACACCGCCACAAACAACTTTTACGTCAATTCCTCTTCAATGTGTGCTGCCCATATTTTCGTAAAAAAGAATGGCCGTCCAAACGAGAACCTCATTCCATCCTATTTTTTCCACTTCCATTAGGCACCGTTCTGTGAAAAGGGCAATAAATGAGAAGAACACGGAAAAAAATTTAAAAATAATCACATCACATCAGAATAGGTAGCCAGAACACGCTAAGTGAAAATGAACATTTTCTAATATTTCAACGATTATTATAAGTTTTCCCGTGTTAATTCCAGAATGCCTTGTAACTATATAGCACAATCCATATCTGAGCCTGTTTTCTGACCTCTCCGCGTAAACGCTTCATCTGGCATGTAACAGTGTATCAATCGATAGTTTCAAGTAGAGGGCAGTAATCTTTCATTAAAAACTTCAAAGAACGCGCTTAAAATTCATCTTAAACATTTATTCGTTATGATATTGCCACACAAAATGAAACGTCGATTCTGGGAACTCAAAAACGATGGAAATTTGGGGTTCATTACGGATTTTCAATTACAAAATTTCAATGAGGTTCAGGATTTCATTTTTTAATTTTAAGATTCCAGTATATTCAATTTCGTTAAAAATTCAATGTTCGGGTTAAATTTAGAAAATTCGCCATTACGGTCATTAGTGTTTTTATTCAATAATACTATAAAATTATAAAACTGTATATAAAATGAAAATTGCAGTACACGTGTCAATTTTAAAGTTATTATTTTTTCCATTGTGTTGGCTTATTCTAAATCATCTAAAACCTGAAATTGTATTGAGAGGATTTATCCGAGCTTAAAATTTTTCCAGTTCAGCTGTAAATTATAGTTATTTAAAATATATTGCATGATAACAAAATACAAAGAGGTTATATCTTAACAATATCTTAATTTAAAACAACAGAATAAATCCAGTATTTTTAAAACTTTGATAATTTTATTATAAGTTTGATTATTTCACCCAACTTCACAAACAAAACACTTTGCACCATTTTCTTTTCACTTCCATTAACTTCACCATTATCATTATCACAACGTCTCTAACACAGATCACTTACCTTTCCGATGAGCCGGAAACCTTGTCGGCTCCACTAGCGGACACGACGACACCAATGCCATCATCCACAACAACAGCAACAACGACATCAAGCAGCACTACAACTACACCAGCACCAGCACCAGTTTACTCAGAGCCGGAACACGTCGAGTACTATCCAGCCGCCGCACAATTGCACGCACCGCAACCGGCGTGTTATTGCGTCGACCCATCGACAAACTCATTGTCGCCACAATGCGGTTGCTCGTGTGATTGTGCGTCATTGGTAGTGACGATTCCGAATGCGGTGTGTGGATGTCCACAGGCACCGACAGCACAGGTAAATACATCGAAAATTGCATGTTCTCACACGTAGCACTGTAAAACATGAAAATCTTAAGAAAATTTGAAGCTTTATTATAAAGTTGGCCTAATTGTATAATTCTTAAGGCACAAGCTTATCCGGTAGAGACGTATGATTACACTCAAGTCTTCCAAAACCAACCATCATCGGTTAGATAATCGAAAAATGTATATATAAGGCATCCATTTATTCAGACTGTCCCATCTACGACAACCACGACGCCAATGCCGACAACCACAACCCCACACCCAACAATGGCTCCCACCGAGCCGCAAATGGCGCCACTTGCTGACACCACCCAATACCCATTGACAACCACGTGTGTAATGTATGTAAATGTGCCAACAAACGTGTGCTCCTGTCTCCCTCAATACGATCAATGTGCTGCTAATGTGTGCTGCCTTAAAGCTAAATATAGAAGCTATAAGGTTTAATAATTGGTGTTAGAATGTAGATTATTTATTAATTTAGAAAGCCGAAGAGAAATCAGATTCAACCATCGACATGTTGATGAATGTTCTCAAATCGATAAAAACGAAACTTGAATAAGCATGTGGTGTACCGAGTCAACCTAACTTTTTAATTATTTTTCGATTTTTTTGTAAATATGGTATTTAATATCAATTGCTGGACGATTAATGCGATAGTCTTTCATTTGACTTTATTTGGTTTTTTAAATTAATTGATAATAAAGTTTATTATTTATATTAATATGATTTGATATGCTCGTGATCCTTGCGGACAATTTATTTATGTGTATAAGACCATAAAGAATGTTGCATACGGATTTCTGAATTTTTTACTGGACTCGGTTGATTCATTCAACACTTTTACAGCAAGCCATCCGAGAAAAAATCGATTTGACGGAGTACAATACTAATTTCACCGCAGAGTTTTCAGAAATTTTGTAATTTCCTTTTAACTATTTTTAGTCAAACAATCCGTATATTGTAAATGAGATCATTATTATAATTTTCTGCCTGGCGTGCTACAGAATACGATACACGCAAACTTATATTTGAAAATTTCGTTAAAAAATTCCTTTTTTGGTCACCGCGCCTTTGGAATTCTCCTCGTGCGGTCTACACGCGAACTTACGATTTTCAAGATTTAAATAAGTTTAAAATTAATTTTTAATGTTTAAAACTAAATTCAATTTACCAGACTTTCCGTGAAATATCTCTGAGGTGAGTCTATACTTTTTTAAAAACTGATTTACTTTCCTTTTTACAGTTATTATTTATATCGATTGATATTAGGTTTGCAATTATGTAAAGTACTTTATAACTATTTAATTTTATTTACTATCATAGCTATCAAAATATAGGAAATTGACAATTCCAAATTTATTTTCATAAAAAATAAAAGTAATAAATCTTATTTGATCTAGAAATTTTGAAGAAGCATAATGAAAAACAGAAAAATTATTAAAATAAATTGAATATTTGTTTCATCATCTCTTTGAGACCATTAAAAATATTTCAAAAATGTTGAAATTGAATTTTCAATTTCTTATATTTTGATAATATGTAATTTAATCATAATTGTCGTATAGGAAGGTAGAATAACTACTAACAACTGTAAGATCGTTTCTTATTAGTTATTATTTAAATTATTATAATTGTATCCAAGTATTTGTTACAAATAGCCTATATATACAAGAATATATATATATATATAACAGTACTACAATCGCAAATGTTTCAGCTCCAATTTATATAAGCCGCCTCTATAAACTAAACCTCTAATATTTCTTATATTCTACGACATATAGTTCATATATAATCTATAATTCCATCAGAATATTTACGCGGAATGCTATAATAAATTTCACTGGGAGCGGTTACGAGCTTAAAACAAAAAACCAACAATATAGATTGTTTTATTGTAATTAATTAGCAAATATACATTTGTATCAAAATTTAAAAAAAGTTATAAACATGTTTAGGAAACAATAATTAATGAATGCTCGAAAGAAGGGTATATAATTCAATTCCAATGCTCTAATTAATCAGTTCTAAAATTAACAGACAATTCATATTAAAAACTAATCACTTTGTAAAAAGGGGATTTTGTATATGTTCAATAAAACCGACTTAAAAATTCATATTTTGTATATTTTTAAAACCACCATTTGACTATATAAATGACATAAAATAATACGCAAAGTAAACAAAAAAAAAACAGAATAAATAATACAAAGGTAGAAAATGTTCACAAAAAGAGATCAACAAGTGAACTAATTGCAATTAATTAAGTTGCTTTCAAGAAATTTTACGTCTTAAAAAGGGTATTAATAGTGAGTTTATAAAGCTCAAAGACGTCATTCCCGAAAAATTGTAATGATACGGTTATTTCAAATAACATTTATCAATTAACCTAAATATTAAAGCCAATATGGTAACCATTCAAATTGCACATTCTGGTTAAATCTTGATAGGGTATCTTTATAAAATAAAAAAGCACTCGGGCGATAGTGTGATATATATATGGTCTAGTTCAATTGATTACATTGACGTGTTTAGGAAAGGTGAGAGAGAGACCGGTGATTTGTCATCATTGGACGAGCCGCTTCGTTTGACGAGAGCGTTGTCGGCAGCTTCTTTCTTTCTCCATTTGGTACGTCGGTTTTGGAACCACACCTGCAAATTTAAAAAATTGAGGTTTATAGAAGGCATTAAAAGTATTATTGTAATTTAAACCCTCACTACAATCAAATATAATTTAGTTAGACATATGGTCCGGTTCATCTTATGATCATTATGATTCATACTATTCTCAATTATTATTTAATATTCCACCATGAAAACAATATTTTTGTATTGAGGAATACTATATTCATAATTTGAATAAAACATTATTTATAATAGACATTATTTCCTAAACAACAAGCACACATTTGAGTCTTTTAATTGATCACATTTGAATAATTTTCAAAAGAACATTAGATTAAAGCATCGAATAGTCATCAAAACCAAAAATGAACTCAATTGGTCCCATGAGAAGTATCTCAAAAAACCTGTTGCTCACAATATAACGAGCTTGTTTTTGCATAAAAACCATAGTAGTATTTTATTTGTTTTCTTACAGTACACAGAAGATGCAAATCTCAATAATTATTATTCGACACAAGTTCAATGAGATGGAACAATGATATCCGAAATGAGTTGAACACCGGAACCATAAATAACACATTTACATACGATTATTATATGTTTTATATTATTATCATTATTATGGATTGTTGTTGTTTATGATCGTATGTCTTCATGTTATTACGATATTTAAATGAGGATACAGTAAGAATGGGAAATGATTATTTGAGTTTGAAGTGCAGCTGTAAGTTGCAAATTTCACATAAAAGCTAGAAATTACTTATTATATTATGGTTTTTTGAGATTTTTGTGATAACTAAGGAAAATCGTTTTCTCAGAAGATAATAAACGGACATAAAGTGAAACAAAGAAATAAAACAATAAGACCTTGATTGGCGCGCAATTGGATCTTTCAAACGAACTATAAAATAGTTTCATTCATTTCAAGTCATAGCTTAGTGTTCAAATCTATGTCGCCTGGTTCTGCAATTCTTAACAAAGGGAAATATTTAAGCACATCTATTGAGCTCTCAGGTTACAAAAAGTTATCTTGAAATATATAATATCAATACGATGATCTAACCGGAGAATTCTATTTTAAATTTTTTGAAGAAAAAGTTTTGCTCTCTTTTAATGTTAGAAGCAAATAAAATTTTACAGATAGCTATGTTACATCATCTCAAAAATCAAAAGTAAATTATTCCGTACGCCTATTGAAAATTTGGTTTTTAAACATGTGGGGTAATTTTTTTACGTATATTGTGCAAAGAGAGCTCATCTTAAACTATATAAGCATCTTATGATTGTTCTAAAAATGAAGATTGAAGCAAAATGTCTGAGCTCTTAGTTTTGCGATTTAATTCGGCGTTTTTTTGTAATTTTATAAATTCGTCCTTTGAGAACGATAGAATTTTTGGTAAAAAAGAAACACGCTATAATATAATCGTGTGAAACAAAAACCCACCTTAACTTGTGATTCACTCATATTCAATTCCTGAGCTAGTTGAGCTCTGTCAGCTCCGGCCAAATACTTAGTTTGCTCAAACTTCCTTTCAAGCTGATAAATCTGACAAAATATAAATTTTAGAAATCATATATTCTTATTTTTGACTACCTGATGTCCCGTAAATGTCGGCCTACTTTGCTTTTTCTGCATATTATTTAATGAATTTGGCGACAATTGCATTTGATGTGTCAATCCGAGACCATTATTAGAAGCAGCCGCTACTGCAGCGGCTGCGGCTGCGGCAGGCAACCCCGAGAGAAGATTGAATGGATTGTTTAGTGATCGGTTTACTGTAAAATCATTGCATATGAATATCCAAACAAATTAATTGTGCTAATGTGGCGCCAATTGGTTACTGATCCGTTCATTTCCGACTAATTCAAGGACAAGTTGGTTCTATTTGCTCCCCATTTATTTTTTTTGTTAATACTAACTAATAAAAGCTTTTATTCGTATAAAGTTTTTATAGTCAATAATTATTAACAAGCAGCGACTAATACCATAATTATAATGTTTTTATAGCCCTACTTAATCAGATATTTCTGATAATAATCATAAATTATTAATTGAGCTTTTGCATTAAAATTGGATTTTATTTATCTCATAAACTGACAAAATGAAATAATAACTTATATCCCTGGATCGAATTACAATTTGGATTTACCTTTAATTACCATATGTCATTTACATGCAACCTCTTTCCATTCATTCCTTTATTTATTTTATTATCATCTCCTCATTTGTTGCTCGCCAATTTATGATTATTACGTACTATTTGCACTACTTTGTTTATGTCTTGCACATTAAAATTTTTAATGGTTTTCTTCAGGTGCCCATTCAATCAGAACCGGAACGGAAAACAAATATCCTCGAAAATCATCAAATGTCGAAAAAAAGTTTTTTGATTGATTAACTTTGGTTCCCAACAAGGACAATAAGTTGAAATTGAACATATTGTTTGCTAATTAATGATACAGAACGTTTTAATGTAATAAATAAATGGAAAATACTTTGCAATAATTATATGGCTTTGTGTAGAATGGACAATTTGTTGAAGGAGATCTAATTAATGTGGTCATGAAAAAAACAACGAACTGTATATAACAATCACTTTGAAATTATATTTTATTCTGATTGTTTGTATAAAGAAAAACGGAATATTGCCGACCATAATTAATCGTATAAATTCTGTTGAAATGTCAAAAGAAAAAGTTGGTATAATGCCTGTTAATCCAAAAAGATAAACTGTAATGAGATGAAAAACCGATATACAGCCCAAATGTAAATTAACATTTAAACATGTCTTACTAATATACCCCTATAAATTTAATACAATTTGACACGTAATTTTCACTAGCCCGTCTTAAACTATCTAAACCCCTGCGCTTCTTAGTGAAAGATGCAATTTGAAAATATTATCTGGGCCTTAAACTAAACCATATGGGGTGCCGATGAGATGATATGAGAAATGAACAATGCAAAAAAATATAGGAAAAAATAGGAACCCATAGATCCGCTGTAAGAGAATATTCAGTAAAGATATTAATGTTCTCGGGTAGTTAAATATCTGATACTTACGTTAAAATTGGCACCTAATGTACCTAGATGTGAAAAATAATAACAAGGAAAAAAGTCATTTCCATTTGGCGTGACAATGTAATGTGCAAATTGTTTTCACGTAAACGCTATTAAGAACGAAAGACTATAGCGAAAATTTTTCAATCTACTAAAACTTATAATCTAGGTATTTTTTGACGATGCTACGAATATATTCAATAAAGAGATAGAAACAATAGAAAACTCTGTCGTCTTATAATTGTATTGAAGCGCACAGGTTCGCAATGTGTTGTCAAAAGAATTATAAAGTCTCAACTGAAATTTTCGATTTTTGAAACTTTGAGCTCGCCAAATTAAAATTGTAATATTCCGAGTTCTATTAATTTATACTTTCAAATTGCAATTCATTTTTCGTACCTTTAAAATGTTTTAATTTAACATTAAAATCTTTAAAAATATTAGATTATAACGGCTTTATAATCACCCCTTTTTAAGATTTCAATTGGCGCCATATTACAGTACTCAGTATGATAATACCAATTTTCTTTCTTGTCAAGCTTAAATGTATTTCACAAACAGTCATTAATATATAAAAAAAAATGTCAGCGGTATATTTAATCTGGGTGGTCTAAAATGAGCCGCAGTATATTAAAATATTGCCTTGGTTTTTTTGATAAGCTGAAAGACAAAATTTTGCGCCTCTCGTGTTCTCGCTGGTCCTAGGTGTTAAAAAATCCCAACTCAACAGTATATTTTTGTAATTCAACCTTGCCAACACTATTGTGCGGCGTTTTTTGAAAGTCGAGAAAATAAAATTGTAAATTAATGAACACAACACATCTGATTGTTAAAGAAAGCGTCAATAATGAGAAATAGAGAAGCAGAATAGCGGGAAATTTGGAAGAAATACTCCATCTTTCACGACAATTGTAATTTTAATTGTAATACTATAACTTTTTGTTGTTTTACAGCAGTCAATCGCGAATACTGTTTTAGAATTTCATATAGGAGGCTAGAAAATATCTTGCGCTTATCTATTTTCTTCAAGAAAATCTAATAAATCAACTATCCAATATTGTATTTCATAAAATATATCCCACTTGAGCAAGATGATCTAATAGTTACTCAATATAGTAATTCTGCATCTGCCAAACGACACCAAATTAGCATAAACATAAACATGATGTTTTGTAATAATTAAATATTCATATTCTTACCATTGTCCTGGGCTGCTCTTGTTGCTGCTGCAGCCGCTGATGTATTCAAATGCTGTGACAATAAAAACATATAAGCCTAAACCAAATTTCTTCAATAAACTTCAAAATCAATATCACCTGTAATTGATTAGGATCCATTGAGCCACCACATAGCGACTGTAACGGATTCATCGAATCAACATTCGGCGCTGGAAGGGTTGTAGACTGGGAAGCGGCTGGAGGGAACATGAACTGTGAGCAAAATGATGGAATTGAATCGCACGTTGAGGGTGTTCTAAAGCACAAAATATATACTTTAGAGTGTATCCATTATTACCTGCTACGGTGGTCTTCGTCGGTACTGGCGCATCGAGTGTCATCTTCGCTAGCTGAGGAACTGGCAGAAGGACTCGACGAATCCTTCTTGTTGAGAAGGTTTGTGATGCTGTATGAAGTGGCACTAACAGACTTGGCACTACAAGACGGTGATGACTTCTCATCAGACGTGTCGGAATAATCCTTTTCGGGTGTACTGCCTATTTGCGCGGTCTGGTCGCTTAGGAATAAGCTCATGTTTCTGAAAAAAATTACTCAGATGAATCGAAAAGTTATTATGATTTTAAGGACAAAATTATTAGTAATTATTAGTACAGGTGAATTTTGAATCATTTTATAAAATAATGTAAATAAGTTTGTTTTCAATAGACTATAATTTAATTAAAATATATTACCCCTCTCATACTTTATATAGCTAAGAAACAAGACGAAAATTCTTGAGGAGACTTGTATTGGTCAGTATTTAGTAACTATATTTATAAGCCAACATAAATCATAGAAAGTAAATATAGTAATATTTTATTTATAAATTTAAGAAATTATTTAAATATATAACCAAAACAATTGTAAAACTGTAATTGGGATCCATTCGGTTATTTAAATCTAAAAAAGGTAATAAACAATATTTTCAAATTATAGGTACAATAATACAATTTTAATCTCATTTTGTAAATCGAAAAATTTTTTGGATATAGTAAGATATTTCGGCGCAATTATTTAGTATAAGGAATACGATTTCTTGTAAATTGTTTACAAATTTAAATTATTATTTATACAGCACGGTAAATGAAAATAGTAATTTTACAAATATTAAACGTAATTGTCTAATTCTTACGTGTAAATTAGAAATTTTTTCACTGATTTTATCAAGTTTTTCTCTAAATATATCAAAGCCGTAATCTATCAATTTAAGTTTTTTTATGATCTCTTCTTTTTGTCATTTCATTTGGATTGGATACTGTATTATTTAGAGTTAAATGACTCTTTCATGGACAGAAAACTTCAATTTTATGAAATTCGCGTGATAATATACCAAAAAATAGTATCAGGATGGGGAAAAGTAATTTTAAGATGTTTACGTACTTTACGTACCAGATATAATGACATTTTACAAGACTGAGAAATGAATAAGTCAAGACAAATAAAGAGAGACATCAAATAGGCAACATTTTACTTGACGAAATAGTACGTAAACATCCTCACATTTTTTCAAACTCCCTGCTACTATGTTTGGATTTAAAATAACTCAAAAAATTTTTCGAAACGGGTAAGAAGATAAACAAAGTAAGAACTCAATGGGAACCAAAATATGCCGAGGAATTTTGTTTCTGCAAAAATTCTAAAGATAATAAAATCACTTAATAACTTCTATATGTTCCTTATTGGAAATAACATTTTTGCGAATTGAAATAACGAGTCATTATTTAATTAAAAATTGGCTTGTTGTTGAAACAAGTTCAATTTCGGCGATAATCAAACAACAAACGCCTTTCATAATTAATTTTACATATTGTCGATAAAAAAACAATATCAGACAACTATCTATATTATATAATTTTTAGCGAATTAATATCATATCATTAACTATGTATAATTATAGGCATGACAATCACAGGGAATAATAATAATAAATATACGGAATCTTATGTTACATGAAAACATGATTATTAATCTATTAAGGGATATGTGTAGATTTAATTGTACATGAATAAAAAGATATTTAAGAAATATAGATATTATAGTTATTACTGTCTACTTTGTTTAGCCTTAACTCGTCGAGAAAATGTGTTCTGAGTTTGTTGCCTTAAAATATGCAAAATTTACATTAAGCTATTATGAAAACTCAATGTTTAATTTTAAAAAATGAGATTAAAATTCACGAAATCGTAAGTTGCGGGTGGCTTTGATTCAAAACGTATCCGAAAAATTTAAATTTTTCAATAAATTTGTCTCTAGTGAACCCGAGGTTCATGCGTATGAATAAAGTCATTTATTCAAATAAAACCATATTATATATATATATATATAATTGTTGGATCGGTATGTGATTATATTCCAATATTTGAACGTCTTCCTTTTTTTCAATTTTTCCATGAGTCTCTGCTTTTAAGTATCTTTATTAGATATGACTCAAACTAACTATCAGTTTGTGAACTTAACAAAAAAGACTACACAATTTTAAGAATTTTATTTAAAAAATATATATTGTAAATCTGTTGTGATCTATTCTAGAACCTGTGAGAATTTATAAAGATTGTAAGAGAACACTTTTTTTAAAATTGTCATTTCGTCAGTATTTAAAAGTGTCATACTAATTTAAACGTAATAATTTCATATAACTTGACACGATATATTTTACTACTCCTTCTTAAAATATATAAAAGTCATGCTTCTTGTCTAAATATGCAAAATGAGTATCTTTTCTGAACTCTGATCATAGCCTATTCGTTTGGTGCTAAGTGGAAGACTAATAAAACGAGCACACGCAAAATAAATTCGTTATTACAGAAGCTCAGTAAAGTCAATAAAGTCTAACATTTCGCGATAGTTTGAAGCGCTAGAGAAATTTGAAGGAAAGCCGTCAACATCTACATGACTTTTAATAATAAACTGTGTTTAAATATTGCAAATATTTAAACTTTCATTTGGCGTGCGAGCTCAGAAAATAACCTAACAAGGGAAGTCACTTTAGCGTCCGCTTGAGATTTTGATGAGACTTGCACCATTGATAGGTTCGGATGCGCTGATTCCAAATCCGTTTTCAAAAACGGCGCAATTTTTCTCTGAGCCGAGATATGAGCCGCCAAAGTTTATTTTTGACAGCTTATTTTTGACAGTTTGATGTGCATAAACCATAAAATGTCCGAAATAAGGAATAACTTAATTAAATAAGAAAATTATTTTGCGTGAGAAATGTGGCAGCAGCGAGTGGATGGATCAAATGGAATGGTATAGTTATTATGGGTGGTTATTGCAATGGGTTTTAAATATTGATAATGTTTATTTCGATTTGCTATGCAATTTGCAACTTTAATAACTTTAATCATTTCTTCAATTAATTATTGCAAGTTGGTGAAAAACATTTCATTCTTTTTTAAAAGTTAAGGATTAAATAGCCAACAAAATTAATTTTCATTGGTAAAGTTAAAATATGTCCAAGCAACATTTTTGAAAATCAACTACAAAATGTACCTTGAACTTATTCATTGGAACGTGTCAATGGTGTCAGTGAAGATTGACAATGTGGAGTGTGGAGTTTGGGAACGTGGAGTTTTTGAATTTCTGAATTCGGAATTGCTTCGGAAAATCCGGAATATCTGGTGTTAAAGTTTATTTGGAAAAATTTTTTCGGATTCCTCTGGTATTTGATGTTAAAGTTAAAATGAAAAGTGAATTTTCGCAATGCAGAATTAGGAATAAATTTAAAAATACGGAAACTGGAATCCCGCCTATCTCTGATGTAGGACCAAGAAAAATTTAAAGCATCGAAACTATTATTGTTTCTTCCTGATTTCATGTACAAACAAACCTTTTCTATTTCATGTCTGTATTGTAGAATTTTTTAATTGTTTCAAGCATTTTGACAGTAAATTTTGTTAAATTTTATTTTCTGCAATTTTAATCTTTAAAACAGAATAAAATGTTTTTCAACAACATGCAATAATTAAAGAAATTTTGGAAATAAAAATTTCATAATTTTGCAACTAGCATAGCAAAAATTTTTCCAAATAAACTTTAACACCAGATATTCCGGATTTTCCGAAGCAATTCCGAATTCAGAAATTCAAAAACTCCACGTTTCCAAACTCCACACTCCACATTGTCAATCTTCACTGACACCATTGACACGTTCCAATGTATAAGTTCATGGTACATTTTGTAGTTGATTTTAAAAAATTTTGCTAAAATATAATTTTACTTTACCAATGATAAATAATTTTGGTGGCTGTTTAACTCTTATCTTTTAAAAAAGATTGAAATGTTTTTCACCAACTTGCAATAATTAATTGAAGGAATGATTAAAGTTATTAAAGTTGCAAATTGCATAGAAAATCGAAGTAAACATTATCAATATTTAAAACCCATTACAATAATCACCCATAATAACTATACCATTCCATTTGATCCATCCACTCGCTGCTGCCACATTTCTCACGCAAAATAATTTTCTTATTTAATTAAGTTATTCCTTATGTCGGACATTTTATGGTTTATGCACATCAAACAGTCAAAAATAAGCTGTCAAAAATAAACTTTGGCGGCTCATATCTCGGCTCAGAAAAAAATTGCGCCGTTTTTGAAAACGGATTTGGAATCAGCGCATCCGAATCTATCAATGGTGCAAGTCTCATCAAAATCTCAAGCGGACGCTAAAGTGACTTCCCTTGTAAAATAAAATATTTTGTGAAGATTAAATATATTTTTAGAGAGCTTAAAAAAACTGATAAACTTGGGTAGACAACATTTTTGTAAAGTACAAAAAATTGTAAGACAAGCTTAAATATAAATAATTTAACTGCAGCAGTTATATAACTGATGATCGAACCGTATTATTATTTTTAATTGTGTATTTTCTTCACTAAAAATCCTTAACTGATCCTTCCCAAAAATCCTTATTTAAGAATTAAGAAATTTACCCATAATTAGGTTTTCTTAAATTAAATTTTTTGCAATTGTCAATAAACTATTTTCAAAATTCTACCAAAAAAAGAAGCATTTTAAAGTATTATGAAATGTACACTATTAAAATAAAATATAACAAAATGGAAAGATAAATTTCAACCCAATCAATTAGCTATTTTGCTCAATTTATTAATCAAAGACCAGAAATCTCATAACTATCAATTAGCTCCTAAAGTAATTAAAATTCATATAAAACTAATATCTAGTGTCTGGAGCTCAAACCCTCCATATAACATTGCTTACAATCAAATTTTAATGTTTCACTCGAACATTAAGCATATAGCGATTTCTCTGCAGCCATATATGTGGCAGGTGTGTTCCGATAAAGCCGCATATTATGCTAGTTTAATTACTAATCATAACATTCAGTAGAATTATTATTATTTATTTGTCTATTTAAAGGTAAATAAGACATACATTGAGAGCGAGAAGAAGAGGGTTAATGTTGTTATTAGAACAATTATAATTAGTAAGTAATAATATGGGTAATTGGGAAAACTAGTGGGATTAGTTGTTAGTTAATGGTTTTGTGGGAAATTTGGTTCAATTGGAATAAGTATAAGGATCATTAGACGCTATTTGAGAAGGATATCACATCATTCTATTTCTGATTGAAATTATAATTTTTCTGAAAATGTATTCAACCTTGAAAGATGTTTAAGCATCTTTAATATCTTTGTTTTACGTTTTAGTAAACGAATAAAAACCATATTTCTAGTATTCTACTATAATATCTCAAAAATTTAATATTCTTTAAAAATAAGAGCGGAATGTGCCAACAGACCTCTTAGAAATGCAAGCTTTGAAGAAGATTTTTTAGTACAATTTTAAGGTTTTTAGATATTTTAATGCAAGTATATTGAACTTGAATAGAAAATTATTCGTCCCTACTATGTGGAAATTCAAAAATCATGATGTAGTTGTTTCAGAATTGAGAAGCACACCAAAATGAAAATTGAAAATTAGTCGCACGTAAACAACCCAACTTGTATGGTAACAGAATGAGCTCGGTCAGGATGCTCAAAATAAACTTTTTAGAAGGGTACTAATAGTGTTCGATTGTTTTAGACAACCTTTATTGAATTGCAGTAAAAACTTATTTGATATAAAGACGTAAAAATTTTCACACACGTTTAAAAATCGCAAAAAGCATGTCTGGATGCGGAAAATAACTGGCTCAATCCTTAAAATTTTCTTACTGCATAGTTTAAAGGATTCATTGAAACTTAACAAGAGTAACTACCCAAATTAAAAAATGTTCCTACCAATAGCTTCACTTCATTTAAATGCTCAATATCATAAAAAATAATAATCTAAACGTCATTTCCAGAACTCACATTAAATAAAAAATAAATAATGAATGAATGAATGAGATAGACAAAAAATGAAACTCTAATAAGAATCCCATTATAGGAACAAAAGTAATAATTAGGGGTAAATTGATACATTATATAATCTGTCCAAATATATGCTTGTTTTCATAACTAAATTTATCGAAAAATATCTAATATACAATCAAACCCTGAAGGACATTGATTTCAATGACTAATATGAAGAGCAAGAATTATTAATAAACAAACAAAAGCAACAATAAATTCAATTAAGCGGTGTTTCTTTTTGGAGGAAGTAACTAATATATACACATAATGTGTATCAATTTAATAAATCTATTAATACAACACTTTTGATGTTAAGCGATGTTTTTATTTCTCGCTTGAATGATTATTATGATTATCATGAAGATGATGATCATATACTGTACTGTAGAAGAGTTGAGAACAAAAGGTAGATGGCGACTAATAATTGCTGACTAATTATTACCATTGTACATGATTCCATCAACTTGGTGTCAGAAATCAAATTATCAATACTTTATGCTTTTCAAGGGCTTCGTTTTGGTGAAATTGAAATGAGCTTTAAATCGAATAATTGGTGGATTAAATTGAAACGGATTAATTAATTATATTAGCTGCCATTGACGGGAGTTTACATTTAATAAATCGTATAAATGCAAACTCTTTATAAATATTAAAAAAAAAACTTGCAAAATATATTAAGATTCCAATAATTTTAAAATAATAAAATTGAAAAGACTAATATTTTAATATTAAAGTAGATTTATTAAAAATATAAATTGAGGTTTTGCACGTTACTTGAATATTCTTAATTTTGCAAAACATGTAATCTCATTTTGTCTTTAAAGTTTAATCTAAAGAAAATTTCAACCTCAAATTGCACACATTTTGATAATGTAAAAATATCACGAGCAAAATAACTTGAAAAGAATCAAAATATTTTTCTATTGCAAAATTAGTAAAATTAATAAAAGTTAAGTGATTTTCAGCTTAAAATTGTACCAGCAATCAGAATGTGAAAATCCTTTTATATGAAAATTTAATATTTTCATGATTTATAAAGATAGGACGACAAGAATAGTTAGTCATAATGGAAACAAAGTAAAAGCGATTGATACCCGACTCATCAATACCCTAACATTTACCATTTTTTAGCGTAAATTGTAATTAAAATTTTTAAAATTGGAATTGCGAACACGTAAATAACGTAAACGTAATTTAAGAAAAATATTTAAAATTGCATTCTGCCTCAATTTACTAAAATAGTCTAAACCCGTTCTTAATTTTGCAAAAAATGTAATCTCATTTTGTCTTTAAAGTTTAATTTAAAGAAAATTTCATCCTCAAATTTCACACATTTTGATAATGTTTTCGTTTCGAGATTTTTTTCTTCTTTTTGAACTGTAGTACGCCAAATAAAAGATGGTGATTTTACTATATTCAATTGCTTTAAAAAATATTTAAAAAATCCAGTTATTTGTCTTATTTTTTAAATTTGAAATAGTTTTCTGACCTTATCTGTTAACAAATAAAATTGTCGTTTGTCGTGTTGTAGACCGTCTTCCGCTTAAAATCTACTTTTTTCAAAACTCAAGTCGGTTTTTGGTTTGTGGATAATCTATTATAAAACTTTTACGTATTCCTAGCTACATAATATATCTAAAATAACTAACTCAATTTTATCTGTTCGGAATATTTCACACAAAAATTAAGAAAAACATTTCGTAAATTTGAAATTTATGGCTGGAGTTCTGTAGAAGTTGTAGATTTTTTTTTTTAAATATTCACACATTTAATATCACGTAACAATATATTTCATTAGAATAGTTCAGAGTCACCATAGAATTTATATTTCTAATTCTTCACTATTTTATTTGTCTTCAACGATTTAATATTCACGTTTTTCTTATTTAAATTTTGTTTATTCAAAGCATAATCTCACTTAATGTGCTTAAAAATATTTTTGTTTAAACCTTAAAATTATCAAAATATCATTTCTCGGAAATTGGTATATTTATGCAAAGTTTCGTGAAATATTATTAGCCATGAAGTTTTTGATAATTTTAATTGTTTCCTTGGAAAACTCGCTATATTGTACTAAATCAAGTTTAGTAAATTAAACATCGACATTATTCTATGTACAACCTTTGGTAAAAGTCATAGGCATTTGATGTGAATCTGTTAAAGTTATAGAAAAGTTTGTACCGAACAAATAAAATTTTGTAAATTTGTTCCACCAACACGCTAAATTCACAGTCACGATAATGGAATTATTCCTTCAAATCTTCCTACAACTTGAGGTTATCTGAATTTTCAGGAATCAACATCACTTAACAATTTTCAGAAAAGTTAACGGGGAACGTATTGATAAACTTTGAAATGTCTATTTTTGGGCGTTGTGAAAAATCAGGAGATGTTTATTAGGATAGACGTGATTTACATCTGCTGATTTTCAATCAAATCAGGACGGGAATCTCTCAAACAAGTCTAATTTTACATTTTCACAAGGATAAAAATTAGTTTTAAATTAAGATGTTTTGAGCTAAAATATGAGAGGCTCGTTAAATTTCTAAGTCTGTCAATATAGATATTTTGTGTCAAAGAAAAACCTTTTGATTGAAACTAGCAAAAACACAGAAGAATTTTTGAATTTCTCAGCTTGGCCTGCGTTTAAGATTTTGCGCAAGATATTGAAAAAGGAATTTTAATGTAAAACAAGTAAGAATTCAAATCGAAGATCAAAATAATTGAAATCTTTTTAAAAAATTTAAAAAAAGCTATATTTAAAGAAACTAATAACTTTCAAATTTTACTATAAATCATATTTTTGATTGAAAATAATATAAACAATGAGCTAAGATGACTTCAAAACTATTTTGACAAAATCACTAATTACCAGTTTCAAACATTCAATTATCAATAAATATTCGATTGAGCAGACAAAAATAATCTTGTTTATTCAATGAATCTCAACACTTTTCAACTAAATAACAGAGATTTGTTACAAATAGAGTTCATGACACCAGACCGCATGAAGAATTATAATTATTTAAACTTTTTTATAAATAACCCTCCTATTTGATTCCTTACGACCTTCATTAATCAATTCTTCCATAAGAAGGAGACAAAATATAATTAATATAACTAATAATACACAATTAAACTTAAACTCATAGATAATAAATGACCTTGATTTAAATTAAATTACATTTCATATACGGTAACTTAATATCGCAAACAAAATAATCAAGATATGAGCAAATTATATACTGAATTATGTAATTAAATAAGCTTATGATGAGCGAATAAAGCATTTATAATAAATAACAATAACAAATCAGTGCAATTGACATGTTTTGTTTGAAAAAAATGATTATAATAATTATTATTATTATCATAAAATAAACAAGGAAAAATTTGAATTGCTTGGCTTCTCAATTGAAATCCAATAATTAGTAAAGCTAACTGAAAAAAAGACTTTCTTAGGCTGAATTGAATGAATAAAGACGATAATGATGATGAACAAGATGAAGAACCATTTAGGATACATTATTTGTTGTTATTATTATTATTAGGGGCGTTGCGCGCCAATAAACATCAGTCATTCGATATACCCTCACGAAAGTGGGCGGGTCATTCAAGTCGTTGGTTTATACTCCCTCCTACGACATGGAACTGCCGAAACAATTGAACATTATGCTAGTAATGTTCGATAACGAAAGATATTTAATGCAAGTTTTCGCCGTTATAGTTGAATCTAATCTTGACAAGAAAAATTGCACATAAAATTGAAAATGTACAGTTTTTAAGAGCAAGTAGAAATTGTTAATGTTTTTATTTTCAATATTGTAGGTGTGTCTTAAAATATCTCAAAAGGTTTAAGTTACCTTTCAATTATATATATATATATATATATAATTTTCAGTTTTAGCTAAATTTTTAAACCATGGAAAGCGTACCGTGACCATGCAGTAAAAGGTTATAAGGAACTTGTATATAGAAATATTGTTTGAACAAAATAAAACGTAAAAGAAAATAAAAGAAAGTTAATTTAAATAATGTCGATTTATCATGATACACGAGACAAAAAAAAAGTTTTTCAATGGAACACTCTTCGAGCCAACTCTAATGATGTGGGAATGAGAGAAAACGAGAGACGCGCAATTTTAATTTTTTGAGCAAAGTATTGAAAAATTGACAATATTTGTGAATATAAAGCATTGATCACCTTGTTAAATTTTTAAAAATACCGAGTAACAATAAGACACGAACAAGTTATAACGAAAACAATAAAAAACCCTAGATAAAGAAAAAACGAAATAGTAAATTGAAATCGAATTTTATTTTTCTATGAACTGCGGGAATCCTACGACCGAATGCACACAGTATTATTTCGGTAAAGAATAATTTAAAACGTATGTTATATTTTGATTATAATAATAACAGCAAAATAATAAAATATCAAACAGTAAGATTGTTTAGATTAAGACAATAAAGACAAACAAATCGTATTAAGTTATTTTTAATGCGTATATTCTAATGCTTCTTTGTTTCAAAATGAAAGTTTATGAAAATATACAGTTTCCCAATTTTTTCCTGAAGAAAGAAGGGTTCTATTGTAAATTACAAAAATTACAGGAAGCTTGACAATTTAAGGTTTTTATTAATTATAATGATTAAATAAAAAATTTAGGTAAGATATAGTAATCAGGGAGTTAAAACAGAAAATAATGATTTTCCAATAATTATTGTTACGTATTTTCAATAAAACATTGTGCACTACAATTTAACTAGGTTTGTCTTAAACTATCTAAAAATATTAATATATTAACTAGGCGTTCCGAAGAATAAGGTTATGGCGAGCCTGCATACTCTAAGATTAGTCCTCTCTGACGATCTCTGACGATGACCGAGTTAGGTAAGAATGATTAGGAAAGGCAAATGAGTTTGTGCTCAAAAATAAGCTGCTTACTCTCTGCTGACAGGTCAGCACCCGGGCGCAGGCACTGTTACTACGATTATCCCGCTTTGGTTCCTTGAACGGTGGGAACCTGAACTAGTGATGTAGGATAACGGTAACAGTAACGCCCAAAAGCCGCCATTCTTTTCAAAAATTCAAATTCTTGTCTTTTCTTTGCTGAAGTGCTTTATTATATTTTTTTAACGTTTATTTTTAGTAATTGAAAATGTAACACAGAAACACTAAAATTGTCAACTATTGTTGGAAGTGGCATTTTATGACGTTTAAGTAGGTACAACTATCTAAAAAATATTAATACCCTTCCAAAAAGTTAGATTTGAGCAGCTTTCTGTGCTGGTTTAATTAGTCAGTTGGCTTTAGTAAGCAGTGACGATTTAGCTTTCAATAATTTTTATTGTTTTGAAGTTGTTCTATGGTTCAATCAACCATGTTTTTCATTATTTACACAGTATGCACGCCAAATGAAAATAGATATTCTCAAAGTCTTATGTGTCTTAAACACTTTCGCAGGTGATGGAACTCAATGTGTGTTAATATTTTTAGAGAGTTTAAGAAAATGCTGACAAACTGGGATAATACACAGGCACCCCAACTTGTATGGCAATAGAATAAGCTCAGTAAGCATGCTCAAACATAAATTTTTAGAAAGATATTAATATTTTTGGATAGTTTAAGACATGCTTAATTAATTTGTAATAAAAACTTTTTTGTTATGAAGATGTAAAATTTTGCCACACACGTTTAAAAATCTCAAAATCGCTATTTCGATTTGGCGTGCACGTGATAGTTGTACAACAAGCGTATATATAAGAATATAATAATTTCCCTGTCGTGTGCTAAAATATATAAATATTTGGAAAATCGGAACACATTAGCTGAAATTTAAAAATGTGATAGTCAGTTAATCTACTTTAACTTAAAATATTTCCACGTTGAAGATATACTCAAGAATTTTAAAGTAATACATCTTGAAATCTATTCCATATGACCAGCAAAATTTTTTCAAAACGTTATTAAACATTGAAAAAATGTAAATTTAAATTTGTGTATAGGGGAATCAGGCAATTTTTGTGACTAATTAAAATGTTCTCAATTTTGAATTTCCTTAGACTCTAGGGGAATTGATATTAAACTATGTAAGTAACTATGTAAGTTATGTAAGTATTATTTTTTTTATTAAACTATGTAAGTATTTAATTAGAAAATCTTCACTAAGTTCCCGTTTTTATAATTTAATTTGGAATGCTTGTATGGACAGGTAAAACTTATTCTACGCTTGCATTTATTTTTAAACATTACACGCCGAAAACTAAACATTTCTTCTTAATCGTTTTTCATTAACCTATTCACTCCTATCTGTATAAGAAAGTATAATAAACTTTATCGAACTTGTTAACATGACATGACGTGACAAATGAATATCCAATTTTTGAAGGCATATCATTAATTTACAGGTGAAGATTAAAAACTAATCTTCTCCTGATGACTTGATTAGTATTCTGGCAAAATATTAGGAGCCACAAAATGGTTTAACAATCTGTTTGAAATACAAAAATATTTCGTTTATCCTTAATAATGTAATGAAATTTATGAATTTTATGGGAAACTGTGTGTTTTCATAAATAATGATTTAAAAATTGAAACACAGTTTTACGTAAACTTGAAAAAAATATAATAAACATATAATTTTTAATAAGATAGTAGCCCTTAAATATAAACGGGATTGATTAACATTAACAATATAAAATTTGTGTTTGAAAGTGTCGATTTTTTTGGCTTTTAGACCCATTTTTTACCCACTTAAATCATTTTGTGGCTCCTAATATTTTGTCAATTTACTAACCAAGCCATAAGGAATCTATTTGAAAATTTGTATCAAAATCTGAGATGGTGCCCTAAACCCCTTCCCTTACAAGTAACGTTATCAGGCTTTCCTTAAAATATCTCGACCGCTTTTAATTTTTACAAAAATTTAGATTCAAATGACTTTTTTGGGGTTTACTTTTAACGAATTAATTTTGCGGCTAACTGCTTACTGGAAGTAAATATAATATAAACGGTATCTACTTAAATAATTATAACAAAAAGGACAGAGTTAACGGAAGCCCGATCTTCGATTAAAGTCTACGTAAACTATCTGTAAGTGTATTTGGGAATAACTTTGCGTTAATAGTTTAATACTGTATGTAATTTATAGAAAATCACGATTCATAGAGGAAATAACCACAAGAATGAATTATAATAATAATAATAATAATAATAATAATAATAATTGAATTGGATTGAAACACATTCAGCAAATTGAATTTCAATTGAATTTCATCGACTAATTTATTGGTTCATATGTAAATGAATCCGCCTTAAACTGATAATATGAAAAGCCACCACATTTATGAACTATTTTGAGAAAGAGACGAAACTTTCGATAATTGGATGGTTTTGTATAATTAATGGTTTCGATAGTTTACCGTACACGCGATATAAAATATACAAAACAAATGGATTTTATTAAAGATGAAGCGGAAATAGTTGTTGAAGAAAAGTTTTATATTTAACTTGACAACATTTGACATATATGGAAGAAAGGTTAGAATCGATTACGAACGCAATGGCGAAATGATTTGTCATCTATTTAGTTTGGCATTTAGGTAAGTTTTCGAGAAGAAATTAGTGTTTTTTTTTTAATATAATTAAAACAAATGAAATTGAATTCAAAGTAATATATGTAGGTAAATTTAATAATGAAAAGTGTTGGATGGCTGGCTTTCATGAAAGGAATTTTATTATTGTAATCGGAAATGTTTCATAATCAACAACAAGAGCAAATAATAATATTATTATTACCAATATTAATATAAATTATTTTGAAAGATGATAGTTGCGAGACGATATTTCAATTCAATTCTATTTATGTACAAGCATTTATGAGAAAAATTATATGACAGGTCGGCAATATTAAAAACAACTTTCTTTTTTCATCTTTACAGTACAAATAGATTGATATACATATTTGTATATTCAATAAAATGATACATTTAGTTGAAATTGTTTATTTAAGTGTATTTAATCAACATTTTATGTCAATTTATAAGAATATTACTGAAGTATCATTACTATTCGTGAACTGATATCGTGCCCGATATGAAAATAAAACACGTCAATTGGAATGACTGAAATGGATGCTCTGGTGCATGATGCAAAAAGCTTAAATTAATAAACTATATTTTAGAGAGAATTTTGCGCATATCTACACAGGAAACCCTGGACGACTCGTTAACCTCAATTTCGCCGGTTTTACGTCGTTTTCACGCTGGTTTCACTACAAACTGAGATTAAACGGACGTCGAGAGTGTTTTTTTTTTCATTAAACATTTTCGATTTGCCATTCGATCGTTTTTCTTATTTTTAGGTTTTTTTCTAAACACGAAATATATCTAAACATTTAAAGTTGCACTAATCACTGTTATACAGTATATTTTCTGCCTGTTAAATATATAATTAGTTTATCACCGATCTCATATACTCAGACGATCCGTTACCGGCGTTGCCTGTGTAGTCACAACAAATGTTATAAACAATTAATTAATCCGTTGAAGTTTGAGGAAGTATTTTAAATTGTATGGTGTAATAATCCGTGATTTCTTTTGCGGAAATGGATTTTATTTTCCGACGGGAGCAATTTCCGCTTTTCCTAGATTTAATAACATCCAAGCTTTATTGTATACGCTAAATATTTAAATATCATCATTTTCAATTTGCGTGATAAAGATTGTCTATATTTTAAATTGTTCGCCTTTGTTTATATACAGCTTTACGTTTACGTATTTTGGGAAGCTATAATATGTAATTTTTACCGAAATAGTATAACCGGTCACAGTTTGATTCTTTTATGAACGCATGAGTGATGGACGGAATTCCGAGTTCAAAATAACGGTTTGACTTCCTTTTTTGACTCTGGATTCCGAGTTTCTTCTTTGAAAAACTCATTTCGAATTACGGATTATTTTCTTTTATATTACAATTAGTATGTTCATTCCTCCATACCGCCAGTTAAACTAACAAATTATTAATAACTTAGCGAAGATCATAACTGTGTCCTCTCATCAAAATTTCAGTCAAATACATTCGTGTCCAAAATCGGAAAACGCGTATAAGTAAAACATTGATATTTTTTCAGTTCTCAATATCCTTGAGATATACACAATCTATCACGGAATCAGTGCGTGTAATTGGCAAACACACTAATATGACTTGGTACTAACTTCTGACCCATTTTAAATGAATGTCATGGCACCCATCATAACAACAACTTTATAACTTCAATGAAATCACCCATTTTAAACATTAATAATAATAATAAATATACCATAAATTCCATCTAAATTTATTCAAAAGTAAACAATCGGAAAACTAATATATTCAAATGGCCTCATTTGTACAAAACTAATATTAATAATAATAATAAATTTGTGTATGTTATCAGGGAATAATGGATGACCGGACACGGCGGTTATCCAATAATTGTTGCGGAATGTTTGCTCAACGAGTGAATTGTGATTCGACTGCAATTCAATTCCGTGTTTACGATGTTGATCTTTAAGACTATCGGAAGAAATAGAAAATAAAAATAATAACGTTTTCAAATGAAATGTTCGATTTTTTAAGACAGATAATAATAATATTACTGTACTCAAAGGGTATATAAGAATTTCATTTTTTGTCCATTTTTAAGGACTATCCATATTAATGTAAATTTGACTTTGAAATAATTGGGCTTTTGGCATTCTTAAGATTTTAAATTGTATTGAATTTGAACTTCAGCATATTATTTTCATCATTCTGCCACAATTTCATAACATTAAAACGGGTCTGGTGTATTTTACATGAAAAAATTTACTATTGTTTTTAGGTCATCATTAATAGTTTATCGAAACTATTTTAAAGTCAAAATAGTTTCCGAGAATATCGAGAACATTATTATTGAGCACTTTATGTTTATAAATACTTTGATGTTCCATGAGATAGTATTAGCATCGGTTTTTTACAAAATATAAATGTTAAAAAGAAACTATGAGAATAAGTCATTAAAAGAGATAGACACTTTCTGTACTACCTTTTCGAACAATGAACATACATGCCCAATTCTAACACAGTTTCAGTTAGGAACTTATGATGATTTTTAGACAATTCAATACCATTGAATGCAACACGTATAACCATTAATAACAAAAGAAAAATGCGTTCCTCATTGCCTACAATATGCAAATTTAATTGACAGACACTTCTTACGTATAATCATAAGCAGCGATGCATGGAAAACCATCTGCAAATTGAGTTGCAAATGAGTTGGCAACGATCAATTACCGACATAAGCTATTATATAATCAAATTAGCTCGTTTTGCAAACATCCTAATTTATAAATAATATGATGATGAGTCGTGTTGATGTAGATTCGTTGGAACAAAGTCCAGGTGTTTACGAGAAATCGTACACTATTTGTGACGCAAATAATTAATGGTTGGGGTAGAAGAGAGGATTGTAAGTAAGTTTTAGAAACAAATGGTTCGAAGTATACTATTCTTTACCTTAATTAAACTGACGTATGAAGTGGATTTTAAGGATTTTAATGTACATGTAATACATGTTGAAATATTGAAAAATAGACATTTTATGTACCGCGAATCAGTGATTATCAAAATCTAAGACATTGACAATTCCAATTTTATTTTCATAAAAAATAAAAGTAATAAATCTGACGTGATCTAAAAATTTTGAAGAAATATAATGAAAAACAGAGAAATTATTACCATAAATTGAATATTTATTTCATGATCTCTTTGAGACCATTGAAAATAATTCAAAAATGATCAAATTAACCTTTCAACTTCTTAAATTTTGATTATAATTAACTAAAAGTAGCTGGGGTTACGGTATTTTCTGAGAAATGTAATTATTACTACATTTAGAGCAATACTACAAGTTAGCTAAAATAACGTATAAAGCGGATTGGAAATATAGAGCGGATAAATTTAGGTAATAAATAATAATACACGTTTAAATATTGGAAAATAATTTAATACTTAGTTTTAGAGCATCTTACTGTAATGTTTGAAGAACGCCAAAGGAAAATAGCAATTTTTTTAAATTTTACACGCGTTTTTACAAGCTTGTTTTTTATTGTATTTTATCCCGTTTCTCTTAAAATATCTAAAAAATCGCTGTGTATTCCTTGACTTTTAGGTTGAAAGGTTTTAATCATCTTTTATTTTTATTGTTGTATTTGGCATTTTTGAAGTAATGCGGAATACGGAAGAGAAAAAACGTGGAATACAGAACTGCCATCACAAGAAAACTCTTTCACTCTATCACTCAGTTTATAATTGTTACAAATTAATTGAAACATTCTATAGTTATTAAATCGCACCACTCTTGGTTTAGCTGTTCTTCTTCTCTATTTCTCATTATTTACGATGTCTCTAAAACCCATTATTACAAGCATGCAAATGGTAAGACTTGATTTCTTCATTTTCAGTTTAATTTCAGAATGCATTTCTCGTAAATTTGATAGAGACATGTCTTAAAATTTACAAGTAAAAAAAACAAGTGAATTATAAGTTAGCATCATTTCTGAGGTCACCATTTAAAGTTATTATTTGACGAAAAATAAAATGTTAAAATGATGTTTCGTATGAAAACATCCAAAAGAAGAATTCCTCTCTATCTTAAACTAATCTTATTTCAAATGACGACTTCATGATCATTGTCATTATTAAAATTTAATAGCTATTCAAATACGGTTGTCAGAAAAGAATAAAAACTTAAATTGAATATGCGGGTTCACAATGACAAAAGAGCCCTTATTTTTCCAGTTCAATTCTTCTTTGAAAGTTGCATTCATCATTGTGAAGAAATATATTTAAAAGCTATTTGATTCACAAATGATGAGGATTATGATGATGATTTGAATGGAGCACAATCAAGTTATAAAACAATTTTTCTGGTGTCATCAACAATAGAAGGAAGGAATGAAATCGATGATAATTCGCTTTTTTTTAAGAGTTCAAACATTGTTAGGGACTATATAAATTCTTTCTCAAAAAGGGATAAATTTTCAAATAAATACTGGGAAACTCATTTCCTTTTTAGGTAAATTGTTTTGTGACAACCGATACTTACAGTATGAGGGGATCTTGTCAAAATTCACACCTGTCCGTTGCAATGGAACGGCGTGAATCAATAAGAAGACAATGGAATTATAATAATAAGAACAACAATAAATTAGATTGGGATGGACGCCTATAAAAATACCGAAAAGACGAGATGTTAGTGTTATTGATAATAATAATAATAAACGGTATGTTATTCATTTGTTAACAAAACAATGATTGAAAGATTAAAAGGTCTTTATTAAAGCCGAAATTTGTTTATAAACGATTTGGGAACAATTTCGGATTCCTATTAGGGATAAAAGAATTAAACTGTTTTTTATTGACGCCAATTCGAAAATTTTAGCTCATCGCTCTATCTGTCATCCTAGTTTTTCAGAAATCAAAATTTTTAAAAATAAATCTACGTTTTCCTACAGGAAATCGAATTGATCAAGTTTTATGAATTGTGATTATTATCTTATTTATAAAATAATTAGGAAAATCATCAGTTAAATAGTTTTATATTCCAAATCTATATAAAATATAGGCATTTTCCTAACAACCAAATAAATATAAAAATAAAATCTCACAAGAAGTGGTGTCTATGGTAAGTTAAGTAATAAATAACATTTTATGCGAATAAAAATTTTATAATTTCTCTTCGTTTAGAGCAAATAACGATTAAAACTATTTAAATAAGTGAAATTTATAGAAGAAATATTCTTATTTTTCACGTGGGATTTTCTGTATTATTTTAAGGGGGATTCTAGTTATTTCGATTCAGACATTCCACATGATATAAGGTTCAATTGCTCAAAACTAAGAGCGCAAATCAACTGAACTCTAAAATATTATAATAGCACTACAAATTATTGTAAATTGAGTCTTGGCCTTGTAAATTTTAGCCCACATTTTTGTCTACGTGTTTACGGGTTTTTTCTTTATTTAATTATATTGATCCGCTCATGAATCAATGTCAGAATTCTTGCAAGTATTTACCGAACAAAAATATATTAAAAAGAGCTATAAATAAACTGACGGTCTTAAATTTATGGACTAACGCCTCGACTGTAAAAACAACTTTAATTTGGTGTTCAATGAAAATATATTTTTGATAGTTTGTTTGATTTTGATTTTCGTTTTGATTTTAACGCCTTTCCTTATCTCATTATTCTTTTCTGTCGTTGCCTCACATGTAATGTAAGATCTGTTGGGCCTGGTTGTCCTTCAAATATCAAAAAGTCACTAACTCACCCTATTTATATTTAATTTACATTATACTGGCAATAAAGAGTTTATAATTTCACTGATATTATACATACGAACCTAGAACTTACCAGCTGCTCTGTTTCTGGGCTATAGTTGTTTTTCCATTAATGGCAATTCAGTTGTTACGAAAAAAAATTCTGATAATTTGTTCCCTGCTTTACTGTTCTGCTTCTCTGTTTCTCAATATTTACCTTGTATCTATTACCGTTGTGGAGAACAAACTTCCCGTGACTATCAATCCACAATATGTTTATAAAATCTAATCTATCAGGAAGAGTTCAAATAAAGGTTAAAATACCAAATTTAGGAATATCTAAAACATATTTTGAATTGCCATATTTAAGTTAATGAAAAAAATGAAAATTGTTAAATCAACATTTTAATTTGGTATAGGCGAAAAATTACTGAGTCGGATTGTTTAAAATGAATTACAGCCTACAGTTGGCGTGACTTTGACAGCCAGTAAGGGCTCCCAGTACTATTTTCTACTACACGTAGGAAAATTATGGTCACGTTTTGATCTAAAAAAAAGTAGATAACACACATTGAAGAGAGAGGAGGGAAACGTTCATTGTGACGATCCAAACGAGACCATTATTTTTTCTTTTCCATTTGGCACCAATCTTTGAAAATGACTATTCATAAATAACAATGGCGAAGAACAAATGGGAATATAAACGTTGATTAAAATAGAGAAAAATAAAAGTCAATAACTGTAAAACGTAAAATATAAATTATTAAAAACATTATTCTGATTTGACATTCAAACAATCTTGTGGATATTATTTATCCATTAAAAGTGTATTTTATTCAACCAAATTGAAATCCTCAACATTGAATCTTCAATTTAGTCTTACAAATCTTAAAATCCCATAAAACCCATTTTTGCTGGTTATTTGTTCTATTTTTGAATGAGAAGAACAACTGCCAGATGTTGCGTTATTTCGCGCATTGCTGAAGAAAATGAGCAAGCTTAATTGAGAAATTAAATTTGTTGAAATAAAAGTTTGAACACAATTTGGATTCATTGTTTAAAAGATTACGGTAAGTTGTCTTTTGTCTTCATTTCAAATGATTTCATCTGAGACATGAGGGGACTCGTTGCATCATGTAAAGAACTCATGCTTTTGAAATGAATTGAAATTCACACCAGACAAAAAAGATGATGATTATTATTAATAAATGATGGTAACCTTCAGCGGAAGATGGGGAAAACTACACGAAATTTAATAAGTTTGGGTTATATTGGGAAATTTTGTTTTCTCATTTAAATGATATTTTTATTGATTTTTATTGCATCAAGCACTTTTCTATGAAAAGGTTGTTACAAAAGGTTTTCAAATTTTAGAGTTTAGAAACGGGGAGAATGAATAATGATAATTCTAAAAAAAACATTTATTTCGTGTACGCCAATTTAAATTTAATATTTAAGGATTTTTCTGAATGTATCTTATCATATTTCGGAAATAATTAATAAGAAAATCTTTGTTAAGATTCAGAGAGATTTTTCTATTTCTTTTGGCGTACAAATTTTTCTTCCCCAGTCCTACTTTATTATAGAAGGAATAGATTTGTGTTTATTTATTTTTTAAATTTATTATTCATTTATACAATAGACAGTAATTTGTCTGTTATGTTATCATGAATCATTATCATTATTTGAATGAGTTTTATTAACAAACAAAACATTAGAAGATATTAATAAAAACATCATTATAATTAATCTCATCCATGTGTTCGATTATTTTATTTTAAAAAATAACCCAACATACGCGTACCAAAAACAATTAATAGGTATTTGCTCGTTAAACAAATTATTTGATAAATGCCGCTGCTGTTACATCCGTAATCCGCACATCAACAATACTCATTAATCGTTTTTTTTTTGGAAAGGAGACGGAATGCTTTAAAGACGAACGGATTATGGTGCAACACGCAACCAATGGTGTTATAATGAAACAGATACATAACAGGTTAATTGATGACAATCAGGTGAAGAGCAGGATTAGATAATTTTCCTTGTTATTAATAATATTGTTTTAATATATATTATTGAGGGACTATACCAATACATATTTCAATAATTTTTAATAATTAAAGCACTTATTTAAACATCATATTTCTATCGTTAGTTAATTCCACTTGTGTTCATTTCGAACCAAACTTAATAATCTATAAAACTTCAATTGTAAATTTTGGGGAAAATTGGTGAAATTGAGGAGATTCAAATTGAGAATATGCTCAATTTCAAGTACTCTCTCGAATTACCGTAGTCGAATAAATCATTTTAAAGACAAATCTAATAAATAATAAAACCATAACTACCGTAATTAAATCGAATTACATTTGAAATCGATGTCATTGTCGATTATATTCATAATTTATGCTCATAAAAAGCATTTGTGGTTTTCTTACTAATTGTTACATGCACATTTTGTGCATCTTATTTGATGTTCTCAATTAAATAGTAAACCATAGTTACCAAATACATCGAATCTGAATATACAAATTAATATTGACGTTCAAGAGTATTCAGTTATTATTCCTCTTTTAAGAAAGAAGGGGTTTATATTAAATATAATATTGTATGAAAAACGTTTGACGGAAAGTAGTGTTTCTTAAAGTGAAATGTGTTCACGTATATTATTAATTTGTTTAAAACACTTCATCTATATTTCGAATTTAAAAATATCTTTATTTCATCCAATTATGTAGGAACACTTGATATTAGACTACAGTAGTTTTAATATAAAATAAAATGGAACATGTGCAAATAATTAGAGACAAAATTAGATCATCGAATCTTTTAAGTATCATTCAAATATTGAAAACAATTTTTACTACATGGATATCATATTGCAAGCCAACTGAAATTTTATTAATACCGATGCTCAATAAACATTATGAATTTTAATTTTTTGTTGAGATTTTTAGATTTTTAGATAATTTAAGGTAAACTGTAGAAATATAGGTATGATATAAGTCATAGGTTTCATGTGAAAATTTTTAAAACACATATATAAGACATTAGGGAACTATTTTCATTAGGACAGCAGAATGTGTAAATAATGAGAAATATTTATAAATCGTTGATTGAACAATAGAACGACCCACGAAAAAAATTAAATTTAAATCCTCACTACTATCTCCCGCCTACTGAATGACTAATAAAACGAGCTCAGTAAAGGTGCTCAAATCTATTATTTTGTGAAGATTCTAATATTTTTAGAGAGTTTAGGAAAAAACCTGATAAATTGGTGTATATTATGTTATGTAAAGTACACGTGAAATTTATAAGACTGGGAAAAAACATACGGAAATAATATGTTGATTGTATATGTTATTTTTCATTTGTATATTATATTTTTTTTAATTTCTATAAATGATTTTCTGTTAGAGCAATTTTTTGGGTTTTAAATCAATTTTTTACAAACTTCAACTATTTTGTGTGTCCAACTTTATCAATGTGGATAAGTGATTGAAGGACTCCTTTTTTGGAATTCCCTTCTGGGGACCTTAAAAGAACGGGACAATTTTAAAACTCGAGTCCCTGGACTTCAATTTAACACAATTAGTGCCTCCTTGTTTGGAATTCCCTCTTAAAAAAGGAGATCTTAAAATAAAGGAACAATTTTAACCCGGGTCCCTGGACTTTAATTTAACACAATCAGATCCTCCTTTTTTAGGAATTCCCCTGCTGGGAGGATCGGAGGGGAGTTCCTCGTCAGTTCTGATAACAACTATCTTATAACTATTAACAAATAAAGTAAATAATATATTTAAAATATTCTTAATGCCGACCACTAATGTCGTCTTTACAAACTTTTATTGTTTCAGCTTGTCGTTTCACCATTTTTAAGTAAACTTTGATTATACGAGAAGATATAGATTGTTAGAGGAGATAATCATTGGGATATTGCATTATGCCTTTGCTCTAAAAACCGACTACACATTAACTGGTCTGATAATAAAATGAGCTCAGTAAACGTGCTCAAAAAGAACCCCAAAAATGGTAAATCGTTATTGCCTCTTGGCGTGTCACTGTAAGTAAAAGTCCAAAAACGAATCATTTTAATATTGTAACTATTTGACTCTAAGGAATTTATGACAGAAAAATAATAAAACAAAAAATGGTTCATATTAATGTTCCAAATCTTTATCCAATTTGTTTATATATTAGAATATTAATCGTCTTTTGCCGTAAAATGTTTCATTTGTTTCCGACAGTTTACGATGTGTTAAAAGAAAGTTGATTGCAGAAATAGTGTGGATGGATGAAGATAAAAGTTATGAACAGAAGCAGCACATATGGCAAGTTTATGGTCATTGTTATAAATGAGCTGGCTCCGAGTTTTATTGTGACAAACATTGATTTGATGACAAATAACAGCCGAAACGAATTATTTTAATAATTATAATAATGTGATAGGGATGAGGTAATAAAGTAATTTTTAAAAATTAATGGCAAAGGGAAATGTGTTAAATTTGAAATTTGAAATTTGAGGAGCACACCAATAAGGTTTCTGGGGAAGTTTTTACATGTTATATAAATATTTAAATATTATATAATTCAAGTTGAAAAATAAATTTGAGAGCTCTATTTTAAATAATAAGATACAATTTCAAACTTTCTTCAAACTCCTATTTTGCTCTAAACAAGATAACTTCTGCGCCAAATTTTCCAAAACCTGTCTAATAAATAACAAAAACTACCAATTTCTAACCACTCCCGAGATTCGCGTTGAACAGGTGCTTCGCAATAAACCATTTCATCTCAAGCCCAACTAATTGGATTTATAAACCATTCTTCATTAATTGAAATCGACAATCGATTGATCGTTTAGTTATAATATTTTAATAATTATTCATGTTATGATGATGATGGACTACATTACATTTGAGTTAATGTGTTTTTAGCGTTATAATTGGCTCCATTGACGATTTGATACATCTGTCGTTCATTTTATTGAGAAAGTAAAACAATCACATAAGTTTAGCACATTACAAGGAAGGATATGCCGATTGAACTTTACTTTAATCTGTCGGGAATTTTGAACTTAATCTTGGTTAGAAAACACAATTTTTTCCTGAATTGTTTTTATTAAATTCTAGAAATGTGAATTCTTAGCAAAATAGTCGGTATCTAATTCTAATATATAATATTTTTATATCGCGTAGAACCCAACTGATATTGAAAAATATGACATCACGTGCTCCAATCGAATTATGAGGAAATATATTCCGTATAAATGTATAAATGAGCCGAATAGATGTTAATTGTAACATTAAAAATACAATTTCGCATAGTTTAATATTGTCAATATTCAAATTTAAGAGAAAAATGGATTAAAGGAACACAAATTGAGACAATTGTGCTTATCCCTTGAGTCAAAAAGGCAGCGGTTTTGATTTAAGGAAAAGACTAACAATTCTAGGAGGCGGACCGATAATAGGACAATAGAGATTTTATGGTAAATTATGTTTTTAGGTAACTGTATAATATATATATATATATAGTATTTTCCATCATTGTTTAAAGGACGAATATGAAATTATGAATTCGTAAAACCCTCTATACAAAAGAGTTATTTACAATGAAATCTACAATTTTATTTCCCTTGTTATATATTTTTAACTCTTATTACCTGGTAAATAAACAATTATATCAACAATTTCGTGAAAATTTAAAGCGCGCAGATATATTTTAAGCAAAGTCAGTTAAATAAACGTAAAAATAGTTGTTCACTTCTACTTGGAAATTTATAAAATGCGTTTCAATCTAGGAAAATCTCCATTTTCATTCCTGCTTTTGACGTTACAGTAAATATTTCAGAATTTTTCCCAGATTCAAAACTAAAAAATAAATGTCTTAAAAAGAACATAAAAACCTATATAAACAATTAAATGACTAATCCAACTATTAGATAACTATAATTGCCATTAATTGAAGCCATTAAACATCCGTTAAAAAAGTTGTTCTTCTCATCGTTTTCATCTTCTCACTTTTCATTTGTCAAAAAAAAATGCTGATTGAGTTAAGCGCCGACCATATTTAGGCACAGCGGGAACTCTTAGCGGCACACCTATAGAAGACATTGAACAAATGTTGAGATTAATGTGAGATATATCAATATAACTATTCTATATTTTTAATGACATTCATCAAGCATTTATACCTTCCGGATTTTAATGGCAGACAGTAATTAAAAGCTGTTGGTTTTTTTGTAGTTGTATTTGTCGGAATAAAAACAAAAAATGTGTAATATTATGGGAGATAAGGGGTTCTGTAGCCTAACCTTGTGGGACAAGAATATTATATGTTTTTCTTAAAATCTAAAGGTTTTTAATGATAGTGTTCAATAATTTCTAATAACCATAAATGTATGTAAGAAGATAATAGATATTGTGAGATATTGTTTCCATATTTTTTTTCAGAAATAACTTCTTATGGTAATTTAGATCACCTGAGTTTCACAAAAATAACAGATAAATTTGACACTTTTTTTTATTGAGTTATCACTAAAGAATGTTTTTTTCAAACATACGGAATTGTCCAAATAGAAAACGTAAAATCGCCGAATGAATTGTCCGAACCTCAGTTAATGGAAATTTTTTTAACTGGGGCTCAGTTATGATTAAAGCCCAACGAATTAGCAAAAACAGGACCTCAGAAGGGTCAGTTAAATCTGAAATTTCTTATAAATGTAAATTTCCAGGGATAATTAAGAGGAAGCCTGTTAAACTGCCATAAAAATTAGTGTCACGCAGAAAGTAATATAATTTTCATTTGACATGAAAGAGCTTCAAAATTTTCCCGGCATGTTTATCGAAAAGCTTCAAATGTTCAGTTATTATAATCATAAACTTTACTTTACCTCGTTCCACACAATAAAATTGCTGATATTTTCGAAAAAAAATTTCTTAATACATTCCGATTGGCGTAATAAAAATCTATGTTCAGTTAAGATGATAAAAGCTCTTCAATTTCATAAAAGGTTTTAAAATTAAGAGAGAATTTTAGGCAAATATAGTCAATTTGCTTCAACGTAAATATTTACGTGCAACACCATTAAATACGTTTAAATTTTCAAAACTCTTAAGTCACCTCCCTTGTAAATTGAAAAAAACAATACAATATGTAATAATTAAGAAAACATATCATATCTGATGTTAAAATATATTACAGTTTAGTTACATAATGTGTTCGATTATTTGATTTGTTTCGTCTTATCCTTTGACGTGAATTAAAATTATTTTCAAGGTTAATTAAAGATATTACGATACAAAAATGGTCAAAAACTAAAAATATAATAAAATGGCACTAATTTGAAATGTAACTTTTGCAACTTTTATAAGGATTAACTGATTTTTTATAGCCACACATTGGATATTTAAGCGTTTTTAATGATTATAATTGTTAATGTTATTTATTGAACATTAAATTTCTGGTAATAATAAAAATAATCCTTTGGTATCAATTGAATTTGTGGACTTTTTGTTTTCCTTGAACAGGAAATTTACAGTATTCATCTATATTAAATTGATTTTTTTAAATCTTGCTAATATGCAAAGCACGTTACACACCTGCGTGGCATTATATATTGCACATGAAATGATTTGTTTGATCCGATAAATACGTGCGGACTTACTAACACGTCGCACAATTTTTTAAAAATTAATTTATTTTTTAGTGAATTTTTTCTAGTATTAATAATAACAAGCCCTATAATGAATCAAATCGTTTCATGCTTTATAAACACAATTGGCAACTACTAAACTAATGCTACGTAAAAGGTTTTATCGTAAAATTTAAAAATAAACAAGTTATTCAAGTAAACAATTATTTTATTAAGCATTAAATATAATGATATACCCATTGCAACTGCTATATTTTTGTTCATATATGGAAAGATCATAATCAGACGAATCTAAAAATGTACGAAACTAATTATTTGGTCGGTTATTGCTCTCAAAATAATACATTTAAGTTAGCACTTATTAACTCGTTATATCTTACTATTTTATTTTGTATTTCGTCATCTTTCTCATTCTTATCAATAATATTATGTTGTTTAGCATACACTACTCTCTATATCGCACCTCTTGCAACACATTGACCCATGCATGGGCATATATCACCATCATTCATTTTAGACCTTGTCGACACATTCCGATCGGTTCAATGGGACATCTAACAGCTATGGATTAATTGATCATTCAACCAAGCAATAAACCAAGGTATGTTGTCCATTTCCGTTTGTATTATATAAAAGTGTATTTAATTAAGGATTCTATATCAAGAAACAATCAGGAATTGATCAACCAATTATGATTAACGCAACTGATTCACGAAGAGGTATTGTTGGTATGTAATAATATCTTAAAAATACATTAAAAAATACAACTACACACCTATGCCACAAAACCATGCAGCATTGCAGCAGACAGTGCCGCAATTGCAAAAAACTCATCCCTCCTACTTTATTATTATTTTTTCAATATTTGATTTATTTATTGTTTTTTAACCAAAATGTTACTTTAATGGTTATATATTGTTACGAATAATATAATATGTATAATAGTTGTGTTTATACTCATTGAATTCTTTTATAATACATTTTATGTTGAAAAATTAAAAAAATCCTTTTAGCTCGTTCAAAAAAATTGTTTATACTATTTTAAGTAGTTTTAATAGACAGAGCAGAGAAGGAGGAATTGTTTGGTACCTGTTTCGTAAAAATTAATTAATTCCTTTTCGAGAAATCATCATTATCATACTTTCGTACTCTTTGGTTTGATCTCAATATTCCGTCGTTTTCTTTGCAATTGTATAATATTTAATAATTTCAGAATGCCAAACCACTCTCGAAATCATTATATGAACGATGAATACTCTACTATATGGACGATGAACACTCTGAGGTAATAAAGAATTTCTTTCCATTTATTTATCAGGATATCTTCAGAATTTCTGCAGAATGAACCGTTAACGGAATGAGGAAAACGTCATTTATGCTAAACGAAGACGAAAAATGTTCCAACGAAATGCTCGAAGTTTTATGAAGATTTGCAGAACAGAGATAGAAGACGCCCATTATCCTGGGTGTGGATATATTTAAAGGTATTCCTTTTCGTGTTATTAATACTAGGTGAAGTATTTGGAGATTATCAAAACTATTCGTATCACGGTTGCACGGAAATTAATTTTCCGAACGGATGACAAAAATGTGAAATAATTCTTTCAAACGGAAAATGGAATTCCGTGCAAAACTGATCCGTACTCATTGCGTTTTAATAGTTTTTAATAGTCTCCATTACTGATTCACCTGAATTTTTTGTAATTATTATTTTTAGAAAGTTTCCTCAAACGTGCAATGTAATTCAAGTGCACAACTACGGATCATAGCAGTCTCGATGATTCAAGGGAGGAAGTCAATCGTTAAATTGCTTTATTTAATAAATCAGATTATACATAAATTAAATTTCTTTATTAAATGAATCACATTATAGATAATAAATTGAAAGATAATATAATAGCAGAGTTAAAAGGGAAAAGTGGATTTCAAATTAAGTATGGAATAAGACTAAATAAAAATGTAAGCTTATTTTTTAATGTAGTAAGATCCATATTGACCATGTTAAAATGAAGAGCATTGTGAGAAAGGTATAAATATGCATATTTGCAACGACATTTAAAAAACACCATCACAGAATATATAATCCATTTCCTTCGGAGATTTGTTTGCCAATCGCCGACTTTTAGTCTTCTCCCATTAATGAAATTAGCGGCTCATTTTGCAGAAATTCTGAAGATGTCCTGATAAATAAATGGAAAGAAATTCTTTATTACCTCAGAGTGTTCATCGTCCATATAGAAGAGTGTTCATCGTTTATATGATGCCTTTAAATCTGTATTCACACATTTGATAATGGACGCCTCCTATTTCTGTTCTGCAAATCTTCATAAAACTTCGAGCATTTCGTTGGAACATTTTTCGTCTTCGTTTAGCATAAATGACGTTTTCCTCATTCCGTTAACGGTTCATTCTGCAGAAATTCTGAAGATATCCTGATAAATAAATGGAAAGAAATTCTTTATTACCTCAGAGTGTTCATCGTCCATATAGTAGAGTATTCATCGTTCATATAATGATTTCGAGAGTGGTTTGGCATTCTGAAATTATTAAATATTATACAATTGCAAAGAAAACGACGGAATATTGAGATCAAACCAAAGAGTACGAAAGTATGATAATGATGATTTCTCGAAAAGGAATTAATTAATTTTTACGAAACAGGTACCAAACAATTCCTCCTTCTCTGCTCTGTCTATTAAAACTACTTAAAATAGTATAAACAATTTTTTTGAACGAGCTAAAAGGATTTTTTTAATTTTTCAACATAAAATGTATTATAAAAGAATTCAATGAGTATAAACAAAACTATTATACATATTATATTATTCGTAACAATATATAACCATTAAAGTAACATTTTGGTTAAAAAACAATAAATAAATCAAATATTGAAAAAATAATAATAAAGTAGGAGGGATGAGTTTTTTGCAATTGCGGCACTGTCTGCTGCAATGCTGCATGGTTTTGTGGCATAGGTGTGCAACTACGTTTCAGGCGGTTAAGGATACATTCCATGTCCATCAATAACGATGACTTGCTCGAGAACATCACCAACACTAATTGCTGAATGAATATTCATGAATCAATAGGTATTTTTTGATTATTATTCAATTAAATCGAAGAATATAATTAATTCAGGTGATTGTGAGAAGAACTGGACCTCGTAGATTAATTTTTGGATGATTAAAACGGTTCATTTGATTTCAATTTAAATTTTTATGTGTGTTTTATGTTATTCATAAATAAATAATTATTGAAATTTATTTATGTCCATTAGACGTTCATTTTCAGACAGTATTATAATTTTTGTGCAAAAAGTTAAAACAAACTTTTACCAAGTTAGTCACAATCGACAATTAAAATTGCTTCGAATTCTCAATCCTCAGCATCCGAATGGTTAATTTCTCGTAAACGTCAATAAAAGAAGAGAAATTATATGGAATTAGATGCAAACATATGCATTTTTTTTAAAATTTTTTTCAGCAATGGTACGATTAAACCGGGAATTTTAGATTTCCCATAGTTTCAGAAGAAACAATGAAGAACTAATAGAACTGATATAAGTTGGAATTTATTAGGATTGATTTGTAAATTTGTTGCAGAGATAAGTTTATTTGAATGGATTGGAAGAATTAAGGGAAACTGAAAGAATAATAATTGAATTTGTTGGAATTGAATATTAAATTGTTGGAATAGTGTCTTGTAAGAATTGAGATAGTCAAAAAGGGAAATTTAAAGTCGAGCTCCCAGCGAATCCTGCGAAGCAAATTAATTAGCTCAACATTCCTCATCAATTGAACCGTTCCGAAAAAATCAAGTCGAGGAATTTTATTTACGGATGGAATGATGTGATTTAATAAGGAAAATGGGATTTAATAATAAACATTATAACGTAATACGTCGGCTCTGTAAATCCCAATCTCGCAACCATAGAATCCATTTCAAAATGGTCCCAGCAATACCTGCAATATTTTAACGGAGAAGAAGAAACAATGCTAGTCAAATATTGTTTTCTTTAAAAATATTCCTCCATTATGCAAATAACAGATGGAAAACAGTTCCCGAAATCATTAACATTGTATGTGGTGGTGATGGTGGCGGTAATGAAGGATCGAACACAACGAAAATCTGATTTTATATCGCTTCAGACGTGAAAAATATTCAATCTCGTAAGAATGTTGCCGTCGTACCGGCATATGAGGGTCCAGAAAACGAATCTCTAACAATGGAAACTGCAGGCCGTTGTCCGTGATGTACCTCCTCGTGAGCCAAGCAACGAAAAATTAAAAGTACCTTCGAAATGTATTGTTATCCACTTCTACACTCCTTGCAGGGTTAGGTAAATAAGATGTTGCATGTCTATAGAAATTCTACAGCAGTTCAGGCTCAATATATAGATGAATATCTAGATGTATTTCGAGAAAAAACCAACTTCTTGGTCTATTCAGAACTGAAGGCATGGAACTGTAAGAAATTTACTTAATTAATAAAATAAAACCCACATTTAGAATAACGGGTGAAACTGAAAACCCATTATCACCGATTCTTTAATTTTTATCTTGTTCGCTCGAATCTAGAAGGTTAATGGTGTTTATTTTACTGTGTAATAAAATAATTAACATCCATATTTGCAATGCAGTCTGAATGTCCGATACTACACGGACGCATATTAATGATAGATTTTACAGGAATTTCTCCGGGAATTGAACAAAGTTTTCTCTTATTTATCTGAAAATCATTAAGGTGTAATATCCAAAGAAACCAAAACATATTGCCGTTTAGGTAAATGCTTCTATAGACTGACATAGCTATGTCGACATAGTAGAACATATCTCTTTGATTAAATACTTGTAAACATTCAATATCGATTTAAATTTTTATGCTGAATAGTAAATAAAATAAAAAGTGAATATCTAATTTTCTCTGATTTGTGATAATCGCAAATTCATTATGCTTTGTATATTCAGCTAAACTGAAACATGAATCTAAATCAAAATGTAAGGAAGCAAAACTTGTTTATAAATAAAACGGATCGGAATGTGGCGAGAACGTCTATAATGAATGATGGTGACAAATGTCCATGCATGAACCGTTTTAATCATCCAAAAATTAATCTACGAGGTCCAGTTCTTCTCACAATCACCTGAATTAATTATATTCTTCGATTTAATTGAATAATAATCAAAAAATACCTATTGATTCATGAATAGTTCATTCAGCAATTAGTGTTGGTGATGTTCTCGAGCAAGTCATCGTTATTGATGGACATGGAATGTATCCTTAACCGCCTGAAACGTAGTTGTATTTTTTAATGTATTTTTAAGATATTATTACATACCAACAATACCTCTTCGTGAATCAGTTGCGTTAATCATAATTGGTTGATCAATTCCTGATTGTTTCTTGATATACCCTAAAATTCCATAGATAAGAGTGGTTTAATTTCACCGATAAACTAGAAAACAAATTGTTTTTTGTGTTTGTTGTTTTTTTGATTTTGATTTCTATAAAACAATAACAAGGGTTCCAAAATAAACAACATTAAACTTTTTCAATTTCTACTTCGTCATCATCGTTTATATTCATCATAGCAAAATCGTTTTTGAGATCACACAATGCTTTTTAAAAGCCATGTTGAATAGCATCAGATGAAATGGTTCGGAAACTTTAGATTATTAAAAATGCAGCTTCTTCGTAGCTCATTCTTCTCCTTATTCCATTTTTTCTATAAGTTGCTTTGGCTTCATTTCTCATCCAATTCCTGATTCATCCAACCTTATTCATTTGTTTTCACAATGACATCGGGAGGAAATTGTCCTTTTGGCATCAACTTCTTCTTAAAAATTAGCATTGGTTTAAATTTCACTCCAGCAGCAGTCACTCCCAACAAAATAGTAAAGTTAGATTTCTCATGGCCGGTAGAATCAAATTTAATGTTTTCTCGTCCCTTCACATCAACAGTCCGTTCATACACGATATCAAAGGGAGACTGGAACTTCATCAATATTTCCCAAGTTGAAAGGGGATACATACAAGGCTTCAGCTGCAACGAACTTCCAAAAATCCGAGCATTTCTGTAGATAGTCAGGCGGTAATGGCTGACCGACACTTTCTCTTCTTCGTAAAGAGAGCTTTTTTCGCACCATAAACAGACGGCACCAACGCGAAAATGCTTTAAAATTATGGTGGCCATTCTTTTCTGATAACTCCTTTGCTTTGGTCCTTATTTCTTTCACCATGACAGCTCTATTTTCTTCCCGCTTTTTGATTACCCAAAATCTTCGACTTCTGTAATGCTTGGTTTTCTATATCGTCGGCCTCTCTTCGTTCTGGCATCTCTTGAAGATTTTGTCGTTCAACAACCCACTTTCTTATCATTGCTTCAGTGACTTCAAAATTTTTTTCGGTAATTTATTATTTTTTGGCCGTTGGAATAATTAATTTATGCAATTACCTAATAAACATGCATTTCTATAAAAAATCCGAAAAAAAAAATTTTGTGGAAAAAGTTTTTGTTACAAATTGCCTTTAAGAAGCTTTATCACTTTTGATACGTATTTTTCAGTTATAAAAAAGGATTATTATCATAGACAATATATCATTCTAAAGATCCATCAGCCCAGAGTTTTCAAAAATCCACTTAGAATCAGGGTTTCACGGAATTCCATCTTCCATTTTCCGTTTTCCGTCGTCCGTTTGAAAAATAAACTATTTCCGTGCAACCCTGCTTAGAATCATTAAAATTGAAAAATATGTGCAAAAAAAGCAAAAAAAAAAGATCAAAAAGTTAACAAAACAAAGAAAAACAAATGTTTTGTTTTCAAGTCAAAGTGCATTTTGCGGATTGATCTTGTTATTTTAAAGCCACTCTTATCTATGAACCACTCTTATCTATGGAATTTTAGGGTAGAATCCTTAATTAAATACACTTTTATATAATACAAACGGAAATGGACAACATACCTTGGTTTATTGCTTGGTTGAATGATCAATTAATCCATAGCTGTTAGATGTCCCATTGAACCGATCGGAATGTGTCGACAAGGTCTAAAATGAATGATGGTGATATATGCCCATGCATGGGTCAATGTGTTGCAAGAGGTGCGATATAGAGAGTAGTGTATGCTAAACAACATAATATTATTGATAAGAATGAGAAAGATGACGAAATACAAAATAAAATAGTAAGATATAACGAGTTAATAAGTGCTAACTTAAATGTATTATTTTGAGAGCAATAACCGACCAAATAATTAGTTTCGTACATTTTTAGATTCGTCTGATTATGATCTTTCCATATATGAACAAAAATATAGCAGTTGCAATGGGTATATCATTATATTTAATGCTTAATAAAATAATTGTTTACTTGAATAACTTGTTTATTTTTAAATTTTACGATAAAACCTTTTACGTAGCATTAGTTTAGTAGTTGCCCATTGTGTTTATAAAGCATGAAACGATTTGATTCATTATAGGGCTTGTTATTATTAATACTAGAAAAAATTCACTAAAAAATAAATTAATTTTTAAAAAATTGTGCGACGTGTTAGTAAGTCCGCACGTATTTATCGGATCAAACGGTTTTCAACTAATTTCATTTCACGTGTATATTGTCAAGGTATAAGTTAATTGGCACAATTTTTAATTTTTGCCTTGAATTTAAAATAAAATTGAGACTTCTGTCTCTTTCCCTCTAAGCGATATCTCTGCACTTTGTGCTGACTATGTTTTGCACGAAATGTGCTCCTGTTAGGACGCGAGGTGCTTTTTGCATGAAAACAGATTCATCCTGTTATATAGCGTAAACACATCATCAATTTTTGTTAAAATTTGATGTTGTTTTTGGAGTGAGGACGCTTCGTGTAATTTTGATGAAACTTTGGTTACTTTTTGGGTTTGAATTGAATGTACTGGCGGAAGTTTTGCACGTGTTTTGATAATAATTTCGTGCAAAACACAGTCAAGCCACCGCCCAGCACAAAGTGCAGAGATCATTAGCTTCTCTTTATTCTCCATTTAGCATTTTTATTCTCATTAATTTCACCCCTCCCTCCAATATGCCCAGAATCTGGAAAATAAATTTATCTTTGTGTACTCCGGCTGGAAATGAATATTGTTGTATACTTGGAAAAGGTAATCAAGGAATTTTTTATTGAGACTGAATAATGTCATGTATAATCTCTTAAGCTTAATTTAAATGTTGAATTGTCAGTAAACACAACTACTATGATTACGATATCAATAATATACAATACTGTGGGGATACTGTAATGTGTTTCGAGAGCGATCAGATGAAAAGACTCTGTGTTCGCTGGTCGCCGTCGTTAACCTTAATTATTTGAACATAGCAAATGTTTAAACGTTTTATTTAAACGTGTCTTACTGCCCTACCTATACGTATTGTAAATTTCAGAGAGCGGCGCCTAATGGAAGAGCATAAAATAAGACAAATGATAGTCTCATTCGCGCGGAAGACCTATCCAACTATCTGTTTCTTTGAGTCAACACATATTGATGAGAGATGAGACGATGGCCGCCCAAACGAGAACCTCATTTTTTCAAATCTTTTTCCTCTTCCATGACCATTAGTAACCTATCTCTGAAAAGGACAATATTCTTTTCATAAAGCTTGACACGTCATTTTTACTAGCCCATCTCTGTGGATCGTATCTATAGTTTATTTGGACATTTAAAATGATTTATTTATAGATTTGTAACACAATTATCACACCATGGACAAATAGTAATAAAAAATGTCAAGAGAAAACGTGACAAAAATGTAAGAAGAAACGACTAGATCGGTCACGTTGTAGATTTACGAGCAATTTATTACATTAATTAATTTAAAACACTGAAAACACATTTTTTGCAATTTATTCATTGATTATTAAGGTAATCAAAAAATCTTTTTTACAATAACTAAAATTACACGATTTGGAATGTTTATACACTCGCTTTTTATTTATTAAAGATCGAATATCAGCTTTTTTTCGCTGTTGAAACTTTAATATTCATTTTTCTCCACATAAAAGTTGTCAACCTATATTTTTCTCTTCATAATAAGATAGAGAATTTCATGACGATCAAAATGATATATAGAACTTGTGGTGAGAATGCTTTATTTTTGTATATTTTCACGATTTGTTGAAAACACCAGACAAAAATTACAATTTTATTTTATATTATAAATATTATAGTATTACATTAAAATCAGTTATTTATAATCAATCAATTAACATATTAACATATTTTTCAGCAACATAAATCAATATTTTTGAAAAAAAAACTCTTTATATAATAATTATTCCACAGAAAATTGTTTGATACTTTTACCTTTATTAAAAATATATTTATTGCCGATTTATATTCTTCTTCGGAGCATTTTTAGTTCAGAATGATTACTAAAACGATACTTGGCCTACTACCACCTTGAAAAAATGAAACATGCCGAAAATCCAAAAGTAATCGAATCTATGTTAACGATGAGAGGTTCCTCGAGCAGAAAATTATTTTACCTGCTTGTTTCATGATAGTTTTGTATTGTTTAAATTCTCCAATTTGCAATCAAATTATTTTATATTTATTATTAAGCAACAAGTAGAGACATAATAAGCCATTTATTAATAAATTTTTATAAATCTTTTATAACAGTAATTTATAATAGTATATAATATAAAGATTTGTTGACAATCATGAACCGCCATCGATATTCCATTATCTTGCTCCATGAATTTAGCAATTACATCTTCATGGCTCGAACATTGTTTTGATTGACCTCGACCAGTATAGAACAAATCGTTTCTAAACTATTATATGATATATTTAAATAAATAAAACCCTATCTCACCCAATATTGCTCCAATCACGTACGATATGAAATATTTTCCACGAGAATCATCATCACAGTCAATTGTCACTATCGTGAAGATAAATAACATTTGTCTATTGTTGAATTATAATTTATTGAATTGTATTGCCACGCATTATTTTATGATATTATTTAATCGCTAATTTCCTAACGTGACATGATTGTACTCTATATAAGCGTTGTTTGAACAATAAAGATCAGTCTAACAAATATTCTTCACCTCGAACGGTGACATGGCGACCACGACTATTCCGAATACTACAACTTCCGCCGTCATTCGACAACAACTGGGCCGAAGACGCAAGGCACTGACAACCCGGCTGATAAAGGACGATTTACCAGTAATCAAGGAGCTGATAGAGTTCGACGAAGAAGAGCTGGTCGACTGCCTCGCCGACTGCCATGAATATGAAGAACAAATATCAACGGAGCTAACGAAGATCGCGAAGTTGATGGAAGAATGGGACAAGCTGTGCGAGTACGACCCAGAGGAGAAGATAGTTAAAGATAAGTATTTTGAGAAATATGGAGATACTGGACAGGTGGTTACAGAGGCTGAAGAGGGCAGAAAGACAATCCGTCGATTGTTCGAAGCGGCGAGTGAGCAAATGAAAAGGCGATTTCCGACATCGCAAGCCGAAATACCTGAGTGGACGTTCCTCAGATGGGCATCATCGACGTCTTGCGAGACCGATGAACAGAGAAGCGACAAGTCGAAGAAGCCGAGAGTTCCAGTAGAGACAGCTCAAGCCGTTCCCGAGAGAAAAATGCCAGCCAGAAGTCGAATGGAGCAAGTAACCGAATCGTTGGAATCATTTGCAATAGGAAGCTTGCCGCCACTCCCGAGAGCAGAGTTGCCGAAATTCGACGGAGACATACTCACATTCATGGAGTTCAAAAGCCGGTTTGAGAGCATAATCGGAAGATATCCGATTGATTCAACGTTGAAATTGGATTATCTGAAGCATTGCATTACCGGAGATGCAGAACGATTGATCAGGAGTTTTCCTTCAACCGCGATGAACTATCAATTGGCTTGGCAAACACTGGAAGATCATTTTGGAGACGAAGACAGAGTACATCACCACTTACTCTGCAAACTGCAGGATCTTCCCACGATGAAGCAAACAGCCAGTGGAAAGGATCTTTTTCAATTTTGGACTGAAGCGTCATTCCTGTTCGGACAGCTGATGCAAATCAACCCAGGAGCCGACAACGCCACCGTTGCACTCTGCCTCCAAAGAAAGATGCCGAACAGAGTTCTGGAAAAACTCTATGATGTGGATGAGAAGAAGATATTCACCACGACGACATTCCTGGATGCTATCAGCAAAATCGCCAAAAGAGAAATGCGGATCAAGGACATGCAATACGAATTGACGACATCGCAGAGAGTGACGACAATGTTAGCAGTTCAAAAAAGAGGACCGGAAGCATTGCCGAGAAGAAATGACAACTTGCGGCCCAGGTTCTGTTCATTTTGTCAATCCCATACAAACCACAAGAATACCAATTGTCCAGTCTACGAGACGACTCACAAGAAGAAAGAGCGAGCGATCATTCTCAAACTATGCTTCTGCTGTCTGAAGATGAATCATCGAACCGCTGAATGCCGAAACTCAGCACACCAATGCAGCGTATGCAACGAGCACCACAAGACCCATCCGGCCTTGTGCTTTGGAAGGCATCGTTCCCCCGCCAGGATGACATCACCAAACCGGCAACAGCGCTTCGATAATGGCCGATTCCAAACACAAGCTCCTCGAGTGGAATCCAGTGAAACACCGATTCGGCGCCAGCAATACCAGAGTCGAAACTTCGGTACAGGAAATCGGCACAATCAGCCAGCCACTCGAAACTACCGAACTGAAGAAGGAAGAACACACGCCATCATTGCGAATGAAGTTCAGGAAAGGGATGAAGATTACAATGCCATGACGATGTTTCTGGACAATAGAAAGATCGAAGATGAACCGGTAATGATTGAAGAAGAAAATGATGTAGGAGCTGAAGAGGATTTCATGAATGCCTTTCAATCGATACATCAAGAAGCACGTCCAGTCACCAACAATCCGTTACGACAGAACCCGATCATCATGATGTCGAAGGAAGTGGCAGTGAAAGATGTCAAGAACAAGTTCGTGCCAGCTCACATGTTCATCGATCATGGATCCAATCGATCGTACATCACGTCGTCATTGGTCGAGAGACTGGGGTTGACGGCAGTAGAAACGGAAGAGATCAATGTGCAAACTTTTGGAGAAGAAGAAGGAAGACGGATGACGTCAAACTGTTACAACATCACCCTGGAAGTCGCTGGAAGACAGTTTAATCTCAATCTGTCCACGGTCAACATCATCACAAGGTCAATTGTGACAACTTCCGTTGATGACAACGACGTCGCCCAAATGCTGAATGATCAAGCAGTTGAAGTCGAAAGAAAGCAAGTCTCACCGGATCTCCTTATCGGATTGGATCACAGCAACGAAATTCTTGGAGATGTTCAATCAAGAATTCTTCCGAACGGATTATGCTTATTCCAAACGCAGATTGGAGCAATTCTCTGCGGAACCGAGAGACAAAATCGAGAAGAACCCGAAGAAGTCATTATGGAAAGAGATCCTGTCGATCTGGCTCACAGACAACCGGTCGGATTGATTGCAATTGAGCCAAGAAATGAACACGAACAGCTGATGAAGACACTGGAAAACTTCTGGACCATCGATTCCATTGGAATTCGCGAAGAAGAGTTGGAGAGCGATGCAGAGCGAGCAATGAAGATGTTCAATGATTCTGTCTTCATAGAAGAATCGGGAAGATATTCGGTTCGTCTTCCATTCTGCGACTCAACCGATGATGTTCCGAACAATCGAAGCCTTGCCTATTACCGATTGAAGTCCAACTTGAAGAAACTCGAATCCAAACCGGAATTGCTGAAGAAGTACGATGAAGTCATCCGAGATCAGCTGAAGCGAGGTTTCATTGAAGAAGTGAAAGAAGAAGAGATTGCCGATGGCCCACTGGTTCATTACATTCCACACCATTCCGTGATCAAGGAAAGTTCGACGTCGACGAAGCTGAGAATCGTGTACGATGCCGGAGCCAAAGCCAACAAAACAGCTCCATCGTTGAATGACAAACTCTACGTCGGAATGCCACTACTTCCCGATTTGACTGGAATTCTACTGCGATCGAGAATGAAGCCGATTCTGATCTCTGGAGACATCGAGAAGGCCTTTCTTCAAATGGGTCTTCATGTTGAAGATCGAGATTGCTGCCGCTTCCTATGGATCGAATCGCTGGAAAGACCAAAGATCGTATGTTATCGATTCAAACGCGTTCCATTCGGAGTACGATCCAGTCCATTCCTGCTGAATGCTGTCATCAATGATATCTGCCAACGCTCCGACCAACCACTTGCCAAGGAGATTCCGAAATCGACATATGTTGACAACTTCTTTCATGGAGTCCAATCGATAGAAGAAGGAAAATTGGCGTTCAAGGATACGAAACGAATTTTCGAAGCTGCTTGCATGAAGATGTGCCAATTCTTCTGCAACTCCGACGTGCTCAACGACTACTTTGCCCAAATGGAAGGAGTCAAGAAGCCGGAAAACAAGCAGAAGATTCTGGGACTTCAGTGGAACATTGCGTCGGATCACATCGAAATCACGAAGCCAAAGCCTCCAATGGGATACCTCACCAAGAGAGCAGTTCTGAAGACAACCGCCAGCCAATACGACCCTCTCGGACTACTGATTCCTGTGATGATCAGAGGAAAACTTTTCTTCCAAAAGCTGTGCTGCGACAAGAGATCATGGGACGACAGACTCAACGCCGAATGCGAAAATGAATGGTTCCAAATCTTGAAAGGATGGAGTGGAGCAGACATTTCGATTCCGAGAAGATACACAACCAGAGATGAGATGCCAGTTCAGACGGAACTACACATTTTTTCGGATGCGTCACAATACGCATATGGAGCCGCTGCCTATATCCGATTCATGTTCAAAGATGAGTGCCAAACTTCATTAGTTTTTGCCAAGTCAAGAATCTCGCCAATCAAGAAGAAACTGACAATTCCGCAATTGGAACTACTCGCCATCGAGATTGCAACCACAATGATGACATTCTGCGTGAAGGAATTGCCGTACAAATTTGACAACGTTATATTTTGGTCGGATTCGAAGTGCTCAATTGATCTCGTCAGAAGCGGAAAGGGGAACACAACGTTCCTGCGAAATCGGGTCAAGAAGATTCGCCAGAAGATCCAAGAACATCAATTGATGCATGTCGATGGGAAAGAAAATCCAGCAGATATTCTGAGCCGAGGATGTTCGCTTGACGAGTTACGAGCGAATTCACTGTGGTGGAAAGGCCCAGGATTTCTACAAGATCAACGATGCCAGTTCAAAAGCCCGGCGATGATCAGTGAAGAGGTTGAAGCGACATGTCTTGCCGTCAACGCCAGAAAGGAAGTCCAGAAGAAACTGAAGGATGTGATTGACATTCATCGATTCTCGAGCTACAAGAAGCTGCACAGGATTCTTCAAATCGTTGCCAAGTTTGGAAACAAAGGTTGTCGTACTGATGAAGCTGCCAGCCAGAAAGCAACACAATACTCCATCAAGTTGGCCCAAGATGAGGATCCGATCGATGATGAAAAAATCGCTCAAATGCGACTCAAGAAGATTGACGGAATCTGGACGTTCACTGGAAGAGTCTCAAGTTCAAAGCCACTGTATTTTCTGCCACGAGGACAAGTTGCGGACTTGATCATCAAGAAGGTACACGAAGACAATCGTCATGCGTCTGCGCGACACACATTGACCGAAGTGCGACAATTCGCCTGGATTCCAAATGGACTCCAAGCCGCCAAGAAGATCGTCAGAAGATGCCTGCAATGCAGCAGAGAGAAAAGCCGTTCATTCAAACAGCCCGACTTCCCAGACTATCCGGATGCAAGAATCAAGGTGACAGCACCATTTCAATTTTCGGGAATGGATTTTGCGGGACCACTGAAGGTGAAGACGAAGAATGGAATTGAGAAAAGATGGATACTGCTCTTTTCCTGCCTTTCGACTCGATACATCCATTGCGAACTGCTAGAAGACACATCAGCACACAGCACCATTCTCGGAATTCGAAGGATGTGCTCAATCTACGGATGCCCTCAATGGATCAATTGTGACAACGGAACAAGTTTTGTGACCATCGATGCGATATTCCAAGAGTGCCGAGCAAGCAAGGAACAACTTCCAACAATTCATTTCAACGATCCATATTCTCCATGGCAAGGAGGACATTATGAACGCCTCATTGGACTTTTGAAGGCAAGTCTTGTGAAAGCTGGAAGTACCAAGACACTGATGAGTCCTGTCGAATTGATGACACTGATGTCAGAATGCGCTGCAATCGTCAACCGAAGACCAATCACAGCCGTAGCAGAGGATGAGGACATACGAACAATTCGCCCAGTTGATCTGGTGATCCCACACTTCCGATCGAATCCGACATTACGCGTCGACGAAGGTCTTGAAGCTCAACTCCCAAGGAATCAAGCCGAAGTTCTGGAATATTGGCAAGGATTGACGACACTGACAGAAGGATTCCGAAATCAGTGGCAAAAGGAGTACCCGGCAGTTTTGCGGCAAAGAATGGAATTTGAGCACCGTCAGAAGAACTACGCCGAAAAGGAAGCACCAGCCGTTGGAGAAATCGTGCTCCTTGAGAGCGAAGAGAAGTCGAAACTGAACTGGCCACTGGCAAAGGTGATGGAGGTCAAGGAAAGATCAGCAATCGTCTTCCGAGGAGATACGAGAAGAACGCTGGAAAGGCCATTCAAGAAAATCTACTCTTTGGAACTTGTGAGCAAACTCGAGCCGGAGAAGACAAAAGATGAACAGATGCTACCGAACAAGAAAACCGAACAAACATTGAGGAGGTCCGGAACGCATCCAATGGTCCGAAGAAGCACAGCACCGAGAAGAAGAACCGCAACAACAGCATTGGCAATTATGCTTGTGATTTGTCTCTCTACCGCAACAATGGCTCAAGAAGAACAAATCGGCAACAACACCATCAGTGAATCAGACAAATGGAAAGAATTGATGACGTTCGAGAACATGATGAAGATGGCAACACTGTTGATACTCGCATGCTGCAACTGCCTCGTCGTCCCGGAGTGTCACTATCGTGAAGATAAATAACATTTGTCTATTGTTGAATTATAATTTATTGAATTGTATTGCCACGCATTATTTTATGATATTATTTAATCGCTAATTTCCTAACGTGACATGATTGTACTCTATATAAGCGTTGTTTGAACAATAAAGATCAGTCTAACAAATATTCTTCACCTCGAACGGTGACACAATTATGAAGTAGTACTGAATCGGTTAAGGCTGATAACATCATAGCTTTAAATGTTGACATGATTTCTGTGCCCATTACGAACCAAATCAATGAAACCCTTCATAAACAGCTCCTGAAACAATTGATATTTCTTATAGTACGGAAAAATTTAAACTTACATTTTCACTAGGTGCCTAGCTAGGTGTATTACTGAGTAATATAATCATTTCGATTCACATTTTAGTCCTGTTATCCTTGATCGCAGAGATTGTTTGATAGTCATTCATGAAATCCTGCAAAATCAATTATTATTCAGGGTGAAGGCTTGAGAGAGTAAGGGAAACGAGTTCGAGAGAACAATATAAGGATGAAGTACATAATAAGTGGTTTATTTATAAATTTAGAGCACTAAAAAATAATTATTAATTTTTAGAAAGGTTTTTTTCTAATTTTTCAATAAATTATGAAAATATGACAAAATAAAGAATTTTAATCACATGTTATTTATATCATTTTGATCGTCATGATCTCATCATTCTATTTATACTTAAAAAACAATATTTCGATAACTATTTTCGCAGGAAAAAACTGATTTTCATGGAAAATTCGTTAATACTTAATCAATATGGACTGTAATGACAAAAATAATATATTTATATATTTCATGCATGCGAACATAACTAATTATCAATAATTTTATTTAAAAAACAATATAATTACCTTGTTTCAGCTTCAAAAACGATGAAAATAAGATTTATAATTAAAAAATAATAAATGCGTTTGCTGGCTGGCGATTTGAAATGCCGCGTAAAAATGTGTGATACACCGATTACCTCAGAATGTCCAAGGTGGGATGTTATTAAATCTAGGAAAAGCGGAAATTGCTCCCGTCGGAAAATAAAATCCATTTCCGCAAAAGAAATCACGGATTATTACACCATAGACATTAAAATACTTCTTCAAACTTCAACGGACACACCATTACACTGGCACTTGGGGACAAAAGAAATGACAATGAAAAAAAGGCGTGAGAAAAATGCAACGTGCAAAAGTAATAACACGCACACATTTCTCGATTTAATTTTTTCTTCCATTTTAGCGATGCTATTGTTATTGCTTATAACAAGGTTTGTGGTAGTTTATATTACTTTATATATAGTTCAAAAAATTCAGCAATTAATGCTGATACTTTTTATAGGTATTTCCCGTCTTAATTGCAAAAAAATTTTTAGGTCCAAATGGGAAAATCGCTCATAAAAATTGATTTTGTTTCAACATATGTTGTAGCCCATAAAATTCTGCATCTATTGATGTAGGCCTCATGTGGCTAAGAAATGTTAAAAGGTCAAAAAAAAATTAAGTTTTATCGGATGTGTCCAGAGAGCACAATTATTTTTAATCGAAAAAACATATTAATTGGTAAGTTATGGTTTCCAGGTATTGTTTAAATTATTATATTGTCTATTATCTATAATATATTTAATTTTAGGCTCTCTGGACAACATAGTAGTTGGGTTACACTATGCCTGATCAAGTTTTAAATGCAATAAGCTGATTATCGATTAGAAGAGGCTTTAAACCATGTAAGTATTTTTTATTTTACCGGAAAACAGTTCAATATCGTTCAGAGAGCAAGAACAACGATCATTGATGATGAATCGTTCAATTAATGGCATCAAGAACGAATAACCATGTAAGTTGCTTAATATTTAACAGGAAACGCATGGAAAATCGTTCGTAGAGCAAGGAGAACGATCAAGGATGCTGAATCGAGCGCTCACTCGAGTCCTGATGGTATAGAAACGTAAGTATTTTTTTATTTTACCGGAAAACAATTCAATATCGTTCAGAGAGCAAGAACAACGATCATTGATGATGAATCGTTCAATTAATGGCATCAAGAACGAATAACCATGTAAGTTGCTTAATATTTAACAGGAAACGCATGGGAAATCGTTCGTAGAGCAAGGAGAACGATCAAGGATGCTGAATCGAGCGCTTACTCGAGTCCTGATGGTATAGAAACGTAAGTATTTTTTTTATTTTACCGGAAAACAATTCAATATCGTTCAGAGAGCAAGAACAACGATCATTAATGATGAATCGTTCAATTAATGGCACCAGGAGCAATATATTCTTTCGCTATCGATGGGAAAAGCCAGTCGTAGTTGCACAAAACTTGTTCAAGTCTATAAATAATCCATGTTTTGTTTGTAACTTTTTGTTTCATAGATGACTTGAAGTTTACGTCTTGGAAATATTTTTTCGATAAATCTACTTCCATGAATCAGTGTTTTTATTCTTCATAAAGTTACAATGTCGTCCTCCGATGTGAATGCTGAAGTTGTTGACGTTCCATCGTTCCATCAGCTCTAATTCCAAAATGAAAAAACAGCCAGTAAAAAAAGAACAATTTATTTGTACCTAGCAGGGTTGAACGGAAATCAGTTTTTTCAAACGGACGACTGAAAACGGAACTCAAAAAACGACGGAAAATGGAAGAATTCTGTGCAACTCTAGTACCTAGTAATAAATATTTAGAACCTCCATGCAGCCAATAAGTTCAACGAGTCGCGAAAAATGCCAGACAGATAACTGGGCAAGCAATGCTTGTTCGGAATGGATTAAATTACGAATTACATTTGTTTTTTTTATATATTTGTTGACGGGTTTTATGTCAGGTTGTTTTATGCTTTTTTACAATTATACTTTTAATAGTTTTATTTATTCTCAATAAATACAAATAATTTTTTACACACAGTAATATGCTCTCGAACTCTCATCGATGATTGTTCCAGTTGATATCTAAACGATAAAAGCCTCAAATCTGGTAAAATAAAAAAATACTTACGTTTCTATACCATCAGGACTCGAGTAAGCGCTCGATTCAGCATCAATGATCGTTCTCCTTGCTCTACGAACGATTTCCCATGCGTTTCCTGTTAAATATTAAGCAACTTACATGGTTATTCGTTCTTGATGCCATTAATTGAACGATTCATCATCAATGATCGTTGTTCTTGCTCTCTGAACGATATTGAATTGTTTTCCGGTAAAATAAAAAAAATACTTACGTTTCTATACCATCAGGACTCGAGTAAGCGCTCGATTCAGCATCCTTGATCGTTCTCCTTGCTCTACGAACGATTTCCCATGCGTTTCCTGTTAAATATTAAGCAACTTACATGGTTATTCGTTCTTGATGCCCTTAATTGAACGATTCATCATCAATGATCGTTGTTCTTGCTCTCTGAACGATATTGAATTGTTTTCCGGTAAAATAAAAAAAATACTTACGTTTCTATACCATCAGGACTCGAGTAAGCGCTCGATTCAGCTTCCTTGATCGTTCTCCTTGCTCTACGAACGATTTCCCATGCGTTTCCTGTTAAATATTAAGCAACTTACATGGTTATTCGTTCTTGATGCCATTAATTGAACGATTCATCATCAATGATCGTTGTTCTTGCTCTCTGAACGATATTGAATTGTTTTCCGGTAAAATAAAAAAAATACTTACGTTTCTATACCATCAGGACTCGAGTAAGCGCTCGATTCAGCATCCTTGATCGTTCTCCTTGCTCTACGAACGATTTCCCATGCGTTTCCTGTTAAATATTAAGCAACTTACATGGTTATTCGTTCTTGATGCCATTAATTGAACGATTCATCATCAATGATCGTTGTTCTTGCTCTCTGAACGATATTGAATTGTTTTCCGGTAAAATAAAAAAAAATACTTACGTTTCTATACCATCAGGACTCGAGTAAGCGCTCGATTCAGCATCCTTGATCGTTCTCCTTGCTCTACGAACGATTTCCCATGCGTTTCCTGTTAAATATTAAGCAACTTACATGGTTATTCGTTCTTGATGCCATTAATTGAACGATTCATCATCAATGATCGTTGTTCTTGCTCTCTGAACGATATTGAATTGTTTTCCGGTAAAATAAAAAAATACTTACATGGTTTAAAGCCTCTTCTAATCGATAATCAGCTTGTTGCGTTTAAAACTTGATCAGGCATAGTGTAACCCAACTATTATGTTGTCCAGAGAGCCTAAAATGAAATATATTATAGATAATGGACAATATAATAATTTAAACAATACCTGGAAACCATAACTTACCAATTAATATGTTTTTTCGATTAAAAATAATTGTGCTCTCTGGACACATCCGATAAAACTTAATTTTTTTTTTACCTTTTAACATTTCTTAGCCACATGAGGCCTACATCAATAGATGCAGAATTTTATGGGCTACAACATATGTTGAAACAAAAAAAAAACTCGATTCAATCAATTTTTATGAGCGATTTTCCCATTTGGACCTAAAATTTTTTTTTGCAATTAAGATGGGAAATAGCTATAGAAAGTATCAGCATTAATTGCTGAATTTTTTGAACTATATATAAAGTAATATAAATTACCACAAACCTTGTTTTAAGTGCCATAAGTAGTAAATAGCAAAATAGAAGAGAATAATTAATTGTGGCCGAACATTACATCTCGTCCCCGACTCCTCCCTCTCATTTCAAAACGTGTACATCATTTTTCTATTATTTTGACCCCGAGTGCACTGGTTAGTGATGGGAACATAAAAAAATAGAACAGCACGAGACGATGATACAAAAAATTGAAATAAAAAAAATAATTTTCGTGAATTTTTCGAATTTTATTATCTGACCTATCTGATATCTCTCGATTTCGAATAATCATTTCAACTTTTTGCAGTTGATATTAATGTTTTCCTAATTAAACAACCACAAGGCTTATAAGCTAACATAATACTATTCGAATCCTTACTAGATCGGACCACAAACATTTTGTTATGCTCATTCTGGCAGAATAAATATTTTTGGTGCAATAAATTTCAATAATAAGATAGTATTGTATACTTTGGTTAGCTAATACATTTTAAATTGAAATATTAGGAAACTATATAATAGCCATTATGAAAATGTCGATCACCATTAACTCAATACACAATAATAGTTCATTTAAAACTATTAAATTCAAAGAAACAACTTTATAAAATATACAACAACATATATTTATAAATAATGATTATACAAGTGAAACAATTGTCTATAATAAGTCTAACATCTTCTTCTGTCCCATGTTGGCATCTAAAATACAATATATAATCATTACCAGTCGAAAATTTGTCAAATCAACACAACTTACTTTATGCATGATCAATAATATGCAAATCCTTCCAAATTTCAAATCGAATCCAGTGAAATCTAATTATTTCAACTATCAGACAACGTGTCGTACATCAAGGAAGCTCATAATCACCATCTAAACATTAATATTCATATAATTATAAAGAAAATTTAATTTTACCTATAATGAGATCCCGCAGATCACTATTATTTACGTAACTTCTTTAAATAATTCATGCAATTGATACGAAACAGTCACATTGCTTTGACATAACCTGTAAAGAAATCGAAATGTTTTAATAGATTAAATAAATGACATACCTTACAATATGAAGTTCTAACAATGATACTGATCCGTTCTAAGGCATCTTTGTGCAAAAATAGCACTTGAATATCCATTTCGATTATTTATTAACTCAGCAATTGAGTAATAATCATGTCATAATAGTTTCTCCTATAAAAATCAATATTTAACAAATTAATTCATAAAAACAAACGAACCACAACTAATCATAGTTTGATACACCGAAGTCACGTATTTCGTAGATCCAAAATATGCTATTTGACATGAACTGCATATTTATAGACTCCTTATAATACGGAGCAACTTATTATCAAACTCTAAATTAATTATTTATATTAATTTTTAAGAAAAATTAAGTTTACCTATTGGATGAGCATAAATAGCCTCGTAACATTTATATTTAATCAGTTACAACGTTTCTTCGGCACTGCATAGGTAACTCAAAGCCTAAAATACGATTTTTCTTCTCAAAAAATGAAAAACAGTAAATTCAGACCTGTGTTTACCTATAAAGTTTTCATTTTTCTTTCGACCCGTGTAACTTTTGCTAAAACATTTTTTTATAACGTTTTTTTGCATCATTCGAATCGTCATCATGAGTAGATTAATACCTGCAAGTTTAATTTAAAGATTATTACGATTTTCAAAGAAAATAACGTTTGAAGTTATGTCGAACAGCACCTTGATTTCTTGGTCATCATTGTTGATGAGAACGTGGCATAAGTTTCTACTTGTTACGAAACACTAAAACAATTAAATAAAAGCAATATTTTATTATTTACTTACCTTTAAGTCGTTTTATAGAATATAAAAAAATTATAAAAAATAAAAAAATTGGCCGAGGACTAGGATTCACAACATGGCCGGACTTTGCTTTCTAAGGGTGGAATGGTGTGCACTGCCGTATTCAGCGCATTAAGCTCTATAAAATGAGTTTGAGCACAACGCGCTACGAGCTCATAGAGCCGAGAAACTCAGCAAAAACTTTTGAAAAAATTTTTTTCATGTTGACATTTCGATGCTCCATTTCAGGAGAATTTGCTCATTTTGAGAAACGCGCGTTAGACTATCTTATACAGAATTTTTTGCTCTACAACATATCCTGAGCGCAACCTTGTAGGTGCTCACAGAGCCGAGAAACTAAATGTTGAACTTTTTTATTTTTTGTGCATTTTCGATGCTCCAGCTTGGGAGTACGGAGCTCTTTTTGAGCAGGTTTTTTTGCATTATCTTATTGAGCAGTATTAGGCTTAGGCTTACGCCCAAACTGGAGCATCAAAAATGCCCCCTTAAAATGCCCCCGCCCCCTTACGCCCCCCCCCCCCGTACCCCCAAACTGGAGCATCAAAAATGCACAAAACATGAAAAAATTCATCATTTAGTTTCTCAGCTCCGTGAGCACCTACAAGGCTGTGCTCATGATATGTTGTAGAGCAAAAAATTCTGTATAAGATAGTCTAACGCGAGTTTCTCAAAATGAGCATATTCTTTTAAAATGGAGCATCGAAATGTCACCATGAAAAAATTTTTCAGAAGTTTTTGCTGAATTTCTCGGCTCTATGAGCTCGTAGCGCCGTGTGCTCAGGCTCATTTTATAGATATTGAAGCGCTGAATTCGGTAGTGCAAAAAACGCCCAAACGGGAGCATCGACCATGTGCAAAAAATTACCAAATTTTCGACGACGTATATCTCGGCTCTATGAGCACGTAGAACGTTGTGCTCCGGGTATTTTAGACAACTTACACTGCTCAATAAAATAGTACAACAATACCTGCACGAAAAGAGCTCCGTACGCCCAAACTGGAGCATCGACAATGTGCAAAAAATTACCAAATTTTGCGACGTATATCTCGGCTCTATGAGCACGTAGAACGTTGTGCTCCATTTTGCCCACTTTCAATTTTTCACTTGTATTTAACATTTTAAGCCATTTTAAGGCTTCTTTTCAACAATTTTCAAAAATGGGGAAAGGTGTACTTTGTAGTTTGTAGTTTCTTATAAAAATGATGATTAATAAATGGCGAAGCTAGAAAAAGATCTAAAGCCTTTAACAAATCTAGATCTCATTGAATTAGTTGACTCATTAGGAATCAAGAATTTCCGTGGTGTGTTTATGCGAGATACTTTACCAGCGAAGCCGAAAGATAAAGAAGTAGGTATTGTAAATTTAGATTCTTCTGAAGGTAGAGGAACACATTGGGTTTGTGTTGTGACGGAAGGTTAAGCTGAGAGCCAAAGCGCACACTTCCTAGTCACTTTTGACATTCCCGTTAACGATAATTATATATTTAATTATATTTATTAATATTTTGTTGTCACGTTAGTTGTGCCCTAGTTTGGTTATCGTTTTATCTAATCGTGTTTTATTATTGTTGTTCATTCCTAATATTTGACTTGATAAAGGTTAGCCGCGAATCCACCAGTCCTCTTGGAACACAACACCACCAGTCCTCTTGGAAACACAACAACACAACACCACCAGTCCTCTTCTTCGAATCCACCAGTCCTCTTGGAATATTCCAAAAATAAAGATAAAATATATTACTTTGATTCGTTCGGATTAGATCCACCTTTAGAATCAAGAATATTTAAAAACAATGAAAAAAATAAAATAATGTCATAAAACAACCTTTTTAAAGGATTGAACATTGAATAAATTTATTCGTCAAATCTGTCATAACATAGATAAAAATTTACTTCTGAATCAACTTGAATGTTTTCAGTTTCCAATCCATATCAATACTTAATTGAAATTCTCGAATTACATCCATTCCCAAAAGATTGAAATCGAAGAAATGATCATGAGATGTGCGGCATTCAATGTTTACCGACGGATCCTGAAAGTTAGTCATTAAACTAAATGAAATTAAAGAAAACAAACTTGTATTGATACAGTGTGAATATTATGGGAGAATCCTGGGCCAACAATTGTTTCCAATGATCTCACGCTCAAATACGTATACGGCGCACCAGGATCAACGATAAACCAAACGTTGTAAGGTTTAGAATTCAACCTTTCTGAAAGTTTCTATTATTATACCTAAGTTATCATAACCACTACCTGGATATTGGCATACAAGAGGGATCATTAGACGATTATGGACTCCGTGAATTCGGCCATGCGCTGGAAACGGAAAACTTGGAAACGATCCAAGAGACAAGTGTTTCATGTGAAATGCATCTCCAAGCTAAAAACAGAGTATTAGATTAAAATAGCTTAAAAAACCTACGTCGAATAAGTCTTTTTCTTTCATATCCATCAGTAAAACATCGTATTCGTTGTAAGGAACAATTTTGGCATCATCATCAGAGCTCTAAAAAGTTAAATTTATTTAGAAAGAGTTTTAACTCTTCTAATATCATTTTGGAAGCTTACAAAGTAAAAATAGAAAATAGAATTAGAACGATATGTTCCAATGAAATGAATTTTGGAAGCTCTAAATAAAAAAGAACTCCGATTTAGTTCTACTTTAGTTTCTTTCATGTATCTGTACTATTGTCCTTTTCAGAGATCGGTGCCTAATGGAAGAGGAAAAATATTAGAATGGACTGATGATCTCGTTTGGATGAGTTCTCTTTTTAGACGGCCATTCTTTTTTACGAAATTATGGGCAATACATATTTAAGAGTAATTGAGAAAAATGTTTTTTATGGCCCCATCATTTTCTCTTCTTTTATTATTCTTCCATTAGGCATCGATCTCTGAAATGAATAATAGTTGATTATGGTAAATAGATTTAAATAAAACTTTTAAAGCAGAAAAACCCACCCCAATCGACCGCTTTGCACAGATGCTGGTTGAAGCTATTTTCCAGCCATTGAAAACGACACGATTCAAATCACGGACAACACCGAGCAAATGGTAGCCTAGCATCACTAAAAGTTAACAGTATAAATTTAAGGTAGGAAAGAAGGAGAGCATCCCCTGCCTTGTAACAAAAAGAAGGCTTGGACATGACTTTTTCACTGCGATTCGAAAACGGTGATGGCCTAACATTTTCATTTTTCTAACATCTTTCTTTTTCATTTTTTAAAGATCAAAAATCAACACATAAAAATATTATTTATAGTCGTCGCCAAATGCGATTACCGCCGCAAAATGTGGCGCACTTTTTTAAATATTATTTTTTCATTTAATTTGTATGATTTTTATTATTTTCCACATTTATTCCACGATTGAAACAGCAGTTAAAGCATATTCTTCAATTTATTTAAGCAAAACAGTATAGAACGAGCCTAAACAAGAAAATAATCATGAAAATTAAATGAAAAAATAATATTTAAAAAAGTGCGCCACACTTTGCGGTGGTAATCGAATTTGGCGACGACTATATTAAAAAACATTATTTATTATAATTTAATTAATATTAAAGAAATATATGAAGTATTTAAATAGATGCAAACAATATAAACATATATTTATTTAATAACAAACAAAAATTAAAGCATTTATTTAATAACATAAACTTATAATTTAAACAAAACAAATATAAATAACAATTAACCAATTAAATTAATTTACTCGTCATTATCATCTCCCGTATCCATATCCATCAAAAACCATTGCATTACGTCGTTTTGGTCCACCATAACATAATTACCATTAACATCCGTTTCTTCGTCGGTTTCCAAAGACTGAGCTTTTTTAATAAATTCCAGTTTGCTCATTTGCAACTAAAATTAATGATTTTTAAAATAAATCATAAACCATACCTTTTATCTAGGCAGATCCTTCTCTGTTGCAGTGGAACAGGAGGGCACGGCATTTTCCATCGTTTCAACGCTTTCAACATTATTGTTGTGAGGCATTTATTCGAATTCTGCAACAAAAATAATTAAATATGAGCAACGAATAATAAAATCACGATTATAAAAAAACGATCAGTATTTTTAGAAATTTTTGATTTGTAATATAGAAAGATATATTTAATAAAGCTATTGGTAAAATAAAAAAACACAAAACTCTTTCGCAACTAATAAAAAAACATCATATTTTCACAACAAGTTTCGATATTGATTTTTTGTGGTCAATGATGCAATAACAACTTATTTTGCATTCGAAAAATCGCATATGTCTTTCTAATAATATTAAAATAAAAATTAAGTGGAAAGCTACAATCACCACTGAAAAATAGATATAAATTAAACATGCAATATTAATAACAAAAAAATAAGCATGGCCGATAAACAACGTGGCCGTCAAAATAGATGCTATATCCATTACCGCTTTTAACACTAGTTCGAGTTGAGTTCGAGCTTTCTCCATCCTCTGCGTCTCTGGTCACGCGTCTCTGTCTTCCACTCTAGCCCAACGCGTTTGCGTGTTCCGTCGCCTGCGCCTAGTTTAACTGTGGCAAATGTGTGATTGCGCTCGGTCACAGTGGGGAAGAGAAAAGAAGGTCACACAAAGAGAAAAAAAATTGCCAGGACAATGACGTCACACCACAGGAAAGAACTGAAGGAGAAAGAGAGAGAGAGCGCGCGGTCACACCCTAAACCTTCTCGAAGGTGCCATTTCGAGAGTGTATTGGTTATAAGAGAAGAGAATATCTTCACTCTTTCGACGTGAAAATTTTTCGTTCTGCGACTCAACTTTTCTTTGCATATTTCTATAATTTCAGTGACTTTTTCCTATGAGTGGATCTGTTCCTATTGATGTGGATACTACAGTTGTTGAGACTAAGAAGGATTCTTCAACGGCTTCTTCACAGTTGACTAATACTACACCTCTTCATGCTCCGAAAAATGTAGAAGAAATGACTGTTCAAGAGGAGAAAGAACATCATCGTAGAAAAGGAGAGGAAGAATATATCAAAAGTCTTCAATCAAAGGTTTGGTTTTGAAATTTTTAAGTTTTTTAAATTATTCTTCATTCCAGATTGATATTCTAATTACAAAGCTTCAAAGAGCTCAAGAATATAAGAATAATGAAGTGGAGCGTCTCAATAAACGTTGAGAAGTTTACGATAACAAAATAAAGGTACTTTAGTAATTAACTATTTCATAAGTTATTGATCTTTTTTTTCAGGTAAAAGATGATCGTAAAAATACTGGTAGCTACCAGCTGGTAGTAATATTCGTAAGCGTCAACGTGATGAGACAGATGAAAAAGAACAGGTTCTCGAAGCTCTAAGAGCAAGAAAGAAGACACAAAAGGAATTAAAGGATATAAAAATTCCACGTCTCTTTAATTCGACCAAAATGGAACTTTGTCTAATCGCGGGCATTCAAAAATTGTCATTGGAGCGCACTATCAAATTCGCTATTTTTTTTTTTAATAAATTTTTTACTCGAATTTAATTCAAGTAACAAAGTTAAAATTTTTAATTCAGATTACTTCGAGACGGCATGACCAACATGCAGATTATTTTGAAATTAAGGGAAAATTATCCACATACGAATAGGCTATTCTATGTCACTACTCAAGATTTGTGGTATTTTATACTAAGCCTAATAAGTTTAACAAAAATATTATTTAAGGAATTTCCGCCATAAAATGAATTATATCCCAGGACGTCTACACGAGAATGATTTAAATTCATTATTAACTAGAATCGATAACGGAGACGTCAACGATGGCTTTCAACTTTATGTGCCACCGAAAGATACAACTGGCAGCGAATTTAAATTAGGTTATACATTTATCATTTGTTTATTTATTGATATATTATGAAAATCTAAGAAATTGACATTTCCAATTTTATTTTCATAAAAAATAAAAGTAATAAATCTGATTTGATCTAGAAATTTTGAAGAAATATAATGAAAAAATGAGAAATTATTAACATAAATTGAATATTTGTTTCATTTTATATTTGAGACCATTGAAAATAATTCAAAAATGATCAAATCAAACCTTTCATATTCTTAGATTTTGATTATATATATATATATATATATATATTCCGTGGGATTTCAGTGATAATCACCCCACAGCAACTTCAATGGATGAAAGATTACTCTGGTCGTGGTATTACTATAGACGATACCCATAATATTACAAGGTATAATTTAAAGTTAACTACAGTTTTAGCAATGAACGAGTTCGACAAAGGCGTCCCTATAGGTAGTTAATTGTAAAAATCCATTAATTTAATAAACCTTAGCATTTCTTCTGTCCCACACATCTCGATCAAATGATATATCAACGCTTTTTGGATGTATAAAAAAATTAATGCCGACATTCTGCCCGAAAACATTTATGTCTGATGAAGCATCAGCGTTTTGGAATGGGTACATTCAGGTCAGTAAATAAATATTTCTTTTAAACAGATTTTTAAGGTATTCCCAGAAAACCAAAATATTACCAAAAAATTGTTATGCCGATGGCACGTTTTTAGGGCGTGGAAAAAAAAGGCTAAACAACATTTAAAGGTTTGTATTGGTTATTAAATATTCTTATTTGTACTATATTTAGGGTGACTTACTGGACAACTGTTTGAAAGTCTTGAATGTTATACTAAAAGAACCATTACAGCAGGAAGTAGACAGGATGTGGCAAAGTATGTCTGACATGCTCATGGTAGAAAACAATGAGGATGCCAGCAAATTCATGGAGTATATGGAGACATATTATTTAAGTAATGATTTTTTAATTACTCTGTAGATTATAATTTATAGCCAAAATGCAGCAATGGAGCAACTCCCAGGATCATAGGTATTCGCCAGTACATACGAGTATGTTGGCGGAATCATGGCACTGCAGACTTAAGGTACCATGTGATATCATTGCATATGTAAAATATATGCTAAATATATTATTTCGTGGTTCATAGTTTTGTTCTATATTTTCAGATTCGAATGCTGGCAAAGAAGGAAAATATCCGAATAGATACGCTTTTGCACACACTGTATACCGCGATAAGCGACATTGCTACGTCTAACTTAGTTTACGTAAGTGAAATACTTTACTGCGAGAATTTTTTTCATTACAGAGGAAACGGAAGCTCGCAGCAGGTAGCAGTCGACGATCAAAGACTCATCAGACCCATCGCTCTGCAGTAGAATTTGCCGGAGACAGTCCGCCACCAATATCGAAGATTGATAACGAGTGGTTCGTTCCATCGACGTCCAATCGTGATATTCACCATACAATTACGGATAACGGACCATGCAGATGCGATGAAAATGTGAGTATATGAAGTTTATTTAGAGTGTTTTAGTGTTTTTAGAACAATGTGCATTGCCAAATTTGCCAAAGTTGTCCATATCGATTCAAATGCACATGCTTGGACCAACGATCTGGAGTTTGTTGTATACATATGCATTTAATATCGCTATATGGAGGTTCTTACAGATAAATATTTGATTTTATAATTATGTTTTACAGATTTGGACCCAAATAATAATGTCGAAGAATCGATATTGAACATTGAAAATGACGATCACTCACGCACCTGCTCGAGAATATGGCGTCCAAAAATTGTTATCGGTTAGGAAATATGCCTATGCATGCGCGCATGTAATGTTTTATTTACTTTCAGAAGTCCCAAGTTATAAAAAGAAGGAGACTAAATTAAATTGAAATTATTTATTATAAACTTATAATAAAGACTTTACTTGAAAATAATGTGTATAATCAAATTTTTACAAGATGGAAACTTTCGTTCTCGTTATTAAGAAAAAAATCTGAAGTTTTACTCAATGGAATGGAAATGATTTTTTCAAACGGACGACGGAAAACGGAAGATGGAAGATGTAATTCTACGCAACCCTGATAGTTACCTCACAAATGACATTTGATTAATATAATATATTTTTTAATAAATTATATATATAATATTCTTTATTTACAAATTAAAAAAAATGTTTTATAATGAACAATTAGACCCATCCATTTTCGTATCCACACTGACAGTTACTTGTTTGAAAATCTGTTTGATAATAATGCTGAAATAAGGTATTTAATATTTGATAAAAATATACATTTACCTTTATCTAGTTATCTAATTTATTTGTCACCTTTAGAAGCCCGTTGTGAATTCAAAAATCAAGATTAAAAATATTCCATAAACTTGCAACCTTACATAATATTCTGAAAGAAAACACATTGTTGGCTCATTAAAAAACATTTTGATATATAAAACCGGTCGGTGGAATGGAAAAGACTAAAATAGCTAAAGAAAAATAATTTTCCTTACATGCTGGACAAACTCCTTAATCGCAAAAATAATTTAAGTTTATTATCTTCAACATGCTAGCAACCTTTCTTAAGCCATAAAATTTTTTAAGTATTGGTATAATTCATCTATATGAACAAATTCTTTTAACAAGACAAATATTTTATATTTTTATACAAACAATTTTTCTTTAATGTTAGACTCACAAAGATAATATCTAGAAAAAAAACCACTTATTTTAACTTTAGGTTATTTTTAGTTTAAATATTGTCTAATGAGCCAATTGGTATAAAAATAATAACAAACGCTAAAAACATATACCTTCAGATATTAAATCTTCTCTATTAAGCAAAGTCCATGCTTTGATATCATATAATGTTGTTTCTGTTATAACGACGATCGCCATAGATCTAAAAATATCAAATTTGAAACATAACGAAACAATTCTTACCATTAAGTATGAATTCATCACATTCACATCATTTCCGGATAAACTTAACCTCGGAAATAGTATAATCTGTGCTCACGGCAGTTACAATGCTATAAAAAATGTCAATATCCTCTGTAAATTCATTATATTTTAAAGAAAAAAAATTAATTAAAAAAAAAATAGCGAATTTGATAGTGCGCTCCACTGACAATTTTTGAATGCCCGCGATTAGACAAAGTTCCATTTTGGTCGAATTAAAGAGACGTAAAAATTCCTACCAAATAGACTAACAAAGTCCTTGACTTCTAGATCTTTAGATTGAACAAAGTTGTTGCATTGTGTTAGTAATTTATAAAATATAATCATACTGGTATTTATAAAATATAGCCATACTGGTATTTATAAAATATAGCTTTACCGGTATTTATAAAATATAATCATACTGGTATCCATTCAATTTTAAGAATCTAGGAGCCTTCGACTCTGTACTATCAATGTGCTTGTAATAATGATTTGCATTGTTATTATTATTTTATCTTCATCATTTTCTCATTATAATAAATGTCTGATCATGTATATTGTTTCAAATGCAAGATAAAGACGAATACACTTGATCAAGCTGCGCCTTCATTCGCAAAATGTCGTAATTCGGTACGTTTTGTGTGCGGTACACGGTCACTCAACCAACTTTTTTAATTTTTTCGCTATTATTTTTTTTATTTTTCTTAAATTGTTTATAAGCGAATATCGTACACTTTTTTTTCACCAAATATGTAGAATTAACGGCTCTACATATTGATATCAATATTGCTCCTTATTTTTTAAGAATAACCAACTTTTTTTAGCTCTCAATTTTTGCGGAATTTATAAAAACTATCATAACACATTTTCAAAACTCTATTTTCGAAATGAGAGTTATATCATTAGAAAGAGAATTAAATTCTCTTTCTATTAATGCAAAAAATAATATGCCTTTCTTGTTTCGTTTTCGAGAAAATTCCTAAAAACTACAAAAAAATACTTTTTTTTTGAAATTTTATAAAACTCATCTTATTGCAGGTGTTATAATGGATGAAAACAACAATTCAACTTCCAAAAAGATGAGAAAAGCAAACGCACGTATGCATAAGGCACGAGAGGCGTTACGAATAAAAAAATATCCAATGAAGCAAGAAAAAATTATAATTAATAAATAAGTATTTATTCAGGACATAATTTTTATTGAAGAAGAAAATAAATCCATGAAGCAAAAAATATGTTCTTTGAGTAGGGCCAATGAAGAGCTGAAAAGAGAATTAACAAGAGTTAAAGAAGAAAGCAAAGCATGTATTATTGAAAAAAATAATGGTATAATTACTATTCTCGGATAAATATGATTCTTAGATTGGTTATAGAAATTAGTTGTTTAAAGAATGAAATTGAAATGTTGACAAAAGAAAAGGATGAATGTAGAATAATGTATGAAGACGGAAAGAAGATCTTGATTGAAAAGGTGGAAAAATTGAAGAATAACCTAGCCATAGAGCGGCGAATGCATGATAAGAAAATAAAAACTATAAAGAAAGGTAATAATTGAAAAATATAAAAATTGTATAATAATTTAACTTATATGCCTTTTAAGAGAATGAAAAATTGAAGAAAGGCGCGATAAGAACACAGAGCACAATTATGCGATCCCGAAGATGGAGAAGGACACCCAGAAAATACATAAGACATCCGCGTAGCTCCCTATCCATTCCGGATGTCCTACAGATGAAGATATCCTGTCAATTATCGGAGAATCATTATAAGTGTTTAAGAAAGTTCCTAATCATGAAAAATTGCGGTAAACTACCTTCGTTGGTTTCCATATACCGCTGGTCAACGGATATGATTAAAAAGGCCGATATGATGACGGTTGCGAACAAGGCACGCGTACGGCTGGTTAAGTTTAATAACATTAAACTTATTTTTGACAGTCTTGTTTTAAACATGGTCGACTCAAAATGGAATGCAATTCCTAATGAGATAAATGTCGTGTGCGGTGGAGACGGAGGTGGCAACCCAGGATCATCCTGGACAAAAATAGGGTTTTTTATTGCCACGGACGTGCGAAGGGTCCAATCGCCACGCAACATCGCTGTTGTGGCTTCCTATGAGGGAAAGGAGAAGGCACCACTGATATACGAAGCTGGGAAAGACATGATACGCTTTTTCCGAGGTATTCAAGCCAATGACGGATATCATGTTCTTCGAAATATTGCTATAAAAGTAAATATTTTTGTCGTCGGTGACCTTAAGTTCCTTCCATTGCTGTTAGGGACACCTCATTCCTCTTCCGCACAGTTTTGTCCCATATGCCACGCCACACGTGACAACCACCATCAAGGCCCAGTCTTGGACGCTCGTTTCCGCGAAATTAATATTTCCGGGCTAGTTGTTCCACCGAAATTCATAGTTGTGCCGCCGTTGCATACGTTAATAGGACTTCTTAACACAATACTCCGAATTATAGTTGATGATGGAGAAGAAACGAAACTCCTAAAGCTGATTGAGAAGTGGTCTCTCAATCCTCAGAAACATATGAAATCATCGCTTCTTAATGGACAGGATGGGGAGAAATTCTTGAAACGGGTTGTAAAAATTGACGAGCTCTTTCTGCAAAAATATATGGGAGCATTCAACTCCCTTTATCGTCTCCAGAAATTTGCTGTTGCTCGTTATCTGGATGTTGATGAAATCGACAATATTGAGGTCGTGATTACCGATTTTTCGAACGAATGGAGAAAGGCAAACCTGCCGGCCATAAACAAGCTTCAGCTAATAGAAGCTCATTTGTCCAGGAATGATAGAGATTGGAAGAGACAAAAATAAGAATCTAATTTAATTTGCAATTAATATGAAATTTATCTTATCATTTCTATAAATTTATTAACAAGTCTTCAGCCTTTTCTAGGGAACAATCTGACCATAAAGCCACCTGAAAAAATTTACTGATAGATCAAAAGATAAATATAAAAATATACCTTTTTTGTTTCGACGTTGTAGATTATTGACTAAAGAAATCACAGAGCCTCCATACAAGTGGTATGTGGTCCATCCCGTCCCAGTGCTAATATTCTTCATATATACCTTCAACAATGTATCTAAAATTAAATTGATTTATAAAAAGTATAAATATGTTTGTAGTTTAAATGTTTTAAAAATTTTAATTATGGACTAATAATACTTTAAAACATTTATAAAGTATATAACAAACCTTTTGAACGCCTACATGTGTTCTTTTAGAAAACACGCACGTATCGATTGATCAGTCGAATAATGTTGTCACCTTCGTCTTGGTTGAGTGATTGTGGAAAATAGTGTTACGTTGCATATATTCATCCGTGCATGATGGGTGTATCTATCGCACTATACTCTAACTATATCACGTACCATGCAGCATGATATATTCCCACCAAACATACATCAAATCTAAAAAAAAGTAGTTAAATAGTTTTTAGGACTTATTACATTGAATTTCTCGAAAACGAAACAAGAAAGGCATATTATTTTTTGCATTAATAGAAAGAGAATTTAATTCTCTTTCTAATGATATAACTCTCATTTCGAAACTAGAGTTTTGAAAATGTGTTATGATAGTTTTTATAAATTCCGCAAAAATTGAGAGCTAAAAAAAGTTGGTTATTCTTAAAAAATAAGGAGCAATATTGATATCAATATGTAGAGCCGTTAATTCTACATATTTGGTGAAAAAAAAGTGTACGATATTCGCTTATAAACAATTTAAGATAAATAAAAAAAGATAATAGCGAAAAAATTAAAAAAGTTGGTTGAGTGACCGTGTACCGCACACAAAACGTACCGAATTACGACATTTTGCGAATGAAGGCGCAGTTGATGTTGAATCGATGTTGACAAAGAACAACAGATCAATGATAAAGGGAAAGTGTGAAGTTTGTAATACAACAAAGTGTAAGTTAATTTCAATGAAATCAACAATTAAAGGGGATGTTATTAAATCTAGGAAAATCGGAAATTGCTCCCGTCGGAAAATAAAATCCATTTCCGCAAAAGAAATCACGGATTATTACACCATAGAATTTAAAATACTTCCTCAAACTTCAACGGATTAATTAATTAAATCAAAGGAGGATGCGTAGCATACCTGGTAGAGGATTTGATTCACGAAAAATCTATGTTGGTTCGATTCCTTTGAGATCTTTGATATTTTAGTCTTTTTTATAAAAATGAGAAAAAAATCGACAGTTAAAATGAGATGGTGTAATAATCCGTGATTTCTTTTGCAGATATGCATTTTATTTTCCGACGGGAGCAATTTCCGTTTTTCCTAGATTTAATAACATCCCCAACGTGTGCAATTATTTATAATTTATACCTGCAATAATTTCAATTAAAGAATTTTAGAAACCCGAAAGTGACACGTATTGATATTCAACACAACAAATTAATAACAAAAACAACAATCATAACTGTTAGATTATATGAAACAATATAGCTGGAATTTGAAAAGTTTAGACTAATGAAGTCACCAAATGTTCTTTTCATTTCGACGAAGAAACCCGGGCAATAATCAAGTGTTTCATCGCCGAGCACTCCCGTGAAATTCCTTGAAATGCAACCATCACAGAACTTTTCACAACTTGGGCATATTATGATACCAGTTCGAACCCATTTATCAACATTCTGAAAAAATATCAAATAATGAATTCGCTTGTATTAATTTTATTCTATTACTCGATATACTTTAATTGTAGCACCTTCTTGGGGACACCAATAGAATTTGGTTTCATTGTTATATGTAATACCAATATGCAATTGATTATCTTCACATTTGTACTGAAAATGAATTCGATTTTTAAAGTTAAACAATGATGGAATACTTGATGACAACCAGCTCCAATGGTTTTGAATCCACGTATGTTTCCACAATTGTGATCCATCCAGCTTTGTTTATAATTTAAACAAATTGAAGACGCTCCGAATGACTCAAAAGTTGGTTTGTCTCGTTTATTGTTGTTTTCTGTTATTTCACAGCGAGAGTCGCTAGGATCGTGACCTTTTTTAAGGGTCCATTCGAATTCCTAGAATTTTTTTCCTAATTATACTAATTTTTGTTGAAAATTTTGTTGTTTTCCAATTTAAAAAAACTAAAATATAATGTGTCAAACCTGATAATAGGGACAATAATCCGCAAGCACATTTGATCCTCCATAGAATCGAGTAATGTTCACTGGAATATTATCAATTCTGGCAAAGTTGCGATATCTCCAATCAACTTTTCTTGAATACGGTATGAGATTACATACGCGCACAGAATCATGGTTATTCGAACATCTTAAAACAAAGCGTTTTATAAGGAATGTCTAGAGATTCGCAGCACCTTGTGGTCCCAATCGTTTCGATTCCATTGGATTTTGGCTCATCACAATATGGAGCAACGGATTGATTTCTGATTTATGTACGATTAATCATTGAGCTCTAATTTATATAATATATTTTACTTTTCACGCATTGTGTTGATCCATTCAGCACAACTCTTCATGACGAAATTGCAACCTAGCCCTTTTCCAAATTCAAATGTTTGTGCTTTACTGAAATAAAAGGTTTATATTGTTTTAATAAAATATATTCGGTTTTTGAGAAAGAAATTAAGAATTTTACTGTTACATAGCAGGTTAGAAATTATTCAGATGACACGCCAACTACAAAAGTTAAGCCGCTCACATTGGACGCAAATAAAACGAGCTCAAAAAGCGTGTTCAAATATAATATTTTAACGATGATTGTCATGGTTTCAGAGAGTTTAAAAAAAGGAAGCTATCTCACTAAGGTAGCCTATAGGGTACACGTGAACGTTGTAAGACAAGCGTACAAATAAGAAAATCATTATTTCCACCAGTAACCGCACTTTGACAATATAGACATATTGGTTATGCTTACTTTCATTGATTTCAATCTATTCAATATTCACAGTGAAAAAACACACCTGTAATCTGGCGTATACCACCCAGTATCTTCCAATATTGCCAAGGAAATTCGGGAAAAAACAGGATCCTGTGTGTGTGATCCGCACATAGCTTCATTCTGTATTAACAAGCCAATTAAATGAATCTTACAAACTCAAGCTACCTCAAATATCCTCTTCTCTAAATGTGCCATAGCGGTGCCGATTCCTCCCTGGTCTTCCAATTCGACTCCTTCTAGCTCATCGCAATCAAAATGACTGCGTGCCTCTCTTTTCGCGTTCTCTGTTACAAGCATTGTTACATTCCGGGTATACTGTAAACGCAGTTTTTTTTAAATCAAAAATGAATTTACAAACCGTTCCAGCTGGCAGCCACCAGTTTTTTCTCTCAATGATTTGTATTGTTGAGTCATCGGCCAGATATCTTCCTTTCTCGACACGCATAGGCAAATTTGTACGGGGATTCCTATGGCGAGGTTAAAGTGATAACTTTAGACTGGAATTAGACGATAAAACCTTTGCGTTCTTGGATTGCCGTTGGAATCGTGGTAAAAAGCCAGGAGAGATGGTGAAAAAGCCAAAGCGTGAATGATTTCGTGTATAAATGTGCTCAAAAGCATCTCACGGTGCCGGGCTGATGTTTTCAGTTTGTTTGGACAGACATTAATATAACCGGCAATTGGTCGATCCTTTTCACCTTGCTGACAGTGAGCAGCAAAGGCAATCATTGTTCGATCATTACATACTGTAGTTGAGTTATTTAAACTGATAAACAGTATGAAATGTGCAGCAGCGCCAGGTCCTCCTTGTTTTTCGACTATTTCGCCTTTTATCATACAATCCTTGAAAGTATCTCGTAGAAACTAAACAATATATTCACATACTGAAAGGTAAATGGATGGAATTTCATAATCTCCACACTTTGGAATAGTACAATGTTGTGAACATAACTTTCGCCCATTTTTATAATAAGAATCACAATTACTGAAATAATTTTTTGACTTATTTTTATATTTAGTTATTATATTACTGATTCAAATGAACTGATGGAGTGAGTGGTATCTTCAATGTGTTTTTGAAATATTCAATCGCTTCACCCATTACACCTCTCTGGAATATATATATTGTTTTAAAGTTTTTAACGAATTTTATACCAGAACAGTGACTTGTTCGGTGTCGAGTACATCAAGAGATCGGTTATTATAGTGAGGATGAATTTGAAAAGGATATAAAGCTCTTTTAACTCTGGAAGACTGGATATTTTCTTGTTGGAATCCCAGAATTACATCATCAATTGTAGGAGGCTGTAAAATTAAGTATTAAACCATATCAAATAAAATTTTTGAAAATTTTCGAAAATTTAGAATTTTTTTTCGCAGAACTGTATATATACACTGGTGTCCAAAAGTATGCGACACTCCCCACTAACTTTTATTACCGCTACGCTACAATACATTTTTCACAAACAGTGATGGTCCCAGCGATGAGACATCCTTCTATTTCTGATCATTAAATCTTTATTTGGCTCGAAAAATTCAAGTTTTTTGAAATAATTAGAGTATAAAAGGTTTGAAAACGTGTCTTAAACATAATATCACGAAATGGGTCCTTCTCTTCAGGAATGTGCAAAAATTGAAGGCATACGCCGACTTGGATAATCGATCGCGAAAATCACTGCGCATCTGAACCGATCACGTTAGGTTGTGAGTAATTATTTGAAGGAAAGACACCAATTCCCGGATGATCAAGGATTCTATCGACCAGAGATGATCGAACAATTGCGGAAAGCTTCAAATTCGACGCACCGGGACAAACCGTCCAAAAGTGTTTTCAGTTGTACAGTGATTTTACATCGGTTTCAGTAGAAACCAAAGTATGATTTACATAAAAGCAACTTCAATCTTATTCTTGACGTTGTTCTGGTTGCAATTGATTTATCATTAACATTTAAAGTTATACTATTTAGTTTTATATAGTATATTTGCTATCGATTGCCTATATGTTCATTTTTACAGGCAAACCGGCACGGGACCGACCGGTAAATTTACCTATTCCATTAACTCAAACGGGTCGGGTCGTCTCTGACTTACATGTATTAATGACTACGAATTCAACATTTTTTGAGCTGTTTAATATTCGTTGTCGATAGCCATATTTTGCCCGCACACAATAATCATTTCAATTTCAAGCTAGCTCCTAATATAGCTTTTTTAAAACGTACTTTTTGTTATTATTTCAAAATATTTTCCTTCCAGAACAATTATTTTTATTCAGTTTTTTTACTCACAACATTACTAATATTTTATTATTTATCTATTGTACAATTCAACTTTTGTTCAATCTTCAAATAAATATTGAAACATAAAAATTCAGTTTGTTTGTTAATAAAAGAATTGTCGTGGTGCAGGTTGTTGAAAAAGTAGATTTAAAGGCGCATTCTGAATAGTAAAAAGGTCTTGCTTGGGATCATGTCGATTTAATTTCCTATTTTTTTATTATATCGCTTTTCTTTTTTTCATCGCATTTTGTTTAATCATAATAAATTAGTTGTTAAATCAATACAATTATTATAATAATAGCAACATTTTCTGTGTAATTAATTATATTTAGAAAAATTATATGGAAAAAAGAAAAACCAAATGATAAACAAATTTGAAATTAAATGGACATGACTCCACGCGAGACCTTTTTATTATTCGGAATACACCTTTAAAACTGATTTTCAATAACCTGCACCACAACAATACCAAGAAACCAAGAAACACTATATGAGTCGAGAATTATTACCACTGTCTCTATAATATAAAACAACTTACGATGTGTATTGAAGACGTAACAAAATGTATGAGATAAGATATGAAAATATATATTGATAATGACATTTAAATAATGATTATTGGTAGAGGAATAATATACCTGAAATAAATTTCGATGATTTATTATAATTTTCATTAAAAGCTTGAAAATTAAATTGAGAAAATAAATAATAAATACAATATAGAGGAAATTTTAATGAGGTGTTTGCAATTAGCAAGGATTATTGACAATTTTAAATTTTTATATTATATAATTTAATAAATTGAAAAATTAGATTTAATATAACTTTTAGCACGTCAATTTATATACTAAAAATGAATTCTAGATTGTGATGATCTAAGCTAATGCTTTCGTTAATTTTTTTAATAAATTAAAGAGAATTTTATACATTTCTAGTTAGTTTACGTCAATTTCTAGTAATCTTACACAAATATCACAAATTTCTACGCAAATCTTCATTATACACGTTTAAATATTCAGATATAGTAGTTTTATTTTGGCGTGCTTGTCGAACTATTTTATCAAGAAAATTATCTTGGAAGAGAATTTATTCAATAATTTCGAGATCGTCTTGCACTTGAATTGGATTTTCGGGTGCAAATTTAAAGAACTTCAGTTTAAAGATTCAATTCAATAGATAAGGAATTTGGTATTTTAAGTGTTATGTTTGTAGGGAAGTTGTTGGTCGGTGATAAATAGAATTATCAACGGGACAGGATGAATAACTAATGACGCTATATACGAAAATGTTAACAGGACAAAAGAATTTTCAGAAATATATTTAAGCTCAACATTTACGTTAATATTTCAAAGTGACTAGTAAAGTGTGAAAATATTTACAGTTTACACGTTAAAGTGTGCAGGAAGTATTTACCAATTTAAAAATCGTAATTTTAAATTGTTGTGCGTCTTGTGGTATTTATTTGAACCCATTAACGACTTGCCGCAATCGGTCTGAAACTTTTAGAACCTTCTAGAGCATCGAGACTGTTCAAAGATAGATTCGGTTTTTTCGAGCTCAGTTTTAGTGAGAATGTGAATTACAAGGTTATCAGTAGAGGGATATTCCTAATTAAAGAGATCTTAAATTACGAATAATAATTATGATATAAAATCCATGGTAATATACTTTAGAACACAATGAAAAGTTAACAAGGTCAATGACATAAAAAAACAAAATATGTTTATAATAAAAGCACCATAAAATCTTTGAAGAAGAAATAAATAATATTTTCTAGAGCTTTAAAAAACAATCACATAAACATTACCAAAAAAATAAGATGGATGAGGAAAAAATACTAAAAACAAATGCTGGTCTCGTTGGGATGGCCACAAAGGACGTTTCCATCGGTTCATCTTCAATGTGTGTTATCTTTTTTTGAGATAACACAAATTGATCAGATACAAATGCACGCCAACTGGTATCATAATTAAATGAGCTGTCGTAATCAATGCTTTATTGTAAAAACGTAACAATTTTCCGAAACAATTAAAAATCGGAAAGTCGTAATTTCCAGTTGGTGTGCAAAAGAGGAAGAGGCGGAAACGTCCTTTGTGGCCGTCTAAACTAGACCATCATCTTTTTTTAAACTATTTTTCCTCTTCCATAAAGCACCGAATATAACTATGAAATCAGTCGACACTAAAGTGTTCCAGACAATACGGATCAGCGTAACAGAAAAAAACGCCATGACAAATAAAAGAAAAGATGTATATAAGGTTGACAAGATGAAAATGTTATAAATAAAAGTATTGTTTGGTCAAAAATAAATAGAAAGAGAATAGCTCAAGTGGATGATGATTGTAAGAGAGAAGAGCCTCGATTTTCGACCTTATTTGGGAAGCTTCTGCAGTTAAATAAGGTTGATTTTATTTAAAATTAAATGTGACGAGTTGATTTTTTATATGTATTGTCGTGGTGTAGGTTGATGAAAAATTAGGGGTAAAGGAGCACACCGGAAAAAAGATGGTCTCGCTTGGGCTGGTGTAGATTTAATTTGCAATTTGTTTATTATTTCGCTTTTTTTCATCACAATTTTGTTTCATTTTGTTTTCTCTTACTAAATTGGTTGTTAAATCAACAAAATAATTATTGTAATAAAATTTTTAGGTGTAATTTATTATATTTAGGATCGAAATAATAAACAAATTGCAAATTAAATCTACACCAGCCCAAGCGAGACCATCTTTTTTTCCAGTATGCTCCTTTACCCCTAATTTTTCATTAACCTACACCACGACAATAGATTATTATAATATCTATAAATATATATTAGGTTTTAATGTGTCAATTATATGAACAAATTTGAAATGTGTTACCACTCATCGTTAGACGCTATTACGCACAAATGACCTATAAATGGGAACATTGGATATAATCAATATTGCTGTATCAACAAATTTTATTTATTTTATTTAAATTCTATCGTGCCTTCTTAATATTTATCAATTTTATTCAGTAATATGGTGAAATTTTTAACTGTGATAAGTTGATAATATTATCCATAAATGATGTAAATGAATTATCAAATCCTTATAACCAAATTTAAATTTCCGGAACATGGAATACGGAATTCCATCCATCACTAGTATATACACAAGAACACCTTAATTAATCTGGGACTACTTTGAGAGTACGTAGCTCTAAAACCAAAATTCAAACTTAATCTAAATTAAAAATCAAAACTTATCAATAACATAAAAATCATTTATTCTTATTTTTGTTCGACACAGCCGCCTTTCTCAGAAATTCCTGCAGAAGACGTCGCGGATAACCGTCGAGCGTAGCAGCAGGTAGACATGTGAAAAGTTGTCCCATTCCTTATATAAAATTGCCGTAAGCACATAAAATTATTTCTGTCGGACGCCAAGTGCAATTAGTGATTCTCTAAATCGTCTCTTAAAGTTTTCGCGTATTTTGAGAAACAATTTAGACTAGTATTGCTTATAAACTATGTAAAAATATCAATATATTTCCAAAAAGTGAGATTTGAGTACGTTTTCTGAGCATATTTTTATTATCCCACCAGTTGGTTTTCTGTTTAAATCCACGTTTCTCTTTAATTCAGCGAGTTTTTAAATTGTTTATTTAATGGTATTAATTTATTTATTACTATAGGTAAAATACCCTATGTAACCGTTTTATTGGATTCCTCGACGCAGACGGTTATGTTTCGATCAGTAACTTTAATTTCGCGTGAACAACTGTGCCAAGAGAACTCAAACTACTATATAACTACTATACAAACATTCCATGCCAGCGACCCAGCAAATAAGCAAGAAATATCGGAAAATATTGAATAAATACATTTTAAAAATAGGAAGTCCTAATTGCAAAAATATACAATATAACATCGACTTTCAATCCATGTTCCACTAGCCTTGTATTATTTAATTATAAAATATCTTTTACAGTCACACGTATGCCATTAAAATTGCCTTGCAATAACGAAAGCGATCCAAAAGTAAAACTTCAATAAAATCTATTAATCGTGATTATAAAGCTTTCATTAAATATAACAATAAACGAATATTATTTAAGAAAAAGCTGGATTGCAAATTTTATTGCAGAGTGCATATGTCTATTGGGAGATTCAGTTATATAAAGATGTTGTTTTAAATAAATGCATAGTCGACAGAGAGTTCGTAAATATGCAGATATTTGAAACGTTTAAGTAATTTTAAGTTGCGAGCTATAAATTTAAATGTAAGAATGTTCACATTCATGTCGCTCCGTCCTTTTCCATTTTTTCTTAAATTTTAATAAATATTGATCTGGAATATGATATGATGTGGCATTTATAATCTATGTACCCGTGTCTATAGCCTAAATTGACGATACAAATTATGGAAAAGTGGGATTTAAGGCATCTCTCACTGTTACCAAATCTGCACATCTTACAAAAAGTGCTTAGAACAATTACATTTTAAAGCGTAACTTCTTCGAATTTGACTTAATGCGTTGTTTAGAATCGTGTGGAAATATTTATTAATCGGTGTTGTTTCATTTGTTTCATAGAATACAAAAAAAAAAAACAGACAACATCGAGAAAATAAAATTGATGATTATTTAGAATTTATTTTCATAAATTATATATCAAAAGTCATACTCGTTTAGATATTGCCGTGGTTTTAATACCAGTGCTGCCTCTTCTCGAAAGATACACACAATTAAAAATGTTTCTGTTCTAGAACAGTTTTTAAAGTCTTAAACAAATTACTAATTTCCGTCCATTTCTGCCACATAATTGTCATAACAAAAGCATATAACAAGCCAAAATGATAAAATAATTGGGAGAGAATTTCAATGGTTATTTCGGGTTCAAGGAAGACAATAATCTTTTCATCTGGTGAATCGGGAAAAGTGTGGAGACGAAGCCCTTTAAAATCCCATTTCAAAATTTAACTTTCTTACATTGAATATACTAGAAACATACACTTGTGTTCAACTGTATAAAGTATATTGGATTCAATATCATCTAAAATCTATAAATCCAAAAATAATGATAGTCTGCATTAGCTAAACACACTAATGCATTAGTGTGTTTCTACAGTAATTAATCGAAAAAATAGGTGCCCAATTATTTTCTGGAAGACCGAAGCTGATATGAAGTAGAGAAAACAACTTAGTTGTCAGGAAAGTTTCAAACTCAATGTCGTCAGCCGGCTACTACAATATGAACCTATTATCATCGCCAGACAATGCTGCCGCTCACTTTCAAGAACAACTTTTTGTTAATTATGGAAAAACAAAGCCAAGTTAAAGTATTAACCAGAGATGGGCTGGATGGGAGTTTTCAATTATTGCAAATTCGGCATCCGTAATGAGTGAAAAAATCAAAAAAAAGAGTCAAAAAATGACAGGATATCGGAACACGGATTATTACAGTACTACGCCCTTCTCTGTTATTTTTACCTTAAGTGGAGCATTTTACTGGTGAATCCGAACGCGTCCGCCGCGAACTAAACACGCTTTGTTCACTAGAGAAATCTTAAAAACATCGATTTTAAGTATTCAGAAGCGGGCTAAGAGAGAAGAAATATGTTTACTGTATACAAAATAGTTGAAACATTTAAGCCTACCGTAAATGTTTTTTTTTTTAATTCCAAAATTGATTGAAAAATCCTTTTATTTAAATTTTAATGATCTTGGCTCTAATGAGCTTGAAAAATGTTTCGTTTTTATATCATTATACTTTAATTTAGCTTCATATTTTATTACCATTAACGCGAGGAAGCTTGGACTGCCAAAATTTGAATAATTCTTATTAAAATTTTTCGTCCGTCGCCGAAGCACGTTCGCATTCACCAGTGTTTAAAACCAAAAATTAATTTGTCTATATTATCGATGCTTTTTTTAGTTTTTGCAAAAACCGTTTTCATCGATTATTCCGTAAAAGACTACGTAGTACGTTCAATCATTTACATCTATCGATGCATCGAATAATGCTTATACATTTTTCTTAATCAATGATAACTACAATCCGAACTTACCTGGTGCCTTTTGTTTAGCATAAATCACAATATTTTTTTTTTGTTTTTTTTTCATAAAATTTCATACAAATATTGATAAGAAAACAGATATTTTAAGTATTATTGAATTATTATTAAGATTTTTACTTGTGAACAAAGCTTTCAATATTGATTTTAACATATAATTTTGCCGTTTATTTAGTTGTTTTAGGGATAATTATTGAAAAATAAAACTAATAAATTGTTAAAATTGCTTAAAATCAGTAACGTGTTGGTAGCGAAGTTTTGAGTTTCTATATAATGTATTTCAGTTTGTATGGAGCAGTCCAAAGTAGCAAAAGCTCAAGAACATGAACAGGAAAAAAGGAAAAAACTGATTGAGAGTTTGCCGCGTTTGCCCAAACCGAATAACACAAATAATACAATAATATATGAGGTTTAAATTATTATTAAATTGTAAATATAGTTAAAAATATAGGATGAAGATGATGTTAAGATTGATGTGTCTTCAGTAATATTTTGCGACGATAAAATAATGGAAGGATGCTTACGGACAATGTGCACATTAGTTTGTAAAGCTGATGATATGGTTGCAGATGCTAGGGAAAATTACTTTCCCCCTTTATTATTGTACGCAGAAACAAGTTTGATGCTATAAATATGACATAATTCTTTAAATTATATTTTTAGATTCCAGGCTTCCAGATGCGGATGTTTTTGCAGTAGAAACTGTTACTTCATTTATTCGGTTTTATGGAGAGTTAGCTGATTTTTGTTCGAAGGCTTTTGATTTATTCCACAATGTTTTACATCAAATGTCATTCATTCGTCAATTGGAGTGAGATTTAGATTAGTTTAAAAATAAAACTTGAATTTAGAAGTAATATTTTTCCTGTTTCTAAGCGATTAAAGTTCACAAGAGTTTGGAGATCTATGGGTGATTTACTTGCTATTTTTATTCAATTAGATGAAATATTACGTAGTCGAAAAATTATTAGGAAACATCTCCATATCAATATGAGGTATTTTTTCTAATTTAATGAAATCTAATAATAATAATTTAGGTCTATTTTAAAAGCAATCAGCGAAAACGAAATTCATAAGTTTTCACCACCTGAAGTTCTTGAGGACGGAAAAGAAGTTCTAGTTGAGCTTGACCGTGATATTCTTAGCGGTCATTTATTTCGAGTAATTTTTTAAATATTATTTTTCTATTATAGCTTACCAATGGAAATTATCTAAAAAATTCGATCAGTTCCCCATATTTGAATTCTATTTTTAGCAAAATTAAAAAAAAAAAACTATACCCGCCGATTATTAATTAATTTCTGTATTATTTTTTCTAATTAAGTAATATCCCTCATGAGAAATTAAGCGCTATGTGATAATTACAATGATGTTTTTCTTTAAAGTTTGACTATCGAGAAACGATATAGTAAACTGTTTTAAACAAGTTATCTTCTAATTCAGAATATTTATGAAAGAGCATTGGGTGATCTGGATGAGAGTTCCGACTTTGCCAATGACATGGCTACCGCAATAAATGATTTGTTTGAAAAATGGGATAAGTGTGCAGGTTAGTTTACGATATAGTTTTATAATCTTTTTATTGTTTTAGATGATAATCTAATAGATCGGAAAATGTTACTATCAATTTGCTCGCTCACTGTATATTACTATCACCATTTCGCCAATTTTTGCAATAAAAATATTGTTAAAAAGATTTTTACTGTACATAAAAAGGCTAGTATTATAAATCAATATTTAAAATTTTATGTAAATTCAGATTTTGGTGTTTAATTTACTTGGCGATATTCTTTTTTATCCTTGCGAGTTTTTGTATCGAGAAATTGGTGATACTTCGATATTGGACAAAAAGATTCAGGCGGCTTTAAAAAAACAAAAGTATAGTTTTCTTAATTTTTTATAGTGTCCCTCTAATTTTTAAAAATTTTAACATTTTTAGGGATTGGATAAGTGATGAGGTAAACGTTGAAAAGTTGGTATGTGAGCTAATTGAACAATCATTGTTGATCGAACCATGGGCGGATAAAGTTATACTTAACATTAAGTAATTTAATATTAAAGACTTTATTAATATATGTAAAATTTTAAGTGAAAGGAAGTCAAATAAGCAAGTTAACCTAGCAAAACTCTACTTGGACCTAGCCGATTTGTTCTTGCAAGGGATTCAAAAATCCGAGTCGATGAATCGTTTATTGAAGACGTTACTTTCTGTGTTTGCTGCTGAATCGAATTCAACTATAAAAATGACCAAACGAATAACTTATGTTCTAAATGATGTCATAATTGCTATAAAGGTCTGTTTCCTTTTGATATTGTACAAATATTTGATATTTTTAGAAAATATCTCAAGTTTTTAACAAATATTGGAGACTTTTCCTGGAAGCCACAAAATTAGCCAGTCAACAATGGCGGTGCCACGCTGTTAAATATATTGAAAACGCAAGGAATGGCTTAAAGTTTGTATATTTTTGAATATTAGTTAACTTCTTTTCTTAAGTGACGGTTCGGTAGAGCGGAAGGTTGTAGTTTGCACCAATAGTGCCTTGGCGGTGGCTAGGAACGCTGTTCTATCAACGGGTTGGTTTTTTATCATACATAATTTAGCATATTATTAGTGTTTTTAAACAATTCCTGAATTATTATACATTGTTTATAACATATTTTTTGTCTTTCGTTTTAAGTTATCTTTCAGCAACTAATGAACGTCTCAAAATTTTGCTGCTAGCAATTGATTTTGGAAACCTTGAGGTTTATCATTTTTCATTTAATAGAAAACCATTATCTCATTTATAGGGATACCTATCGAAAAGTGATATTAAACAATTCAATATTATTATTAATCGAATTGAAAATTTGCGTTCTTGTAGAAAGCTTGCAATGAGGTATGTCTTATTTTTTTAGTACTCTGTTTTTCACGTTATAAGGAAGCGTTTTGTTTTTTTTATTCTAAAGATTTGAACCTTGGTCAAGGAATAAGGTCATTAAATATGTTTTTTAGAGTAACCAATTGCTCGTTTCTTCTCCATTTCTTACCGCTAGTTGATTTATTTTGGAAGCATTTATTCAAGAGAAAACCTAGCATTGGAGATATTGAACGATATTGTTGTGCAATAAGTGATGTTGCACAAATGTGTACAAAAGCGAAACATGCTTGCCCAACTCAAGATAAATCTATTAAAGATATATTCCTGATGGAAGTTTTCACCATGATTAAAACGGTATTTATGAACCTGTGCTACGTGAAACAGTAATTGTCTTTCAGAATGTTTTGTCGCCATTATGCTGCTCAATTGAAAATGATTTGAGAATATTAACACATCCTCACCTCACAATTGATGAAAGAGACCGTTTGACAGAAGTTGATTCGAAGTTTATTAAAACATTATTAAAAAAGGATGATCTGAAGATCTTTGACATGTTAATCGATTTTAAAGGTTTTTATTATGACTCAATATTTGAATTTTGTTTTAAATTTTAGGTTTTGTTTCAAGTTATCTTGAGAAAACATTTTATAACTTGTCGGTGATTGCATCATCGGATTGTCAGACATATGTGAAAATGGCTGACATGGCGAAACAAAAGTACATTTGTCTATATTTTAACGAGATTAATTCTACGAAATTTATTAGGTATAACTTGAAATTGATTGCTGGTGATTTCTTACGTGGTGATATTGAACAACCGTGTGATATAATGGAAATGACGGAAAATTTGAATTCGTTTGTGTGTAATTTTAATTTTAGTTTGTATAAACAGGTATTATTCAGCTCAAATGGTTTCGTAATTTCTTGTATTTAGATGTTTATGGAGAAGCAATCTCATAGTCGTCGATTGGCGGTTGTATCTCAAGATGATTTTACAAAAGCGTGTAAGAAATATGGTCTCGGTCTTCTTCCGACGTGTATAAATTCCGCTTATAAGGTTTGATCATTACATAAAATATCAATAACAAAATATGTTTAGCTACTTGTTAAAAAGATAAACATGTTTTATCAATTCATGAATGATGTTCATGTTCGAGCACAAGCGCAACTTGCTCTGAGACAATATTTAGACGAAAAAAAAGTTTTTTATCTTTTTTTAAATTAATAGAAAGAAAATTTTACAGTATACAATGAATGATGCTGATAAGTTGGCGAAGAATATTGCAAGAGTTGGATCTAGTTTAATGTCGCAGGGCAAGAGAGCAGGTACAAGCGTTTCTAGCAATGATGAGGAGTATCGGGGTACGCCTCTGGATAAATTCCGAATCCTTATAACCCAGGTTAGTTGATTTATTTTGCAATTATTTTTTCTGTATTTCTTTAAAAATTTGATAATGAACTTTTCATGTATTGAATAAACTATAATTGATATATTCTTTTAGATTGGTAATATACTCAGCTATACAAGGTCTGTCAATTTGGCTTCAAATAGGGTGTCTGATACAATTGGACGAAACTACTCATCTGATTTACAATCACTGATTGATGAAATCCGAATGAGCACTTTAGATGAATCTGATGGTAAAAGGATCTAATTAATAAGAAAAAAATCCTTATTTAGACGTTAACGACGGCGATAAAGAGTTTGAACAATTCAAATCTTATTTTACAGAGGTTTTAGAATACAAAAAGAATGATTATTCGCAGGTTATTTGAATTTATCTGTAGTATTTATATGAATAATATTGGTTGTTTAGCTGTTTCTACCAGTATTTCATGAACTTTTTTCGAGGAAAGCTGACAAATTGGAAAATTCAGAGGAAATGTAAGTGTAAAATTTGTGAATATAACCTCAATTGAAATTGTCGGACAGTTTTTTGATATTATATGTATTTACTTGTTAAATAGAAAAGTTCATAAGCAAGCTTGATGTTATTCATAATTTAATTATTAAAATCAGACATTTATCTCGGGCTCATGTTGTAGTGTATTACCTATTTATATTATTCCGATTATTTCATTTGGGTTGTGAAAATTTTTATAATCCTCTTTGAAAAAATTTATTTAGAAACGATAATCGTTTTCTTTCTGTGTTTTTCATGCTAGTACCATCTCTTACACTTTCGCATGCTGATCATATGTTGATTTGTCGTAATAGACTTAAACGTTCCATTACGATGGATACTGGAAAAGAGTTGACAGTTTTCGATGACGGTTTTTCTATCGGTAAGTCATTTAGAAGGAATGGATATATATATATATATATAATTTAGGAATTTCTTTCATGTTATCTGTTCTTGACATTTGGCCGCAATTCGAGGATTTAGATTGGTTTAGCACTCTTGGAAAGTAGGTCCATAGATATGACTGTTCTAAGGGAATTTGTATTATAGCGAGCTCAATGAAGATTATGAGGAGACGAAGAAGAATGTTAAAACCAGTCAAGGAGCGCAATTGAAGATTGAACGTTTGGATAGTTTGAAAGAGGTTTGATTCAGTTGTTTAAATATCATTAACAAAAAAATTTGTTGAAAACATGATAAATTTCGTTGATCTTTCTTCTAAACCACAACTTCGGGGTGCAATGACGCATCCTTGAGTTTTCTTGTTTGAAATTTTATATATAATATTGATAGGTGGAATGTAAAATTTTCACAACTTTTTCACAAACTAATGATTATTTACGTTTTATTACTAAACTGTTTTTTCAGGAGTTTAATCATATGTACTATACCATTAACTCTTCAAAACTATTCTTCTTAATGGATGACATCCATGATATTTATAAGAAGGTGGATGACCAAGGGGAAGTTAAGGAAAATAATCAGGAATGATTTATTTTTGTTCCAAGTTTTATGATTATCGGGGCTATCTGTTTCACTATGTGAAGTATTATTGTAATTCTGTTTTCAGTAACATCTGACCTCTTTCTAAATTTCTTTTTTGTAAATAAAGACACGTAATATTTAGTCTAGTGCTCATGACGTCCTGAAAACATGAATTGGCTTATTTGTAGAATTGACCATCTATTCATTTTTTTCATTGTAACCAGGTCGATATTTGTACTGGCCCTATTTGTTTTATTTATTTTTATAAGTTTGGTTTTGTTTGATTGTATTTTATGTTATATAGGGTTTCATTGAAGACGTGAAATAATGTTCATTTATTAATAATTTCTCCGTATTTCATCATTTCTTTTATATTTCTTTAATAATTTTTAGTTCAAATCGGATTGGTTATTTTTATTTTTCATTTTGATATTAAAATTGAAAATATCAATTCCTCACAATTTCACAATATATATTCACCTTTTGACTCTCGCAACATTCTAGCCATTTATATAGATAGTTATTGTAGTCATCAACAGGACGGTGTATTCTCTTTAATATAGTTGTGAATATTTTACCTTTACTGTGCATTGTATTATAAATGTGGCCTTTATTGTTATAGTAATAGTGTTATGAAATAAATTTGTTGAATCTAATGAGGATTTTTTAAAATTTTTAGATTAAAATTCAGCTTATTTATTTATAATTTTGTAAGATTGTTTGATGTGAGTTTTCTTTAGTATTATCATGGCTCTTTATCTGAATCGCGCCGTGTCAATGCTCAGGTTTTATAAGGATTATGCGGTTTCTGGTGTGTCATACATGGTTCAGTCTAAGGGGCATAAGTATGTTTTAAAACATTTGTTGATTTGTTTGTTTGTGAACGATAATATGTCTTGTTTTGTTGACAGCAAAATGGACGATAAGAGTTGCAGGAGGAAATTCCGTTTTAATGTTGAGGCGAGAATTGACAATAAGGTCAATCAATGAATTCTCTGCTTGTTTAACTATGTCGCTTGTTAAAAAGATTTTACGCATTATTTGATATTATTATTTCTGCAAATTAGAATTGTTTCTAATTTAAGAATTTCTATTTGTGGTTTCATTATAGAACGATTATTTTAGGCTGTATTTAAAGTTGTTGTACTTTTAACACCTAACTAGGCGAAGCCACCGCGTTGCTTCAATACATTTTTATAAGCCTGGAACAGAATTTTAAACCTTTCTCTCACCAAAAGAGCAAGCGACATGTTTCAGGAAAAAAATCTTTCAGGAAATCACATAATCTACTGAAACAGTCGATTAACAAATTTTTTAGCACGTATTCCAGCCATCTGTACACAGCAAAGATGGGCGGAATGACAGTTTTTGAATTTCCGACTTTGGAATGGAAAAATGACCGGAATTCCGCCCATTTCTGGCACACATCCACGATAATATATGTTATTTAATTTTACTAGTAATATTATCAAAATATTTAAAAATTATGTATGTTTAAAATGACTAGAAAATATTTGATAGAATTATAATTATATCAGCTCGTTGCTCTACATTATACCAGAAAGCCAGACCTAATGAAAATTAAATTAGAATATAGAATTGAAATATTAAAAAAAATTACCCACAATAAATTACCCACAATTTTAATGAAAAAAAGATACACAATTAACTCTCCTTTAAACGACTCAGAATTATTGCTTTTTAAAATTTCCCATTGGTATACCATTCCGTAATACAAAAGTTCAGAATCTAGATTAAAGCTTTAAAAAGTTTTTCATGAGTTTAAATAAAAAAAATAACGCATTATTTGATGGACGGAATAATATTAGACGACGTATATTTCACAATCCATGAAGTCTCATTTGGATGTATATCAGAGATGGGTGGAGTTCCGTATTCCGGCCATATTACGAATTCCGGATTCCGAAATAACGTTTCTATGAAAATCGGATTTTCGAATTTGTAAGAATACACCAATCTAATATATTCAAAAAAATATTAACATGTTTAGAGATCTTAACAAAATCTGACTAAAATTTCATATAATTCTGGCGTATCAATTTATTACACACGGTTTTTGCAAAAACTTAATTTTCATTTGGCGCGCATCAAAATATGTCTTCGTTTTTGTCGTTCAGAACCGATGCTTATGATCGGTTCTGTTATCATTACTCGCATAATAATTGAAGAATTAATTTGGTTAATTTATTAAAATTTGCAGATAATTTTTTTGAATCGAATTAAATAATTTAGATCGATGCCGAGCTTGGTGAAATTAGAGCCAGTTGAAAAGTACTCGCCAGCCGTGACTAGGATACTCGGGCATAATCCAGGACCATTCACACTACAAGGAACCAATACTTATCTTCTGGGAACGGGAAAAAAGTTGAAAAGAATTGGTATTTAAATGTCATGATTTTTGGGTTAAAGGAAGATACTTGTTGACACTGGCGAGCCAAATATCCCAAATTATATAGATTGTCTCAAAAATGTAATAAAAGATGATGAGATCGAATATATTGTTATAACACATTGGCATCATGATCATGTTGGAGGGATCGATGATGTTTTGTCAACTATATTGAATGGAAAAAAGGTTAGTATTCGTCTTTCTTTTTCGTTATTTTTATGAGGAGCTTGTACTATTTGATTAACTGTTTTCACGTTATAAATGCATTTTAAGATTTGGAATAGTGAACCAATAATGACTAGTTCAACATTTATATTTGAGTAGAGATTGGTACTGGTAGAAAACCTCTGGAATTTTTTATCACGCCAAACGTTTGTCTATTTCTGAGTGGCAATGATAATCTCTAACGTTGTTCAATCGAAAAATGTGAAATGTTGGATAAATGTTTTACATTGAAACAATTTAATTTTAATTCAAGTCTGTCTGTTTCTCGATGTTTTATCTGAATTATGTTAAAGGTTTTAATTATGATTTCAATGTTAAGTTTAAAATTACTTCGGCATTTATTTTTTCCTTTGAGCTTTTATTCATATGCACTATTCTATTCGGAAAGACTATTAACCAGCGATTTTTCTAATATTGCATCTTAATCCCGGCCAGTGTGCTGAATGTAATAAAAGTGAATTTTATAAAAATTTGCAGGTTCCAATTTATAAATTTAAACGAGACGCGGATGAAGGAAAAGAAAGATTTCAATATGTTGATGATGGATTTACCTTGAAAGTCGATGGAGCTACTGTAAAGTTAGCTGCTTTTTCCTAGTAGCCATGTGGGATTTTCTTTTTCAGGTTTGTTCACACACCTGGTCACACGGCGGATCATTTTGCATTGTGGCTCGAGGAAGAACAATCTTTATTCAGGTTGCTGAGTGTTGTAATTTCATGTAAATGAACAATGTTAAGCGGTGATTGCATTTTGGGAGAGGGAACAACTGTATTCGAAGATCTGTTTGATTTCATGCAAAGTTTGGAGAAGATTAAAAATATGAAACCGAAAAGGATTTATCCTGGTGATTTTTATGCTAGTAATTACTTATATAAATATGTAATTTAGGTCATGGTCCGCTGATTGAGAAGACCGATGAGAAGATTGATGAATATATTGAACATCGAATGAAGCGTGAACGTGAGATTGTTGCGGTTTTAAAAGATAATAACGAAATATCGAGTATGGATATAACGAATCAAGTCTATAATGAATCGCCATGGGCTGTTAGAATAGCAGCGCTCAACAATGTGAAGCTCGTCTTGAACAAATTGATCAAACAAGGAGTTGTAGAAAACGTTGCATTTGAAATGTATAAATATAATGGCAATTAATTTGGTTCTTAAAGAACTATTGAAGAGATTTTATTTATTTTTATATGTGAAAATTTAACATTTAATTATCAATAAATTTTTGAGCTAACAGTACCCGTTTCATACTAATTATAAATAGAAGAAAACATTGTTCATAAAACCCTTATTATGTCTGATTGGATTGAATCATCTTGAGCAATTTTGGTGAATAAGTAAAACTCAATTGCATTTCGGCTACGTGCTCCCCATTGACATCGAGAACTGAAATTTAAAGTTTAGATCTTGTATTAGTAATATTTAATTATGGTACCCCCTTTACATGTTTCACGTACTATTATAAATTCTAACGTGTTTTTCTCGTAACTTAATCAGCTTTGTTTTAAAATATCTAAAATTCTAGGCATTTCTTTAAAATTTAAAAATTTGAAATATATCTGAGCTCATGTAATTACAAATTCTCTTGCCGTGCAACTATAAAACTATAACCAAAAGTAAGTAAAACTTACAATCGATTGTAGTTGCTTGATTGTCTGCATTATTGCGATACAAGACCAATTGAGCCACAGCCACCTCTTCATCTGGATTCAACGTAATCAATGTGAAATCCACTCGATTCCTATTATCAATCCATTGCTCCAACAGAGCAATTTGTCGATTGGTTAATTGGTATTCTTTTCGATATTGTATATTAACGCGATCTTCTGAGGTTCTTGGTAATAAAAACGGTTCGCATTTGGATGAATCGGTGGGAAAATCAAGTAAAGTCCAGTCAATGAAGGCTCGCACGCCGTCAAAGTATTTCATAAGTAATCGTGAGTATTGCACAATTGTGAAATGCTCAATTCGTACGGTTATCGCCATATCAGTGTTGATCTTTTCCGAATCTGGGGGTGTCGGCTGACGAGTAAGCTTTATAACCCCATGTCCTTCGTATTTGGGAAGAGCCACTGGTGGGCGCTCGGCGCCACGTCGTGGAGAGGACGTGGAGGATGTGTCGGAAGCTGAAAATTGTTAGATTAGTTTTGACGAAGTTATCAGGTGTTGTATACGAGGAATTGAGGTATGTAGCGGATCTTTGAACACAATGGAACGAGTGTTGCCGTTGGTATTGCCCTGCTCGCTTAAACTTCGACGCGGCTTCGCAATGGGTGGAAGCACACCGAGAATGCTATTGTCAGTTTGATGAGTTGGTGTAGGCACTTCTTCGTCGGCATTGTCTGTAGAGAAGAAGTTATAAATTAGATTAATTATGTTGAACATCATCGTTAATATTTATTAAGATTCATTACTTTAGAAAATAAGAAATGATTTGGTTAAAATAATTTCGGTGAACGCAATTCGAGTTTAAACTTGCACGCGTCATAAAATTCATTTTAATTTCGAATTTTGATGATTACCAAGTTGAAAGCAGTTTTGACGGATTTAATAGAAGAAAGAGTCAGTTATTTTATATTAAAATTATTTTAAAATGTATATTTTGGGTTTAGCTGATATTTTTTAATATTATACAGTATCTAATAGGCTTTTTTAAAAACGAGAACGGAGCGTTTAAGAATAAATATTATTGCCAATTATTGTTTATTGTTTTTATTAAAAATATTCTACACTCTTTAAATTTAAACCGAAGCCAGATCAAACTATTGAATAATTTTTTAGATTAGAAGGTGACTTATAAAAATACAAGAAAAGTGTGCTGGAATTTATACGTGTAAATTTATAACTCATTGAAGCATTGAAGTAATATTGAAGTATTTAAAAAAGTTAACTTTGATATGGCGTCCAATAAACATATTAAAGAATGTTTTTATTTTCATTATGACTAACTTTATTTTCTTGTTGAACAAACATTTCACTCCAAATTTTATGCATACCATATGGTAATAGAACGAGCTCAATAAGCATACTCAAATATAAATTTTTAGAAAGATATTAATATTTTTAGATAGTTTAAGACAAGCTTAATTAAATTCTAACAAAAAACTTTTTTGTTATAAAGACGTAAAAAATTCTACACACGTTTAAAAAATCGTAAATTCGCTGTTTCGATTTGGTGTGCACATTTCAACACATTTCCCGAGATCGGTGCCTAATGGAAGAAGAAACAAATAAGAAAATAATGATGGTCTCGTTTGGACGGCAAAAGACTTCACACCAATTGCAAACTCAGCCTTTTTTATTTATTATTTTTATTTTCAATATTTTATTTATCAGTTAACGTTTCATTCTGCAGAAATTCTGATGAATTAATGAAAAGAAAGTCTTAGTACCTCACTTAATGGATCAGAAGAATCTTCATCGTCAATACAAGTGATTTGTAAATATTGAAAATAAATTTAAAAGGTTGAGTTTGCAATTGGTGCGAAGTCTTTTGCAATGCGGCGCGGTTTCGTGGCAGTGGAGTGTCTACGTATAATTTTAACTTTCTAGTTAAAATAATACGTTAACTTGGTAACAAGAGGATATTTAAATTTTGAGTATTATTAGAATCAAAATGATTCAAGGATTCTAATTATATAGGAACGAAAAATTTTCAACTTATTTAATAAAGATGAAGAATCGATTATTTTTTGAGCTTTGTCCCGCTTGAGAATCATTGTAAGAGGTTTTGTTTTAAAGTTTTTATAATTATATAGCACGTCACCCGCAAATGTCGATTTTTCGAAATTTAATTAAGTTTTATTGATTGCAGAGGGGGTCTTTCTTTAACAGTTCTCACTCAATTATATTAGATCAAACAATCCATATAACATCAATTTTAGAAGAAAATTAAGATCTAATAAATTAAATAACAGAGGAACTTTTCTAGAGGGGGATGCGTGATATAGAATTATCGTCTGAATTCTGTGATTATTATCTAAAAAAAGTTAAAAATTATGACTTTAGCGCCATTAAAAATCTTCCAAACTTTGATAAATTGAACAGCTCTCTAGAAATTTGTTATCAACATATTATCAAATCCAAATGTAACTAACTACTAATTTCAGTGGTTGGAGTGGATATGCTTGATGACCGGCTCGACTCGTTCGGGACTGGTGTGCCATCCCTTGCGTCATTTTCACTTTGGCCCGATTTTGCGGAGATCACTTCTAAGCTGAAACCGAATTCCCATTTTTATTGTCATTATTTGAATTACTCTTCGTCGTCGTTGTTCTCATTGGTTATTTCAAACTCCTCTTCATATGAAAATTCATGTACAGATGGTATCGATTTGACAGTTGGACTGAATGCGTCTTGCGATGAAGATGGAGAAAACTCGGGCCTATAGATCGGTACGGAAGAGGTGCGCACGATTGTTGTTGGCCGTGGGGCTGGAGTCGGTTCTTTCTCTTGTTCAGCTTCATTAATTTGTTCTTGCTCTTCTATTGGATCGTCAATTGGATCTTGCGTTTCTTCAAATTCCTCAGCAACTGGTGTCACATCAAATTGCTTGGAAATTTTTCTTTGTGGTATCAATTCTTGTTTTATTTCTTCATCATTTTTTGTATCATATTGTACTTGTGGCCGTTTTTGTATTAATTCATCTACCATTGATTGTCTAGCAACTATTGCAGGTTTTTCATGTTTCCACATAAGGCAAATATCTAACGAGTACCTACTTTCCTCATTATCTACCTACAAGAACATTAAATTAGCATAATCTCAAATTTCATTATTACGGTGTTCATTAAAAATGTGCCTTTAATCGATCCACCAGGTTTAAGAAGTGGTGCCAATGGAAGATGAAGCGTCGACAGTACTCCGTCAGACTTTGGGATATTTTCAATGAGATAGAAACTGATGTTCTAAATAACATTTAATTATAATGTTAAAATAAAATGAGGCAAACTGTAGTTTGTAGCAATTCTCGAGCAGAATCGTCATTTGGAATGGAATATTCACGCTTTGATTGGATTTCAGCAGATGTTGAAAACTCGGTGAAATATGGTGACATAGTGAGCATTTCGTAGACGATACAGAACTCTTAAATTTTGATGAATTTATACTGAATGGAGTCATCTAACCTCTATGATGCGTGCCATTTTCGAAGCCTTGAACCCGGTTTACCATAATCACCAGAGAATCATAGAAATCATTGCATGAGCTCTTATCTTCTTTTTCATTTTTTGTTGGTAGAATAGATTGAGCCAAATCACTCTTCTAAAATATTAAATGAAAAATTTTTTGTAATCTGGTTTATGATTTTACCTTAAACTTTTGAAATGATTCAGAAAAGTGTCGAGACGTTTCAATCTCGTATCGAATCAAGCACAACTCGTCACCATTGGAAATTGATCGAATTGAAATTTCAGAACAAAATCTAAAAAGTTATTATTAATTTAATAGCCGCACGCCAACTGAAATGGTAATAAGGGGAACAGTAAAAGTTCTCGATTTTAACTTTTTGGAAATATATTCATATTTTTGGATAGTTTAAGGAAAGCGTAGTTAAAAACAATAAAAAATTTATGTATTTATTATTACAGTAATTACTGTTACTACAATAACCACGCCACGATCATAAATCTACAAGACAATCCAAAATGCGGAATGATCACCTAAATTTATTATTGCACATAAATTAGAAAACAAGCTAAAATGACCATAAAGGGAGACTATTTTGGTCTCGTTTAGGAAATAAGAGATCAGTGTCGATTTAATTAAAAAGTAATTATCCGTTTCATTATTTCTTCTTAAGTTGGTTGTTACTGCACGTCACGGTCACATCTCTACGCGGCAATGCAAAATGCGGCTATTAAAGGGCATTAATTATACACTGGTGTCCAAAAGTTTGCGACCCCCCACTAACTAGCCGTTTCGTATATTACATTACTTTAGTACTACAGTTGAAATGAGTTGTATCAGTGGATTCCCTTGATTCCCCGTCATGACATCAATGTGATCACCACTGTTTGTGGAAAATGTACTGAAAACCAATTTTGATGAAATTTTATGGAAATAGGTTTTTCATGACGGGGAGTCCACTTGTACAACTCATTTCAACTGTAGTCCTACAGTAATATACGAAATAGCTGGTCGGTGGAGGGTCGAAAACTTTTGGACACCAGTATATAATTAATACCCTTATCGGTAATGTATACGAAAATAACAATCGATGCCGCATTTTGAATTGCTACGTAGAGTTGTGACCGTGACGTGCAGTAACAACCAATTTATGAATAAAAAATAATGAAACGGATAATTACTTTTTAATTAAATCGACACCGCTCTCTTGTTTCCTAAACGAGACCAAAACAGTCTCACTTTACAGTCATTTGAGCTTTTTTTCTCATTTATTAACACCTGACAATATGCTTTGATGATAATTCCATTTTCATAATATTTTAGATGTTACCGGTTTTTATTCATTTGCTACGTATTGCGTGATATTCTCGCGCCGTTATCCCAACCTAGATCTTGACGTGTAATTCCTGTAACTTTTCTTACAAAGAAAAGTGTTTTTCCTTATACTCAAAATATGTTAATAAAATGTTTTAAACGATAAATAATGCAAATTTTGATTCGGAAATTAAAAAATGTTCAATTTCCTATTTTCTGGAATCCATATTAAATAATTATAAAGAATAGTTATATTAGATATTAATGCACGTTTAATATTGATGTTTTTACTTCAATAAATGACTGAAAATATTTATACTTCAGTCCCAAATATTCTGAAAATAAAAGTTTTCTTGTTATAATCACCCAGATTTGAAAATAAGATATTTAGATTATAATGCTATTTTTTATAGTCACTTTTTTTGGAAATCATCACTTAAAACTGAACTTACTTTTGTATATTTCTATCGTCAAAAAGCGGTTTCAGCGACACAGTTCCAGCTGCCAAAAGTTCATAGTGATCGACTGAAGGTTTATACATTTCGATGGTAATTCCATTCTGAAATTGTTAGTATATAATTCCTTCGAAATTCGATAAGAAAGAGAACAAAAAGGTGTTTCATTAAAGTATTTGAGAAAAATATTTTAAGAAAATTTATTGTCCACGTGTAAATTAATGCGAATGGGAAGATTGTGTTAAAGGAACATAAGGAAAAATATTGTGGTCTCGCTTGGGGGCATTGTTCTGTATAATTTTATTGTATAATTTTTAATTTTCTGTATAATTTTATTGTTTAAAAATGGGAAATAAGAAAAAAATTATAAATAAATCGACATCTCTGTCTCTTTGCTCCAAGCGGGAGTACACGTACCTTCCTTTATTCTCCTTTAATTAACTTTTCTCATTAATTTGAAATTTTCACCCCAAATTGAATAATCAACTTGGCCACTTAGAATGATGCTCATGCTTCAAATTTTGGTAAGAAGCGCCTACTATTAGATAGGTTAAGACGGGCTAGCATAAATTACGTTGTAAGTTACACAAAAATAATACGTGAAAATTAGTGACACACGCTTAAACATTGAAAAATATTCGTTTCGACTTGGCGGGCACTTTGATAAACTGGAATTTGATAAAATCGTCGTCATTTTCTATTGCCGTTTGTTTATATATAATTTGAAACAAATAGGAATTGATGCAATAATTAAAAAAAGTAAATGAACATTTTCTCAATATTTAAACGTGCCTTACTAATTTAAACATGTTATTTTAATATAACTTTTTACAAGCCAAACAATCTTAAAATATGCGCTTCTTATTGAAATTTGAAATATGAGAATCACTTCGGAGCTTTTAACCTAACCATTTAACTTGGGTTCATTGGCGTGTGTATGGAAATATAATTATTTATATTTAATTTGAATGGCTGACTTTAATGGTTTCACTTTCCTTTTCTCCATTATTGATTCTCTAAATTCTCTAAAGTCTGTTTTCTTTGTCCTCGAATATCAAAATATTTAATGCTTTAAATCTTAATTTAGCTAAGAGCACTCCACTGCCACAACTACAAATTTTGCAAAAAAGGTGCGGACAAATTGCAAAACCATGTCCTTCACTTTTTATTCAAATTCTTTATATTTTTTAAATTGCAACCTCTTCGAAGTTTGTTTAAATTTGATTTTCGGATAGTTTAGAATAATTTATTAACGGTGTTTAATTTGGTTTAAGGTTCACAAACAATTTTAGATTTCTTAAAAAACTAGGAATCTAAATCAATTGTGAGGGGCGTGGTTTTGCAATTTGTCCACGCTTTTTTTGCAAGATACGCAGTGATCGTGACAGTGTAGTGCTAGAGAATTTACTATTATTTCAATTTTCTGACTTAATATGCGCATGATAAACTTAAACCCATCCAGAAATGTTCACAGGAAATCCATTAATACGTGATTAAGTATATCAACAAATCTCATTAGTTTTCGTTTGTTTTAAAAAGTTCGAGGTATATATCTATAAGAGGACTCACCGTCTGTAGATAATGTACCAGTAGATGCGAGACAATAACATTATAAACTGTCGTGAAATCAATATTTTGCTCTCTCGGATCAAAAATCGGAGTGGTCTCCAGTTGAAAATCGAAAAATTCCAATGAGAAGAAGAATCGATGATCAGTTTTTGAATTCACATGAACCAAACGAATCGAAACATCCGTGCTGGCCGGACTCTCGAACACTTTTGAATCAACCTCACTTATTGAGATCGCGCTATTGCCAGTGTAGGCGATTTGTCGGATTCGATCTTCCAGCATAAAAATTTTCTTTTGTTTTTCGTCGAGCACTTGTTTTGCTTTAAGCATTTTATCAGAAATTTCTTGTTGTAAACGAACAATTTCATTTTGTAGCAATTGGACCTGAATAATTAGAGCTGGATTTAGTAATTAAATTTGCACGCCAAATTGAAATGATAAATATGGATGCTCAGTTATAATGTAAGGTGTTTGAATTTTACTGATTTTTTAGGTTACGGAGAATTTTTGAATTAACGGAAATCAATAATATTCACTTGAGGCTTCATTGTATACCGATAAATACCCAAAAATTATAATTTTCATTTGACGTGCAATTTGTATAAACAACCTCTTGAGATTGCTTCTGGGTGATATCGTGCTGAACAAGAAGCAGATTGCGGACCTTCTCGTATTCATCATGTAGCTCAGTGTAAAGAGTTTTCCATTTAGCCAATTGTGCCGTGTCATCAAGTCCATTCATTGATTCATCTAGCCCAATATCGTTTGAATGAAGAATTTCGGTAATTTCCGTATAAAGGCGGCTCAGGAAGTCATCGTCTCTCTTAAATTTTGTATTAATTTGTGAACTTTTTTTTGTAGTGGAATTTTTTAAATGAAAGTATTGTAGCTTATTTTCTCAAAACTCAACGTATTTCAATTCGAAAAATGTTTTACCGAATATAGGGATTCAATTATTTTTCATTACTGAAAGAACCATTCTTGACAAATGTGCAAAAACTTAAAGACTATCTAATATAATAAAATAATAAAAACCTTTTTCAGCTTAATCAGTTCCTTTTTATTTTTCGTCGAGATTGAGTCAAATGAGTTTTTCGACTTTTCAATCTTCTCTTCTCCAGATCTGAAAACCGACATTAGTCTCTATGTAATCTCCAAAATGTTATGTAAACCTTTGGCTTTCTTCAATATCATTATTATTATTATTATTTGTACTTTTATTCGTTACTATTTGTGCATTTTGCTTTATTTGCACAGCTCGCATTGATTCGATCATACGAATTTCATCCTTCCTTCGCTTTTCAGCCTCCTTGATTCTTCTTTCTGCCTCCTTTAGTAATTCTTCTAACTGAACGATTTTCTTTTTATCCTCAATCCGATCCTTTTCATCGGCGGTATCAAATTTGGTATTCAATGTCTTTTCGACAAGACGTTCGTTTGCATTCTTTAGTACGTCGTTCTCGTTTCTCAACACTTGGAGCTCATTTTCGGCAACTTTTAAGCGATCCTTCAGTTTTTTAGTTGATTGGTCGCTCAGTTTTTCCTGCTCATTATCGGGTTTGGGTTGTTTGGAAGTGGGAGATTTTCTTGATAATGTTTTTTCAATAATTTGTGAGGCTCGAGATGAAGCATCATCGAGCTCGGATAACTCTGCTTGACTTCGAGATGTAGACAAGGCAGAAGACGTGGAAGAACTTGACGAAGATGATGTTGAAGAGTATACCGAGCCGGATTTTCGATGAGATTTTGTGATTGCTTTATATTTATCGAGTTTGGTTTTTAACTCGGATATAGTTGTTTTCAATTGGATTATTTCATCCGTCTTGCTTTTTAATATGCGATTCAATTTTACTATCGTCAACTTTTCATCGGTGTGTCGTCTTAATTGCAACTGAATCTCCTCTGGACGCCTGAAAATTAATTTCAATTAGATGAATTTAGATATGTTGTTTATTTATAGATGATATATGCAGATGCATTTTATTAAAAGGATTATCCACTCCCAATTAATAATGCAGATGTTTCAACTTACTTCTTAGCCGTAGCCGGTGGTGAGCCGCGGTCGATGGAAACTCCAGATATTTGAGCATTGCGACTTGCACGATGCGTCAACGGCTGACGCTGAGTCGATCTTCCCGTTAACACGGATGCAGTCACTGCTCTTGCTGAAGGCGCCGTGTATATTAACAATTGATGTTTGGCTGCTTTCAATTTCATATCCAATATTTGATTCATTTTCACAACGTCGTCGTATTTTTCACGTTCAACTGTTTCTATTTCACGATTCTTGCGATCAAGCAAGTTTCGTCGAAACTTTGTGTTATACCTTAACAGATTAGTAAGAAAATGGAATTATTTTTGTGACAAACATACGATGTGACCTGCTTCTCGAGCTCTTTAATCTTCTTACGTGCATTTTGTAGATTATCGGAAACGTTGTGAAAATTCTCCTCGAGCTGTGGTCTCGACCACTTTTCAATTGGATATCGCGCTACCCTACAAATCGTATTTTAGTAGTTTAATGAGGATTTTCCAATTTTCTAAAATTGTTTAGGTATTTAAGCAAACTTACATATTGGTTACTGGAGTCTTGTTGGCAGCATTCAAATGTGGTCTGTCTAGATGGGGATGTAATGTGTTTGAAGCCACGCTGAGTTGTCATGGTAATCGGAGGGTTCACAAAGCACTTGCTCTTAATGGGAATATATTATGTTAACCATTTAATTCAGTTTTGTTAAAAGTTGAATAGGTTCAATCTGATAGAAAATTAAATGAGTGATTTTAAATATCAAGTAAACATTTAAAGTGCCTGTAATATTTACATTAAAATGATTTAAATATTGTAAATTTGTCATTTTCATTGGGTGTACCTTAAAGTCTCTATTACAAAGGCCTCTTACTAACTAAAAAGTTGATTGCACAATATTACCGACCCTAATTATGATTTCTGTATATATAAACGTATATTTATTTATACAAAACAAGTGAACCAGAAACTGCAAGAAAAGAATTAGAAATGTCAGAAACAATTGACTGTGAAGTGAGACTGTGAAACGGAGACATTAATAAAACGTAGAGTTTTCAAAATAATTAAAAAAAAAAGAAAACAAAAGAAACTTGAGCAGAAACTAAATAAAATTTTAGAATAAAATAAATCGAAGAAATGTTTTAAAAAAAAACGTTACATTAACTATTCCAGAAATTGAAAAACGTTGGGAAAACATAGTGAATATAAAAGGGAATCATGGAAACTTTAAAGCATTCAATAAACCGTTTAATTGGGAACATATAAGAGCAACCAAACAAAATTAGGTTCTTTATACTATACTAATTAGAGGATAGTTACAGTTCTATCTTTCTCTTTGATGGTGGAAGAAAATCCAATAACATCGTGTGTTGTTGTTTTTTATATATAATGAAGCTTCGCGTGAATAAATCTGATTTCATTTAATTTAAAGTGACAAAATTGGTCTAAAATTCTCTCATAAAATTCTCTCTAACTTTTAAGTAAACTCCTAGTATAATAACTGAACGCAACATTGCGGAGAAGTGAATTTTTTTTAAATTTATAGCTAATCCTAAGGTAGCTAAAACTAAGATAGCTTAGCCAAAGGTAGCTAAGCGTAAGCCTACGGTAGCTAAGCGTAATCCTACGGTAGCTAAGCTTAATCCCACTAAGCCAAAAGGGCGTGGATTGATAAATCCGGATTCGATTTATACAGTTTCCATTGATGATCATACGCAAGGAGAAGAATTGTTCACAATACGCCAAATCCGTAAAAACAGGAACCTGGAAAAGTCATTTAAACATAACATAAAAATTGTAAGTGTTATAGGAGAAGCTCAAATTATTGAATAATAAGTATTAAAGTGACTAATTCAACAACAAAATTTAAGAAGCGGAAATCGGAAAAAATGTTAAAATTGCTGTAAAAATTGTTAAAATGATTAATATTGAATTTTTCCGGCATTTTTGGAATTCTAAAAACGTAATTTTTGAGTTTTTAGGGAAAAATGCAAAAAAATAAAATATCATCGTCTAGGCAAAATTCGTCTGTCCCATAGATTTACGTGTTATTATAATTTTTGTGCACGCCACACGAATATGAAAATTTCAAATTCTTTAAACACTTCCTATTATTTTACACGCGCAATTTAGCTAACATTACTTTATCAGATTTTCTCGAAACTTTCCCTTAAGATCTTTCCCTTAAGGGGAGCCTTAACTTTCCCTTAAGGGGTACCTTAAGATCTTCGTTGAATATTATAACTCTTCTATTTAAACAATTTAATTTGGTATTGTGATGTTTAAGTAATTTCCAGTGGAACGTTACAGTATAATCTGTGCGATCCATCTTTTTTATAATGAATTCCTCATATGGAGATGCAAAATTTCTATCAAAAATATTAATTTAATTTCATCGTCAGAAATGTATCGATTATATTAAATAAAATTTGATGTTTCGCGGGTTCTTTGTCCTGAGCTATAATAAATGGATCCTTAAAGGACACAGTGTCGAGACAAAAAGACCACACTCGAAAATATACGCACTCATCAGTCAGGCGACAGACAACCATCGTCGCCATTCTGGTTTCCCATCAAAATTCTTGCATTATTCCACAATTTGTGTCACTCGTTATTTCGATTCAAATACATTTCCACATTTTCATCCGCGTCTCGCTTTTATGCATTATTTGCTCATCGCTTGTTGTCGCAGAACAACGAACACCAAATATGATGCAGAGGCGACTGGATTGTGCTGTGTTCTATCCTGTCCTCAACATGGCTCCATCTGAGCCCATATGCAAGAATGCATTTATCAGTTAAACGGCGATGGAAAATCATTGTTAATCTACTTTTATAAGTAAATTTAATTAAGTATGTGTAAGAAATAATATTTGAATACAAAACAGATTGTAAAATATTTACAATTTCCAGTAAAGAGAAATTAATCAATGATTTTCCATCACCATTTAACGGATAAATACGTTCTTGCATACCGCCTCTGTTTGGTTTTTCTTATTCGTGTCTTGTGCTCTCTTTATTTGCAGCTCTATTGTTGTTGATTGTTGCTTTTTTGAGGCAATTTTATTGTTTAATTGTTTTAACCTTTTGGAACACACACACGAAAAGTTCGAATAAGGCAAATCGATAAAACATTAAATAATTTAAGCCCATTTTCGTATTGCCGATTAGAAAACAAACTTGTGTACCATTTAATAGAATTTCTTTAAAAGTTTTTGTTTTTAACTTTGTCGTTATTATCTGATAAGCGATTTCATGAAATGATTTATGGTCTTATTGGGTTCGAAAATGTATTGTCGTGGTGTAGGTTAATGAAAAATCAGGGTTAAAGGAGCATTCCGACTAATAAAATGGTCTCGCTTGGGCTGGTGTAGATTTAATTTGCAATTTGTTTATTATTTCGATCCTAAATATAATAAATTATACAACAAAAATTTATTATAATAATTATTATGTTGATTTAACAACCAATTTAGTAAGAGAAAACAAAATGAAACAAAATTGTGATGAAAAAAAGCGAAATAATAACCTAATTGAAAATTAAATCTACACCTGTCCGCGCGAGACCATTTTGTTATTCGGAATGTTCCTTTAACCCTGATTTTTCATTAACCTACATCACAACAATAACTAAAAAAGAACTTATAGCTTCGGACCATTTAATTACTTATCCGCGCCAACAGATATTCTCAAGCATGTTCGAAAAGTTATTTCAAATTGTCTGTAGTACTGTGTTTTGATTTTATGTATTTTTTAAATCGTATTCATGAAATTTCCAAGGTCATATTGATAATTTTAAAAAAGACGCATGAAGTTATTATGTTTTGGTCTCGTTGGTGAAGCGGTTTAATTTTAAATTTTGTCTTTTATTAACGAACCTAATAAGAATTAAATTATGATGTTTAGGAGTTCGAATCAACCTGCCCAAGAGGTTGCGAACTGTTATCTTCCACCTCGAAGTTTTAATTTGTCGTGCAAATATTTTATTCGGTATTTCGGGTTATTTATATTATAAATATTAGCCATGAAATGTCGTGAAATAATTAATAGGAACACTAATTGAAATTTACAATAACGAAATTGAAAAATGTAGTTTAAGAATAGCACGCCAAATCGAAATTAATATTTTTCAATATTTAAACGTGTATTACTAATTTACACGTATTATTTTCGTATAACTTAATACGTCATCTTTTCAAGCTCGTCTTAAACTATCTAAAAACATGCGCTTCTTACCGACATTTGCAAAATAAGCATCATTTGGGAGCCCCCAACTTAACCCTTCAATTTGGTGTGGAATAGTTATGAAAAATTAAACTTAAAATGTTTATCAGTAATCTTTATGCCATCGTATATTTGGAAAAACTTTAAGCATTTTAATGACCTTAATGAAATGATTTTTAACATTTTTCAATCATACAACACAAACATGAATTATAATTATTTACTTTGATACTTTAAAAATCTTCTCATGTCTCGCCATCTGATCACTCTTCTAGTGGAATTTTTCTTCTATGATTTATTAGATCGTTTTTATCCACGCGCAGTGAATACACCAGCACTCCACTGCCACAAAACCGCGCCGCAATGCAAAAGACTTTGCACCAATTGCAAACTCAACCTTTTAATTGATTATTTTTATTTTCAATATTTACAAGTCACTTATATTAACGATGAAGACTCTTCTGGTCCATTAATTGAGGTAAAAATAATTTCTTTTCATTAATTCATCAGGGTTTCTGCAGAATGAAACATTAATTGATAAATAAAATATTGCAAATAAAAATAATAAACTAAAAGGTCGTGTTTGCAATTGGTGCGAAGTATTTTGCAATGCGGCGCGGTTTGAAACAATGGAAAGACCCTGGGTTTTTGAATTCCGGGCGGGGCTTTAAAAATTGAAAAAGTTCAGTTTTCTCTACCCGGGACCACTTTTTTAGGAAAACGTGTTAGTTATCTGAAAAAAAAGGTTTGAAATTGGCTAAAAACATTCTTTAATAGAATGAATTTTGCAAAAATATGAATTAAAGAGAACGCACGCCAATAGATCTTTTAAAAATTCTAGTTCGTTTAAGGGTGTCTAAGAAAACTTTTTGGTACAATTGTAAGGTTTTTATATATTTTAAGACAAGTCTATTAATATTGCGTAAAAACTTACTTTTCATTACTCCGTTGAAATTCAAAGTTACGCTTAAAATGCGAAAAATGTAGTTTTATTTTGCTGTGCAGAACACATAACGAGGTATGGACTATATCTTACTACAGTGATTCTATCGTATGGAGCTCAATTTTTATAGTGGTTAGAAGCTTCATGTTGGCCTTGGAACAAAAGAATGAAATGAATGAATTTGACCTTTATTGACAGGAAAACTGTCACAATGAAGAATCATAACTTTTTTGTTTTTTTTCTTTTTTTTTAATGATAATTTTCGTTTCCCATTTTTTCATACATAAGAAACAACTGTCTAAAAAAACAAGACCACATTGATATTGTTTGAAAATGATTGAATTTTTTATCAACATCTGATCGCCCCTCTCCGTTCTCTCCGCCATTCCTTTCACTTTTCAGTTGAACTAAAATCAACAAATAACTATTATACTTGTGTATTTAGCCGTAATATGCTGTTTTAATTTCGTTTTAAGAAACAATAGTATTTTTCTACCGAAGAAAATTTCAGAATTCTCATGAAAGCGAACAGTTCGTGATGAGCAGAAACCGAATAAGTTTGGGCGGCTCGATCCGCCTTCATGATCTATTGGAAGCATCGGATGATGAATATGGATTCGTGCGTAATGATATTGAGAAGGCATTAGATGCTCGAGAAGTGACCGAGGAAGAGATTGCGACTCCATCAAAGGATGTAAAGGATTATAAGGTGCGTTGGTTCCGACAAAAAAAGGAAAATCATGAAATGGGGGAACTTACATTTGGATAGGAACGAGAGAAAATTAGTTTTTTTTTTTGAAAGTGGTATGACGCAGAGAATATCCACCAGAGATGGGAGTAATGGGATTTTTTCAATTTGCGATTGGGAATAAAAATTTTAATTTTGGAATCCGGAGTATGGAGTTCGGTACGGAAAAATGGTAGGGGAACCCGTAAGTTCCGCCCATCTTTGGTGCTAATGTCTACATGCTAAGCGAAAAATGGAAAACAAAATTCCGTAATCCAGGAGTTCGGAATCCACCCCCATCTTTGATATCCACGTATTATTCATTTCAGAGATCGATGCCTAATGGAAGAGTAATAAAAGAAGAGAAAATTATGGGGCCACAAAAAACATTTTTCTCAATTCCTCTTAAATATGTGCTGCCCATAATTTCGTAAAAAAGAATGGCCGTCCAAACGAGATCATCAGTCCATCCTAATATTTTTCCTCTTCCATTAGGCATCGATCTCTGAAAAGGACAATAAAAGTATTGTAAAATTCTTGTAGCTCGCCAAACTGGGAGCACAGAGGCGTGTTCAAATACAATATTTAGATACTAAATTAAAGTGTTTTAATTATTAAGGAAATAATACTGTAAAACAAGTAGTTATTGCCAATGTGTTTATTAATAAGAACTTACTGTTAGCTTAAAGGAGAATGAGAGTTATTTTTCAGAGGAAAAATAAGAAAAAATTATGGTAACGCACGCCAGCGGCAATCAGCCTCCACATAGAAAGAAATATCAACGAATTTGATCACGCGTTCAACAAATTTATTATTTTGTATTCTTTTTTGTAAGACAGTATTTTGGCTATAATAGGAGAACGAGTGACTTTTATGAGACGTGAGTACTATCATTTTGTTCCTCGTGAAATTTTTAATTTTTTGAAATGCAACATGACGTGGTTACGGTAATTGACCTGGATTTAAAGTCGATTGAAATTTTAAACTTAAAAAAATCATAACTTTGCTTGAAAGTCGAAATAAGTTTAAAGACAATTAACTCTGTTAAGTTTTTCTCATAGAATACCATTCATAGATTGTCATATCCCATAGATTCCCATTTCTTTCTCATAGATTTCTCATAGACGTTTTGCCGGCCACTCCTTTGTATCTCATCAATGTCTCAAAAAATAGAAAACACACATCGAAGAGTAATAGATGGAAAAGTTCTTTGTGGCCGTCCAAACGAGACCATTATTTTTTTCTAATAGGCAGCGATCTCTGAAAAATAAAAACATATTATTAAAGTAACAACCAATTTATTAAAAAAATGCTATCTCTTTGCCCAAACGAGACCACAACCTCACTTAATTTTAAGTCATTTAAGTCATATTTCTCAGTAATTTACGCGTTGTTAATAATAAAATATACGTGTTAAATTGTGAAATTTTTTTCCGGATAAAAATACTTATAAAGAATTACTTTTACACGCCAAATGAATTTGTATAAGCAGGAGCTCAGATTAGTCAATTAAATTTTACAGTTCACAAAAATTTAAAGCGCCAGAGACATTTTAAAAGAATCGATCAAAATTTGGACGAGATTTTAATACTTTTTTTGTGAATTCTTCAAATATCTTATTGATATTAGGAATAATGTTTACTATTTTCTTTGTATGGTAATATTCCGCTTACAAACTGTGTTATATTTACGGGAAAGCTGAGAAACCGCACTAGAATATGACAAGGGAAGTCACTTTAGCGTCCCTTTGAGAATTTGCTGAAACTTGGACCATTGATAGATTCAGATGCGCTGATTCCAAATCCGTTTTCAAAATCGGCGCAATATTTCTCTGAGCCGAGATATAAGCCGTCAAAGTCAATTTTTTGATGTGCTCATTTCTGTGCATAAACCACAAAATGTCCGACACAAGCAATAACTTAATTATATAAACCGAGCAATTAGCAGGAGAAGTGTGGCAGCAGCAGCGAGTGGACGGAGCAATTGGAACGGTATAGTGATCATGGTTGGTTATTGCATTGTGTGAACAGTTGTTAACGTTTCTAGTTGCTATGCAAGTTGAAATTTCGTATTTTGAAAATTTTTTCAGTTATTGCATATTTTTGAAAAAAATTTAAACTGTTCCACAGTTTAAAATAACTCAAAATAAAATTTAACAAAATTAACATTTAATAGAAAAACTTTAAAAAATTTTTTTAGCATCACATATGAACATCAACTACAAAAAGATTATATCTAAAAACTTCTACAATACAAACATTAAGTAAAATATAGTATATATAAAAGCGAAATCATGAAGAAAAAATAATTTTTCCGATTCTTTAAATTTTTCAAGTCGTTGTACATTGAACCGATCTCATGGCCATGGTGAAGGTGAAAAATTTGCCACCATACATGTTAAGGCGTTTAGAATGATGATAAAATTTTTACCAAAATTTTTTTCATAAATAGCTTGAAATATTGGTCCCTTACGTTGATTTACCTCGTATCAACTCACTTTCGCACCTTCCTATGTTGCCCGCTCAACCCTTATCAAGTATGTCAGCCATAAATTTCGACAAGATGTGGTATTTTTTCTATTAAAAATTTATGGAATTAAAAATTAAATTCTGCCGAATTGCAAAAATGTTGAAAAGTAAAAATTGAAAATTGGATCACGCTGATTAAATTAGCTCGCGGGACCAATATTTTAAAGGTAACTTATGAAGTCGGGCATTATAACTGTCTCCGTAACTTTTTGACAATTTTTAATCCTTCAAAAAAAAATACCTCAGGTAGTGCTGACTGCCTGATTCATTTGACTCTTCAATATTCAGTAAACATGGTAGAGTGATTCATAACGATTGAGCTACCTCGTATAAGCAAATTTTGCACGTCTTCCTATGTCATCATACACAAAGTCAGCCATTTATTTTTTGAAAACAGCTACATATGTTCCGTTTTCAACTGATCCATAAACATTTTCCGTCTTCAGTTCCATAAATTTGTAATAGAAAAAATGGTACATTTTGTAGCACAAATATGCTTGACAAGATTTATGGCTGACATACCTTGATAAGGGTTGAGCGGGCAACATAGGAAGGTGCGAAAGTGAGTTGATACGAGGTAAATCAACGTAAGGGACCAATATTTCAAGCTATTTATGAAAAAAATTTTGGTCATCATTCTATCATCATCATTCTAAACGCCTTAACATGTATGGTGGCAAATTTTTCACCTTCACCATGGTCATGAGATCGGTTCAATGTACAACAACCAGAAAAAATTTTAAAAATCGGAAAAATTATTTTTTCTTCATGATTTCGCTTTTATATATACTATATTTTACTTAATGTTTGTATTGTAGAAGTTTTTAGATATAATCTTTTTGTAGTTGATATTCATATGTGATGCTAAAAAAATTTTTTTAAAGTTTTTCTATTAAAAGTTAATTTTGTTAAATTTTATTTTGAGTTATTTTAAACTGTGGAACAGTTTAAAATTTTTCAAAAATATGCAATAACTGAAAAAAATTTTCAAAATACGAAATAAAGTTTTCGACTTACATAGCAACTAGAAACGTTAACAATACTGTACACACAATGCAATAACCAACCATGATCACTATACCGTTCCAATTGCTCCGTCCACTCGCTGCTGCTGCCACACTTCTCATGCTAATTGCTCGGTTTATATAATTAAGTTATTGCTTGTGTCGGACATTTTGTGGTTTATGCACAGAAATGAGCACATCAAAAAATGGACTTTGACGGCTTATATCTCGGCTCAGAGAAATATTGCGCCGATTTTGAAAACGGATTTGGAATCAGCGCATCTGAATCTATCAATGGTCCAAGTTTCAGCAAATTCTCAAAGGGACGCTAAAGTGACTTCCCTTGTGAGTATATTCTATTTCAATTGACGTTTTGCTAGTTGATTAGAAATCATATTAGTAAATTGCACTCTCTCTCATTAAATGACCGGAGAATGCTGGAAAGTTCGTTTGGACGTCAGTCAACCATGTTGTTTTTTTTTGACGTGAAAATAAGACAAACTTGATTGTTGGGGGCGAATGGAAATAGTGGTAAACACGATTGATGATGTTTGTTTGTTTATTTACATTTCTCTTCGAGCCAACACATGTTAAAATGGATGAAAATAGCAATGAGAAAGGAAAGAAAAAGCGGTGGCTGGAAATCTAGACAATCGAATCCATGAAAAGTGGTGCATATTTTGAGGTCTCGTCGCCGAGCCAATGCTTTTTGTGTTTATTTTTTGGGAAAGTGAGTTTCCTGATAGAATTTGTCTTCATCACTGAAAGAAATTGATGTTGTTTATTAGGTAGATACCCACCTTGTTGGCTGAAACAATCGATAATATTATTGTGGGGTTGGACAGAATGGATGATTGAGAGGATTGTGTACTTGATGTTATTTTTTTTGTTGGCCAATTTTTCATTTTGATTAGAACTCTTGCGTCTGATATTTGTATTTTTTTAATCAATTTCATTGGTATTTATCATATTTATTAATAGCTTTGTTGTGATCATGACGACGCTTGATTCAATGAAGATATTGAATTCGGATAATGAAGTACACGATGATTACGACACGCTATCCGAATGTGCAACATTTGTGGTGAGTAATCGCGTTTTTATACAATATTTTTATTGTTTTATTTTGGATGGAAATGAAACGCGAATGGTTTAAATTTGCTATGTTTATATTTTTCTGTAAATAATGTTGTTTAATATACTGCATGGGAGAGATAAAAAATATAATTTTTGAGCATTTTTTTGACATCTGAGTGGATAAAAATGTACATGTTATGATGGCCCGCTATTTGATATGGGTAAATTACATCTTAATCGAAGTATCTAAATTAATAATAACAAATGGTAAATATATGAGACAGTTAAACGTTGATTGATCATTTATAAATTATATTGTCCTTTTCAGAGAGAGTACCTAATGGAAGAAGAAAAAAATTAGGATGGAATGAGGTTCTCGTTTGGACGGTCACTTTTTTTCTCTCATCAATGTGTGTTGTCTCAAAAAATGGGTAGCCCCACATTGAAGAGGAATAGATGGAAACGTCCTTTGTGGCCGCGTGCCCGTCCAAAAGAGACCGTAAGTTTTTTTACCGATCTCTGAAATGGACAATATTTATATAATTGAAAAAAATAAGAAAAATTTATGGTCTCGTTTGGACAGCCACGCGGCCACAAAGGACGTTTGCATCTATTCCTCTTCAATGTGTGTTGTATATTTTTTTGAAGAAAACACACATTACAAAAGAGTACAAAAGAGTGGCAACAAAACGAGGCCATTATTTTCTTATTTTTCTTCTTCCATTAACCGAAAGTACAATACCTTTCAAACAATTTTTTATAAAAGATTATTTCTAGTATACACTTATTTTAATTTTCCAGAAAGTTATTTAACAACGATTTTCCGTCACAATTTAACTAATAAATATGCTCTTGCATACAGGCTCCGGGGAAGTTATTAAATACTGCGTTTTTTTGGTTATTGCGTAAAATAAAATCCATTTGATGTTATTTGCGTAAATTGTGTATATATGCGGATTATTAATTGTATTACTTTTAAATGAAATATGATAAAATGGTAAAGATCTTTATTAATCAATTAAGACTAATTTACAATACAAAATATTACAAATTGTAAAAAAAATATTACAAAAACAATACAAATTGTGATTATAGGGTTTAAGGATGATATTTTTAGTCAGGAAAAGAACTAAAAAAACATAATAGTGATTAACAACGAGCTAGAGACCTCTAACGGTGTCAAATTTTCATATTAACAATAATATATATTGTAGCTTTTGATTTTACTTCATGGTAAATACACAATTATACTATGTGTTATAAAAATAACCTTAAATTAAAAAAAAATTTAAAATGTTCCACAGCATGTGCACTTTTTGAAAAATGTGTCAAATTAGGCACTCCTCCGTATTGTTCTGAAAAGTAGTGGGAGAGTTCCTCGAGAAAAATGCGAATCACACCACCCATTCTAGTAAAACTTCAGTCTTTTTAAATTTTTTAGACCTCCATTTACCCATATAATATGATGATATATGCATTGTCTGACTTAAAATTTATCATAATGGTCTACTCGGAATTGAATCTTGCAAAATCGACATTTGCGGGTGGCGTGCTGGAGTTATTTAATTTTCGACTAAATTTTATCTATTTATTTTCTAGATTAGAAATTGTTTATGAATTTCTAATTTGTTTTCAGAATTTGTATCGAGAAAAGTGCAATATATATTGGATTATGTATGGCAGATGATATATATTGATAGGAATAATAATTTGATAACAAAAATTGGCGAATTATAGCACATTGAAAAGCGAAAAAAGCTGCAAAATAGGGAAATAAAGGCTTATGTTAGACAAATACACATGCATCATGCACACAATTTTGAATACATTTGCGTATCATTTGAAATTAAATGCAACAACGTGATCATGTTTATTGCTTATTGTCGCTGGTAATTTATAACTTGTTGAATGCATTTGAAGAGAAATGAACTTTTTTCGAAAAGCTTTGCGGACGATTAGCCGAAAGTTTTCATTGCAAGAACAGCGACGGAAATGTCTGCTTCAATCTATTCATGTAGGTGGTTTTTTCTAAGAAATACTTATTGGAACACATTTATTTTTATTATAAAGTGATGGTTATTGTTTATTTAATAGTAGATAGTTTCTGTTACCCATAGCAAGAAAATTATCCACAGGTTTTATTAGAGTTCATTCCCTATTAAATTTATCTTATTTTGTATCGTGTAACAATTTTCTTGCGATCAAGTTATGCTTTCCCCATCGTTCTGGCTATCGGTTAAGAATTTATATTGAATAAGTTAAATAGGTAGTTAAATTCTTATGGTCCATTGTCGTTAAAATATCCATACTCCAACTATAAATGACGATTTTGCAATATTTAAACAAATTTTGTTAGATAAAATATTATTATTGTAGAGGGCTGGAGATTGAAATAGAGAAGTTTATTTAAGACTGACCAATACAACAAAAAACATAATTTAAATAGTCACGAAATATGTCACTTAGTTAATTATTATGATTATTTTGTGAAGATTCCACGTTATTCACACTACAGTTTTCGCAGAAAAGGGCACTGATGCTTTAAATTTTTACAAAATGCTTGTTTTAAATTACTTTTTTGAGTTCTTGTTAATATGAATTAATTTGGTGTCTATTCACTTATGACAAATTTTGTCGTATTATGAAATGCAAAGTAATTGAGTGGGCGATATTTGGGTTTTTAATAATTTATTAACAAACCACATTAACAGATTACTTGCTTCCCCCAAAAAGTTGTCAGTTGTTCCATAAGGAGAATAGTTATTTATATTCATTAACTACTTGTTTTTTCCTTATAATATTTTTATAGAATAGAGTTGTTAACTTGAATTTGTTCGAATGTAGTTCTCAATTTATTGATTGCTCTTATTTTGTTATAATTGCTTCGTAAATAAAGAAATTAACCAAAATCAAGCATTGTGAAAATAAATTAAATTTGTGCGTTTATATATGCGTTTTTTTGTTTCTGATTCGCTTTATGGATAAATTGTTTTATAGTTTATGGATTAATCGATTAGAGAGAATTATTGTGTCCTCATTTAAATGTTTTAGTGTGAAGATGAAGACGAATAATTGCACAAAATCTCACTAGGGAATGGTCTGCATAGTGTTTGGAGTTTGGAGAGAATTGCGTCTGAAAACCCAACTTGTGCGACACTTTCCATCTTGAAATCCAACTTTGGCTGGCCTTGAATCCGTCTATTTGCATCTCTTTCCTGTTGATATCTCTGGCAATCAATAGCAGTATTCGGGGACCGATTCGTTACAAGAGAAGATGTCGAGAAAGCGCTCGAGTTCTACCGTGGGACAGCCAAGGGATCTCGTCCTCTCCAATGTATGAAGACCAGATTCCGTTGGATCACGGGGCGCCATCATTTGGAGAAGATGCAAATTGAAGGATTCAAGGCCAGCCAAAGTTGGATTTCAAGATGGAAAGTGTCGCACAAGTTGGGTTTTCAGACGCAATTTTCTCGAGATAGCTGTGGCCGTTGCAGAAACTCTTTTTATATTTAGAAAGTAGATTTTTTTCTCTTTCTAATGATATATGTCACATCATGTAACTCCAAACACCAGACCATTCCCTAGTCAGCATAGTTCACGTATTCCGTAGCTCCAACCAATACGGTATTTGATATGATCTGAATATCTATCGTCTTGTACGTCTTCTTATTAAAATATATTCTGCAATAAATGAATCAATCTCTTCTTGAACTCTCGGCGTGCGTTCGAATTTTTGGATTAGATAATAAAAAATATGTAAAAGTTGGAGCACATGTTCAAGGGTATACCAAGATTATTGATCAGACAATATATAAATAGATACGGTACCTACCAGAGTTGGGTGGAATTCCGTATTCCGAAATTCGAAAACTTCCATTCCGCTCATCTCTGGTACCTACAGCTCAATAATACAGTTAACATTTGTTTAAAAAAAACGAAATTTTAAAAAATACTCATAATTTTCCTTTTTTTCTATGAGTGTCGAAGTTTTTGAACAATGCACATTGAATTTTTCCCGAGATTTTTCTTGTCTTTTTCAGTCTTTTTCTTTTTTTTAAATAAATTACTCTTTGTTCCATAGAGAGCTAGACCTATTATTAGAAAAAAAATGTTGTTTCCATACTATTGTTGATTGATGTTTTTATTATTATTAAATTCCATATTATAACATTTTTGTTCTAGATACACAGTTTTTGCCGTGTTTATTATTATTTTTTTTACAAAATAATATTTTCACATTCATTTGTAGTCTTTTTAGGAGCATTGAGCTGGTTGTTGAATAAAATTATTTTGGAATATTATTTTTAATGTTATTTTTCCAATAGCACAATGATTTTGTTTTTCGCAATGCTCTCAACATTTCTGATGTTGACATTTACATTTTTGTTATGTTTAAGCGTTTCATGAATGTTGAGGAATTGCATATTTTTATTGAATTGATATCAATTTAAGTGTTTTTTCCCGCTTTTTATTTATTTTAGAGGTTTTGTGCAGCTATGAATGTTTATACAAATGTGCGGTGATGTGATTCGATTTTTTGTTATATTTTTAATGTGACAATTTAGTTGGTTAGATAAGTTATTTCATTTTAATTTGTATTTATAGTTTACGTTTTTTCCCATAAGACAGAGACACTTCACTACCATGAAGTATGAGAAAATTGCAAAATACCGTGCACCAATTGCGCAAAATACGCCCATTATTAAAAAACTAATTTTTTAATTATTGTTAACAGAAAAATTTCGTAATTTTTTTCCTTATTTTCTGTTATGTATATTCGAATTACTTAAAATAGTAAAAATAATTTTTTGAAAGAGCTATAAAGGTTTTTTGTAATTTTTAAAGGAAACAATTGGTGCGCTATCGTTTGCAATTTTCGTGTACTCCGGGGCAGTAGAGTTCAGAAAGAATTCACCGATTTGTCCACTAATTTCTGATACGACTGGATGTAACTTAAAATATGTGCGAAGTAATTTGGTGCCCCAATCGCTTCGCAATCCAACCATTCTTCCTTATTCTCGACAAACTCCTGTGTCATTGATTTCATTATATTCGTAAAAGTCTATATTCTTCATAGAACATTAAGAGAGATCCTTAACATAACGTTAAACACGTGAATGTATAAAATCATTTTTCTTAGAGTTGGTAGCCTGTGGCTCTGAATTTGGTAATATACTATTATATTCCAAATTGTATGGTTATAAAATGAGCTCAGTAAACGTGCATAAATCTAATTTTGCAGAAAGATATTAATACTGTTAGATATTTTAAGAATGACTTGTCTTAATTATCGAGAATAGGGTCTTCTAGACAGGCTATAAACATTTTAACGAACTCTTAAAAATCGGAAAATCACTATTTCAATTTGGCGTGCGAGCGATAATAATTTTCAATCGAAAAAGACTATTCTGAGAAAATTGATATACATAAATTCTAAAAATACAAGTGTATGAAATTGAATATCCTTTAATTAATTAATGCTATCCTCTGAGTGTTGCATTATATTTATTTAAATGCATATATTGAATATATTACACTCGAGAACTGAGCTCGTCGAATTGATTACTATTTTTTATGTTCTTTACTGCACAACGAGTAATTTGGCTAGTTTAACTCATTTTTTATCTACGTTTTATTTTTTTATTATTATGGAGCGAGAGTCTCTATGAATTAAAGTGGCCCTTTAATGGGTGGGTGGCTGTATTTAGTATATTTTATATCTTTAGTATTTTGTCCTGTTTCTTTTGAATATATTCGGTTTTTATTTTCAATGTTTGAGGTTTAGAAAGAAAAATGAGCTTGACGATATGTGTTTAAGCTGAGACAATCCTGTTGTTTGCGAATATTTTTGATGTTTTCTTGTTCTTGTTTGAATAAGTAATAAATACGGATTGATTTTTTCTGTGTAATTTTGTTGTTGTGCTTTTTCTGCGATATTGGATATGAACTTGTGAGCACTTTAATTGTGGCCCACCAAATGGAAATAACAATTATACAAAGTTTCATCTTAATTTTCTAATTCTTACGTGGCAGCAACAAGTTTGCTTTCACATATCTCCAAACCATAATGTAAGCCTTAAATTTTAAATTAAAAACGTTTTTTCGAATCTCTGACGAATAGAAGATGAGAGATTTTGAATTATTTTATTGGAGAGAGTCAATATTGATGAAAATAGTTCTTGAAATATAAAAGCCACAAAATAATTTCATTCGAATTGTCGGTTTAATGAATATGCTTGGGTAAAATAAGAAATTAATACTCACAAATCTATCAAGGTTTGGCATTAAATTGCAAATGAAAAAGGAGCTTATAAATGAATGGGATATAGTATTTAAAAGCAGTTGTATTTCAAAATAATTAATCGTTAATTTTTCCGTTTTCCTTTTAGCATATACATTTTTTCTTGAAAAGCAAAGAAATGTTGTTTCTAATAGCAACTGAAATGATTAAAAATGTTCATTTTCGTCACTTAATTGAATTTGAGCTGTTTATTTAAGATAATTTCATTTGAAAGTGTAACCTTATACTTCTCTGGCTTCCAAACAAATTGTTTATTTATAATGTTATTATTTTGTTGTTTTTGGTGTATTGATGATTTACTTTTATCACCAAATAATATTGATGAGTGTTTGCTTGACAGATAAAAATAAAAGAAGAGCGTAGATGCCGGTCGAGGGGTCGACCAACCAAATGGCTGGTATGTAGGCATGATTTTAAGAATTTTATTAGATTAAAATTAAGATTTGAGGCGAACTTGAACTAAATGCGCTCGTTTCTTTCAGCTACCGGATGAGCATATCATTCCAGCTGGTGGAGAAGATCGGTTGACCCCCAGTCTCACAACGAGCAATTCGCACGATAATCTCGACCAGAATGATAAGTTTTCGATAAGCTCCACCGAATCGGGAAAGGTTTTGTTGTATTGTATTGGTTGAGGCATTAGTGTTATTAAATTGCAGAAGGAAGATCAAAGTAAAATTGGTGCACTGATCGACAAGGCGAAGAAGAAAACGCACAAGCTTGTTAGTGGACACAGCAAGAAGAAGACTAATTCAGGCGGGTTTTTGGTTTTTCATTATATGAGAAAGAAGTTGCAAACTTAAATTGCTCAGAAAATGTGCTCAAGTCTAATATTTTGCGAATATTTTATTATTTTTAGAGATTTTAAGGAATATCTGACATAGACAATATGTGTATAAACTATACGTGAAATTTGTAAGACCAGCGTAAAAATTATAAAATCATTATTCCCCTTTTGGGTGTTTAACGTGTTTTTGCACTCGAGTTTCAACACCAAATTTTAAACGAAACTTTTAAAAATCGAAAAATAACGCCTAGTTTTAGCACTTTCTGCGTGGACTTTTCAGAACATTTTTTGCAGTATTTTGGCTGTTTTAAGTCAAAGAACCCATATACAATCAATTATATCGGTAAAATAATTATGCAAATTGAAATAACAATATTCGAATTTTTAATGGTGTCTCTAACGTCACTGTGAATAATATTGAATTTTTATTACGTCAAAGTTATTAATTTTCCCAAAATTATCTTTTAAATTTAATAATTTTTCTGAAATAGTAGGCTAAAGTTCTTTAACTTGGCTCCTTTATTTTTCTCTTCAATTGACGCGTCATATACCATCTGAAATTATCTATAATATTTACCATGGGACCCAAATGATTGAAAATTCCCCCACTTTTTCTTTTAATTACCAACTTTGTTCCCATTATTTCCAAGCTGTCAATTAAACGATCAAAATGATTGAGACCTGTCTCACTCGTATCTATAATTTATTCAATACAGTGTACAGACTATAATTAGCGCGAGTAAAATATAATTATTAAAATTTTCAGAATGTCAAGAAGATTCGCTATGTACGAATATATCGGTAAACTCTTTAAATGCATCCACCAATTCAATAGAAACGATGAACGATTGCAAGAAGCCGAGGATCAACGATCCACCGGAAGAAGTGAAGCCATTTAATAGTAACACGAAGAAACTCGAACCTAAGGGGGTCTGTGTGGTGTTTTACATTGAAGGTGGTAATGTGAATGGTTTATAGTTGAAATATCTTGATCCCGCTGACCCATCGGATCCATTTCTTGTCCAATCGCTGGTTCACAAGTTTCGCGTGCTTCCATTTTTTCGCGCCCGTATGATGATATTTTCATCATTGTTAGTTGTTACAGTTTTGTTGCCCGGTAAATAATATTGTTGTGATATTTAAACATTATTTAAACAATGATTTTAGGGTTTATTACTGGTGTTTTATGGGGATTTTACTCGACAATTATTGGATTTTTATATTTTTTTGTTTCTGATCCAAAGCCGAAAGAGGAAGCGGTTGGTGGTTTTTTTTTTGAGTTTTTGGATTATTTCTCTTAAGAAATTAAAATAATAGGAATCACTGTTAAATTAATAGAAACTGTACAAATAAAGTTGAATTTTAAAATTAACATATTTTTGTAATTTCGCATGTCTCCTATTAAAAACAACGCGAACTCGCAGGTCTATTATCAGCCAAATACCTAGTATACCTAAAAACCTCATTTGCAAGTTAGCATTTATATGACGCACGCCAAGTGGTTCTGTTATAAAATGTAAAATACCAATTTCGATTGTTTGATTGATTCAGATACGTAATCCACGCGAATCTACCTATTTGGATTTTTTGATCAGCTTACGAGTTTATTAGAAACTATCCCATGAAAAAAAACATTATTCATATTTAATTTAGCAGGTGTGGTCTAAAATGAATCACGATTTAAATTAACTGGTCCATAAATAATAAATTTATATTTAAAATAATTAATGTCATTAACACATACAATCATCAGAAAGACGACTGGTTCCTTGGTGATGACGACGATGAAATGGTTGGATACCGTAGTGGGAAATCTGTGGATGAGAAGATTGTAGACGAAGCATTTGGATTAAACGAAGGTGTTGTTTACCGTGTAAGTAGATTTTGCTAAGGACACATATTATAGTTTTACCAATTTAGGGATGGATGAATGAGCTGAGAACGAGATATTCGCCAGCCACCTATCATGTCAATCACGCACAATCGGTTCTTGTTCGCTTGGAAGGCTCGCTATTGCGAATTTGCCGTCCAGCGAAGGCAGTGCTCAAGCACGCATTCTATGACGATCCTACTCTCAAGCAAAGCCAGCCAACAATGGTATCGCAAGTGATTTATGACTTGAAAGATGCTCACGTGTCGCTTCGGCCGAAGCGTTTGGCGTCAAGAAGATGGTGGAGCCGCAAATATCCGATTCATATTCGATTCTCGCACAACAATAGTAATTTGATCGAGATTGATCGAAGCAAGAGCGGAGCGTCGCACGGAATTCGGCGATCAGTATCGGTGGCGCCTTACTCGAACATGCAGGATTTGGCGGAGGGAGCGAACGCCGATTCGGATGGTTATACGGCCGAGAGTGAAACGGACCCGGATGACTGTAAGTTGCGCGATTTATTTATTATACTAGCTAGGTGTGGTCTATAAGATTTAATGTATATATAGAGGATGTTGTTGGAAACGGATGATGTCATATTTTCCAATTGTTACAGATGCTGGAACCACCAGCAATTATTTTCCTTGTGTCATCGGGAGACTCGAAATAGAATAAAATTGGGGTGATTTTGTACCGAAAGCACTCCAACTTAATATAACTTTAATTTTAATTTTGTGCCCCAGAAGAATCAACTCTCTCCAGAGCGTGCGGCATTGTCTCACTATTATTTAACAAACCGTATTTTCCTAAAGAATTCCGATTGTTCTTCGAATAGCTCTGATTGACCTCTTTCACATCAAATGAAAAACAATTCTATATCCATTCTAATCTATACTCGATTAATCAGCCGGTAGAGCGTTTTGTAAGTGACTTACACATTGCATAAGAAGCCAAAGAATTCTTGATTAGTCTGGTCATCTCCTTGTCCGTTTATCACTCGACAGAAATGAAGCTTCCCAGGTATTTTGTCTCTTATATGGAATTTTTCGTATGGCAACTGACGATCACTTTGACTCCTTTGCTCGCGGCCTTCACATTCTAAAGTTATCTAACTCCACCGTTCTACCGACAATTAGATCATTTTCCATTCCTTGTTCAACTAGGGCAGAAAAGTATTCTAATATTTGTAGTGGTCTAGTTGAATACGATTATGCAAGCTTTAACATCATCCCTTATTGTATGGGGAAGCTTGAATATGATCACACCAGGTTTTTGGGGAATTAGAACTCTTATGACAGAGTTGGGCAAGTTTATGTTTGTGCTTTACCTCTTAAAGAATTTCTCAGTGTATTCTTTTTCTATATAACGACATTAACCCAATCGGCCTTTTTTAACTAACAAATATTGATTTATCTTTTCCAGATTCGGCATCAGGGGAATCGTCAAACAAATCAAAGATATTGCGAGCCAACTCAGCATCAGATATAAATGAGTTTAAGAACAGTGGAACGGCTGCGAAGAAAAGAGGAAGAAGCATTTATCTATTTGTAAGAGCTGCCAGAGAAAAGGAACGCTGGTTCCATTTGTTAGTTTTAACAAACTAGTTATTTTATACTATCTACTTTTAGATTACGCGAGGCATGTGCTCGCGCGCGTGCCACAACGGATATTCATCGCTTAACTTCGGCTGCATCTTCGTCGTCTTTACCCGAAGTGCTGAAGGCTGCTGATGAAGCTGCCGAACGCGTGAGCCTCGCCCTTGACGCTACAAATGCAGATCAGGAGAAGACGGAAGCGATCTTGGATCAGCCAAAGAGGGAGCGTCTTCCGCGAGAATACGAGTTTTTGAAATACCGTAGTAACTATGCTAGCTTTATTAGGTAGACAGTTGTAAACCACGACGAATAGTTGATTTGCTGAGATTTAGAGAGATATCCAAGATAATGTCGGTACAATTGCCGCCGAAGCCTGAAAGAAACAGCACGCTATCTGTGGATTTGGGAACAATGAAATGGCAAAGGGGATCGTCGCAAATATCGACGGAACTTGTCGATAGTATTAATGTATTGGCGACAAGGTTGTGATTATAGAACGATTTTTGAGATTATTTGATGTGCGTTTAGGATATTCTTTGATTTTTGCCGCGATGATTTTTGGGTAAAACAAGTGAAGCAAAAAATTCAGTGCAAACTTGCCACTATTCACTTGCCGTATTTCATCGAGAAACTCGAATTATCGGAGCTCAAGTTTGGAACAAAGGCGCCAACAATAACAACAGTTTATACACCAAAGGTTGATGAATGGGGAACATGGGTTGATTTTGAGGTTTCATTCGTTTTTGAAAAAGATTAAAATGATTGTTGATTTGTAGATGAAATTTAAAGGGGGAATACGCCTTGTATTACAAACAAGCGTCAACTTATTAAAGCTTCAAAGCGGACAGCAACAAGTGGAAACTGAGAAGCAAGTATCGAGATGGACAGAGTCGGTCCGTGCCGCGCGCTACTCGGATTCATCGCTACCAGAGAGCCCGGAAAGCAGTCCTGACGAAGACTTTGGCTCCAAGAACACATCGGAAGGAAATACGAAAGAGAGGACGGGAAAGAAGATACTCTCGATCGTCGAAAAGGCAGCGCAATCGTCGTTGTTCCAGAAAGCAGCCAAATTGCATGCAGTGGCGAGAGTGAGTCATTCTGTTTGAACACCGTAGATGGTTTAGATTGATTTAATGCTAAATTAAATTAGACTGGTGTGTAATATAGGACAGTTAATCGTAAGGGCGAGTGAAATGCGAACAGCTATTTGAGTTGTATTGAGATTTGAATTTTGGTGTATCGATTTCGTTAAACGTATATGGAGTGTTGAGATATTGTGAATTGGGGAAGAGCGATGTTTAAAAGTTACTGTTTAATAGTTTCCGTTTTCTTATATATGAAAATTTATAAAAATTTAAATTTAAATTTCTTATTTGTGACTAAAGGGGGAAAAGGAGAATAGAAAATAAATGCCCAGTCGGGATACTCATTTCTATTGGAAATACGATACCAGGGGTAGGGTCTACATTTTACAAATAATATAGTTGTTTTTTATGAGAATAAACAATCGCTCTAGATTTGAAATAATATAAGTGAATATTTCATTTTACTAAAATTGATAATATTAATTATTATAATTATAATTCCAATATGTTTTCAGTTAATCGAAGATGTATCGACAACGCCACTCATGCTGAACGTTGAAATTGAAGAATGCGAAGGACCAATGACGGCTAACATTCCGCCGCCACCTAGCGATCGCCTCTGGTACTCATTCCGCCACAAACCGGTTCTCAAAATCCGAGCCGTTCCGCAAGTCGGCGATCGATCGGTGGATTTATCGACTGTGTCCGAATGGATTGAAACGAAAATCCGGTACTTGCTAGAAAAGAATCTTGTATGTCCCAATATGGATGATATCATCCTTCCGGTTCTTTCTGGTAACCCCCTTCTTCATATGGGTTATAATAAATAATTATCATATTTGTCAGCTTGTATTTATTTATTTATTCATTATGACAAAATTGGTTTTGCACTATTGTTTGTATATTTTACGTTCTTCTTTCCACGTCGATTGTATATAAGAGTTGAATGATCCATCAGTTTTTTTTGCTTTATCATCATTATTATTAAATTTTGCATTGTTTTGAAATAAAAAATCAATATTTTAAATGTATGTTATTCATTAGCATTCAAATAAAAGGCATGTATGACCAAGCGCAGATGTTCACCCGGTGAGATGGCGTCGACTTGGCTCTCACCGCTGGTAGACATTCGCGATCGGTCAGTAAGACCACACAAGAATATTCCAGAAAAATGAATGGCCATGCAGCCAAGCTGAATGTGTCTCTAGTCATATTGATCAATCCTATACCTATGACTAACGAGCACACCCAGCGTGGCCAACAGTGCCTATGAATATGAATAGAATAGTAAAAATAAGAAACTGGGCTCGCCGCCAACGACAGCAAGTTGACTGTGATATGTGCATTCTGAAAATCGCCATATTCACTAATCACTTGCCGCTGTAGGCGAGCGAACCCATCAATGGCATAAGTAGCTCGATGGATGTTTACCCGGTGAAGGTACTGAGCACATCATCGGCTTCACATGAGCCAACACCCACCAAGCTCCAAATGCCAATTGAATATTAGATTGGAAGGTGATGTGGTTTGATAATTTTGCAAATCAGCCTTACCTTATATAGCACGAATTGGGGGCGTTGATTAAAGGTTAATTAGTTTGTAAAATGCTCACGGGAAGAAATGCTCGGAGCAAAAATTTTAATGGAATAGCACGCCTGCCAAAGGCACATAAAATAGGCAAAATGACGCCAAATGGTGAATGCGCGTTGGTTGGTGGTAGTAATGGTGCTGATGGGGTGTTGTTATTGTTGAGTGATGAGAGAGGAGACTGGTGGCCGTACGAGGCCGGCCTAACTGCTGCTATGACTGTGACCTGGTTAGGTCAAAAAAAACACGACAAGCGCACATAGTGTGCGAATCGATTGAACGTAGAGTGGATATTCGTCATAGGTAGCCGACAACGCCTAGATAGAGACGCTTGCGAGCGCACGCAGATGGTCGAATCGGCCAGAAAAACAACAAAAACAACAACACACGATCGACCAATCGACTAACAAGACAGAAGAGGCAAAAGCGCATAAATTTGAAGAAAATAATATTCTCAAACGCCGTAAAAACGGACACAAATTTAATGTGGTCTTTTACACGGAAAAGGAGACAGATTTTGGATATGGGAAACATTGGAATGATTGAGTATTGTTTGAATCTTGAAGAATGTGTCGGTTTTTTTGGATTGGGCTGCAGAATGCTCTAATTTTTATCCGATAAGTATCTGAAATTTATTTTAAATGTTTTTTTTTACAAATTACGAACAATTTTACGTATATAGCTTTATCTATTTATCATAGCGACATTCGAAATGAGAAAATATCTGTACAAAATTTATCAATCGAACCCATGGAACCCGATCGAATAGAACAAGTTTACCCCTTCATGTTTCACTGAAAATATAACGTTTTAAAATATATCTTAAAAGTTTATTCGTACTTGGTTTTTACTTTTTTCTTTGTATGAATTTAATACGAATTTGTGTTGGTGGGAACTTCAAAATAACGATAGTAATCAAATATTTCTCTAAATATATAGTACCAGTCAAAAGGTTGTAAACGCTAGGTTTTTCGAGAATAAGCAATTTTTACCAGTTGTTTTTGAAAGCGTTATAAAATTCGTGAACAAGTGACATACGAAAATAAGAAAAAATAAAAAAATATTCGTAGAGTTATGCTCGAAAAACACCAACCTTTTGACGGTACTCTATATTTTTTCCTACCATTCAGGTCTACTGAATTCATATAACCACTTCTCCAATCTAGTAACATTGTTAGAATGACGTAAATTAGCTTCTTTTGAAAGTCAATGGAGATCTCCAATTTTAATACTTATTACTATTTGGGAAACATTTTTATGTTTTCATACGTTTAAGTACCATAACTTTTAAACAAAAATGTCTAAAATGACTGAATATGTTTGACGCAAGATTTAATTTTTATACGTTAATCCAGCTCAAACGTAAATATAGCTTAGAGCGTTAATTTAAGCATGTTTCACACAAATGTAAAGTTTAAACAGACAGCTCAAAAAGATTCAAAAATGTTATAAATCTTACGGTTTTAGAGTACCGAAAGTTGTTCTTATTAAAATTCATTTCAAATATAAATCACTGAAATATTTAGCCGATGATTTGGAGATTCCCATTAAAAACATAAATCGGGTAAAGAGGTTTCGCATTACTCGATTGCAAGAAATTTATTACCAGTTCAAAAAATCAGTTAAGTGATTGAGACCTAATATGTGGCGCACATTTTTAAATATTATTTTAAATTTAATTTTTATGATTATTATTATTTTCCACATTTATTCCACGATTGGAAAAACATCTAAAACATAGAACGAGCATAAACAAGAAAATAATCATAAAAATTAAAGGAAAAAATAATAATTAAACAGTTCGCCAAATTTTACCCCACATACTTTTACTAATTATCAGATGAAAGAACAATAATTTTTCAAAGGATTCATGCTGGATACATAATTATGTAATGATCCTTTTGAATTCATGGGTTTTAACTGTTTTCCGATGTAATTAAGTTCTTGAAGAAAAGGAGATCTTAAAGAAAACTGTATCGATTAATACTTTTTTTCATTTTGAGATAATCCCGATGAAATTAAAATCGGCGCTGTTTCGTGCCAATGGTGCGCCTTATGTTTGTAGTTTAAAAAATTCGAGATAATGTTGTTTTTATAAAACGTACCTTATAGTAAATAAACGCTAAAATTAATTTAACTTGTTATTTCGTTTTTTTTCCAATAACGAGCTACACCCGAAATATTTTACTGTTCAGATATTCCATTTAAATATAATTTTAACTTATATAATGCGCATAGAAGCATAGGAGCATAATATTCGTTTTATAAGAGCAGTAATATCTTGTTTTATTTAACTGCAAAGAAGTTTTCTTCAACTACAAACATAAGGAAAATAACATTCAAATCGTCACATTTTGCTCCTCTATAACATATCCAAATACAAAAAAATATTCATATATTCAGTTTTCTATGAGGGCTGCTTTCCTTAAAGAAAAAAGTTATATATCCAACATGCATCCGTCAAAAAATTTGAAAAAAATCATTGTTAACATCATTTTTCAAATTAAGCATTGAAATTTGCTCATTTATTCATAATTTGATCAACTTCCTGGAAATAAAAATCATTAATCAAAAATTAATTGTACTTAATTGTACTGTAATTTCTGAATCGAACATTTTAACAATTTTTTCAATCAAAGTGAGCACGTATACTGAGTTCTTGTTTGTACTAATCAATTTGACGTGTGTTCACGTACACGTACACTGTGCCACACACACAACCACATAAAAAGAAGATCAACGAATTGATCACGTCTCACTTGTCAATCCAAACGTGAACCCGCTCTGTTCAGGAGAAAAGTTTTAAAAACAATGATTTTAAATATGTAGAACCGGGAAACCAGATCAAGCCAACTAGAAATTACGATTTTAAAGTTTTATAAGCGTTTCTGAAAATATTAATATCTTTCTGCAATGATAGATTTGAGCACGTTTACTGAGCTCATTTTATCAACATTCCAGTGACGTGCGAGAAAAGAAATTTGTTTATTGTATACTAAATAGTTGAAACACTGAAATGTGAACATAATTTTTTCTAAATATTATTCCAAAATTTATTTAAAAATCCTTTATTTCCATATTAATTTATTTTAATGACCATCCCTCTAAAGATCTTTAAAAAATATAGTTTATGTATTATTATTCATTTTAATTTATCATCCTTTTCTGAGATCGGTGCCTAATGGAAGAGCAAAAAAAGAAGAGAAAACCACACGGCCACAAACAAAATTTCTCTCAATTCCTTTTAAATATGTGCAGCCCATAATTTTGTAAAAAAGAATGGCCGTCTAAAAAGAGAGGCCGTCCAAACGAGAACCTCATTCCATCCTAATATTTTTCCTCTTTCATTAGGCACCGATCTCTGAAAAGGACAATAGTTCTATATTTCATTTCGATTTTCGATCACCAGTGAACTTCCCTTTAATATCCACGCTAGTTTTCTGTTTAACTGCTCCATCCAGATTGTCGATCACCAGGTGCTAAACAAATTAGTCTTTTATATTATCATATTTTTCAGAAATTGGCCAGTTGTGGCCAGTGAAATTTATTCTTTTTTGTTAATTTTTGTAAAACGGTATGCTAGACTATTTTTTTTAATTTTGTATGAGACGTGAGTAACATGTTCATCGTATTTCTTATTTTTTGAACTACAACATGACATGATTACGGTAATTAACGTGTACGGTATAGCCGATTGAAAGTTTGAACTTAACTTTTCAATAATCAAGTTTAAAGTCAAAGATACTATTGCTCGCCGTTGTGCCCTCTATCAGTAAAAAAATTAATGTAAAAAATAAAAATAGAGGTTTCGTGTTATTTTTTTTTTAAAGTTTAATAATTTTTTATTAATCACATCACATAACGTTTCACATTCTTCTATGATTAAATGACTCCAATTGTGAATTAAATTCTTTTAAATCCCAAAAACCTTTGTTATATTTTAAACTATTTAATTGTTACATTAGACCAATCATCGAATATGGCTGTGAAATGTCCCATCCTAATTCCCCTAAATTGTCTGGTCTGCAGGAAAAACCGCTAAGATTTTTTACGCTTAAGGTTTGTCACCGTTGCAACATTAAAATTCATCGTATAGGTTAATTATTCTAGAATGCGAGTCAATAGAAAAACGGCGTCTTAAGCTCATAGTCAAAACTTATTATAAAATACTGTGAAATATATACCACTGTCCATCCTTTAATAAATTTATTTGTTTCTCAAGGTCCCCACGTAACCCGTTAATGCTCAAAGTAAAACCGGTGCAACTTGTCATAACAACTTTTTTCTAAATAATTTATCATAATGGAATAGAGTTGGTAAATATTTTACTGATTTTCATAATATTGATGTGCATAATATTAATTATATTATTGAATCTATTCCTAAAAATTTATTGTACTAAACATTCTTGCTTAAATTGTTTTTATGCATTTGAGCTACCGACCTCTTGCGCTGTCAAATTTTCATCTTAAGTTTTCTTTCGTTATATGTGTTTTACTGTTATTACCTGATAAATAAACAAACAGAATACATTCTGATAAAAATAATTGATTTTTTGATTTTTTGATTTTTTTGAGATTGTCAATCCGCCAAAGCCGTACCGTCCACGATGGTCTGTCAGCAGTACTAACATCGACACGTTTCTTTCAAGAAGTTAGGTTAATGACAAAATAATCCGCATCAAAATCGACACTGAGACCGACGTGACACTGATAATCTTTACGGGTTGGATATCATCATGAATTCTGTTAGCCAACTTGAATCCCGCGCCGCCAACGACAAAATATGATTTTTTCCAATATGATTTTGCCGCTTGAGCTCGAATCTCACCTTCTGATACCAAAATGTGATTACTTCGACACGTGACGGGAAAGATGGATAGTGTTCAGTATGAGAAAAATCATGCAGTAGATTTTGGCATTAGCTAATATGGGAAGATAATTTGTGTTTCAACAAGAATGAGCCGAAACACATAACTGCAAAAGTGAGAAATTGATATCGATATCGATATCGCTACCCTAATGTTTTTTATTGACAATGTTCCGGATCTCAAACCGTTCGAAGATGTCTAGAATGACATCAAAGAATTGCTGGACTATCACAAGTGCATTCAGTTCGTTTTGATTCCGCGTAAAGTAAAAATTTAATGGCTCCGATTATCCTCGCTCATAATCCTGATACTGAGTTTAGAATAACTATAAGCTGCTCTACAATAGTTTGTTCTGCCACTAATTATAGTTCAATCATTTTTCCACAGTTTATTATAAGAAATAGATAATTCATTTACAACATCCTTGAATTCTGTTCAATTTTTCTAAATCCAAATGTTCAATTTATTTTAATAATTTATCCTTACTTCATTAAAAATCTTTCTTAAGACACTCTGATAATCCGACAAATCCATTCTGTCGAAACAAAGAAAAAGCCTTCGAAATTACGGCCAATATTGCTCTTCGATAAAAATTCAGACTCCCGCCGAAGATGACGAATTCAACCCTTCATAGCTTAAGCCGTACTGCCAAAGAATCTACCAAGTTGCATGTAGTTCTCTTTGATGGAAACACCAAGTATTTTTTTTGGCTGAGCTGAAAAGTCTACCTCTTTGCATATTGATTTAATTTAATCCCTTTTTCGATTTTGATTAAACTTACAGTATACTACTAAGCTTAATATTCATGGGCATTTCAGGATCTTGAATCAAATGATTTCCGTTTCGAATTATTTGATCAACCGTAATATATAGAAATAGTTTTTTGTGGGTATCGTATAGTTTTAACGCGCCGTGTAAATATTAAAAATTATTCCTTTATATGAAAACATTCTATTCTCATAGGTTTTTAGGTTATCGGACTAAGTATAATATCGTACCATAACTATATTAGTTGTTAAAATATTAAAGTTCGTCTTAGTTGGTCTCATATTTTTCATAAATAAACTTTTTGTTGGTACCTCCTAGAGTGTTTAATTTGTATACTCGCATGCGGTTTTTTAGATAATATTAAATATGATTACTGAAATTTCAAGAAAATAGGACGGGTAACTTTGCGGAAACTTCTTTCTTTGATGTCCAATTCAAACAAAACTTATTTAGAAGCTCATTAAATGTACTGAAGTTTTTACCTCGACTCGATTAATGATAGGGCATCGCAATAGTGGTTTCGTAGATTCAAAAAGAAATGTTTAACTTGAGTAATTGTCAAATTTTACGTCACTCGGCAACAAATTTAAATTCGATTGAATATCATGGAAATATTCAGAAGGAATGAAATTGAATACAGTATACTTTGACATAAAGACAACGAGAAAAGAGCAGAACGACTACCGGAAACTTAAAAAAAACGTCGTGATAACTTTTTCTCGAATGACATCAACGATAATCCTTTCTGGATCGAACTATCACTGGGTTCTGAAGAATGTATTTATTTTAATAAATTAAATAGCAAACTTCGACAGCTTAAACGAACATTAATGAACCAAAGAAGCTACTCTATATTCTTTATTTTGCACTTAAGGCAGGATAAGTTGAGAAGGAATTTTTGGAATGACACGAGTGCACTCGCGGGTGGTTCATATTGCTTCACGACAACGGTAGACTCCATGTTTAAAAACAGTCAAAGATGAGTTTTACTTTATACGTCATATGAGACATTACCCTTGTTTAAGACTTTCCCAAAAGCGCCTCCTGAATCTTGAATAATTGAATAAATTAATGAATAAATGAATATTAAATTAACAAGTTATTCACAAATTGGTCTTTGTTTGAAAGAATTCAGGGTATTCGATTTACAATTTTAAATTTTTCAATCCGTATGTTAAATTGTGCTTTTCTTCTTAAAACACAAATATGAGGTTTCTAGAATCCACAAACTCTGGGTGCATTACATTCGATTCAGAATTCTTTTCTCATGATTCATTCCGGATTCTGTTTTTACTAGTATTAACCATTAAATTACCTTTACTCTCGATATTCACTGCAGTTCTTTTCGATCAAATTCCCAAATAAAAGTTTAAATGATGTTTTACTACATTATATAAATCAGAAACGACATTCCGATACAAAGGAATTATTTGCAAATCGATGGTTTCCGACTGCTACACAATCGGCCACCACGGTCGACATGTGCTTGCACTTTTAATATGTCGTTGTCATCAAACAAAGGAATTTGAGATGAGTATCATCAGGCCGGTTGGGAGATTGTGAAAACGGTGAGTATTGTTATACATAAAATGTATCAAAATGTCTAAATGACAGTTGACAGAGTTTTGTATGTTTTAAAATGGAAATGCATTGTTTGTAGCTAATTTATATAAGCATTTTTCGATTTTACGAGATTTTGTCTCATTTTACCAATTTCCTCGTGAACGCTCTCGGGTTATTTTTAATTAAATAATGAATATTTTAAATAAAATAATCTCTTTGACTTAAAAATCAATGGATATATGACGTTCTTAATCGTTAAAGGAGTCTCTGAATGTACGCCGGTGGTTCAGGATTTTTTAAACTCTTTCGGGCAAAGAAACAGTTGTAGGCCAACTGTAAATAACGACTTTTCAATAAAACATTGTTTAAGAAAATTCGACTCGATTTTTCTTAAACTATCACAAAATTATTGTGATTTCCCGAAAGTTATTTTTGAGCTCATTTTACTACCATACTAGTTGAGGTGCAGCGGTGTCGATTTAATGTTTAATTTTTTATTATTTCGCTTACCAATTGTTGTTTTCAAACTTAACAACAAAAAAATAATATCATAATAAGTATTAATAATTAAACAATAAATTTATTAAGAAAAAACAAAATAAAACAAGAAATGACTTTAAAAGAAAAAACACCGATCCCTGAAAAGGATAATATGTCCGTATTAATATATACTTCCAAAAATTTTACTTTCACTGGAATCCACGATGTTGATATTTCATTTATATTGGTAGCTCTCAAATTTAACGCTGGATTTCTCTATTTTTTTGGAATTAAACAGTCGATGTGCAATGTTATAACGACATATTTCGTTAAAAACAAAATAAATGTGACTGGTCCTTCCTATATCTTCTATTTGCTTCCCCTAGAGTCATTTGTTGTGATCCTCCTCAATCGATGGTGCAATTGGTGAATTAAAAAATAATCATATCCGCTCGATTCGATTATTAAATCAAAAGACAGAAAAATCTACCTACTCAAGTTATTGTAAATAATTTTTGAAAAAATGGTCATGGTGCCAGAAAAAGTATTATCAGAATATAAGAAATTGACAATTCCAATTTTATTTTCATAAAAAATAAAAGTAACAAATCTGATTTTATCTAGAAATTTTTGAAGAAATATAATGAAAAACATTGAATATTTGTTTCATGATCTCTTTGAGACCATTGAAAATAAATCAAAAATTTTGAAATTGAATTTTCAATTTTTTATATTTTAATAATATAAGAACTCAAATATCAATGAAGGACGCGGATTATTCATTTCTTTTGGAAATTTTATTACAATTAGTATACAAAATTCCTCGGGCAAAATGAGAACTATCAACACCAAAATTTTAATTGGAGAATGTTTTTATCGATTAATGCTTCTACAAATCGTAGTGTTATTAATTTAACGTTGAAATCAACTCGTAAAAAGTTTTTTGTAGCACGTTCTGTGCGATTAATGAAAGATGTAAGAGTTTGTATGAGAATTTGAAACGAAAGCTTCAGTTGGTGATTCTGGGGAGTCTTGAAGTTTCCCATAATTAAATAATTACTGACACTACTTTGAGTGCACGTATATCCAAAACTAAAAGTCAAACTTATACAAAATAAAAAACAAAATTTATCAATAACATAAAAATCAATTTATTCTTATTTTTGTTCGACACAGCCGCCCTTCTCAGAATTAAATTGAGCTATAATCATACTTGTCGTTAAGATGACGTAATGTCTCTAGTAAAACGCTATTGGAATAATTTCGTTATATATTTCACAGCCGTTTTAAATACAGTATCTAATATTAGCCTATGGAATCTTGAATTTAACAAACCTAAACAGATTTTTATTTTTCAATAGTTTAAGATAAACTTGAATAAGTATTGTGAAAAATATTTAATTTTTAACACGTCAGAATTAAAATTACGCGGTTTAATATAGTAAAACCACAACTTTCATTTGGGGTGCAGCCGGTATATCAAAGGACAATAGATTTGTTGGAAATTGGAGCGTCACGACATATGATAGGAACTATAAACATATGTTTATATCTAATATTGATGTAAAGGCTACAGAGAACAATAAAATGGTGATTTATCAATTTTATGAACTGACAAATTTACTTGCTTGGTAAATAATTTCAGAAAAAATTAATTTTGTGCTAATAGTGGCAGCCCTTTTGAAATCTGCGCACATTTTACTTTCATTGAATCACTTAATTATTCCTTCTTTAAATTCGTGGCTTGCTTTTCAACATCGGAACATTACAGACAGCAAAGCACGCCAAATGGATTCTTTTAAAATATTAGAGTACACGTATTTATTTCAAACTATTGTTGCGTAATTTAGAACTGGAAATAACAATTTACCGCTAATTGAGCGTGTCTGAAAATTGTTACACCTTTTTAGTAAAATATTGTACACAACAATTAAATTAAACTTTTCTTAAACCATATAAAAATTTATATCTTTTCCAAAAGTTAAATTTAATCACGCTTACTGAGTTTATTTTATTACTATACAAGTTGGCGAATGCACGCCACATGCAATGTCCGATACGGTCATTACCAATGCCGCATGGTTGCAAAAAGTAGTAAAAGGAAAAATAGGAAACGTGTAAATATTTCAATGGAAAACTGCAAACAAACCAAAAACAAATTAAAATTAAAACAAAAAATACCAGTTTACTAGATTGATACTAGATTGGTCTCTTACGGGTATATTATTTGATGAGCGCAGATGATTAATTCAATTGAATTTAAAATTTTTCTAATTTAATTTTCTTCTGCAGAAGCTTCTGAATTACTTTATTTTAAATTGACTCTTAAACGCCCTGAAATATCGGATATAATATAATTGTTAGGATTGCAGCTTGCAAACATTCAACTTCGCGTCTTTAAGAATTATTTTTTCAATTAATATCCTTTTTAAGTTGTCATGGCTTATTGATTAATTTGTTATTCAAATCTATCATTTTGTTATAGATGACACAAAACAAGAAAGGTTAAAATGGTTCTTAGTCATAATTATTCCAAATAATAACAACCGTTTGATATATAAAATTACCCGAAGAAATGAGAAATGTTATGACTAATTAAAAAAGGTGCTCATAAATAATATGCACGCCATATCGCAACAACGATTTTGCGATTTTTAAACGTGTCTAACAATTTTTACGTCGTTTTAACAAAAAAGTTTTTACTACTATTTAATTATGTTTGTCTTAAACTATTAAAAAATATTAAAATCTTAAAAAAAGTTAGATTTGAGCATACTTATAGTGCTCATTTTATTATCATACAAATTGGGGTGTAATCTGTAAAGTAAAACTTTTTAGATATGAAATTAACAAAAAGACGTCAAATTAGTAGGAGCATCTAATGAATTTTGCACGAATACAATTCTTTCATATATAGAAAACTCGTAAGCGTCATTTGGCGTGCTCTTGTTAATGTCTACGAGCAAATCATTGTTGAATTTTGACCTCAGTTGGTCAAACTCGTAATAAGCTGTTCAATGGTCTGAAATTATTATCAAAATGTTAGAAGTAAGCTCAATTTCCGGACTCACTGTTATATAAATGCAAAAATGACTGAAATTTGTTGATTTCGGTCGCCTGATGATAATTTTTCTAGTTCATGGTTTCTTAATTAAATTATTATCTTCATTTTCATATGTCAAACACAAAAACTATTACATACTTACGCTGTCCGAATGTCACGTACTACTTTCATATTTAAACGAGGTAGTCATACGGATTGCACACTCGAATTGAAGTTGTAAGTTTGGAGCTCAAGCTAATATGGCATATTTAAACAAGAAGTGTATGTTTCAGATATTTTAACACAGATTAGTAAAAATTACGTGTTAAGTTATATGAAATTTATACGTGTAACTTAATAAGACACATTTAAATATTGAAAAGTGTTCATTTACATCTGCAGAAATCCCGATGAATTAATGAAAGGAAATTCTTAGTACCTCAATTAATGGAGCATAAGAGTCTTCTTCGTCAATATAGGTGAATATTGAAAATATTGAAAATAAAAATAATAAATTAAAAGGTTGAGTTTGCAATGCGGTGCGGTTTCGTGGCATTGCAGTGCAAGCGCTTCTTAAAATACTGATAGTCAAATAAAAATTACTTAATCACGACATCTACAAAGTCAACTTATCTGATATTTAATCATTCCATTATTAATGTTTGAGTGGTTGTATTTAGAATTTGGAATCAATTTTAACGTTAAAGTAATTTTACCGTAAATTAAAGTAATTAAAGTTAAAAATTATAGTTAAAGATAATCCCTTAATTAATCTCAATAATTGGTTATTGTAAATTTCATCTCTACCAAATGGAAGAGCAAAAAAATAAAAATGATAGTCTCGTTTGGATGGCCCCACGGCCACAAACGACGTTTTCGTCTATTCCTCTTCAATATGGGCTGCCCATTTTTTTTAGACAACACATATTGATGAGAGATGAGAAGATGGTCGTCCAAACGAGAACCTCATTCCATCCTAATTTTTTCCTCTTCCATTAGGCATCGATCTCTGAAAACGACAAGACCATAATTTATTTCCTACTTTTTCCTTTCCATTCGGCATCTTTCTATAAAAACAGCAATAGAAAAAATCAAATAAGACAGTAAGTTTAACATTGCAGAGAGTGTAATAATCATATTTCTCACGCGGTCTACTGAAATTGACAAAATTTTAATCAAATATACTTTATCTTATAATTAACATGTATTTTTATTTCCCTTTTCCGTGCCAGGGTCAAAATTCAAATCAATTCCAATTTGAAATTGAATCTCTTACTGTTTCATTCTTCATTTCAATTCGCTTAACATTTAAAATGTCGCTCCTCATTTATGTGACTTTCTTTGAATTCTCATTATTCGAAGTTTGAATTGGGTTTTCGACAGAACAACATTTAAAATCTAACTGATCAAGATGGAACCACAAAGTCGCATCAAACTCAAAGTAGGCGTATTTTAACCGTCATTCATGAGTCTTCTCACAATTACAAAATGTCATTTATTGCCTTTCGCTCGCTCGCACTTGTATCTATCTATAGCTATTCCATCATTCATCATGATGTTACCATCACCATCACCACCACCAACACCACCACCAACAACACCAAGTCATGGCTCCGCCTCATCCCATTGGCCGATACTCACATTTAATGTTATTCTAACCTCCACAATCTCATTTTGGCGGTTTGTTCAAGTTACCGTCCATTCCGTTCTTCTTCTTCTCCTTCTTTTTCTTCTGGCCCACCTCTACTGGATTTTTTGAAATCACCAAACTTGTATTGCCAAAGAACGAGGGACAGTCATACGTTTCTACAATGTTTCTACTACCTGTTTTGCTGTTGTTATTTGAAGGACGAACCCAGTTGTCAATGTCCCTATACAATAATGACCTTCAGACATAAGACGCCCTCACTTTCATCACAAAGTCATCACCACTATCTCACATTTTTCTCTCGTTTTTTTTGAAAATTTTTAAACAGATTACTTTTCAGATTACTATTATTCATTTTTTTTTGTGGAATAAATGGAATATTATTCCATGAATATGCTTGACGCCACGCTGGATGTGCTCATTAGTCATATGCGAATTGAATAATATCATTATGACTAGAGACACATTCAGCTTGGCGAATTGCTGGCTATTTTTCGTTTCTTAAAGTTTTAACGGCACATTAGGTTTAAGTTAGGCAGTCGTTGTTTACAAGGAATTTCATGCTTATTGTGAGCTTCTTTGTGGAACCATTGGATTATTTTTCAACTAGAATTTGTAACCACGAAAAAAATATTTTAAATAGTTGTTTAATATTTAATTGTGTAAGCCTAGTAAAATATAATCATTTTCTAATAATTACTCCTTCCTAAAGTAAAAAAAACTTACTGATGTAATATATCACATTCATTTTGGATAATGAACTACTGATAATGAAGATTTTACGATTTTATTCAGCTTTAACCATAGTCTACTTTAGCTATGCTTCTAAAAGTATTGTATTTATCTTAATTTAACTAGTTCATATAACGTCAATAGCTCTTAGTAATTGAAGATCAGAAGCATTGCATGAGCCACTGTATTTTTTACAACTTTGGGTGGTGAAGCGCTACATTATTTCTAAATACCATAAAGAGTATTACTATATGATAAAAATTAAATTAAAATCATTATTTACCTTGTTTTAATAAATCACGATAATTAGACGATTATAGAATATAAAAAATTGTTTCATTGAAAACCACGTGTAAGTTAAAACTAACTTTTTCATGACTATTAAAGGCTTTTCTTAAAATATATCTGTCGCTTTAAATTTATGCGATATGTTAGATTTGAATGAATTTTCTGAGATCGAGTGCTTAATAATCCATTTGGGGTTAAAGATGAACCGTTTTTGAATTTCGTAATCAGGAATTCGGAATATGGAATCAAAATTTGAATTCCGGAATCACATTTGAAACTTGGGAAACCCGATTCCGTAATCCAGAACGCCACATCCGTAATTCCGTCTATCTCTGTTTGTTGTGATAATGTCTTTTAAATTTAAAACAATATTTCACCGGAAATTGCCAAGATTTTCAAGTTTGTTGTAAGAACTCAGCGTCAATTTACAGAGAAATGTTGAGACGCCAATATCAAAAACATTTTTTATATCTTAAGGTATCAGTATAATAATTTATTGATTATAAGTCGAATGTCTTTGTTTGAGCAACAAAAATGGTGCCTACTCGAATCTTGGAGATCTATGCATATATGAAAATGAACGAAATTTGCGGATTATTGAGGTGAAGCTAATATAAAAACATAAGAGTTTCAACTAGCACTAATTCCTTTTTTGTAAATACACATACACACAAAATATTTTATGAAGCACTAGATAAGCATCACAAGATGACCTAAAAGATAATGGATTTCGGTGTGCTATGCTACAAAAGATACTTATACTATAGAGAGATACACATACCGATTCACAAAAAGTTAATAGCTTTTTAAAAATTTCTAGGCGAAGGGTTCATGACTATTTTTGACTATTTGGAATATAAGTTATTTTACTATTTATAGTCTTTATCACAAAAACCGCCGGCAGCCTCTAAGCTAGTAGATACTTAAAAGTGCTCTTAAAATTTTACATTGTGAAATTGTTCCTTTTCTGATTTGTTTTTATTGAATTATCTGATCGCGCAGCGGTTCGCGGCTTAAACAAATTATCGTAAATAGGACAGATATTATATGCACGCCTGAAAGTAGTATAGTGACTCTCTAACTTCCACCAATATTTTTAGAAGATTAACAGAGCTCGTCTTTTTCTCATATAATTTAGAGTGTAGGTGTCTTGAGGCCGACCGATCAATTTCAAATGAAATTATTTGTTCTGAGTTGTATTATTATTGATAGACACAAATGGAACCGGTAAAAATGAGTGATGTACCATTCTAGTAACATTTATTTATTATCGGATATTTTTGGAAAACACTATTAAATTGGTTTCTTCTTCTATGAAAATTCTTAAAATCTGAAACCATCGTATTCAGTGGACTTGTAAATATAAATTGACCCGTTAAAGCCAAACTCATTATAAATTAAATATACAGAAATGAGCTTGCCATTAAAAATTATTAAAACTTCATTTTCTTCACTTCTTGCCTCACGCCAACTGGAAGGCTATGTGGTTAAATAATGTGCTCAAGTCTAATATTTTGTGAAAATTGTATTACTTTTAGAAAGTTTAAGAAGAAGCTGACATTCTAGCGTAGACAACATTTCTGTAAAGTACACGTGAAAATGGTAAGACAAGCATAAAAATAAGAAAATCCTTATTTCCATTTGGCGTGACGGCGAACCGATGATATCACATTTGGAAAATATCTTTCATTGTGTGGCATTAATAAATGTACATTTTAACAATACATCAGGTTATAGGTTTATGCAAATTGAAATTATTCGATTCTTCATTTCTTATTCAAGTCTTTTATTAAACAAATTTAACAGTCCATCCGGTATCCAATAGTCTTTTTAATTGTAGTCACAGAGGGATATAAAATTATTTATTGTTGAACTGCACTTTTTAAAGGAAATTTACGTGGAGTCGAGAACGCTTTCAGCGAGGTGGGATAGAGAAAGAGTTGATATGTAACGTAAGAATAGAAATATAAGTGGAAGGGTAATAGCTTAAAATTACAAAGGTTCATAGGGAAAACTGTGTGAGAGAGAGATCCAGAGAAAAACATTAGAAAAAAAAGATTATTATTATTATTCCATGAAGGCCTTTGGAACATCCAATCTGAAAATTAAACGTCGTTTTGCACATCATTTTGGAGGTTTTTTTCTAATCCACGTAAGCACGTCATCCGCAATAAAAATGGCAGGCTCATTTAGCGACATAGCTCTTCATTTGGCGAGAGAACGTAATGCTATATGGAGATATATGGATTTTATAACTTGAACTATCCATAACTCTAATTTAAATTATCTCAAAGGAATCCACAAAGAGATTAGTAATATATGATTCAATTTAGTAAAATAGACAATTGCGAACTTTAAAAGTTCATAACTTTCGCGGTTTTTTGAGCTCTTTTGTTTACAAATTAAGTTTCTGTACACAAATCAACGCATTAATTATATCGGCAAATATTCTAATAAAAAATCAGCGTCTTAATGTGCCTAAACCAAAGTTTAATTACCAATAATTTATATTAATACTCAGTTTATTGCATCAATTATAAATTATGGGTGTGATTAAACGAATGCCATTTAATCCACTAACGTACTGTCAGTGGATTACGCATAATACGGTAATTACCCTTATTAAATGACATTTATTCATTTTAATGACATTAATAAAAGCACATTGATAGCTAATAGATATTATACCTGTCATTATGAATAATAACGACATTTTTGATAAGCGTAGGCTTGTCAGAAATTAGATTACATAATTGAAGATTTGTAAACGATAATTAAAACAAAATTGTTTAATAATTTCCAATAATTTTAGTTCGAATTTTATAAAACTATTATCAAAATATTATAAGATATTGAAAATTCAATTTAAACCTTTTTGAATTATTTTCAATGGTCTCAAAAAGATCTTAAAAAATAATCAATTTATGTTAATAATTCCTGTTTTTCATATATTTCTTCAAAATTTCAAAAAATGACCACGGTTTGTTTTTTGGTTTTTGTAATGGTATACCATATATGGTAAGTATCAGGGTTGCACTGAATTCCATCTTCCATTTTCCGTTTTCCGTCGTTTTTTGAGTTCCATTTCCGTTTTTCGTTGTCCGTTTGAAAAAATTGATTCCGAGTTTATAATGAAACTGATTTAATGGGATTTAGGACAGGGTAATTAGATTTTTGAAAAAACCTATCGATAATTTGGATTTTAGTTAGCTCCTTTTATAAAATCGTAATGCTAGAAATCATGAAAACTCACAAAATTACTCATTACAATGCTATTCTTAATTTTTGAGATTAAGTGTTTATTGATAGAGGACACAACGGTGAGCAATAATATGTTTGTCTTTAAATTTGATTCGTATTTTAAGTAAACTTATGATTTTTTAAAGTTTAAACTTTCAATCGACTATAAAATACACGTTAATTACCCTCATGAGCTTAATTTACGCAGAGAAAATTGTTTTATTTGGTTTTTATTTAAAATTTATGCAAATTATTTGCAGAGGAAAACTTTAAGAATTTCATATTAACTTATTATAAGCTTCTCTGAAATGTATTCACAAATGCCAATATATCCTAAATACTGTTGCAAAGATTTCTTAAACATTTGAATCAATCATTGTGAGTTGAAATGATGTAGTAGTCAAACTATCACTTATGCATAACTTATAATAAGGTGTAATCAATTTATTATGTATATTAACCAAATTGCATTGACCTTTCTCGATAGCTCAAATTCCTTATAATTTACGGATTGCTCAAAACTGTTTCAAGATCCTATCAATTGGATGATCAATCATTAAGCGCTATCAATTCTAACATCGCCGAATTTCTTAGATTTATCATCAATCTTAATCTTTTGTTCGGATCGTAAACCTCTCATTTGATTGTAACGGCGATGCTCTTTCGTCAAGGTCATAGTAGAATTTAGAAGTTATTCCCAAGTCTTGGCTTTAGCAACATTTATTTAAACAAAATATTTAAAATTTCAATTAAATGTTATTTTACAGCGAGATCATACTTTTCAATAACCGATCATAATATTACAATGATAAATTAAAACTCCATAAATAAATTAGTCTGAATCACTATCAATTTTCGCTTTTCTGCTTTTCTTTGGCGCTGGTTTAAAGTCATCATCGGAATCAGAATCGTCTATGTTGTATGTTGTTGCTTTTCTAGCTCTCGAGCTGTAAATAGTTAAGATTAAAATATAATTTTAGTGAAAACATACCTCTTCTGACGTGCTGGCACGCTTTCTTCCAAGCTAAGATCTTCTATATCTTCATCATCAGATTCAACGGTTGCCTTTGCCTTCTTCGTGGATTTTTTCGGCTCAGACTACAAATTAACATTTTAAAAGCACAAAGATTTAACGAACCTTGAAGAAATCGTCCATAGTTGAAGATTTCACTTTCTTCGAAGCAGTTTTCTTTTCTTTAGGAGCTGGCTTTTTTGGCTTTGATATCTCTTCGTCGTCATCCGATAATTCATATACATCCTTCGCTGGTTTTTTAGGTGCGGGCTTCTTTGCCTTCTCAGTCACCTTTGGCTCAACTTCTTTTACTTCTTCTTCGTCGACTTCCATGATTTCAGCATTTTCTTTCGATGAATCACTTATTCGTTTACTTGATGCAGCCTTTCTATCTTTTTTGGGAATAACTTCCTCAAAATCGCTATCAGCATCATCAATTCCATCATCACCATCGTCATCCAAGAACTCGATCTCGCTTTCGCTGTCATCATCTGATCCTTTACCCTTCTTCTTTTTCTTTACAACTGGTGACATAAACTTCTTTATATCTGTTCCTTCTTTTTTAGGCTTCTTATCTTCCTTGGGTTCCTTCTTTACTCTTTCCTTCTTCGGTTGATTCATCTTTTCATATTTAGCTTTCGTGGCTTCATCAATTTTTGGTTCGATTCTAGTGGCATCTTTCGATGGATAGACTTCCTATAAATACAACATATATATTTTTTCTTAATAGTTATAATAAACGTACCGCGGACAATGCCTTATTTTTACCTCTTCCACCTTTAGCATCACTAGCAAATTTCTTTGCAGCATTTTTGACACTAGCTTCAATATCTGCCTTTTCTTTAGCTTCTTGTTTGTCTAATTCTTTCATGAAGTTTTCCAGGTCTTCATTCCACAAGTCCTGCCAGGTTTTTTTCTCAAGTTGCTTGACTTCAGCTAACTTATCATCACTTTCCTTGAGAAGCTTATTTTTCTCTTCTTCGGAAAGTTTGATAAGCGCCATTCCCACGAGATAATCGTAATCGGAAAGTTTTTGATCAACCTTCTTCGTCTCATCGTCACCTTCTTCATCATCTCCATCGACCTCCTCATCTTCCAACTCAATTTCGCCACTTTCTTTTAGCTCTTTCATTTTTTGTTCTTCCTTCCACTTTTTCACTGGATCAGGATCAAATGACATGTCTATGAGAGCTTTAACAATATTAGCCTTTTTCTTATTTTCGAGAACAATTTCATTGTTAATCTTGCAAACGATGAATCTCGCTTGATTGCTAAGGCGTTTACTCTGCGCCTTTAATACACCCATCAAGTAATCCTTCCTCTGGATATATTTTTCTTTACGACAATCAAAGAATTCTTGCGTTATTTCCTGTGGAGAAGTAAAAGTCCTTAAACATCCAGCAGCATCAAAAAGAACCTGAAAAATAATTTATTTTTATTATCTCTACAAACTGTCTACCATGCAAGTCGTATTTATAACAGTTTGTAGTTTGAAGACCTGGTGAAGTCCTTCAGATTCCAGTTCTCTTAATCGCCCATTCGCAATTTTAACTACAAACTTGACTGTTGTGTCTGTGTGATACTCCTTATAATCCCTAAAATAAAACTGAATAATTTGAAAAATATTATTTACATACGTGATAACTGGTTGTTTCTTCTCTGTGCTTTCCATCAAACTCTCAAGAACCTTCTCCTTATAATCTTGAGTCCATGTTTTGATAGGTAATTCAGTAATTTCAATAGTGTTATTGTCGAGAACAGCAATTTCTCCATAACAAGCAAATCTGCACGGATCAATTTGGAATATTTCGCCTCGGAAATTTTTGTACCAAGGCGCTAATGGCTTCTGCTCCTCTCCGCGAATCAATCTTTTAATATTTTGAACAATTTCCCTTGGATTATAATTGGGAATGTTAGTTGACCATCCAGTACCAATTCCTTGAGCTCCATTTACCAATACCATTGGAATAATTGGGCAATACCATTCTGGTTCAATTCTTTGATTTTCTTCGTACAAAAACTTCAGAACGTTATCATCATTTGATGGGAAAATTGAACGCGTTACAGGATTTAGCTGAGTGAAAATATAACGAGCACTGGCAGAATCTTTTCCGCCTTGCAGACGTGTACCGAATTGACCAATCGGAAGGAGAACATTAATATTATTAGATCCAACAAAGTCTTGCGCTAAGTTAACAATTGTGCCCATAAGTGACTGTTCACCGTGATGGTATGCTGACAACTCAGCAACCGCTCCAGCAAGCTGTGCTACCTTCACTTCACGTTTATCAGCACGTTTAAAGCAGGCGAAAAGAACTTTTCTCTGACCGGGCTTGAATCCATCGACGAGACAAGGGATAGATCTCTCATTATCAAGATTCGAAAATAGAACCAATTCCTGAAATAAAAGTTTAAAAAATATATATATAGAGTCAGATAGATACCTTATTAACAAAATCCCTAAAAGTCACTGATCTGGTATCCTTGTTATATAAATATTCTTCCGACAGTCCGCGATTTTTTCTCTCTTTTCTCTCCGACATCCATTTAGACAACCAATCCTTTCTTTCCTCGATTTTCTTCTTCGAAAACGCCATTTCTACAGAATTATCATCATCTGGACCATTATACTTGAAGCGGATTCGATGTCTCAGCATGTCACTAAAGTATTCCTTTGCTTCTTTAGATGTCGATGTACCCAATCCCTTGTAGTATTTGATCTTGTATGTCTTCCAATTTTCAGTATTGTTTCTCCATTCATTATATTCGGGAATTGAGAAGAATGAGTTTTCTTCTTTTCCTTTTGTTGCTTTCACGATAGGGGTGATAAATTCTTCCACGAAATTCCTTTGAATAAGAGATGGCCAAAAATGATGAACAAAATTGATAACAAGTCCTTTAATGTGAGAACCATCCTGATCCTGATCAGCCATGACCATAACCTTTCCATAACGAAGTGTTTTAAAATCTTCTTCCGTTTCATATTTCTTTTTGTATTGAAGACCGAGAATCTTTATCATTGCGTTTATTTCAGCATTGTCAGCAATCTGCAACATATAAATATATCAAGTTATTTATCGCATATACTTACCTGTTTCATGTTACCATCGCGAACGTTCAAAAGTTTACCTCGAAGTGGAAACACTCCGTATTTGTCACGTCCAACAACAGCGAGACCAGAAACTGCTAATGTTTTAGCAGAATCTCCCTCAGTGAGAATTAATGTACATTGCTGTGAGTTTTTGGTACCAGCATCATTTGCATCCTCCAATTTCGGAATTCCCTTAATAAAAATAATTTTTACCAGTAATACATCCAACAAGTAAAAAATTATTTTCACAGGTTTATGAGACCTCAGATTCGCCTTTTTGTAATCAACGATATTAGATATACTAGTGAAGCATATCTTTAAAATAAGATTGTAACACCGCGCCTTTAGAAACAATCAGTAAACTGGTGACTGTTTCACTAAAGCGGTTTAATAATGTATCTCTTCATTAAAAAAATAAATAATTATGTGAGAATATTCCAAAAAATTGAGAATAATCCCATTAAAGTGAAGAGAATTCATACGTTAATTAAATCATCATCGGTCATCGTTATTTATCGGTAATATTACGTTTTAAAGATAAATAGTAAAACCTTTAATTTTGATGTTTTCGTTTTGCTGCACTTTTTATTCAAATCTTCCATTTGACGGAATCGCACCCAAGACATAACAGCATCAGTAATTCCTACTTGCTGAGCCTAAATTACACATTTAATTTATATATTTAATTTGAATATCCGTCTCACTAACCGCTTTTGAGAATTTTTCACTTAAAATACATGTAGATCCAAACTGTTTGCTTTGCAAAGTCATAGTTTCCTTGGTTTGTGAATCAAATGTTGGATTTTCAATCAAACAATTAACAAAAACCCACATATGATTTTTGATCTAAACATTTGTGTTAAAATGTATTTTCCATATTTAAATTATACCTGGAACGGTTTAATGTTCATCGATGTTTTCGATAATTTCTTCTTGATAGAGTCGATAAACTTCGCAACCATCTGATCTGCGACATAATCGACATGACGTCCTCCTTTGGTTGTTGCAATACTATTGACAAAGGAAACTTGTTGAAAGCCTTTTTCTGATAAAGCCATCGCGACCTGCCAACGATCACCAACTTGTTCATAGGCAACTTTGAGAGGATCTCCTGCATTATCCGTGAATTGTGAAGTATACATTTTCACATAATCTTCAAATCCTTTGACTGGAAGCTTCTCGCCGTTTAAAAACACATTAACACCTTTCGTGCTTCCCGCGATATCATAAGCACGACGGGCCATTAAATGGCAAATATCATCATCAAGTTCCTGCATTCTGAACTTTTTCAAATCAGGTGAAAATGTGACTTTAGTAAAATCATCTCCAGATGATGTGGATACTTGAGCATCCTTATCTTTAGTCATATTGTTAATCCATGTTTGTTTAAAGTTATGTCTATATTCCTTTGAGGATGTTTCAAGCGTGAATTTTGTTGAAAATATATTACAAAGCTTTGCACCATATCCATTACGACCACCGGTCACTTTCTTTTCGTCGTCATTGTAGTTGGACGAAGTCAGCAATGTTCCAAAAATCATTTCTGGTACATACATTTTTTCAACCTTGTGCATGGTTACTGGGATTCCTTTTCCGTTGTTATATACGGAAATAGTGTTCTTCTCCTTATCAATGTTGACTTTAATTGTATTCATTTTTGGATCTCTCTGTTTATTATCAGCAGCATTAACCAATATTTCGTCATAAATTTTGTACAATCCAGGAACATAACGAATTTCCCTCTGCTCCAATTTCTTTGTCTCCGTATTGAACACCCACATTGGCTTAAAATAATAGATGGCTTGAATATTATGGATATAAAAATTACCGTTTTCTCAGTGTACTCCACTGAGCCAATGTACGTGTCTGGGCGAAGAAGAATATGCTCTAACTGTGACTTCTTTTGATAAATGTCTTCTATAGCCATCTTTTTGTTTCCTTTTTTAACATTGTCGATACTAGTGAAAACATTTCTATCTTCCTCGGTCATATTTACAGAAACATCGGCTAAATAATTAAAATTCTTAACATACGAAGTGAAAAGTATCGTACCGTCAGGTTTCTTTTTCTTTGGCGATGATTTTGTTCCATTGGATGTGGCGCTCTTTGCTGGCTGTTTTTTCTTTTTAGGAGACTCGTCGAAATCAAAATCGCTGTCGGAATCCAGAACCATTTCTACAAGTTTATGAAAATGATAAAATTCAATTAAAATAAGACAATAATTATTTGCTGATAATAATTTTATTTAAGAAATTATTTGAATTGAAACTATATAACACTTGTTGAGCAATTACAAAATATATTGCAAATTACGGGAAAAAGCATTGGATTTATTTGAAAAATCAGCATTTTCAAATTTCGCGGGAGTCAAAAATTCTGCACATCTCAACTAGAGAGACAGTAGATACGTCTTTTTGCGTTCAAGCACTCATCATTAGCGTTGTGTTTACAATTGTCCAAAAGGACTATACGATTTGGAAGAAATTATTTGAATATTTTTAACGAACAAACTTTAATAAGGCAAACGTAACACAAGAAACATGAATTAATAAAAATATCCACTAGTGTTTTTGATAACAATAATTTAAAGGCGGGGTTTTCGTCTAATGTGATAAATTTAGCACCCTTTTCTTTTGTATATAGCCCTTAATAACACTTCGTATAAATACCTCTCACTATAGTAAACTATTTTCAGTTCAATGTGGATCGAAGTCCGAAATTTGTTCGATGCCGTTTCCCAAGTTCACACATTCGCAGATTGTGAAAATGCCCAAGAACTGACAAATGATATAAACAAATATAAGGACCGATTAACAAATGTTCTACGGAATAGTGTACGTTATAAGTAAAAATTTATACTAAAAGTTTCAAAAATTTAGCAGAAATCTATCGAGTCAAGAAACAAAATCAAACCTAATTCAACAATTACCATAGACGATATTGAATTAACATTAGACGAGAAACTTTGTAATGAAGCATTGATTTTGAGCGATATATTTTCTATCAATGAAATCGAAGCCGTCGATTTGGTGTTGGCGGGCGAAGCTCAAAAGGTTCATTTTGATGGACTTAATAGGGGTCTTATTGCTGTTGTTTGTTACTATGATACACATCGGCTTCTAGTAACTACACTTCGAAAAATTCTAGAATGGGATAGAGAAGAAATTCCAACAGATCTTCTGCAAATTATTGATAATACATTTATTCAAGAAGATGTCTTGAAACACCTATTCGGTATGAAATGATCTACGTGAAAAAATTAAATATAATTTTAGAATTGATTGCGACCTTTAGCATTCAATCAGAATTTTCGAGATTGATGCAACCAAATGTTAATGGATTAGGTGGCTCGAAACACCAAAAACTTGTAGGTGGATATTTGACAATGCTGTCTATTACTATATTTAGCTTCGAAATGCAATTGACGAGATTCGTAACGAACTTCTAAAGTGTATCTTTTTATTATGCGAAAATCCTGGAAACCAAGCCATAAAAATTGCAAATCTTTTATTCGAAACTGTTAAGGTAATTTCATTTCTACATGTATTTTTATTCGAAATTTTTTTTAAAGAATGTTCCAACCGATAAGTTAAATAATAACAATCTAACAGCGTGGCTCTGTTTAATCAAACTAACATCAAGCGAGGTTTTGAATAAAGGTAATTTTTTTATAGTATGGAAAACTATTTTTTATTGCTTATAATAACGATTAGTTAAAGCTAAATTTTAATTTCTCTATTTTAATTATTTACTATTACTATAGTAAAGTTTAAAACATTAAGTATATTTGAAAACTCCAATAAATATGTGAATTTTCAGTTTTTACAACATTTTTTGCATTAAAATTAAAATGACTATCATTCTTACGAAATTTATAATGATTTTAATCGACAGTTTCTCTAGTTTACGTGAAAGTAACGGTAATAAAAATTAATTTATACTTATCATTCTTTCCCATAATATATTTAAAAAAGTAATATGACAATAACTTACGGTATAAATAGTTTCGTTAAATTAAATAACGAAAAGAACCAAGTTTTGAAAATATATATGAGTTCTATTTGTAAAATAATGTTTGACATCCATCCCTAATTTAATCGTCGTCAGGCTTCACGTTAAAGTAGATTTATTGATATTTTATTAGACAGGTTTTATAAATTATTTAATTGAGACAACCTTTCCAGACAATTTTAAATATTCTTTTTTTAGATTTCGTAATGAAATTGTGTTAATTCTAATTTGTGTTTTACTGAAAAAAATGAGCACCAATAATTAAAAAATGTTCTTAAATAGTTGATTTATCAAGTAAAAATTGTCTAACTCCTGATACTTTCACATCTGGAACGGGATAATAACATTAAATATGGTGTTCTTTTAGTTCAAGAAGCTTCCAATGTTCTAAATTTAATGATATCACATATTCGCGATGAAACAACATGGACGGACCAACCGATGTGTGGGACAATTCAATTGGCTTGTGCAACGTCTCTAAAAGCTCTAGCTTCCTCACCAGCCGATCATCTTGGAATTGAAAATATTAAAGTTGATGTCGATCGTGTCATTGATCGGGCTATTCGAAATATGGCTTTTCAATATATCCGATTGGGAATTATTAAATCGGAGTTTTTTAACACAGCGGAACAATTTGTGATCGTGGATGAATTGTTGAAACAAATCGTCTCGTATTTCCCAGCAAAACTGATGGAAATGGAAAGAAATAGTGCCGATGAATTGGTGTGGCACGACGAACAACAGAAAATTAAACTGGAATCGACTAATACAATGGCTCCCCAACACGAACAAAAAGCGGTATCTTTTTGAAATATTAATTGTTGAGGTCTAATTTTATTCAGTATGTTGAAGCTGCATCAAATTATGAACATTTTCTGAGATGTTTTGTTGATTTATACGAACTACAGCCAGATATTGACAATAATTTTAATACAAAATGTGAAAAAACGAAGAAGTTGCATAATCAATTATTTGAGTCTAGTTTGGCTTTCAGCACAGATCGTTCGGTTTGTAATTTAAATTTTTTATTTTGTCAAATACCATTTCAGATTGAATTGTGCCGTTTATTGGAAAGAGCTCGTCTACCTCATCATTTTGTACATTCAGTAGCCTATTTGGAAATGGCAGCTGCTGTTTGTCGTAATTCTCATACGGCAGCGTTTTTATTTGATGTTTTTTCACGAGAACACCCTGGAACAGGTAATTTTTGATTAAAATCGTACCTGATTTTTCCTCATTAGAAACTTCTCTAGCAACCTAGAAAAATATGTGTTATCATTAGAATACAGAAGATACCTCAAATTTCATATGACATTCGTCGTTCTTTCTTTAGGATTTTATTAGTTTTTTAAAATTAAAAATTCAAAAATCAAATCGTGTTTGATTTTTTTTGTATAGAAAAGTTTCATAAATATATTCCAACTGTTCAATTTTATAAATTATCTTCCTTTCTTTATTAAAAGATTTTAGACATATTTGGATGGGAATCATTTATGACCGCACTTAAATCCTATGATCGTATGTTCCGGGAAAACAAATTGATGCAGAATCGTTCAATGATTTTGCAAAACAAAGATTTGACAAATAGGTAATAAATGTAGCTATATGATACATATGATGTATCGTTTTAGAACTAATATAGAAAAACCAACAATTCGTGCTGAAGAACTATGTGGTCTGATTTCCTGGCTGAGACTTGCTGCGAAAGTTTCATATTTGGTATAATATACATATTGAAAAACAATACAAATTTTAATTTTGAAGGATGACAACTCTGCGAATAGATTTGCTGAAGATCGAAGTTGGTGTGTTCTGGACTCCGTTGCCTCACTTTCATCAGCATCCGTTCCGCTGAGCTTGAAGGCGGCATTATTAAGCTTTCTGAACTCAATTGCGAGACTGGAAATTTCTGCGAACAGGTAGCGTATTGCTCTAATTCTACTTTGGATGTACGATTTTTCTTTTAGAGTGTGGCATGTTATTCATATCTATCAGCTATCGTATTTTTCTGAAAATGGTAGTCTAATGGGAATGCAGCAGGAGCTTGACGAAAAGGAATGCACATTGAAACAGTATGATGCCTCTTTGGAGTTTGTACGGCTCATTTCCACGTTATTAAAACATAAGTTGGTTTTATATTTTGATATAAATCAAGATTAAACATTTAAAGAAATCTTCCTGATTATGCCCCAGCTTTCATCCAATTTATTACCAAGTCAGTATTGTCTCAATTCGCACTTAGAAGTTATAACGACGTTACGCAAATGGTAAATGGTGTTTATTATTTTAAATATTTTAATATACTGTTTTAGTGGAAACTTGCTGAAGAATCTCTCAGAGCTACAGATATTATTTTGGAATCTGGAATAGTAGAACCCCGAGCGGTTGCAGAAAATGAAGTGCACATCGCCTTGTTGACGCAGTTGCTCAATGATACTCCATTGTTTAGATCGGTTAGTTTATTTTTGCAATCGAAAATCGTTTTTATCTATTTATTTATTATTGTTATATTTATATATTACGTATACTCAATTAATCTAAAAAGTTAAATTTTTTGTCAGATTGCTCGTATTATTCTCGAAGATTTTCAAGCGCAGTCTGATCCATACATAAGCAGTATCCCACTATCTTCTTATGCATCTTTGTTTGCCCTAAAACTGTTGTCAAGTATGATTTATTTTTTTATATCGTTTGAATTTTTATTTAAAAGGAGCAATAGTACTTAATCCCGCTCTTCGAGCATGTGCTCGGGTTTCTTCAAGTGATGTTATTGTTTCTTCAATTCAATCACTTGTCTTTACCCAAATTCATTCGTCGTCTTCGTGTACAATTTTGGATTTGATCTTTCATTATTTGCAAATGGTATTTATTAGAATATGCACATTTTGGTAGTGGATATTTAAATCAATTTCAGTCGGACGAATATCCACTTCATGCATTGCATAGTGTCAGAATCTTCCGTGATGTACTTGCCACCAAAGGATCAACGCAATCCAGCATGTTAGAGATACTGAAATCAAGGGATAGTGCTGGTTTCCACGTAAGGGCTGTCCGCACAGCTTTGTGTGTTACATCCATAAATTATACAATTGATGATTCTCTTCATAAAGGTAGGATCAAACATAAAAACATTTGATAGTTTGTTTTTTTTAGACATTGACGTGGATTGTCCATTATATGCTAGGGGAGAAATTGCAAGAATTTTACTGGAAACATTATCAGACGCTGCTGATGGTTTCAGTAGTAATAGCAGTAAATATCCGAATGTTAATAATATTTGTTATTATTTGTTGGCCTTTAGGCCTTCGAAAGCCAATACAAAAGAATTGTACGATAATGGTATTTCATTTTTAATTAACATTGTAGTTATAAGTTATACAGATGAGTTATTAACGGGATTGCATTATGTACTATATATAATTGAACAATTTATACAGTCCAAAGATCCATTCTCTTTACCATTCTCGGCATTGCTCGAACCAGCGTTTAGATTAATGGTTAAAATATACATTCAGGAAAGAATATTGTTTTATTTTCAGCAACGTCTCGTTTCTCTAAACTGTCCATTTTCTCGACCGGTACTATGTTTCATGCGTAGTTCAAATATTATAGAACAACTAGTCACGTCGCCGTTCATTTGTTCTGCACTAGCATTGGTTTCTGATATTTTCCTTATGGAACAATATTATATTATTACAGGAGGACAAATATGAAACTAATTTTTCAACTGGTCTCTACTCAGTGCGGCAAATGATTGCTGGTTATATTCTACATTTTGCTGCTGTCGAAATATCAGCAATGCTTACCACTGGTCATTTCACGCGTCCTGAGACACTTTATCGTGCTCTTTTGGAGACATCATCACAATTAGCTGAATACACTATGAATGATGATGAGGATGAAGGTTGTGAATCGTCGAATCTTTTGTTTAGCTTGCTCCGAAGAGCTACGATTCCACGACAGTCGGAAATACTGTATCCTTCTCTTGTACATTTTGACGTTAACAAGCTACATGAAGTTGTTTGGAGAATTCTACATTTTCAAATTTAAATTTTTAGTTGTTTGATTCATGTTTGACAGTGACGATATATGGAATACCTCAATATGATATTGAATACTTGGATCGACTTTTAAGGCGAGAGATTTCTTCAGTTTACTCCGAATGCGATGATATTAGATACGCCAAGAAGGTAGGAGTTAAAATTACTTTGACGATGAGTCGCTATTTCGTGTAGGAAATGCAAGAAGTTTTGGAGTACTGTGCTGAAGTGAACGCTAATTTGCTAAGCGAGGGCGCTAATGATCGCATTGTGTCCGGATGTACTGCCCTCTTCAATATATTTTCAGTATTTGCGCCTGTACATTTCTTTTCGACATCCACACAGTGAGTTAATTTGTTTTCGGAATGTATTTCTGAGGAAAATGTTATTCAAAAATTCAATAAGAAGAATTTTAAATGTCGTTGTTAGAGTATTTCGGAATTATTTCTAGCTTTCATATTAAATTAGTCAGAATGCTCTTTCAAAGGAAGCTGGTGATTTATTAAGTCTCCGATCCTATTGTAATTCAGCACTCTTCTACATTACTGGGTCCTATTATAGCGATACAATTTTATATCCAGAATTTTTTATACGTTCCCCGATTATTTTATAATCATGACGAAATTAAAGAAAAATAACAATGATTATATTTAAAACTAATTTTTGGAAATATTTCTGATAAGTCGTAATAATTGGAAAAAATTAAAGTTCTGTTACATATCTTATCACTAACAAATTGTGGATAAAGTAAATTACTAATTTAGTTCGGACATCTAACATCTTGTTAGTATCGAAGTACGTCTATAAGTACTTAATCCACATTTTGAGCACGATTTTTTTTTGAATTTTGAGATGTTAATTTTTATTTAAACAGGCTTATCATATTCCGCGACGCATGTTATGTTCTTATTGAAATGATATCTGGAATTGGAGGCGCTTCGCAATTAGCTGCATGCCAAACCTTGTTCCGCTTGGTTTGTACTGTTACTAAACTAGCACAAGAAGAATTTGAAAAGGTTTGTGGTTTTTAATGAATAATTTATTTGATATTGCACAATATAAGAATTCGTCTTATTGTTTGTGAGCGTAGTGGTCGCCACTGGATCCGAATCCTCCATGTCCTCCGGCACCGCCGTGTCCTCCTCGTCCTCCAGATCCACCATTTGAACCACGAGATGGGCATGGGCAGTATTCACTGAAAATTTATTTCGATTTTTTTCGGAGAGCGATTATAATTTCACTTACGCATCTTGTCCTGGGCGTCCAACCTTTCCTTCAGTTCCTGGTGGTCCGTCGAGTCCGCGCTCTCCCTGTGGACCCATTCCTCCTGGTGGTCCGGCTGGCCCGGCAACTCCTGGTGGTCCGTGCTTTCCGTCGTCTCCCTGTGGTCCAGCTTCTCCTTGTGGTCCGCGTTGTCCCTTTGGTCCTGGACGTCCAATTGGCTTTCTGCCATCGGCTCCTTTCTCTCCTGGACGTCCTTCTGGTCCAACGTGACCTGCTGGTCCTGGTGGTCCCATCTCTCCTGGATGTCCTGGGTTTCCGTCGTGTCCTGGTCGTCCTTGAGCTCCATCAGCTCCCTTCATTCCGCGGAGACCAGGTCTTCCTGGTGGTCCTGGTGGTCCTGGTGGTCCAGCTGGGCAATACGAGCAGATTCCGGTGTCTTGTGGTTCAGGGCTGACATCCTCGGCGTCGTGTCCCGGCTTTCCGTCGACACCTGGCTGTCCGTTTGGTCCTGGTGATCCAGGAAGACCCTTTGGTCCTGGTGGTCCAGCATGACACTTGTTTTCAGCAGCGCTCTGGCATTGGCAGGAACCACCAGTTGGAGCTGGACCTCCTGGTGCTTGAGCTCCAAAATCGTGAGCAGGGGCACCGGCGCTATAACTATCGTATGCGGATCTGCGAGAACGCTTTCCAAATGTTCCAATTTCGACCAAATCCTTCCACATTTGATCGGTTTCAGCCTACAATTACCATTTGTTAGTTTAGTGTCAAAAGTTGTTTAAACGAACGCGGAAGCTGCTTATTTCCAAATCGAGCTCTGTCCAGTATTCCTGAACATTGCTATAGATTTGGCCAAGAGCTAACAAGCTCACAACCAAAGCGATTCCACTGAGAGACGAAGCGACAAAGGTGGCGGTATGCAATTGCATATCTGCAAAAATCAGTATATATAAATTTGAAGCTTTGGAACATGCAAATGAATGTGTTGTTAATGGCTTATTTAACGCCTTTTATACTATTTTGATTTGGTGAGTAGTGATAATAATGGGAATAAACAAGTTGCGTACATATGATCTTGTTCAGTTTTGTTTATTCATAAACAACATTTTGTGTGGATGTAATGGATTTTGTTGTGGCAATCATTTGGCTACTTGTTTTGCATCTTATCAATTGTATTTGCACGACGTTATTAGAACTTTGTGATTAAATTGAATGATTAGAAACTGTCAACAAGTTTTTTATTAATGGATATATCTTTAGCTAACCGAACGCCGAAAATTTTATGCACCTTTGTTCAAGTCACTTATTGAGCTTCTTGTGCAATCAAGCGAGAAGACTGTTGATTCGAAGGTTTTATATTTAAAAAAGTATAAAAATTAAATGAATTCAGGTATGTCTTTACAAGACACTTCGAACTATCCTCCGTGCCGTGTTTGAAAAGGATATAACTGATGTAAATTTATTAATGTGTATAATTAAAACAGTACGGATTCATTTAGACAAATGCTGAAGATTGGCTTCTCGATGGGCATTATTCTGGAAATTGTTGCGGTGGTGATGAAATCGTGAACGTTATTGATTCATTATCAGAAAGTCTCTCGCGTCACTTGGCAACATCAATTACCGATTTTCCGAAACATCGAAAGGTTTTTTTTAAATAATTATTTATTCGTCATAGTGCTCTATTATAATTGAATTAACATCTTCGTGTGACGTTCGGTAGGCGATTGGGATTGTGACAGGTGGGGGACTTGATTGGTCGGTTGGTAGAAGAATTTTGTTGAGACTTTGCGCTGTAGTCTGAAATTAAGATTTAAAACTTTCATTATGGATTTTTAGCTATTTTTTAAATTTTATAAGATATATTAGGGTTTAGTACTTTAAATGTTTATTGTCCGTTTCGAAGAAGGTTGCCGAACGGAAAAGGAAAAAAATGATGGTCTTGTTTGGGCCTTTGCAACTTTTTCTTTTTATCTCATACATTTCTTTTATTTTTCTGAAAATTGGCAATAACGAGATAATTTTGGAATATTTTTTTCTTCTTCCATTCGGCATATTTCTTAAAAAGGGAATTTCCTATCAATGATATAGGTTTTAGGTATTAGGATTATATTACCTCTCCTGTTTGTGTATTTACATCCAATAATGCTTGATCCCGTTTAAGTATTGAAATTAGAGGACATTTGTTCTGAAAGTATTTAGCGCAATAAATGAAAATTAAATTCTAATTTAGGCCCACTATATAAACAGTTAATAATATGAATACTAAATTAAATTCATGTCTGACCCGATTTTCGCACATTCATGGTAAAATACTAATTTTCAAGTTTGTGGATGAAATTACGTGAAATCTTAGTTATCATAAATATCATGTAAAACTATGTTTAAAAATAAATCGACCAATTGTTATTAGATATTATCTAATGTATTGAAAATGTGCGCCATATTTATATTACGTCGGTTTGTATTATCCCCAGGGTAGTCATATGATTTATTTGGATATCATTGATTGTCAGCTCTTCCTCGAAACTTTCAAATGTCGCAATGTTTTTGTTTTGCATCAATTGTGTTCTGAAATCGTAAACCATTAAATATAATAAAATATGGGTTTATGAGGGTGTAAGGCAGAATTGGCTGGAGGGAAAACGAACCGCAATGGAAGATATATGCGACCAGGCATCCAGTATGCTTGACTAAATTTTGTATGCAATAAATTAATGAATAAGGAGACAATGGAAATTCCTATCAGAATGTAAAGGAAGTAGAATGTGAAAAATAGTAGAGATAATTCTAAAATTATAGTTTGATATCTTAGAAAATGGAAATTTAACCTGGAACATCAATTGTTGAAACTGCAGTTGTACATAGACTGTTTATGATAAAGTAAAAGTTATGAGACATTGAAAGATGTGGGAATGCGTAGCTCATTAAAATAGCACCGAGACTTATCCATCCGATAATTGCGAAAATAACTATCGTGACGGGAATTGATAGGAGACGCTTTGTATGATGAACGCGATAATCGTAGCCGATGTTTACGTTTTCTCCATTTAGTTCTTGGTTAAGCTCATCTTCTTTAAGGCGTTTTAGCGTACAAACGCGAAATATGTTCCATAATACCTCTTAATTTAAATTATTATTATCATTACGAGATAATAGTATAATATTTCAATATATACCAGTTATATATATATATATATATATATATATATATACAGTAAAAAAAACCACAGCTACAGTAATTTTATAACTTTTTTGTTTAATTGTTGAATGGAGCTGTAAAAGTTATGTGAAACTTTCTTTTTAATTTTTCACATAGAAATTGAGAATATTTGCTTAAGTTCTGTAAAATAATCAATTGAATTTAGCTTGAGAAAGTTTCGTATGTTACGGTATATTATTTACTATTGTACCTTATGGAAGAGCAAAAAAGTATGGTCTCGTTTGCACGGTCACAAAGGATGTTTCCATCTCATCTCCATTCAATGTGTGTTATATTTTTTGAGATAATACACATTTAAATGTGTTTATTTTGTATCTCATAAACTTGCAGTCCAAACGAGACCATTTATTTCCTATTTTTCGTCTTCCATTAGGCTCCGAACTTTCATAAGTACAATATGTTCTTATTCTTAAAAATAAACTATTACGTAATATCTTGCATGGAAAGTTAAATAAAATTGCAATAAGATATGAAACGTCTTTGACGACGATAATCGTAAATGGTATTCCCAATAATGACAAAAATATTGAAAAATGCTGGCCTCCTTTTGTTACTGGCTGAATATAGCTATGTCCAGTAGTTGTTATTGTGGAGAATACCTGAAAATTTTAAGTTTATATAATAAAACGATATTGCAGTTTTGAGGATGAATAAGATAGTCCCAAACTCGAAATACAGATTATCACTACTTACTGATGTATTGTAATTAATTTAATTGGAATTTTTGTATCCAAAAACGTAGCGTAAACCTGTTTTATTAAAGTTTTCGACCAATGTTGTTAAAAATTCTGAAATTAACTTACGAAAAACATAGAATTTATGAAGTTTATTTGAAACTTTGGGACAGGTGGCCGAATATTCAACTTTCTTCGCTCATATGCATTTAGCCGGTGATTTACTATTTGTTGTAAGTAATTGGATTTGTCTCCGTGCACATATAGTAGAAGTCGGCTGTTATTAAAGATTTCCGGGAATAACGAGGTTGAAATAAATCTGTATTATTAAAATTAATTATATCGAGATCACTATATGAACTTGTTTCTCTCGTATTCAATACCCTTCTGCCACTTTAAGCGATGGTATGTTGAATTTCGTGATTCGATGGCTAGAAAAATTCCAGCTGACACCACTATAAACAAAATATACATAGATAATAATAATATATGATTTAAGCTGTAATTTAAATTTATTTCTTTAATGTGAATTATAAACTTACTGATATTTATGATAAATCCGTTTGATACATAGTATACAAACAAATGCTCGTGTGTTAGAAATACACATAATCTATTTGGCAGTTAGACAAATGTTTTTTGCTGTGTCGTTTAAAGAGTTATGAAAGTGTGCATCAAATCGGGTTAGTTGGTAGAAATGTGTTTAATGTGGGAGTCCCTAAGGAGTATTTCTAAAGCCTAGGAAGTTGTATGAATTGAATTGAAGAAGATTAAGTATTGCATTGATTCATAACAAATATATTTCAATTTATTATGAAGTTTGATCATTGTTTATTTTCAGTCAACTGTTGTTTTATTGACAAACGACTTAATTCATGAAGATCTCAAAGGAGCGAAAAAGGTATTTTGTATGCTTCCTTATTGAAATGAATGCGATTTAGTTATCATCGAGTTTATCACAAACTGGAATTTGTCGATTATTGTGTGATGAATTGTTGTCAATGGAATTTGATTGGAATGTAATTGGCGGAAACGGCTCAGCGGCAGCCTTGAGTGTGAAAAATGAGCAAATGTCAGAGTATAAATTGGTAACATCCATATTGGTTAGTGTTATTATAATTTAACATTATATTTTGGATTTATCTAGACACTATTTACAAGAATCGCTGCTACGGAACAAGGATGGCAATCTCTAGCAGAGCTCTCAGTAACTGAGGTAAGTGGTGTAAGCTGTCCTTCCAACGAGGGAGTTCTATGGGCAAATATTATACATTTAATTTTTTAAAGGTGATTTCCGAAATGGAACCATTCAGGTCTCCGCCAAAGGAAATTTTCTTGAAGCCGGAAACGATTAAGCAGTACGTATTTTTACATTTAGATAACATTGAATGGCTATTATTAATTATAGAAGTGGAACAGTAGCACATCTGTTTGGGTGTTCACTTGATCTTGCGTTGCATGTGTGTAAACAAATGTGCACAAAAACGAAATGGAAAAAGTTGTCGTTGAAAGTTTTGGCAACAGTACAGTCTTTCGGAGACATATTCCAGCAGCTCATTCGTGCAGATATCGAATGTTCATCACTTAAAAGCGCACGAGATATCGTTTCTGAAATCGCTACAAATGGTAAAGAGAAATTTTAAAAAATTAAAAAAAAAAAAAGGATTTTTTAGACGAGGTCATCGGCGATGCAGTTGATTGCGATAATGTACTACGGCAACTGAAGAATTGTGCAAAAAAGGATAATGAAACCGGTAACAAGACGAATATGTCACTCATTAATGCAAACTCTTCGTTTGCTGCTCCACGGCAGCTTTTCTCCACGATAATGTTGGCCTAACTCAATTTCATGTGTCTGGGTTATTTATTGTTCTCTCATTGTTATTCTTGTTGAAAATAGTATTGTTTTTAATTATTTTATTAATGTGTTATAAAAAATTTATTTGTTCCAAAAATTATAACAATAATACAAACATAATATAGTTAAATAACGGTGTAACTAAAACAAAAAAAAACCCGAAACATTTCGACAGAACATTGAATGCACCGTAAGAAAGCGATGGGTGATGAAGGCGAACTACATGGAGTGGGGAGGAGATGAATCAGTGTGAAGAAATTTTGGAAATTTGATAACGACTTGAAATATTAATATGTATATATCCGTAATGTACACATGTTGACTTTTAATGAAAAAAATATATATAACACGGGATCACCAGGTGCTTCAAATAACAAAATCCTACTTCCGTCAGAATTATCATCTACATCATTCTAATATTATATACGGTATATTTTTGATGATACCGTCTTCTAACAAAGGCGAAAAATCCTGACGACCACAATAAGTTAATTTTAAGTATACTATATAGAGCAGAAAGTGATAAATACATGTCAAGCTAATTACATTAAATCAACCTGATAAAATCTGACGAATGAGCAAAACAAGAGAAATTTTTTAAGTCACTATAATAATATAATACTATAATTACAATATCACACATTTATATATAGCGCATTTTGAAATCGGTTTGAAACGATTTACAAATGATGCAAAAGATAGACAACAAACTCATAAGTTCCCATTGTAATCGCAGTGTTTGGAACCGTGCGCATTAGCTGAAAAATAAACATTTGATGGAATATTGATTACCATGTAGCTGAGGGGGCGGAATTCCGGATTACATAATTTTCAAATGTAAATTCCCAGTTCGGGTATTCAATTTTTACTACGTATTCCGAAATTGAAAACCCCCATTCCGCTCATATCCTCTATGTATTATAGAATAGAATTTATTTGCGATTAATCAGTAATAATTTATTCAATGAAAATTTCAGTAAAGAAGTAAAGAGTAAAGAAATTGTATCATTTTAATTAATTTGTTAAAAAATTATCTTCATAGTAACCGTTAAATTCCAAAAATAAACCTGATTTGAAACATTAAAATCAGCTGCACATTTCATAAAATTTCACTTTTAATCTTTCAAAGTGAACTTTTCTCAAACTAAACACAATAACAATGTTTAACAAAACAAAAATGATAAAACAAAGGTGCCTCGTGTCTGATGTCATTATAAATGCTTTAAAAAAATTACTTGTGCGAAAAATTTGTTCTGTTTTTCATCTTTATGAGAAATTGTAAAAAAATATATTTGTTAATAAAATTATACCTGGACAGATAATCCGCGATACATTGAACGATAACCTTCCTTGTACAATTGATAAAGAGTCTTGAAAAATCCTCGAGCCTCTCGATCTTCTTCACGGAGGCGAGTTCGCACTACTTCTGAAAAACAGTAGACATATAATGGCACTTTAAATAATAAAAGATATAATCTATCAAACATATCTGTCAAAGAAACAAAATTGTAACCACGAAATTGCACATTTCTTATAAGAATTCATAAACCTAGTGAAAAGTATGATATTACTAATAGACTTATAGGACCTTTTAGATGTATAATTTTGTTATAACTAGATTACAAGTAAATTCATTAAAATCGCGGTATTTTCAAATGTTGTTCAATAAATTAAGGCACACCAGCTGATTCTTTATAAAACGTACCATGTGGATAAGCCAATACACATGCTATAAATTTAGCGGATCCTCCAGCTACCATAAAATTAAGAAAATCCTAAATAACAATTTTATTATAATAAAAATCTTATTCAAACCATTTTTCCTTTGTCCATCTCATTATCTTTGTCTAACAACAAACCGCGAAAATATTCATAAATACAGAACTGTATCATCGTCTCTGATACTCCAGCGTAAGATGCTGTAACACCCTAGAAAACATATACTAACTATCCATTATTATTATATCTATACCTTATAATATCCTCGAATTCCTTCTCGCTGATAAACCCGTTTAATCATTGTCCAAATCCCAACGGGACCTTGGTGAAGTTGAAGGCGCGTTTTAACTAACCATATCGGATTGACAACCGATGCGGCAACAAATCCCGCCGAACCAGCGCTAACCATGTGAACGATAGCTGAATTTGGTACAAACGCATTGGAATCATTCCAAAATCGTTTTGATGACGAATATGTGTAGAAATAAACTGCTCTGAAAATTACAATATTTTAGCAAACTCATTGTTATGAAACTTTCATTACACAATACTAATGATTACTATAAACACAATTGACTAAAAAATTAAGAGCCTTTATATATTACGAAATTTGAAATTTGAATAATATAAGAGGCATTCAACTAATAAACTACACTTACACAAACTAAAGCGACACCTAAACTTACTTCGATGGAGCGACACCAACCAGATTTGGTACTAAACCTTTATACAAAGCACCAACCCCTTCTGTCTTTATAATAGTCCTAAAACTAAACATCTTTAAACTGTCTGATAAAATAGTAAACCTCAAATAATTAAACACCACGGTCCCCCGTCGTGGTTTAACTTCTGTTGATGACGATGAGGACGAAGACGAAAGACCTCGTACGCAGTGTTGTATGAGGTTCAACGTACTTGACGAAGGGCCTACAGTTTTTTAAATTTAATTGTAATAAAATTATCTTTATATTTTATTGTAACTTTTGCTCTCAAGTCTACTTTTCGTCTAAAGACTTATTAAGATTAGATAATTCCGAAAGTGAAGAGATATTGCATTTTGAACTCTCCGTTGGAGGGCAGGTGTACTCATAACGCTCTTCGATGGTACTCCGAAATCAACAACTGACACTGAATAAAACGTGATTCCTCCAGAAATTTATATAAAACGTATAGTTTACTTAAAAAAAAACTTTGTAATGGTTTCCGTAGTAAAATTATTATTATTAAACTAGCATTATGTAAATAAAAACAAAATTGTTTCTATTTTTCAATAAATGTTACCTGAACTAGATCTGAAATTGAATAACCTCGCTACATCTAGGCCCTTATTTTTTGATTCCATGAGCCTGTCAACAGAAAAATGACCGCGAAGTCGGAAGTTAGACCCTGTAAAAAATTTTACCTTTTACATCATTTTTAAAGCAATTATACCAAATCCATTATTATGTGAAACAGCTTTTATATTCCCATTATTTGAGAACCTTCCAGGAGTTTCTAACAAAACTTTTTATAAAAAATAAACAATTAAAAAATTCGAATACCTGACGAAGTACTTGGACCACTTCCAGCAGTTGTACTAATACCTTTAGATGACTGCATTCTTGTCTTTATTACTTCAAGCGGACAAGTAATAGCCGTTCCCGTCGTCCCACCAACAGCTCCACCGACAAAATGAATAAGAGCTTCTCTATCCATAAACATATTATCCATTTTTGAAACAGTGTATTATTATTATTAATAATCAATCTTTGATCCAGATTTAGTGAATTATTTCGTCACCAATGACGATTTCAGCTTGCGAAAATAATGTCAAATAGTCCCAAAATAATGGAAAAGGCACAAGTTGAATGAAAATGATGGTTGTTGGCTCGAATTCTAGAATAACGATAATTAATAAAGACAAAACATTAGAGTTGAATGAAAAAAGATTTTTAAATAAAAATAACACTTCTCTATATACCAATATTAAAGTAAGCAAGTTTACTGATTCCAAAGATAATTTTAAAAATTATCTCAAAAATTAGAAAAAATAAATAGCTCAACGCAATTTTCATAACAAAGGACACACAGACAACCATGATCCATTAAACTTTTTTAAGAACTGGTCAGAAGCCCTTTATAGCATCACTTCATATAATGTCATCCACAGTCACGTATTTCATTTAAAATCAAACAAAACAAGAAAACATTTAATCATTCCACTACAAAAGAGCAGAGATACAAAACATCAATTTTGTCATACATTTTTATATTGTAATAGAACTGTCGCAATTCAATATGAAACGAAAACCCCTACTACTATTATTAATAATAATTATTATTATTATATTAGGACTCTTATTAAAGTGAAGTTGATAAGAACGCAAAAAATTGAGAAAAAAGAAAATAAATAATGAAAAGTTTCAATGTTAGTGTTGTGAACTACTTGCAAGCTTCTGTCAATCGGCGGTACGTGTGTATGTTAAGTGAGAGGAGAGATTGCTAAATGAACAAAGAACGCCCAATCTCTTTTAAAAATTAATTACATTCCTAAAGATAGATAGATCGATGTTTACCTTGTGAACTTTGTGAAACCGTCTTCGGCAGATTTATCTAATAGAAATAATAACTGATTAGCCAATTATATATAGTATTTCTCGAAAATCATTTTACAATTAATTGCAGATCTTATTAAATTAAAACTGAAAATATCACCGGTAATATTTATTCTTTTTTTGAACCATGAAGCTTCAGGGAACTTAAATCCACGATGTTTGAGAAGGTTAAGAGGTCAAATCCGGGACTACAAAATCGCGAAATACGTGTGGCAATAGATTACTCGACCGGGTCGATAGAAATTTTAAAAATTATAAGATTACTGGGAATACCAACCAAGATATATCAAAAAAATTAAACGTATAAAATTATTTTTATAATAGTAATACAAATCATGATTTTTTAATAGATGATTCGTGAGATTTCTCTGTATTAAATGTTGTCAATGCTTAGATATGATAATTATGCACCATTACCTTATATAAAAACTTTAACTATTGGTACAATAGTCTCCATAAAATTTATGTAAAAGCAGAATTAACAATTTAAGAAAATATTAAAAATAAACATGTTTAATTAAAAATTTTGATTATAAAACTCTACATAAGAAATCTAATTAGTCAGGTTTCCAAACGTCAATTTTTTCTAGAACGCTTTTCTTAATTATTTCCGACCATATTCCTATCATATTTGCTGTCAAACTTTAAAACATAGAACTGCTCAAATGAAAAGAAAACTATTTTTGAGAACAGTCATACAACACAAGAAAACTAATGAATATGCAGGTACATCAAACTCCTAAGAGAAAACATTTTTGAGATAGCCTTTTATCGAAGTGATAAGGAGACATGCCCTCAAAGGCGAGAGAATATAACGAAGTGTATCAACGATGGTGGTTGGGAAATTTAATTGGAATTGAAACAATTGTAATACAGACGGTACGAAAGAGATGAAACAAACGAAGAAAACTATTATAGAACATATTTTGACAAGCAGAGAATTGGGGAAAAATCCCCATACACACAATTTTTGATGGAATGATAAAATCGAATCCATTGAGAGAAGCGAGAATGCCAGGAACATTCATGTGTTGTCCGCAAACCGTTCTAGCAACAATTTGTTAAACAACATGTGACCGATTGGAATAGATTGAACGACAATTTTCGGTAAACAAAATTCATTTAAAATCTATTTTATATATGAAATGATACATAGTAGATCTAAATACTAGATCGTAAACTTAATGCATTAAGCTTAATGTGTTTATATCGTAAGAATAGACGCTTTTTAAAGACTAATTTAACCATAGATTATATTAAGAGCGACCTAAATTTCTAATTATAAAAGGTATACCACATACTCAATTACTCATTAAATAAATTATAGTCAAACTGTAATTATTTCACATGTCCTATATTGTATTATTGTGAATTTTTTAATAGCCTCATATATGTTTTTTTAATAAATATGTTTAATGTATACAAAATAGTTGAACCAGTTAAGCGTACCGTAAATGTTTTTAAAATTCCAAAATTGATTTAAAAATCGTAATACTCTAATGAGCTTGAAAAAATTTCGTTTTTATATCATTAAACTTTAATTCAGCTCTATATTTTATTTCAATTGTCTCGAGGAAGCCTGGATTGCCAAAATTTGAATAATTCTTATTAAAAGATTTTTCAACCTTTGCCGAAGTGCGTTTTGTTCTCAACTGACGCGTTCGGATTCACCAGTGAAAGTAATTTCCTAGAGCCATGAAACATTATTCAATTCGACTGAAAACTTAATATTATTAAATTTATAGTCGTCGCCATATGCGATTACCATCGCAAAGGGTGGCGCAGTTTTTTAAATATTATTTTTTCATTTAATTTTTATGATTATTATTTTCAACATTTATTCCACGATTGAAACAACATCTAAGACATATTCTTCAATTTATTTAAGCAAAAACAGTATAGAACGAGCATAAACAGGAAAATAGTCATAAAAATGAAATGAAAAAATCATATTTAAAAAGTGCGCCACATTTTTCGGTTGTAATCGCATTTGGCGACTACTATATTATAAAATTAAATATTCTTAAAGAATATTTTACATTTTGGCTTCTATAAAATTGTCTATACAATAAAATATTAATAAAATTTTAGTCATGAAACTTACTTTATTCTATGGAATACAAATCAGAAGGCTATTCACAGCCACGGCCATTATGTTTTTGCCTTATACTTTTTCCTTTTTGTGGAAAATCCGTTAAGAATCATGGGCTCGAAGATCATCAGATTGTATCAGTCTCAAAACTATCTGTTTATAATTTTATTGCGGCTCAACGTTTCGCAGTTGCAACAGTGTCGACTTTGGTACCGGCTATGCATAATATTGCGCAGTAGACAATATAGAAACTAAGCTTATAAGCATTATATCTCAATTTATAAACGAGCCCGCTTGATTTACATTAAAAACGACCAATAATATATTACTGCACTAAATACAAAAACTAAAAATAGCAATATGTTGAAATCACTTGGAACAATTATAAAGATAAATTTGCCCAAAGTATGAACATTTCACACTGATAACACAGATTCACATGGTTTCGTGTCTTCACTTGCGATCCCATTTTCCTGTTTATTATACTTCATTTGTTGTTCTTTGTTCACTGAACAAACCTTGTAATTCCAAAAATACCGAACGGGAAAAGTATCAATTATGAAGATTATAATCCTGCTGATCATAACGATGTATAAATAAGAAACGAATATAATTTGTCACTTCACAACATAAAATGTCATTTGTGAATAACCTAGCTTCATCCGTTATCAAACAAAATGTGTAATTCACGTGTACATCTACTTTGATTATTCCGTTCGACGTGGTTGACAGTCATGTGACAAATAAAAAATGAACATAAAAATTGTACGAAACAATTCTTGTTAGTTTTCCGAGTTGGATATTGATAATGGTTATCACATTCACATGAATATCACTTTAATTGTAACGGAAAATATTTAAACCAAATAAATTTAACGTTATACTTATTTTCTTCTTATAACATCTATAATTTTAGTTATAATTGAATATTTTAAACTATAAAAATTGGTACTCTATTGAGGAGATATTCAACTTAGCCTAGGATATAAAATAATTTTTTTTGGATAACTTATATATATATATTAAAATATTATAAATGTATAATTGGTAATTAATACCGTTTTTTAAACCAGTGCAAAAAGCATGTATCTAATTCAATCGTATCAAAGTTTTATAATATTAGTCATTAAAAATAAAAATAAGATGGTAATTAATATAAATTTTTAAATATCCGTCACACTATAAAATTTGAATGTAAAAGTGTCTATTGAGATATGCATAAAAATTTAAATAGATAACCTTATTCGATTCGAATTGCGATACTACTGTCAGTTGCTTCATAAAAATTTTATAGCAGACGAAACAATTAATCATTTAACAAAATATAGAAAAATTCAAATACCTTGTACATTCAACAAACAATAAATATTGATAAATTAATGTTCTATCTTGAATCTAAACAATTATACAACAGAGAGGAATGTATTCCCGAAATAATCACTACAAAATATACATATTAAAACCACCGGATCAATTTCAAACGTAATTTTATCGTTTTAATAAAAGAGCTCCAATAACTCCAACAACAGCTACTCCTCCTGCTAATATAGCTCCACCAATTAGTCCATCTGAAATTATTTTTCAATGAAAACCATAAACCGTTTCATCCTTACCTCTTGTCATTCTTTTTTCAATTTCGTTTTTAAGATTTGTGACTTGAATATTGGTTGGTTCTTGGTCAAGTAACGCTTTCAAATACCCAAGTGACCTATCATAGTTCTGTAATATATTAAAAATAATATGTTTAATAAAATTGATTTAATTTTTTAATTATTGGTGTCAACATTTTTTCATGATAACTTGAAAATATAATTTAGAAGTATTTGTATAACATTATAATATAATGAACATTACAACGGAGAGAGTTGCGCTGGAATTCCGTAAAGTGTCATTTTCGTAATAATTCCAGAGACCGATTTACAAGAACGATGGGAAAAGAATTTTCCATTAAAAAATCTATCGGGAAAGCGATTTTCTTAGTGTTTCGCATAACTATATTACAAGAAAACTTTTACCCCATAAAAAATTCGGTAGGAATATTACTCTAATAAAAACCTCATTATGACTCCAAGATAGATTTTCCTAATAATCGGAACTATTTTTCACTTACCTTTAAACGTGCGTGAGCAAGAGCCGTATAATAAACACATGTACGTAAATCGTCCCGGTCACCATCAGTCATTAACTCTAAAAATTAATAATGTGGTTTAGTTTAAAATATAGTCGCCGCCAAATTCGATTACCGCTGCAAATTGTGGCGCACTATTTTACATATTATTTTTTCATGATTATTTTCTTGTTTGGGCTCGTTCTATATTGTTTTTGCTTAAATAAATTGAAGAATATGTTTTAGATGTTGTTTCAATCGTAGAATAAATGTGGAAAATAATAAATCATCATGAAAATTAAATGAAAAAATAATATTTAAAAAAGTGCGCCACACTTTGCGGCGGTAATCGGATTTGGCGACGACTATATATTAATGTACTTTCAAATATGCGAAGCCCTTCCTTAATTTCCACATTATTTTCGGACGCAGTGAGCACAGTAGCCAAATAAATTTTGTTATCCTCGGTATTGACTCGTAAATATTGATTACGAGCATCCTACAATTTTCGATAAGTTATGATGCAAATATTTATTTTAAAAAAACCGTTATTTCATCAGGTGTCGATCGAATATCAATCACTGAAGACATGACTAAAACCGAAACATATTAATTGCAAATTGAAAGCATTATAGAAAATCAATACATCAATAGTTTTAATAAAGTTATTTAAATTATTTTTATAGACTATTTAATTAAATCAGAGAGTAGAAGTACTATACTTATTAATATGTCATACAAAATAAATAAAGTTTAATATTATTAAGCTATAATTATAATGCCAGTTATCTCAAAGAAAAATTATTTCGTAAAATAACATTAATTTCAGATAGTTAAAATATTAGAATGATCTGTTATAGGATAGACCATAATAATCATTTTCATTTTAAAACATATTTCATAATCACTGTTTATTTCATAATCACTGCTCTGTGGAACTCTTGTTTTATCTGACACACCGTCGATTTTAATTATATTTTTATATTTATAAAACGGGGAAATTTGAAAAGCGGTAAAGCGGTAACGTCCGTGGCCGTTTATATAAATAATGAGTTCTATTTAGTAGACTGATGTATACATATCAGTTATCCAGATTCGTGGAGTAATTTTTACAAACCCGGTCGGTTCCAAGATTCTATTTTCTGAAATAAACGTGGCCGGGGTTTTCAGTCAGCCAATACCGTAATAAATGGTATTTTAAATTTCATATAATCTTTTTAATAGTTTTCCAATTTTAAAAAATTTACGGATTCAACTTTAAATGTGAGCGATGTGATTTGATACATCCGTTGCTTCGCCAACCCATTAATCTTCCGCATTCTCGACAACCTCCAGACGGGGTAGTCATTTTTCTGGAAAAACCGGAGGGAAGTGGGGAATATCTTATGCATATGTATTGTCCTTCACATACTAGCCTGCCGATTTGAAGAAAAATTATTGTCTCGTTTGGACTGCCCTGGGAACGATGAAATTTTTCCATTATATCTCATCAATTTAAGTTATTAATTTTTTAAAAAATGATGGAAAGAATTGATGTGATGATAGAAAAACAAGTATAAATTGTGGTAAAACAGGAACCACATATTGAAACGATTTTTCTTCTTTCATTCAGAATTTTTGCCTGAAAAGGACAATACTCTCAAAAACTCTATAGAAAAACTGCTCTAAAAAACTAATTAGTGCTCTTTTTCCTTTTCAATATTTACTAGTATTAAATATTCAAAAACAGTTTATGGCATAGGAACCAAAATTGAAAAAAAAATAAAAATAAAATTCGACAATAAAATCCAGTGTCATTTGTACGTACTTATACGTCATGGTGTGAATAACCACACATGACGTGTATCCGCATAAGTTTTTTATCTTGACTCTGAGTATTAATAGTCTCGACTTGAAGGACCAAAATAAATTTAAAAAATACTTTCATTTTAATTCTGGACTAACTAAAGGTCCTTCGATAAAACTTTAAATCAGTTCCTAAATATTTTTATAAATTGTAGAAAATTAAATTACACCAAACCCTTTCAATTTTGGTTATTTTATGGCTTTGGTCTTTCCTGCTCTCTTCTGGTTTCAAATGGAACTTTTGACCTGCACACCAAATTATTCTGAAATGTGTCGTGGCCTAGTAAATTTTAGTCCACGTTTTTTCTTTTTTTAATTATATTCATTCCCTCATAGGTTACCGAACAAAAATGTATTAGAAAGAGGTGTACATAAACGCATGGCCTTAAATTTTTGGACGAAAAGCTCAACGGTGAAAACAACGTTAAAACAACAAAAAAAAACAATAAAACAAAAAATTGAACAGATATGCTTGTGTCTAGGTATTTAATGAAATATTTAAATAAAATAAACATTGAATAAGTCGAGAAACACTTTCTAAAAAAGCCTATAGAAACATTATCATTGTGCAAAAATGACCGAGAGTATAGTACTGATTCGGGTGTCATAACATCTGTAATAAGTTTCAGAAAAAGATTAGTCCTGTCAAAATTATTTAGTTTTTTTTAAATAATTTTTTTATTATGAAAACAAGAGTAAAGAAATGAACAGATCACGCCTCTCGGGAAAATATCTATTCTTCTAACTATTCTGCTTCTCTGTTTCTCATTAGGGGAGTTATCTCTAAGTTGTGTTATTTATTTTTTTAAGAAAAAGATTTTGCCTCGGCAATCAAAAAACTCACAACATATGACCAGATTATTACGATCAGACCAAGACAATAATCTAGATGATTACGGATCGTTAGATTAAGATGACCTCTATTGTCAAATATTTCGTTTTTTAACTATTAAAACATACATTTTCAGACGTTTATTGATTGAATCCATTTACTACAAAATAACATTACTTTTTCTCTCACTCCATCTACTGTGTTGTTCAGTTCAATTGCTCGATGTGGTTGTTCTTTCAATAGAAGGTCAATTTCCTCTTATCACAAATTTCTATGTTCATAGTATTATCATAATAATCATATGAATTATGCCATTTTCCATTAATGGTGTTTAGTTTGTTCTTTCCTTTTAATTTATCGCGTAAATAAACTTCATTTGTTGCAAATTGTTATTTCATAATATATAAAAATTATTTTAAGCTTAAGTTTTTTAATTCTCTTTTGAGTGATTTTTATTTTCTTGTTGTCGTTATTTCACAGTATACGGGATGCATCATCGTTCGTTTTGAAGATTTCACACGCCAATTGCAAACGTTAAAATCGATAGAAATTTAGGCCACCCGGCTTTTTCTGAGCGAGTTAGATCATGAAAATGTCTTTCATATTAAATACTGATTTCTATCATAATATTCACATGAAATAATATAATATTTTTTCATATGAGACATTATATGCATGCGATTTGAAATTTGTTTCTACGTGACGTCTAACGAGTCGCCTAATTGTTTTTGTTTTTGCGCTTTTCTGCTATATTTATCAAGGAACTATTATTACAATTAAGCTTTTCCAAATTTTGAATAAATAAAATCATATATATATATTTTTTTTGGGATATCACTAGTTGAATCTTGGTTATAAAAATCTGTGACCAGTTAATGAGCTTCTATGGTAGTTTTCTATCAAAGAAGTTCCCGCACATGATCTTTTCTTGGCGCTTCAGTTGTAATATTAAAAGTTATCTGAAAGAATCAAGCTGAAAGTTTTTCAATTAACGGTGTTTCTTGAGATGCCATCGGCTCGAAAACGAGAAGGTGAAGCTGAAACAAAGGAGCTGATTACGGATAACAATGATGATGTAAAGGAATACTCGCAGCTCTTGAGGTATATAAATAGTTTTATAACCACGAAAACTAGCTGTATTATTGTTTTTTTAGCTCCAATCATTGGGCTATTCTCGTCTTCATTTATTTATCTGTTATTTTCTCATCTATCTATCTTCACACGTGCTTACCTGTTCCATTGGACCCGAATGAAGGTTTTTTTTTAAATTTAATTTTGGGGGTAATACTGACAAAACAAAGGTCGTAGTGACTTCTTTAATCCATATTGATTAGAGAAGCAACGTGTAATGTTAGTTCAGAGTTTTTTAAGGATTTTAAAATCGTTTTTTAACCTTAAAACAAAGTAATAAATCATTAATCAATAATTCTAAACAATTCTAAAAAAAATTAAATCAAATTCGAAGAAGTTATGATTCTAAAAATATAAAGAATTTAAATAATAAGTGAAGGGTGTGGTGTTGCAATTTGTCCACACTTTTTGTGCAATATACGCATTGTTCATGGTAGTGAAGTGTATATCCATTTCTTGCACGTATTGGCCGATTGCAAGAAAATCTATCGGGGAGTCGTAATGGTGACAGGTTTATTTACAATAGATTAAACACAAAATTTAAAACAAACTGTTAAATAGAAGATAAAAATAATTGTTCAATAAAGAAATGTAACTTATTTAGTGCACCAGAATAAAACATCGATAACTTCAAAATTTTGATATTAAACTTATTTAAAAAAATAGCAACACAATTGAAAATTAATCGTTCTTTTAATTATTCATCTGAATTATCCAAAAATATTTCTAAAAAATTTATTGGCAATTCACAACGTACGCACCAAAAAAATTTGTCAAAGCAGTTGCTCAGTAATGTAACTAAAATATAAAACCGTAAAAAATATAAAGTCCCAGTGATATTTTTAAAAGCTTTCAAAATTGACCGTTCATTGAGCATTACTGTTTCACGCCAAATGGAAATGAGCATTTAACATTATTTAAACACACCTTATTATCTTCCACCTCTCAAAGACTTTCACGTCACTTTCTCAGATATTCTCTAAACTACCCTAGAAACTTTATGTCTTTTCTGATATATTAGTATATTAGCTAATGCAATCCAATGCCACGATCACTGCGTCTCTTGCAAAAAGGTGTGGACAAATTGCAAAACCACGCCCTTCACTTTTAATTACGTTTTTTGTGTTTTAAGAATTATAAATATATATTTTGAGTCTTAAAACAAATTAAATAACATTAACCAATTATTATAAGCAATACTAAAAAATAAATTCGAAAATTTTATGATTAAAAAATATTAAAAAAATTTAAATTAAAAGTGAAGGGCGTGGTTTTGCAATTTGTCCACACCTGTTTTGCAAAATGTACAGTAGTTTTGGCAGTGGAGTGGTTAGCTAATGTTTTATTACAACGGCTTTATAAGCTGATATTATCATAATTTCATTAGAGCTGCTGTATTTTTGATCCAAAATTTTATAGAATGTAGCACATTAATGTAGTAAAACGTCTTTTGAATTTTGCAATTCCCAGTTTAACGCATAATGTAATTTCCTGAAACATTTGTTCAGAACGCTATGAATTTGAATTAATTTTTATATTCACAATAACTTACTAGAACTAATACCTAATGTTTTCGTTATAACATTCCGATTTAAAAATTCTATTTTAAAACAGCTGTTTTTAATTTAGACGATACCCGTTTCTCTGAAACGCGTGCAATTAAAATATTATATGAATTATCAAACTATGGATGGAAGCCAGCTGGATCGTACAATTGTGAGGAACTTACAAGAAATCGAATATTAAAAGAGCTTCGGTAAAATATTTCTAACCGATATACGAAATAAAATTCTTCAAGAAATATAAAGGAGCAATCAAATAGTGACGAAATTGGAGTGCGATTTGAGATTGACACGCAATATTCTAGCTCTTGTTTTGATATTCCCGTCCATGACACCGAGGGAATGAATATTTGCTATCGAAATGTTTGTTACAGCTTGTTTCGAGTTTTTAATTGATTATAAGAATAGGTTTCAAATGTCATTGCTAAACTGGGCCGCAAAGAAAGTAAAAATGGTATTTCAGTTTTGCTCAATTGTCACTATGACAGTTGGCCAACAAGCAATGGTAAATATTATTATATTTAAGTGTAACATAGCGATTAATTCAGCTGGTAGTGATGACTTGAGCTCGTGTGCATTAATGCTTGAACTTATAAGAATATATTCAAAGAAGCCGAATCTTTTAAAACATGACGTCGTATTTCTATTTAACGGTGCCGAGGAATCTAGTTTACTAGTCAGTTTTTCTTCCAAAAATCCACTATTCCACTAGTTTAGGCAGCGCATGGATTTATAACCCAACATCGTTGGAGGCATGATATTCGCGCATTTATTAATTTGGAAGCTAGTGGATCTGGTGGCCGCGAACTTCTTTTTCAAGCTGGTACATTTTTGATATTTTTATTTTAAAATTTCTTCAATTCATTAAGGTCCTGCTAACGAGTGGCTACTTAATTCCTATTTGGAAGCCGCTGTCCATCCTCATTGCAGTGTTATTGGACAGGAAGTATTTCAAAGTGGTGTTTATCCCGGCGATACCGATTATCGCATATTCAGAGATCATGGTAGAGTTCCAGGTATTATGAAAACTTGTAAAAAGTTGCCATTAATATACATATTTATGGTCAGGACTCGATCTGGCCTTTGTACAAAATGGGTACTGGTGGCATACGGAATTCGATGAAGCTTTTCGATTCACGAATGGATCTTTACAAAGAGCTGGAGAAAACGTCTTTTCGACGCTGAATCATCTACTTCAGTCGCCATATCTGGAAAAGCCTGCGGAATACGTGGATGAGAAGACAGTTTTCTTTGATTTTCTTGGAATGTTTGTGGTGATTTATCGACTCTCAATTGCTCATATTGTCAACGTGGCGGCGATAATTGTTATTGTTGGTCTAGTTATTAGGGAATTTAATAAGAACGGTTAGTTCATATTCTCTTTTCATTTACAATAAAAATCTACATGAAAGACTTCAACTGAGGTCTCTGAAATGGTATTCATCAGAGATGGTTATCGGAATCCAGAACTAGGAATCAAAATTGAAATTCCCGGGAATCTGTAATACGGAATGAAAAATGGAATTTCATAATACGTAACTCGGAATCACATTTAAAACACAGAAACCGAAATTCGGAATTCCGCCCATCTCTGCTACTCATATCAAATAATTTTTGGAGAGATATTATGATTCTTTAATTTTTTGAGAGAAATATTACAAAATAGCGCGTAAATTAAACGTGTAAGTTTTCAAAAACATGATTTGGTGTACAATAATTTGAAACAACAAATGAGACCCACCTTCATTCAAAATTTTCAGGAAAAATAATGTTAAAAGCTCTATGGAATTATATTCTCGTCATTTTGTGCATGTTATCAGTCTTATACGCAATGACGAAAATGTCAACGTTCACTTATGGCGCATTGAGATGGTATACCCGTCATTGGCTGGCAATTGTCGCTTACGGTTTTCCAACCGTATGGGCGGGTTTGTCGACGCAAGCTTTGCTCACAGCTAATGTCATTTTAAAACAAAGAGAGGTTTATTTAATTATTAAACGTTTTTTTTTTGAAAAAATTGCAATTTAACTTGTTAACTTCCAAATATCCAGAAATATTCAAATTGCCTGGAAATTGTTCATCTATCCGTAATTGGGGCCATTTTATCCATATTCACTTATTACAATATAGCTAGTGGCTTTCTGTTTACACTTCTCTTAATACCGATAATCAAAACCTGTGCAACATCATTTGGAACCAAATTGAGTATAGAGAAATTGTAAGAAACAAATAAGAAAAACGTTTATTTCAGCACCAAAGATTAATATGATCCTGACAGTTGTTTTATCGCTTCCAGGATGCTCGATGTGTATTTATACGAGTGAAATGCTTTTATCGATATTTATTCCAATCATGGGGCGCACGTCAGCAAACCCAGAGCCCATTGTGGCTGGATTCGTGGCGTTTTCAGCGTTTGCGGTGGTGCTGTCGTTGATTGGCTTAGTGGCACGTACGAGCAACACTCGACCATCCGATGAAGTAAATTTTCTAAATTACGTCTACATCATTACTGGCGTTATTTTATCTACTCTAACTGTTCTCTATGTTTTTGCTTCTATTTGGCCATCGCCGTTTAACTATGATCGAATGTATCCAACCGCAAAGCGAACACAATTTTTCGTAAGTGGGTTTCAATTTAATTTTTCTTTTTTTTCTAATCCTAAAAATTTGAAAGAGATTTTGGGATATATGACCTAAAATATTCTGAAAAGTTATTATTGAATTTTACAAAATCATGATTTTCGAGTGATTTCAAATTGACAAGGAAAGCGTTTCCCCTATATCCTCAGAATTTTTCTAATCGTTGCAGGTGGATTTCTTATTTTCTGCCGTTAGAACGCTGTTCTATTGCTTTGTAAAGAATAAAAACACACATTTAATGATCTATAAATTTGGCTCTGTATAAAAGAGCGAAAATGTACATAAGCACGCCAACTGGACGGCTAACAAAACCAGCTCAGAAAATGTGCTCAAATCTCATATCTTGGGAATATTTTAATGCCTTTAGAGAGTTTAAGGAGAATATGACAAAAAGGCGTAGGAATTATTTATTTAAAATACACGTGAACGTTGTACGATAAGCATAAAAATAAGAAAATCATTATTTCCATTTGGCGTGCACCAGAATAGAATTGTGTCAGACATTTCTCAACTAACAAAACTATCGTTCAATTTTGCATTCTCCGATATTTTTTGTGTTTGTGGGCCGAACGTGAGGACGAAGCAAGGTGGAGGCGCTGTGGAATCGGTAGTAGCCTCCGCTGAGACTTCGATATCACGAGAACTTGGCCACGAGATAAAATTTTAATATGTAAATTAAATTGATAACTATAGCCTATTTCAAGTTTTTTTATGCGAACCGCTGCATAGTAAGACTATTATAAATACAGAGCCACACAAGAGAATTCATTCTTTTTTAAATTTTCTGAACGGGAAGCGGTTGGCAATGCGAAATAGTCTACAGATGAGAGTGATTAATATTCAAATTTCATCATTTGTCGTGATATTACGACAAAATTTAGAACTTTATTCTACGAAATCAGCATAAAAGTTTTATGTTTAATGTGTAACTAATATTTACAATTATTTTGGAACAAATTTGAAAATTTATGTTGTTTTTTTTGAAAATCATAACGTGATTCCGCATTCCGGATTCCGAAATTCAAAAACTGCGATTTCTCCACAGTTTAAGCCTTTTCCTTGGAAATATAATGTAAATTTAGATCCGCTTTAGACGGGTTAAGGTTCGGGAAATCATTTTCTCTGTAAAAACCAGATCCTGTCTATAACCCTTAAATCTAGTAAAAATGGACAAAAATTTATGTAAACTAACAAAATAACCACAAATTGCAGCATGTCAATCAGATGTTATATAATCGTTATGATGAATTAGCAGTTAATGAGACCAGGTTTTACGCAATATCACATGACTACCGTGGAGCTGAAGATATTCCTTTCGTCCGATCTGACGACAGTTAAACTCAAAATTAACATATTAACAAATCTTCTTCTTTATTACAGAATACACAAAACTTCAATGTTTCTACGATAATAATCCATATTGTGAAGTACCGTATTTATTCCCAACAAAGAATCGAATAAACGACGGGTTTATTTCATCAAATTATTATAGTCATCGCTTATTTCAGAAACATTCGCGTCAGAAAAATTGATGAGAAATTAAAGTTTCCATTTAAAACCAAAATAATGGCGGTGAAGAAGAAGCATTTGATGGATGGCGGAATGCCAACAATTGACTATACATTCTCAGCTATTGGAACCGGTCAGATGTCAATTTATGTGGTACCGGATGAAGGCTGGAAAGTTAGCAATACAAGTGTATCCACCCCGAATGAGCCATTAGATCATATGTTTTTATATTTTACGTGCTCGTCACCACAAAACGTATGCGAATGGATGTTTCAAGTGCAAATAAAGGTTGGAATTAATTATATAAAATGCTTGCGGACTGCGCTACTGCACATCTTGCAAGCTCAAAGCTTTTTTGTTTATAAAAGTACGGCGAATAGCTCACAATTGTCAATTATATTTACAATCCTAAGGAAAGGTTAGGATTTTATTTAGAGACTATTCGTAAATATTTAAATAATTGATAGCGATTGAGGTCACGGCCGCAACGCTGCTTTATAATATTTAAAAAATATTTTGTTTTTAGAAACTCGATAATGCTATCAGCGACGAGAAGCCATTATTGATGGGCGTTTCGAGTCATTATTTACATGGTCCTCATATGCAATCCAAATCAATCAAGACAATGATTGAAAAGATCGAGGAGAATAGAATTAAGACACCGTCGTGGACAATAACTGCAAGCGCATGGAATGTTGACCAAGTCTACCGATATTTTTAGGATTTTTTGTTTTATTGTTAGTAAATATTATATAGAACTTTAGAAATAATGTAATGACGCTCATAATTTGGATAATAACTCTACATGAAGGACTACGTCAAAGATTTTTCAAAACTTAATTATGTTATAATAATTTCTGCGCTTATTTTTACAAAAAGTCTGAAATTCTATTAGTAAATGAAATATTACGTGAAATTTTACTACAGCGGGTGACGTACAGCGATCAGATATCGGTGCCTAATGGAAGAGCAAAAAATAAGAAAAAAATGATATTCTCATTTGGACGGCTAATGAACTTTTTCATCTATTACTATTCAATTTTTGCTGTCTATTTTTTGAGACAACTCATATTGATGAGATAGAAAAGAGTAACCATCTAAACGAGAACCTCATTTTGTTCTAATTTTCTTCCATTAGGCACCGATCTCTGAAAAGGACAATATTCATAAATAGCTACTGTATTGGCGCACAAGAATTGAGCAACGCTAAAAGAAATTTTGAAATTATTATGGGGAAAGATTATATTATTCTATTATTTATGAGCGTTAGTATAAACTTTTTATTTCTACATACTTACTGTATGTGCCAAGTTTTTTGTTGTATTGTGCGTTTTTAATATTGATATTTATTACCTATTTATTTGTTATGTAATTATGTTGTTAGTAATAAATGGAAGAATATACAATTTTTGATACTTTATTCATTCGTCATTGAAAAACACAAAGAAACACAAAAAAGGAGAATTTGCTATTTTTCTTCCTCGTAAACCAAATTTATTATAATTATATGTTATTCATTTGGCAACCTCCACGTAGTTTGTCTACGAATCGTGGAAAAAAATTTTTAAATCAAAAGTTTTAATATGCTTTCGTAAATAATTATAAAAATTAAATGAAAGAATAATATTTAAAAAGTGTGCCACACATATTTTTTTCGGTGCTAATCGCATTTGGCGACGAATATATCATTTATTTATTTACACTACTTGTGCTAGACACGTGAATATAACATATATATATATATATATAAACGCGAATCTGTTTTTTTAATAATAAATTTTAAAATATGAGCTAGCTGAAATATGTGCAGCTTCGTAGGTAATACAGTAATGCTTCACCCCAATCTCCAAACGCGCATGCACTCATCTAATTGACGTTTTTTTCGTGCTAGCCATTTTTCGGTGCATTTATTTTATTTTTCTTTTTAATTTTTTTATTTACGGTTTAAGCGGTTTATTAATTAGCGAACCTAATTAACGGGGTTTCGAGCACTTGAAATTAAATCATAATTAAATTTGTTATGGAAATTTAATGATAATATGATTTACATACTTAATAATAATAATATTTATTCACCATAAAATAATTATAACAAATACTTGGGAATGGCCGGCTCGCATTTTCGATTTTGCAAAATCCGAATTAATACCCAACGCTACATCAGAAATTATTTTTTGAAATTTTTCAAGTAGACGATTCCATAAAGTCAGCAAGGTGGCGTTTTAGTGGATTAACATCCTTTTCAGATACGAAGTTCAAGCTTACATAGATGTCGAAATGCGCTGAAAATGCTGCCAAAGCGCCATCAGCTATTCTCGGTGTCCTCTTCAACGTTTCCTCTTCAAATCCAAATTTAATAAGTTTTTTAATTTTTAAAAACCGTTGTTTCCGCTTCACTTTATCCCTCTCTGCATGACAGCCACTGGAGTAGAAAAAAGAATAGATTCACATATTTTAATTCCTCAAAAATTTTTCGAACTCTATTAAGTTATGAAAATATATAATATATAGTTTTGTGCTCTCCATTTCTTGATTTATTTCCTGATACTTTATGCTAAAATAAATACTTTAAAAAATTATGTTCCGTTTGAATAAATTATGTTGCCAAATTTTCCGGGTCAGGGCCGAGGCATTGAGGGCCGGCCCAAAATTTCCCAATAATGATTTTTTATATCAACTGGTCATAATAAAACTATTTTGTGTTTTCACACTTTTAGAGAGGTCATTTTATGGAGATATTTGCTCCTGGATAGATAGGGAAGTATATAATGCCGCATTCCTCGTTAATTGTACACAATACCAAATATTTATCTTTGAATTTCGTTATAGTAATATTTTATTTATAAATGTGTTTTTATTAAGTTAATGCCAACATACGGGCTGTTCAGTGATGAGGAAGACGAAAACGTCGACTATTTTGGTGATAATGATTTGTATTTCAAAAGATGGAGACAGAAATCAATGATTCCTGTGCGACAAAAATTGATGGAAAGAGATCACCGAACAAGTATTGAAATGTATCAGGAAACTGCATTAAGACGCGAGGAATTGCGAAAAAAACATGAAGAAGAGTTTAGAAAGAAGCACGAGGATATTTACAAGCGATTTGAACAATGTCAGGTACGTGGTTGATTTCTATTTTTCATTCAGTAAAATATTTGCTAGATTAAAAAACATTCGTCACTGAAAACCGTGCTGGGAGATATCGATCCTGGCAAACGAAAAGAGTTGAAAGACTGGATAAACAAAGTTGCGGAGGAACCGAGCTCAACTGCAGTGATGACGGCTCCGAAGACGACAACTTTAAAGTCAAGGATAAAGCCCAAAGCGGAAACAAATTTAGTAAAAAGTATAGCCGCGAAACAGCTTTTTTCATCGCAAGCGAGCGGCTCCAATTTGAAAAGTATTGACACTGAAGGTTTATTATCAAAACAACAACAAAGCACACCTAACAGTGATACGTCATTTAGTAAAAGGTTTTTTCAAACATTTTTCTATAATTTCAATATTTTTCAGCCAAGAATCTGTTTTCTTCCCTCAAGCTGGTTCATTTTCATTTAATCTTGATAACTACAATGGTGCAAGACCATCTTTTGCTTTTGGTTCGAGCGTTGCTCAAACATCAACGCCTGTTTCTAAGTTAACGCGGATTAAAATATCATTTTATTAACTTTTTTCAGAAATACTCAGAAGTTTTCGGTAAATTCGGATATTTTTGAAGAAAATGAAACAAAGTATATAACGGCTATGGAATCGCCTATAACTGAAAATAAAAACTACAAAGAAGAAAAAAGTGTTCATGAAAGTTTAAAGTTATATGAACCTTCAATTGTTAAAATGTACGAGAAGCATATGGAGTTATACAACGCTTTAATTTCAAATAAGAAGTTATTTGAAAAAAATAGTGATGTAAGAAGATTCCTTAGTCTTTTATTATGTCATAATACTTTAGGAGAAGAGAAGATCATTATTAAAAAGAACTATTACTGAGAAGATTGTAACCGCGACAAAACGAGACATATCGGCAAAGGAAAAAGAAGAAGTTACAAACTTTTTCAAAGTAATGATTCGTAAGGATAAGGTACAAGGGTAAGTTTAAAATTATTTATTGCGGTTTAGTATCGAATATTTAGATATTAAGTAGGTTTTTGATTAGATAGAATGTTAATTGAAATTATAATGATGGAAGCTAAATTTTTTTGTTAATCGCGCTATTCGAAATGTTTGAAATTATATATTTAAATTTTCTGTGTACGTGTGCTTCCGGGGGCCATATTTGGAACCTTTATCATTCCGGATTGTCGGTTTTTTAATATCAATTTTCAATTGCAGTTGTACATTTCAATCGTCTATCTAATTAATTTTATTTTTCTCTTTTAAATATTCAATACAAAAAGTAACTTTATTAAGGACGTTGGGCAGTGGATCAATCATTTACGACAACGATGATGTCAAGACTCAATATGAATATATTAAATTACAAAATGATACAGAGGTGAAATTTGTCTGCTTTTACATTATTGATAAATACATAGTAAGTGACCATATTAAGTTTATAGTAAAGAATATATTAAGTCTCTTGCCGAACTTGATGAAAACTTGACAACAACAATTAGCGATTTAATATCAACGGTAATTTTGCTTTTATTTAAAAGGTAATTGAATATTTTCCAGTTGTGTCGATCGTTTAAAATAATTGAAACTATATTTATTTCGATTATACTGGAACGGTCAATATTAATAAAAAACGACTATACGAGTATTTCTGAATATTTTAAAAACGTGGAGCAACAGCCGTCGAGTGATCAAGCAATTATCATCAAGAAGGAAAAGGCGTTGGCGTTGTTGTTTATAAAAGTGTTTACAAAAAGTTTGACCAAATTTATTATTATTTTATATTGAGTTATTTCAGATTCCGTTTTTGCGAAACAGAAGGGCTTGTCATTAGATGCCGATAATCTTTGGAAGTTCTCTGAATGTATTCTCGAAAATAGTCTAGTTGTTCCTAAATCAGCTATTCTTCTGGCTTTTATAATATCGGTAACTATAAAGCAAATATATCTCAAAGATATTTTAATATTTTAGATTGCAAAACCACGACTTAGAGCGGATGAGAACCGATGGAAATCATTTAGTCATAAATTGAATGATTTTATACCAAAGTTATTGAGCAATGGACGGACCGAAGATGAAAGCATTAACAACCATTTGGCTCAAATATCGAAATTAGTACTTGTAAAATAATTGATTTGTTTATGAATTGAATTGAAAAATATAAATATTTTTATGGACTCAAAAATGGCTTTGAAGAACGTTTAAAAGATATTTTCGGCTTTGGGATTTTAAATTTGGTGATATGCGTCGCAAATGCAGTCAGAAAAAAGCATATCAGAGATGGGTGGATTAACAGTTTTTGAATTTCGGAATCCGGAAATCTGGGCATCTCTGCTCCATGTCTTGCAAGATATATCTTGTATTTAATAACACTATTAACATCGGCAAAGTGAATACAGAAATATTGTTTTCTTGAAAAGGCACGAAAAATCCCCCGGTCCAGATAAAAACAGCGGTCCAACATTTCTATGCTCCCCCAGATTTTCAAAAAAACTTGGTTACTACCATCTCTGGCCGGTAAATGTACAAAAAATAAAAAGAAATAATGCAAAAACGCGTACACTTTTCTGAGTTCTTTTTTTTTAGATAGGTATATCTCCGCTTAATGTCAAAAAAGTTTCTGTAGAAATTGCTACAAATGGATAAATTTTGTTCTCTTTCCTGATCCATTCCAAATCCATCAAACACATATATAACATTTATTTGATTTAAATTAATATTTATCAAATTACATTAAACAGAAGCACTCCGGTCAAAAATCCACGAAAAACGCTACCTCTCTTCATTTTATGTATCGTTGTCTGCGCGTTAAATTTTTTAAAATTATATTTGTTGAAATAAATGATCGTCTATTGTAGAAGAGGAATATAGAAAAACGCAACACATAACAAAAGGCAACGCGCAGAGAAAAATACAAACTCTGAGGGTGGATTTTCGTTTTGACCGAAGTGCAGAAGACAACATTTCGAAACAAAAAAATCACAGTAATTGAATGTCATTTTGCACCAAATAATGATATTAAAATGAGATTTAAAAGAGGTTTTCATAATTATTCACACCTTTAAAAGAGCTATAAACATGTACATAAATTTTAACATCTATAACACATTTTCTTGAAAAGTGAGTAAACTCTAGTTGAGCATTCAAAGGCAGTCACTTGAGTGTTCCAATAAACGATGAACATTTAATATTCTAGTCCTTGGAAGGCACTGTTATTTATCGAGTATAGTATGTTATTTGTATCAAAGAGCATTTAAAAATCAATGAATCCTATTAAAATGCAATTACAGTTAATGATATGTTATTAAACAATATAACATCGACATAACCCGAAGAAATACAAATTATTCATCAATAGATTTCGTATTCATAATGAATTATATTTTCGTAAAAAAGGCCTTATGAAAGGTTTAAAAAATGAGTGAATCTGTTAGAAAATACCCGAACAACCCGAATTGAGATGAATAAAACCTAGACGGATGGACATAATCAAGTGCCAAGAAAGATGCAAACATGATATGATCACAGATGTTATTTCGCATGATTTGAATGATTACTAATCGCATGATGGTTGTGATGATTGTGCTCAACAGAGTTCGCCTGCTCTTGATGCTTTTTTGTATTTCTTCGTCGAAACGAGAAACGGTTCTGAAAATAATGGAAAACGTACTTTCTAATGTGTATATGACAAACCTTAAATGACGTTTTATCCTTTATCGAATGACGATTAGAAGACGGTCTAGAAGTCTTTTCTTCGCCGTCTTCGCTGTCGTCTTTGTCGTAAATTCGATATTCGGAATTCGTCATATACCAATGCAGCATCACATCATACAGGTATTTGTATTCATCCTTCATATCAATCAATTGCGGACGATTGATTCTCATCATCTTGACTGCGTGGAACACATCTACTTCGTGATCGATATCCATTTGATCAATGCAGATGTTAGCACCAATGTAAACTCCAACTCGCGACACTCCGTTGCTGAAAATTGGTTATTATCATTTGATATATCTATGAGTATTTTGGTGTTATGCCTTTTTAATCGACAAAATAGTGGTTTCACATAATTTTTAAACTTTGCTGTTCGGCTCTAATAGTATTTTTTGGTAACAAAGTAGAGTATGCGGAACGTTGTTAGCTACTCATGGAGATCATAACAGACGTAAAATATATTTATTGTAACATTTGATTGCTTATATAAGTAGATCACGGGTGGAGCAACCAACATTTTCACAAATTGATTTGACGTAAAATTAATATTGATAATGTTTATCTTTAGCCTGTGTTCTCTACAAAAATAGAGACACCGCTCATCCCTTGCGCAATTATTTGAAAATAAGAAAATTATTTTTACCTACTATCAATATTAATATTTAAATAAACTGTGCTTAATAACCTTATGAATAGAACGGGTTTACATATTTTTTACCACACAATTTAACTCACTGTGACATAACAATCGTTGGTTTCGTTTCCGGACGATCTGGTGCTCTTTTCCTCCAACTCCGCGCCATTTTAATGACGTCAATAAGTCCCGTTGTCGATAATGGAACTTTGTTCTCGATTGGCCACATTCTCACCTATAACCATAATTCTAGTTGCATTCAGTTTGTCCCGCACATTCTACCTGAATGACGCAACATATTCGAACTTCTGCATCGATTTGTTGGTTTTGAGCCCCACTCGCCATTATGTCGCTGATCATGAATGTCTGAAAACGAGAAATTAATAAAGTATTAAATGGCTTGGCGGTCCAAACATGTTATTTAATTAGAACAAAAAGCATTTTGGATAAGAGATTATGAAATTATATCAATAAAGGGAAGGAAAACAATAAATTGACTGCGGGCATTTTTATTTCATGGTTTTTATTGTATTAATTTTCAAGTATTTTTTAATAATAATATTAATATTGAAGAATAATTTACAGTAGGAATAATGCAGAAGCACACCAATTGAAACTCAACATTTTTTAGAGTTGGATTACGTAAAGGAAGTATTTGGCATTATTTCAGAGCTTTAATAGAATTGTCTCTTAAGAATGAGGAAGGAATCTGGAAGCTTTTAGCATTATACAGTGGTGATTTTTGTTTCTATCTGCCAGGAATTCCTTCTTGTAAACCGCCCATCTTTTTACAAAGCTTAACACGAAAATTTTTTTGATCAAACGTGATAAAAAAGTTCACATGATAAACAAATTTGACGACGAATAAATGCTAAATACTTAATGTTAAATTTCTATTCTCACCACATTCGCTCATTTCTTGTTTTGGTTCCATCAATAAACTACAAAATTTGAAGTGCTTTAAATAAGTCATAACTTTAAGTTTCTATTGGCGTGGTTCTCATTATTTAGCCATTTAATCATTTTTAAAGATAAAATTACTTATAAATTTAGAGTGTCTGAGATAGTTAAAAGAAAGCCGGATAAATTGAGGTAAAAAATTAGTTTTTAACCGTGGAAATTGATAACACTCGTTTAAATCTAGAAAAATTGTAATTTTCATTTGTTGTAAAGTATAAAGAATTCCAATTGATAATTGTGAAATTTTAAAATTTGAAGCCTTGTTTAATAACCGAATTTAACTTATTGTCAATTATGGAAATCACTCATTTCATGAAAACATCTTCAGTTTTAAAGATTTCAATTGGTGTGCGTTTTTAATAGAACTGTAATTTGACCAAACTTTTATCATTTTTTTAAATAAAAGTTTTTAAAGTAATGAAGAAGGATAATATAATTTTCAAATTATACCTCGCAGACAATTCAACAACAATAAAAAAAAACAAAACTACAATATTTATACAACTATTCTCGCTAATAAAAGTTTTTGAACGTGCATTCACACAAATTAAGGAATTCCAGCAAATTAGTGAATAATTTGAAAAAGGTATACGGATCATACACTCTCTGGATGGGAATGAATGCTATTTCTAAGGATCATGTAGTCCAACATCAAACCATATACAAACAACACAGATTTTCTTCATGCTTCTCCGTTGTACCAATTTCTGAATCTGTTTTGTCGTCTCTTTCTGCAAATCAGCCTTCTCACGTCGTACGTTGAGCAATCGTTTGATATCCGCTGCTCCCTTCTGTAAAAAGACAAACACGTGTCACAAACACAATTCGGACAAGACAATAAACATAATAATAACAATAGCTTTAATTAATCTTCATTTTCGCGCTCATTTAACCCACCAGGTTCAACTCGTGTTTAGCTATAAAGACAAGTCCAAAGCGGAGTTGCGAGTTTTTGATACTCGAAGACGTGTCGAAGATTTCCCAAAATAGCATGTAACAACAACAAAAAGCAAGAATAATGAGAAATGTCGAGAGAAAACCAATGAAATATTTTTATAATTAAGAGTATCAAAAATATGCTTCTCCTATCGTGTTATCGATGTAGGCTTTTAGATAGAATTTGAGAATTAGTTTATAGAATAGCATAAATACTTTCTAAAAACGTTTCCCTAACGATTTATGGAATAAACAGCCAAAGATAATATTCACTTAATAAATAATTTATAAAGAATTGTATCAGAAATGTCTCAAGAATAAAATATTTAAAGAATCGTCTCTGCACTTTCTGCTGGGCGCTTTCTTGACTATGTTTTGCACGAAAAGTGCTCCTGTTAGAACACGAGGTGCTTTTTGCCTGAAAACAGACTCATCCTGTTATATAGCGTAAACAAGTCATCAATCTTTGTTAAAATTTGATGTTGTTGTTTGGAATAGGGACGCTTCGTGTAATTTTGATGAAACTTTGGTTAATTTTTCGGTTTGAATTGAATGTACTGGCGGCAGTTTTGCACGTGTTTTGATAACAATTTCGTGCAAACACAGTCAAGCCACCGCCCAGCACAAAGTTCAGAGGTAGTCTTTAAATCGAACACACGCGTTTCTTGACAATTTCCAATTTTTTTAGACAGTTCAAGGAATTCCTAGTTAAATTTTCGTAATCAATATTTTATTGAAAAGACGTAACAATTTTCAGAATCGTTTAAAAATCGGAAAATCATTATTTACAGCTGGCGAGACTTATTATTCTCCAGATATATCTTACTAGAAAGGATTCAAGCTCTTTTACATCTACACACCAATTTGAAAGCTAATAAATTTTATGAAGATTTTAATATTTTTAGAGATTTTGAGGAATATTTGGCAAACTAGTGTAAACAGTTTTTACGTGTATACGTGAAAGTTGTAAGAAATTCGTAAAAATTAGAAAATCATAATTTCAATTTGGTGTGCATCTCTGTAGCAGTGATGGGAGGGACTCCCCCGGTCCCCCCGACCCCGGTATTTTTCTAAAAAAAGGGTTCCCGGTCTCTCTCTCGTCTCGATCCCGGGCATCAGGTATTGAAAAAGGGAAGTCCCGGGACCCGGGTTTTGAAATTTTCAATTTTTTTAAGGTCCCGCCCGCCCGGAATTCCAAAAATCGGGGTACCTCCCATCACTGCTATGTAGTTTCCAATGTCTTAAAGTCGAATTAATTTAAATCCAAATGTTCAATCAATTGCTCATATTCCGATGTTTTTGATTCCATTAAACAAAAACAAAACAACAACAAAATCATAATAAAAACGACATTAGGCAATAGCAGTAATAATTAAAATCGGCCATATATACATAAATTGCTCAAAAAAAGAGAGAAGCTTTTGACACAATGGGAAACAATTTCAAACAAAACTATTATATAATGGTAATGAATTTACAACAGCACTCAGCTCTATTTAGAAAAAAAACAACGACAAACCAAAAAACAAATTGATTAAAAATTGCAAATCAAAATATTAAAAACTATGTGAATTTGATTAGATGATGAATTAACTCACTAATTTTGACACCCCCTTACCCTCAGGGTCGACTTTGAGTGGTGGAACCTGGTGGGGCTGAAAATATCATTGAGCGATTATTATAAGTCTCGAGACAGATTAAAAGCAAATTTGATGGGAAAATGAATTTCAAATGAAAACAGTTTTCAGAAAATATATGATATAATAACCTATATTTACAGAGACAATAATAAACGAGAGAGATAAAGAAATAGAGAAATTATATGATATGATTTAATCTTTAATAAATCTATCTATTTATTGAGTTCAGTTTCTAATCGTTTACTGCAATATAATATTGAGTATAATCTTAAAATGGTTCAAGTTTTAAGAATAAAACTCCTGAGTATTCATTGGAACTATATTGTAACTATTATATTTAAATATTGTCATTTTCAGAGATTGGTGCCTAGGTTCTCGTTTCGACGGCCACAAAGGAGTTTCCATCTCATCCTCTTAAATGTGTTTTGTCTATTTTTATGAGTCAACACACATCGATGAGACACAAAAGAGTGGCCGTCTAAACCAGAACCTCATTCCATCCTAATTCTTTTATTCTTCCATTAGGCATCGATATCTGAAAAGTACAATAGAAAAATGAAAAATTGTCACGAATTCCTAAGAAATATTAGATGTGGAAAAGTAACTTGCACAAAAACGTATTATAACAGATGAAACATAAATTATTTTAATGAAAATACAACCAAACGAACAAAAAATGGGTGATTAATCAGACAATCGGACTAAAAATTTTCAGACTTGTTTTCAGTTGTAATTACCGTATATTAAAAAAATTTTTTTATTACTGTTGTAGATTGTGGAATTTAATACACACAAACAACTCTATTTCATAATTTATGTATCAAAGAAATAATTTCAGAATTATTTGATTTGGACAGTAAAGTATTCGATAATATGTCACCCGCTTTAGAAACATGTATGTCTAATTTAAAATTATAAACTTAAGGTTACTTGTTGTCTTTGATGTTCTATGTATTATTCGGCGAAATATATCTATATATAACGATAAACTATTCTGAGAAATTGCACGTGAAAATCAGAAAATGGGAACAACATTTTGTGAGTATATTCGGTTTATATTGTGATTATTTCGGTACACCAAATGTGACGGTTAAACTGGGAGCTCAGAAAAGGTTCTCGTCTATAATTTTCTGGTTTTTATATAATTTAAGACCAGCTTATCAAAATGACGAGTAATTTTTTCTTTATTTAAAACGTGGAAAGTTGTGTGACTGGTTTCAATATTTGAAAATTTCCAGTTGCATTTGGCTTGTTTCGGTTTTAATTGAATTAGTTTTTAAATGAAATATGCACGACAATTATGAAACCGAAATGAGCTCTATACATGAGCTCAACGGTGTGATTTCGGGAAGATGCTAATATTTTGAGATAGTTTAAGGAAGGGTAACTAAACTTGAATTTTTCATTAAAAAAACAAATAAAATCATTACATTAAATGCTAAAGTTTTCCAATCTATTTTCAAGGAAACTCTGCAATTTAAAATTTCTCTGGTTACCACGAAAAGTGAGATTTTTAAAGAAATGTTTGATTTTGTCTTTTTGATAGTTTTCAAAATATAATTCAAACAGTTTGTAATGTAACTTTATCAGAACTTCTCGTTTACACTCCATGAAAGGTTTTTCAACTTATTTCCCATTAAGTTATAATCGAGCGAAAGGGATTTATTGGATGGTCTAATATGGTTTTTACGATTAACGTTACCACACAAACACGTGATAAATGTTTGATGATTATTTTAAATATAATTACTTCAAACGAGACGAGAAACCACTAATTATCAAAAGACAGTCCAAATAACAAATTATATCGGTAATCACAATTAAAAACAAGCAAACTAATTCCAACACGCCAACGTTAATTCTCAAAAACGATGTTTCGCTCGTATGAACCTCTTTATATGGATCACCATCAACTGATCTTGTTCGTTTTTTATTGGAACGCTGCGGGCGGTGCCGTGGAATCGTTAATGATGCATTCACGGGCGGCCGTGTAATGGATCGTCTACTAACAACACTCGACGTCTCATCTTCAGATATCGACGAATCACTATCGTTGGCATCGCGGAATTTGCCACGATACATCGGCTTGAAGCGAAATGACTGACCCGGCTCGATATCGGGACGCTCTTGGTAGCCAGGCACTCCATCGAGCGTCGGAATTTTTGCAGATGATCGTGAGTTTGGCGGATCAACCTGCGAGTCAATGTTAAAGTATTGCATTATTTGCAATTTGCGAATGGAAAACAATGAAAAGATAGTGCAAATTATAAAATAACTTCAAATAAATTGTCAAATAAATGGAAAAGAGAATTGAGAGAATAGAAAATTGTCTGAAATTAGAAATAAATTTATTAAAACATACCCGCTTCATAACTTTTACCATATGAGATGTCATAGCCGGATACTGGTGATAATTCATTACTTCCACAATGAATGGCCCGTAGTTGGCTTTACCCTTGTTGTGAATGAATGTTGGATAATGCTGAAAATACTATTATTTTGTTGAAATTATAAACAAAATTTACATCTGGAACTTTAAAAATTTTTAAATTTCAATATAAAATCTTACAAGGGAAGTCACTTTAGCTTGTGTGGGACATTTTGTAGTTCATGCACATCAATGAGCCTATCAAAAAATAAACTTTGACGGCTTATGCGCAGGCGTATTCCGCCTGCGCTATACTTGGGTTGAGGCTGATTATATCTCGGCTCAGATAAATATTGCGCCGATTTTGAAAACGGATTTGGAATCAGCGCACCTGAATCTTAAATGGTCCAAGTTTCATCAAATTCTCAAAGGGACCTAAAGTTACTTCCCTTGTTAGATTCAATAAAGTAACCTATCTTGATATTCTTGGACAGTAAGGTGATTTTTATATATTTTGGGTCCCTTTCCCTCTGTGATATAGGAACAGTAAAATTGTTATGGATTCATAAAATTTTACGGGATACTGTATTTGTTACTCATCAAAAAACAAACAAAATGCAATTAAACGAACCCTTTCATTCCCCTGATTACTCAGATTCACAACTGTATGACATGCGTGATCATAAACCAGCGTCCAAAACGAATCCACCGTACTTTGCTTTGGCCACTCAGTTACAATAAATTCGCCCTTCCTTGTGAACCCATCCACTTCGACTGCATTAATATACGTGTAATCTTTGCTCTCCCCATGCAATGTTTGTAGATATGGTCTCGCATGATCCGCTAAAACCACTTTACTATCAACAAATTAACGATCATTTAACCTACGTGGCACCACCATCACGTCTCTATTCTTTCCACGATTTTCAAGCCGATGTCCACCAGCACAGTCACCAATGCGAAGTGTTGGCGTCAAGTTCATGAGAAGCTGCAAAAAGTGAACTTTTGATCCCTTGTTCATATGGATTATTTTATATTCGTCGGACTCAATTGTTTGCGGTTGTCGGCAAGATTAATAGTTTCTTTTCACTTGATTAACAAACGAGATAATATGAGTATTTGAATTATCGACACCAGATATCGCTCAGGTTGTTAAAATGCGACATTTCACCTTTTTATTTGGCGGATTTTACTTCTGTTCGCTTTCCGTTTTCTCCGCTTTAATCCGGTCAACAGAAAAATCGAATTTCTTATAGATTATTTGGCTGATTGAATCACATTGTTTATGATTTTCTAACGGGTTCAGCTGTTTTCTGAATATATCTAATTGGGTTCACATGAAATATGATGATGAAACAATTGATAATGGGTATATTCTTTCAAGATTGCTCGCTTTGATACCAATTAATTAACAAGTGGAAAGGAGAGAAGCAAGCCTATTTTATTAAAATTTAATTTCCCGCACATCTCCTTGGTGATCATTTAAATAACTAAAAGTTGGAAATTTCGCATAAAATCTTAAAATTTATGAAACATTTTAAAATAATAATATTTACTAATTTGCAAATTTTTCTACGAAGACATAATTATTATAAAAAATGGTTCAGATATCATCTGAATGCACAAAGCAAACAATTAATTTTAAATTAATCTAAGCCCATTTATACCAAAACACGGAAATTTTGAAATATAATAGTAAAAATAGCAAACAAGTAAAGTTTTAATTTTTAGATTGAGTGACGCAGAATCCTATGGATCGCTCAATATTTTGTGTTCTATTTTCACATTGACATCTAGCTATTAAATATAAAACCAGAAAAAAAACTTAATAGTTTGGGAGTTTAGCATCCATCAAGAATCAGGTACCTCGTTCCCATGAAAATATAAAACCATACTGCTTGATCCAAGCAGGGACGTTCTCCACCATTTTTCACAAGCGTTTCACAACAGTATATAGTCTTCACAAGAAGATGAGCTCTACTGTGCTACATGAAAACCCTAGATAACCCTAGATCTATTAATTCTTCTCCACGAAGGGTCTCTACTTCAATGAACTAGTGCTATGGTCCGAGGATGAACCCCCAACGATGAAAAATTCCCCTCGACGGTAACTCTCGAAGATTATACTATAAGAATGCAATTCTAAAGGATTTATTGTGAATGCACTTCTCAAGGGATGTCTCATTTTCGAAATAAACTTCCAACAGAACAGACATCCAGCAAAATGTTTACCAACAGAACAGAAATTGAAATGAGAAAAAGGGCATATGAGTCAAAGTGTTTAACACTATTATTGTAGAAAACTTTTAAAGTTAAAAGAGAATTTCGGACAGATTTAGGAAATTGACGTGAAAATAATTTTAGATAATTTTCGTTAGCGAGATACCATGGATGAATTTCACAGGCATGGATTTCACATTCTCCCCGAAATAATTTAAAATCGACACAACTTGGAGTGCAAAGTATCGCTCACTTTAAAATCGCCGTGATGAAAGGTTTCGGCTGTCTCAGAGTCTGGACGCATTTATAAAGAGATTTCGAGTATCCTATTGTGAATATAAAAAACAACCGAACAATTGATTAAAATAGTTTTTTGGAATATTTTGTCATTTGGTCATTTTTGGTCTTATGTGTCTACGTGCAATGGCTACAAATCCTCAAATTCGAGTATTCAAATTAGAATGCAGTTAGAAATAAAATAACACTGCAAAATACTTTTGATTATATTATCAAAGGTTTTAAAGAGATGATGAACGGAATTTTATTTCCCGCGAACACGCTTTTCCGTTTCTATCAAGAAGTCTTTCGAGGAATTGTGTTCTGCCAGGGTTGTGATTATCTTCATGCAGAAAGGTTCGTCTTATCGTATCGTGGATTAGGTGGAGAGTCTCCAGTGAAGACTATAATTTTCTATCCTGATTTCCAGTATGAAATATATATATATATATCAATTAATTACATATGTTAGACAAAAAACAATTCAATATATCCACGCGGAAAGTACTGTAATGTTATCTAAAACTCAAAAATTGCACATCAATTCATCATTGGTGTATTTATATGCATTCTCCTATATTTTATCATTTATCATTTCTGTTTAACAGATTAATATATTCTTGCATTTGGCTTCAGGTGCGGATCATTTTTCAACATATATAGAAAACTGTAACAATAATCTATCGATACCAATTTCAGAAAAATTATTTTAAATATTCTTTTAATTTTGTAAAAAAGTACTACGTGTTCCAGTTGGGAACTGAGTGTAGCCGTAATCCACTGAAAAGAACGTTTATTAGCATCAAAATTTGTTGCGACCTTCAACTAACTGTCAACTTGAAGCCGTTATATCGGATTAGTCATCAAATACTGCACTTTCCTTATAATTGAAGATGAAGACTGACAGAAAAGTGACAGCGAACTGTCCGTTTTTCAAGGGATTAAGTTTTAACAAAAAAATGTGTGTATTATTTATTTAACTGAGCGAAGAATATGGTTTTTCATTATTTTATTCGTTTTTAGTTTGTAAAATTATCTAAAAATTTATCGCAGGTAGATTCTTACTTCCTCAAATTAGACACGGTAATTAGTAAAGTCGAAGGAGAGAAGCGAGAGAAGTACATACATTTTATTTTTATAAAAAAAAACTATCAAAGTTTGCATAATAACTCATTGTAGACTCTAGATGGAAATAGTTGATCAAATTACCTAATAACCGAAATTTGAATATCAACATACTCCAACTTTGTGGGTAAATGACACAAAAAATGAATAGAGCGTATTTTTAACATTTAATTATCATTTCCTACAGCTAAATAGGTACATATCACTATTCAGAAACGCCAATCGCAATAAAAACTCTTCTTTATGAAACTTCTAAACTATGAAATTTGTAGTTTTTCATATTCTCAAAACTTCTTCCGCTGTACTATCTACTTAAAGAATGTGTGAATAAATAATAATAATAATAACAGATAGAGAAAATCGGTGTCAAACATGTGTCAGATGTTTTTTCATCCTCCTCAACGTTTCCATTCATAAAAAAACTGTTTACGAAGAGATGCCTGACTAAACCCCATGCGGAATAAATCGAACTGATTCATTGCCACGATAAGCTCGATTTGGTCGCCGATGAGCGAACCATTATAGGAAGTTATAACGACGATTAAGCAACTCGATAATTTCACCAATCGTTTTTTCCTCACTCAAATATTTGTTGTTATAATTCCTGTTAATAATTATTGCTGATTATTTTCGAGATTCTTGTTTGTTTGTTTATTTGCTTATATTTTGATTGTTGTATCCGTTCTGGAGCATTCGCAATACGTGGAAAAGTTTGAAGAAAAATAGCGTTGCGTTATCTTTTTTCAGTTAAAAAGAATCCTAAATAATCAAACCTTGTTTTCATGTGTCTCTTGACTTTCTAGCAATTCTCGGTTTTTCTTGGCTTTATACATGCTTGACCTTTCTTTTAATTGATGCATTTCAATCGGTTGGACATTGCACATGACGGCCTGAAATTGAAAAGTTAGATTTTGCGGATATTAACAATTTTAATTGTTTTTGTAAAGAAACTTTGATTTTTCTCTTTACATTAATAGAAACATAATTATTAGAAACGATTAAAATTTCACATATTATTAACAAAGTTTTAGCACTTGTTATTCACTTGTTATACACATATTTTTTCATTTAAACAATTAACAAACTCTATGTTAGATACAAATAAATAACAAGAAAAATCAGCGAGCCCTGTACGAAACTTAGTAGTTAAAAATTATCTCAACAATTAAGAAAAATGTTAATACCGTAATATTTATTGGTTAGGAGATACTATTAGATATATGCACTTCTCGGATAGCTTACTACAGTCCCTTTCAAGATCTTAGGTTCACTTGATTCTTTCACATTTTCTATTCACTTATGAGGTATTCAATAATAAGAGTTACAGTGTTTTATAGAGCTCAAAAAACACATCACTTACGTAAGTTTGAAAAAAATGTATTATGAGGATAAAACTACAAGAAAAAGTAAAAACAAATAAAATTGCACCGTTTCAAGATCTTAGGTTCACCCTGGGTTTCTTCAACTTTTTGGTGTTTTTTGGCGTGAAAATCTTGGATGTATAATAGCAAGTGATGGTGACTAAATCTACATCAATTCATCTGCTAATTTCTGGAAATAAGCTGCTCAAACCATGCCCCGAGAAGCACATTTGTCGAAATTGGAACAAGGTCAAATAACGGCACTCAAACAATGGTCTCTCGAATACGGGCATGGCGCGACCATTAAACCGCTCTTCGAACTGCATCAACCAGTTTCTACGCAATCCGAGTCACTACGATCAACGTAAAATTCCAGACATGTTTTTTGAGCTCTATAAAACACTGTAACTATTATAAATTAGTTAAATTAAGTTATGTCGAAAAAAATGACGTATTTTGTAAGAAAAATGCGTGAACGCTTAAACATAGGAAAATCCTAGTTTTTATTTAGACTGATAATTATAATAACAACTTTAATTATTGTACCAAAGTGTTTAGATTCTTGGCCGATATTTATTTGTATCGCCATGCCATTTTATCGACGAACCAAAAATACCTTTTTTTTGTAATATTAAATCATTTATATAACAATTAGCTTGTGTTTTGATTTTATACATTCTCCCTTAAAAAAATGTTTATCTAATATTTAGATGAACGGATAACAAACTCTAGAAAAAATGTTCTATGAAGTTCTACATTCCACCTTATTTCAACTGTCCAGAGAATCTATCAATCCTACTAAATTAACCTCAATCGATTATCGCTGACAATGAATAACAAATAGTCGGCGATCATTCATTTCAAACCCTCCATAAGCATTTCATTCCCATAATTAACAGTAAAACCAATTCCATTTCAACAAAATATCCCAAGAAAAGTGAATTGATATCAATTCAAATGACGTTAATTTCCAATGCATATAAACTATTTTCCGTTAAACCACATTTTAATTGTGGCCGTTTTCGAGAAAAACCGCTCAATTTGTTTTTTCTGTTATATTAATGATTTACCTCTGCTAGCACTTCATAAATAAACATGTACTGCTCAACACTGTCGATTAAATGCGGTCGAGAGTTGACTAATGTCTTTGCGTATTCGTAAATATCCAATTGTCCAGTTTTCTTCATTAATTCCAAGTTTGCGTCAAGTGCCAGAAATGCTCCACTTCGACCGGCTCCATTGCTGAAAGTATAGATTTTTATAATTTTTAATTTTAGATAATTTGAAAGTTTAAAAATTTTTTCAAATCTAAAATTATTCGATTTAATTTTTAACCGTTATTTTATTAGTTTTTGTAATCGCTTTTCGCTAGTACGGTAGTCTTGAGAAGACTATTTTATTATTGAATTAGTTAAAGTTCTTAGAAATTAAATAAGGTTAATTTAACAATTATAACAAATTGAATTCTACGTAACTTTAATAAACATGTCTTAAAATATATGAAACCTTCAAATCTAAACAAGAGAATTTTCTAACAAGGAAAAATTTCCTGAAAGTCATTCCACCTCTATTGAACATCATCTCAAAACTCTCTACCAGCGAATTTGTCCTTCTATAATATATTCTATTATTTGTGTTCGCCTGCACATTTTAAAATGTTTTTTTAAGAGCTGATTTTCCCGGCATATTATGTTTTTCTGTGAGACGTGTAAATCCATTGGGATTATTTCAACCTAGTTTTGAGATTTAGTAAAAATCAGCATTAATAGCCCGATACACCAAATGAAGAGTTTAAATTGAGAGTTCAGAAAATGTACTCAGATTTAGTTAGGAGTCAGTGATGGGAGGGACCACGTTTTTTGGAATTCCGGGAGGCGGGACCTTAAAAAATTGAAAATTACAAAACCCGGGGACCGGGACTTCCCTTTTGGATCGAGGGGGAGTCCATCCCGTATCCTATTTAGCCGAAAATGTGGCTAAATCATTCAATATAAAAGAATTCTGAAATTTCCACTTGAAAGCTTATAATAGTGACGTAAATCTTAGAAAATGTGAATTTTCATTTGGTGTACACTAATTTGAATGGTAATAAGCTTAGAAAGCGTAATCAAATCTAAATTTACAAAAATGAAATAAATATTGTATTATTCATTTCAGAGATCGATGCCGAATGGAAGAGCAAACAATTAGGGGCGGAGAAAAGGTCTTGTTTAGACAGCCACACGGCCACTAAGGCCTTCATGTCTCTTCCTCTTTTGTTTGTCATCAATATTTTTATTTCACCCATTTTCATTTTTAAATTAAACTTTTCATTTCTTGTCATCAAATAATAAACAAAAAATAGATTAAAAAAATTGATGAGAAACAAAAGAGGAAGGGATTCGATGGCCTTAGTGGCCGTGTGGCCGTCTAAACAAGACCTTTTCTCCGCCCCTTATTTTTTGCTCTTCCATTAGGCATCGATCCCTGAAAAGGACAATAAGTTAGTTTAAGAATAGCTTGTCTAAATTGCCTAGAATAGTGTTTTCTAGAAAGGTCAAAAACTTTAACACACTCATCGGAAAACCACTATTTCAATTTGGCGTGTTTGGTTTTATCCGAGAATTAGCTTCTTACGAGAGACAAATCAAACCCCTTTACTCAACAGTTAACAAAACATGAACACTGAAGGTAAGGACAATTCCATTCTCACGATTAACATTTTTTGTCGATTAATTTTCAGACAATTTAAAGCAAATTTAACTAATACCATAATCGCTGAACACCTATTTACACACCTTGAAGCGTATGAACCGTTAAACAAAGCTTCAAACAAAATTTTGTCGCCCATCAACAAAAAAAGAGCGTCAATAAACAATAAAAACAAAATGTCTTTAGTTTCTCGATGAGAAGACCACGACCGGGTATCGATAATTATCGCCGCCGTCGGTGTCTTCTTGCTTCCCTAATAAACCGTTTTTTGTTATGGGAAGCACCCCCTCCTCTCCCCCCGTCATCCGTGAAATTTATGCAATTTTCAAATTCTGTTGTTAATGTTTTTGTTGTTTTTATTTTTGTTGATTTTTTTTGTAATTGTTGAACATTGTTAATCTATTCAATTAAGTTTTTCACTATAATTATAATTTTTGACATATGTTCTTACATATTTTTTGTGTTTTTTCCTTATTGTTTATTTATTTTCCCGTCCTTCAACCATTATTGACCTTCATGGTCTTCTAGTTGACGTCCAAATTAAGAATGTCTAGCCATAATTAAATTTTCAGCACAATTTCATTCTATTTTTTCTATAGTAATAAACTCTGAATTTATTAGTTATTATAAGTCATATTCTAATAGTGTAAACGACTATTTTTTTTGTAACAAGGAAATGCTTATACTTCGCTGTTGCCAAATCATTTTGTCAGCTTGGCCTTGAGTATAACATGTCGAACTCTTGTTCATGTAATCGTTCAATTAATCAAACGTTGATTTGAAGGAAGTTGGACCATTGTCAATGCGTTCCGAATTGATAGTCTTTCTCATATGTTTGTTTGCGTTTGTTCAATGTAGATTACCAAATGGTTACGGTACAGGGAGCATACTTTTGATGGTATTGTTTGAATTTTATAGGTTGGACCCGTTCAAATGAGCCAACAGCTTTCATGCTTGCAAGACTGCAACGCGATTATGATGCGGATTATGACGAAGATGGAGGGGATCAAGACCCTTCGGATCACAAGTCGTTTGGTTTGTTTTTTTACTTTGGGGTTAATTTCACTTTGATCATGAAACCCCTCTAGACGCCAAATCGTTGAGGGCCGAATTATGCTCTTCCTAGTCAACTGTTTTCGATTTTAAATCTTCTAAATGATTAAATAATATCGCACGCCAATTGGACATAACTATTTTGCGACTTTTGAGTGTGTTTGTAAATTTTGTCTCTTTAAACTATGAACTTAACTTTCTTTAAATTATTCAAATATCTCAAAATATTATTATTGTAATTAGTGTGAGATTGTAATAGTTAAATTTACCAACGGGAGCAATATTGAAGCAACTGTTTCATTTATTTAATACATTTGACAAATTACATAGATTCCGAATTTACAAATATTTTGCTTATATAGTATTTATGGCAAAAGTCTTACACCAAAAATAAATGTTGTTCTAGAGTTTAATTACATATTGTTCATTTTTGCGTGGACTGCTCAGAAAAATCATAATTTAATTTTGGCTATTCTAAGTCAAACAATACATATATCATAAAATTATCTGAGTAAATATGAACCTACATTAGAGATGTAGATAAATCCTCATTCCTGCCACGTTTCGATTCAGAATTCCTGATGTACGTCGTTAGATGAGCCGCCAGCTATTTTACTATTCCAGTGGCCGATCGAAAGAAAGATACGATAAATCATTCCCCATTAAAATCTATTTAGGGAAAGCATAACTCAATTGCAAGAAAACTGTAACCCGATAAAAAATAAGGTAAATTTAGAATCGGAAATCTATCTCATTCTCTCTCTCTCTCTCAATTTCGCAATTGACGGAATAGAATCCTCACTGATGGACAATCCGAAAACAGAATGACAAGACTCAATCAAACATCCAAATCTAAAAGCTCAAAAGGGCGAATCGGAATCTTGGTGAATAAGGTCGCCTCGCCGACTATGGCGAGGCGTAGCCGCAAAAATTGCAAAGACCTAGTATTATCACTTTTGTAATTTTAATTCTTGTGGATTAAAACATTTTGAGAGAATGTGTAAAGATATTTTCAATCTCAACTCTGCTGAAATTTACTGGTGGATTAGATCACACATCTTATAAATTTATTTAAAATTTTCGGATCTGCAAAGTTGCTTTTTGCTTCAATGCTCCAGCTAACTATTTACTTCAACTATTACAATCTCACACTAATTATAATAATAATAAAAAATCTGAAAGATTTGAATGGAAAAAACAATATGTACAAAAATATCAATTTGGCGTGCAATATAGCTGTTCTTTCCGCGGAACGACGATATTCAAAAAAGTTGAGCGACGTGGTTATAGCACGCCAATCGTTATGGTAATAAAATGAGCTCAGTAAACGTTCTCAAATCAAACTCTTTGGAAATATATTAATGCTTTTAGATAGTTTTTCATAAGCTTTTTCATGGCTCGATTATAATTTTTTCGAAAGCCATACGGATTTAATTGCTTATACACTTTTGTTCAATTTACAGTTGACGGTGTTCGCCGACGAGATGAAGTCATGAACGACGCCAAATGTCTCCAAAAATGCAACAACCAACTTAACATTGGAATGGATATGGTCAATGTACATCCAACCTATTCATATCATCTCGAATCCCATCATTTGCAGGCACACATGGCTTTCGGTAGCATTGATGTTCCCAGTGTCATGGAAAAACGCGATCTCGAGTTATTCTGCATGCTTGATTATCAACACAGCCAGTGTATCGATGAATGCGGCTACTCGGTTCAATTCAATCTGCGCGAATATGTTTGTCGTAATCGATATGGCGAGGTTCTTGAATTATACAGCTCATGAGCAAATCGGATAACTTATTGAAGATGCTAAGACATTTGCCATGCTATGCGAAATCAGCGCCATCTCTTATAAGGCATTGCCGGCCTAGATGTGGTGGATATAAGCCACTCTCGCATACGCAAGAGGGATACAATCAAAGGTACGTATTTATATTACTAAATAGTCATATTCATCATCCACAAGTTATTATTAAATACTGCAGATGTCGTCAATTACTATGCGATCACACCTGTACTTCCTTCATTCTTAAAAGGGTTTTAATTATAAAGTATTTCTCGAACATAAAAAGTACAATTTGTCTAGGTTTGTCCAGACCGTATTGGCATAAACGCCGCCGAATATCTTCTAGACTTTACTCGACTACAGGTACACTGTTATTTTCGAAGCTTCAATTTCAAATAATTTAAAATATAGGTTGATTATTGGATGAAGGACTATACAAAGCAAGGCAATCGTGCACCAATTTCTTGCCGAAAACTTCAATGTGATGATTTCAAATTATCAAACTGCCGACGAAAACATAAACGAGTTGTGCATTCGTCGTCAGATATATAGCTCAATTTGTGAAAAACAAACAACGCGACACGCTTATTTAGATCAAAAACGGGTGTTTCAACTTTCTGATCTATAACATATCATAATGTGTATTTCTATCTAATAAAGAAAATGTTTTTATCTTAACCAACCTGCAATGTACAACGATTGGCGCGTCTACCGGATTTCGTTCAGTGTATTGACGAACTCTCCGTCGAAGCTCAATGAAGGCCGAAATATACGGAAATGAGTCGAGCTCCCATTCAGTGAAATGAAAATGCTTGACAGTTCTTTTTTCAATTGCTTCTGAAGTGGTTCGTGTTAATTGAAATGTCCGAATAACCTAAAAATAATAAATCCTTTTGTTTAAATTCTGATTAAATCATACAAAATGTGAATAAGTTTTGACTTCTGTCGTCTCAACTTCAATCTCACGAAATTGAAACTTTGTCAATGGCCAGTACTGAAGACACATTACCTGGAAACTTTCCTGTTTATTAATTCAAAACTTTTGTGTTAATACCCGCATAAAGTCAAACACCTTCGTGAGCATTACGATACAATTTGACCCTAGTTCCCATACCATCCTCCAGAATTCCGCATTCATCGGCTTGGTTCGAACAGCTTGCGTAACAACGTAAGCTTTTTCTTGAAGCCAACTCTATAATCATTCATTTTTCTTGTTTTCTTCTGGTGGACATACATTCACATAACTTGCATTCACGTAATGAGAATTTTCATCATCGTCAATTCGGGGAAGTATTACGCGATTATGGTCATAAGGAAGAGTATCCTATAAAGCATGTTTTAAAGGTTTCTTTTATTAATGAAGTAAATGCTCATTGAGCTTTGAAACATCAAACTTCCGGAGATTTAAATATCGAATTAAAAAATACCGGATAAGGATTTCTGTCCATCATCGTGCTACCAACGTCACATCTGCATTTGTTGTTGTCAATAGAGCGATTTATCATCTGCGTTTTAAAGGAAAATTATTATAATTATAATTATAATTATGGGTATTATCAATATTCCCAATGTTCCAGATATACTCTCAAACAGCCTAACGTTTAAAGGAAGATTAAAGCACACATTTTTTGTCTTTAAATGTCATTTAAACTGTTATGTTACCTGCTCCCCAAAGGAAAATGATGATTTTTGATTATTTAAACGTATATAATAAAACTTCACGGGAATATTTGACGCAAAATGGCTAAATTTGTCTACAATTATTTTTAAATTACAAAAAATCGCGGAAATTTAAGCTCCTAGGGTTATAGGCGTTTTAATCGTTAAAATTGGCCTGTTAGCTGTTACGTATAGAGTATGGATCCCTTCTAAACTAATCAAATTTCTCTAAAATTTGATATAAAGTCGATATTTAGTGCAAATCGTTATTCTCATGCCATATCGTCCAAATTCATTAACATTGGGATAGCAAGAAGAGTATGGAAAAATTTTAAATTTTTCGATACGGCGAACATAAATTTAAGCATCACGGGAGCACGCCTTACGCAAATTCACGCCAAATACACGTGAACCAAAATTTTAAATTTTTAAAACTTTTATAGAATTTTAGAGAAATTTTTAAAATATATTTCAGAAACTATCTCAATCTATGAAAATAACGCCGATTTTTTTTAACATGGGTGGTCTAGACTGCGTCTCCGTATAAACTTCTTCAGATGGTTCTGTTAATGTAAATGAATATTTTGTTGAAATTTAAAAGTGTCTTATTAATTTACATCAGGGTTGCACGGAAATCGATTTTTTTCAAACGGACAACGGAAAACGGAAAATGGAAGATGGAATTCCGTGCAACCCTGATTTACATGTATTAGTTTCATATAACTTGGAACGTCATTCTTTACTAGCCCTTCCAGTTAAACTATAAAAAGTCACGCTTCTTACCTAAATATGTAAAATGTGTTTCCTTTCTGAGCACTCAACTTAGCAATTTAGCGTTTAAATTCCATTTTGGGCCATAGACAAAGTACACGAACGTTGGGACACGAAACATATCTCCAGATGAAAGGAGGCTTAGGTACCTAAGCCTAATTCGCTGTGATAGCTGTTGTTTCAGCTACATACTGCTATGTATTAAATTATTCTACATAAATGTTGCAACCTTCCCCTTCATATTCTGAAACACGGACGTTTTTCTAGTTTCCTCATTAATCATTATAATAAAAAAACAATGTTATAAAAAATACGAGATAAACTAAACTAATAATAGAAATTTTGAAAAAAAAACCTATTGATAAATGCAATTTTAAAATCAAAAATAATACTTGCTACAGTAATATTACAAAGAGGGTTACGGTATGGTATATATATGGTATATTACACAAATCAGAACAAGCGTGTACATTTTAATCCACGGATAATTTATAAAATTTTCCAGACAAACCACAAAAACTGGAAAAAAATTAGAATTAAGCAAAATACGTGAAATATATGCAAAGATTGGCGCGCTCCTGGGCGTTTAAAATATTTCAGGTCCTTATATAACTTTTGAATATGATGATATATGAGTTGATTGATTTTAAATAATTACAATAGGCTTTAAATTTGTCTTAAAAGTTCCTCGGAATTCAGTAAAATGTAATTGAAATCCTTAATATTGAAATGTGTATAAAAATTAAAATGACATTTTCTAAAATTTAAATTCATTTGCATTTTATTATAATCAACTTATGGAAACATTACGGGATTAATTTAATAACAAACGTACCAGATATTCTCCTTTAAACAATATCCTCTTCTTCCTCCTTTCTTGAACATAAGCAACAAACTTTGAGGCGTCAATCGGAGCCGTCGGCACTGCTTGCATTGCCTTCTCCTCTTGTACTGAAAACCATACACAAATTAGTTCAACAGAACAACATTAACTATGGAATGTTGCTAATTTGAAATCCCACATTTTCGCCGCAATGCTTTTTGACGTCGAATGAATCGACGCCAACAGTCGATTAACCTGCGCAGCATGATGTTTCAGCTCATTCTAGACGATAAACAAGCCAATTTCTCCCAAATATGTTATAAAGTCAATGTTTGGTGCAACTCGTTGCTCTCATATTCTCAAAATTCAACAAAGTCGAGACAACAGGAAGACTCTTGTTTGCATAAAATCAAATAAAATGAAATAATATGAATAAGAATAATTCATATTTATAAATAATTATATTGTTTGTGATTTACAAAGCACAAAATGTAGCTCATTGTTGCTCGGCTCGCTCTCTCGCACTAATTCGAATGAAGGATTTTTGAGAAAAATTAATTAATTGACATTGTGGTTAATGGACCAACTCGATTGAAATGCTTTGAAACACGAGCGGTGAGTCGCCAACCACAGTGGAATAATTTGAGAATTTCCGGATGAATGAAAGACAACCGGAAGTTTTTGCCTAATTGCTTGGACACGATTTGATTTCAAAAAAAGTGAATTAAAATCTTGCCATATCTTATCTTAAAATGCAAATTTTACAATAAATAATGTCTCCAGGATGAAAAAAAACACGCACACATACACAAAAACGATGGGTTATGTGCGAAATTAGATTTGGTGACGAAAAAGGAACTTTACGAATTTCGTCGTGTGTGTTGATTTCGATTCCTAACCTTGGTTTGGGAAAAATTCTAAAACCTTTTTTTCTTTAATAAATAATAGAAACTAGGACAGACGAAATTCACATAGTCATTGTCCATGTAGTATAATAATTTAACAATATTTAAAAAGCAAAAAAAACTTATGAATAACAACATTTTTATAGAAAAAACTCAAACAAAATTAAATTGAAGCAATCGTCGAGAAAAAGGTTCACTTCCTGAAAAGCTATAGCGTACTAATCTGTATGAGAATAAGCTTATTATAGGAACACATCCGTATTGAATATTTACAAACTGTAATTAGAAAACTACTTTGAAATTATAAGAAAGTTAAGAAAAAATGAAATATATATCTCACTTTTTCCAGCAAACATGACTTCTACGATATAACATCCAACAATTTATTCCGTTCTATTCATTTCCACCCAGAAATTGCTAATGTTTATGCGTTTTTAACTTGATTAAGACCTTAACAAAAGGGTACGGCTTAAAAAATTGCACATCCGCAAACGAATTGAACATCTTTATTAGTATAATTACCCACCTTTGAGGTATTATGGGGGAACCCTCAGCCAATAACTAACAACTATAGAATAGTCACTAAACCTTTGTATTTAGACTTCATTAAAACACATCGAATGCATTAAACCTTCTTCAACATAATTATCGTAACCGACTATTTTCACTTACCAATTTGCATCTGTTTGGCAAAATTTGCCGGCGACATGGCTTGCCAGGTTTTGCGCACCTTGCGCCGCCGGCGGCCCTTTTTCGGCGCGTTCAGATTGCCTGTCGACTGACTAGCGCGTTCCGGATGAATGAACTGAGAGCCAGCCGGCGACGGGGGCGCCGAGCCGCCACCGCGCAGCACATCCATCACCAAGCTCAGCTCGGAAATGCTTTTGCGGCGAATATCACCGAGCACCGAGGCGAGCTCGCGACGCCTCGATGACGGACTCTCCGGCACCGTCAGCAGGTGCATTGCACCAATGGCTGCTGGTTGTCGTCGAAATTAGAATTGCCACCAAAATAAAATTTGATAGTAATGGTATGTGAGCAATAAATGAGCAATCAATCGGAGGACTGATAAAAGAAAATAGAGAAAAATAAAAGACTGCGAATGAGTCATAAGAAACTGTTCATTACGGTAATATTAAAATGGCAGCCTTACAAAAAGATTTATCATAGAAAATAAAATTTGATATACTCTATACTCTATTGAAATCGTTTAAAATAGAATTTAAATCTTATAAAAGTCTTTGAATCTTAAGCTTCTTGGTAGCATAGCATTCAGTTTTATAATTTAAATTAGCGTGTAGATTGTATAGAAAGAATTAATTCCATTCACACGCCAATTGGAAGGCTAATAAAACGAGCTCAAAAACGTGCTCAAAACTAATATTTTGTAAAGATTTTAATATTTTTAGAGAGTTTAAGGAAAAACTGACAAGCTGGCTTAGATAAAATTTGTTACTGTTTTCATTTGTGGATTTACGAAAAATTTACATTTTTTTTTGAAAAAAACTGATTTAACTAGAGAGTTTTACTAAAAGCTATTAATAAAGGTACATTGAAAAACAGAGAGAGGATTTTTAGAGATTCTAAAAATGCTATTAAAAATTTGTAAGCCCCAAAGAAACTAATTTTGAAAATAACCTCTCAGTTAAGGTGTCAGGAGTTAATATTTCAAATACTTTTTATAGCATATAAACAACTTTAAACAAATCTATTAATTTTACTGTAATTACAGTTGTAAAGAAAATATTTGATACGTGTAGCTTCTTGGTACTCTTTTAAAAATTCTATAAACTTAATTTTCATTTGGGGTGTATTAGTAATAAATTCATTTTAATATGCCTTCGGTATGAAATAAAGCAAAGCAATTGTTAAATATTTTATTAAATTAAAGATTAAGTGAATAGGTATTTTAAGTAAAATTGTCTAAAAAAATTAAATGAAAAATGATTTTAAAAACGTTGATCAATCTATTAGGATCACTAAAAAGCTTTCTTTTAATTCAATTTAGTTAAAACCTTAAAATAGGTAGTCCTTTGTATAATTATAACTTTGAACTTGAAAATAGTATACAATTTATTTTAAAACATAAAGGATTACTTCAACGTCCAATAATAATGGAAATATTTAATATTTTAATTTTGTATTTGTTTAAAACAATTTCTAAACAAAGCCAGGTAAGTTCTATTGTTTTTAATTTAATTAAAATTTGCGAGAATTTATAATTGTGATAGTTCATTGAAGTTCTAAATTTAAGAACATTTTCTACCATTATCTTAATAGAAGGTAATAATGAATCTTTAACGATTTCAGCAGACGTTTCAAGTTCTTTAAAGAATATAACTATATGCACGCCACCCGCAAATGACAACTTTGGTAATTTTAATCACGTATTACTGATAAGAGCGTGGACTTTTTGGTAAAGTTCTAAGGGAATTGATAATTCTGTGAATCCTTGTGACATCAAGATCAATTTCTCAATAACACCTAAAGCCTTACATGAGAATTACAGTGTTTCTTGCGAGTGGCGTCTATATACCATAAGGAATAAAAACTTTATTCAAGTCAGCTAGATTAAGGAAATTAGGTGTAGAAATTCTTAATATGTCAGCAAAATAATTTAAATTTTACGTAAAGAAATTACAGCACGTTTTCAAACCTACAAACTCATTTACAAATATTTTGCGTGAGATCTCAATAAAATGCAATTAAAATGACACATGGGCACTACAAACCATAAATAAATTGTAAAACAACAACAAAAACTAATCAATAACTAATAGTGATAATGCCTAAAGATGAAGCTAACAAGAGACGAGCTCAACCGCGAGAGAATCTATCGCTTCGAAATCAATCGATAGCCGAACTCGGCCGGCACCTGATGTCAACGGCGACAGCTGCTACCGTTTGCTGCTGCTTCTGCTGAATCGGCAGCATTCGTCTCGCGAGCAGCCGTCATCTCTGGCTGCCATTCAATCAGAGCTAGATGTTTGTCAGTCAAGTTTACTTCGCCGCCGACTGGAACAAAAAACACACACGCACAAGAGTTTTTGATATGAGAAGTCTTCGGCAAGGTTCCCAGCCTCGATCAATCCTTGCTTCCACACACATTTTCATTAGAATTTAAAAGACGGACGACTCGGAAGCGGCTAAAATCTTCTTCACCTCTCAATAAGCGGCATTTCTTGTCTCCTGTTGAGCACAGGATTTACTCATGTGTGTAAGTTTGCCGCTCAACATCATTTCTATGAGAAAAACTGCTACAATTCGACTCAGATATAAATTGATGAGTGATATGATGGTTTTTTTTAAAAAGCATGTGCTCAAAAATCTGGCCTTTCTTTTTTCTAAAATGAAAAATGGTTAGACTATAATATTTTGCGTTTCAGATTAATTACGTTCTGCCACATTTTCGACTTATTCTCACTTGTCTTATCCATCCTGATCTCAACTGTCTAAACAGAAATTCTTTTTCCTATAAATCGAGGGAAATTGTTTAATTATTATAGAATAATGAAGAATAAACAAAACTTTGTGGTTTACAATCTGATTCAAGCCAATGACAATATTAAAGAATCCATTTTCTCTTTATCGTCTTAGCGCGTAATTTAACATTTAGTATTTAATAATATGGCTAAAATATCGTATAACTGTTCATATATAAGTCTATATTAGTTCAATCGTTGATGAGAATAAAGGTCTAACAAACTATGTAAGCACACAAAATGAAAATGATTATTTTGTAAGTTTTAATTTTTCACGTGACTTTAGTCTTACGGTCTTAATCTATGTCATTATCCTAAATTATTCATGAAATATTTAATTAGAACAGATTCAGCTCCTGTTATTTCAATTCTTTTTGGCGTTTGTAAGGTAATGTAAAGAAAGTAAGAAATGGGAGCTTTTGGGAGCCGGTATGTTACATTCCTAGTTCAGGTTAACATCGTTCAAGGTCCAAAAGAGTGAAACAGTAGTTTCGCTCGGTGGCAAAGAGCTTTTGTGAGAATAAACTCATTACTATTTCTAAATCATTCCTAACTTAGATCGTTGGTCATTTTCAGGGTGATTGGACTCTTTAGGTATGCAGGCTTGATCACGTCAAATAGAAACAACGATTATAGAATTGTGACCCTACCGTATTCGAAAATTTAACTATACAATATAATCTGAAAACTAGAAACGAAAAACAACTATTAAAATCGGTTATAGGTTTAATATTAAAATGGTAAAATATATTTTATTTTAGTTTAAGTTTATCGGTAAACTTTCTTGCATCCAGCCTAAAATAAAAATGTCTAAGCGCTTGCTGTCAGTTTCCACATATTCAAGCACGTCAAGTGAAAATAAAAAACTTTGTCCCACCAAATGGAAATAATGATTTTCCTAATTTTAGGCTTATGTTACAACTTTCACGTCTACTCTACACACATTTTGTCTTTGTCAGTTTATCAGAATTTCCGTAAACTATCTAAAAAATATTTAAATCTTTACAAAATATTAGATTTAAGAACTCCTTTTGAGCTCGTTTTATTAACATTCAAGTTGGCGTGCTTTAGCTTATTTAAACGTATATTACGAATCTCATAGTGTACTATTTGGGTTATCTTTGTCGTAGAATATCTAGATTTTTCCAAATCTATCTTTAAATTATAAAAAAAAAAATATTTTGAAATTTTAGCTTCTAGTATCTTAACTGTGCCCACTTTTTTATTTACATATTTTGGCGTGTTTACGTAAATTCGGAAAGTTAGTCTTGAAATATCATAGAGCCCATTAAATTCATTAATTTGAATAAACCTGGAACAAGAACTTTAAAATTTACTTTAATTTTTTCTTGTTTTGTAATACATAGTTTGATCAAGAGTAAGAGAAGATGAATATGTGGCTGAACTTAATTTTTCTGAAACAAACAATATTACAATACAAACGATTATTCATTTGAAGGATTTTGGTGACCATCAATTATGATTTAAATATGAATATACAGCGGTCTAAATTCTTCTCTGATAATTCTCCCGATAAGTAATTATACAATATTGTAAAGTTGACATTTTTTGATACACGAGGCAGAAACATATTTTTATCAAAGGGAGACATCTTCGAGACAACGCTAATAATGAGAATCAGAGAAGAGGAACAGCGAGAACACGAAAGGCGCGAAATTTTATATTTTAAATTGAGTATCAAAGAGAATTTACAACTAGATATTTCTTCGATTTAACAGAGCGAATCCGCAAGTTCTGTTTGTAACATATTCCATAACGTTTTACGCGATAAGTGAATCGGTAGCAACAGAACCCCAAGAGGAATAATTTAAATCTAAAATTTTCTAAAAATTTAAAGAAGTAGTATTATTTTAAGAAATTCCTGTAAAATTAACGTGAAAATTATTTTGTTTACTTTTTCGTTCACACCAAATAAAAATTGCAAAATAGCTAGTTTCTAAATTTTACGTGAAATCAATAAACTATTTTTTCACTTTATTTTGACATGTTTGTCTTAAACTATATCAAAATCAATTTGTATTCTCTAAATAATAGATTAAAGAGGCTCTAATAATCTCACATTTTTACAGTTGAATTTGGCGTGCATGTTGAATTTAATAACATGCATTTAATTATTGCAAAATCCTCATCAGAAATTTCAATGATATCGAATTTACAAATATAATTTCACGCTAACTGAAATCGTAGAACACAGGTTCTAATCTAACTTTTTAGGTTCGTTTTAAGGCAATTTGATAGAATAATAAAACGGAGTTAAATAAACTTTGAAAAAAAATCTCTGATTCACATGGAAGAGTAACCAAGAAGAAAATCGTTCCTACTGTCACAAATACTAACAATCACACTGCATATATTGTACAAAAACTACTATAGACACAAAAATAATATGGAAAAGCATCTGACGCGTAATTTAATTCAAAAATTCTCTCAAAATTCTAGATTAAGATAGTTTTATAAAAGTCACTGTATTTAAATTAATTCAATTTCCAGAGAACAAATAAGAACTTTAAACAAAATTTTATGAATCAAATCTAATCTGATTTTCTAATCATTCAATTGCATGTGACCGATACCAGCGATATAACTAAAGTTTGTAATAAAAATTTATAATAAAAACATGTTGAGTTTTGTGGCAAATCAAAGTCTCAGATAAACAAATGGAAACAAAACATATGTGAGCTCATCCGGCGATGAGCATATATTAAAATATTGTTGTATAACATAAAAAATCCTATCTGGGATACTCAATAGCCAAAACGATGTATTTCAAGAATATTTTATAGAACACATAAGAGCATCGTCAAATGAGCAAAAAACAAATATGAGATTGGTGAAAATGATAGCTAGAATATGTAGCTCAATAGAAGATAGTTGAAATGATAAGTGAAAGGAGGTATTCTACTAAAAATTAGATAATAATTAACCAACCTGGTGTTAAATGGGTCCGCATGATGTATTTCTTTAGGTTCATTGGACAGTTAAAATCTTGGTCATATCTGTGCATTAAGTTTTTTTTTATTGTATGTAATGTAAAATGAAAATTAAGAAAGTAAGAAAAGAATACAAGTTATACGGTAAGTTTCATCAAATTTTTTTAATGAAAATATGTTTTCTTATTTCTATTATAAAATTTCAATATGTTGTTTATTCAATTAGAAATTGTTTATAAAATTTAATATGAAAATTGTTTATTAGTTAATTTAAAAAATAAATTTCTATATTTTCGAGAAGAACGCCTTAATTTCTCGAAATCCAAATATTGAATATAAAAAACAAATAATAAGAACACCAACTGGGATGGAAATAAAATTGAATTATAGTAAATGTGCTAAAATCTAACTATTCAGAAATATATGAATAATTTTTTAGATAGTTTAATGAACGCTTTTGTGGTAATTTGTGGTAAAATATATTTTATGCAAAAAAATTGTCAGACACACTTAAAAATCGGTAAATCGTTATTTCCAGTTGGCGTGAAACAGATCATAAATAAGAAGAAGCGAAAACTATATAAATAATAAACAAATTAGAAATTAGGTAAGATGTGAGGATACTGTAACAAGATAATTTATTTATTTTATTCAAGCTGGTATTTTGCTTAGAATCATAATAAATTTAAATTAAGATACAAACTAAAATATTTCAGAAATATTTCATTTTAACATTTCTTAAAATTAATGAGAAATGCATTCTTCAACTTTAAAGTAAAAATTTGGATAGTTAATAAGTTTATTAATTTTAGAAAGAATTATACACATTTTTCCTAAAAACTATAGTTAAAAACGAAGAGCACATTATCTACTACAAAATATGTACAATAAACATTTGCGGCCTAAATAATTCGTAGTTTAGTTTCTGAAAAATAAGAAAAACAATCTCTACTCACTTCAATTGTGGCAAAAACATTAAAATGATTTTCAACCACATGGAATTCACTACTATGAGTAAATGGGCGGAGAGATGATTTCCTAACATTGCCGAATGTTAATTTATAGAATATCAACTTTTAAATGAAAGCAAATATTTAAACAATTTCCATATGAAGTAAGAATTGTGTTCAATTCTTAATTACAGTATTTTTTTATAGATATTTTACTTATTGAAAATAATAAAATATAATTTGAACTTAATAAAAAATCACATGTCGACAGTAATATATACTATATTTATGTTTATAGAATTAATGTTAAATATTAACTGCTCCCGATGCTCGACAGAGACAAGAAAAAGAAGCTGATTTCTCCGAATGAACTCCGAGGGATGTCCAGCGATCGAGAGGCCGAACCAAAAACAGGTGGGACAAGCGTGTCAAGGAGCGGGTAGCCGAATTTGTGGACCATGATTCTAGGACATGTACATCCGGAAGAAGAAGATTGCGAATGCTCTAGAAGAAAACGACGTAGTCTACATTATGCATTCGTTGGAGATGGAGGAAGATAGTTCGCAACCGCTTCGGCGGTTCATTCGAACTGCAAAGTATCCAAAGTAAGTATATATAAAAAGTTTCCCAACATATATATTTAAAGACACATTACTCAGAAAACATACTAAGCTGTTATAGTTAAAAACGTTTGTTAATTTTTATAAAAAATTAGACATCATTAATTCCTGTTAAGATCTTTTAGGAACGTTTAAAAACTGAAAAATGTTCGTTTAACAGGCCAACAATGTTTCATTCAAGCACCTCAAATGGTTGGGGGCTCATAAAAAAATATGATCATGTTGGAAATTTCGGTAAGAGGCGAATATTTTTAGATAGTTTAAGGTCGTCAAATTTAACTATGTGTAAATTAATAAGACATTTTAAAATATTAAAAAATATTATTTTTAAATGGGAATGATTCAAGATATTTGCATTTCTCAATATTGCCTCATAAAATACATTTCCACGAGCAAGTATTACATATTTATGAATATAAAAAACCAGCACATCTTTTGCATAATTAAAGATTTCAAAATGATTCTTGGCTTTTCATCTAGTTATGAATTCAATCTATACTATGTGATTTATTTCTTGGTATTTATTCTGAATTTAATAGTAATATTATAATCATAAAAATTAATAAAGTACTGACATGAAAAAGGGAAATAGCTGGTTTATCAGTTGTTCTCAAACTCTCTATAAATATTAAAAGCTTTAAAATTTATTAGATTTAAGCAAGCTTTCTGAGCTCGTTATAGTAGCGTTCCTGCTTTTTATACATTGATATTAGAAAAGTGTGTATTATCTTCTAACTTTGAAATTGGCGGGGGCTAGAAAGAAAACATAATTTATTTTCCCTGGCTGTAAATTGTGAGAAAAATTTGACTACTGTACATTTTGCAAAAAAGCGCAGACAAATTACTAAAACCACGACCTTTTTATTTTAATTCTTTATTTTTTTAAAGTAGGCTAAAAACGTTTTTAATCGAATTTAAGTAAAAAGTTGGAAGATGCAACGTAGGGCTTGAAATCTTTAGCAAACAAGCCTAACTACTATTATTATTTATCCTATTATACAGTTTCTTAAAATACTACATTAAACAATCAGCGAAAGTCCTCCAGAAACATTAAAATATAAAACTCAATTTTTTATACATGTTGAACAAAAAAATATCATCATAAAAATGCAGCGTTTAATATTTTAAAATAATATTATTACAACAAGAACCTAAAGTATTATTATCTTTGAAAAAAATTGTGACTTAACTGTAATTCGAAACCTACAACTCAAATTCTCAAACTTATCATATCACCTCGTTATCAACAAGAATAAAGCTTTGTTTCCCATATTCTCCGAAAATATTGAGGTATGATGTAGAAAGCATAGAGTTTTATTTCAAGAAGAAAATGAAAAAATGACTGAAATGAGCTGAAATTTTTCCTGTTTTGGCCGCATTTGGGCAAGTAGACATGGCGTTGATTTTATTTTCAATTTTTGAAATATGTATCTTTCATTTTTTTATTATCAAACCTTAAAAATGTAACTATTAAAGAAATAAGGAAATTTAAAAAGAGGAAAACTTAAAATAAAATCGAAAAAGTCTGTATTTTTGTCCAAAATAGAAAAAAAAAGAAAATAGTCTCTTAATTTACATATTGACAATGATAATTTTTTAAAAAATTAAATAAGTTCTGTTATATTTAATGTCAATATAAATTTAAGGTTAAAAAACTGTAGAATTCAATTTTAAATTACTTTAATTAAAATTAGATTTGCGAAAATACGACTGCTACACACTGGCGCGCGCTCTTTTGTAAGTAATTATCATCTTTCCTAGTAACTTTCTAAACCAAGTTCTAAAATCCGGGAAATTATATATATATATATATAATTAGTTTTTTTAAAATTTAACCGATCTCTGTATTCATGAAATTGGATTATTTAATAATTTAGAATGGTAGAAAAGGAATTTCAACTCACAGCTCTAAATCAATAATTACTGACGTTCGCATTACTCAAACAACGCTAAATCGGAAATATGCCAATTATTTATCATTATGTGGGTTCTTATACATGAACAATTATTTCAGGTTGATCAATTTCACTTCAACTGACACCTAATAAAAGTTATTTACTCACTAATTAATTTAAATGGATATTATTAGTAGAGTATTTATTTTCCATCTTTTCCTTTATGGGAAAACATAAAAATAACAAAAAGAAAATGAGTTTCAGTTAAAAAAAAAACTTTTTGTTTCATTATTCGACAAATACCAATTTCAAGAAGGACCAATAACAACAACAACATCAACAATATCAACCAACTTACATCCAATAACAAATTCACTAATACTTTTCTTTAAAAGTGCCGGTTCAGCGACAGTGGCGATGGTCAGCTCATGCAGGTTATGCAAACTAAGCATTAGGTTCTCCGCTCCGGCCAACGTTCTACGTGGACTCGATGTAACACTTCTCCAGTGTTTTGGAAGAATATCGGCTAGACGGCGTCTCGAACGTCGACGGCGGTTTTCCAAAGAAGGTGGCGTTCCGCCCGAAGCTCCGTCGATATGAGTGCTGTCACCCATCGTTTCGATGGAGTTTGAAGATGAATGCCTGTGATAGTGAAGGAGTATTTTGAAAATGGGGAAAAATGTTTATAGAAAAGTATAGCAAGTAGGGGAAAGCATTTAAATGGAAGACAAAAACAATGAGAAGCTTAAATTATGAGTCGAGTTTAACTTTTTTTTGAAGAATAGTAGATTAAAACGATAATTATGTTTGATCTATTTTAATGAGAAGGAAGGCTGTAGCTCAACCAACATGGAAACGAAAAAAAAACAAAATAATTGTTATTATTAAGAAACATGATGTTGCAATATTCTCACGGATAGTCTCGTGAAAACTTTTAAATTGGAGTACTGATTATTTCAAACATTCTACCTTTTTTCACAAAATCTGATATTATGATTTTTTACCTCCAAGAATAACAAAAAAACTTTCGAATTTCGAACTTCATTTATCCAGGAAACCTGAATGTAAACGAACTTAATATATCCCCATTGAAAAGCTCACATGAAAATTATTTGTTGGAGATTTTACGCCATACGAAAATTCTAATATTACGAGATTTAATCACGCCTTAATAATTTCCACACGATTGAATATGAAATATTCACAGAGATTCTAAAAAATACTTTCTTCAAAGAAATCATATTGATAAATACAATTTTACAGCCGCTAAATTATCCAGTAAATTTCCGAGTAGTTTCAAAACGTTTTAGAATTCTAGCTTTGACTGAAAATTATAACCAGAATGTTAAGAAAAACGCTCAATTTTCTTTATTGGATCACAATAAAGAATATTTCAATGTACATTGTTTGATATATTAGAATAATTTTATGGATGAGAAAAATTTACAGAAAATTACTGGAAAAACTTGTGAGTACGTTTTCTTACGCGTCAACTGGAATGCGATATAGAAACATAGTAAGATTAAATGTATGACTCTAGGAATATATTTTTGATTTTAAGATAATTTAGAAAAAATCCAATAAATTTGTGAATAGAATAATATTAAATATAATATGTGATTAGACCTATAAGCATCGCTATTTTCAAATCGCGTGTAAAATTGTTGTATATGTTCTCCAAATTCCAGTATGGATTCATGAACTCCCGCTCTTGCACTCTCGCCAATATCGAGCATACATGTAAAGTTAAATTTTATCTGTCGTCTGGCTCATTTTTTTGTCGGGCCCGTTGAATTTTACACGTTAACGTGTAAATTAAACTATATATCACATCATTATATCAAAAAAGTAATTTCGTGTCCAAAAATTGACAATTCTCGACTGCCACAACTGCTACTCCTACTCACTGAGTAATAAAAATTTAGGAAAAGTGCAAATCTATGTACCTCACGTCTTCGGGTTGCAGATATTCCTTTCTTGCGTAGCTAATAAAAAAATGAAAATTTAACTTGCATTCTACTTTGATTAAGTTCATCCAACATTTTAATTTATAAATATCAACAAAAGTTTTAAGACAAAGGAAGGCAAAACTAATAAATGGAACTGCGATCCTTTCTCGTAATTTCATTTTTTTAATATAACTTCATCGAATTTTATAGTTTGTATGAATAATTAAACCAAGCATGTTGTAGGTATTGGTAACGTTCAGAAACATGTTTATTTATGATTTTTCATATTTTTTTAAGAAGAAATGGATATCTATGGGGAGTTTACATGAAATTTAGAAATTTTATAGAAGTAGAATAGAAATTAGAATAAAAATGGAAATTTATAAAAACCTTTCGTTCATAACAACCTTCCCCTCAGTGATATTAAAATATTTTCAATGATCTTATTTCCTCGTGATCTTATTTCCTCGATAGTGGTAACTTTTTCTACAAAACCAACTGGAAATGGACTAGTGCAGTGCAAGCAGGCAAACGAGCAATAACTTTTCGAACCACAGCAGTGTTTAATACGTATGGAGCAGCGATACTCGAAGACCTGGTAAGACCAAGAAACCTATACTAACTCTCAAAAAATTAAAGATGGCAAGCACGCCAGCTGAAATTTTCGATTTTTGAAATTTTGAGATCGTAGTACAGCACTTCAAGATGAATATACCAATTTGGTTTGTTATAAAGCTTAACTATACAATACAAACTATCTCAATATACAATAATGTTGACATATATTTAATTGGTGTGGTCTAAAATAAGACTCGGTTTAAACTTCTTCAGCTGACGTGTAAAGAGACATGAACCACAATCGTAATTATTAACACGTACTAACCTAGTAACCAAGTAAGAGAGCATATTATTGTTCTTCTAGCTGTGTCTTCATTATATCATGATAAATAGCAGAAATTTTGGTATGCAAAATTGAAATTGAATATCTGAATCACGATCACTGCGTATCTTGCAATAAAGTGTGGGAAATTTGCAAAACCACGCCCATAACTTTATTTGTTTTTTTTTTTTAAATTCTAAAATCGTTTTTTAAACTTTAAAACAAATTCACCACCATTAATAAATCATTCTAAGCGATTCTAAAAACAAATCACATTCGATAAGTTTCGATTTAAAAATATAAAGAATTTAATTAAAAAGTGAAGGGCGTAGTTTTGAAGTTTTGTCCACGCTTTTTTGCTAAATGGTGGTAGTGGAGTGTATGTACAATTCTAAACTGCACACAAACCACTTTTATTTCATTTCTGCACTCTAATGCCGCGAAACCGCGCCTCATTGCAAAAAACTATTATGGTAATACGCCAAAAGGCCACGCCAACACTTAATCGAAGAGTTAGTTTAAGTTTTATATATTTTTTCTTAAAAATATAATCGTTTTGTTTAAACTCTTCGGCTAAACAATAATTAATAAATAAAATATTGAAAACAAATTAAAAGGTCGTGCAACTGGTGCGGCGCGGTTTGGTGGCAGTCGCGTGCTGAACCATTTGAGATTATTTTTCAAGGTATGCGAAATAGTTACAATGTGAGAAAATATTCTAGTAAAATTGTAGCAATGTGCATGAAACGCGGTTGAAAAACTGAAATTTTGACGTATAGAGAAGAAAAAATACATACGAGACTTTTCAATTTCAAAAAAAGGAAAAAGGCAGAAATTAAGAAAACCTATTGGAAATCTCTAATTATGTATACAAAAGACAAATTGATTGACACAATTTAAAAATAAATGCAATAAATGAACCAATCCGTCATATATATCTACCGGAAGAAACGGATTGCAATAACCAAATGATTAAATAGGCGTGTTTTCCGATGATAAACAACAACAACCAGCATGAGCAAGTTTCTATGGTGTCAAAGTTTTGTTGTCAAAGACGGAATTGTTAGATATGGAGAAGTGAGACTTTCAAAAAAAACGAGATGATTCCACAATTCGTCAAGCTTCATTTCTCCATTTCTGACATAAATACGAGACAATTGAGAAGTAGCCATTCTATCCATGTTTCATTCCGAAACCAGCTCAAAAAGATAGAAAAAATAGAAACCAATATAAATGGGAATAGTCAAAAGCTGTGCCAAGTCAATATGAATGCAAATTTTTATTTGCTCCCTCCTTTAACCATTTTGTTATTGTTTTTTTTTCTATGACGAGCTTTGTTGATATGTTTGAATTGTACATTAAACTATTTTGTTTTGTTATTGAAACAGCTGACTATTTATGGTTGTTCATTAATATTAAAAATGTATACACATTCCACTAGACGCACGCAAAAATGATTCTTTCATTTTTTCCATGTTATTTTTGTCATAAAAACAAATAAACAAAAATTGGTTATGAGAACAGCTCGAATTTTCAGTTCTCGTCACCGGGTTGCCAAAAAAGGAAACGAATACTCAATGAGCCATAAATGATTGTGTTTTCAATCATGCACATGAATACCTAGATTTTAAATAATTTTGGCGCGGCCATTTTATTTATAAAAAATAAACAAACTTTTTAATAATTTAACGGATATAGTTTTTAGAATGAGTAAAAATATATTTCAAGCATAAATATTACGGAGAATTAATAATTAATCTTCGGCAAAATCTGTAGGATAAGCTAAGAAAATGTTTAATTTCAAAATACCGTACATAAGTCAAATGTAACGATCAAATTGAGATCACAGAACATACACTAGCTGACAAAAGTTTGCTTGTGATTACGATGATCCGTTTTACAGTGACAAGCGTTTATCGTAAAACGCGTAGCTCAAAGATATTACGTACTTTTCTTGCACTGCATTTTTTAATAATTTTTAATGTTCAATTATATTTTTTCATAATTTATTGAAAATAGCAGTAATTGGCAACATTTTAGAGATAACTCCACGTAAAGAAACTCCAATTGCCACCCGGCAATCTGTTATCAATATGAGGGAAAACGGAATTCGTGGTACCGAAATTGCCTTTAAACCAAATTTTGCTACTAGAACATTTGAAACACTGATTAACATAAAATATCAAAAAATCAGCCAATTTGGTCAAAAAAGTTAAACCCGAAAGAACATTTGTGACAAAACTTTTATCAGCTAGTGTATGTCAAAACAACTCATCAGTGAGGGTTGTTTGTATAATTTAATACCTATTTCTCATATGGCGCGTAGAGTTGTCTGTAAGCGTAAAACTATAATATTCATTTCAATATTAGAAAATTTTTATTTGCCTTTGCCCTCCTCTGCCAGGAAACCGCGCCGCATTGCAAAAGACTTCGCACCAATTGCAAACACTCTTTTGTATCATTCAAGCCTCCAATTGAAATCATAAAACAATAGTAGTGCTTTAATATGGTGCTTAAATATTATTTTAACATTAATAAGGCGCGTTTAATTGTGAAATCATTTATTTCAAGGGCCACTATATTAAACATTTTGCAAAATAGTTTCGACAAATTGCCAAAACCACGACCTTAAATTTTTATTTAAATTCTTTATTTTTTAAAGAATTCTAGAACGGTTTTTGAAACCTAAAACAAAATAAACACAATAAATCAATTATTCTAAAATTAAACCGAATTCGAAGAAGTTACTCCTTAAAAAATTAATAGTTAAAATACAAATTGAAGGAAGTGGTTTTTGCAATTTATCCACGCTTTGTTTTGCAAAATGCGCAGTAGTCGTGGCAATGGATGACGTTTGATATATGAATATTCTGAAACTTTTATGAATATCTGAATTAAAAAAAACAGAAATAATGCTAAACGACGATTATGAGGAAGAGTTTGTAAACTTCCCCAACCCTTTTTCTTTACAAATGATCTCAAGTCGGCCAACTAAAAATAGGAAAACTACAATGGTACCAAAAAACGCTTGGATATAAAACGAATTCCATCTTTTTTAACCTACACCACTCAATGTCATTATGACGATTTATAGCTGCACACCAAAACATCATTCTCACCAGATAACCACTAACAAAATTCCCATTGGGAATCGATCCGTGACGTAGAATAAACATATTCAGACAAAATTTATAAATAGATGTTGTTATTCTTCCGGATTTTGCCTTATTTAATGTTTGGTATTTAAGAGCGTAAAAAAATACGCATTTGACAGTTTTTTCTTTAGATTAGAAATTTTAAGAAGTAAATATATGAATTTTTAAAAATTTAAGAGTACGTAGAGACTACTGAAATATATAAAATTATAGACAAAAAATAGTTAAATTTAAAAAATAATAATAATGTATATCTACAAACTAAAAATTGAAATGATGATTTTCTAATTTTTACGGATTTCTTACAAATTTCACATGCACTTTACGGAAATACTGCTTACGCCAGTTTACCAGATTTTCCTCAGAATCTCTAAAAATATTAAAATCTTCACAAAATATTAAATTTCAGCATTTTTTCTGAGTTCATTATAGCGTTCAATTTGGTGTAGTTAAATTAGTATTTTAAAGAGAGAATCAAGAGTTTAATATATTATTTATATTTTGGAAATTTAGGGATTAATACATGATCATCCCACCCCAGCTATCGATTTTACGTAATTTAATAACGTATTAATCAGATATAATTTGAACGTTGACCTATCAAACAATTTTTTAGTTGGTTCTTGACTTTATTAAAGTAAACAATCTCTATACAGTAAAACTATAACTGTAGATAAGAATTTATATTTTTAAAAGGTACCTTGATTAGTGATTTTTATAGGATTTTTGTAAGCCTTTGCGTGATATTTGTAGACAATATATTTGAAACTTCACATGATAAAAATAAATACATGTAAGATATCCAAGTCAATGAAAAGTTACAATTTTCAATTTGTCTGAGCGTTAACGTATTTGATTTTTTACAAAAGGACTATACATATATTATGTTAGATCAAATTATTATTATGAGGAACAGAGAAGAATGGAGACCCAAAAGAGGCGCGAGTTCGGATAAATTAAAAAAAGTTATTGTCGTTTTCAAAGATCGGTGCCTAATGGAAGAGCAAAAAAAAGAAGACAAAATTATAGTCTCGTATGGTCGTCTTTCCACAAAAGTCTTTTTTGCCTATTCCTCTTTAAATTGTGCTGCCCATTTTTTGAGACAACAAACATTGATGTGGCCGTCCAAACGAGAATCTCATTCCATCCTAATTTTTTTTTTTTTAGTTAATCACTATGAACTACAGAATACATTGGTTACAAATAAAGACAGTGCTATCAACTAAGGTAAAAATGAGAATTATAGTAGAAACGTTCATAAATACTCAATTAATCTATAACTTTTCCTGATATTTATATTTAATATTTTCTCATCGACAATTTAACAGCCAAAAACAATGAGCATATTTTAGGAACCAGAAAAAGAAAAACGGAAATAATTGAATCAAATTCAGGACCAACGAGACGAATGAAATAGAAGAAGCAGAAGACATAACTGAAGCAAAATAAGAACAACAATGACATTAAAACAGAACCAAAACAAAAACAATGATGATGATGATAGAAATGACATAAATTGAAGAATTGAATATCTAGTTACTGACTGAAAATGTCAAACACCAATTTTGGTCCTAAAATTACCTCGGTGAAGCTTTTGGTGCATCACTGGGTAAATAAACAATTTAAATTTTTTCAAATTTATGGTAACAAATAAATTAGTTTGGTAAAATTGCAACAATAATGGTTGACTATAATAGCGGGGAAAAACAACAAAACATTGTTTTTAAAAGACTTAAGCTTCCTCTTTCATGTCTTTATAGGTATGTGTATTTGTCTCCGAGCTTTTTTTTGTCATACTACCATTACTCAATGATATATGACTTGCACATTATAGTGCATGCCAATAATACTAAATTTCTCGCAAAATGAATCAAGCAACCTCATTTTTTGTTGATGTTTTTTTTTATGTACAATATGGAAAACGTCACTTATGTCTGCTCTACAAAAAAAACATTACTAAATCAAATTTTGACAATATAAGAGCAGATAATTAATGTCTGCATATATATATATATATATCGAACATTTCTAAATTTCCAGCTCACGCCAATTTAAAACGAGTTCAGTATGAAATTAAAAATTTGGATATTTAGGTAGTTTTTCACACGCCACCTGTTTTTACAAAGTTTAATCGTATTTTAGTAAATACCAAGTAAAAATTTCTGAATATTCTTTTAGTGGATTATGTATATTTTAAGGAAAACAGTTCGAATATAGAAAAATTTGTTGTGGAAACTGTTAATGTCACACAACAAGTTTATCGCGCCACGTGTAACACTTTAACTTTATAGAATTGATACGAATGCCACGTAACCAAAGATTTTTCAATTTCGGAATCCGGAATCCGGAATTCGTCTTAAACTCATCGTCAAAAATTATTATAAAATACTATGCAATATACCACTACCCTTCCTTTAATATATTTTTTCTCAAGACCCCTTGAACGGAATTTCTAGAAAACTTCGTCGACAATCTTGGCATGTTAATCTTAAACTACCTAGAAGTATTAATATATTGCCGTAAAGCGAGATTTGAGCCCGTTTACAGAGCTCGTTTTATAACCATACCAGTTGGCGTTCATATTAAAATTCGAAAGTGTTAAACCCCTTTAGAGTTAAATTTTACAAGAAAGCCAATGTCTTGTTATTTTACATTCTTCTTTCCTTATGCTTCTGAATAAGTCATTCAATTAGCCATGGTTGTTGTAATAATTGCAAAGAATTCTGTTAATGACCCCAGTTGGTATGTTTAATGTACCCTACACGATTTAAGCAAATGACCGTCTACTTTCAAATTGTATGTTACCCATTTTCTTTGATGTTAAATCAATTTTCGGAGATATTCATTGTAAATTCTAAATTTGCTGGTAGCATTGCGAGTTAGAGAAGAGTTATGAATCAAAAAGGGGCCTGATTAGCAAAAATATCGCCCTCCTAAATCATCTGACACTTAAAGTTTGTCTTTTTTAATGAGAATATAAAAGTTATTGTAATGTAGTCATGACAGATTTATTTTCAATTACATTTTAAGATGATTTTTTTAAATGATCGATTTGAGCATCTTTTATGAGCTTTTTTCATGAATATCATTTTATATGCCTTCCAAGGTCATTTTTCGATCCAAAAGTTTTCGAGCTAAAACTTTTCATCTTGATAGCTGACGACATTTTATTAATGCACGCAAAATTGTCCTACATTCACTGGGCTGTTAAATGCCTCATGTCCATACAGAATAGAAAAATCTTTGTTTTTATTTGGCTTAGTAACGTTCATGTATTGTATATCTATATATATATATAAGCAGCATGAAGAGCTCCCCTCATATAAACTTTCCTTTAAACCCCCCACTGACATAAATCATACACTATTAAATAAATTAAAAAGAACTGAAACATACTAATCATTTTCTTTGCCAACTTTTTTGCCTCAGCTTCCTCCTTTTCTCTAGAAAATAAATAATTTTTCTATTTAATGCAAGTAACCAATCCTTACTGTTTTTGCGATAATCCATAGAGCATTGATCGAAGGCCGGGCTCCGAGTCTCGAACACTCTTCGTCTTTCTCGCCTGTAAATAGTCTTCATTTTTATGGAATTGATAATTAAAAATAATTTGGGTTTCCACGGGGACTCACAACCATCCACAATATCGCTTTGGGTATTTAACTTTCACGCAACATATACATTATTCAGGGATCAAAAACAACAACAACGAACGTAAACAACCACCATTGCAAAAAATACGAAATGAAGATTTACAATAATGCAAACAAACACATACATGAAACAATTACAAACTCACTTTTGATGATCTGAAAAAGCTTAAAACGTGTTCCATGCTTTTTATCTTTCTCGGAGGCTAAAAGGAAAAAAACTAGACCTTATGGAGAATATCATTTGAGATTATTTGAAATATAATTGTTTTTTTTAAAGTTTATGAATACCCTGACTATGGATCCTCCATGGTGTTCGATTGCTTCACCATTTTCGCCAATAAAGGCTGATGAAGCGCGACTTCTTCGGATTGAACTATTTGGTGTCGATTCACGTCGACTACTACGTCTTGAAGATATCTGAATAAAAATATGAAGATCGATTTTAAAAGTTATTATTTTTTCTATTTGAAGATACTGTAAAGTAAAATATCATTCCGTGAGAGCTTGTTAGAATAATGGTTTTCCACCTACACGCCACCCGATGTGGCAAAAGAACTGCATTTTTAGCTTATTAAATGTTTGTTTTCTCCTAGAAATTGACGTTATATAGATTTTCAGGTTTAATATACTCATCATTAATTTGAAACTTTACATAAGAGATCACGATGAATTTCATAAAACGTCATTAAATTTTGAAAAATTAAAATTTTCGGCTGGCGTTTTCCTGTTTCTTTATTATTAACACTGACTGTATGCTGATAATTTATATTTATTCTGCACCTAACTAATGTGCAATTAATCAAATTCTCTTATTTGTATAGACTCATTAAATATTGTTTAACCTTATGAAACTGCAAGGTTCTACTTACCTTATTTTTCATTCTATTTTCACCCGGAGCTTACCTCATTTATATTATCGTCAATATCCTTTGGTGAAACAAGTAATTCATCGCCTTCCGTGTTCTTAACACGGATTGATACCGATGCCATTGAATGTTGAAAATCTGAAAGAAGTAAAAGTATATTAATATCATTTTAATTCAAATAAATACGTTGTTTTGTTTGTTTTAAATCAATTGTTTATCAATAATATTTGTGATAAATCGAATGATTGAAGATTTATATGTAGGAATGTAGGCAAATAAATATAGTAATTCCAGGAGCACATCAATATTTTAGAATTGTGTAATTTATCTAAATTTATTGGATGGCAATTCTTCAGAAATAATGTTTTTAGATTTGTTTAAGTATCAATTAAGATTTTATATTGTGAAATTCTGAGAAATTGATATTTTGAATTTTAATTGAATAAAACTAAATATAAACAAGTCGGTATGAACTAAAAATTTTGAAGAAATATTAAGAGAAATTTTTAAAATAAAATGAATATTTCTTTAACTTTCGCATTGGGACCATTTGACGATTAAAAACTAAAACTTAATTATCAATTTCTTATCTTTTAGGTTTAAATCCCTTTTCTGAGCTTCATTTGGCGTGTTTAAGTAACAAAATTTTTCAGTCGCATTTAAATTATTAATGAAAAATACTTAAACTATTTGAAAGTTCTTATTAGCTAAAATATTCGAGTCTTATATAAAATATGCTAACTATCTTTCATAATTTAAGACATACATATAAATTATTTCTCTAAAAATAATCTAAAAACGGTAAGAGCATTATTTGTATTCTGTGAAATCTCAAGTTATTTTAACAAATTTTTGAGTGGCTGTGAGCTTTTATCAAAATTTCATTTAAATCCATTCGAAGTTAGTGTGCTATATTAGAAAACTGGTCTATGCTTGTTTAATATAATCGATATAATTTTGTACCGTACTGTTCATAAAATATATTATATTTACCCTGGAACTAAGCCAAATCTTCACATGAACTGTTATATTCGTTGGAGGAGATTTAAACCCTTAGCTCTTTCTTGTTCAGGTGAGCTCACGTTAAACTTGTTATAGCCTTCACTACCTTTTGCTAGAAGTCTATTGGATGCATTCCACAGTAAAAAAGCTATGATCCGCTATGGTATTTATAAACAGATTATGTCCTTTGACGAAAAAAAATTAAGGAGATTTATGTATTTCTTGTATATTTAAGGTAATAATTAAAATATTTTTTAATAATTTTACAAACAATTTCTCTTCAACTTTCTAAAGATTGTATCAATCAAAAGGAAATATACCCTTATGAAAAAACAGCTCAAAAGTTAAGTGAATAATTCTAACCTCAATCATCAATCAATAAAAAAAATGAATTTAACTGCGCAAACAATATTTATCTAAATAACCATTAAACAACTGATGGAAAGCAAAAATAAAACGGAGAAGCACCTGAAGAAAACATCTCGATGAAATCCACTTGAAACATATTCGCTCATATTTGTTATCCCATTGTATTGTTGGTATATAACTCCCTTGGTCTCTATTAACACATAAACGAGATAGGTATTTGCGAACACCGTATAGCTGTGGATGTGAGCTATTTTGAAAAAAATATACCAAATCAAATTTGGTTTTTAATTATCATTGGCAATAACAGTAATAGGGGCAAGTTCGGAATGAAGGAAACAACATAGTTACCATGAATGACATTCTGACAAAATAGTGCACCTTTCAATTAGAGCCCATACTTCCACAGAAGGTGAAGTTATGTACTCCGAACAGATAAGTATCTTTCTACAAAAGCTTTTTTTACGATGTTTGCTGTTTTCTGTACATTTTTTGTTCTATAATCGATTCCGAATTTAGTATTTAATAATAAATAATAATAACACTTGCACTCCACTGTCAGGAAACCGCGCCGCATTGCAAAATTATTCGCACCAATTGCACGAACTCCTTTTAATTTTTTTCCATATTTTGTTTATTAATTATTGTTTAGGAGAACAGTATAAACAAAACTATATAATATTTTCAGAAGATAATATCTAAACTAATTCTTCTGTTAAACTATTGTCCTTTTCAGATATCGATGACTAATGGAAGAGCAAAAAATTAGGGGCGGAGAAAAGGTCTTGTTTAGACAGCCACACGGCCACCAAGGCCATCGAATCTCTTCCTCTTTTGTTTCTTATCAATTTTTGTTTATTATTCTATGAAAAGAAATGAAAAGTTTAATTTAAAAATGAGAATGGATGAAGTATTTTGCAATGTGGCGCGGTTTTATGGCAGTGGGTTGCACTTGCATATAAAACAATCTAAATAAGAGATTTTAAATAATTTGTATATCTTTTACTAGTGTTTCCACTATTTTTTATACAGTATACACGCTAATTCCGTTTCGTCAGGGTTGGCAATTCATACTTAGTTGGTCGAAATTTGTTTTGTTTATTCTAAAATAGTATTGTTTAACACCAATCGGAATTTAATCAATGAAAGTAGATTGGGTTCATCGATTTGTTTCCACAAATTAACAGCGTATTCTAGTATTCCGTGTGAAGATGATGCACGCCAACCGCTATGGTAAAACTACCCTTCGTTTAATTTAACAGAGAAAAAAGTTACGTATGCCTTAACAGATATGACAGCAGAAAGATCTTAAGCTCCAAAGACAGTAGATTCTTGGTTATTTGTGGAAGTATCCATAAATTTGTTCTCTGTTAATTATTTTTTATAAAATTGGAAGCGTTTAAGTATCTCAGATTGTTCTAAATTATATATATATATATATACCCCTAAAGGCTACATTTATCCATATTAACGGAACATTTTTTTCAAGCACTGCGGCTTCATCAACATTCAATTTAACAGTTGATTTTACGGTATTATTGTCCTTTTCAGAGATCGGTGCCTAATGGAAAAGAAAAAGGAAGAAACAAATATTGATGGCAATACGGCCACAAACGACTTTTTCGTCAATTTCTCTTCAATCTGCCCATTATTTCGAAAAAAGAGTGGCCGTCCAAACGAGAACCTCATTCCATCCTATTTGTTTCCTCTTCCATTAGGCACCGATCTCTGAAAAGGACAATAATTAATGTCAATGATATTATAGTAAATTAATCATTAAAAATAAAGAAAATTCTAAAACAAACAATTGAAATGGTTTGCATTAAAAAATTCTAAATGAATAAAACAAAAGCCCCAAAAACAGCCAAGTGGCAATGAGTATCCACTTAATAATGTCGTTCAAAAATTTATTTATATATTTAATCTAACAATAGTTTCATTCAAACCAATGAGACAATTAAAAATAAATAAATATGAGAATGATAAACCACAAAACAATTAAAAATTTCAAGAGTACGCTTATCCTCCCATTAAAAAACCGGAAGAGATTAAGGTAAACAAAATAACAAAAATAATTAAGAGCAAGAGAGGCGATGAAGAAAAGATAGAAGCAATGACAAATAGGTAAAAAGCACAACTAATGTTGGTGAACATCAGGTGTCGATGATAAAGTTTGCAGGAGAACCGAAATTTGAGCTGCACATGGCTTCAATTTTAAGCCGATGTTTTTTTCTGTTTTCTCACTGGGATAGTTTGTTAACAATATTCGGAAAATTGATTATGGAAATCAATAAAAGAGCAAAGATAACGAACCTTGCTGTGATTTTCTAAATGAACCCGGTCTACTATACTCTTTTATAGAGTTCTGATTGTCGTCGAGCACAAACTTGACGTGTCCGTCGTTTGCAACACTATGATTCGTATCTGCAATCATTAAAATTAATTATATCATTGTATTTTAATGCTTGTTTAGCCGAATTAATAATTCCCTTTGATTCGAGGATTGGAAAACACAATAACGATTATTATAATTGCAGCGTTCATTGCTTTAAATAATCATGGACAATTCATATTATCAACAACGTCTAATAAAACAATATAACGGCATTTTTGATGACTGATTGATGACTTAACCACTATCACACATTATATCACTTCATATCTCACAGCTAATAAAAACAGAGAAATCAATTACTGCTGTTTTGAGAGCTTCACCGAGAGTGAAACAATGATTAAAATCTTGTTATAGACTCCTTAATATTTAGGTAATGAACGTTTATTTATTTATAAATCATATTTCGAATACCGTATTCCATATTCCGGATTTCGAAATTTTATATTTTAATTCCGTATTTCAAAAATTTACTTTTCACGTTAACACCACATTCAAGCGAAATTCTGGATTCCGGAATGCGAAGTTCAAAACGTGTCATTCCGCTAATCTCTGTTACAGGTTATATTCAGTGAAGATATAATGTTGTTGACTCTTATCAATCAAATCCTTTGGTTCAATTCAGAATTTTGCAATAATATTCTTAAAATCTTACGAGTCGTGAGTGGGTTCCGCAACTCAGAGCCAGTGTGTATTAATGTTTAATATTTAAAATAATAATAAACTAGATTTAATATTATCTGTAGTCTATCAAATCAAATTCAAATTAAATCAAATCAAATCAAATCAAAAATCAAACAAATCAAATCAAATTATTGTAATTTTTATTGAATTAATTATTAATACACTCTTGTCCAAATGTTTCAGAAAATCCCGAGATGATGTGAGATTACGGTAGCACAACAATTACGGTAGCACACACACCAATTACGGTAGCAGATTACGGTAGCACACACACACCCCCCGGAAAAAATTTATGTGTAAACTATTAGTTTTTTTGTTCGTTAATCTATTTTTTTTCTGTTAAAACATTGGAAATACCGAATCTTAGAATATTAAATTGAAGCATCTCAATTTAGGAGTTGTTTTTACATATTCAGTTGGCATGTGGCAGAGATATTAACATTTATTTGAATTCAGCATCGTCCAAAACCTATAAAACCAAAATTACATGAAGATCAGCTGCATATCCGCTTTTCTACAGAATTCGTTATTCTGATTGTAATTGTAAGTTACCGATACTCTACATATTCGCGCAGTGACACCGAGTTGCCAATTAACCAAATAAGTTACCGATGTTCTATAGCAATCTCTCGACGGTCTTCTTGTTTATGGCAGATAACATCGCTGCTCTTTTCCAGTCGGTAAGCATTACTTGCCCGGAAGGCTTCAATTTGAATAAAGTTGACTGCAGAACCAGAATCTGCGGTTTCTCCTATCTAGAGAAAATCATTTATCGTTGAATTGGAGTGGATCTATTGCACGACAAAACCGAAGATTCTCGTTTAACTCCTGATCACAAGCAGCATCTCGTCGGAAGCACGGCAAAATCGATTATATGCGGTCGTCAATAAAAATTGAGTCACTAATATATTTTTTTATTTAAAAATGTTTAACACATTTATACGTTCTTTAATGGTAAGACTCGTTTTACAAAATTTTTACATTTACATATATTCATGTAATAATTTAACAGTATATCTCACATACGCCGTATCGCAACAAAACGTCTCGAAGATAAATTCTTGGGGGAGGCCTAAAATTTTGGCCACCAGTGTATATTGGTCAAGTAGTGGACACAGTTTCAAATCAAATAATTATTACAATTGAAAGAAGACCCTGTTAACAAAAAAGAAGACGATAATGTTCTTTTTCTTCCGGTAATGGAGCTTTTAATGAGAACTAAGCCAGAGTATATTGAAATCGGATATTTTACATTTATAAGTGTGTTTTGTATATAATATCTTTCATTTTTAATTAAATTACTGAAACAAACTGTAACACACAGGCAAATCGCGAGGTCGGGGGAAGAATCGTTTAAAAACATGAGATTGGTCGGTTTACCGGTCAGTCCCAGTTTCATTTGTTATATGTATAGTACACATTTTGTACACTGAACAATAAATAAGTTTATTGTCAAATAATAGTAATAGCAGCCGGGAGCGACCGGTAAACTGATGTTGTTTTTGTGTAAATCATTTTTCGTGGATTTCACTTCTGTTTCTAGTGTAAAAAACCGATGACAAAACGATTTAAAACTGTGAAATTCTAGGGAAATTTGGTTGGTCGTCCCATGTTTGTCTGTGATAATTTAAATCTTGATTCAATCTAGACCACCCTAATTAATTCTATCAGCGATATTCTTGCCATATAGGGTAGTTTCCAATAAAATTTTAATTGTTGGCAAAAAACCGCAATTGTGAGGCAAATGACTTTTTGCATTACGTGGTAGTAAGATCACTCTCTCGTTTAACGTTCTATATTTTTTTACTATTGAATTTGATGATTTATTAATTGTGTGAATTAAAATGAACACAATAGGCTTAAAAATCAAATTAAAAGTTTACGCAAATTTTAGTAAAACGTAATTGGATGGCATTTACGGGTGTCGTGTGGTTTTGACCATATTTCTCTCGACGTTCATTCAATATTTAAAATATAGGTAATTTTTTTTAATGCACAGCGAAGTAGTGCGAGATTCTGAAAATATTTTAATTGAGTTTTGTCATATTAGTAAGAATAATCAGTTTATGGCTGAACACAAAATCAAAATTTGAAAATTTACTTAATACATTAGATAAACCGGTGTGCACGGTTATTGTCATATTCACACGAAACAGAAAATTTGAGACAAAAATTTCGTAAAATTTAAGCTTTATCTCTTACAAGGGAAGTCACTTTAGCGTCCGCTTGAGATTTTGATGAGACTTGCACCATTGATAGATTCGGATGCGCTGATTCCAAATCCGTTTTCAAAATCGGCGCAATTTTTCTCTGAGCCGAGATATGAGCCGCCAAAGTTTATTTTTGACAGCTTCATTGACGTGCATAAACCATAAAATGTCCGACATAAGGAATAACTTAATTAAATAAGAAAATTATTTTGCGTGAGAAATGTGGAAGCAGCGAGTGGATGGATCAAATGGAATGGTATAGTTATTATGGGTGGTTGTTTCGACGTGTTTTAAATATTGATAATGTTTATTTCGATTTGCTATGCCATTTTCAACTTAATAACTTTAATCGTTCCTTCAATTAATTATTGCAAGTTGTTGAAAAACATTTCATTCTTTTTTAAAAGTTAAGGGTTAAACAGCAAACAAAATTAACTATCATTGGTTAAGTTAAATTATATTTTAGCAGCATTTTTGAAAATCAACTACTTATTTAATTAAGTTATTCCTTATGTCGGACATTTTATGGTTTATGCATGTCAATGAAGCTGTCAAAAATAAACTTTGGCGGCTCATATCTCGGCTCAGAGAAAAATTGCGCCGTTTTTGAAAACGGATTTGGAATCAGCGCTTCCGAATCTATCAATGGTGCAAGTCTCATCAAAATCTCAAGCGGACGCTAAAGTGACTTCCCTTGTTAGAACTAAATCAACAAACCTTTCATTTTAATGAATTCCAAATTTTTAAAAGTTCGTTTTGCTTCTAATTACAATTGGCATTTATCAATATTTCAAGAAAAGATTCCCAATGGCCAATATTCGTATTGCCTTCCTAAATATATAAAGTATAGAGATTAAAAACGCAACTAAAAAAAATAAAGATAATATTGGTTTAACAAAACAAAAAACAACAATAAAACAGAAAAGTGTTCTTGGGACGAATAGTGACAAAAGCTTTCTTCAGATCAATTCTTGCTATCACTAGTTTGAGCTTGATGCTAGATCTGAAACAATAGTATGCTGAATTTTGTGCTCCCAAGTTATAAACATTGTTGGAAGGAAAATGAAAAAGTAAATTTCATTTAAAATTATTGTCCAGTTCCCATTATATAATGTTTGGTTCAAATAATCCAACAATAAATGAGTAATGATTAAAATTTGTTTTTATTTCCATATGTTCTTAATTTAAATGTACACAATCTAAAATGTTTTGATAAGAGCAAGCCCGAACATTTGGCTCATTTGAATAACTTTATTCTTGAAAAATAAAAAAAATAATTGCAAGAACATACAGCTGTTGATTTATTGTTCAATTAAACAATTTAATATCGAAAATGGGTTATTTTAAGTGAAAAGAAAACCCATTTTCTATAACGAATCGAAATATTCTGAGCTGTCTGAAAATCGCTTAAAACAAATATAATCAAAATGGTGATTAAATTTCAACGAAATCGAAATGAAAACGAGAAAATTTCGTAAAGACTCAAAACAATTACAATTTGTTAAACTTTTGTGCATGATTGAATTACATACATAGACGTATGTCAAAAAAAGTTACAAGCGTAGGAGAAAAGAAATGATCAACAAGAATCATTTTTGAGCTAGTGATGATATGATATGCGAGTGGAAAAATATAAGTGAGATGAGAAGATGTTTTGACTTATACTTTGATTGAGAAAATGAGATATATAACAATAATTGATAAATAAAAATAAATTATAGGATAAGCAGTAAAGAACCGATTGGAAGATTTCAATTTTCTGATAAATTTATTGTCTGAATTTGAATAATAATAAAAAAAACTGAGCGGACAATTAAATATCTAAATTAATATTCTGTATTTGCAATTCTCTAATTATGCAAAATAATATGTGATTCGATTTTTAATGACAAAAGGTTAAAACATTGAATAGAAATCTGGATTTTTGTCAATTAGAGTTTTCATCATACATTATTATTATTCATTTCAGAGATCGATACCTAATGGAAGAGGAAAATTTTAGGGGCGGAGAAAAGGTCTTGTTTAGGCAGCCACACGGCCACTGAGGCCATCACGTCTCTTCCTCTTTTGTTTTTCATCAATATTTTTATTTCATCCATTTTCATTTTTAAATTAAACTTTTCATTTCTTGTCATAAAAAAAATAGATAACAAAAATTGATGAGAAACAAAAGAGGAAGAGACGTGATGGCCTTAGTGGCCGTATGGCTGCCTAAACAAGACCTTTGCCCCGCCCCTAAAATTTTCCTCTTCCATTAGGCATCGATCTCTGAAATGAATAATAAGAAAAACATATTTAGACGTTTATTAGATATACGCAACACACAAAAACCATTCTTTATGAGGTACAACCGAAATATTGTTCTCGATTGGAATTACTTACTTTCGTATCCACCAAGTGAACTAAAATTCAATCGAAACATTCAAATGGACTACTCTTATGTTATATTATCTAAAACTTTCGAGAATTGAGCATTTTAGTTGCCAAGCATTTTAGCTGCTGTTCCTTTAACTGTACATGAGAAACCAATTCACTGTTATTCGCGAAACAGTATTATTTGCCAGATTTCAAACTCCTGGATTCCCGGTACACCGAAGAGGATCGTGCACCTACATTTCACCGATGAGCTGGCCCATCTATTTCGTTACTTTCAGATATTTTCGACCTGCCAATCAGCAACCCCGATCAAGAGACAACACCAGTCAAGGACAAATAAGATCAACTCGTCATTGAGTTTTGTATAAAAGTTTATAACGAAGATAAACGTGAATATGTAGAATCTTTCAAGATACTAGATGAGTTTAAAATTGTCTTCTAGTTATATAATTTTTTCTAAAATCTTATCTTAAGTATGTATTGATTTTTATCATTTCAATTGGTGCGAGTCAGTAAAGTTAAATTTTGATGTGTATACTACGTGGACTTGGATCATAACGAAAAAATTGACTCCCTAGAGTAACTTTAGAAACTGAAGTTGAGCTAAATTATACTAATTGATATTAATATGAACTTCACCTTATGAAGGGATTTTTAAACAAAACCATGCTTTTATTTCATTAAGGTCAAATGTACCTTTGTTTATATTTAAAAATTGTATTTTAAAATGTTTATATAAAGCTAAAGAAAAAATTATGTATACGCTTTATCGTAGTTATATTTTGATAGAAAAAATACTACTATTCAATAGACAAATTCCCACATTTTTAAAGACACGTTTATTTTGCAAAAAATACTTTTTTTTAAGTATGAAAGATTGCAAAATTTTGGGAGAATTCATTACATTTTAATTCGAATAATCTGCAAGCCAATAATAGTAGAATTAAATTTAATATAATTCAATGTAGTTTATTTGAATTGCTTATTAACGGTAAAAGCACAATTAAGAGGTTAATAAACACATTTAAACATTTAAAAAGTACAAGAAACATTACAATTTTAATTTAGTTTAAGGCCGGCATGCAAAATTTGAAACTCGGATCGCCCTTTTTAAAATACGGTTTATAATATTTATTAATAATAATAATTATTATTATGGTTGGATTTAATATTAACGTTTACGTTAACACTTGATACGGGTTTTGTTTTCAGAATTCCCGGATTCCGCAATCCATATTCCGAGTTTCTAATATTGATTTAGAAATTCCGGAATTTCAATTTGCACGCCAAATCGAAATAACAATTTTGCGATTTTTAAACCTGTGTTGAAATTTTTAAGTCTTTATAACAAAAACGTTTTTACTGCAAGTTAATCAAGAATGGCTTAAACTATCTAAACAATATTAATATATTTCTAAAAAGCTATATTTAAGCATGGTTACTGAGCTCATTCTATAACCAAATAAGTTGGGATGCAATTTTTATTCCTGATTCGGAAACTTCACGACAAAAAAGAAGCCGAAAGCAAGACCCAATCAAATGTAAAGTATCAAATTATGTCCAACCCCATTTTTCAATACTTTAAAACATTTTTGGCAAACTGAAATTTTTTGTGCATACAATTAGACCCAAAAGAAATCTTGTTTCAAGTTCAAGATTATTGAAATTTTCCTTGTAAACTGTCTTTTTCGTTCCAAAAAACCGTAAAAATTGAATTGCGAACAGCTTATAAATGACAACCATTTATACACGAGATACTTTCTCATATTGACGTTAACAATTAAGGTCTTAGATAGCTTGCTTGCTACAAGGTAATTTTTAAAATTATATTTAAAAAATTTTAAATAAAAACTTGAAATTCACGGATGAGATGTGCTGTGTATATTTAATAAGAATTTGCGATAAATAACAAATATTGTTCTATTCGGAAATTCATCAGATTTCTTATTAATAATATTATATTAGAAATGTCACTAAAAAGTCTGAATAGAATAATTTATGAATAAAACAGAAATAAAATTTAATACATTATGTAAACTGAGAATCCCATATGCTGAAGCGTCAATTCAACAAAAGCCGCAACTTTTAGCGCAATAAACAGTACGTTCCGTCAATGTATAAAATGATGAATGACAATAACCATTTGATACCCATTTTGAGCAGCTGAAATCCGGACGATGTGAGGAATTAGAACATCAATAGCATCGAAATCTTCGTTTTCCCCACCTTGTCCATGAATCGCGGCAACGTTCATGACGTGGAAGCTGGACGAATTCGTGACAAAGACCGCATGTCTTCGCGCAACCGCGGATCATAAGCTGAAATATTTTAACAAATCCTCATCATTCACTGAAAGCTTACATTTCGATATAAAGATGATTTACACAAGTGTTCAAGACGAGAGCATCGAAATGATTGATCGAAACATCTAACCGGCGAAGGTGTTGATGTTGTTTTTAATGTTGAGTTTTCAACAGATAAAACTTGAATTGCAGCCATTAAATGAGATGTCCGAAAAATATACCTTCAAACTCGTTTTCGCCACTTCCTTCGATATCTTGCTGAGCTTTAGAAAAGGGGAAAATTAAAATTAAAATGCAAACAATTGAAGAAATCCTCATTTTTACATGATTCCTAGTAATACTACGCTTAAATAGCGAATTATTGTTGATCTATTAATTTTAATCTTCTAATAATAAACAACACCTGTTCAAATAAATAATACAGTTTATTATGATCCAGAATATTTTGTTATTTGTTTACTAAATAAAAAATCATCAGTTATTTTTTATAAGTGAATCCGGACAGACTAAATCAATGGTTGGAACCCGTTCAAACGGCGGAAACGGTGGCAAAATGTGATCGTTCCTCAAAGAAAGCACTTCTGTTTGTTTGGTGGAATTTCTAAGGAGTAATTTATTTCGAGCTAGTTCCAAATGGTCGGACCATCGACGCAGACTTCTATTACGCCCAACTTGATCGAATATATGCGACACATGGCGAGAAATATCCAGCATTGATCAATCGGAAGCGGATTCTCCTTCAACAAGACAATGTAAAACCGCACACTGCCAGACAAACTAAGGAAAAGATCAAAAATCTCGACGCCATTGAACTTCTTCCACATCCAGCTTATAGTGCGGACTTTCTGCCATCTGATTACCACCTTTTCCGATACACACTTTCTTTGTGGTCGTAGCTTCAATGACCTTGCCAATGTCGAAAAGGGGTGCCGCGAATTTTTCGCCTCTAAGAACAACTAGTGGTACCGCAGCAGGATCGATCAACTGGCCGATAGATGGGTTCAAGCCATAGAGTCAAATGGTCTTTACATTTTTTTTCATTTGTTGTAAAATTATGTTTAAATTTTTAATGAAAAATCAGAAAAAAAATTTTGTTTAACCCTAATATCTAATTTAAACGGCTGGTTTCAACTGATCTTAAGGTTCCCCGAAGATTATGGCAATTTCACTGGTATTTAAGCAGCCTTCAGCTCCTTTGAAAAAACCTCACAATGTCGAACTTCTCGCCTGAACTTAAGATTTTGCAACTTTATTTTTTATAAAAAATTTTACATCAAAGACTAGATTTGAAATACAAAAAATTCACGTATTTTCATGGAAACTAATAAATCGATCGTAAAACAGGATTCTCAAGTACGCCAAATGAAATTGTAAAAATGAGTATTCAATTAGTCATATTAAAAATGTTATTTGAGCAAAATATTGAGATTTCAATTGGTGTGCTCAATAAATCAATAAGTTTACCTGCTTTATATTTAAAAAATGACATAAATTATGAAATACGTGATATTCTCAATCTAAATGGATCATCAACACCTATAATAATATTTTAAATAAACCGTGACATTAATTCCGCACCATAAAAGCCGTTGCAACTGTGTTAATGAATAATCATTGTGTGAATTCTTCACCGCCTCGATATTTTATCAAACACTTGTAACGAGAAGGTAAAACAATTCATGTTCCAGCCATAACTACTGTTGTTTTAGTTTTGTCAGTTATTTCGAGCAAGATGTCATTTGCTAAAAGCTATTACGCCCAAGATGCTGAGAACAAATCAGATAACTTTGGTATATAGTCTATGATACGTTGTACGTATTCTATTTGTCGATTTTTGTAGCTTCTAACGCCGGCATGCCATCGAATGCTCACGTAGAACAGCAACTCTCGCCAACTCAACTTCAAGAAGCTATTCGACTTTATCGTTCTGTTATCTCGAACTCTGCACCTCAGTCGCCAGTCACGCCTCGTCATCATGCTCAGCAAGCTCACCAAGGTAGTATTTAGGCAGCGTTTTTAATTCTCTTTTAGAACTCTCTTTTAATTCTCTTATTTTTTAGAAATCCAATCCAATTATTATGGTGGAGGACCTGTCGATGTTCCCCAATCATACATGGTCAATTATTCTAACAAATTGGTATTTATGCAAAATATTGTAGATAGAATGGAATTATGTTTCAGACTCGTGCTGATGATCCGAAATTTCAAATGACTGAAGCTGTCGAGTTGGCAGAACGTGTAAAAGCTCTCAATATAACTCACCAGGAGCCAGTTCAAGAAGCCTGTGTCCAAGAAGCACCAGCTCCAAGACGCTTGAAACCTGTCAATCAGGAGGAAAAAGTAACCCGTCGGATGTATGACGATGATGAATCCGGATACTGCTACAATCAGGAGAAGGATGACGAAGAAACCGTTGTAGATGATGCGGCCCTCAATGACTTGAAAGCCACACCATACATTGGAGCCGAAGCAACTGAAGCCACTGTCGTCTCTTACCAGCCTCCGGTCAACCAACAATATAATACAGCTCCATCCGAATACATTGGAATGTCGAATGAAAACCGTTTCATCTATGATGGTCAGCGTCAAAACAAGGCTTACAACAACCCGCCACACACTGTCATTAACAATTCTCAACCTCAACAATACGAGGAGGAGACTGCTGTGCCTTCTATGTGTGATGATACCACCCAGCGTCCAGTTGACTCACCAGTTGCTGGACAGTCGCGTTTTAGAACTTTGATCAATCGTGTATGTATTAGGATTGTAACGCATTTCTATTGGTTTATTTTCAGCCATCAAACTTCGAGTACGACGAGCAGACCGCGCCAATTGTTGTGGAGCGTATTGAACCACAAGAAAGTCCGAGATCATATGAAGCTGCATATGATGCCTTTAACCCAGTTGGACAAATTGTGACTGAGTCGGAATATCAATTGCCATTGCTCAATGATTTAGCTTCGTGCATTGAAAACTATTAGATTTATTGTTCTCGTATTCTCGTTTTTCTGTATTGGAGTAATTAAAATGAATAGTTAAATTTTGTACTTCTACTGTTTGGTAAATTCAATTGAAATATTTCGCCAGTTCGTCACCACAGGCGGATAGTCGCAAATTCTTAGTGGCTCATATTCGTTTATTTGATAAGCGGAATAAAGCTATTAAAAAATTCCGTACTTTTGCTCAATTTTGCGCTCCATCAATAAAACCAAGAAATATGTAGTGTGCGCAGCTTGCAATATAACATTCCCATTTCTTAATGTGCCACTCCCTTTTTATATTTTTAATGGGGCATCTTTTTTATTTTCTATGTGTTTATTTAATATTAACAATATTTCCAATAAACATCCTTATTATTACATTCTGATTTACAAACACGATCCCAACATAAAAACATCTTTTAATTAAAAAGTTAAATTATCCCGAGGTACTCGGCCCAGGTGCTCCAGGACTTGCTTCTCTGCAATTCGTTCGATCCAGTACTACGTCTCCTTTATCAACTTGAAGCTCAAGTATTATACTTTGGTACAGTTCATAAAATGTTTTCCTATTATGTACACATAGTCGTAGAAACCTACAAAAGTAACTATTTTCACTGCATATAACCAATCTCAACCTGGCAGTAAATGCGCATAACTCCGGTCGAACAACCGACAAACCCGGAAGAAGTCGCAGTGGTACAGACGTCGGCCGGCGTAGCATTTCTTCAATGAACATAGATACACGATTTACTAAAAAATGGTACATAAATATAGTAAAATTAAACTACAAACCAACTAAATTTCTAATTGGATTATTGTCACTGAGCAGGTTATTAATTTGATTTTTTATGGAAACAGACTTTGACTCATCCCATTCCTCATTTATCTTCTGAGAGCACTCTTTTGCTTCTTTAGAACATTGCTCGCCTATTCTTTCCAAGTCTATTTTGATCGACCTGTAATAAACAATCATTAATATTTACAAATTACGGTTTGTTTTGAGTAGATTGTATGCATTCTATTTTCCGAAAATATTATTCTACTTTCTTCGGAATTACCGAATAAAATACAAATTATCTCTTTAAGTCAAATAAACTACCTCTTAATATTAGTTTCGCAATCATAATTAATTTCGTAAATTATAAAAATTTCAACCAATCTTTAACTTTGCAGTTGAGTGAGTTTCATTGACAATTTCTGAGCGTCATAATTTTCTACAACAAGTCCACCCGACTGCCACTTATAAAGATTTTCTCTAATTCCGAAATTCCAAATATACACTACTGTTTTTATTTAACAATAATTTCAAAGCTAACCTTTCATCAGTCCGATTTGTTATCGCTATTAAATGATTCTTCAAATCTTCCTTAAACTTCTCGGCCTCTGATACCTTCTGGCCGGCAGTATTACATGTAACAAATATGGCAGAGGCACAAACAACAATCTGAGCGAATTTTTCTGCCAACGCACTTACGCGGCTCTTATCAATATTCATTGTTTCAGGATAAATATCAGGATTCTCGGAATGAACGAGTTTGACATATCCTCGACTTGTCGTATCTATGAGTACTCCGTCAGAGCTTTCAATATCATTCAGCTTCTTTTTGGCGTGTTCATTTTTTTCCGATTTATCCGCATTCAATTCATCATACGCATTCGATAACCATTTCCTCGTCATATCACATCCATTAGGATTTTTAGCCAAATTTTTTTGAAACATCTGATATTCTTGGTTAGCACTGAAATCTCCAATGGCATCCCGATAAACAGATATTTGGAAATTTGATAAATCCTTTATCATCAATTCAATGAGTTTCATCGACATCCTAAAAATAACGCAAATTGTTTAAGATAAATAATGGTAAACACTTTAATTGCTCAATAATGTCTGGACATTTTTTGATATCGTCAACCATAGAATCTCGAAACGGAGCACAGAGGCCACCCAGAAGAGTTATCAAAAAATTCATCACTACCTTAACGTGTCGAGTATCCGCTTCCAGTTTAGTTCTTAGTGTCTCTTAAATCAATTCCCAATTAAAAATAAGTATATTTACTAAAGAAAAACCTTCATCTAGGATGGCATTCATTTCATTCCGTAACCGAACATGTTTTTCAGTTAATATACCATTCATGAGCATCTGTAAAATAAAACACGTTAAATATGCGTTTTTTCCTAACGTGCTACCGCTTTCATATCCATCAACAACTTTATACAATTATCGTATTCTGGCGGATCCTTATGTAAATCTTCATTTAATAAATCATAAAATGCTCTATGTACGCTCTCCCTAAAATTAAGATTCCATACAGAAAACACGTGACGACAAACTTTGCACACTTTACAATCGGATCAGAAGGCTCATCCGGAATTTTGTAATAGGGATCTATTGCTATTTCATGGGCCATTTCGAGATTTTCCATTTCATGGGACATTTTCAGAATCTCATCGTGGCTGATAAACCTTGCCGGCGAGCCACCAGCAACCCATGGCGGTAAATTTGAACCAACACCTGTTCTGGATACCCGTTCATCATCATCATCATCCTTCGTAGATGCTCCGGGAATATCAATGGCTTCCGAACCATGTCTTTTCCTATTTTGTTTATCTTCACTTCCACTCATCTAATTTAAAGCAAGGGTTCAATAATTCAAGTGAAATTTGACTAAATATCCGATTTGAATATAAATCATTTGTTTTTCATGTACTAACCCTCATTAAAAATAATAATAAATTTATTAAACACTAGAAAAAATAACGAGAAAACCCAATAGTAACAATTAAAATATAATTATTTTTCAAAAATCTGATATAAAATATTAAAATTGCTATAATAAATTAATCGCTTATATTAATTATTAAATTTCACATAAAAAACGATAAGTATATCACAACAGGCATGATCCAGGCTAGACTAAATATGAACGATATAACAAATAATGATCACGTCCAATTATCGCAAGTAGCTCATTTGCGACTGTTGGGCCCCCCATGGCGAAGCGCTCTGTTGCCGTGCCATAGCTCTCGACGGCGCAAAACCGAGAATCTTAATTTATAATATACATTATTATATCACTATTAAATAGAGATGGGAAAAATGACCGGAATTCCGCCCATCTCTGTTATCAACTGTACCTTTTGAAGATTTTGCCGCACTGTCATTGTGCACAAAATGTAAAGAAATATAAATGAGCAATCCGTCATATCATCACCAATCTAGAATTTAAGAAAATTTTATAATAAATTGAATCATGAAAAAACCAAATTCCTATGAGACAATCCTTGAATAAATCCTATTGGCGTGAAAGGAAGTTTAGCAACCACTCGGCCATCAAATATTGAGTTGAAAGTAGATAACAACGCCGTAAAAGCAAGACCTAGAAGGCAAAACCATCAGTGGACGAAGAAAAAGTGAAGTAATCCAAAAAACTTAATGCATATTATATCATACTATCCTTTCTTCTATCATTATGGAAACATCATATTCATAATATCCTTACCAATAGCAAACATGGACTTCATCTTGAACATAGACATATCTCGATTGGTTGCCTTCAGTCTTTCTTCCTCTCTCTCCAGCTTCTTCTTAATACTCTTGTCAGTGGTTTCACCAACTTCCTGTTTCTTCTTCTCCAACTTTTTGGTTTTACGATCCATTTCAGCCTAAAAATTGTTTGAATTGAACTTCCACTTCCTCAAATATTACCTTTAGCCTCTTGTAATGTTCGGACCTGTATACCAATAGCCATGTGATTCCTTCACCCGCAAGCGCAGTTCCGAAAGCAATACAAATAATGAGGATACAGTCACTCAGCATCTAAAAACAAATAAAAAGATAATACAAAACGCTTTTATATAAAATATTCTGAATCGCTATTAACGATAAAATATAATTATTCCATAAAATTTTTAATACAAATATTTATTAGAAGCTATAGAAAGAAAATGTTTAAACCGGCTGAAATTAACCAAACATTATCAACAACAAATAACAAATTAATTTTAAATGAAAATATATGACTTATAAAAATGGTTCGACATTAAATTCCAAAGCACAACATGGTAGCGTAAGACCGAAAGATGTAATTACTTCTGGATGAAGAGCTCCGATGAAACCAATTTCCTTATTATTCGGTCCAATTATTTTGGCACATCTCCCAGGGAAGTAAGTTGAGTCTGAATTCAATTCATGGTTTTAAAACTCATACGTTATTTCGTACTGTCTACTGCTTCTATATAATATCCTTTTCCATCTTTAGATGGATTGACGTTCAGCATTCTCATCATTCTATCAAGGAAGCCTTGAATTATTTCAAATCCAGCAGCTTTATTATAATAGACAGCAGCTAATCTTCTTTCGTTACGCGCTCCAACATCTGGATTTATTAAACTTAAATAAAGAATAAAAATGTTTCATACCAGTTTCCGAATCTTTGACAATAACATCTTGTAACTCGAACAATTTTAGTGGGAGAGGCATGTCTCGATTAGATGATAATGTTTTTAATAATCCGGGCAAAAGCGATGTACGAGCAACCTAATAAAACAATTAAACATAATAGATATATCTAAATTATCAGACCTGGAATTCCAGTGTTTTGGGGTTTCCAATGTGCACTGCATTCTTTAAGGCTTCTGGTTGGCGAAGCTTAGTCGAAATATCGTCACGACTGCACAACGCAAAGTTGAGTGCTTCAGTCCACCCAGCAGCAGCAATTTCGATTCTAAGCAGATCGCAAAGTTTATTAATTGGGAACGGCTCAGCAACGGTGTTCGACTAAAAACCAATTATTCGTATCAATGTTACCTCAGTACTGGTGAATACGAACGCGTCGGTTGAGAACAAAACGCGCACGAAAATTTTTTAAGGTCATTAGAGCCAAGGTCATTTAAAAAAATTTTAAAAAATAAAAGGATTTTTAAATCAATTCTTATCATTTTAACAAAATTTCCGGTAGGCTTAAATATTTAAACTATTTTGAATACAGTAAACATATTTATTCTAGCGTAGCCCGCTTCTGAATACATGAAATCGAATTTTTAAAGATTTCTATCGTGAACGAAGCGTGTTTAGTTCGCCACGGACGCGCTCGGAATGAGCAGTGTCAGATTACCTCAGGTAAGCGAAGAGTAAGGTTATTGAAGCCGTAAGCAACACCAACATCTTCAGCAATATCACAGGCATGGAGGATGTCATGACGAGTGGGTGGAACAACTACCTAAACCATAATTATCACATGTTACAGAAGATATAATAAACCTTCAGTGAGCCTTTTCCAACAACTTCAGCTTTAAGTGACATCTTGTTCAATAACGTTGCCATCTGATCGTCAGATAAATCAAATCCGATTTTAGTATTTATTTCTGGGGTTGTTACAGTCATTTCTCGATAAGATAACAACTAAATTTAATTTTTAAATTCCTTACATACAAATTTATCTTACGGGATATAATTCCTTCTTTCCATTATCTTCATATTCAACCTCAACTTGTTCGATGGTGAACGGTTTTGCACAATATTGTGAAAACAGAGTTACGATTGTATCAAGAACAACAAAAGCCTTAAACGCGGGATATTTCTTAGTCATTTTAAATTAATATAAAACCTTTTGTTTATCTGTCGCAGTAGCTTCAATAAAAACATTTTTAGTATTTAAAGTAATCTTTGAATGCTCTCCATTAATTATAGGCGGCATCGAGCATACAACACCGTTCTTATCATAAATAACCGGATATCTAGGATGATCCTGAATAATTGGAAGGTAAGCTTTCAAATGACTATCAGTCGAATATAAAGTCATCAATTCTTCCGCAGTGTATTCTTTTGTTTGATTCAAAGGCTTGAATTTAATATCTTTAGGTTTCTCGGCGCGATATTCAAATGGTCCTTGGATCGTATCCAAATCGTGCGTCCCGATAGCCACAAGAGTTCGTTTACGACATATATTTTGATGCAACTTGTCTTGAAGATCGATAAATGAAGCGTAACTATCGGCATCAAATGAAACATCTCGAAGAACGGCACCAACCACAAATGGTCGAACATCAGCAGTTTCTCTTTTGACAATAATTTTTTGAAAACCGTTAGATGGCTTATCAGCAAATTTATATTCGGGAGCAGGAATTCTTAAAAATTGCTTGACTTAAAAAACAAAAAATTAATAAAATTACTCTTGTTTGAAGATTCGAATAGCACGTGAGAGTCCCTCCACGCTTAACAAATCGTAACGATTCGCAGGAATATCAATCTTATAAACTTCTTGATCGTTTAAATCGGCAGCCGCGTTGGATCCGCGTTCTTTTTCTACAGCCGCCTTTTCCGAAGTCTAAAAGATTTTTAACAAATAATATTTTTTGAAGGTCGTAATTTTTCTCCCGTAAAGTAATAGAAGAAATCACACAATTATCAGTAATTTTGTTAAACACCGTAACAACGATTATATTAAATACCATTAAAACCTTATTTAATTTTTTAAAAATTTAAAAGATTGGTATAGTCGTCGCCAAATTCGATTACCGCCGCAAAGTGTGGCGCACTTTTTCAATATTATTTTTTCATTTAATTTTCATGATTATTTTCTTGTTTAGGCTCGATCTATACTGTTTTTGCTTAAATAAATTGAAGAATATGTTTTAGATGTTGTTTCAATCGTGGCATAAATGTGGAAAATAATAAAAATCATAAAAATTAAATGAAAAAAATAATATTTAAAAAAGTGCGCCACACTTTGCGGCGGTAATCGCATTTGGCGACGACTATATATAAAATAGTTTTTCGTAACAAAACTTAAGAAAAACCTACAATTTCGTCTAACTCAAGCCCATACTCGAAGCACAGTTCGTCGAATTCCTTCTCAGCTAAAAAAACCCATTTGTATAAAAATATGTTTTCCGTCAGAAAAATAAGAAATTGTTATTTCTTGTAAAAATATCATGGCCACAGATAACTCGAAACAATATATGATTTTCAAAAAAATATCGAACAAAAAGTATCATAAATGACCATAAAAGAAACTATTTTCGATAAATCATGGGCCACATTTTTAGAAACATTTCAATATTACAATTTTTCTGACAATATTAACATTATAATTTGAAAACTTACTATAGACTTTAGTGAAGTGCTTGTCCAACACAACTTTTTTGATTCCCACAGTTGGCATTACTAAACAATATAAAATATTTCAATAAAACATTCTCAAAAAGAAAATATTTTTAAACATAATTCAAAGATTTTCTCATCATTAAAGAAGAATATGACATGTAATACCACTCTTATTTTTTCTACGAAATTTAAAACAAAAAGAAAATTGTATTATTCGCATCGGTTTAAAAAAAATAGGAAATAATGAATAAAATAATAATAAACCAACAAATTCCTATTTATGTGCGTGTTTGCGTAATATAAAATGTGTACAGAAATAATGTTTATTCGTCCTCGTCCATTAAAAAAGAAGGCCATGAACTGTATTTTGTAGCTCACTCCTCAGAAACGTCACGTAGCCAATAATTTAAATAATTTTTTAATAACCAAAATTTAAATAGGGGAGAATCAATTTCAAATCGGTTAATGTTCTACATATTTTAGCTAATAAAATAAAGCATATTTTTGTATTTATATTCAAAATTCAACAATAATTAAAGACATTTTCCTCTAACCACAATCCACCATATTAAAACGAAGCTAAAATAAGCTACTGCAGTAGCTTAGTAGCTACTGATATTTGTGTGGACTTATCTGGAGGGAAATCTTTTAATTAAAATCCCATTTTCAACATATATCATATTTTTCGATAAAATTGTTTCTTTAATAATTGTAAAATTAAATAGGTAAAAATTCATAGTTTAATTTTACATCTATTTATGAGAAAATAAAGTTTTTATTCATTAAATGTGGTTGAACAAGCACACAGGTAGAAATTTAAGAGAATAAATATTAAGAATTAAATATTTATGAACAAATATAAAATTGAAGCACTGTGCACATCATATTTCACTCTTTTGTTGAACATATAATTTTCTTGTATTCCATGAACAATAAATAATATACAAATGAGCAGGAACCATTATAACATGTATTATGGAATCGACCAAAATTAGAAGAAACATCAAACTAATTCCATCCGCGCAAAAATCTATAACAAACATTTTATGATTAAAAAAACAGCACAAACCTTCATAAATTTTATCAAAGTCTTCTGCATTAGTAGCCGTCGTATTAAAGCTTGTAATATCCACTCTAGACCGAATACCCAAGTGTTTACAAATGAGTACATTATCACCATCAATTTGGGTTATTAATATTTCTCCAATCCATCCAATCAAGTAACCCATTGTAATTATACAAACACCAACGATGGCAATCTAAAATTATAAAATAAATCCCACTGAATATTCATAATCCCTGGTTACATTCAACCCCATTATCCATTTGTAATTCGACTTGGTCCACTTGAATAAATCGAATATAACCCATATTATTAATAATATGTTCAGGAAAAAGTTAACCATTGATAGTGCCAGATGAGTGTTCGTATCATTCTTTAAAAATTCTTCCAATTGTAATCTTATCTAAAGTTTCGGTATATCATTTTTAGAATATAATCAAGTCTCTAAAGTTTTATTTTATAAGTTGATTAAACTGTCATTTATTATTGTTACCGTCATTCTTGGTTAACACTTCAACTGGATCAATTTGTGCCTCGATCCATTCAAATAAGACAACCCAGATTAATAACGCATAACTTTTGCGGAATACTTAAGATGGAAAAAAACGTAATCAGTATTCATGTAAGTATTGTAATAATAACTAAAAGTTTCATATATGAATTTCCAATGTTATCGATATTCAGAAAGAAAATTGGTGATTACATTATTTATTCTACTTTTTAATTCTAAAGTAACAGGTTCTATCCTCATTGAGATTTGCATATTTTTATTGTTTTATTCCAAGTTATTACAGATGCCACCAATTTCTTTTACTCATAAATTTCAATTGTTTCAAATCCCTAGTTAAGTTATATATACAATATATTAAAAAAAAAACGGACCACTAAGAAATACCGCGCAGTTGAATGAACAATTGCCGTAAGAAGTAGAACATAATTCAATACCTGTTAATAACAAACTGAAACTTCATATATTTCCTCTACAAATCTTAATTTACTCACAGGAGCACATGAATAATGAATCGAAAACATTGACGTGTTCAGTATGTCGGATTGAATTCCACAAAGAATATTGCAATAGGTGAAAAATTGCCATTATATTATATATTTCAATGATTCACAATAGTTATTTATTTGAATCATTATTTTGTTTTCATTTGATTATTGTATTTCTTATTATGTTTTAAATTATTTCAATTGTAGGGTTTTCTCTTTAATGTCACAATTCTCTGGAAACTTGTCATAGTTCTAAACTAACATTCTTTATTGTACTTTACTATAGTACAGTAAACATTTTATAGCTACACTACTAATAAGGCATACAATAAAAAGTGGAATTAAGAATATTCATAAAATATTACATTGATCAATGTGTCAATCCATTGACCACTTTAAGACCCACATTACTTATAGGTTGTTTAAGTCATTCGAAACCCGACATTTTTTTAAAGAAAAATTTAATGAAATTATACCATTAAAAATAAACATTTTTTACGTCAATATTGAAAACTTCTATTAAACGTCGCTTTAACATTCGATGAAGTCCTGGGTTGAAAATGACTTTTATGTTCAGTTTTTACTAGTTTATTTGGTATATTGTTATTTTCAGAGATTGATGTATATGGAAGAAGAAAAAACTAGGATGAAATGAGGTGTGACCGTCCATTCTAAACTTACAATTTTTCTTCTTTTTTGTTACAAAAATTAGATTGTTGCGTGCTATGAATGTCAAAGGAACACAAAAACACTTAAATCTGAAAGAATGGCCGCTCATAGCTGTATTAAAATGAGAGGCTTAAAACAAATCCGACGGGTATTCACGTAAGGCGGCAATCCTGCATACTCAAAGATTAGTCCAATCACCTCTGACGATGACCGACTATCCGAGTTAGGAGAGCATGATTAGGAAAGGGAATTGAGTTATTGAGTTTGTAGGTCAGCCCCCGGGCGCAGGCACTATTACTACGATTATCCCCCTTTGATTCCTTGAACTGTGGGAACCATCACTGTCATGTAGAATTTCAAGAAGACTAATTTTTAATGATAATATCGAATTTGTTACTGACAAACTGTTATTAAGTGATAATTTAAATTTAAATTTAATAAAAAAATTCGAACTTGTGGTTCTTGAGTTTCATGCTCACAAAATTATCCGGGTAATTATGCCCTGTAGATTTGATTTTAAGTTGAATCGTGAAAATTTATAAGAAGTTCTTAAAAATTAATATATCATTATTTTCAGTTGTTATGCTATAAACTAGAACGAACGCATGTCTTACCAATTTACAGCTCCATAATACTTACCGGTACAATATTAAACTACAAACTTTTTTCCTGCACCAAAGAGTATTTTAAAACCGATATCAAACGATCTTTTACTCTTACAAAATTTTGATTCTGATCTTTTCAAAATTGTATTATTACGGATTACACATAATTATTATCGACAGCCACTAATACAACTTAATAATACTTTTCTATTATTTGTTTTCTACATATTTGAAAACAGTTTCATTTCAATTACTTTATGAGATTTTATCGATTTCTACTAACTATAACCACTACAATTGCCTGTTGTATATTGATATATGAACATTCCAAATCAAATCGAGAATCCTCTGATCTCAATAACATTCAAAAATCGTTTAATTTCAATGCTTTAAAACATTCAACAAGTAAGTCTCAATTATTGCTTTCCTAAAAACATTTTTCTTTAGAGAATATAACCAAGGAAAAAGGCTTAAAGAAAAGGGATCAAAAGTTTTATCAATCTCTACAGTATGAACAACAAATATCACAAAGAAAATTAAACAGCATTAATACCCTCGTCTATAATAATAAGGATGTAAGCAATGAGAATCATTAGAAGTGTTAATATTTCGAACATTTTCAAGCAATTGCCACCTCGTCAAAGTAATTTATCAGCTCATGATTTGTGCAAAAATGAGTCCAATTGTGTTCCACCTTTCAAGCGTTTTGAGACAGAAATACGAGTTTGTTCATTTTTCTTTAAAAAAGAAACTGTAAATTTATTAAAACCTAAGTTGTAATGTCAAACTTTTAAGGTTTTCGAGGAATTATTTGGTCATAATAATTAGGAAAGTTGCGAGTTTTGTTAATTATTATTATCGCCCAATTATGTGGAGAATTTTATAATTTTCAAAAAATCTTGTTAAATTTTATTATCAACGTACAAATTAATTATAAAAATAGCTTTAAAAAAGCATTAAGAAAGCAATTATGGTCTCGCTTAGGGCGAAGAAACATCGGTGTAGATTTATTATTGTTTCTCTTTTCAAGAAATTTTATTTCTTTTTTCTTAATAAGTTGATTTTTTCTGTAATAATAATAATAATATTTTTTGAAATTTTATTATTATTATGCGCAGGCGTATTCCGCCTGCGCTATACTTGGGTTGAGGCTGAAACGACGAATTTTAGAATTGAGAGCTGAAATCTTAGGCTTATAAATGGGCAAAATGTAAGAGAAAATGACAAAATGTTGCACAGGCAAGATCACAATACAAACAACTTTTACGTTTATCTCTTTAAACAGTCTGCGAATGTTAAAATATTCCGATAAAAAATCGAGGCGATTTATGAGCTTTTATGAATACAGTTACAAACGCTGCTGACGTTCAGACTTCCACGGAATTAATTACCGATCACCACTCGAAAATATATATTTGGGAAAATTTAATCACGATTAACAAATTGTGTGTCTGTGTCACCGGTTACGGTGAATAATAATTTGTCAGACTGTTTGGAAATAGCTTCAACTTGGTGGTTTTCATGTCGAATAATGATCACTTCGGTCTCCAAGGGTAGTTGATTTTGTTTCACCAGTCGTCGTACTTCGAACTTCGAACAGTCACACTTCACAGACATCCCTTGAGTATGACATTTACATGAATGTTCATTGTAGCGGCAATTGAACTGTTCTGCATCCTTTTTCGTTGAGCATTGTAGATCACCAAGAATGTTCTCTTGGGGCGCTCCGGGGGCGGCAACGGGATCGGCGGTGTAGAGGACTGCTCCGGCATATTTGAGGAATGTGTAGCTTAGTGTGTTGATGTGTGGTGTTGAAAATGAAGATGTGGTAATCGTTATTCCGTTCGTAAAGATTGTCTTTCTTCCTGGGATGAGTTGCTTTAATTCCACATTTGAGTCTGTTGTTATTAGTACATCAACGAGCGGTGTCCACTGTTGACATCGAAACACTTCCGCTACGTGGTAACTGATCGGCTTCGCATACGTCCTGTAGAATATACATGACGGTTGACAGAAAAAACATCCACTGCAGGAAATACAGCCACATCCGCTGACGCATCTCGTGAATCCTGGCGCTTGTTTTGCGTACGTTGACAGTTCTGGTAGGTCTTCGTCAGCCTTAGTGTCGCGGCATTTGTCTTCTTGACAGCTTCCAGCTTTGTAACATCGGTGAGTGTATTCGTACTGCAGACTATAGTCCCGTGTGAAGTACATTGTGCGCTTCGTGCATTTCCATCTCATCTCGTGTATTCTTACTTCAACAGTGTGGTTTGTCTTGTCGTCGCTGATACGAATGCAACCCGATGGTCCTCCGCTTTGTAATGTCATCTGGATCACGGAATTCGTACTGCATCGTTGGCCATCCTTGGATATTCTGCACACTTGATCTGTGGTTTGGAATGAGGCGGTGTCTGAGCAGGCATTTCCTTCTTTGACGAGTCGTCCGAATGTCCAAACGAAAATCAAAACGGCTATCACTGATCGGTATCGAGCTCGTCGATTTCGGCTCGGAAGTATTCTTTGAAGGCATCGTCGACTCAGCGTGAATGGCATCATTGCTAATGTGTATATGATGTTGATTACCTTGTAGATTCCGTGACATATTCCTTTTATCCATAAACAACAGTTTAGAAGTATGGATATGCAGCATGCAAGTGTCAACAGTGTTGTCATCTTCATCATGTTCTCGAATGTTATCAATTCTTTCCATTTGTCTGATTCACTGATGGTGTTGTTGCCGATGGGTTCTTCGTGAGCCATTGTTGCGGTTGAAAGACAAAGCAAAAACATAATTGCCAATGACGTTGTTCCGGTGCTTCTTCTTGTGCTTCGTCGAACCATTGGATGTGTTCCGGGTCTTATCGATGTCTGTTCGGTTTTCTTGTTCGGCAGCTGCTCGTCTTTTAGTTTGCTCACGTGTTCCAATGAGTAGATTTTCTTGAATGGCCTTTCCAGTGTTCTTCTTGTATCTCCACGGAAGACGATTGCTGATCTTTCCTTGACCTCGATAACCTTTGCCAGTGGCCAGTTCAGTTTCGACTTCTCTTCGCTCTCAAGTAGAACAATTTCTCCAACGGCCGGTGCTTCCTTTTCGGCGTAGTTCTTCTGACGATGCTCAAATTCCATTCTTTGCCGCAAAATTGCCGGGTACTCTCTCTGCCACTGTTGTTGGAATCCCTCTGTTAATGTCGTCAATCCCTGCCAATATTCCAGAACTTCGGCCTGATTCCTTGGGAGTTGAGTTTCAAGGCCTTCGTCGACGCGTAGTAATAGATTTGATCTGAAGTGTGGGATCACCAGATCAACTGGACGAATTGTTCGTATGTCCTCGTCTTCTGCTACGGCTGTGATTGGTCTTCTGTTGACGATTGCAGCGCATTCAGACATCAGTGTCATCAATTCGACTGGACTCATCAGTGTTTTGGTGCTTCCAGCTTTCACAAGACTTGCCTTCAAGAGTCCAATGAGACGTTCATAATGTCCCCCCTGCCATGGCGAATAGGGACTGTTGAAATGAATCGTTGGAAGTTGTTCCCTGTTTGCTCGGCATTCTTGGAATATCGCATCGATGGTTACAAAACCTGTTCCGTTGTCACAATTGATCCATTGCGGGCATCCGTAGATTGAGCATAATCTTCGAATTCCGAGAATGGTGCTGTGTGCTGAAGTGTCTTCGAGCAGTTCGCAATGAATGTATCGCGTCGAAAGGCAGGAAAAGAGCAGTATCCATCTTTTCTCAATTCCATTCTTCGTCTTCACCTTCAGTGGTCCCGCAAAATCCATACCCGAAAATTGAAATGGTGGTGTCACTTGTATTCTTGCATCCGGAAAGTCTGGGAAGTCGGGCTGTTTGAACGAACGGCTTTTCTCTCTGCTGCATTGCAAGCATCTTCTGACGATCTTCTTAGCGGCTTGAAGTCCATTTGGAATCCAGGCGAATTGTCGCACTTCGGTCAATGTGTGTCGCGCAGACGCATGACGATTTTCTTCGTGTACCTTCTTGATGATCAAGTCCGCAACTTGTCCTTGAGGCAGAAAATACAGTGGCTTCGAGCTAGAGACTCTTCCAGTGAACGTCCAGATTCCGTCAATCTTCTTGAGTCGCATTTGAGCGATTTTTTCATCGGCGATAGGATCTTCATCTTGGGCCAATTTAATGGAGTATTGTGTTGCTTTCTGGCTGGCAGCATCATCCGTACGGCAACCTTTGTTTCCAAACTTGGCAACGATTTGAAGAATCCTGTGCAGCTTCTCGTAGCTCGAGAATCGATGAATGTCAATCACATCCTTCTGTTTCTTCTGGACTTCTTTTCTGGCGATGGTGGCAAGACATGTCGCTTCGTCCTCTTTACTTATCATCGCTGGGCTATTGAACTGGCGTCGTTGATCTTGTAGAAATCCTGGGCCTTTCCACCACAGTGTATTTGTTCGTAATTCGTCAAGCGAGCATCCTCGGCTCAGAATATCAGCTGTATTTTCTTTTCCATCAACATGCCTCAATTGATGTTCTTGGATCTTCTGGCGAATCTTCTTGACCCGATTTCGCATGAACGTTGTGTTCCCCTTTCCGCTCTTGACCAGATCAATCGAGCACTTTGAATCGGACCACAATATAACGTTGTCGAATTTGTACGGCAATTCCTTGATGCAGAATGTCATCATTGTGGTTGCGATTTCGATGGCGAGTAGTTCCAATTGCGGAATTGACAGTTTCTTCTTGATTGGCGAGATTCGTGACTTGGCAAAAACTAATGAGGTTTGGCACTCATCTTTGAACATGAATCGGATATAGGCAGCAGCTCCATAGGCATATTGTGACGCATCCGAAAAGATGTGTAGTTCCGTCTGCACCGGTACCTCATCTCTGGTTGTGTATCTTCTCGGAATCGAAATGTCTGCTCCACTCCATCCTTTCAAGATTTGGAACCATTCATTTTCGCATTCGGCGTTGAGTCTGTCGTCCCATGATCTCTTGTCGCAGCACAGTTTTTGGAAGAAAAGTTTTCCTCTGACCATTACAGGAATCAGTAGTCCGAGAGGGTCGTATTGGCTGGCGGTTGTCTTCAGAACTGCTCTCTTGGTAAGGTATCCCATTGGAGGCTTCGGCTTCGTGATTCCGATGTGATCCGACGCAATGTTCCACTGAAGTCCCAGAATCTTCTGCTTGTTTTCCGGCTTCTGGACTCCTTCCATTTTGGCAAAGTAGTCGTTGAGCACGTCGGAGTTGCAGAAGAATTGGCACATCTTCATGCAAGCGGCTTCGAATATTCGTTTTGTATCCTTGAACGCCAACTTTCCTTCTTCTATCGATCCGACTCCATGAAAGAAGTTGTCAACATATGTCGATTTCGGAATCTCCTTTGCGAGTGGTTGGTCGGAGCGTTGGCAGATATCATTGATGACAGCATTCAGCAGGAATGGACTTGATCGTACTCCGAATGGAACGCGTTTGAAACGATAACATACGATCCTTGGTCTTTCTAGCGATTCGATCCATAGGAAGCGACAGCAATCTCGATCTTCAACATGAAGCCCCATTTGAAGGAAGGCCTTCTCGATGTCTCCAGAGATCAGAATCGGCTTCATTCTTGATCGTAGTAGAATTCCAGTCAAATCGGGAAGGAGTGGCATTCCGACGTAGAGTTTGTCATTCAACGATGGAGCTGTTTTGTTGGCTTTGGCTCCGGCATCGTACACGATTCTCAGCTTCGTCGACGTCGAACTTTCCTTGATCACGGAATGGTGTGGAATGTAATGAACCAGTGGGCCATCGGCGATCTCTTCTTCTTTCACTTCTTCAATGAAACCTCGCTTCAGCTGATCTCGGATGACTTCATCGTACTTCTTCAGCAATTCCGGTTTGGATTCGAGCTTCTTCAAGTTGGACTTCAATCGGTAATAGGCAAGGCTTCGATTGTTCGGAACATCATCGGTTGAGTCGCAGAATGGAAGACGAACAGAATATCTTCCCGATTCTTCGATGATGACAGAATCATTGAACATCTTCATTGCTCGCTCTGCATCACTCTCCAACTCTTCTTCGCGAATTCCAATGGAATCGATGGTCCAGAAGTTCTCCAGTGTCTTCATCAGCTGTTCGTGTTCATTTCTTGGCTCGATTGCGATCAATCCGACTGGTTGTCTGTGAGCCAGATCGACAGGGTCTCTTTCCATGATGACTTCTTCGGGTTCTTCTCGATTTTGTCGCTCGGTTCCGCAGAGAATTGCTCCAATCTGCGTTTGGAATAAGCACAATCCGTTCGGAAGAATTCTTGATTGAACATCTCCAAGAATTTCGTTGCTGTGATCCAATCCGATAAGGAGATCCGGTGAAACTTGCTTTCTTTCGACTTCAATCGCTTGATCATTCAGCATTTGGGCGACGTCGTTGTCATCAACGGAAGTGGTCACAATTGATCTTGTGATGATGTTGACCGTGGACAGATTGAGGTTGAACTGTCTTCCAGCGACTTCCAGAGTGATGTTGTAACGGTTTGACGTCATCCGTCTTCCTTCTTCTTCTCCGAAAGTTTGCACATTGATCTCTTCCGTTGCTACTGCTGTCAATCCCAATTTCTCGACCAACGACGACGTGATGTACGATCGATTGGATCCATGATCGATGAACATGTGAGCTGGCACGAACTTGTTCTTGACATCTTTCACTGTGACTTCCTTCGACATCATGATGATCGGATTCTGTCGTAGCGGATTGTTGGTAACTGGACGTGCTTCTCGCTGTATCGATTGAAAGGCATCCATGAAATCCTCTTCAGCTCCTTCATCATTTCCTTCTTCAATCATTGCCGGTTCATCTGTGATCTTTCGATTGTCCAGAAACATCGTCATGACATTGTCGTATTCTCCATCCTCTTCCTGGACTTCATTCGCAATGATGGCATGTGTTCTTCCTTCTTCAGTTCGGTAGTGTCGAGGGACTAGCTGGTTTTGTTGCCGTTGGAATCCTTGACGATGTTGATCATTTGAGTGTCTTGACTGGTAGTGCCGATTTCCTGTACCGAAGTTTCGACTCTGGTATTGCTGGCGCCGAATCGGTGTTTCGCTGGATTCCACGCGAGGAGCTTGGGTTTGGAAACGGCCATTTTCGAAACGCTGTTGTCGTGGTGATGTCATCCTGGTGGGGGAACGATGTCTTCCAAAGCATAAAGCCGGATGGGTCTTGTGGTGCTCGTTGCATACGCTGCATTGGTGTGCTGAGTTTCGGCATTCAGCGGTTCGATGATTCATCTTCAGACAGCAGAAGCATAACTTGAGAATAATCGCTCGCTCTTTCTTCTTGTGAGTCGACTCGTAGACTGGACAATTGGTATTCTTGTGGTCGGAATGAGATTGACAAAATGCACAGAACCTGGGTCGCACGTTGTCCTGTCTTCTCGGCAATACTTCTGGTCCTCGTTGTTGAACTGCTGACATGGTCGTCACTCTCTGCGATGTCGTCAATTCGTCTTGCATGTCCTTGATCCGCATTTCTCTCTTGGCGATTTTGCTGATTGCATCTAGGAATTCCGTCGTGGTGAATATCTTCTTCTCATCCATATCATAAAGCTTTTCCAAAACTCTGTTCGGCATTTTCCTTTGAAGGCAGAGTGCAACGGTGGCGTTGTCGGCTCCTTGGTTGATTTGCATCAGCTGTCCGAATAGGAATGACGCTTGAGTCCAAAATTGAAAGAGATCCTTTCCACTGGTTGTATGCTTGATCGTGGGAAGGTCCTGCAGTTTGCAGAGCAAGTTGTGATGTACTCGGTCTTCTCCTCCAAAATGATCTTCCAGCGCTTTCCAAGCCAATTGATAGTTCACCGCGGTTGAAGGAAAACTTCTGATCAATCGTTCTGCATCTCCGGTTATGCAATGCTTCAGATAATCCAATTTCAAAGTTGAATCAATCGGATATCTTCCAATCATGCTCTCGAACCTACTTTTGAACTCCATGAACGCGAGGATGTCGCCATCGAATTTTGGCAATTCGGCTTTCGGCAGTGGTGGCAAGCTTCCCATTGCAAACGATCCCAACGATGGCTCGATTTCTACGGGCATTTTTCTCTCGTGAACGGCTTGAGCTGTCTTTTCGGGAACTCTCGGCTTCGTCGACTTGTCGCTTCTCTGTTCATCGGACGTCGATGATGCCCATCTGAGGAACGTCCACTCAGGAATCTCGGCTTGCGATGTCGGAAATCGCCTTTTCATTTGCTCAGTCGCCTCTTTGAACAATCGACGGATTGTCTTACTGCCCTCTTCAGCCTCTGCAACCACCTGTGCAATATCTCCATGTTTTTCAAAATACTTATCTTTAACTATCTTCTCTTTTGGGTCGTCCTGGCATAGCTTCTCCCATGCTTCCATCAATTTCTCGATCTTCGTTAGCTCCGTTGATATTTGTTCTTCGAATTCATGGCAGTCGGCGATGCAGTCGACCAGCTCTTCTTCGTCGAACTCCATCAGCTCCTTGATTACCGGTAAATCATCCTTTATTTCCTTCAGCCGGGTTTTCAATGCTTTGCGTCGTCGACCCAGTTGCTGTCGAATAACTGCGGAAGTTTTAGTTGTAGTATTCGGAATAGTCGTGGTCGCCATGTCACCGGTTACGGTGAATAATAATTTGTCAGACTGTTTGGAAATAGCTTCAACTTGGTGGTTTTCATGTCGAATAATGATCACTTCGGTCTCCAAGGGTAGTTGATTTTGTTTCACCAGTCGTCGTACTTCGAACTTCGAACAGTCTGAATATTTTTAAAGCTTTAATTACAGTAATTAAATTAAATTAAATTAAAGTAATTTTATTTATTTTAAACCAAACTATCAATATATGTAAGTAAATGTGGCTGTAAATATACAGTTAACGGTGGAGCTAGTGCAAATAAGATGAATTCGGAGGAGCGCGTTTTCATACATAATCACATATTTTATTGCCTTTTCTGTCTTCACTCGTTATTGTTTTATATATATTGCCCTTTTCAGAAATCGGTGCCTAATGGAAGAGTAAAAGAAGAGAAAATGATGGGCGGCCACACGTCCACAAACAACTTTTTCGTCAATTTCTCTTCAATGTGTGCTCCCCATAATTTCGTAAAAAAGAAGGACCGTCCAAACGAGAACCTCATTCCATCTTAATATTTTTGCTCTTCCAACCGATCTCTGAAAAGGACTGTATATATATATATATATATAAACTGTGTGTGACGTTATATAAGGTTGGAGGATAGCATTAATAAAAATATATTATTGTCGTGGTGTAGGCTGATGAAAAATTAGGGGTAAAGGAGCATACCGAAAAAAAAAGATGGTCTCGCTTGGGCTGGTGTAGATTTAATTTGCAATTTGTTTATTATTTCGATCACAAATATAATAAATTATACCTAAAGTTTTTATTATAATAATTATTATGTTGATTTAACAACCAATTTAGTAAGAGAAAACAAAATTGTGATGAAAAAAAGCGAAATAATAAACAAATTGCAAATTAAATCTACACCAGCCCAAGCGAGACCATCTTTTTTTGGGGTATGCTCCTTTACCCCTAATTTTTCATCAACCTACACCACGACAATAGCTTTTCGAGATGTCTTAAATATACATGAAATATATATAAAACCAAACAGATCTTGTCTATTTTAAATAAACAATATCACACCAATTTTAGACTGCGCCGAAATATAAACTATCTGCTTGTGTCGTTCAGAAGAGTATGTCTACAGTAACAACCTCAATGTTTTGTTATTTACGTGACGAGAAGAAATTCGTGGAAAATAAACGTGAAATACTACGCGATTGGAAGATTATTCGTTTCTGTGAAAGGAAAAATGAATTCCTCTCAATGAATAACTTAATTCGAAAGCATAAAGTTGGTTTAAAATGAATTTCTTAAAAAAATGTTTTCATAAATACTTTAAGATAAAACCATCTTCAAATTGGACGCATATAATGATTGTAAGACATCCACTGGAGCGATTCGTATCCGGTTTTGTCGATAAATGCTACAGGTTTAATTTCAAATCAACAACAAAAAATTTAGTAGAATATATAATAGAAAGCCAGTAATCCACAAGTACTGCAATGGCTGCCGGCAAAACTTGACATGTTTCATGGAGACCGAACTCGCCCGTATGAATAACCAGTTAAAAGAGTCAAAGTTTCAGAAAACTTACGAAGATCGTCATTTCTTCCCACAAAGCTGGTTTGCAATAAAAATATTTTTCATATAATATATTCCATTGTAGGCGATGTGATTTACACAATCACTATAAAAATTTTACATTTGTGCACTATACATCGGACCCGAAAAACCCAATTCAGAATTCGTTATTTGAAATTTTCAGAAAACATAATGTTGAAATCATAGTTTCATATGAAATCATTAATTTTATTATATCCAGGTGCCACAAGAGTCTCTGGATTATTTGAATAATTCACTATCATCAGGAAGAACAGCTCATAGCACGGTAGAAACCAAAGCGACTAAATTTATATATAAGAGGTTGGTAATAATTTAAATATGAATTTATTAGTAGTATTGTCAAAATGTAATTTGTTGATCATTTTAGAAATTAAGCTTGTTTGGGCAAATAGACGAACATTATATTATTATGACTATTGTTAATGTAAAAAACTATTTATTAAAAAAACAAAATAAAACAATAACATTTTGGTGTAGGTTATTGAAAGTCAATTTAAAGGAGCATTCCGAATAATAAAATGGTCTCGCTTGAGACATGTGTAGATTTAATTTTCAATTAATTTATTATTTTGCTTTTCTTTGAATATTGATCCTAAATTTTTTAACAGGCTTACCTCCAGTCCATACTTGATGGAATTGCTAGTAAGGATGTTCTACCACGACTTTGTTTTATTCGGATTTAAGCTGCCTTCTTTTTAAACTCTGAATAATTGATTGAAGATGTTAATTAGATGTTGATTGTTACTTTGTAATTAATAAAATAATTTATTTGAGCATTTCCCCATCACTTTTCAAATCATTCAATTGATTGAATGCATTCAAATATGAAAAATAAAATAGTGGGAAACCTTATTTGGATTATTTTTAATGGGGACGTGTAATAAACTTGTAACAGGCGAGCCGTCCAGTATTCTACTCTGAACTAATACTGTGACGGACGTCTGTCAGTCACTACACGGAGACCAGGACCAGAGACATAATAAGCATTTATTGATGAGTAGAAATCTCTTTTATACGTTTCTCCTTGGGGCGGGGCTTAGCAATGCCATGGGGCATTGCTACAAACTGAAATCAGTGAAAAAGTATAGCACATTTCTCCGCGCGGAAAACAACAGAAACATTTAAAAAAGGATTTCCAACGTGTTCAATACAAGGTTTTTCAACATTTGCAGTTTCAATTCGAAATAGATCTCTTAACACGTCAATTGGAGCAAATCGAGCCGCGATAAATTAAGACCATACAGATTAATAGAAACAGAGGTATTTTTTGAAATGAATAGTTCTTGATATACAGAGAGTAAGGACATCATTTTCAGTTGGCGTGCGCTTAATGGCTCTTAAGCTCTTAAGGCGTCAAATATTCATTACAAAATTAAAAATTTCTCAAAAAGAATTGTCGAGTTCGAGATTGTTTCCATCTTTAGTTTTGAATTACCCACTGGGGATCCATTTATTTCCACTTTTCTTCATAATTTTTGGTGTCATTTTGTCTTCTATGACATTGTTTTTTTTTCCAGTTAGCTTCATTTATAATTCATAGTCACACACTTCTTGGAATTTTGTTGGATTCACTTATTTTTTAGTATGTGATTTTTTAAAAGTTGGGTGTATCTAGTTTTTTTTTAATTATTAAAATCTTACATTTTTTGATTGGAATTTATATTAACTTGTTTTTAAAAAATGCTCGATAAGTTGTCGTTTTAATTGAAAATTAATATAATGTCGGCTAGTTTCTATATGTTTGGTGAATTTTTTATTCAATTAAATAACTTACATGGGCGGAATTCCGGATTCCGGATTCTGAAATTTGATATTTTAATTCCGAATTTCGAAAACTTCTCTTATAAACGTAAAAAGCCGATACGGTCGAAATTCAAGATTCCATATTCCGGCTATTTTCGATTTCGAATTTCCGATTACAGCTACCGAACTTTCAAATGCGATTCCAAAGATTCTGAATATCAAAAAATCCCGTTCCGCCGATCTCTGGTGCACACCAATGGGAGGGACTACCCCCCCCCCCCCCGACCCGGGTAATTTCCTAAAAAAAATGGGTCCCGGCTATTGAAAAAGGGAAGTCCCCGTCCGGATTCCGAGTTCCGGGTTGGGAAAAGGGGAAGTCCCGGTCCCGGGCCCCGGTTTTTGAAATTCTCAATTTTTTTAAGGTCCCGCTCGACCGGAATTCCAAAAAAAAAACGCGTTCATTTTGATATCAACTTTCATGAGCTGATCAGTATCATTAAATCAAGAAAATAGCATTATCATGCAGTACAGTCGAAACAAAAAAGTGGAATAAAATTAACAAGACCACGACACATTTCAGAATAATTTGGACCACAGGTATTAATTTCAACGTTCGTTTTCTTTAATAAAATTCCTCCACCTCCGACAAAATTTAATTCACCCAATCCCAATACTATTTCACACAAAAAATATCTGCCATATTAATTTTCGCAAAGCAAGGTGTTGTCAATCAACCAAAATTGGACAAACAAACAAGCTGCCAACTCAGAACGCTCCTGAGCTCTTTCTCTCTATCAACCAGGTGATCGCCAGTTTCTAGAATATTAGCTCCACTCTGTCGCTCTCACTTCGTACAAATATGGATTCGATTCGAATAATGCGCATTGACATAAGCCCAAAATTGTTCATTTATAATTGCGAGGTGGAAAGATGGAGAGCGACGCGGCTCACCTATTATTCGGCTACTCACCTTTTTCGCATCGGCTCAGTTTGATTATTTACATTTGCCGTGAATATTATTGTTGTTATTTGCTGTGTGAGCCTTAACTAGATATTATAATAATTATGTGTATGTGTATTGATGAGACGAATTGCCAGACAGCATTTCTATTGCTATTGTTGGTTTTTCACTTTTATCCGATATCTTGCGTTAGCTTGTTTCTTATTAAGAAGATTATTATGAACCTTTAAATGATTTCTTGTTTCAAAGGAAACTCACATGCTCGTAAAGAGAACAAAAAATAATTGCTCTTATTTTTTAAAATTTGGATCGGAAAAATAGATTCAATGAAATTAGAAAGAAACATTATAGTATTCCGATGAGATTTTTTTGCTTCCTTTATGAGTAAATAAGTCATTCGATTTAAGTGTAACTATATTATCGTTTGATCATAATGTACCAGATGTTTTCAATTATACATTACTGTAAGCTTTTTTTCTTGTTTCAACTACTCCTCTTATTATAATAAAATTAATCTCACGCCGCTAGAGTAAAATGATTAATTTTTATTGTTGATTTAACAGCATAGCAATGAAAAACGTTAAAATGTTCTGGAAAGAACTAGTAAAACGTTATTAAAATAATCATTTTCGGGTGGGGATGCGATTTGTTGAACATTTCAAAGTATTCCTTTTGTTCTTTCGAATATACTTGTTTAACCGACATAGGTCCGTACACCAAATTATTCTGAATTATGTCCTTAGCTTTTAAATTTTAGTTCGCGGTTATATTTAGAATTTACTACGTATTCACGTGTTGTTTTTTTAGACAAAAATTTGTTTAAAAATATTGTGAGAATACTCGCCACTACATAACTAGCAAAAATACATTAGAAAGAGTTTTAAATAAACGTGTCGTCTTGACAGTAAAGAAGGATCTAATTTTGCTGTAGATCCCGTCATCTCATCACCTTCATTCGTAACATATCGTCATTCGCATGACTGCGGTCATAAACTATTCTTGCCACTAACACCAACCCTCGAAAAAACCTTAAATTTAGATTAAAATATTTTTTAGAGTCATTGAGGGTTTTAAGAGATTTTAGCAGTCAGTATGGCCTTTAGAATTTCATTTTTAAGGCCTCGGCCCCTCCAAATTAAAACGGTGATTTTGAAATTTTTAAACGTATATTTTTAAATTTCACTGGAATTTTTGATCGAATTATTCCCAAGACGTTATAGTTCTTAATCGATGTCAGTATTCTATAATTTTCCGTATTTAATTAGAAAAGCTAATGTAAGATCAGCTTTTGTTCTTACTATTTCATTTGCGAAACTAAAACCAACTTTATTTTGGTATGCGTCGAGTAATGCTTAAATAACTAAACGTTTGTAATCGATTTTTATTGATCAACCTTTACTAAATTTGTCTTAATCCAATGATGCATAACAAAATGTTTCAAACAGACTATATGCATGCTTAGCAAATCTAACCTTTAATAATTGATCAAACACTTAATATTTTATGAAAATTCCAATTCATAATTTATTCGATTTCCTAACCAGTTCCATAATTTATTTATTGGTGAATTATTCTTAAAATAAAACGGAAGGTGCACAACACATTTTACTGAATTGAATCGATGAATTTGTATTTATAAATAAAAATAAGTTATTGAAATGCAAAAGTAAAATTCGTACAGACATCTGAAATAGAATTGGATAGGTTTTATTCATTCCTTTGAACTCAGAGATTTGTTAAATATAATTATAGAACTCTAAATGAAAACGTCAATTTCCCAATGTTAAAAGTGTATTGTCCTTTTCAGAGATCGGTGCCTAATGGAAGAGGAAAAAGATTAGGACGGAATGAGGTTCTCGTTTGGACGGCCATTATTTTTTACGAAATTATGGGGAGCACACATTAAAGAGAAATTGACGCAAAGTTGTTTGTGGCCGTGTGGTCGCCCATAATTTTCTATTCTTTTTTTTGCTCTTCCATGATCTCTGAAAAGGATAATATTTTACTATAAATTTTCACGAATAAATTAGACAAAATTGCTTTCTTGTCTCAGAAAATTGGTTTTAAACAATGGCGGTATTAATTAAGATTAGAATGCTGGACGGCATTCCTGTTATACGCCTACGTGAAATTAATGATTTGTGCAGGCACACCTTGAATTATTCGATATCCAAATATTTGAAGGTGTATTACAGTAGTATAAGGAATATTCAGACTTCACTGCGGACTCAAAAAGTGAATCAATGCCCTCGAGCGAGATGCACAATGAAGAAAGAATGCAACGAAACATCTTTTCTGATTGCACTGAGAACTGTTCGTAATATTCCTACTGATTGGCTTGGCATTAAGAATATTCTTAATCTAACATCTTTAAACTTATTTTGACAATAAAATTTCACATGGAAAACTAAAAACCATACAAATAGCTTACACAAATTCGCAATCATGTGTGTTTCATTTTCTTCAACAATCTCTCATTCAACAATTTCTCCCTGCTGTAATCTCATCGACAATATAAAAACCGTCTATAAATAAAAATTGAAAACATAAATCTCAAAACATATTTCTTTCGATTTGCATCAAATCTTCATTCGAATCCTTTCCTTACATTTTTCTGTTTAAAAAACTTGTTCGTTAAATCAAAACATTTTCAACATATATGCACGCCAAATTGAAAGAGTCATTTTTCAATTTTTAAGAGTGTGTGTAAATTTTTACGGACTATCTATAAACTATTTTTTTCGATAATTTATGCAAATAATTCTTAAACTACCTAGGCGTGTAATTTTCATAATAATTTGAAAAAATTTCTAATATAATCTTCTTAAAATTTTATGTTTTTTTGAAAAACGGGCAAAATTGTGACAAATTAAAAAATTTGTCTGATAATTTTGACAAATTTTATTATCGTAATTGTATTTATCATACTGTAAAATCATTGTGCATAATACAACATAAGAAATTACCCATTTGTTAGTGTGCAATGGCGAGTAAGTAAGGTATATACCTAAATAACTTAAAAAACGTTCCGTAATTAGGAACATTTGCAACTTGTTCTCTTCCCTATCAGTAAAATATGATTTTATTTTTTTGAAATGAATCAAATAATCATCAAAAATTGATGAGATAAAACAGAAGAAGTTGACAATTTTCCTAATTATGGTAAAACGAGACCAAAATGTTTTGGCAGAATTCATTCCTTTCCAGAAGGAAGCTTCGCCTTACGACCACCATAATAAAAATTCCATTAAACCATTAATTACACACCAATTCTTCACAAATTAAAAAGAATAGTACCCAAAAGAAACATTTTAATATCCATTAGCGTTGCTGATTAGCCACACACCTATCATCTCATATTACCTCATCTAACATTTGTTTCATTCAAAACTTTTTTCAATTCATTTTCATTTGCCTTGCTTATAGCAAACTCAAAAAAGAATGTTCAATTGAAAATGGTGAAAATAACCGAATGAATGGATATGAGGTAGGAAAGGACTGGAAGCATCAAAACTGGTTATTCATGCCTACCGCCACTTGATGCAGTCCTCCTGAATAATTTTGTTTATGTTGTTGTTTCTACTTCAGCAACATCATCGTCGATTTTCGAAACTATTCCTGTGTTCACCAATTGTTTGGGTACATTTTTTGTGTCATCTCTGAATGAAATTGATTTTTTCTTTAAATTTCTGGCCTAATTGATATGTATTGTTGTTCACGGTATTTCCGGTTTGACAATTTTGATTTTTCAATGCTTTAATTATTGATTTTTGCTTAATGTTACATTGGTGGATGATTCAAAGTCGCAAATCTTAATAAATACAATTTGTTGTTGCTCATCAATGTGGGAATTTTGTCCGGTCCTAGTCAATTTTATTTCTTGATTTTCAATTTACAATTAATTTCAAATACTCTGTATGAATGCACTTAAAGAGTGTCAATTTTATTATATTTGTAGGCTGCTAGAGTGCTTTATTAAAAAAATAAGCAATGTGGGCCAAGAAATGTAATTCGGGGAAAAATGGCTCTGAAATGTGCGCACCAATTGAACTAAAAATGATCCTAAAAAATGATCTCGAGTAAAGATAAATGAAAGTGGTATTGAAAATATGAAGTCCGTCCCCCGGGCAGATAAAAATGAAAGTCCCACTTGCGGAAGCGGTCCCGTCTTTTTTTTGTAGAAAATTTAAATTTTAGGATTTATAAATCTATAAAAATTTCTCAAATTTTTTTTTATAAATCTTAAAAAATTTTTTTTTTAAATTTATAAATCTATAAAACGGGGTCCCTCCTATCATTGATACGTCTTGACAAGAATGTGTAAAATTTGGCGTAGCTCATTTTCTATGTTGTAAAAATGCAAATTAATGAGAAGAAATTACTTAAAGGAGAATAAGGAAGAAAGTTGTGATCTCTCTTTGCGTAAACATACGACGGTCTGGATTTAGGTAATTTTTAATTTATTCATTTTTTCGATGTTCTTTTTAGATTATTGAACTTTAAAATAATAAAATTACTTGTCAGTGATAAATATTATAATTATAATTATCAATTTACCAACCAATTTCTGAATAAAAATTTCTTTTTCCCAAACGAGACCCCCAACGTCATTATTTTATGCTCTTTTAAGCGATTTTTCTCATTAATTGGCATCTGGACGATATATAAATTAAAATTTTGGATTATCGTCCATTTCTTTCAGTATATTATGTTTATAATTTAGCGACAAAAAGTTTGTTTTGTGAATGAATGAATGAAAGATGATATAGTCGACAAAAATTCCATTGGCAATCAATTGAAGCTTAGTTTATTATATAGTGTATTATTTATTGTTATAAATATATGTATTTGATTTTTCTAGACAATCAAACCATAACCATTATTCAAAGTTCAATTTTGATGGTCACGTTTATGTTTATAATATACAAAAATGAGTTTTCTTGTTTAAATAAACAACAAAGAGTTCTCGATATTTTCCAGCCGATTAAACTTTAGAGAATGCAATCATCCCTAAATCCCACACATAATCTCTTCTGCATTTTTAGCAATTCACTCTATATGGTCATTGCTTTTCAACAAGTTAGCAATTTGTATACATACATATACAGTAAAATAAACATTTTCGCGAATCGCTTAATTTTATTTCTCATCTTATTATTGTTAAAATCAATTTATTATATTAATAATGTCAAAACATATGATTTATCTTTTAAGGTGTTGAGGCGAATAACACGATTAATAATCTAACAATAAATGAGATGAGAACAATCAAAATATTTCATCTGTTATTGTTCATCTATTATCATTCATTTGAATCTTCATCATAATTCTTGAAGAGCTTCAGTTAATATTTCCACTGTTTCCAATATTTAACATAATTTCTGACGCCAATTTATAATTCTTTATTCCGACTCCTAGATTGATTTTCTTGCAATCGGCCAATGAAATTGAAAATTTCTCATTCTCTAAAACAATATGGCTCTGGTGCAAATATGGTTTGTAAGGCCGCGCCAGTTGGTAAACTATCCATTTATGTTAAATTATTGTCAAAATATTTAACTTATATATAAGCACAATTTCTAGCTTCAAACTTAAATAATTCCATTTGGCGTGTTTTCAAAAAACAAGGAAAAAACGAACGAGTTTAAACTATTTAAACAGGTTTTGGCAATTACTAGATAGAACTTGAACCCTTAATTTTAAGATTTTAGCCTTAAACTATAACATTATTGTTTATATTTTCATTAATGCCATAAACGACGATCTATTTCACAGCTCAAAACTCTCTCTCTCTCTCTCTATGTTAGTGTATTTGTACTCCTTTAATATCAATAATATATAAAACCATTTGTGGCCGCATTTATTGTGTCCCATTGTTTTGATTCAAAGCCGATTTTCTCGGCTCTCTGAGACTAATATGTGATTAGTTCGAAAACTTGTAAGCAAGTCAAAATGAAAATGTCAGTTTCGAAATATTTGAACTTTATTAATTTGAAACTTAAAAACTGATTTTCTCGGCGAATTCAATTAAAATATCTCAATCCCTTTAAATTTTGAAGAAATGTTAGAAATAACTTACGTTTCTGAGATTATTTTTTTAACGAATTTTTACTAATTTTGTGTGTGTAATATTATTTAGATTATCTGAATCAAATATGACTTCAACACCAACTTATCTCGAAGCTTGTAGATATAGAAAGAACATCAAGGAGATACACACAACATAGCGTTGTTCTCTGGAAATTCTAAATTTAAGTAACACTGAAACAATTTCAACATTAAAATTTAATGATTTTAATTTTTTATAAACTATATAAAATTTTTTGACGACGAATGATGAACTTCTCCACGTCGAGACAAATATAAGAAGAGAGATTGTTCTTCTGATTATCTCTGTTGATAATTTTCTAGCTCCGCAGCGGTTTGCAATGTACTTGATACAGGTTACAAAAATATATTCTATCTACTATCTAATTTTATGAAACTCTATATTCAAAGAAGCTCATTTAATATATATTCCAGAGTGGTCAAAATGTTTTATATTAAAATGAGTCAATTATGAGTCAATTATTCAAATATTAACATATTGATTAATAAAATGGACACAAAATAATCGCAAATGATACACTCATCGTCACATTATTGACTTAATTTCTTTAAAATGATGCGCGAAAATTGATGACTTATATCTTCCTTATAAAAAGTGTATTATAAATAAAATTGGATTGCAAAAGGAATTCTCCTGTAGTTTAAGGATCATCTTTTTTCATTTCAGAGATTCAATGCCTAATGGAAGAGCAAAAAATTAAGGGCGGAGAAAAGGTCTTGTTTAGACAGCCACACGGCCACCAAGGCCATCTAATCTCTTCCTCTTTTGTTACTTTTCAATATTTTTATTTCATCCATTCTCATATTTTTAAATTAAACTTTTTATTTCTTGTCATCAAATAATAAAAAATAACAAAAATTGATGAGAAACAAAAGAGGAAGAGATTCGATGTCCCAAATGACCATGTGGCTGTCTAAACAAGACATTTTCTCCGCCCCTAATTCTTTGCTCTTTCATTAGGCATCGATCTCTGAAATGAATAATACATTCTCTATTAATCGTGTTGGTTTAAATTTCTATTTTCGTTTGCACGCCAACTGGAAATAACGATTGTCCGATTATTAAGTGTATCTGATAAAACATTTTTGTTGACAATTTAAATAGGCTTTCTTTAAACTATCTGAAAATATTAATATCTTCCAAAACGTTAAATTTTTTAAGTTTACTAAGCTCATTTTTCTATTATTAATTAATCAGGGTACAATTTTATAGTAGATTTTTTATTCATCACCCCATATAGATAAATAAATAATCGTCTTTTTAGGATTGTAGAACTTTATTTATCTAACGTCGAAGTGTAACACTGTTTTGGACGTTTCTCAATTAATTCAAATGAACTCTTAATGAATACCTAAACATATAAGCTCAGAAAAGTCACTGCAATCTAAAATTTAGTCCAATTTTTTTCTACAGGAAGAATATGAAATTTACGTTGAAATTAGTTAAAAAATACTTTTATATAACGGAAAACTGACATATACATTTGGTGAGAACAAGAAATGCGATTCCGGGTACCAAAACTGAAAAACTCACTATCAAACCTCGTTAATCAGTTCCTTAATTAAATTCCATCTTGCTATTTAGTCTACATTTACTTGTACTCTTGCAACACATTTTAATTACTTTTCTATAAATTTTCACATTTCATTTTGCTAATATTTTTTTTAATTTCAGGAGCAATACTATTTAACCGACACGAGGAACCTTTATTAATATTCTTTATTAACCCAATCAATATCGAAACCACCTGGTTGACCTTTCGTCCTTTTTTGGTATATCCGATTTCTTTGTTCCTCCACATGAGAGGTGCGCACACCGGATTAATGTTGTTTTACTAATTCTCATCAATCCGCACATTAAATAACTTGGTCTTTGTTTTAATTTATTTTAAACACATTTTAATTTATTTTAAATTTATCTGCAAAGTCTTTTGAATTTATACATTCTCATAAGGTTAATTCTCACTATTACAGCTGTAATTACAATTTAATGAAAGTGTAATTATGAAGAAGATTTTCTCATAGAAGATCTAGGATAATAAAATTTTTTACTGGACTCATAAGTAAAAATCAATTGAGTTATTAAATGTTTTATGTGTTCATGATTATGTCTTATCTTTTAATTCTACTTTTCTTGAAATGATAAAAAAGTGTTTTTCTTAAAATTTTAAATAATTATTATACCCTTTGTCCTACGAATCATAAAATTCCATATTTCATGTTTGTTTCTTGAAAATGGTTAAATGCCTACTTTTTAATACATTCAAATAATAATCATCATATTATTTTCTTTATCCAAATTTATGCAGATATTGTTGATGTGTTTATCTACGTACTTGATCTAACCTGGCTTGGCTGCTCATTTTTTGAGGCACACACATATTTTATTTAATAGTTCTGTTAAATTAGATTTTTTAAAACCCGTTTTTGTTAAATTTAATGTTTTAAAATTGCTTACTGTTGACTGTTTATGACAAATCGCAATATTCTCAATGTTCCCTGGTCAATTATAACGCTAAAAAATTTCTTTATTCCCTGGAAAATAAAAACCAAAAATTATGGCATAAACGAGAAGCGAAAATATCAGTATAATAGCTTTCAGTTATAATACATTCCTAGAATAATAGTGTTGATTGAGCTGATCTGAGTAGCGAGGTCATTTTTGGATCCAAAAGGTTTTATGCTGAAAATTTGCATGGTGATAGCTGAGGACATTTTATTAGTGCACACAAATAATTGTCCTGCACTGGGGGCATTAAGTTGGTAAAAACGGTTCAAATTTAACAACCTCAAGTTTCCAGTGTTGTAACAATATAAAACCATCAAATTATCAAATTTTGCTGCCGACAATTTAATCGAACATAATGAAAGCATCTGCAATTGCCGCAAAATCCCACTGGTGAATCCCAACGCGTCGGTTGAGAACAAAACGCGCTTCGGCCACGAGAGAAATCTTAAAAACATCGATTTTAAGTATTCAGAAGAAGGCTAAGAGAGAAGAAATATGTTTACTGTATACAACATAGTTGAAACATTTAAGCCTACCGAAAATGTTTTTTAAAAATACCAAAATCAATTTAAAAATCCTATTATTTCAGTTTTATTTATTTTAATGACCTTGGCTCTAGTGAGCATGAAAACAGTTTCGTTTTTATATCGAGAAAGCCTGAGCTGCCAAGATTGAGAAAGCCTGATCTGCCAAGAAAGCCTGAGCTGCCAAGATTCGAATAATTCTTATTAAAAGTTTTTCGTCCGTCGCCGAAGCGCGTTTTGTTCTCAACCGACGCGTTGGGATTCACCAGTGATCCAAAAATGACCTCACTAGTGAGCTCTAAGAGAGCTCGTCTTCTTTAAATATCAATTGGCACGTTTTATTTTTTATTTGAATACACACACGGTCTCGTTCCCCAAACAGGACCAAACTATTATATTTTCAACCATTTTTTTGTTCAGGTACTTATTGTGGAGTTGTCAAATTTGATACACGAGCAAAAAAAATATTTTTATCAAAGGGACAGAAACATCTTTGAGACAACGTCAATAATGAGAATTAGAGAAGAGGAGGCGTGAAATTTACTCTTTTAAATGATGTATAAAAATTTCAATATATTTTGACAATAATCATATTAAAAAGTCAAAATAAAAGACAAAATATCCCGGAATTGTCTCATTAATAAACCCCCATAAAACTATTACTGTATTTCTGTATGTATTTCAGCATACCAGTTCTTTTGAAAACACACAAAAACTCACTAACACTCATCAAGTACTGCGCGAAATGCGTGTTGTTTCGTCAATCATTTCTTTAGATTTTATTTAAGTGCCATGACCTTCATGTTGTTCATTAAACACTTGTCTCTCGCTTCTTTACCGTCATTTCTATCGTCCAATTATCCGGTAATTCAATCGATTTTTCATGATTCGATTATTTCATGTAAATTTTGTTGGATTTTATTGGTTTCTCCTTGAAACTCCTTTTTCGAAATGTTGGAAGACATGTTTTTGTTAAAGTTTTTACTTGAGTGAATTATTTTTATTTAGATTTTATCGGGTTTTAACTTATAAACAATCATATTATGTTTTTTGTGAAGTTTTAGTGAGATTGGCATTATATTGATGAAGTTTTGTAGTAATCTTAAAAACAGCTCGAAAGGCTTTACAATATTAGTTTAAACACAATCAATCACAAGATTATTAATACACTTTTTAATGTTTTAACTAATGGAATTTTGTATTCTACAAGACCTTGGTTTTTTTAAAATTTAAAGCAAATTTTCTATACTGGACTGTTCTGACCCGCTGATTCTTCAAATTAAATCATATTTATCATAATTAAATTGGCCGAGATATAATCACAATCAAAGTTAATTGAGACGATTTTAAAATAAATTGGCCAATTGTAAATTCAGATGCTAAATCTGTACGCCAATTGAAAATGAGGATTTGAAAATTTTAAACACATTACTCACGTGAAAATAACCAAATAATTTTTGACGCAACGTTACATACTTCTCTTAAAATATGTCCTGAGCTATAGATTTTCACGATATGTTGAGTTTAAATGGATTTTTTTAGCTTCTGTTTTACTAATTTATTTGACGTTAATCTGCAAATCTATTGATGAGTTAGAATTTCCATATTCTCAACGTGAACTCAATCTGCACATTTATTGACGATTTTACAGTATTTAAGCGTATCTTATAATTTTCTACGTCGTTCTACGTTCCAAATAGTCGTCATGTTATTTTTTTATTTCACGCCAACTGAATAATTTTCAACTGAGATCCAATTAAGTCTGTAATATTTTTGTTTCTATCATATACTTTATATTAAATATTTAATTCCATCAGAATAGTCACGTAAAATGCTAGAAAACGCTGTCAAAATTTTAGAAATCGAACATTTCATTTGGCGTGCAGATTTTCTGAAAAATTCTTAAAATATTAATATTTTCTTAAAATATGAAGTATGAAGGTGAGTTTTGGAATTCGGAAACCGGATCCCCAAATCGAAGAAATAATTCCGCAATTTGGATTCGAATAAAGATCCACAGCCACGAAGTAAGAGCAAATTGGACCGCGCACCAATTTCAAAAAATACGCCCTTTCAATTAAAACAATTAATATGCTGATTTCTCGAAAATGTATTGGTTCATTTTTACGAAGCAGGTATCAATAAATTCCTCATTTTCTTCTGTATCCATTAATAACTTAAAATGGTACAAATAATTTTTGCGAGAGCTATAAATTTTTTGGTAATTTTTAAGTTTTTTTTTTTAATTTTTTGGTAATTTTTTTTTAACCTCTATGGGTGGTCCTTAAACGATTCCAGCTAGCTTGTATGCGAGGACATATAGAATTTGTGGAAAAATAAAAACTCTAGTTAAATATTCATTTGAGAACATTAGATCCAAACCTTAATTTAATCTTCTACAATTGTTCTTCTTAAATAATATTCAAACAATTAAATACTTTCTAATAACCGCTAATTATTGCAATAATTTGGGTCAATACGAACTTTAATTCTAACCGATAAATTATATATTCATTTAAACCGTTCCCATTCAAAATTAAATGGAACTAAAGATTTTAAATCTCTTTTTTTGCAAAACAATTCAGCCATTCTTTCGAAATATGTAAATACAAACACATTATTGACCACAAAACCTAATTTAGTTTGAATTATGTTTTGTTCCGTTCCAGCGACTATTCCATCAACTTTCGATATTTTCACTTTATTATCAATCAAATATATTTAACGGTTCAATTGCAATTAATTACAGTTTCTTCGATAACCATTTAAAGACAGTTTATTTCTTATTTCGTTTCGATTTTCAATTTCAGCCCAGATGTGACCTTTTTGTTTTATTGTCAGCAAATAATTTTGTACATTTTTCGCTCAATTAAATATTCAGTCCAGTTCAGTCAGTCAATGTAGAAAAAACTTCTCAATGATATTGTCATAAAAAGATTGTTTAGTAAGATAATTATGAATTGTCTTTCTCCCACAACAATTTAAAATAAGAAATAGTATTCTCTTCGAAGATCTTGTCTAACGAGATCCACGTTTATTTTACAATATACTAAAAATGAAAGTTTTTTTAAGTTTTAATTTTCTTTTTTAAATATTGTTATTCTTGAGAACTCTAGTTATCTTCTCATTCTGCACGCCAGCTGAAATATTCCATTTGTGAAAGTTTTAGTCGATGCTACAGTACTCCACGTGAATACATCGATTTGATGTTTTGCCCAACTTAAATTTCTATCCTTATATATTATTCATATGGTTAGTTAAGTCAAAAATTCATAGAAAATCAAATTCAATGAGTAAATGAAATTATATTAAGTTTTACTAGATCTTGCCAAATGAATTCTTAAAAACTGGAACCCAGAAGAGTCATTTCAAATTGTTGTATGATATATTTTACGAGAATCATATAAGATTTAGGTAAAAATTGTTGTTGTTTTTACACGTCGGTTTTAATTAAATGCGTATGTAATTTTCCTTTGGCGTGCTAGAGCGGTGACCTACAATAATATTCGATTTAACATTTGACTAAACGACAGATTTTTTTCTGTAAAATTCTTCCGCAGGTTAAAAAATATACAAAATAGTCTATTTTTTTGCAAAAATAGAAACCATACATTGAGTGTTGCTCACACTTTTCCATGCGATGTTCTCTAAACCATTCCATGTATAAATGCTTTTCGCTTGTACATGACTAACATATATAATAATAATATGACTTTTAAACAAATAAAAAAATAAATCAATATTAATATATCATAGACTGACTCTATTCAAGAACAATTCAGTTCTCAAACAAAAATCAAAACAATTTTCTGAAAGTCATTATTTGTATTGAATGTAACAATTTTTGTTTTTTGGCTCTCATTCGACTTTTAATTTTTCTTTTGTGCAAGGCTATTAGTAATAATTGCTTATTTGAAGGGAATATCATTACGCAATTGTTTCGTGCATTGTATTCGATTCGTTTCAATATTTTGTACTTTTTTGTTTAATTTCCATGACAACATTCATTAATAATTGACGAGAATATTTATCCTTGTCGTCTTATAAATGATACAATTTTTTCTTCTTTAAAATTGTTTTTATTTTGTTTGATTTTAAAGATGAGACGATTATGAGACTTTAAAAATAATCGTAGCCCAAATGAAAAAAAACAGGACCTCAGAAGAGCAATTTCGATCTAAAATTTTGTAAAAATTTTCTTAAGGATAGCTTGTAAAAATTACGTAAAAATTAGTTTTAAACGTGGACGTAGAAATTAATAATAGGCTCACAAAATCGTTTTCATTTTCATTTGACGTGTAATGGTTTTATTTTATTTTCTGCCCCATTTCTTCTTTTAGATTCAATTTTCTTGACTCAAAGAGCAGACTTTTTTCCCCCGAAAAAGTGAAGTCCCGGGTCTAGGGTTTGAAAATTATCAATTTCTTATAGATTCCCTTCCTTGTACAGAATTTCAAAAAAATTGGTCACTCCCTCACTGCTATATAATATGTGTTTTTTCGAAAATGTGGTTAACTGAATAATATATGATTTGCCAGATTGATCACTAAATCAATTTTATGGAATCCTTACCGCTGTAATTTACATTAGCACTCCAATGCCACAAAACTATGCGGGATTGCAAAAGACTTTGCACCAATTGCAAAAACATTTCTCGAAAATGAATTAATTTATTTTTACAAAACAGGCACCAAACAATTCTCTGCTCTATCTATTAAAATTACTTTAAATGGTATAAACCATTTTTTGAACGAGCTATAAGGATTTTTAAAATTTTTCAAGCGAACATGTAATATAAAAGAATTCAATGAGTATAAACAAAATAATAATATATATATATATATATATATAATATTATTCGTAACAAGATATAACCTTTAAAGTAACATTTTGGTTAAAAAACAATAAATAAATAAAATATTGAAAAAATAATAAAATAGAAGGATGTGTTTTTGCAATTGTTGCAAAGTATTTTGCAATACCGCACAGTTTTGTGGCATTGGAGTGCATTAGTCAAATATTTATACAAAGTAGGTATTCATAACAAATAGAAATAACGATTTTCCGATTTTCAAGCGTGTCTGAAAATTTCTGCCTGATTTTTAACAAAGAAGTATTTACGACAGTTTAACTAGACTTGTCTTAAACAATCTAAAACATTAATATCTTTTTAAAAAGTTCAATTTGAGTACTTTTACAGAGCTCATTTTATCACCATACCAGTTGGCATTCTGTATTACGAGTAAATAAAAAAAAACGTGGAATATGATTATAATAATTTTGAACAAATACCATACATATATATTATAATTATATTTTTAAAGCTCTTTTACATCTATTTTTACAATTTAAATATTTACAAAACTTTTATTTATTGACAGCGATTCGATATACTTTTATAGATGTACAAATAGTGTTAAAGATATAAATATATTCATTTTATCAATCATTAATTTTACAAGTGTTCGGTTATTTTGCTGAAAACGTTGGAGAACTTATGAGTATTCCCAAAAATATTATTAATGTTATTTTTTTTAAAGAAATAAGTCATAAATTTTACATGCCAATTGGAATAGTTCTTGAATGTTTTTTTGTGTGGTCTTAAAAGTGTAATATTTATAGATGCGTTAACTTTTTTCTTATTTTTTGAATAATTATATAAAACTTTACGTACAATCTTGCCTGTTTATTTGAGAGCAAGGACAAAGTAGAATTTTTTATTTCTCATAAATCTGGCAAAGTAAAATAATTCATATCGATCATAACTTAATAGATGCATTGAGTAGAGGTTTTTCTATTAATCAGTGCTTTAAATTATACAAGAGAAAGGATAGATGAACCCACAAGTCTTTACTTTATGACTTGAAAAAATATTCGATAATTTGACAATTCTGTACTGTACGATTCTTGAAAAGTCACTTAAATAAACATTTCTTGCACGATTCTACGGAAAAATTTAATAATTTTGCCTGCTATTTCAACTTAAAAAATGCTAATTGAATACATTATCTGTGACTTGATTTTCATAATTCATAAAATTGTTTTTTGCATTTTTTTGAAACTTGACTTCATTTATATTCAAAGCTGAAAAGAATATCTATTTGAATAATAAATATATCTCGGTCATTCATCCCTATTTTTCAAGTCCAAACAATTCCCAGATTTGTCATTCAGTTTTACTTAATAGAAAATTGGTTATAAATCTTGTATGTTATTGCTCAATTTTTTATAAATTAATCCTCAATCCCTTTGCATTCATTCATCCATCAATCATTTTATCTAATCAATCTTATTTTTATTTTTTATGAATATCAATTTTAAATTTGATTGTTCCTCTTCTTAAATTTCATTTTTATTTCCGTTGTTAATCCTCTTCTTATCAATATTGTTTTCAGATTTATTTTATTTACATTTGACGTCAGCAGCAACAATATCCCATCATCTGAGTTTTTCGGGGGGAATTATTAGTGGAAGATGACGGACGTCTATGAATCACCTGCTCGAGAGGTTAGTTATAGACTATTAACACGTTTATTTAGCGCATTCATTTGTTACTGTTTATCTATGATAATTTCTTATCTATTTTTAATATTTACTTTTTCAACAAGTATGGTTCTTCCTATATTAGTATCGTGACTATTGTCCATCTTGACATTAATCAAACAATGTGTCATTCTTTCCTTTTGGTATTTCGAAAAGGAAGAATGGTTCTTGAACTGTTCATTCAGCCACATTTCATGTTTACCAGTTATTCGATTTACATTCGTTTAAACCTTTTTTTCAATAATTTGTGCACGACATTTTCAATTATATTTCCAGACGTAGAAATTAGAACAATTTTTTTCACGCAAATATCTTCATATGATTCTTTCACACTAATCTTAAATTAGTTGTAGTTAGCACGGCACCCTCTATAGTAAAATACGGTTTAATTAAATGTCTTCAATCCTAACTTATCGATTAATATTGATATTTTGTGAATTTTTTGACTGGGAACACCAAAAATTCACATGACACTTTTCTGAAAAGTCGATGGGGAAGTTTCAAAAACGCGATTTACATGCGAAAAATCTATGTTTTCGGGTAGCGTGAGATTGCAGTATTTGTTTATTTACTAATATAAATTACAGGAAAAATTATATTATAGTTTTAGTTCTATTAAAATTTTACTGAAATTAATTTTGGCTTACAGGACATTTTAATAGTGCAATTAGATCCCTTGATTAAGAAAAGAAAACATATACACTAGCTGACAAAAGTTTTGTCACAAATGTTTTTTCGGGTTTAACTTTTTTGTGACTTGACCAAATTGGCTGATTTTTTGATATTTTATGTGAATCAGTGTTTAAAATGTTATAGTAGCAAAATTTGGTTTAAATTACCATGGCAATTTCGGTACCACGCATTCCGTTTTCCCTCATATTGATAACAGCTTGCCGGGTGGCAATTGGAGTTTCTTTACGTGGAATCATCTCTAAAATGTTGCCAATTACTGCTATTTTCAATAAATTATGAAAAAAATATAATTGAACTTTAAAAATTATTTATAAATTCAGTGCAAGAAAAGTGCGTAATATCTTTGAGCTACGCGTTTTATGATAAACGCTTGTCACTGTAAAACGGATTATCGTAATCACAAGCGGGAGTTTCTAAAATAATTTACAACCATATGAATCTATCATATCAAAAAATCAGCCAATTTGGTCAAGTCACAAAAAAGTTAAACCCGAAAAAACATTTGTGACAAAACTTTTGTCAGTGTGTATATATACATATACTACATCCGCAAAAATGCGCTTGTACACCGATCGCACTTTCACGGTCTGACATTTTTTACATCCGAATTTTAATTTCACTCTAAAAATGTCGTTTTTAATCAACTCTATTGATATGAATATAATTAACGAACATGAACATTTATCAATCTTCTAATAAATATTTATACGTGTAAATAAGATTTAAATTGCATGTAAGTTGATCAAACTCACCATAAACATTCCAATGATCTGCAATTCTTGTCAAAGCACATGTTTTGGCTCGCTGTTAAAATATACGATTTGCACGCCAAATAGAAATAATGATTTTTCGATTTTTAAACGTGTATGGAAAATTTTACGTCTTTATTACAAAAAATTTTTCATAACAATTTAAATAGGCGTGTCTTAAACTACCGAAAATATTAATATATTCCTAAAAAGCTAAATTAGTATGCTCATCTTATTATCACACAAGTTGGCGTGCTTTTTTTTTTAAATTTTCGCCGAATTTCTTTCACTATTCCAGCCAAAACTAAACGATTAAGTAACGCACTTATATAGCTAATATCTCTCTACAGATGACTTATGTTAAAACATATGCTATTAAATTATCCGGTATATCTTGTTTCGTATTAATTCCGAAATAAAATAGATTATAGCAAAAATTGTGACAAATGAAATATGATACCATGTCATTTGTCATTTAGACAACATACATGTTTCTTGTTTAAAATACGTGTACTTGATTGTCAACATTAATAGGTAGATTTACTTTCGCTAAAGTTTAAAGGCTTTAGAAATATAGCTCTTAAGTTTTTTATTTATTTATTTTTAGTTCAGCTTGGATCGCTCAACCGTCAGGTATTTTCTCGTACAAATGTCAGAATATATATGACCATTAAATTTTGGTGACGCCATCTAGAAATGTTGCAGAAATTATTGAGAAAAAATTATAGATTTTTTGATGTTAATCTTCTGTTACTACAATCATTGCTAATATGATCTTAATTAGATTAAAACTTCTACTCCAAAGCTTTTTTTAAAATATTAAGCACCATACTATACTATTTTAAAGTCAGTTTACAAAAGCTTCCTTAAAAAAGTACTAACTCAATTTTGATGATAGAATCGATCTGGTTTACTTACAAGATTAGTAGATACGGTAGAGTTAAAATGCAAAGAAACGAGAAAAAAACATTATCAACGAACTGAAACCAGATTTCAAAAAAATTGCCTGATAATTCATAATATTAAATAGTTTAGGAAATTCATAATGTCTCTTTTTCCAAAGCTATTATAAAAAACAATTCGAACGAACAATGAGACGAAACCTATTAAGTAAAACTGACTTTAAACCATTGAACCCCCGCTATCAATCATGACAAAAAATCAATAAAGTATGGCTAAAATTCTCCTTTACAATCACCTTATTTCTCATCGAAATATTAGGTGTGTAAATTTGAGAAAAGAAACATTTATCGATAAGACAATCAAATTCAAATTTCTATTTATCATCAGTTTAATTTGCATTATTCAATCAATGGAGACATTCCATGAATCGTCACCAGCCATAATCGAACCCTCAGAGCATGTCGAAGCGAATCCTGAATATGGTGTGAGTATTTTGTTTGTTTGTTTATTTATTTCCATGGGTAAATAATGCTAAAGCATCAATGTTCGTAAGTTCGTTAGTTAATTAATGATTTTCGGTAAACATAGACAATCGGTGTTCACACAGTGTTGATGTCTCAAGAATGTATATGATGTGCTCATGGTCAAAGCCATTATGTCTACAGTACGACAATTGTAAATAATAATCTTCCAAATTTAAGCGTGTTGAACAGTTTTTTCAAAACATCTTTTTAACAGAACCTTTTTGCGACAATATAACCATGGTTTTCTTAAAATATATAAAACACATTCATCCAAAAAGTTAAATTAGAGAATGAGCTCATTTTATTACTATACTAGTTGGCTAACAAGTATATACTTGTATAGCACACCAAGTGCTTCCTTATAAATAAGACTTCCAAAAAACCATATTTCAAAAATTTTTAAAGTTAAAAATATAATTGAAACGATGCTACTAAGATTACGACACTCGTAAATATTGCAAAATTTTTAATCGGATTGGACGTGTAGTTGGCCTACTGTTTGAAAATTCTCTGTAGTGCGTGTTTTGGAAAGCCTGGAATGGCTTGAGTTTTCATTTAGAGTTTACGACAATTTAACATGATTTTGCGTTTTCTTCGCGATGGTCCACCTGAAATATCTACCAGGTTTTGAGCCGATCATCACGAAAATCGAATTACCAAACACATTTTCCATATAACCTTTAAAGATCAGCAAATCATTCATCTCCACTTGATTTCTCGTCATTTTTGATGAGTTTTATTTGCATTAAATCCCCATATTTTCTATTTGCACAATTTGTCATTCTTTACTCATTTTCTAGTTTTTCTTTTCAACCGTTTGATTGATTTTCTCACCTGACTAAATTACTTTTTCACTGGTTTAAAATACATTCAAAGCCGTGTTTTATTGTTTATTAACGAGGCTTTTAACTTTTTTTAAAAATTTGTTATTCCCGTATCCAACCCAACTATAATCATGCTATTGATGATAATGTTGAGTGGATTAGGATTTTTATTATGCATTTAATGTTCTAGTAAATCATTAAAAAAAACCTTTATCTATGTGTAAAGTACTTTGTGATATTTTCAAAGTGCATTTCATTTAGGAATTTTTGTTTTTAATATGGATGATATTTATTAAATCTCGTTGTTGTGTTTATGTATTTCTGTAATTTTTAATAATTGTCTAACGCAGTATAATGCTATATATATATATATATATATTCTTATATTTGATAGAATTTACACGTTTGGCGCAATTCAATCACATTTGTTAAACATCCACCTGGACGTTTTGCACTTCAAATAAAAGATTTTTAACCTTAGACCTATATTTATAATTTTTACGTGAAAAAAATAAATATTTTTTCACTTCATTTTGAATTTGGGGTGCTTTTTGATAAATTTTAAGTGAATTTCGAATATTTTCAGTCAAAGAATCAACAGAATATTAAGTTTAAATGGTAAAAGATTTTTAATTATTATCAAAATCTAAGAATATGAATAGTTTGATTTTATCATTTTTGAATTATTTTCAATGGTCTTAATGAGAACGTGAAAAAATATTCAATTTATTTTAAAAATTTCTCTGTTTTTCATTATATTTCTTCAAAATTTCTAGATCACGTCAGATTTATTACTTTTATTTTTTATAAAAATAAAATGGGAATATTCAATTTCTCAGATTTTGATAATAGGCAGTTGGGGTGCATTTAGTCTATTTCAAAATTGTTCATTTTGTATTCCAACAATAATTCCTGCAGTAGTTCCTACGTAGTCTATGGCAACAAGTGTTACGGTGGGTGGAAATTAAAAAAAAATGGAATCCGGAATTCAATATAAAATTTAAATAACGAAACCTCTTAATTGGGAACCGGTAATTAGAAAATTGCCGGAAATTGGAAATTGGATTTGCGCTCATTTCTGAAGAAAAAAAAATATAAATATTCCGAAAAAGCCAAATAATATTTACGTTTGTATGAATTAACAAATATAGGACCACGGAAGAGACACTTAAACCTGAAATTTCGCAAAAATATTAGAGCGCCAGAGATATTTCAATTAGTTTTTAAATTGCACGTTGAAATCAATAAAATTTGCTTAAACATTACCTCATTTTCAATTGGCGTGCGTTTCCATTATTCAAAAAAATGAAAATTCAGCCCAAGCCCAAGTAGCTCAGTGCCTGCTCTTAAGTATCCCGTAATGATGACACTTTCCGAAGGATCGTTAAATAAGATTTAAATGGACACGGGGATAATTTATTAAAAAATATGCATAGATATATTTTTATTTAAATTGTCGCTTTGAAATGTTTCTGGTGAAAAACAAAAACGTGTACACTTCTTGTAAAATCGTCAAAGGTGGTATTATTTTTATGCTTCTGTAATAAGCTATACCAAATTACGTCAAATACAGAATGCTTAATTCCAATTACTCTAGTTTATCTTATCATTCCCAATTACTCTAACATTTATCATTACCACATAAAATGAATAGCAACACAAAACGAGTCAAACCAGCTTAATCGAACAAGAAGCTAGGCATAAACCAATCTCAAACCGAATTGACTATAACAAACACTGTCAATCAATCACTCGCAACCATTTCGGTTTCCGGTCAGCACACTTTTCGTTCTTGCAAAGCATTGTTGTCTCAACAAACAATAAGAAAGCAGTCTTAACCGTCATCACTTTTTTCCCGTCCATTTCCGTTCGTTCCGGATTTGGAGAAACATCCGAATCGCGGTTTTTATTTTTGCACAATAATTTCACACATTTTCCACCAAGCTGAACACGAATGCTACACTTATATGAGGTGAGCGTGTTATTACTATTTTTTTTTGCTCAATGTTGGAAATATATTATGGAATTTATGCGCTTCGATTCGTTTCCATGGGAATGAGCGTATGATTACGTCATTTGGTAGAAGCTTAGAAAGAATAATAATAAAAATAATGAAATACACTTTTTGGATGTTTTGAAACGCATATTGATTTTGTTCTTTTTTGTATAGTAGTTATTTTTTTTTTAATTTTTGAAGGATTTAGTAAAATGAATTTTCAAGTAAATTTAAATGATAAAATTAGTGTGTTTTAAAATAAGTAACTAGAATCGAATGGTGTTGAACTAATTTAGCTAATTAAGTTATTAGTAATTTAAACAATAAGGATTATTTCAAAATTTAATTTAACAATATGGGTCCGATATTTTTGTGAAGCACTCTTCTGCTAAATATTGTCAGCCTACTCAAAGAATCTTCTGACAAGTTTTGTTGCATAATGGTGCGGATAATCTGAAATATTTGCAACGTGTTCAAATTAAATTTTACGATCTTAATTATCTTCACATTTTATGTATAATACAATCCTTTTATCAAAAACAAATATTTTCCCAAATATTAAGGAGCTTTAAAATTATTTAAGACTTTACTTCTATAATGTTTATTTATTTATTTATTATTCACCAAAATAACATTTGTCCATTTGAAATTCTATTTTCAATTGGTGTGCTATGATTTTAGCAAAAATCAAAATAAGATACATTCGGCTATTTTATGTTCAATCTCTGCGAATCTTGCAAAATATTGTGAACAAAACGCAAAAAACGACGCCCATCATTTTCTATTTAAATTATTTACTTTTTAAAGCATTCTAAAACCATTTTTTAACCTTAAGCACGATTAATCAATAATTTTAAACAAAAATGTAAATCAAATTCGAAGAAATTACGCTTTGAAAATAAAGAATTTAAATGAAGGGCGTGGTTTTTGTAATGTGTCCCCACATTTTTGGCAAGATGCGCAGTAGTCGTGGCAGAGGAGGGGCAGCTGAGGAAGAGATAAGAAGCCTGGACATTTTAATTGGTTCTAGACTCAATAGTTGTTATAGATTTAATACATAGTCAAGCTCTATAATCTGCTACAAGTCGTTTTCTTTTCCGCTTCCTTTTATGAATTTATTTCCTTTGTAGCTGAGGTGAATAATAATAAATTTTTAAAGTTTATACAGTCGTTTCTTAATAATTATTATATTTAATAAAAAATTGAATTCAGAGGCCGTATGCAAGAACGTATTTATCCGTTAAACGGTGATGGAAAATCATTGATTAATTGCCCTTTACAGTAAATTGTAAATATTTTACAATCTGTTTTGAAAAAAATTATATCTTACATATGCTTACTTAAATTTTCTTATAAAAGTAGTTTAACAATTATTTTCCATCACCATTTAACAGTTAAATGCATTCTTGTAAACTTTAGTATTTTTAAATTACGGCCAGGATACTCATAATTATGTAACTTACAAAAATATTATAAAATAAAAACGTCGGCTTAAATGAGGAACTGTCACTATCGTAAGAACCATCATCAGCACTTCTTTCTCTCGACAAACGCCTCAACGGCTCGACAGGCTGATTTTGTGTGTAAATGACATAACTGATCACAAGTTTTACAAATTAAAAAAAAACTCTTTATAAAATAATAAATACCCGTATTGATATTGTATATTAAAGGAATTTTACCATTTTTTTACTTTAAGCACTGAAAAACGTTGTAAAATGTGTTATTTTGAATAAAAAATTTTGGCGACCATGCCGCACAGATTTTTGACCGTGGCGTGCTGACACCATCACACTCTAATATTTTTTATTCGACATGGTTGTTCACAAGACTAATAAAATTTAAATGTTTACTCTAGTTACAAGATTATCTGAGCTCAATATATTATTCCCAGTGAGATTCTTGTCAGATATATTCAGTTTTCTGCCAATGAATCAGACGGAATAATGTTTTAAAAACGATGACGAATTAAGACGAACTAGTCGTTCATTCACATCCCATCCCGCATCTCAATTGTTTACAAATCAGGCCCTTGAACGGCATGCTCAATACTATACAACCGGATCGTCAATAGAATCGATCAATTTCTATTATGAATTGATTCCGACATGTTCGACTTCCTGTTCTTTATTTGTTCCAAGTAAGCGTTCCGACACAATTATTCGTTTGATTTACAATTATGGGTTGTTTCAGCTTTTTTTTTTTGCAAATTGTAAGTGTCAGAGTTAATGACTAATGCAAATAATAATGACATTAATTAAGTTTAGGTTTAAAACGTGATTGTGTGTTTTAGATTATTTCCATTTCATTCATTTCTTTTTTACTAGGCGCTGGAACAGATAAGGTATTGTGTAACTTTTAATTTTAATTTTAATTTCTTTTTTTTAATGAACGTCAATTGAAGCCGTAATGTTCTATAATTTTATATTTAGAGAAAATATAATATTTATTTTAAGAAAACTTTACTAAATTAAACACATTTTAATTTGATATTAGAAGCTTTTAAACTATCTTTTGGATATTTTTTGACGTTTTGTTGTTTTTTTTAAAATTTATTTACAGTTCACTAGTAGTACGTCAATCGTAATAGTATAGTGATTCATTTTAGACCACCCAAATTATTCATACGGGCGATATTACTTTGTTAATCGGGATGATAACCATAAGCTAGACGTAGATTACCGTAGAATTCTAAACTTCCAAAATTTAAAAATTATAAAATGGTGTGTATATGTTTAGTTATTTTCTTCTATTTGACGCTTTTCCCATATGTTACAGCTAAACAAATATTTATTTGACTTGCTCTATAACGAGTTTAATAATAAATAATTCCATTGCTATTTGAGTCTAAAAAGTATTTTATTAACAATCCAACATTGTGTGTTCAACTTCATGAATAAAGCCTAGTGGCGAATACAGTAAAATATTTATTTTTGAAATTTGTTCGTCACTAGGCTTAGCTTAGTTTCAACTAACTGATTAATTGCTATTTTCATATGTTAACCCTTTTCTCATAATGTTAAAATGCAAGCTCAAACACACCAACTGAAATGAACTTTTTTTAAATAATTTTTAGACTAAAATACAGTACTATACCAAAAATCTCATTCAATTTTTATTGAGTCGAATAATATATCAGAAACTATTCCAATAAACAAAAATATCGTCACTTTAATTTATCTATGTCGTCTGAAATGAAACACGGTTTAATCTGGTACAATTTTCTTGCTCAAATATAATTTTTTTCATATTCTGATTCGGAGATTTTTTCATATTATGTGATAGATTTTTTCAGATACTTTTGGACATTAACGCTATACTCATTTCACATTCATAATGATAACGGTTGTTCGAATGTTAGAAATTCAATAGGAAAACCATTATTGTTATTTGACGTGAATTTTTCCTATCTCTGGCTGAAGTTATGAATATTGAAGACCCCAATTCTCTCAGTAATATATATTGTCCTATCAATCACATAAATTTTTAGCAAACCTGAGTAAATTGAAAGAAAATTCGTGCAGTAATATTTTAGTAAAAACTCGACAGATTTTGGAGAAATTGCTATTTTCAATTACAATTGGCTGTCATGTCATATTTGTTTATAACAACGACAGCTCAATTTGATGGCTCATATATAATATTCAAAAAACTTGTTAAAATATAAATACACGCTAACTTAAATCGTAAACATATCAAACAGTTTATAAGTTTAGGTTAAAAATATCACCAAATTACTATTAAAAAACTTTAAATGTATTATTAAAACTAGGAACTAGCTTCGAAACAATACTGAATCTATGAATTCGGAGCGCGTTTTAACACGCAAGAACGCATTTTTCTTTTCTGTCTCCATTTTCTTTCACCTTCACTAAGTCTTCAATATAAATAAATATGTGACACTCTCCGAATTCATCAATTTATGGTTAATGTTTCATCCTAGATTAATAACGAATTTTGGCCGAATCTGAAAAAATCACGCAGAAACAATTTAAAGGGTTTACGTGAAAGTTCTCTTGGCTTTGTTAAACACGGCGATATCATTTTATTTGCTGTGAAAATGGAAAAAAAAATATTCTATCCGAATTACTTCATTATTACTACAATTAGTGTCTTGTTTAATAGCTCTCGTTTAAATATACATAATAATTAAATCCTTATAATTTAATTACATTAAATTCTACCGCAATCGGAATAATTATATTTTTGCTAAGCATTAGCCGAAAATTATTTTGAATCCTTGTTTAAAATTGGGTCAATTGGATGTACAATTTGTTGTCGTTCTTATTTTAAGAAGTTAATTCTTAACAATTACAATAATCCCTTCTTGTTTTTTTCGAATGATTTGTAAATATACAAGGTCTTTGTAATAATACTGACAGAATCTGTTGTTTCTAGTGTGTACTTGAGATTATATTGTAATTTAATTCGCATATATTTTCTTGGACACTGTGTTGGATCATTTTCCCTATGTTAAATTAACTTTTAAATATTATTTAGAACTTTGATTTAGAAAGAAGATCAAAATGAGATCAGTAAACGTGCCCAAACCTAACTTTTTGATAAGATTTTAATATTTTTTTGATTATTCAAGCAACACTAGTCTAAGTGGATAGTAACAATGTTTTCTAAAAAGACCTGAAAACTTTAAGGAAAGCTTAAAAGTTTGAAAATCTCTATTTTCACTTGATCTCGTGTTCTAAATTATTATTTAATAGAAAAACCAATAAAAATGAAATCATTTCAACTTTCACTGCACTTTACTTGAGCTTATTTTAGCTTGAAAGTCCAAAACGTCTACTTTTTATTGAGACGCCGCCTTTTTTGTATTTTCAGCTGCCTTTCATTATATTAGTATTATTAATACATTAACTAACTATTTTATTTGTTATTTTGGATTATTCCACGAATAATAATAATAATAATAATTGACAAATATTTATTGAAGCTTTGTTGTTTTGATGAACCAACATTATAGTATTTCAATTTTAAAAACTAAAATGTGAACGAAATAATCCGTTAATCCAGCGGACAATTAACCATAATTTCAAAATGATTCAATTATCCGCTACAGACAGCTGATTATTTTGTTAAACACGCCTACGTAATTATTGAGTTTTTTTTGGAATTCTATTGGTTGCCAGGGGAAACCTTTCATTTTCAGATTATTTTTCTCTTCATTTATTTGTCAGATTAAGTTACGATATTAGAAATTAATTTTTTAAAAATTCAAAACAAATATTGATTTGTTCGTTTGTTCTTATTAAAATAATTTGTTTGTTTAATCGACTAATTTTGGTTTCATTTGTTTTCTGATACGTTTGTACAGTTTTTCAGAATTGTTTGATTTAGGGTTTTGTTCTATTTTAAAGTTCATTGTAAACTGAATTAATTCTAGATTTTAGTTTTTTATTTGTTTGGTTGTGAAAAATCTTGGAAATGAATTTTTCCTACATATTCTTTTTTCACAGGGTTTAGATAGCTGGCGCGCCAATTGAAACCATAAAACTTAATGCTTAGTTAGGATGCTAGCATGAATTTCAGCGTCTTTTGTGACTTATTGAGAATTTTATACAAATCCTGTCATTTTTCATTATTAAAAATCAGAAATATTCTAATGAACACGCTAAATGAAAATGAACATTTCTCAATCTTTTGATAAATTTTTCTAAGGCCTAAATCTGGTTGGAATTGACTCGTAACTTGGCCAAACTCGTCATAAACTATTCAGAGATTTGAAAATCTTGTCAAAATATTAAACATAAGAACAATTTTTATGTTCGCTATTAAAGTATTTCATTTGGCGTCCGTGAAGCTTCATCACGTTTAAATAACCAACAATTATTACTTTCAATTGGCGTGGGTAGAAAGAAACTTTCTTTAAATAAATTAGCATAAAATTGAATATTAGAGCGCTCCTATCGAATAAAACATTGATAGGATTACAATTGATTTATCGTAAAGTTTCGGTCTCCCTAGAATAATTGAACAAGACTGTCTCTTTGGTTATTAGGGCTCATTAATTTAAATTTTACCTTTTTTTTTTGAGTCATTAATCACATTAATATTTCACGATAACTGGAGCTAACGATTTTCCGTATTTTAAGCGTGCCACGACAATTATCTAGGATATCCTGAAACTGTTTTAACAGTAAATTGCGAAAAAGTAACATTTGAGCACGTTTACGGATCTCCTTTTACGAGCCATGACATTTGGCGTGCTTTTTACCTCGAAAATAATAAACTAAAACAAATTTTACAAAAAAGTGAACAATGGACCCTTGTACGGCTCCTCCCATTATTAGCGCCTCTTCGGGGGAACCCTATAACAGCATACCGTAATAATAAGGACTACGGTAGTTTTAGAATTCATTACAGTATGTAAGAGGGATTCATATTTTGGTTTTGTAGGGTTAAACGGGCTAGTAAATTGAGATAAATCTGAGCGCTAAATTTTCTTTAATTGAATGTTATATATTATATTACAGCACGCCACCAAAAAATTCCAATTTTGTGAATTATAATCACGTATTACTAATTTCCATGTAGACTTTTTTGTTAAATTCAAATTAATTTCAAAAGTTAAATTCAATTCATATAATGTCAAATTTTATAGCTAAGCCATGATTTTAAATAATCACGCCAATTTGGTAATGCGTGTGGCGTGTAACAGGAATCCTCATGAATAAAATGATTTGATTCCTCATTTTACACAATTTCGGCTTTTTTTGCATCGAGTTAAACGATTTTCTCTTCACTTCATATTGATTAAATCGCCATTTTAAACAATTATATTGACTTGTGGTAGTTTAGAAGTGTGTTCAAGATTTTCTATATTAAACAGTTCTTGTGGGAGGCTGAAATTCTTTGTAAAATCAATTTAACTCATTTTCCGAGAGATAGTTCAAACTATAATAATTAACTTGACTATTTATTTATTTTAATACAAAATTATAATGATACAATCTAAAATATGTAACTTTGTTCCCAGTGAGTCATACATAAATGGAAAAAGTCATTTATCCATCAACATCTCGTGATATGCTAACAAATATGTCCATTCGAATAATTCTGTATCCATGTCGATCCATTGTTTGGCTATGATTATTCACTTGTTATCAAATCAATGCGCTTATCAAAGAAACACTTTTTCAAAAACTTTAATCATTAAATTTTAATTAAAACAACTTCATTCAGTTTTAATTGAATTAGCAGAATTCGTCCATTAAATTTACCATAATCATTATTATATTTGCAGGAATCTCCGATGAGGTTACAAGGCTCATCGGCGAGCAGCGCTTCGGTGGCTTCTCGCTTATATGGGACGCGATCACGTCGCGACAGTCTTGGTGGAAGCTCGTCCGAATCCGATTTGATTGCATTTAATGGCGATGTCGATAATATGAACGATTTTAATGCTCAAATGAATCAACTCACCTCATTTACAAAGAGGCTATCGGAGCTGGAAGAGAGGAATATGTCGATGTCGGATGAACGGTCACGCTTGAAGACGGAGAATGCAATATTGAAGGATAGGATTCATGTATTGGAAGAGCAGATTTCTGAAAAAGAGGATAGGTACATTTTAGGGTAATCAATTTAAAAGTAAATGATTTAATTTTAAGGTACAATCAAAATTTGCAAGATGAGAAGACAAGATATTGTGAGCTTATTGATCGTTTAAAACGAGAAAAAGAGCTTGAAGCAGAGAGCTGGACTCTCAAATATCAAGTATACACGAATAAAACAATAAAATGATTATTTTCATATTTTAGATGGTCGAAAAAGACGTAAAATCAGCTCGAAGAGATGTAGAACGAGCACAAGATGAGACGAAAAAGGTTCGCGAAGAGCTCGAAAAAACCGTGAACAAGTTGGAAGAAACGCAATCACTTCTCGAAGGAATGGAAGAAGACAAAATCGTGCTTGAGCGTCAATTCAGGAAGTTCAAAGAAGAAGCGCAACAAGATATTGATTCGAGTAGTGAAATGGTGGAGGTGTTGACGCAAGAAACCGAAGAACTTCGCAAGAAGGTTGGCCCTCGAAGTGGGAGCATTGCGGAGCAGATGGTTGACATGGAGGATGAGCTGGAAGCTCTCAGGAAACAAGTAGAAGAGCTGCAAAAAGAGAAAGATGAATTGGGCTCGCAACTTCTTGTTAATTCAGTAGAAAAGGGAAGGTCGTTGATTGCGGATGCTCCATCATTAGCAGACGAACTAGCTGGTGGAGATTCGAAACAGCTTCTAGATGCTCTGAGAGAGCAGGAAATTTGTAACCAGAAACTTCGCGTATATATTAATGGAATATTGATGAGGGTAATTGAAAGGCACCCAGAAATCCTCGAAATTGGCGAAGAATCGGTATCATCTCCCTATCAATTATTTCTATGAACAATTTGTATTTAGGAATCGAAATCTTCGAGTTGACGGTGCGCCGGGGAAGGATCTCAGTCAGAGCCAGCAACATCACGATCATCAACAGTAACCAACGCAACATCTGCAGATGATTCAAGCTCGTTGTCAGCACGCATCACCTCCTATCTGCCGACATCGTTCTTAAGATGGGGCTGACGCTGACTTTCGCAATTCATTCGTGTATATTTTCTACTTGGTTATCAGTTATTGTACATTAATTTGTCAGCGGACGCTTCAAGTCTCGTTTGAATCCCGGTTCCCATTTTCTTTCTAATTCTTTCTTTCTAAGCTTTATTTATTGTTTAATTCCTTCACCATATAGTATTAGTTATTGGTAGCCAAACGAAAGCGAATGAATTGAGAGACCTTCTCCACCCATATCATTTTTAGTATTAACTATATTCATTTTTTGTTTGTATTTGTGTAAACAAATAACACAGGAATGCGCGGTTCGGTTTCATACATGTATAATAACATAAGAATGTATTGTTTGTAATTTTCTAACAGAAAAATTTAAAAATTGAATTAACCAATACCATTAATATCAATTGTGATATAAAATTTACTGAAGCATTTCCAGATTTGTAATTTTGTATAATTTGAATTTAAATTATATTGCGATGCGATAAACTAATAAAGTTAGATAATTATTGATGATTTGAAATAACAACAATAAAGGTGAAAATAAGTGGAGAATTAATATTCTATAAATGTTACAGAAGCACGTAAATGAGAAATTTCCAATATCTCAATGGATATTAAATGTTTGCCCGTATAAAATACAGAAAGGTTAAAAGTCATTTTGACAAGTATATCTCAAACTCTATAAGAGTCTGCAATAACAAACCATATTTAAGAAGCTCTTCTGCCGTGAGCTCTTAGTTGAAAAATTACGTTTAACACGCAGAAGATAAAAGGAATAGTTAACTAATAATAATATTGAAAAAAACGAATCCTCTTCCTTTCACTCTTGCTTTCTACCCAAGACACAGGACCAGATAGTATGAATAATAGATAAAATGTCTGGTGCTCACAGTTGGTAGCCAACCAATCATACATGGAAATAATGATTCTGTGATCTTTAAACGTGTATTGAAAATTTTACGATTTTAAAACAAAACATTTTGCCCAGCAATTTACATAGGATTATTTTAAACTACCTTAAACTATCAATATCTTGTTTAAAAGTTAGACTTGAGCATATTTACTGCGCTCATTCTCATACAAATTGCGATGATCAGTGGACACTCACTAGCACAGGAATTATGGCAAAATTCTAGCTGAGCAATTAGACTGTCGCGATCGCAGTCAACTGTATATAAGAAGTAGGAAGGAAGGAAGTAGTATCCAGTCTGCCTTTTATCGAAGTACCCATATCACGTCACCTGAAATCTTAGAAGGTCCAGCTCGTTTCAGGGTTTCTAAGAATTATTTCTAGTCTAATATTAAGAGTTTTAAATATCTTAAGAAATGTTTTTAAAACTTTTGTAAAAAAAACATATTTTTAGGCTGATTATTATTGAATCTATTTCTTAACTCTTCAAAAATGTGTTGTTTTAAACAATTTTCAACTTGCGCTAACGTTTTTGAATAAAATTAATACTCAATATTTTATAAACAATGAGTTGATTCATTAGTCCCACTTTAACCCTCTCCTGCCAAAACACTTAAAAAAATTAATAAATACACTCAACTATCCACATTCTATACTCTCGGCAAGTAAAACAGACTGACTTAAAAACACAAAAATAAAAATTAAATCCATCAGGAGCTCTTCTTAAGTCCAACAATTAATCTACAGTAATATAAAAGGGAATAAATGGAGACACACGTCTTCTTGAATATTCTTATTGAAGATTGGTGGTTAACTCTGTGTTAATTATTGAAATACCTGAATAGATAAGAAAACCCCCAATTAAAAAGTGAATAAATATAATTTATTGCCATTCACCATGAAGAAAAAGTAAAATTGGTACGAATTTGAAATAAAATTCGTGGCGACTTTCAGGAGACGCGCGCTCTTTTCATGTTTGGTTCGCCCTGAAATATGTATAACAATTAAACCAGTTTTCTATCTTTTCTAACTTTATTAAAACAACCTACTGGGTCATCTACAATTCCGAGCTTCAAGATAGCTTTAGATCTTATGGTTTTTCCAGCCGATTGAAGAACAAGAAACACTTCTTAGTCATAGAGACTCCAAGAAAGAGTCGCGAACAGTTAAAAATGCCGGGCACTGTCGTCTGCGAAATGATCCGCTACTCTCCTTATATTAGAGCGTCCCGAAGAGTATTGTTAGGAGTTAAGACTCATGTAAACTACTTGGAACCAGCAAGAGGCCATGACTGGTTCGATAGCACTCAATCTAATTATAATATTTATTGATAAAATATAATAAATTACATAATATAGAATACACGAGAATAGATGAACTAGTGGAACAGGAATTGCTCACATCTTGACTCGGCTCGGTGACCACTGAGGGTGGCCACCGACCCGTAACCCTGCTGAGTAGACGACAGACTATAGCATCAAGGGAAGGATGCGGGACCACAAGAGGTCCTGTTCCATAATGTATTCTTTGCGCATGTCTTATCCATGGTTGTAACATCTTAATCGGCTCTGCGCGTGAGTCCCCTTACAGAATTATATTTGAGATGAGTAACAACGATATTTGCCATTTAATTTATTCGTTCTTGAGAGTTAGTGGATGATATTCCTCTCCTCCTGATTAGTATTGGTTCAATTTGGAATAATTTTTAATTATATGGGTGTAAAAGTTTTCGTTCTCACGTTGAATATCGCAGTAGACCATACTTAAAAGTTCGTTCATTTTTATATATTTCTCTAGTTTATTTGCCTTTTCTTCAAACAGAATCAGTTTCTCAAGAGTAACATTTTCACCTTAAAGGCCTGAGGTTTCGATTTAATTACAGTACATACCATATACGAAATAGGCAGTTATCTTGAAGGTAGGCTTGAGCTTTCCGAAAAATTGTACTTGGAAAAAACGAACGTAAACAATGTCGTATAAAAATAACAATATTATAGACTGATAGAAGAAAATTATAAGCTTTATAAAAAATTATAAACCCTGCAATTTTTATTATCAAAAATATGAATCAGGAACTTCATAATTTTACAGAGTTTAATAACGCTTTATTCATATCTGCGTGAACTTTCAGAAAATTTATAATAGTTTTATAATGACTATTTTAAGTCAAACATTTCATATCAAACACTATTAAATGTGACTGCTTTTTTTACTATTCGGGGTGCTTTTGTATTAATTTATCGAAACGTTTCCCGATTCTTAAATACAATTCATAAAATCCTCTAAGTAAGAAATTGTTTAAATAAATTCTATTAGTAATCATAACAAATACGTTTCTTCAGGATTATATTATTCGAAAAAAATGCTATCTATAAAATGCATGAATTTTTCGATACGTCATGCCTTTTCTTCTGAAATATGCCGTTGATTCGCTTTTTCACAGAATTATTAATTTCATATATTTCACAAGGTTTCAAGAGAGAGAGGGATGTTTGTTGAAGTTGAATAGATGTATTTAACTTGTTGGAAATTGCTTTAGTATATTAATTTTTATAAAACGTTCCATGTATATGTATTTAATAGTTTTTTAGGTATTGGTATAAAGGTATTATCATTAAAAATTGGATATTTTTAGTATTCCTCCTTTACATATTCAGCTAAATTTTTTTAAAGCTTTTTTCACAACCATAACTGACTCTAAACTAAACATTTCTTTCTTATTTTTTGTATAAATTTGGTTTTGCCTCTATTGTTTCAATTGTAAACTTCAGTTCGCGGTTACGACCATTTTAACAATAAAATGTAATCTTTTGATGTTTTACACCCAAACAACAATGTGAAGAGATTTGTAATTGTTACTTGACGAAGATGACTCCCAAACGTAAAAACAATTACACGCAAATTGAGTTGTAAATACAGTAGCTCAGAAAAGCCCCTCGAATCTATCCTTTAACAAACCTAATCACATTTTTAGATAGTTTAAGACAAAACTGAATAAGTTATGTGAGAAGTATTTTATAATATTAACACGTTGAAATTTATAATACACAATTTACAGCTATGAAAGTTCTTCCGGCACTGCTCATTTTTGGGTAATAGGAAATGGAGCAACTGGAAAGACTTCAGATAGAGTCGTGCTTTTCTGTATATAGGGCATGAAAAGTTTAAAAAAATTTTTTTTTGTGATTTTATTGGTTTCGAACCGTTTTTTAAGATTATTTAATAACAAATCGTTTACCTGTTATTATCGTGGTCATAATATTGGAGTAAAATATGTAACATTTATAAACCACCAAAAGCTATAAATTATCTCCTAATTTGTTGTTATTCAGAGCATTCATTAAATTTGTATTTCTTACTTTTTTATTAAATACTACGAATGTGCATATGGTATGATTTTCTACTCTTTCATTTGTTTCAGCAAATATCACTGATTGTTCCCCATAACAAGTCAATTTTAACCTATAATTACGTATGTCACTAAATTTTCCTAATTACCTCTAACGTGCAGCCATGTGATTTTAATATATCCGAGTAATACGTATTCATTATGCTTCATTAAGCTTTATATGCCACTCCAAAACACTTAAATTTGTTCGTTATTGTCAAACTTGGTTTATAGATTTTTATTTTTATTTCTATGAGCATTAAAGACGTTTTGCAGATTAATAGAACAACTGTTAATTTAATATTATCGAAATATAGGAAATTGAAAATTCATTAATGTGGCAACATTCTTTACGTAACCTTAATTTTGTCTATACTGATAAAAATCGACAAGTTGTTATTTCTATTAGGCGTGTTTTAATAAGAGCTGTAAGACCGAGCTAAAAACAATATTTCAAAAAATGTTTATTATAATAATATTTGATCATATTTATTTCATTTTCAGCTGTCACATTTATCCTATAAACTGATTCATAGCGTGATTATCTCACGTTTTCTGCTAATATTTAGTTTGGTATCTACTATTAAACATATTTTTTATATTTCACATAATTTTTGATTTGATATTCTTGTAGTACTTTAGACACCTGAATACACCAGAGAATTGTAAATTCTTTACCCCTGTAAATATTAATTTATCGATATAAATTCATGATATTTTAACGGTTACAGTTAAAATAGCCAAAATACAGTTTACACGTCAAATGAAATGTTCGATTTCTAAAATTTTGACAGCGTATTCTAGAATTCCGCATGAATATTCTGATGGAATGTACTATTTCATTTGAAGTATATGTCAGAAACTATCTAGATTACGAAAAATCTCCGCGCTTTTGTTCCAATGGGCACTTGAAATGATGCTCAGCTGAAAATTTGCAGTTGGTGTGCAGTTTAGAATGTTCTGAACAGTTCACCCTCAAAATAAAAATTTTTCAAATTTTTCATTAATGACGGCTTAAGCTGCTACAATTAACGTGCGAGTCGCCTTAATTCTAGTTGACAACTAAACAATTAAAGTATTAGAATATTCTTAAAGTTTTTTGATTCTTCATTTTTTCATTCTGGCTTCGGTATTTTATTTACCGTAAATTTTATGTACCTCAACTTTTCAAATTTTTCATTTTTTCCATGCGGTTGTCTTTTTTCCGAATTTCAAATATCTTGCTCAAATAGTTTCCCTAAGAAATTTGACTTCCAAATTCAGTTATTATCATAATCTCTTACGGTTAATTACTTTTTCAAAGAATCACTGAAAAAACTTTTTGAAAACTTTTTGAAAAAAAAACAACATTATTCCGGGTTTCTAAGTTGTTTTTTTAGTTGTTAAAAGTTAAACATAATAATTAATAATGTTTAGGCGTGTAAAGTTGCTAACTTTGAAATAAACTTATATACGGCATTTTGTTCAGCTTTCATATAGCATTTAACATAGTTATTACTGTAGTTTTTTTAACACAGGGATAGCTTTGGGAATAAATACAGTAAACTGAATTATCTGTATGTTTCAAGTGAAATAGAGAACTCTAAAACATTAGAAAATGTTTATTATAGATCAACTACACTCGGGGTCAGAATAATAAAAAAATGATGTACACGTTTTGAAATGAGAGGGAGGAGTCGGGGACGAGATGAAATGTTCGGCCACAATTAATTATTCTCTTCTATTTTGCTATTTAATACTTATGGCACTTAAAACAAGGTTTGTGGTAATTTATATTACTTTATATATAGTTCAAAAAATTCAGCAATTAATGCTGGTACTTTTTATAGCTATTTCCCGTCTTGATTGCAAAAAAAATTTTTAGGTCCAAATGGGAAAATCGCTCATAAAAATTGATGGAATCGAGCGTTTTGTTTGGTTCCAACATATGTTGTAGCCCAAAAAATTCTGCATCTATTGATGTAGGCCTCGTGTGGCTAAGAAATATTACAAGGTCAAAAAAAAATTAAGTTTTATCGGATGTGTCCATAGAGAACAATTATTTTTAATCGAAAAACGTATTAATTGGTAAGTTATGGTTTCCAGGTATTGTTTAAATTATTATATTGTCCATTATCTATAATATATTTCATTTTAGGCTCTCTGGACAACATAGTAGTTTGGTTACACTATGCCTGATCAAGTTTTAAACGCAACAAGCTGATTATCGATTAGAAGAGGCTTTAAACCATGTAAGTATTTTTATATTTACCGGAATACAATTTAATATCGTTCAGAGAGCAAGAACAACGATCATAGATGCTGAATTGATTGGTAAATGGAATCAGGACCGAATAACCATGTAAGTTGTTTAATATTTAACAGGAAACGCATTGGATATTGTTCGTAGAGCAAGGAGAACGATCATAGATGCTGAATCGAGCGTTTGATGGAATCAGAACGGTATAGAGACGTAAGTATTTTAATATTTTATCAGATTGGAATTTTTTATCGTTCAGAGAGCAAGAACAACGATCATAGATGCTGAATTGATCGGTAAATGGCATCAGGAACGAATAACCATGTAAGTTGATTAATATTTAACAGGAAACGCATTGGATATCGTTCAGAGAGCAAGGAGGACGATCATAAATGTGGAATCGAGCGTTTACTTGAGTCAGAATGGAATAACAACGTAAGCATTTTAATATTTTACCAGAATTGAATTTTTATCGTTTAGATATCAACTGGAACAATCATTGATGAGATTTCAAGTGCATATTTCTATTGGAAAGAAAATTTATTTGTATTTATTGAGAATAAATAAACTATTAAAAGTATAATTGTAAAATTATCATAAAACAACCTGACCTAAAACCCGTCAACAAATATAAAAAAAGAAACAAATGCAACTCGTGATTAAATCGATTGGTTTTTTGAGTTCCATTTCCGTTTTCAGTCGTCCGTTTGAAAAAACTGATTTCCGTTCAACCCTGCTAGGTACAAATTAATTGTTCTTTTCTTACTGGCTGATTTTTTGATTATGGAATTATAGCTGATGGAACGATGGAACGTCAACAACTTCAGCATTCAAATCGGAGGACGACATCGTAACTTTATGAAGAATAAAAACACAGATTCATGGAAGTAGATTTATCGAAAAAAATATTCACAATATGTAAACTTCAAGAAAAATCACTCATTCATTTATGAAACAAAAAAGTTACAAACTAAACATAGCTTATTTATTAAATCTTGAAAAAGTGTTCTGCAACTATGAATGGCTTTTCCCATCGATAGCAAAAGAATATATTGCTTCTGATTCCATTTACCAATCAATTCAGCATCAATGATCGTTGTTCTTGCTCTCTGAACGATATTAAATTGTTTTCCGGTAAATATAAAAATACTTACATGGTTTAAAGCCTCTTCTAATCGATAATCAGCTTGTTGCGTTTAAAACTTGATCAGGCATAGTGTAACCAAACTACTATGTTGTCCAGAGAGCCTAAAATGAAATATATTATAGATAATGGACAATATAATAATTTAAACAATACCTGGAAACAATAACTTACCAATTAATACGTTTTTTCGATTTAAAATAATTGTGCTCTATGGACACATCCGATAAAACTTAATTTTTTTTGACCTTGTAATATTTCTTAGCCACATGAGGCCTACATCAATAGATGCAGAATTTTTTGGGCTACAACATATGTTGGAACCAAACAAAACGCTCGATTCCATCAATTTTTATGAGCGATTTTCCCATTTGGACCTAAAAATTTTTTTTGCAATCAAGACGGGAAATAGCTATAAAAAGTACCAGCATTAATTGCTGAATTTTTTGAACTATATATAAAGTAATATAAATTACCACAAACCTTGTTATAAGCAATAACAATAGCATCGCTAAAATGGAAGAAAAAATTAAATCGAGAAATGTGTGCGTGTTATTACTTTTGCACGTTGCATTTTTCTCACGCCTTTTTTTCATTGTCATTTCTTTCGTCCCCAAGTGCAACTATTTTTCCCTCAGTTAATTCGCCCGTCTAAAAAACAGTAAAAGACCTGTTTCAACATTATTTTTTTGAAAAATTTTGTGGGTGGCCTTAAATTAATAAATGAAATACTTTTTGAGTCGATGTATAGTAAAACTCGACTTAAGCTTACATTAATTAGCTCAAATATTAGTTAGCTAATTCGTCCTTTCAATGCCAATACCTTGTTTTTCGAAATTAATTATTATTCAAAAAAATCATCCATTTTCCACACCAAAAGAGCAAACACTGAAAATATGCCGAAAAATGATTATTGTTATTATTATTCTAACGCATTTATTCATTATTTTCTCGTCGTCGTGGTAACGTTCTTTAACAACAAAAGAGGCATTCAGGAAACTGAGATTCAGAATAACGAGAGCACTGAAAAGTAGATGAAGTTTGTTGAGAGATAGTGGAATGTCGAAAACATCTTCCATTTATTTGTTATTTTTATGCGCGATGATTCAAAAGCTCAAAAAAATGCTTAGTGCATTAATATAACTATAAATAAATAAATAAACTTTCAAATACATTTTAAATAGCTATTGAATACAATTAAATTAAATTGTATTCATGTTTATCCTACAAATATTTTATTTAATTTCTTTAATTTGATTTCAAATTTCCACTCCATGTTTGTGTGATTTTCACCTTTCTTTATAATTGGCAAACGTTTTTTTTGAGTTTTCAGCAAATATTTTTCAGGCGGATGGCAATTTAATTCTAAACCGATTTACTTTTCGGTTTTCTTTTTCTGTTTCTTTGTAATTGTCTTATTTATGCCTATTAATTTCGCTACATTTTTAAAATAAGTTTCTATTTAAAATAAATTATCCTTTCTGTTATATTTATTGTTATTTTCAAAGAAAGATGCCGAAGGGAAGAGGAAAATGATGGTTTCGTTTGGACCTGGGAACGTTACAATTTTTTTATTTTTATAGCAACAATTATCTGAGCACACATTTTTTAATAATTTTTTCATCTTTTTTCGAAAAGGCCGTTTGAAAGAAAATATATCGGGGAGTTGTAACCGTTTTATCAGGGTTCATTTTCTCTTAAATTTACCTTATATAAAGTATGTATAAGGCCTTATATTTTATAGGGAAAAAGTATTCTTGTAATCGAGTTATGCTCTCCCCAATTGACTTTTTATCGGGAATGATTTCCTCATCGGCATATATTTGTTATATTACAAACTATTTAACTATCCATCTAGTAAATCTAGTAAAGTAATAAAGTAGCAAACTATCTAGTAAATTTGGAAGTTTTTAAATTTTATATTTGAAATTTGTGAAGTCAAATTGCTAGAAGACAATTTGTTTGCAATAAAAAGTGACTAACAAATTTATGAAAGTTTACAAAAACGAGACGTAAAATCAAAGCGAAAAAATAATTATAGTTATTTCAGCGTTAGGTAATTAATAATTAATAATCTCATACTTCTAAAGTACTTTTTTTGCACTTACATCCTTGAAAAATATTGACTAATTCTGTAAAACCAAAATGCTCCATCGTATTTTTACCACTATTTTTTGGATAGTACGGTCTCAGTTGTTGACGTTTCAGAAAATAGACTAAATTAACTTTTTAACGTCCTTTTCTCAACTTTCTCAAATAACTTTTATCATATAATAACATTTGGTGCATCAACTGTTTAAAATATTTTTACGTTATTTTACGTAAATATGTTTATTAAATTTTACTAATTGTAAGCTTTACGATATATCAGAAACTCTTCCAATTATCATAAATAAATATTTAGCTTCATCGAATCATAATTTAAACTTTTACAGTTTATGTTTAAAGTTGCTACTTTTAGTGAATTCAACTAAAAAAATAGTTTTTTGAAGAATGTTATCAAATAATCATTCAACTAAGCGCGGTGAATGAATGAATTTAATATAACTTATTGCAATAACATGCAATCGCAAAAACAATCCGTTAAAATTTCTTACCTCATGGACAACTTCAGAATTCACTAAGCGGTTAAAGACTGTATTCCACTATAAAAGAAAAGATCTACGGTCTATCTTGAAGATTCTCTAATTAATCTATTTAGGAATTAAGCTTTGTTGTTGGTCTTCTATTTAAATTTATATGACTATATATATATAAGCAAAGATAATTATTTAAAAAAAATTATAGATTATAGATATTCTCCACAAGGAATTTAATTTTTTAAATTTTTCCCATAACCTGTTTCGGTTACAATTCGGCATCCTAAAATTCCGCTCATGTACACATGTACACTTGCCAATATTGATTATATTATTATTCATTTCAGAGATCGATGCCTAATGGAAGATATTTTTATTTCATCCATTTTAATTTTTAAATTAAACTTTTCATTTCTTTTCATCAAATAATAAAAAATAACAAAAATTGATGAGAAACAAAAGAGGAAGAGATTCGATGGCCTTAGTGGCCGTGTGGCTGTCTAAACAAGACCTTTTCTCCGCCCCTATTTTTTTACTCTTCCATTAGGCATCGATCTCTGAAAAGGACAATACTTATCTTAAAAATTTAGTTTACGTCATACTGCTGTGGATTTCATATATTTTAGGATTTCAGGTTTTATTATATAATTTTATTTTTATTTATAAAAAAGTATTTGATCGCGTGCCTCTTTTACTTCTCAAGCTATCTTTTTTTGTTTTTAATGAAAACCTATTCAAATAGTTCTCGTTCATTTCTATACGGTCTGTTCTCCAACGGGAAAGTTTCTAATCATATATCTTTCAACAATTTCATCAGGGGGAATTCCGGAAAACATATTCCATATTCGTTCAACCGTATTTTATTTTTGATTCCGAGGCTGTATGCAAGAAATTATTTATCCGTTAAAAGGTAATGGAAAAACATTTATAAACTACGTTTCGATAAAAATGTTTAAAAAGTGTATATAGGATATAGTATTGAAATTTTCATTCGATCTTAAAATTTCTTGGAAGTTATCTATTATTCTGTCTGGTATTTTTTCCTGCTACTTCCAATCGATTGAATCAGCACGTTCCTAGTGTCACGGGGACAAACTAAGGTTTTTACTAAACCATCATATTGTGGCTCCTCAGAAGGTGTTTTTTTTTTAATTTTATTCTGCAGTTCTGGTTGCATTAAGAAACATGGTCATGGAGAACGAGAAAGAGGATGTTATCAACACTTCGACATGCTCCCCACCTGCCAAGAGGAGCCGACTAAGCGCAGAGCTGCTGACGTCGCACAAAGAAGAAATCACAAAATTAATGCAACATTTATTTAATTTACTGGAAAATTTAGATAATTTATCAATGATTTTCCATCACCCTATTACGGATAAAAACGTTTTTGCATACGGCCTCAGGTTTCCGAATATCAACAACTGCCATTTCGCCCATCTCTTGTGGCTATAAACTCTTCGAGATAATTTATTTCTAATTGTTCTATTCCATGAGTTTTAGATATATACCGTAGGTACCATAGTAAAAACTAATTCGACTTGTTTAATGCCAAATTACTTTAAATTACTTTCTCCAGTCCTTAAAAAAGTATACCTAAAACGCTTTTAATGGAACCATAAAGCGCAGCTTTTCATAAATATAGTGTTGCTATGTTTTAATTTCAATAGAAGTACCTACTCATTTTGCCAAAACATTGTTCATTGACGTACCTTGTTGCTTTAATATTTAGTTGGTTACATTGTACATAACCATTCAATTCTCTTTTCGTTCTTTTGAATTACAATGGAAATAAAAAAAAATATATATATATAATTCCATCTTCCGTCTTCCGTTTCCGTTTTCCGTTTGAAGAAAATCGATGTTCTTGCAACTCTGATATATATCATTTTTATTATTTTAATTACAGATGAAAACCACAAGCAAAAAACCACCACGAAGACCAGCGTCCAGATTATGTTCTTCAAAAAGTATTCTTTTATTTACTAGTTTAATTTCTGATAAGTTCAAATATTTTGATCTAGATTAGCGACATTTCATTTGAATGGAAAATTTAAGAGAATCTTTAACTCCATGGAGAATTAATCCCGAATAATAAGGAAATTTAATTACATATTTTTTATAAAAAAGAAGAAACAGATGTAGCTGATATTTAGTTAACTAAGATTTGTCGATTTGTACACACCAAATTGCAGTTGTTTTTGCCGTCGTGGTGTTAGTACATAAATTTAGGTCCACGTGTTTATTTACAGCTGATTCTAATATATTTTTGCTAGATAAATAGTGGCTAGTATTTTGATGTTAAATTATGAGCGAATCAATATCATTAACTCAACAAAAATAACATTATCACGCTGTAAATTCGAAAAAAACGTGGTCTGAAATTTAGATCACGGCAAAATTCAGAATAATTGGGTTTTCAGACGTGAGTAGCATTGTTATATATATATATATATAAATTATGTAAAACGGAAAATTAATTCAATTTAGAATCAAAATGTGGAAACGAAGACGACGAGGAAGAAGCTCCACCAGATCCTCGATCAAGATCAACCATAGAAATGTTTAAAACACATAAAGTTCCTCATTATTGAATTAAATATTTAGAAGTGTGCAATGTCTTCTACGTGAAATCGACGATAGAAAACTAATTCTTCTAATAAGCGGACATCCATCCTCCCGGTCATCTGCTCTTCTAATCCAAGCTCTCCGTCAAGTACAATCCACAAACAATAACCCACATCGATGTTTTTCAGCAAATGTCCGTCGCAGCCCTCGACGAATACGTCGCTGATGCCTTGGATTGGATTATATCCAATGATGTCTTAATGCTGAAGATGAAGAAAAATGTATAACATATTTTTAAGCCGTATAAGAAAAACAATTTCTAGAGCTTGTTCTCGCGAGTGATTCAAGCTGACGGGGTAGACTCTCGAGAACAAATGGCGCGGCTTGTCAATACGATGGCCAGTTACCCAGCCGGTCGTCAGTATTTTACTAATCATCAGAAAATATTTTTGCCATGTTTGGTGGCAATCTTGAGAGGAAAACGATTGCCTTCAACAACACATGATCAGATGATTGCATGTATTCAGAAAATGAGTGTTAGGTAGGTTGTGACATAATTTTAATGAATCTTTTAAAATAATATCAATTTTATTTAAAATTCTTAGTAATTTTGGGTAAATATTTTAATTCCTCAATTGCCGTTAAGCTATATTTAAGCAATGACATCTGGCATTTCCAAGCGTCACAGTATTAGTCCAGATTAGAATAGAATATAATATAAAATACCACGCCTGTTACAGTATTTACAAAATTTTACAGACCATCAGCTCAAAAAGACATGATACAGAACGGCGTACTTGAATGGGCTTTCAGCCGTTTTGATCAGAAGCTTAATAACTACGCTTTTGAATATCTCGCCGCAATGATAATCAACTTGACAACCAATGTACGTTTACAACATAAAACCTTGCTCCCTAAATCTGTTTTTGTGCAGTCCCTTAGCCAACAATTACTTGTACGATTAGCAGACTCAATAGCAAATTCTGTTGCAAGTTTATTAGCTAAAATTACTCATGGGGTAATACTTATATGATTTTTATGCTGATATTTTTACATTCAGCCTTATTGCTCGTTATATAACTCAATGGTACTTTCGATACTGTCATGTAATCGAATTCGATTAAGATCAAAGGAAACAAGACTATTAGAATCAATTCGAACACGATTGGATACACGCCCTAATTGCTCTTTGTGTAATTTGCATATTCCGTTTTTAAGAGCCATCATTAATCAAGGTTAGTTAGAGTTTCAATTGCTTTTTCCCGGAGGATAGAAGACGACGCTTATTGAAATTAGTTGGATGTTATGGAAAATGTTATATGTATTTGGCTAAAATACGTCATTACAACTCTGAAATCTTTTGTTAAAAATACAATTATTATGCAACACAAGATTTCTGCCTCAAATTATTATTTATTATTTTTACGCAGAGGTGGAAACGTTCGTTCTATACAATTAGTAATATGAAGACAATCTAAATGCAAAGCGCTGGTAAATCATAAATACTGTCTTTTTACCTCTTAATGCGACCTTTTGTGTGAGAGCTTCTGTTGAGCTTTTTTGAGTTCCATCATTTCTGCAGGACTCCAACTTACACGGTAATAAAGTGAGCTCAAATCTAACTTTTTGGGAAGATATTAATATTTTTAAATAGATTTAGAAAAGCTTGACTAGGTTGTCGTTAAAATTGTTTTGTTGAAGAGAAAGAAAATTTTTCGGAGCCGCTTAAAATTCGGGGCGGCCGTTTCTTAGAGTGATTCATTGCGCAACCAAACTATTAGGATTCTTTAACCTATTTTGGTTCCATGTCACTTCATATTTATTTTCTTTTGGGAGCTCTATCTGAGTTCCTTAATTCGCCCAATGACTGATTTTCCATGAAAATTTATGTTGTGGATCGCCGTATACTTGAATAGAGATGTTCTGAAACTGATTTCTTTAGTCTTTATGTAAAAAAATTACTAAAAAACTTTTTATGTTACAAGAAAAGTGTCGCAAAAAGTTATTCAAATCGGAAAACCAACTGGAAACAATCTATCTGCTTGTTTTAAAATGTTTACGTGTTATTTACTCAAATATTTTTTCAATTTGTCACCCATTCCATAAGCTCTGTAAAAATATTAGAATCTTTACAAAATATTGGAATTTAGCACGCTTTCTGAACTCGATTTGTTAGCCTTCTAGCCGGCGTGACAATACGATACGAAAAAATACACAAACACCAATATCCGCATATTTACGTCATGGTATCGGTTTACGACTCATTTTTGCTGTCACTGATATCCTTTTAGTTAAATTTCATGAAAGTTACCTATATGATAAGTTTGAATATACGAAAATAACCATCTACCAAAAATAGAAAACAAAACTTATTTCCAATTTCACTTTTGTTTGCATTTATTTTGCCGACCGTTTAATTTCGCTTCCAATTAATCATGATTTATTCGAATCCGCTCATATCTCTTAACGTTTTTTTGTAGAAGCCGATTTGTTGCGACAATCGTCGACACACTGACCTTAATATTTATTTGCAAAATGTCTAATCGTTTTGGAAATTTTTTTTTGGAAGAATGAATGACCGACATGTTCTAATTTCTTACAATGACTAAGCACTCGTTAATCATTTCGAATGTTATAGTAATTTATTGGGTAATTGTTAACGGTTGATTTGTTAAAACGTTTTTAATGGTACATCGTTCCTTATTTTGAAACTTATGTTAATATCACAAAGTATGTGCAATTTATGGAATAAATGTATAACTCATAATTAAATAATAATTTTTAGTTTAAGGCAGATCTCATATTCAAGAATGCATTTAACTGTTAAATGGTGATGGAAAATTATTGTTAAACTAATTTTATAAGTAAATATAAGTAGGTAGATATAACAAATAATGTTTTAATACAAAACAAATTGTAAAATATTTGAAATTTATTGTAAAGCGCAATTAATCAATGATTTTCCATCACCATTTAACGGATAAATACGTTCTCGCATACCTCCTCTGATTTTATAAACATAAGCCAATTTACATGTTACTACATAGAAATTGTAGAAATTATAGCTCAAATTTATAATTACATAAAACTTTGTTTAAAAAATAGGTAATTTCGAGATATTCAATTTAAATGGAAGAAAGAGGCATTCCGAACCTTTCAACAGGAATATTGTACCATACGTTTGACAAAATAGACACAGAAATTTTTAAAAATTAAAGACGATCTTATGGTATCTTTCCAATTTTCGACAGTATTATTCTTTCGATTTTCTTCAAATTTTACCACGCTTTTCTATTAAATTTTTAGATAAAATTGTAACCTTAATACCACACACGACGGAAAGACAAATAAAAGTAAAATATTATATTGCATTTTTATAAACTAATTGTTTTGATTTATAATTTTTATATTATTGATAGGAGGTTTCGAATTTCAATTAGAGAAATCGTAATGAACTACTATCCTTGTGATGAAAGAAAATTAAAAAATATGATATAGCATCTGAATAATCAACCCGCTTAATTATAATTTACTTGCCAACCAACTGTTAAAATCTCAAAAAAAACGTTTTGAAATGTAGATTCACACCAAATCGAATTCTCGAACAGTGAGTTCAGAAAATATACTTACATCTCACCGTAATTATAACTCCTTCCGTTTTTTATGACAAATTTGAGCAGCTTACAGGACAACACGGTGTCACAAAATTTAAAAAATGTGCTAAAAAAGAATAAAAAAGATCAAAAAGTTGAACAAAACAAAGAAAAACAAATGATCTGTTTTCGAGTCAAAGTGCATGGTGCGGATTGATCTTGTTATTTTTTTCACATCGTGGACAACTAGCATCTGATTTTCTCGTAGAGTTTAGTAGATTTGTTATATAGTTGAGAAATGTTAACTTTCGTGGCAGGTATCATGATTCTAACCTCCTCGCGGTGAATAAGGGTAACTGTTCTTCGACAAATCGAATGGAGTTTGCCACCATTCGTAACAGGCTAATAGAATCGTCCCCCATCCTTGTACAGTAGCGGCAAATACTTGCACAAGGCGTGGTCCTGGAAGGCCTGGTAAGCCACCTCCAAGGAATCCCAGGGAAAACTACTAAAACCCTCAAAAATAAAAAAAGATAAAAAACCGATGGATTCAGCTCGGGTAGCAACCACATCTTCGCCACGATCCCCACGAAGATGGAGGCCTGGGTTTAGTTATGAGAGTATCATAGGACCGGATGACAAGATCCACCAGAAGACGGATAGGAATCCTGGAGAGGAGAGCTGCACGGCCAACAGTGGCACGGCGCAGCCGCTCAAATTGGAGAGAGATAGTCCGCTTCTCACTGCGAGATTGATTCGGACTCCAAAGTAACCAAAGTAAGTAATGTTAACTTTCATGCTGGCTTTGTTACTTTAGTAAGGGAAATATATATTATCCAAATCCCATTCCAGACAAAGATTGGATGTATGCGCGATTATACGTCAAATGTTTTCATTCCATAAACGATGCTCTATTGCATTCCTCGCAGTCTTCTTAATATTTGTCGTTAAAGCTTAAAGAAAACACACAAAATGAAAAGCCACAAACATAAAAAATAATTATGCATATAGTACGCCAAATGAAAGCTATCATTATACAATTCCTAAAAGTTTACCTTTGTTAATTCTAGAATTATTTACACGAAGCACCCACCAAAGGAAAATGAGTATTTTTCCATTATTAAGAGTATGATTATAAGTTTATCCAATATTTTTCACGTAATTGTGACACTTATGTCTTAAATTATAGGGGAAACCGATTATCTTATCGAATAAAACTATTCGAGAAGTTTTTTGAGCTCCATCTTTAAACGATTCGCACATAGAGTTTGTATCGTTTTTTTCTGATAACTTCTTCAGCTTTTTTTCTGAAAATATTGATTATTTTAAATTTAATCATGTTTTATTAGTAGTTATTTCAACCCTTTTCTACCGTATTTGTCCCATACATCCCAATTTGTGTTCGCACTTATTGCGTTCACTCGGAAGAGGCCAGGGCGTCCATAAAAAGTCATAAATATTTAATTTTTTTGCTTTCTTTATGCACAACAACTAACATCTTAAAGTTGTGTTCTTCGCTATAATTAAAAGATTTGTAATGATTTTAATGTGATACTTTAAGGTAAAACTGCTTAAGTTTCGAGAATTGTAATTATTGCAATTTACACGTAGAAATATATAACATAAGATACATTAAATATTTTATTAAAAGTTAAACGAACCAAAAGGAAATAAAGTTTACCGCGGAATTTCAATTTAGATACCGGATTCCAAAAATGAAAAACTCCCATTCGGTCCATTTCTAGTTACTGTGTCCTGATGATTCTTTCAAGCACGGCAATCGTAAAAGATGGCTGTACTTTTATACAGGCTCACCATTAAACGAATAACGAAAATCATGGAATTATTATAATATTTGCTATTGCTAGTGACAATCGGTTTTATATCAATTTTTAATCCGAGACTTGGTTTTTTCAAGGGAAATGTTTTCACTCAAACTCTCACAGTTTTTTAAACTTTTCAGGTAGATTCCTTTTGCCGAAAATAGTATTCACACAAATCTTGGTTATTGGAAATGGTTAGGGTTATCGGATAAATATCTGCAGATTCTAAAATAGTCTAAAAAAAACATTTTTTTTCGTTAAAATTTTTTAACAAATTTTTTCGTTAAAAAATTCCCAAATTCCGTTAGTTTGACGACAAGTTATTTATGTTTCTTTGCGTTCTTTTTTAGTTGGGTTGTAGGATTAGGCGATTTAATATTTCGTGATTTATTGTGAAAAAATATTATTCAAGAATCTCTTCATGCCAAATGAAAATGATGATTTTTAAAAATTTTTTACCGTATTTTATTCATTTCCACGTGCAAGTTAAAAACAAATTTTAACGTAAATTTTAGAGGCACCCCTTTATATAACTTTACCGCTATAAGTTTATACGATATTTTGGATTTTTTCTGATTATTTTTTTTTGAAAATTCATTTGGCGTGCTTTAATAATCATTTAACGTTTTCCTTGTTAGAACTAAACTTTAAAATATGTTTTAGAATTGTCTTACTATGAAAATTATCCTTTCCCATTATTCTATTATGATGATTTAGTTTTTTCACCGAACAGATTTCCCTTTCCATCCCTTTTTTATATTACGAATTTCTTCATTCATATTATCCTTTCGATTAAAAATTCAAACTGCACCCTTTTTTCCATGAAAATATTTAGGAAAGCAAGTTCTCGCCATTAATTCGAAGCTTTTTCAAAAGTGCCCTTCTCTTTTGAACCGGGTCATTCGGTCATTTTTTTTTAAATAGCGTATTTGCTTTCGTACACGATGCAACACGATTCGCGAAGAGACTCAGGGAATTGTGAGTATCTAAATGTGTCGGTGTGTCCGTCGCTGGTGACGCGTGGAGACCGACGCAGCGGTGGGTGTCTGTGCGTGTGGCGCCATAGTGCCTGGCCGCGGCGGCCCGACGCGCCTCGAAACGCTTCGATAATAGGCACAAGAGATGTGCGAAAGAAGCACAGAGTACCAGCTAGTGAACTCGTCCGGCTTTCACTTGCAACGTAACCCATAGTTGGCGGCGTGTCTGCGAGTCATTGTCTCATTGTGTTCTTCCGCCACTAGACACATGTGCTCGAGAAACATCAGCAACAATAAACAACAACAACAACAACAAATTGCAGTCGGACTGATTAAAGTGTCATCGTGTAGTGATACAAGCAGGCACAATGTTGATGCTCTTTTCAGATGGATTGATTCAATCAATGAAGCAATTGTTCCAAAATTATTTTCAAGGACGTTGATGAATTGTTGTAGAAAATTGGTTATTTCTTGGGAAAACTCTTCATAGTTGGCTGAAGACCGCGGGAGCATATTCCTAAATGAAGTAGAATTAAATCACAAAAAATAATTTTTTTTTCTAAATTATAGTAGTTTTATAAAAACATTCGTATGAAACTATGGCGGATTAACCTTATTTTACTAATCAAGTTCTCAGAAAAGTGAACGTGGAAACTTACAAGACACGTTTAAATATGGGAAAATCTACATTTGACAGCATACTCGTCTTTTTTCATGTTTTGCAATTCTTAAAAGTATTCGACAGCACTCAGCATGAATATAGATGTTTTTTCCAGCTTAAGGGCATATTGCACAATTTGGATAATCTCCAATGGAAAAATGAAAACATTACAGTTTCCTCAAAAATACCAATCGTAGAAAAAAAATTTGTAAAATGTGATAGAATCAATTAACAGCGCGGAAAATATTTTCTTATCCTATATTTAGTTAATATTTTATATTATCAAAATCTAAGAATATGAAAGGTTTGATTTGATCATTTTTGAATTATTTTCAATGGTCTCATAGATAACATGAAACATATATTCAATTTACGTGAATAATTTCTCTGTTTTTCATTATATTTCTTCAAAATTTCTAGATCACGTCAGATTTATTACTTTTATTTTTTATAAAAATAAAATTGGAATTGTCAATTTCTCAGATTTTGATAATAGTTTGAGCAAGTTCGCTTATTTATAACTTTTACGTATAAATTTGCAAGAAACATTTAAGCCGGACCTTTTTGAGAAGAACTGTCGCTAATATTATAACTGAAAAATATTCAATTTTTAAAATGTTTCCTCACCTAGGGAGCCTAGAAAAAAGTGGTAATTATTAGAGAGTGCATATTTCCATCCGTGGTTCCAATATACAACCTTGGTGAACACCACTTCTCGGTTAAACGGTCGACAACTAATATATTTAAATAATAAACTAAAACTATTTAGTTAATAACTGTATTGCTTAAAAGTTAATCCTTCGTAAAACCCACTATTTCGTTTTATTTTTTCAAAGTACCCTTAATTAGTATCATTCTACAATTCTTGTTTAATACATAAAGGTTATTAACTTATCTAAACGATAAAAAATAGATAGACGTTACGAAATGGTTCCCCATTAAAATAAATATTTTATAAAGTTAATGAATTTTATACAAAACTAGTTAGTCTCATAAATAATTGAATAACCTATCTGCAAACTTTTATCAAAATCTGAGTTGGCTACATAAAACATTTCCCGTGCAAGAATATTTAGGTAGAATTGAACCAATACGTTTTTATTTTAATATTGATAAGAAACTGTTTTTATTCTGAACTTTTACCTATTTTAAAATACATTTTATTTGATAACAAAGTGCTCAAATTTTTCTAAATTAAAGCAAATTTAATAAATTTTGTATTGATGTGTAACTTGCTTTCATTTCAATAAAATTGTAAATATGTTCTGCAATTTCTGAAAATATTATATTATTTAGTTTAATATAGAAATTATTTTGTATTATTTTTACAAATTATAAAAAGGATTATAGAATTTTCATTAGATTCGAAAGGTATTTAAATTAGATTTCAAAAAATCAACAGAGAGCAACAACTTGATGTCTTAAAAAACTCGAAAAACTAATAAAATTTAAATTTTTTCGATTTGTTTATTATTTTGCTATCAAAAAAATTAATACAAAATGAGGTTCTCGTTTGGACAGCCATCTTCTCATTTCTCATCAATGTGTGTTATCTCTAAAAATGGGCAGCCCGCATTGAAGAGGAAGAGACGAAAAAGTCGTTTGTGGCCGTGTGACCGTCCATCCGAGACTATCTTTTTTTTTGTTCTTCCATTAAGCACCAATATTTGAAAAGGACAAAATATTAAACTGATAAAATGAAAATAATTTTACTTATTCAAATATTAAAAAATTTAGTTAATTGTAAAAATTATATTAAAACAGATAGATTTATCGTACTTATTAGATTGTTCGGAGAAATAACTATTTTTGGAATTAAAGACAAAGACTACACAAAATTGTAGAAGATTGTAATGTAGGTACTAAAGCTGTTCAACTTTTCAAACGTACGATTTTCCAATTTTTCCGACGTGTCCATAAAATAGCTAAAAGTTTAATAATCTTGTACTCGTAAACCTTACCTATAGAAGAAAAGAAAACTATGAAGAAAGCTATGAATCAATTTCGAAAATAATTGTTTTCATAAATGTTTCAATGCGATGCTAGAAGCTCTTAATTTTATGTATTGTCCTTTTCAGAGATCCGTGCCTAATGGAAGAGAAATAAAAGAAGAGAAAATGATGGGCGGACACACGGCAACAAACAAAATTTAAGAGAGGCCGTCCAAACGAGAACCTCTTTAAATCCTAATTTTTTTCCTCTTCAATTAGGCACCGATCTCTGAAAAGGACAATATCTTTTTGTAAATATTATACAAATTTAGTATTTTTGAACCAATCGAAGCCAGAAATGTTCCAATTTATTAAAATATGTACATTTTAATATTCCAAAAGAATCGTTTTCATTTGACTGCAATAGCAAAAACCTTAAGTAAAAATTAAACCTAAAATTGTAAGAAAATAGTTGACAACTATTCCATAGAGAAAGCACAGAGGCATTCTTACTTATTTTAAAGAATAACCTCTGCACTACAATTAGAATTATAATATAATAAATTATTCGCTATTAAAAACTGCAAAAATTAAAATTTTGAGGCTGTATGCATTCGGTATATTTACCTGCTGCACGCCACCCGGTATAGTAAAATGGGGATTTAATTAAAATAGGTATATCCCTATTTATCGATATAATTTATGGCCAATTGGTTTGTTTGATTTAAAATAAATAATATCTAATTAAAAAAGTACTTCGAAAATTCCACGAAGAGCTTAGAAAGTTGTGGTTTTAAGCAAGCTTTAGTACTTTCATATTATTTAAAAGATTGAAAAATCGAATATTGAAAAGGAGATTCTTAAATTATACCGATTGCAAATACTTTTAACATTATAATTAAATGAATGATTAAATATTGTTTCTTTCAATGTGGTTGAGAAAACATTCTGGTATAATATTCAAGCCATCATCTTTCCATTCTAAAATTCGATTCCTCATTTAATAGGCAAAAGCTTTTGCAAAAGCGGTAGACGTAGACAAAAGCCAAACCTTGTATCCATTCCATTACCTGTTGCAATTATCCAGTACAGACGTTCACTAACCAAAGCACAAAGAAACAAGAAGCGTTCAACTAAATCTTGAAGAGAGCTTAGACCACATACTATTATTATATGTCGGTATTGCGTTTGTTGTTGTTTTTCTTTCTAATTGATTTCATCTTGCTGAAAATAGAGAACACCACAAAAAAAACGACTCAATGTGTGTGAGAACAAGTGTTCAACAGCGAAAACGAACACGTCTAGAGGCATCGGCCGTATCTCTGCCCCGAATCGCCGGCAGCTGCATGCTATTTTGTCCGAAGAAGAGCGCTGTTGTCTCGGGTTGGCGCCGCGTCCACTCGATCAGCAATCGATATGAACGCGCGGGTTTGCGGTGCCAGGCGCGTTTCCGCGGCGCCTCCTCCGCCCACCAAATGCTCACACCAGGCACCTACCAGTGCATTCGTGTCTCCACCTACTGCAGTCGCCACCATTAAACAACAAGCTCATAGGCCACTCATTTCATTCCACGGCGACAGCGACGAACAGCCACCATCCACTAAACCGATGACTCCACCCCACTCGCCGTACATAGAGCGCGGTTTCGATTGTCTTTTTTTGCGGTCGGTGCCTTGGACGCCCGAGGCACGAACGACTATCGACGAACAACTCATTCAGTTAGTCAGTCAGTCAGGCAATGTGTTTTTGTCGAAAGCGGTCGTCTTCTATTCTTGCTGGCTAATATTATTATTATTATTATGAAAGATAGTTGGCCTGGTCCCTGAGACCTCAAGTGTGATTCGCCAGTTGTGATATCACGCGTGGGCTCTCTGGGTCCCAGGCTAACGGGTCGCAATGATTTCGAAATTGAAATAAATTCATTTATGATTGCAGAAGTGGACTATTGTCGGCCACCATCGTCGCCAAATGACACTGATGGGATTGATAAGGTTGGTTTAGTTTTTTTTGTGAATGTGCAAGATTCCCTTATTTTATATTTTTCAAATTGTATGTTGTTTTGATATTTTGGAAAATCGATTGACGAAATTTTCTTAAAATGCGGATTTTAAATTTGTTTAAATGCAATTTAAAACATTACATTTTACATTATTAGTTATTTCATAATTGATAATCGGTCAATTCAATAACCATATGTAACCAATTGGAATATTGGTATAATTGTGAATGTTACAAATAATTATAAAAATCAATATCACCCCTTGTAGCCATCGATATTTGTTTGATTCAATTGTTTTGTCTCGTTGATTTAAATTTTTGCATTTTCTCGGCTCCAAATTTACGCAGTTCAACGATCTTACATGCCTTATTAACTTGTACGTGTAAATTATAAAATAATTCCCTCCTCATTTCAAAAGGTTGCCCGAAACTCTCCGGGAGAGTAAGAAACTTTCAAACATGTTCGATTACCGAGCATTTATGTGCCTCTGTTTCCATGTAAGTTTCGCCAGATGACAAACACGACAATTGAAAAGTATGATTTTTTAATATTTAACCACGCCACCCGCAATTATTTTTATGAAGTTTAATCACATATTACTACTTCCCACGTGGACTTTTCTGTTTCTTTTTGGGATATTATAGCCATTTAAATTCAGTCAGTCCATCTATCATCAAGTTTTATACCTTAATGATCATTCTTTCTCTATAAATTATAAAAAGATTCTGAAATTTAAGAGCTCCTACCACGTCATACTCACGCCATATTAAAATAAATATTTATCTATATTAAAATGCACATTACAAGTTTATACTTATTAATTACAGAATAACTCCAATGTAATCTTAAAACCCCGATTTTAATGTATTTAGAAAACTTCTTTACTTACAACCTACATATTATTTGAGTGGATTTTCTGAGCACACCTTAAACGGTAAACTTGGCGTGCCATTTGACTGAGCATACATTTTTATCATTTCAATTGACGTGTAATATTAAAAAAAAATTTTCGAATAGGTTTTGTAATTTTCTGGTGAAGTAAAGTATAGTAAAGTAAGGTTTCTGATTACAAAATTCAACATTTAAAGCCAAAAAACACGTGGGAAAAATTGTTTCATTCAATTCGCGTGCGCCGGTTTTCTAGATTTTCAAATATTCCAAACTTTCGGAAATTTTGTTGTTAGAAAATCTGGAAATCCAACATAATTTAGACGAGCGTAACTGTTTCTAGAGAGAGAGGCTAGAGATTATTTTCTATATCATACCACGTCAAATAAACTTATTATTAATTGTGTGGCGTGCCAAACTATTTGGTGATATTTTAAGCATTTCCTTTAAGAGCTTAATTTTTTCTAAATTAAAAAAAACACACATTTTGTAAACTTCTTTCCAGAAAAATACAGTCACACGCCGAAGGCAGCCAATAGAAAAATCGGTTTATATACTATTTTAAGAGAACTACTAATTTTTATGAAACGTGAGTTATATCATTTTGTTGCTCGTAAAATTCTAAATTTTTTGAAATTCATCATGGTTACGGTAATATACGTGTATTTTATAGTTTATTGAAAGTTTAAAATTTTAAAAAATCGTTACTTTGCTTAGAAGTCGAATTTTAGAGGAAAACATATTATTGCTCACCGTTATGTAAGCAGACTAACTCTCCAATTTAGTCCGCTTCTCTTTTAGTTCGCTTCTCTCCAATTCGAGCGACTGCGCCGTGCCACTGTCGACCGTGCAGCTCTCGTCTCCAGGATTCCTATCCGTCTTCTGGTGGATCTTGTCGTGGACCGTTTGTGGGTGCAATTAGAGATCCAGAGTTTGCAAATGGTGACGATTGTTCTTTGCAGACGCGTGATGTGCTCAGAAAATCTATTTCAGTTTGTCCATTTGAACAATACAGTTTACTATACATTAGCATTGCCATAAAATCATATCGGTTCATTCTCATAATGTACTTCAATGTAATCAAAAACTTTACATTTCAGTTGACGTGCTTTTCCTGCAGTTTCAAGCGAATATTTCTTCCTCTCATTATGTCATTTTGAGAACTGTGTAGCTCCACAAATTAGCAACTGAAAAATTAGCAAGCCACGTGGAAATTATGATTGTCTTCTATCTATTTGCTCGCGCTCGCGTCATACAGTTTTTACGTGTACTTTACAAGTGCCCTGTTAAAACCATTTTCTCATTCTTTTCTTAAACTAACGAAACTATAAATATTCCCCCATAAATATTAGATTAGAGGCGTGAAACTTAAGAGTCAATTACAATTAATTGGATCCAGTATGATCCCTCTTAATTCATCGAGCCTGTTTTATCTGGATCATCTTAAAGCAATGTCGATAATTCACTGTTATTTTCTTAGAAACATTCACGCGTATATTTGTTTCTTCCGAACTGTATTATCGATGAATTTCCGCTGCAGCTGTATTTCAACTCGACAAATTTGCCTAGAAATTGAAACGGATCTCTTCTATTCTTATTTATAAATTACAAAAAACAACAACAATTTTGCTATATATCATAACCAATTTTCTTTGATGCTTATTATGTTTAATTATTTTTATCATAACAATTGATTAGAAATAAACTGTCAGTGTAAACAGTAAATCATGGGATTTATTGTTTTTTAACACTCTTAAAAACAAATTTTCTAAGATGTTTACTTTCCGTGTATCAATAAAATAAGCAATATTTTTAGTTATTTTAAGCCGATCGGAAAAAATGTCTTTAACAGGTTTAACACGAAGGGATTGTTCGTTGTCAACATACAAAACTTCACGTAAAACTAATGAAATTACTACATGTTAAAACCTGTGCACCCCAACTGGTATGGTAATAAAATGAGCTCAGTAAGAATGCTCAAATCTAACTTTTTAGAAAGATATTAACATTTTTAGATATTTTAAGACAAGCTTAATTAAATTACAGTAACAACTTTTTTGTTAAGAAGACGTAAAAATTTCCACATGCGTTTAAAAATCGAAAATCCCTATTTTGGTTTGACGTGCCTGAGTGATGTTTCAGAAATCAAATTGAATTCAGATTTTGCTTAAACTCGTTTCTTTAATTATTATCCGTTTTAACGTTTCCATCTCTGCCTCTTCAATGTGTGTTATCTATTTTTAGATCATATTTTTTAGATGGGCGTCCAAACGAGACCATAATTGTTTTCCTCTTCCATTAGGAACTATTTTAAAAAAATATAATAGTTTATTACGATTCCAATCAATAAGCCAACTCGAGTGTTAATAAAATGAGCCCAGAAAACGCCCTTCAACCTCAAGCTCAGAAAACGTGCACAAATCTAATACTTTGGGGTAATATTTTTCGTTAATTTAGGAAAAGTCTGACCAAATGGATTAAACAAAGTTATTATAAGGTACATATAAAAACTGTATTACGCGAGTAAATAGAAGAAGAAAATCTTTATTTCCATTTGGAGAAAATTATTGTTGAGTGTAAATGAGAAGATTTATTTGAATTTGATTCTACGATAACTTCAGAATTGCAATTATGTAGAGATATTTTAATTATATCGCTACACCGCGTGATCACGGAAATATTTGTACTACTGTAGATCCGATCAAACTTTGAGTGAATTGTTGCCCAAATCAGACCAAGGGTAGCGATGGAGCAATTTGAATAGAAATGTGTAATTATGTACTAGCTATATTATTTTTACCTCATCATTAGTAACCTGTAACAATTCTTAATATTACAAAAGTAAAAAAAAAAATCCATATATTTCGCCAAAAAACCCACTAAGTTGGCAAAACTCCAAATACCGCGTCTGATATCTAAACATGATCCAGATTAAACTCACACGAATGACGAGGATCGAACTGTGGCGTATACGTGACTGTGTTTACGCATTGTCGTAAAATAAAATGCAATCTTATTTTATATTGTTTCGAAGAAGTATTTTTTTCTTATTTTTCTTGATATATTTTTATTTTTAAATAAGATATCTCGTAATATTGATAAAATTAATTTATTTGATGACCAACTGGACAATTAGTCGCTAAAAATTAGAAATAAGAAAAATAGTTCGGAACAATACCAAAAAAGTGATCATTTTATTTTACGACAATACGTAAACACAGTCACTTCTACGCCACAGTTCGATCCTCGTCATTCGTGTGAGTTTAATCTCACTCTATAAATATTTCCATTTTTGTCAAAACACGGCCGATGTTCTTTCATTTCTTCGAATGTACTTTCATTGTGTTCGATTTATTGATTTGGAAATTAGAAAGAAACATAAAACGCTCCAATACCATATGATAAACAATTTTTTTCAAAATTGATCATTGGGAACGGAGTTAAAACGAGAAAAATGTTCCACTTTGACAAATAATCCCTATTGTTTCTATTAATTTTTGATGAGTTTTTAGCGGAGAGAACGCGAAATTTGAACATATAATGAAAAGAATTTTTTCGTTTAAAAAAAATAAAATTAGCATAAATCATAAATCAATCCAATATATTTATTAGCAAATATTAAACGAAAAAATGTTTAAATGAATGGTACATTAAAGGTTTTAACAGCCGAGATACGAGTTAGAGGTTTTGTTTATTCAATTTAATTCCAAATTATACGGCTTGATGACTTCGGAGCACGTTTTTACATATAACTACATTTTTTTTGTGTTTTTGTCTCTACCCTTTATTGCTATCTATTTTAATAATAGTAAGGGTTAGTAGACACAAATATGTGCAAACTCGCTCCGAATTCATCAATTTCTTTCCGCTGGTTACTATTCTTCTTCCAAATGTATGGAGATATAAAATGATTCTTTAAATTCTGTCCTTCATCACATAAACCTGGTTAACCCAGGCCTGGTTTTTATTGTTTTTTGATCAAACAAATATTAGTGAAAAAAAACTACACGAACTTATTCCTCAACCCAATAGTATCTCTTTATTTTATTATACTCGCCAAATGCGATTACCACCGCAAAATGTGGCGCACTTTTTTAAATATTAGTTTTTTATTTAATTTTTAGGATTATTATTATTTTCATATTTATTCTACGATTGAAACAACATCTATAACATATTCTTAAATTTATTTAAGATATAACAGTATATAACGAGCATAAACAAGAATATAATCATAAAAATTAAATTAAAAAATAATATTTAAAAAAGTGCGCCACATTTTGCGGTGGTAATCGCATTTGGCGACGACTATATTTATTTTATATTTCTTACAAGTTTCTAGTCCATGTCCAATTGGTTATTCTTATTTTTATGAAATTAACATTAAAATTATTAATTTCTTTTTTCCATAAACTTTCACCGAAAATTTTACTACTATAATTATTAGCAACCAATTTATTAAGAAAAATTGTTGTGCAATTCAAATAATTTTTTAATAATTATTCACCTAGCTAAGTCGTATGGAGATGATCCAACAATCTAGCACTATATCTCAGTATGAGGAAAACTAGAACTGAATCAATTTACCCAAAAAAATACAATAAAATGTGGAATGTCGAATAATAAGATCATGCTCCACAGAAAAACAGAAGTGACATTTGACGTCTTCGGCTCACGTATTTAAAGAAAAGGGCGAGATAGTAAAAAAGATTGTTAATTTAATAGGGGAGGAGCTAGACCCAAAAATCCTAAATTAATGCGTCTTTAAGAGCACAGGCAAACTGGGGACGGTCCGTTAACCGAACTGGAACCGACCGGTCATCCGATCGGTCAACCGACAGGCAACCGACCAGTTTCAGTACATGGGACCGGTCGGTTTACCGGTCGTTTACCGATTGGTTTCAGTTCGGTTTACCGGTCGGTTCCAGTTCGGTTACATTATATATATATATACCTCTCGAGAGCAAGAATTTTTTAAAAGAAGATTTAATCATTTACAATTTGACAGTAAATTATTTTTAAAATTAAAGTTTGTAAATAAATTAAAAAAAAAAGAATTCAATATCCCATAAACAAGAGAAATATATTCTTAATAAAACAATTTTCAATAGTTATATCTCCCATTTATGATGAAAAAATATTCAAAAATTTAACCAATAAAATTTTCAGGCTGGAGTGTCATGTGAACGCGAAATTGACTCACTCGATCCTCTGCGCCCTTCAACCAACGAGCTTAGTGGGGCTCGTTTGCTTATTCGAAAAGCATACAAGGAGCCCGTTGCTGAATCTCATCTCGTGCCCGGTCAAGTTCCCTATAATAATCCCAACAGTGGTCGCAAATCGAACAGCCGTCGTAGTGAACGCGTCGGAACGGCTACTTCTCAGCACACGTTTGTAATTGAAACGGAAAGGCGTCGTCCAATAGTCGTAAATATTGGATTAACCGATGGAGCTGTGGAATACAGGAAACATGTCGACGAAAAGAACCGAGAAGAAGAAAAACGTCGAAAAAAAGAGGCTGAAACGAAACAAAAAGCGCTTCGAAACATTCAATTGACATCGAGGAAGCCGCCGCCGAGGAAACAGCTTTCGGAGAATGTGGAGGATGGGAAGAAGGTGGTTCGAATGTCGACGGCGCAGAAGAAACCGCAAAGAGCAACGACAGTGGGTTCCAACTCAGCCAACGCCACATCGAAACCGTCCTCTCGTCCGTCAGATCTTGGCGAAAAGCCGATATCGATGTATGAGTACACGCCTGCCGCGGAAAACGCGGACGATTACAATGCAGTGTTTGGGAGTCGGCCGAAAGTTGCGAGAACGCCGGACGCACAGTCAAAATCATTCTTTTAACTATTATTTCTTTTTGCTGGAATGTTATTATATACTTACGCGTAATTGATGATAACTCGATTCAATTGAAGCTTAAACCTCATGCTATCTCTTATTTCCGATTATAGTTGCCATTTTCTATCATTTTGACAGTGTCAAACTTTTATTGCATAATTTTAATGAACATTTAATAATTATTTCGTTATAACTTGTTTTTAATAAATATCGGAAACATGCTAATAACTTGAATTTCACAAACTTCTTTATATATATATATATATACAGTACAAAACAAAGGTATCTGGCGGCAACAGGGCGACGAACCGACTTGATTAAATTAGTGACATACAGGTTAAATGTGCTTTCGTCGCTCAAGGCGTGTTTCGTCCATGTATTCTTTATCCAATTGAGCCTTGGACTAGAGTTTCTTCACAAGAACGTTTTTTCTCTAAACGGCGTCTGATGGTTCTTCTAGGGAGCCTTGGAGCATCCGTATCGGCTTCTTTTCAAAAAATGTGCATATTTTTAGACAAGTTCTGCCGGGCGACTTATTTAAAACACGTGATCATAAATATGACAATGAATCAAGAAAAAAGTGATTCAATTTCTACGAAAGTTTCAGATTTCATGCCAATATAAAACATAACTAGCGAATATATAAAACGTGTACTATCAAGCCTTATAAAACTCATTGTATACTTGTCATTTTTATTTTTTATTTTTTTCGATTTAAATCGAAATTTAGCACAAGATTGGGATTTTATAACCTTATGTATTAGCATGGCTATTGGAAAACGAAATAAAATCAAAAATGTGAGTTCGGTATATTATCGAAATAGCTAAACACGCCACCCGCTCTAGTAAAGAAAAATATGCTTCAAAACAATCTGAAAACCCCACGCAAAACTTAGTAAAAAGGCAATTGACACTGGCCAATGCGAACGCGTCCGCCGTGAACTAATCACACTTCGCTTCGTTCACGAGAGAAATCTTAAAAACATCGATTTTAAGTATTCAGAAGAAGACTAAAAGAGAAGACGTAGGTTTACTGTATACAAAAAATTGAATCATCATCATCGTAAATGCTCAAAATTGGTTTAAAAATCATTTTATTTCAATTTTTATTTATTTTAATGACCTTACAAGAGAACCATGTTTAGGCATCATCTCAGATTTTTTTCTAAATTTGCTCATTTATAGTTTCGAATACTGGCTTTCTCGTGGTGTATTTGGTTTTCTGCACAAATTTCTAGAAGTCGAGAAAATTACTTCTGAAAATATTCTGTTTTTTGGTCTCCACTTTTCCCCCTCTCCCCTATGCATTCTCTACTATGGAAAAGCAAGCAACAGTGGCCGAGTGGATAGTGGGGATGAATAGTCTCTGCACTTTGCACGAAAAGTGCTCCTGTTAGGATGCTCCTGTTAGCTCTAATGAGCTTAAAAAGGTTTCATTTTTATATCAGTAGACTTTAATGCGAGGAACTGCGAAAATTTGAATAATTCTATTAGAATCTTTCTTGTTTGTCGCCAAAGTGCGTTTTGTTCTCAACTGACGCGTTCGGATTCACCAGTGTGAATCTCGTAAAATTTTCGTGACCGGGTGGTAATCACAAATCGTTTAAGATCCGATTTTGCACTTTTTTGATCTCGTTATTGGCGTTGTCTCTGAGAGGCTTTGTTCCTTTGTAAAAAGGTACCACAAGAAGCCAAATGCAGAAAAATTAACTTTTGTTTCAATTTCTTATAGATTTCGTAATAAAATGAATGAAAAAATTTAATGATAATCAGATAATTCATTAAATATTTTCAGGGGTCCAAAGAAAAAGAAGAAATATCATATGAGAGTAAATCAAGGTAATCAATGATAATGCTCGTGTTATTAAATGCTACATTTACATTCCAAATGGATATCTAAATATATATATATATATACATTTTTATAATTAGTTTCTCAATTCTCTCAATTCTTCTTCTAAAAATCTAAAATGAATCAAGACAGTTAAAAATTCAGAAAATGTTTATCTGTGTTTCTGTGTTATCCTGGAGTGTAGAGGTATTCAAAATCGTTTCTTAAATAACCGCCAGATGCAGTGAAAACATTTGGCAATATTATTGACTATCATATTGACTACTATTTACTTGACTCAAATATTTGACGTATTAGATAATCTATACCCTAATTAATCTTTGAAATTTGATGATATAGTTGTCTTTAAATAATCAACGAAAGCTTTAAATTTATTTTAAGCCCACACAGCATTCTATAAAACTTTATATTATTCTTGTAAAATCGACATCTGCAGGCGCTGCTAAAGTATCTAAAATCTTATTAAAAACAAAAATAATCTTTAGAAATTTGCTTATTGTAATCTGAAATTGAGATTAATTTACGGAATAGGATGTAATGACAAAATCGTACAACTAGTAAGATACTCCAATTTTTAAAGAAAACAAATATTATTAAAAAATATTTTACAATGTTAACTCCTTTTTTAGCAGAGACGATCGAGAAACCCTTCCCGTGCTTTCATTAATCTATATTTATATATATATATATAGTTCTACTTCTTTTGACGATGCTTTAAGTTTCTACTAAAGTTTTCAACGACAACGTCAAAAAACCACATGTAAATTATCACTTTTCATTATTTAAACGTGTTTTACTAATATACCCGTATAAATTTCACGCAGATTTACACGTCACTTATTCTAGCTCGCCTTAAACTATCTAAAAACCTGCGCTTCTTATTTAAACATGCAATCTGAGAATATTTTTTGAGCCTCCAACTTAAACATTTCATTTGCTTTACGAGTTTTTTTTACCAAACATTACTAACTCAACTTAAAATTATTACAATTTTAGTATTCTTTTATTGTACTGAAATTCTATAATTATCACCATTACCATAATTTAAATAACAAGAGCAAGAATATAAAGCTTCCATTTTTATTATTGTAACTTTAAGAAATAAATCAAGTGCCGATCGTTCAATTTTAAAACAAATGTGAGTTGTTTATTTTTCTATTGAATTTATATTTCTAAGAACTCTGTTAAAATACATTAAAACTTTCGAACCTTATAGGCCATTCATTTCGACAATTAAATTATATTTTTCAGAAGCAAAGAAAAAACAGTTATACCGGTAAAGGAGAAAACGTTAGTTTTTTTTAAATTTTACATTATAATGTAAGGAAAACTCATTACACACAAACCACGTAATTTTGTTTTCGATTCGGAACTTTGGATATCATATTCCATATTTCGAAAATACACGTTTCATGTAAACATTACCAGAGATGGTCAGAATTCCAAATACCGGGTTCCGTATTCCGAAATTGAAAAACTCTGATACAAAGAAATAGTTCAATCGTTATCTCCATCTTTCTCTGTACCAGTTACACCAAAAAATAATAGATTCATGTGCTATCATAATCATAATAAACAATCAAATAACTTTTCAGAAGCAAGGAAAAAACAGTTCGACTCGAAAAAGAAAAAACGTTTGTGCTTCTTCTTCACGCTGAAAATGCATTAAACAAACAAATTTATTTTGTTCTGCTCAAATTTCAACGATTTTCAGTAAAGTTTAAATTTACCGCCACTGATACAGAGGAAAAAACTATATTAATCTCTGTTCTTCGCGTGTTCAAATATTTTTTAGTTTTTATTTTGTTTAATGCATTATTGACGGATTTGAAAAATATTATATATATTTATATTATTTTCAGAAAATCAGTATATAAGAATGCACCGTAAGTTTAGTTTCTTTTACTAAAAATAGATCCTACACAGGGCCTACATTAGCCATGTTCTCACAATATGAATTAAAGTTTTGTAAGACTCTTGTACGCCAATTGGAAACAATTATATTTTATGATTTTGAGCGTGTTTGTAAATTTTCACGTCTTTTTAACAAAAAATTTTAAACGGCAATTTAACTAGGCTTTTCTTAAACTATTTAAAAATATTAATATATTTTCAAAAAGTTTGATTTGAGTACGTTTAGTGAGCTTATTTTATTACCACATTAGTCGCCGTGCTTTTGAGTCTCTTGAAATATCTTGTAGCAGTGAAGAAATTGATTGTAGTCGATTACTGTCATTTGTCTAGTTATTTCCAAATCCCTGTTATCATTGCGAAACAATTAAAATATTTAATTTTCAGTAGAATCAGTGATTATTTATTAAATTTCAAAGTGTTTAATATTGTTATTTACTCTTATAGTGTCGGCAATGTTTCTAACAGTTTGCCAAAAGATTGAACCATTAAGTATACAACATTTCGTAGCAATTAACAGTTAATTATTTTGTTCTTCTGCTTACTTAAAAGTTTTTTAAAAGATTTATTGTCCTTTTCAGAGATCGGTGCCTAATGGAAGAGGAAAATAGGATGGAATGAGGTTCTCGTTTGGACGGCCATTTTTTTACGAAATTATGGGCAGCACATATTTAAGAGGAATTGACGAAAAAGTTGTTTGTGGCCGTGTGGCCGCCCATCATTTTCTCTTCTTTTATTGCTCTTCCATTAGGCACGGATCTCTGAAAAGGACAATAGCAAATTTAAACTCTTAATTTCTCTAACACACTCACTCATTTATTAAAAATAATAATTTCCATGAGAATGTAAAGTGGAAAAAGACCTCAGTGACCACATAAATGTATTATCCATACTATGGAAATAGCAAAAAGGCTAATTAATAATGTCTGTAAATTAAAGATTCTTTCCTTTCCATATTTATTAGAATTGGAGGTTTTAAAAAATGATGAACGATGAGAACTAAAAATAAAAATGAGAAGAAAATATTAAGTCACAGGACAGATGGCACATGTACGGTCACTGATTTCCCTTAAATAATTGCATCAACAATCATTTTGTATTTCAGAAGTTCAAATAAATCAACTATTAAGCCCCCCGACGAAAAATCGTTAGTTGATGTATTTGTAAATTTAAAATTGTATTATTTTCAGAAAGTCAGTTTATAAATCCACTACGTAAGTTTGATAAAATATCAATTTTTGCGAATGCGCCTATATCGTTTGAAAATACATATATGATTAGGGGCTAATTTGATTACGATAAACATACTTACACTAGCTTTGTCAAGTTTTGTCACAAATGTTTTTTCGGGTTTAACTTTTTTGTGACTTGACCAAATTGGCTGATTTTTTGATATGATAGATTCATTTGGTTGTAGATTATTTTACAAATTCCCGCTTGAGATTACGTTGATCCGTTTTACAGTGACAAGCGTTTATCGTAAAACGCGTAGCGCAAAGATATTACGCACTTTTCTTGCACTGCATTTTTTAATAATTTTTAAAGTTCAATTATATTTTTTCACAATTTATTGAAAATAGCAGTAATTGGCAACGTAAAGAAACTCCAATTTCCACCCGGAAAGCTGTTAAACCCGAATAAACATTTGTGACAAAACTTTTGTCAGCTAGTGTATGTCTATATTCCAATTAAATTCTTAATGGAAATCGGGAAATTGAAATTGAAATATTTAGAAAATGATTACTAAAATTTATATTCGTATTCGAAAAAAATCTTCTTCTTTTTCATCTCACTCAATATAAAATTTTTAGACAAAAGGATAAATCAGTGTTCATTAAATTGGAAAAAGAACCATCGTATGTTTAACTTTAAACATTTTAAAATCATAAATTTTATATTTAAGAAAGTCAAATTTGGCGTAAGTTTAACGGTATAGCTATAAATGAGTGGAATTATAGAAATCAGAAAAATTCACGAAAAAAGGAAAAAGAACAAGAGGAGCAAAGTTGTAATCAAAAAAGGTTTGGTTGGTATTATGTGAAATGTGGGATATAATGTTTAGTAAACATGGAGTATCGGAAAATGGTACGCGAAAGAGTCGAAAGAAAGTTTCGAAGGGATCTGAAAACAATAATGTCAACTCTAGTATTAATTATAGTCATTTTATTTGAAAAAATTCCACAAATATTTAGATTTATTTGCACGAAAAGTGAAACGATTTGTAAGTAAGCCAATATCGGAGGAAAGTGTTTCGAAATTGTATAAGAAAATAATAACAAAATCGAAAAACATGAATAAGGTACAGTAACGCAAAGATTTTTTGCATGAAATACTCGTTACAGAATGCTGTTCGCCTGGGTGAGGATTTATTTCCAAGTTTGTTCAAACCAAACGCCGCGCAGGGCGTCTTCATTATTTCTGACAATGAAGTAACCTGCGAAAATTTGGAAGAAGATCATAATGAACAAGAGCCGTCGCCAGGCTCGTTTATGGGAAATACAATGGAAATGAATCCAATCTCGCGAGGGAAACCGTTTTGGATACGTTGCAAGTTGACAGATAAGGAATTGGTGCGTGTTGCGTTTTTATAGTTACTTTTTCTGGTTTATATTTTTGATTTAAAGAGAAATGTATTTATTATGTTATTGTTCTTTTGGTTCGGCACTTGAACAAATTGAAATAAAGTTAAATTAAATATTTAGGAAGGAGTTGCCCAAGATCGACAAATGAACGCTGATACAATTGTTGCAGTGAGTGATGGCACGTTGAAACTAAAAACAATGCCAACTTTGCCGTAAGTCGTCATTTTCCTATTTAGTACATGAGCAAACAATTTTAATCCTATAGTGTCGCGATTGAGCCATTTGGTGAATTGACGACGCTTCAATCCAGGGATAAATCATTTTTTCATCGCGAGGTTATTTTCGGAAACACTTTAAGATCTATGATCAACTGCACTGATGGTATAATAAAAATATTGTTTTTCACGTGATTGTGATTAATATTCAGGACAAACAATATCAATATTACGAAATGCAACTAAATCTGGTCCAACGGTGAAGATTAAAGAACCAAAAATAGTTTATCTCTATCAAGTTGGTTTTATTTTATTTCTTAAATTAGTCGCCGCGAAAATAAGTAATTGAAATAGTTCTATTTTTGAAGTGTAAATTCATGAGAAAATGACTTAAAGGAGCATGAGCAAGGAAATTTTGTTCTCACTTGGAGGCAAAGATACTGGTGTTGATTTAATTTTCAATTTTCATTCCAACTAATTACTTTTTTTTCTGAATAACTTCGTTGGTAGTTTTAAGTTACTATTACTAGTGATATTCACTGATAATTTTTGTTTTAGGTGCAAGCATAAAGAAAAGGTACAACGAAAAAATTAAAAATAAAATCAGCATCATTGGCCCAAGCGAGACCACAAATATGCTTCTTTAAATATTTTTTTCTCCTTAATTTACACGTTGACTATAACTATACATATAGTTAATTTAAAATAATGTTTAAATATGAGATATTTTAAAAAGGGCGCCCAAGGAGTGAATGGAAAAGATTATTTTCCACATGCAAGTCCTCAATTCCCGTTTTTTCCTTATTCTTCTTTAAGACATTTTCCTCATTAAATTATATCTATTATTATTATTATTATTATTATTATTATTATTATTATTATTATTATTATTATTATTATTATTATTATTATTATTATTATTATTATTATTATTATTATTATTATTATTATTATTATTATTATTATTATTATTATTATTATTATTATTATTACGTCCGCGAATATCAATTTTATAAAATTAAATCATGTGATCCTAAATTTTTCTTGCATTTTAATTTTCTTCAAACTATTTTTAGTCAAAGAATTCATATGCCATTGAAATATATCGTCAAAGAGGGGTTTATATTGTTAAACGATACCTCCATTTTACTACTAATAATAGTAATAATAATAATAATAATAATAATAATAATAATCAAAAATGGCGTTTTAAGTATACAACATATTTCGAAAAGTAATAACGTTTTCCAATGAAATTTCTTTGTATTTGACTTAATAATAATACAACTAATTAATCACCAGGTTTCAAATTTTAATGCCTTATAAAAACATATTTCCAACGTTCAAACAAATTTCAGCGCAAACATTATCGAATAAGAAGAGAGGAGCCGTTTGTGTCTCGTGCGAATGAAAAGATAGAATAATATTTATTAATTGTTATCTGTTTTTGTGTAAATTAATACTAACCTGTTATATATGCAGAACATCTGCAAAAGTTTGTGATGATGAGTTCAACAAATTTCCATGATCACTTTTCTTCAGGAGGATTTAAATTTTCTATCAAAAATCCGGAATTTACCATTTTTACTTTTGCCGATGGTTTTTATATGATAAGGGTTGATATATGAAATTTTAATTAATTTGTTTGCGTTTTTAATTTGATAACAAGTTTTGATATTCTTCTGTGACGACGCAGACAATTTTTAACACTCCCGTTAGAAGCCTAGAACTCATGCAATTCACTAGATTGCAAGTATTTCCAAGTGAAGGTCCAAAAAATTAAGCTAATTTTCTGTGGATCCTTTTTGCGCAATAGTTTTTGTTATGATCACTACTGTTGTTGTGATCTGATGCGCTGTATGGAAATATTAGGAAGATATATACTTTGGAACTTTATTACGAATTCAACAATATATAATAAACAATGGATAAGAGATAATAATAAGATAATTATGAAACACTAGCAACACAAACTATATCAACGGAAATTATATAAATGAGGACATAAAATCTAGGAACAACTATCGAGAGAAAAGCTTAATCACTGGTAAAATAAGGATAAATATTTTAGGACAAAAATAATTAATTACGATATCACTGGTTTGACTGTGCCGCCTCTCAGCACGAGAAACGAGACAACGAGAAAAATTATGTGAGAGTGACCACTCGTGCTTGGATGATTGTTTTGTTGTTTCACATGGTTCGAGACTCGGCTGTGAACGCTTCACTCATCACAGCAGTTTTCGAAATTTTGACACTTCAGACAGAATTGCCAAGATCTCAATTGTCATTCCCATCTCTATTCCTTACCGCGTGCCAAATTAAAATGATGATTTATAACCCGCCTTTTTCCAATGTTTCACGTTAATTTTTTCAGTAGAATATTTACTTGTGTTTTCATTAATACTTCTAAGTTGCAGCTCGTTTTTTTTATTTATTTCAAGAGAAGTTATGAAAAAGCATTCATTTTCCACTTGTGGGTAATAGAGAAGACATAAGCCACGCCCACTTCCAAGCAAACGCGTTATTGGCGCCTCTCCCTTGGTATGGTAATAAATTGAGCTCAGTAAACGGTCTAAAATCTAACTTTTTAGAAAGATATAAATGTTTTTAGATACTTTAAAAAACAATGTTTTATTAAAAAGACGATACAGTTTTTCAGAAAACATCGGAAATTGTAATTCCAGTAGGCGTGCAAAACGTTTATTTTATATCCTCTAGCTGTGATATCCGATTGGAAGTTGTGTTCTAACATTATTCAGGAGAATGGATTTTAATCGTTGCCAACTTTTTTTATAAATATTTTAAAATTATCCTTAAAATTAAAAAAAATTTTCATTTGGAATCCAGAAACTATCTTAAGATTATATTAATAAAAATGGCGATTTTTTACAGAAAGTAAGGTAAAAATTTGTTCAGTTTATTCATAGCTTCATAGCTTTCCCTTTGCGTAAAAAATGAAGCAAAAAATAATGGCTTTTTACCTATCAGTCGATTCATAAAGAATCCAACTGTAAATCTTTAAGCTACAATCTAAATTAACACAAAAACAAATTATTTTATTAAAAATAACAACCATTTATGATATAGAGTTGATTTGCACTTCAATTCACTTTATTGATTTTTCCTTATAATCAATATTCAAGATTTCTTCTTCCCCTGTTTGTCAGCTGATGTTTTCTTGGCAACTGGCAATTTATTTTGAGATGTTTTCTTTGTAAGCTTATCATTAGACAGTTTTGCTTCTAAATTTGGTTTCGATGTAGAAATCTTATTGTCGGAAGCTTTTTTGCGTATTTGTTTATCGTCAGACTTTTTCTTTCCAATCGTAGCTTTGTCTTCTGATTTCTTCTTTCCAATCGTAGCTTTGTCTTCTGATTTCTTCTTTTCAATCGTAGCTTTTTCTTCTAATTTCTTAATTCCAATCGCTACCTTATCCTCCGACTTCTTCTTTCCAATCACAGTTTTGTCTTCTGATTTCTTCTTTCCAATCGTAGCTTTGTCTTCTGATTTCTTCTTTCCAATCGCTACCTTATCCTCCGACTTCTTCTTTCCAATCACAGTTTTGTCTTCTGATTTCTTTTTTCCAATCGCAGCTTTGTCTTCTGATTTCTTCTTTTCTATAGATATTTTATCATCCGATTGTTTCTTGCCAATATTTTGAGAGATCTTCTTATTAACCTTATCGTTTGACTGTTTTCTTTCTACATTTAACTTATTCTCAGCTTTCTTCTTTCCGAATAATTTACCATTCGACTTCTTTTTTCCTACCTCTTGACCATCTTCTGATGCTTTCTTTCCAAGTTCTATATTATTATGTGATTCCTTTTGAGTCAACTGCTCATCAAAAGGCCTAACGTCAAGATTATTTTTCTTATTATCTTCCATCTGTCCCAGTTTATCTTCTGATTTTTTCTTATCTGATGTCTTATTACCAAAGGGAAGGTTGTTTTCCGATTCTTTCTGTGTCAATTTCTCATCGGATGATTTGATTTCAACGCCTTCTTTTTTTCCCATCATCTGTTTATTGTCATTGAAGTTTTTCATTTCCTCGTCTGGTTTATTTGCCTTTTTATTTTTCTCACGAGAAGCCATCTTCATCGCATTCATTTTTGTCATATCAGCCAGTTTAAGAATCATTTCTCTCTTATCCGCATACGTTTCCTTCTGCAAATTTTCATCAGAGAGAAGCTGGAAATATTCAATCAGCAATAACAAAATACTTTCTCTCAAACCGTCACTATTTCGCGAGGAGTTGGATACCCAATCCCAATGAGCCAAGAAAATGAGTCCTCTTCCTGTGGTAATCGCGAACAATTCAGGGTTGCAAAAGATGTCAAAGTCAACTGAAAATATTGTTAGAAATTATAGGGATTATGAATAAACCTGGAGAAAGAAAATTGACAGTAAATGGATGCAAATAATTATTATGAGAGATATGAATACGATTGTGTCAAATTTAAATCGTCGGAATAGGGAATGGCGAATGCTCTCACGACAACCTGAAATTAAATCATATACGATATTATTTTGATTTAACAAGAAAATGTAATACTTCAGACAAATTATAGCACGCCAAATGAAACATTTAATTGATGAGCTCAGAAATGATTCTGAATTATAGTTTTTCTATAAGAAAAACGGGTAGATGTATATTTTAGGACATTTCTATCAAATTTGCGAAAATTTTATTCCCAAATTAACACCCATCAACTTGTCCTTAAAATATTAGAAAATTTCCATTTCCAATTGGCGTGCTCCTAGAATTAAAATATTAGTCGCTTAATAAATTAATATTACATTAAAATAAACAAAATTGGACCGTGAAAATATTAAACAATTAAATTGCAGCAACATTTTTAAGAAAAAATATTTTCATGAGTTTCAAACAAATAACTAAAAAAAATAAATATTTCGGTTACCGTTTGGATGATACCATGTTTTTGAAATATCCAAAACATTGATGGGTTTTTGAAACAAAAGATATCTTGAAGAGCATGATGATGAGCGGCAACATGTTAATGGAACATTACAGTACTCCCATTGATTGCATTCAATTGCTTTCAGGTCATTCGGCAAGCTTCTGAAACTAATTTAAATACAATACTCTGACAAATCCTCAAACCCTTCCATTCCCTCAATTGAGCTGAGGTCAATAAAGTCCTCCATTGAATGAACTCCACAGCAGGAATATATCGTCTTTAATTGATTAAAATTTGGTTTAATTTTGTTTAAATTACGTGAACTTGATCAATAAAAATTCTTGATTCGTCTATTTTTGAATAGTTTGCATAATTGTTAACAAGTAGCTTTACTAATTTCATATCAATTGTTGACTGAACTGTTTGTATGAGTATAAATGATACAATCGTGCAGATAAGTGAAAATAGCAAATAATATATATAAATAGATGTCGATTCGACTTTGAGCCGATCTGATCTACCGTTAATGCTATCACTGATTTCATGCATTAATCCAATTGATAAAATTGATAGTAAGGTTATGATTATGCAAATGATGAATTCCGAATCATTTTGAGTAAATAAGTTATATCTGGAACAAGTTGCTCTTCGTTTATTTAAGATTGGCAAACCGATAATATTCGTAGCTTGTTGTTATTACAACCACGCATATTAGAATAAATAATATTGTTATCATTAATAAACATGCCAACGATACTTTTGCGTAGAATGAACGTTTTGCTGAACTTGTGCGCAGTAATCCGACAACCATATTATTTTTATTTTATTTTGGAAATAAAATTATTGTTTTAAGGTCATTTTCGTGACTATTTTATTTGTTTTGTTTTAATTTTATAGATTGTACTTAATTTTTTGGCGACACGTGGCGAACGGCTGCCACTTGTTAATTTTTCCAAATTGTGTAACGTTTTATTAACTGCCGAACTTTCCCTTCTGAAAATTTTACAGTTATGGATATATTAATCCAAAGAATTCATATAACATCAAGTTCTAGAGGAAAATTCAGATCTAATAATTTAAACCATAGAGTCATTTTTCTAGAGAGGGTGGCGTGCGTCGAGAAAATCTTTAAAAAAGTGTGATTTTCAACAGATTTTGTATATTTTATTATCTTCATTTATAGAACGATAAAACTTCAAACGTTTGTTTGAATCTTTGTTTATTAAGGCAATTCTTGATAATTTTTAACATCATACATTCTTTGTCAAGACCATTTTCCTTCTGATATATTTCATTTGCACCCCAACTTGTATGATAATAAAATGAGCTCAGTAAACGTGCTCAAATCTGATATTTTGTAAACATTTTAATATTTTTATATTGTTTAAGGCATGCTTAATTAAATTGTAGTAAAAACTTTTCAGTTATTAACACGTAAAAATTTCAACGCACGTGTAAAAGTCACAAAATCGTTATTTCGATTTGCCGTGCATTTGTATTGGAGCTCATTACCATTTTTATATAATTTTTTTATTATTACAATTGTTAGTTGGCTAAATAAGTTACCGATCGTTTTTGAGGAATTAAGGTTTAGCAAAATAATATCTTTTAAAAACAATCCTATCCATAATTTAATACAAAATATTCCCAAAGGCAGTTCCTGGATCCCATTGAAAGCGCTGCTCTGCACAAACCGTGTGTCATTGAATGGAAAATGTGATAATCTGATTGAGCGATGTCTGAATTATGAATGGTGCGCTAAGACTTCCCATTGGAAATCCTTTAACCAATTGCTTTCTTTCGATGTCAGGAAGAAGTATCACTTTATTATGCCGATTTGTAGCGATTGGCCGTGGCCGGCTTGGGGAAGCTCCTAGTGCAATATTTATTTATTTATTATTTAAAATACGTGTACTAGACGCGTGAAGAAAAGTAATGTTAAAATACCCCAAAAACATACAAAAAAAGAAACCGTAGGGGTTTTGTTAAAAAAACTAACAAAAATCAGACAATTAAAAAAGAAAAATAAAAAAATATGACGCTCTGATCCCATCAAATCGAGAGTAACACCTTCTTCCTGTGGTTATTTGGTTTTGACGTCGTAGTTGTCGTCTCATACGGGCTCACCCAAGATTGTTTCCTCTTCTAGGTTGTTAAAGTAAAGCCATTTCTCATCGCCAGTCACAACACGATAAAGAAAAGAAGTCCTTTGAAAACGGTCACACAGAATCTTACACGTAGTTGTTCGTTGTTATTTGTTTCTTTCCGTTAACCCACAATCCTTGTTCTGAATCTTTTCCATTGCGTTGAGACGATGTAAAACATCATTCTTGATGATGTTTAAGGAAATGTTTTTTTGAGGTACGAAAGGTGACATATTTAAAACGTAATTTTTGGTTTCCTATAAGACTGTAGAGAGAATAAAATTTGATTAGGTTGAATTTTAAGTTTATTAGAGATTAAAATGATTATAATACAATCATGATCGGTTTTTTGTAAAATCAATTGTTTAGCTGAATAGAGTCCAGAAGACATCGAAGTTTTTGGTAAATGTTATTATCAAAAATCTAAGATTCAGACCTTAACCAATTGTTAGTTATCATAGTTATATGTGTCTAGAATATTTACGTCAAACATAAAACAAATTCTAAAAAATAATACAAAGTTTCATTAGTACTAATTAGTATTTTTGTCGGAAATTATTTGTTTATTTGTTTATTTATTTATCATATATATTTAAATTTATAATAATGACATAAAACCGATCTATTTAATATTAAAACCAAGCTTAGTCCTTAATATACCATCTGAATAAACAAAAAAGTGTAATTGAAAAAACGAACAAAACTTTTTATTTAAACAGTTTGCTTGTTTAAATGTGCTATAAAAGATTTTTTTAAACGAGTTCAATTATTAATCCGGCAATTATGTTCCGTGCCGCATCAATTGTTCTCTTATGTCTCTTCGTTTCAATCCAAGCCCAGGAAAAGGGTTGTAAATCAGATCCTCTACGTAATACATTAACTCTAATGATTAAAAATATAGTAAATTGGTTTAAGCTGACGTGAACGGAGGATGTCCACCGGGAGCCACATACATACCAACAGGATGCTGTCCCGACGACGATCTCTATGGTAATTCAAAAGAAATATGATATTATGGGTAAATTTGATTGAAGATGTGACGACTCCACCACCAAACCAACAAACAACCCAACCGCCAGCACCTGGACCAGGACCCGGTCCAATTCAATCACCAGCTATTCCATGCGAAGATAAAGTAAGAAAAGCAATATTAGCTTGGAATTAATTTATAAATAGGTAAACCCGAACACTGGAGTATCGGATTGTCCGAAGAATCAAAATCTTTGTAAAAACTCTCTTTATTTGAACTTTATGAAGGATCAATGCCCGAAAACGTGTGGATACTGTAATGGAGGTGGTGGTGATGACACAACTTGCGAAGATAAGGCAAGTTTTTGGTGGAAAACTGGAAATTTATTTTCCTAAAATCACGGTTAAATTTTAGTAATATGTCTTTATTAAATATATTTGAAAATTCATTTTGCACACACCATCCGGTGTAGTAAAATTATGAGCTGAACTTTAGTATCTAATTAAAACAACAAAATAATTTATTCATTTCTTATTATACTTTTCATCGATCAGTGCTTAATGGAAGAGCAAACGATAAGAAAAAAATGATACTCTCGTTTGGTCGGTACATACAGGACTTTTCTATCTATTCCTCTTCTATATTCAAAAGAGTGGCCGCCGAAACGAATACCTCAATTTATTATATTTCTTCCTCTTCCATTAGGCATCGTTCTCTGAAAGGTACAATATCATTTTATTGTCTATTTTTAACTTTTAACAAAAATCAACATTTAGATCCCATTATCAACTATAAAATGTATTTTAGGTTAATCCTAAGACTGGAGTATCCGATTGCCCGGGAATGACAGCATACTGTAACAATTCTTTATATGTAAAACTTATGCAAGATCAATGTCCAAAGACTTGCGGATTTTGCGGAGGTGGTGGTGGTGGACCTGTCACAGGTAATACAACTGCAAACAACTTTTAAACAATAATTGTTAATAATACTTCAGTGAAACCTGTTTGTGTGGATAAGGTTGATCCAAACACTGGTGTTTCGGATTGCCCACGAAATGCTTACCTTTGCAACAATTCATTGTACCGGTATGAGATATCTATATGGTTTAATTGTAAGGTATTATTTAATTATTATTTCAGATCATTGATGACGGATCAATGTCCAAAGACTTGCGGATTCTGCTAAAGTTATTTGATGCTTAATAAATAATAGATTTCAATAAAATGTTTCATTGAGTTTGATGTTGTTTTGGGGAAAAATTATTAGGATATAGTATGATTATAAAAACAATTGTGCTTAGAGTTTAGTGATTGTTCAAATGCATGAAATTTCGAAATCGGCCTTTTTTTGAATTTTAGTAGTAATATTCCTTGAAATTGAACCATTCCTTGAACAGACTATTGTTTAATGTCTTCCGAATTGTGTGAGAAAACGAAAACAAGTGGACACTTGTCAGTTGATCAGATGGCTCCGAATACCATAAAGGAAGCTGGATTTGACACTTGATGAACAGTCTACCCATCTCAGAAGCTTTTTGGGAAGTCTTTAATTATTCTGAGTGTTGGATTCGGCATCTACCATGAACAGCTTCTCGTAAGAAAACGGTGCCACCCGATACCGGCCAGAACATTGTTCTCCTTTGTTTTTAGTATCCGACAAAATAGCAGCTTTTTTGACACGTTTAAGAGGACACGTTTAGTTTACTTTTGACCACCATTTCTATTGATCTCTTCATTTTAATGTCCGTAGCCATCTGGCTATCTTTGATCGAACAACTTCAAAATAAATTGCTCCTGGACATAGTAATCGAAAAATAAAATCAAAAATTGACTTTATTTTAACCCGTATAAACAATTTTATAAAATTCTAAATACTCATCATTGTATTATTCCAATGGAAACGTTTGTTACTGTGGATATTCATGCAGAAGATGCCTTAGCAGTTGAATTCTTTTGACTGTTCCTTGCGGCCACAGGTGTTGTCTTGTATGAACTCTTCTTTTCATAATTGAATAGAAACATTATACAACTGAAAAAATTTAAACTTTTACAATTTTTAAATTATTCGTAATTCGTAATTGTTTGATACGGCAATCCTAAATTGAGTTAAGGAAAACGGGGATAGGAATAAAGATAATACTCAACTTTACTTTTCAATTCGAAAAGCAGATCTTCCAATTAAATTATACAAAAATGACAATTTTGAAAGGTTCAAACGCATTTTATTAAATTACATATGATTCACGTAAATTTATCAGGCTTTACTTAAAACACGCATTCAAAAGAGGCAAATTTTCGAAAGAGACAAATTTTCGAAAAATTTGAAGCGTCTGAGTTACTTTAAGCAATTCCTTAACATTTGACGTAAAAATTAGCGTTAAACTTCCACGTGGAAATTTATAAAACGCGTTTGAATCTAGAAAACTGCAATTTTCATTCAGCGTGCTTAAAATATCTCGTCGCTTTAAAATTTACAAAATGTTAGAAATAAATGACGTTACTGAGGTTCTGTTTTTACGAATTCATTTGGCGTACAGTAGACGCTACTTTAGAGAAGAACTAATATAGAGAACCTTTTCTGAGCTCTCAATTTGACCGTTACATTAGGTGTTCTTCTATTATTTTCCTCTAACTAAATATTTTCAATCGAAATAAAAATGGTGATTTTACTATAGTAAATTGCATGTGATAAATTATACCGTTTAAATTTTAACATGTTTTTCACGTAACATATTCTGGTTTGTATTAAAATATCTAAAAATCTGGTTAATTTTATTAAAATTTTAAAACTTCTTATGATTTTTGAGCTAATGTAATTATAAATTCTATAGGAGTGTTTTGAAATTGTGTTACGAGATTAAAATTGGAAATACAACTCTTATGTATTCGAAAGGAGATAATTAATATTTCTTGAAAGAAAGCACATTTTTAACAATAGTGGGTCTTTAATTAACTTATCACAAGTTCTTACTGTGTACACACCAAATTGAATGGTTAAGTTGGTGGCTCAGAGAAGATGCTCATTTTGCTTTTAAAAAGGGAGATGGAATATTTCCTGATAATACCACTATTATAGTAGTCCGTGTTCCTAATGAATTCCGAATTACGCTCCACATAAACGTATTACAAGAAAATAAAATCTCACCCATCAGCCACGTGAACAGCCAAATTCGATAGAGTAGTAAACACAAACTGATAAAGCACGTTCCTTGATAATCCATAAATATACATACTGTTTATTGTGTCTACTACATATACAAGATCTTGAAAGCAGTTTTGAATAAACATTTTTCTCATATTCTTTTTCCTCCTTCTTGCCTCACTTGTCCTCAATCCAATAATTTCCTAAAAAATACATCATTAAACTATTCTCCATTTGAAATTAAACATTCATGAAAAAGGCCAGCTTGACTCCTACCACAATATTTAATATTATCGATATAAATGCCATGATTATAATTAAAAGCATGACGCTATGAGAAACATATCCCAAGCATGGATTGGCAGCCACCCAGCTTAGCACATGTACGCTATATAAGTCCACGCAATTTCCTAAATTTTCATTATTTTATAGTTCTAATAAGTGATTGATCATACCGGGTAATCCAACAATGGCTATGAATATTGATATACACCAACAGATGATAAGAGTGCCCTGAATAATAATTAGATTTTATATTTTTTTAAAAAATTTAGTTAACAACATTTTTCGTTAGATTTTCCGTCATTAAGTACTCTCATAAAAAGATAACAATAACTAGAAAACATAAAGTTGATTTATTTTCGAAATAAGCGTGCGTTCAAATCTTTAAAGGTTTTAATTACAAAGTTTTAGTCACAAATTATATCTTATTGAGACCAAAAACTATATTAGAAATACGTTTTGAATTTTCATCGTCTTTTTACTAATTAAATTCCTTGCAGGCCAAAAGGCATTATTGAAATAGACTATTAGTTAACCATTAACTCAAAACTTCTAGATTTAAAAATGCTTGTGATATTCTTTCATACTAAGCACGCCAAATTAAAATGATAATTTTCTAATTTTTACGCATTTCTTACAATTTTTACGTGTACTTTACGCAAATACTATCTACGCCAGGTTGCCAGGTTTTCTTCAAAATCTCTAAAAACATTAAAATCATCATAAAATATTATATTTGAGCACGTTTTCTGAGCTCATTTTATTAGTGTTCAAGTAGGTGTGAACTAGCTAACTAGTTCACACCTAACTAACTAACTAACTTTTTCAGAAAAAATTAGCCGAATAGATAATTAAATATCCTAAAATAGAAATTTTAATTTGCACTATTTCTTTTTACTTTGTTGTTAAAATAATATAGTTAAAGATATTTTATGCGTAAAATTGATTAATTCAACCAATTTATTTTTAATTTTCTAATACTACATACACGCCAATTGTATTTAAGATTTTCTCATATTAAAACGTCCCCGTTAAAGTTCCACGTATCATTTAAAAAATTCCATTTTACAGAATGGGCCGCTGATGGACCTTATTTAAAATATCAAAAATCCAATCATGAGATTAAAATAGTAAAACGGCGCTCCAAATTTTGCAAGAGCAATTGAAGTGCTCTGTATAGTTTAATACAAAATTTATGTTACCCTAGCCGTGAATGGGCCGTAGGGAAATAATAAAAAGAGTAATTGTTTTCTCCATGATTAATTGTCAACAAAAATTATTTAATAGCTTTAATAGATTGAAATAAATCTTACATAGGTTAAATTTGGGCCGCCGCGTCGCTGTACTGGTATTGATAACATAACAGCAAAGAAACGATTAGCAGTAATACACAATTGGGTAAGTGGGCCTGATTTAAAGAAAACAACATCATAAATCGATCCAACAACGGCTTACCTAAAAAATAAATCCCGTATGCAACCAAAGCATTCACGACGGCATTTAACATTTGAGGGCCGTATTCCCATTCTCTAAAAGATAAACCAATTATTATTGGAAATCCAGCATTGCTCCGTACAAAACTGTCGCGGGTCCATTGTAAATTAGATAACATGTCAGTACAATAGAATTGCTGATTGTCTTGGATGAGCAAAGGATATCGAAACTTGACATGGTGTGTTGCTTTCTGACGAGCTTGCTCAACGCCAACAGGTTTATGGCAATTCCGAAGATTGACATCTAAATAGTGTTGTTGAAATTCTAAATTATTGTTATTTGATAATTACCACAATCATGATTATTCCTGGTATAATCGTCATCCAACGCTGACTGACAGGTTCTGGAAGAGGTTCGTCTTCATCCAGGCTAATGATATTAGTGATCGAGACCATGGTAATACTAAATTGGTAGCATTAATAAAAAAAACTTAAGGATAATCAAGATGTAACCAAGCTCTAGAATAAAACAACTCAAATAAGAAATTAAGCTCGGCCAAAGAAATTTTAGCTTAAAAGCATGTTCCAATATAAAATGTCAGTAGGAAATAATATATTATAATTATCACAATTGAGAACTATTGTTTGAGCAATATTCAAGCGCATTTTACTAATTTCCACGTTCAAGTTAAAAGCTAGTTTTAACGGAAATTTTGTAAACTTATTTCAGGCGGCTTAAAATTTTATGAAATTGTATATTTAAGTGAATTTTCACAAATTTAGTTTTTTGTAGAGACAACAAACTGACGCAGCCACTTTTTTGTGTAAAGTACACGTGAAAATTGTAAGAAAATCAATATTAAAGCTATAACTACTTGTCAAGCTATATTATTAGTTATATTTTCCTTAAACTGTCTTAGAACTATTTTTTTGGCAAAGTTCATGTTTGACTTGTTCCTGATGAAGTTAGGCTTGACAACAAAGGCTTGACAACAAATCCATAACAGTTTGACGAATACTGTAATATGATCTTAAAACTTAAAAAATTCCAATTGGAATTTATTTGGCACTTTCAGAAGTGATTCGAAGAATCCAAATATCGGATAAATGATCGGATAAATGCAAATGCTTTCAATCCCGCGGATTCAAGAACGATTATTCTCATTATTTTGACATTAAATTGAGAATTTTATATTGGGGTTCTTGATTGGGAAATTGTACATTTTTCAAATCAAATGAAATAGACAATTAGCTTATAATTAAATCAGTTTGGACCTGCCATTTTGATAAACACGTTTTAAGTCATATAAGAAACTTATTTTCTAACTGATTAATTGTATTTGCGAACCTTTCCCGAGGTAAAAATTTAACTGTCACACGCATGCTTCAAAATATTAGTCAGCGGAATTATTATATGCTTCCTTATCCGAATTCTTCGATCGAATATAAATTTTGAAAACCGGAAAAATACGAGCGTTCGAATTCACCTCTGCCGCTAGTGGTTAGGCACGTCAGGATTCGTGACAAAATTGATTTAAATAGCATTAGATTACAACCATTATTTTCACCTTTTTTAAAGTATTAATATCAAATTACTTATGTTTGAAAATTAAAATTATTGTTATGTTCTAGCTAAAGGTATAATCACTTTAATATAAATCATTATGATAACAAGCAAATGCAAATCTCCATTTCAGCTGCAAACCTATTTTAATGCTGGTTTCCTTTATCACCTTTTTCATTATGCTGGTTTTTCCAGCAATCTTCCAAGTTTTAGTACTTTTAAGGGCATTAGAACAAACAGTGGAAGTTGCAATCATTTCAACACAATTAAATAATTTAAAGAGGTTTAAATAAACGACGAACACTCGTTCACCGGTGTGGTATTAGAATGAACGAAATAAACGTGCTAATATTTAATTTTTTGGAAAGATACTAATAACTTTAAATAGTTTAAAAAACGCTTAATTAAATGGTATTAAAATTTTTTATTAAAAAGACGCAAACATTTTTATATACGTTTGAAAATCGTAATTACTATTTGACGTGCAGTACGAAATGGTAAAAATGGTCAGTCATTAATTTGTTCCGCTTTGAAAAATCAGTAAAAGTCGAAGCTAAATATAAAATTGAATATGTTCTATTAATTATAAGAAACATAAGTTATTTAATATTATTAAAATTGGTAAATCTAATAACTCATTTGGGCTCTAAAAAATCCAATATTTCTCAAAAACTAGCATTTAACACTTTAATAGTGTTATTAAAATCATGATAACATTGATTAAAATAATTATGCAAAAACATAAATACTGGTTTAATTAGAATAATTGTGTATTTATACTGCATTTAACCATTAATAATATGTTATCTATATCGCTTATTCGGCACACTATCAGGAAATCATTTAAAACAAAGAATTCTCCAGAAATATTTCGAAATACGCTATAATTATAGATTTGGGCTCAACCATTTACAGTATTTATAAGAGATCGAAAAGCAATAATGTTGATAAACAAACAATTAAATTATTTCAGGTAGGTTATTCTGTTTATTTTTCATAATAAACATGTAATTTAAAATAAAAACATTCTTGAATTATAATAAACAAAATTAATAATTATAGTACCATTAAAAGTTTAAAGTAAGAATTCATGAGGGCGTTTTGTGTAATTATAGGAAACGTGATTTTATATTAAATAAATTAAGGTAAAACGTCAACAGGGAAAGAAGATTTACAAGATCATAAAATGTTTTAAATTGAAATCTGATTAAAACTTCTTTAGCTTCAAATAATTTTTAAGCCAAAAAATCCATTCAAAATAAAAATCTCGCGGAGCTACAGTGTTAAATAAAAACAACTTTTTTAATATACCGGATGATGTGCGATAAATAGTGATAAGTTAATAACCTAAAAGTCATCTGGCGTCCTGTAGTAAACCTTTTTCCAATGTTTTCTCATTTAAATCCATTCTCGATCATGGTAACAAATAGTTTCAAGATTTGGGTGTTTATGAGAAGAATATTAGCACGAAATTAAAGTTTAAACCCTTTGTTTTTTTTAGAAAGTAGCAAAAATGCATTCCAGATATCAATATAAATTTGAAAGTAATGCCTAGTAGCGTGTGGTGGAGTACTTACTACGTGCGCAATAAGTCCCCGCGGGTTTTTTATTAGATTTTGTATTTTTCGACGTATTATTCATAAACATTATGCATACCGTTTTGAAAGACCGTCTTTTCTTTATCCTATTAAAACTGGCGATGAGAAATTGGTTTACTTCGACAATCCGAATAGGAGAATTATCATGGGTGAGAACGGGTAAGCTGATAAGATCGAAAGCAAAGCATCGGTGGTTCGACATGACAAATTAATACTACTTCATAACAACACAAGACAGAATGGTTAAAGACACCAAATGGATTTCAAATGGGTAGTCTTACCACGTCCGGCATACCCTTCAGACTTTGCTCCATCATGTTATCACCTTTTGCGGTCAATGGCACACGGTTTTACAGAGTAGCTCTATTAAAGTTCGTCATCAATTCCAAGAAATGCATGGATAGCTATTAAACGAAACCGAAAAATTTGTTTAAAACAGGATCCATACGTCTTTGTCATGTCGCTCGTTTACCATCCACAAGATGGACAAGGATCGTGAAAGAATGGGATCCAAGATGCTTTAGAAGACGAAGAGGACGGCCGATAAAAAGATGGACAACAGCAGTAAAGGAATTGGTTCGGAAATTCGTAGAAAACCGGAAGAAGACGGTCTGGTCAACAATGGCGCGGGCTTGTTGACTCAAATGGCGAAAGATAGTTCACGTTGTCTGATGCTGACGATACGAACTTCTAAGTATCCAAAGTCTGCTAAAAATTTCTCCCTTAAAAATTGCGCATCTAATACTAGTTAGATACCAGAACTAACATAATTCTCTATTAATTTGTCCAAAAGAATATGTTTTCAGTTAATTATTATCAAAATATAAGAAATTGTCAATTCAAATTTTATTTTCACAAAACATAGAAGTTTCTTACATTTTGAATATATACTTTTAGAAGAAGGATATGTCCCAAGATTCATCAAGCCTGAATATGCAATGAATGCGTGCATCGAACAAGACAGAACAACACAAGAGATTTAAAAATCAAATTTAGCTGTAAGATAAAATAATTTCTTTGAATATATTCCAATTTAAATTGTGAATTCTTATGTGATAATAGAATAAAATGATGATAACGACTGAGTGATTTCCTTTTATAGGTGCATTTACATAAAACTGTTCCACAGTATATTAAATATCACTAAAATCATGTTTCCGTCTGTAGTTTTTATGAATTTCGTAGAAAATAGTATTTTCAAAAAACAATAATTAATCATTCATTCCGTTGGGAGTATATACTAATAAGTTAAATGAACTAATATTTATTATTTTAGAATTAATATTTTTATGCACTCTAACTAAAATCTATTTTACTAAACTTTTGGTAACAGTTTATTATCTCAAAAACGTCTAAATATAGAACTATCGGCAAAGTTACTAACTTACTCTTTCCTGACACCATCCTTTCTTTTTATTTCCCTCGTATGTAATTTTACTATTATTACATGGTAAATAAATAATTAAATAATTATAAATCACAAATATTAGCCGTCAGCAAAGAATATATTTTTCAATTTAGTTTCGAGAAATAAAAACACATGCTTAAATAAATAAATAAATGGAAAAAATACTTTGTCCTTGAAATTTCTCTCTTACCTTGTTATTATTTACGATTTGATTTAATTTAATAATATTCAGACATTATTTCCATTTAACAACTTTCAATTTTTAGTCAACTAAGTCGATGGTGTCATGAAGAAAAAATATCCGGGTTTAATTAAAAATAAATCCGTTAAAATGTTATTTATCACGTAAGTAGACGTAGAATTTTTTAATATTATCAATTACAATTAATATATATATATATATATATACGGAATATAGGAGAGACAATTTTTTAAATAAGGAAAAAATATAATTAATAGTTCGTTATTGTCCTTTTCAGAGATCGGTGCTTAATGGAAGATAAAAAATTAGGATGGAATGAGGTTCTCGTTTTGAAGGCCATCTTCTCATCTCTCATCAATGTGCGTTGTCTCAAAAAAATGGGCAGTCCACATTGAAGAGGAAGAGACGAAAAAGTAGTCTGTGGCCGTCCATCCGAAACTATCATTTTTCTTATTTTTGTTCTTCCATTAGGCACCGATTTCTGAAAAAGACAATAATAAGTTATAATATATTTATTTATTCCAAATATGTTCAAAGTTAGCTTTAATTAATAAAACCTTTCAATAACGGTTTCCTAGTATCAATGTGTTTTTTTTAATATATTTTTTTAAAGTTTCCTAGTATCACTGTCAAAATATTTATTTTTCGTAATTGTGCGAAGTTGATAATAAACTCAATTTTTATTTCAAAATTAAAAGAAAAATCAATACCAGATTCCTAAATACCGATTTTTACTCAGAATTATCGATGCCGAACTAGCCCATTATTTATATTTGGACTTCTGGCTTATTGTATTCCCTATCCTGTCATTTACAATTTAAATAAATGTATTCTACAAAAAGATATTTCAGAGATCGGTATCAAATGGAAGAGTAAAAATATAAGAAAAATCATGGTCTCGTTGGACGACTACAAAGGCCTTTGCAAAGGACTTTTTGTCTCTTCCTATTCAATATTTGGTTTTTTTTTTGAAACAACGAAAATTGATGATACGAAAAAGTCAAAACAAAAAACAATTTTTCCATTTTTTTCCTCTTCCATTAGGCATTTCTGAAAAGGAGAATATATATCTTAAATATGATATTGGTGAATGATAAAATAAGAATTATGTAGTCTAATATTCTAAAACAATGAGTCTGTAATAAATTATAACGAATATAATATTCAATATAATTTAGATCAGTGTAGAATTAAATTTAAGAACTATTTTACACAAAATTAAGATTAAAAATTCGGAATGCAAAGAAAGACAGTCAACTTTTTTTTAAATAACTTCTGAAAACAATTGAATTGGTTAGATTGGATTAAAGATTAGGGTTATTTCTATTTATGTTATCAAGACTATTATTTGAAAGAAATTTAATATTGTTTGATTTGATAGACGTTGGGTTTTAATGTTTTGTGCAGTGCATGTTGGGTCGGAACAAGGAATCATGTACCTAAATGAATATTATTAAACTATTATGCGATTTGGGACATTCTTGGACTGAACAATTTTTAATTCAAAAATTTTCCGCTTCATTTAAAGGATATTTAATGGTATCACGCTAAGCCAAGTGTCGTAAAAATTCGTGAAATAATGCGTGACGACATATTTTACGCTATAACGCATGCATTAAATACAATGAAACGACAACAGAATGTGCATAAAATAACTTTAAATGAAATAGTGACTGATAAATTGTTACGTGTTTATTTCTGCATTTAAACGCTATAAAAGTGTTTAGTATTTTCTATTCTATCACTAATTTTGGATGGACTTCTCTCGGCTCATGATACAAAAAATTTTTTTCTTCATACCAGAGTGATAGCTCTACCAATCTATTTGTAATATTAACTTCAAACATCATTTAAAATTACAAATTTAGTAATTTAAATTTATTCCGAAAAAAATAATATATTTCAACATTTTCTAGTTTTAAAATTTAAAATAAGAATAGTTTTAAAAGAAAAAAAGGAGAACATTCCACAGCGAATATTTAATAAAATAATAATTGTTCATATTTTAAAAGATCTTATTGGCTTTAAATTAAAGAAAAACCTATTCTAAGGTACAAACAACATTCAAATTTAACAAAATTGAAAAATAGTCTATAACACATAATCAAACATAAACCTATTTATAACAATTATTGAAATAATTTTATGAGCAATTGTGTTAGCATAATATTATGATTATGTCAATCAGCTGTTAAATCTGACTCTAGTAGATTGAACTATTTTCAATACACAATTTATTCATTTTAATATGTTTTTTTTTTCGGTTTTCATTGACGTAAGTGTGCACATAATTAAATCAAATAAACATATTCCTTTCATTCATTTTCAACTGGGTGGTGGGCGGACGCTATCCTCACGCCAATCACAATTGAGGGCAGAGATGGGTGGAATGATAGTTTTTCCAGAATTCGAAGTCATATTAGAAAATTATTTTTGGGAATCAAATTGCGAAATAAATGGGATCGATTGTGTGTTTTCAACGTGTTAACCATTCCTACGTATCTTTGTGCTGATCCCTCTTCTTCGAACGAAGAATAGTTTTTTTTCTTCTTATTCCTAACGAGACTCTCACTATATTGAAGATTATACGTGATAAATATTATACTGTTAAATATGCTGGTTATAAATTACAGAGCCCGATTGCAATGGACAAACCAATTCACATTAAAATTCTATCGGGGCACGCCAACTGGAAATAACAAATTTTCCGATATTTAAACGTTTCTGGAAATTTGTGGGTCTTTTTTACAAACAATATTTAAGTGCAATTTAACAAGGCTTTTCTTAAACTACCTAAAAATATTAATATCTTTTCAGAAAGTTAGATTTGGGCACGTTAAATGAGCTCATTTTATATCTATACCAGTTGGCGTGTCGGGGTAAGCATAACTAGCAAAACTAATGATCGCAGAAGAAATCTGATGGTCAAATAATGATCGCAGGGGTTTTCAAATTTAAAATCTTTAATTGTTTTGGTGAGCTGATGTAGACCTTTTATACTTCCCTTCCAGTAATTTGTTTTATGAAAGTTTCCCTACTGCAGATCGACCAGAATTTGTCACGAAGTTTCCAAAACTTGAGACATTGGGATTCTATCGCGACAGTGCCAACTATGCTAACATTCGAAAAGACAAGTTGTCATTGATCCAAACGGCCTAGTAACCACTTTTTTTGTTTTTCCATATTTTCCATATATTCCATTTCCATATTTCCACACCGTTTCCATAATTTTGGATTATTTCGTATCAATGATGTTGGCAGTTGCTTTCTGTTTCACCTTCATTGTCCTTTATTTCAACATTCTGCGAAAAATCAAAAATTCAAATAAAAAGTTGTAAATCGTTTATATGATCGATTACGAAATAAAATTAGTCAAGTTAATTAATGAATCAGTATAATTCTTGTTAGATAAATGCAAGGCAATCAATAGAACATTAATAAAAATCAATTAATAAAAAATATATTTGTGTTAAGGATTAGAATGGAGAATAATGCTTTAGAATACATTATTTACAAATATTATCACCAATGAACATTGAAACTAAACAGAAATTTAGTAATTTGAATATTAGTGCCTCTTATTATTCTTCTTGCTCTTCTTTCGCATGGACAATTATTGATAAGTGATTTGAGTTGAGTGATCTGGCCAATTTCGCATGTGCATTTTTTTTGTATTTTTTAAATTAATTTTTTCATTGATAAAGCAGCTAGTAGAAAAGTAAATCGAAAATATCATCCATCACCATTTGGTAACGATTTCCAATTCATCGTCAGTTATGGTGAACAATTCATCCAACATCGGGTGATTGGATAATTGAACCAGGCGCAGAGCAGACTTTGATTCATTCATATCAGGAAGAGCCTTAAGTCCAGAAAATAAAAATAAAAACGCATTTCAAACACCCACCTGCCAGCACTGATTCCTCAAATCAAAACGTTCATTCTCTTTCGTGGTGGATTGGCCATCAAATCCCGCGGCCACATATATTACGTCATCCGTAACCGTAATCCCGAAATTCGATCTACCGCACTGCATCAATGGCAGTAGATGCCAAATACCCTCACGAACATCATACATCTCAACCGAGTCGAGCCGCCGGCTGCCATTGAATCCACCAGCCACCAGGCAAACCTTATCCAGCACACAAACTGATGAGCAACCAGTTCGTCTTGTGCGCATCGGACGCGAGACGGTCATCCACAAATCGGCAACCGGGTCATAAATCTCCGCACTATTATGCAGATTTCGACCATCAAAGCCGCCGCTGGCCATGAGCTTTCCGTCGACCACGGAAAGGGCGCCATCGGATCGCGAGGAATTCATATCGGAAATGGTGAACCAACGATCTTGGTTGTAGTTGTAGCACTCAGCAGTGCGCAGACGTTTTCCTCCATTCATTCTGAATAAGAAGTAGTAATCATTCAGAGTTATTATAATCCAACCCTCCGACAGCATAAACAATGCTGTTATCATTTGAGTCGAGAAGCTGTGCACTGGTTATGTAACACCTCCGATCGTGCATGTTTTTCCCATAGCGCCACGTCTAGAAGCAAATCTTACAACAAAAACTGAGTTGAACAAGACAAACCTTCTTGGTTAAATCAAATAAGACTGTCGTTTGATAATAACACGTGCCGGAAAAGCCCCCAAACACCATCAACTCATCACCAACAATATCAACACCATGATAAGCTCGTTTCAGAGTTGGCCTGGAATAGAAAATAATCATGAAACGTTGATCAACCAATGTTCCTACACGTCATATTCAAATTTGCACTTTTGCCATCTTTCACACCTAGTGTTAAATATTTCGACAACTTGTGAGACACCGCGACTGGACCATCCTCCTGAAATCGTTGATAAAATGATAAATAAGGAAAAGCTTCAAAGTACCGCAAGAAACAATTCCAGTAGCAGGTTGTCGGTTACGAATCACTTCATATCTTGTCGAATCAGGCATAGTACGTCGTTCAAAGTTTTTATTTGTAAATAAGCGAGCATTGTCTAGAGGTGATTTATGAATATTCCCCTGAAAAAGAACTATGAATTCCATTCTTTTAATTTTTTCTGATTGTACAGCAGGAATTGAAGGGATTAGAGGCACTCCCATCTTCGAGGTATGCCTAATGTATAAGTTTAGTGAAGTTTAGTTTAGTTTTAAGGTTGGAAAACGTTAGCACGTCAATTGGTAGACAGTAATCGTGCTCAAATCTAGCTTTTTGGAAATTTATTGTTTTTAGATAGTTTAAGGAAAGCGTAGTTAATTTACCTTGAGCAACGTTTTATTGAAAACACGTAAGTTGTCAGTCACGCTTAAAAATCGAAAAACCGTTATTTCGTTGGCGAACGGTAGAAACAAGTTGGGTCTCAAGAGGGTCTCTAGCTCTAGGCTTTAGCTCTAGTCGATTTCTTACTAGTTATATCTTTCTATGAAAAAGGAAGAAACAGACCGTAGACACGCTTCTTGGTGTCCCGTCTCCTTTCCTCGATGCCAGACAGTCTACTCAACATGGTTACGGGTGGGCCCGGGCCGAGTCGAGATGTGAAAAGTTCGTATTCCCCTAGCTCATCTATCCCCAATTATTTTGTATTTAGCACGCCAAATGGCAATGACTATTTTGTCAATATTTAAACGTGTATTACTAGTTTGCACGTCTTACTTTCATATAATTTGACAAGTCATTCTTACTAGCCCCTCTTAAACTATCTAAAAACATGCCTTTCTTACCCAAGATTTACAATATGAGCATCTTTTCTGAGCCCCCAACTTACCCTTTCAATTTGGTGTGTATTTAGTATTCCTAATATATTTTACAGATTAAATATTATTAGTTTGAGTTCTATCAAGCCAGTTCAGGTAAGTCAGCTTGATTCTCGACTCCGGTGTGCTCTTTGGGTTTCCATTCAGTAGGGAGGGAGAGCTGGAGCTAAGAAGCGTAAAATATAAATACATATTAATTAGAAACTATTCCGGGTAAAGGTCAGGTGACATTTAATAAAATATGATGAGTTTTGATTAGTGAGTATAAATAGTTTTATTCTTTATGAAATTTAGATAATAAACATCAATACTGACGCTAAATTCTACAACAGAGATGGGAAACGAACGAAATCTTCGTGTAAACGAAACGAAAAACGAAAACGAAAACGAAAGTTTCGTTTAAACGAAACGAAAAACGAAAACGAAAACGAAAGTTTCGTGTAAACGAAACGAAAAACGAAACGACAAAAACGGAAACGAAAACGAAATTTTTTGTTTATTATACTATGTCAGTATATTATGACATAACTAATAACACGTAACAATTGCCGGGCCCATAAAATGTGTTAGGAAAACAGAAAGATGACAAATATGGAGCATGCTTATTTGACAACACTCTACTTTGCCTATGGGATGGGATCGATAACATTTGGAGACCAATATTTCTAAAAATCCGTTAGCAGTTATACCGGGTGGACTGACTAACTATCCTCAACCATTGGACATTGCTGTGAACAAACCATTTAAGGATAGATTAAGGAGCTGCTGGGAATCTTGGATGGCCGATTTGAGCCAAGCTTTCACTAGAAATGGGAACCGAAAGAGACCGTCGTACGCAGCAACAAATTGGGTATCCAACAGGTTTTATAGCATTTCGGATGATGTTATTTTTAACGGATTTAGAAGAGCTTTAAGCCAATATTATGATAGTGTTATGGAATTTTTATTTCATAGATTCAAATGTCTTTAATGTGCTAACCCGCACCATATTCGAAATAGTGTGCGAACGAAATCCAATGAAACGGTAGAATAGGGTAAAACGGCAAAACAACGAAGAAAATTTCGCGGGAAAACTGCGGTGACAGAAGAGGCTACCGTATCTTTAGGACACTTTAAAGGTCATTCCGTTTTTCGTTTCGTTTTCGTTTTCTTCTTTCGTGTAAACGAAAACGAAAACGAAAACGAAAACGAAAATTTCGTGTAAACGAAAACGGAAACGAACACGAAAACGAAAATTTCGTGTAAACGAAACGAAAAAACGAAAACGGTATCGAAAAAACGAAAACGAGGGGTCCAAAAACGAAAACGAAAAACGAAAACGACATCTCTGTTCTACAATACGATTTAAAACAAACTAAACCTCAATCCAACGTTGCACAAGTGATTTTTCGTCTTTTGATCGAATAGCCAAGTGTTTATCCGACAATAATGCCGTGAACTCATTTTCCGTAAGACTCATAAATTCTCCACAATCATAAATCTACAAAAAAATCAAACATCATAAAATTTAAGAACCATTAGTTAGTAAACCTTTTGAAATTCGCGAACTATTCGTTGCCACAATAAAAGTGCCAATGGAGTATAATAGAAGAGCGCAATATGGAGAAGTTTCACCAAATCTACGATAAATTTTTATTATTTGAAAATAATTTTAAAAACGCTACACATTCTGGTTTGGCTTTAAAGTGTAACCGTAATACTGAAAGAATTTCAAAATATTACTAGAGCACTAACTATGTGGCACTAAATACTAAATTAACTATCTAGTCTAGAAAAAAGTTCTATAAAAATTTCGTTCAGAAAGATTCAGAATTTCAGAAAAACAGAAATTCAATTCAGAAAGGAAATACAGAATTCAGCTTTCTTGGTAATGCATAAATATTTTAAAACTGATAGGAAAGATGGATAACAAGATATTCCGTGCATCACCGACGGAGATTTAAGATAATGTAGTAAATTTGATATTGCATGTCTAGATAGTTTACCAATGCACGCCAAATGAAAATAACAATATTTCAAATTTAATCGCGTATTAAGATCCACGTAAAGGTTACCAATTAATTTTTATTGCAATTTTACAAGCCTCTATTAAAATATTTCATAGACTAGACTTTCACGATATTTTATGTTTAAATCACTTTTCCAAGCATCGGTTTTACCAATTCATTTAGCGCGCCAATGTATAGAAAAGTAGGAAATATAAGAAACATACTGTAGGCTCTTGCTTTGCTATAAATGATTTCCGATATATACTCCAATGCAATATCAATTTGAAGATATGCAGCCGGTTCGAGAAGCTGCAAGACATCATTCACTTCTAAATTTTCAGTCAAAAAAACCTCTAATGCTCTTTGCACTGTTAGCTCCGGACGAATTCCTTGTTCGAATGCGCGGGGAATCGTGAACAGAAAATGAACATCGACGGCAGAAATAAGGCGAATACTAAATGTTTTAAAGATTTTTAATTAGTTTTAAGAAAAATTACCGATGATAATCCAATTTCGCGTCTTTAAAACTTGAAGTAAAAAGACATCGAAAATAGGTTGAGTAGTATGCTAGTAGGCTTCGCTCAATAATAACCTAAATTATAGTTAACAATATTTCAAAATACATTTCCGAAAAAACCTCTTCACCGTTCTTGACGATGAGTCGTACGTTCTTGCTCAATGAGTCCAAGGCAACCGTGGTTGGAGACATGCAGCTCTCTTCGGCATCATCCTCGAATGAGCAACCACCGGGTGACATCATTGAGAAGCTGCAATCATTGATAGCGGTTTTTGGTGGCGGACTCGTCGCCATGTTCGAAACGGCTGTATCGCATTGTTCCATCTATGGAATCGTGAATTCGCGTTATATTTTATGCTTGACGGACCTGTATTATAACACACAGAACACACGCGGTAAGTCTTGAAGAGGTTTGAGTTGTTGTTAGGGGACGAGTTGAAAGAAATGACCAACCTTTTTTCGTTTCAGCTTTTTTCGAATGATTTTATCGCTGTTTAGCCTCATTGATCATATCATTTTTAATTTAATTTTATAAATTTTAGTTTATGCATTTGTTTGTTGTTTCATTTTTAGAAATGTGCAAGAAGGGTAGCTAGACCTCTTTTACGAGTCTTATGGTATTTTTGGCAAAGCTGGTCGCCGGATTCGTCGGAAAATCTATGTGAAGATTCTCGAAGAGGAAACGGCAAAGAATTTTTCACAAGCTTGAGCAATTAACTGAAGTTGGGATACTATTGCGCCAGAAAAACGATAAATAACTATTATGCACTCCGATTGGGACGGTTAGAAAACAGGGTTCATAAAACGTTCTAAAACCTAATAAGTTTGATAGATATTAATATTTTAGTAGTTTAAGGAAAACTGACCATTTAGCGTTAGATGGGTTTTTGTAAAGTACAACATTGTATGACATGCGTAAACATCAGAAAATCATTATTTCCTTTTGGCGTAATTTTTCATTTATAATAATACGTATGTTGTTGAAGTTTTGCTGCAAACCGTCATCGATAAAATTGTAATTACACTTCAAGGCTTTCAATTTTCGTCATCAATCCAGATTTGCAATACATAACAGTTCGTTACAATCGCGTATCACCCACATACTCCCCTTATTCTTGGCGATCCGAAGAGTAGTAGCTGGTGCGAGGATCAGATGTTATCTTACGGCGGCTTTTGGGCGTTACCGTTATCCTACACCCCTAGTCCAGGTTCCCACCGTTCAAGGAACCAAAGGGGATAATCGTAGTAACTGCGCCCCGGGGGCTGACCTGCCAGCAGAGATTAAGCAGCTCTTTTGTGAGCACAAACTGAATTTCCCTTCCTCATCATTCTCGGATAGTCGGTCATCGTCAGAGGTGATTGGACTAATCTTTGAGTATGCAGGCTCGCCATAAAGTCCAATATAAAGCTTATTTGGCGGACACTACCATGAACACAGAACACCTAGCGTTTATAAAGCTTTATTATACTCCACTTAATAATACATTAGATGAATATAGCTAACCAAGGAGCTAGAGTACCTGCTAAAATCTCACCCAATAATCACGGGCGCTTCTCCCAATATAGAAGCGATCTTCCCGCAGCCCTGCCGAGTAAGTAACGTGGAGGGGGCGGAGCTCAACGGCATAGCGATCCATTTTTGTAACTGACATGGTAATTTTATTTTAGGTCGGGCTCTCAGAATTTTATAAAAATATAGCAAATGGATTCCTTATGACTTGATTAGTATACTGAAATATTAGGACTCACAAAACAGTTTAAACTGCAGTTTAAGTAGGAAAAAAATCGGTTTGAAATCCAAAAATACCCCGATTATCCACAAACAATTTTTCTTATGTTATGCATAGAAGTCCCAAATCCGAAAGTATGACATTATTTCGCCTTCCTTTGGACCTTTCATCGTTTGATTTTCTAAAGAGCTCACAACAAAGACGGCGTTTTACGATTTTATTATTTAACGTCATTTTTGAACTCATTAGAAAATTCTGTTTGTCAATACTATTAGGTTATGAAGTAACATCTCCCGCTCTAGTAAAATATGACTTATTCAAGCTTCTAGGCCTTCATTTTACCATTGAATATAAATTGAAATCACAATCAGTTTAAAGTTCATATTAACACATACAACACCCCAAGACAAAACATGTCCAAATATCAATTTAGAGGCGGAGCCAAGAAGAATACTAGAACGATAAAATTGGTAAAATAAAGACACTTTTTTGGCAAAACGCAATCCTTATTGGCTCCACCTGAAAATTGCGTTTTTCAAATTATGGACATAGTTTTCTATTATTTTGTGCTGGAGTGCATACAACTTACAGCGAGGTCATTTTTCTATCCAAGAGATTTTGGGCAACGTTTTAACCTAGTTAGTAGAAATTCGGGTGGCGTGTGAAATCACGCTTAGCCTCGTCTTCTAGAACTTTGGACTAACCAGTCAGAAATAGATGTCTGCGCATTTAAATGTAATTTATTACAATGTAGGTATATTTTGTTATAAATGCTTATAGCATTATGTTTGTTTGTTTCCACTGACAGGACATCAAATTCACAGCACATTAATTTACAATTGCAACATCTTATAATAAATTAAATATTAAATTAAATTATTTTTATATTACAGTATTCGAATAAAAATACAAATTAAAACTGCAGAAAAATAAAGAAAAGTGTTAGATAAATTTCCGGAATGATTGCACAGGTCCGTTGAGCATTCGCATAGTGATATATTATTGAACTGATAATACTGATTTCTAAAACAATTGTGAGTATTATCAAACGATGTTCAATTAGCATACGGAAATGCCATAGCTTCTTGATTTTTCCCACTAATACACGTCAGATTCTGAAAACCGTCCAATTGTGATGAAAGTCGTGAGCGGCAATTGCGCAGAACGACCTTTTCTCCTTAACATTTACACTACAATAAATTTCTGGATAACTTGGAACAAACCCTGAAAGACAAAGTTCACTTTGGCACATTGATCATTTGGATGCGAGCAGATTGAAATTGGCGCATTTAAAAATGATGGTTGGTTTGTTAATGAAACATCGGCACAACTTGAAGATACATCGATATAGCCTTTATTGACCTAACGTTAATAATATTTTGCATGAATCGGATAGTTCTAGATTTATTACGGATCCGATAACATTGATAAGTCGAGATACGTTATGACGATTTTGTGCTGGAGCAACGTCCTCGTTTCGACCGAGCACATTTTGTCTAAAAAATAATTTATAGTGAGTTTGTCCTAATTTGTGGTCTGGAAAATTTTTCAATTGCGATTTTTAGTAGGCGAGCACGCCAACTGGAACGCTCATAAAACTAGTTTAGAAAAATGTCTAAAATCTAATATTGTGTTAAGGTTTATAGAGAGCACGCCAAATGAAACTAGAAAAGTAAATGATTAATAGAGAATATTCAACCCACCACTAAGGAAATATAAAGCGATTTCGAGATATTTAAAGAAAAACATTAAAAAATGATTTGCAGTCTACACGTAAGAATTATAAAAACACGTCAAAGATTGAAAAAATTAATATTTTAATTAGGAGTGAGAATGTTTAAGGAAATCCTGACAAACTGGAGTAGAGAATATTTGTGTAAAGTGCACGTGAAAATTATAAAAGTGTAAGTCAAGCGTAAAAGTAATAAAATAATTACTATCTCCATTTATCATGAAACTGAATTGTATGTCTTGTGAAAGTTTTAGTTGATTTCACAATACTCATTGGATGTTTTGTCCGTAACTATCCCCATTTAGACAAAATCGCCTGTATAATTTATATGGGTGGTCTTAAATGAACTACAGTTTTAGATGTTACAATTAGCGGGAAATAGTATTTAGATTTTTTAAGAGAGTTTCTAATTCAAGTGATCTTATGTAAAATACGGCACACTGAAAACCCATCAAACAAACGGACACCCATCGATAGAAATTTGTGACAATTTAGTTAACATGCTATTCTATGAAGACCCTACGAAAAAATACACAGAACTAGTATTATATCCTTTTTATCGAGCAAATAAGAGAAACATTCAACGTATTTTCATTGGATAACTGTGGCGGGCCACTGTTAACAAAACCTTGATAAATAATCAATGATATAAATAAATTTCCAATTGTAACATTAATTAGCTCTAGGGTATCCGGTTTGTTAAGTAACGTGGTCTCACTAATACAGACAGTGGTATTCCATTGTTATATAGAACTAATTTAAGGTATTTCTAATAATAAAAAAACTTTCGCAAAATTTACCATAAACTTTTTTTTGAAAATTATTCATTCTCTGTGCGTACAAATGCAAAAAGATTACTACACCCACACTTACCTATAGTTTAAGGCTACACAAGTATAACAAGCAAGTCCTGTAGTTGATTGAATGAGAACATTAATTAAAAATACAATTGGAAACAACTTTTGTGACAAGTCTTGAAAGTTAGAAAATGCTGAAAAATAATACGGTCATGTTTGAATTTGACTCATAAGTTACCTGGCATACATAGGAACAAGAAATTGAAACCAATGATTGCATACAGCTTGAAGGTGTCTCTCTTAATTCGGTTTTGTTGAAAGAAAACGAAAAAAAACGGCTAAAATGTGTGAAAAACGGAAAAAAATTAGCTATTGAGATGTTCAAATATTCATACTAACATAGCAACACTCAAATGAAGCATTTTTTGTTTAAAAGATAAACAAAACTAGGTTTTGGAGAAAAACTAATTTTCTGAATATGAACTAAATATGAACGAGATTTAATAAAAACAAAAAATATTACCAAAGTGTATTTAATAAAGATTAAAAATGGCTTAAAGGATCATAAGGAAGGATATTGTGATCTCGCTTGCGACAAAGATTTTATTAATATTTTTACGCTTAAAAATAACAAAAATGTAAGCGAAATAAAAAAATTGAAAATTAAAACGAAACCTCTGTCTCTTTGTCTCCAAGCGAGACCACACATTCCTTACTCATGCTCCTTAAAATCTTTAAATCGTTCGGCGCCAAGCTCTGAAAATTATCCCTGTGCCACAATCAGAAATAAGTATTACTTCAGAAGATTCTAGGCCGAATAAATTCATATTATTTTTTCTCAAAATTGGCCGTATGGGAAGACAATATTCTCCAAAATTACTCTCTCTAAGAGCAGGAGCTAATTAGAGTAATTAAAATTAAACATTTTCCGAAAGTGTTGGCATAGTGACGTAGATTATCAGAAAAGCTCTGAAGTCACGTGAAAATTGTAGAAAAATTTTATATGGGGAGTTCTAAATTACGTGTTTGAAAAATGGAAATTTTATTTTGGCGTGTAAGTACAATGTAAGCGAAAATGATACGAATATTTTCCATATTACGAACAATTAGATAAGAAATCAAAGAAATGAGAATTGCAATTTTAACTTTCTGATGTTCTAAAAGATTTATTTTGTACCCAAAAATCGAACATTCGAATAAGAGACAACAACCAATATTAAAAAATTTCATTTCCATTATAACTTAACATTAAAAATATAAATTTACTGGATAATAGTATAAAAATAGGAAAAACAAATTGAATTCTTAAATAAAACAAAATTGAAAAAGATATGATGCAACAATTTTGATTATCAATTAATCAGCTGGGAAACAACTGTTTATTAATGTATTCATTTTAGAAATTTTCTTTTAAGTTCACCTGCTTTTAATGTTATAAATAAAAATAATATTTATAAGAAATAAGAAAATAAACAATAAAACTAAAAAAGAAAATACAAACTTTTGACAAAACTAGAGCAGAATATTAAAAATGCAACATTTTAGGAAGTCTTACATATAAACAAATATCATCTTCTGTCAAAAAGCTAAATAAATTGATATAAAGAAGAAAAATAGAAAAAGGGTTTCTCAATTGCTCCATCGTCGAATTTTAAAATGATAAATGAGATATATTCTGTAATCAAATTGACTTGTTAGATTGGAAATTCAAAACAATTTTTCTTTTGTTTTTTCTGTTTAACGGAAAAGATTAGATTCTAAACAATTTTAAGACGGAAAAATGATTGGTGGGATTTCAACGAAATTGGATTGGAAATTTGAACGAACAATATATTTCAATTTAATTTCCAAATTTTGGTAATCGAAATAAGCGGTAAAGCAATGAATTTGAAAAATAGGCTTTAAAAAATAGTAATTTTAACATAAAATTACGTAAAAATTGAAGGGTCACAAACATTTTAAGGAAGGAATATTTTAAGGAATTTTTATCTTCAACGTGAACATTGATATAATGTTTTTAAATCTAGTAAAATCGAAATTTTCTTGTGGTCAAATTCATAGCTAACTAATTCACACGCGTGTAAAGTTAGCCGAGAAAGTTGACCCTGAAAAACGTTGGAGATCTTGATTCACGGACCCAATTAGTTTATTCTATAATAGAAGAACTAATATGGTAGAAGAGAGTGAGATGAGTGCTGTCTCAAAACCAATTGCACTCTTACTAGGGAATGGTCTGCATAGTGTTTGGAGTTACAGGATGTGACATATATCATTAGAAAGAGAAAAAAATCTACTTTCTAAATATAAAAAGAGTTTCTGCAACGGTCACAGCTATCTCGAGAAAATTGCGTCTGAAAATAAATTCATTTTGCACTGAAATCCCCGCGTCGCAGCCACGAGGCTTCAAGCAAGAAATGCAAGCTTGCTTGAGGCTTTCTAGGAATGAATTAAAGGATAATCAGGATAGTTAAATCTTAAGGTTTTAGATATTTTAGGACAAGCTTATGAAAATTAAATATAAACTTATTTCTTATTACTACGCACTGCACTGCCACGAAGTATGCAGCATGTTGCAAAAGTTTTCATTTTTTTTAAATTCAATTGAATTAAAAAAAAATGAAAACACGTCCTTCATTTATTAATTTCCAGTATTTAAACTTTTTTAATTACAGCGTATCTTTATTAAATTTGATGTACTTTCTTGCTTAGAATCGTTTATAATAATTTATTAATTGTATTAAGTTTGTTTTAGGCTCCTCAAAATGTTTTAGAACCAAAAAAATTAAGTAAAAAAGGGCGTGTTTTCATTTTTTAAAAATTCAATTGCTGCGTGAACTTTTGCAACATGCTGCATACTTCGTGGCAGTGCAGTAACTACGTGATATACTAGTCCCAAATTTTCTCCCAAGTTTTGGAGTTTTATCACTGAAATTTATTTATAAATTATAATAAAATAGTTTCTTCATTCACACTTATATAAAAAATAATACAATTTAATTATAAAAACAGTATAAATTTATATAAAATGAAGAGACGCGATCAATTTCGTCAAGAAAAATGAATAAAATGCAAAATTGTAGAATATTACTTCTATTTGCATTATTGTTTTCATGAGAATACGCTATATATGACATGAATCTTGACTAAAAACGGAAGTATCCGGTTTCTTCAAGTTTTTTCAACGATTAATAAACAAAAATAACGAACATGGTTTTTATATTAAGAAGAATTTAATAATAGAGAAACTAAAAATTGACAATTAACATTTTTTTTTAATATTTTTATTTCGAAAATCAACAATTTATTAATGGTTAAAATAAGAAATACGAGTAATAATAAAAAATATTAGTGGGTATAATTAAATTATGCCAAGCAAAGTCGTAAATGAGAAAAGGAAACCTCGCATGAATGTCAAAGAGGGTCCCATAAAAATATTTATTTCAAAGGCAGCAGTTATTAAGAGAATTAAAATTGTTGTTATTATTATTATTGAGTCAATATTTGCCAAAAATAAAATTTTAGTATTTCATTTCTTCGAAAAAATAAAGCGTTTAATTTTCAGAATAATTTCAATTTCGATAAATTCACCGATGCGGAATATAAATTTAGCCGAACTGGGTTTTATTTGCTTATTTGTTGATTCGTTTATATTATTTATTACTTATAGCTAATAAAAAGTTGTAAGTAATAGTCTGTAAACTTTCAATTATATTTTAAAACGTTATAAGAAATATAAAGTTTCGAATTTATTTCAAAGCTTTTTTTCAAAAGTCGAATGAAAATGATAGAGAATGTTTACATATTCAGTAGAGCGTATTTTATCCGATTTTCTGAAAATCGGTAATTCTATAATTTGTCATTTTGAGTCTATACAAAGTCGTTTATTTAATAAGAAAGATAATTTCCGTACGTTTTAGTTAACACATTGTTTTCTTCGAAATGACAGAAGTGTATTCTCCACATTAACTTTAAACATATGTCGACTAATAATTCTTTAAATTTTAAAGGGGGAGCAATATCACCATAATTAAAACAGAAGGATATATCTGATATTTATAATGAAATCTATGTCAAATCGTCCGCTGAATATAAATAATATTCTCAGTATTAGAGATGGACGGAATTCGGGGTTCCCTATTCCGTGTCCCGGTCACGTTGTGACACGTTGCGTATAGTAAAATAAATATGTATAGTAAAAAATATATATTAAGAATCAATAATAATCCTTGAACAAGGATATGACCAAGTTTCACAATACTTCACTCAATATGATCTGATATATGCCGCATCGTTTACTTGACGGCACTGCATTAATGGTTTTAAAATTGTACACGGCGGTTTTTGGGGCTTCCGTTCATCATAATCACACATAAGAAATAAAGACATAAGAATTTGAAAAAGAAATACAAAAAAACAATATCCGCCTCCGTCCATACACGCCAAATCATTTTGTTTAAAAATCATAGAAAAGTTATTTAAACCGAGCATATCCAGAAAATCTAAAGCCCAAAAGATAATTTAAGGGAGAGAGAGAGTGTAATATTTCCATAAAAATTTGTTGTTAATCTTCACGTGAATTTTAATAAAATTTGCTTAAATTTTGCAGACTAGTTAGTTTCATTTGATTTGTCGAGATCCATTCATCACTAGATTATCCTCGCTGGTCCTGGACGAAGCCATTAATTGGTAATAACAACAAATTAAAATATCAACTTTTCAAAAGTAATTCAGATTTCCCTTATAGAGTTTTCATACTCTATGAAAAAATCAATATAAACAATTATTTTTTCAATAGAACCTGGCTCATACTTGAATGAGCTCTTTTTTTCTACGGTATGTGCTAAACACGGAAATATGCAGAGTTTACATCATGATGATTTTTTGGGTTGTACAACGATTTATATTTTTTCAGATCGCTAAACCAATAGGTAGCAAATGCGTTCCGCTGAACATCAAAAAGACCATTTCTCGAACAAGGACGATCCCGCAAAGATCTCGCCGACCGGATCTGTGCAATTATCAGAAGATGTAAGGCTCAGTTACATTAACAAAACATGTTTTTAAATAAGTACAATCATATGACATTTTCCATTCCATTGGTAGACTCAAAAAATCCAGCCGCAGTATGGCTTGATTATGGAGAACTCTCGCGCCTGCACGCTAATCAGATGAGACACCGAATAGCTCACCCATCTATTTCGTTACTTTCAGATTTTTTCTACCTGCCCCTTATCCATCTCGATCATTCCGAATCTGCGACGATGTCATTCAAGAACAAATAAGATCAACTGGTCATTGATTCCTCCCATCCAGCACAAAGAAGATCCACAAGAGCACACCGTCTGCAGGCTGATCCATCGAAGAAGTCGAAGATGCTGCGGTTGTGACCGCAATAATTTGAAATTTTGCCAACACACACACACACGTAAGGATTCACATCCATGATACGATAATTGTTTTTACCTAAAAGCGACAAAATCATATCCGTATTCAGTTGGCGTAATAATAGAAAATTTGACAACATCTGCAAATTAACGTTTCTTTTCAAGGTTTTCGTATAATTTGCAGGCTATTATAGAATTTAATGTAGAATGGAGTCAATTTAGAGTATTTCTGACTCCATTTAACATTAGATTAATATCTTTACGCAACTATCGGTAGCAGATTTCTAGTTGCGTGAATGCCAAATATATGAATATTTCCATATTTTTAGACTATTCATTTTTAATTGACTGCATAATATAGTAAACTATTTCAAACTTAAAGAAAATTGTAAAAAAGAAAAAATTCATTCTAGATTTTCCTTTTGATTTCGCTCAAGAGCGATAAAGAAATAATTAAATACACACATACGAAAACCATTTAAAAATTAGGTTGAAAATGATACAATTCTAAAGAAGAAATTAACACAATTAAGAAAATCTTAATCACTATCACAATTATAATCATTCAAACTAATGCTGACAATAAAACTGGCTAAAATTCTAGAAAACATCAGTAGTAGAACGAAGAAAAATAAACATTAATTCGTGTAAACAAATGACTAATTACACACAACATTGGAGGAATTGGTTTTTCTGGAGCGATTAGAACGGATTGTGCACCAGGCACAATTTGTCAGAAATGATTAGAGCCTTTTTGAGTGAATGATTGATGAATTACGTATTTGATAACAAAAATGAATGAAACCGATTTTGACTATAACTCAGTGATGGGAAAGAAAACAGTAACAAGTTTCAAATTGATTTAACAGAAAAATTGTGGCGGTTTTTGGATGGAATGATTGAACTGAATTAAGAATAGATTAGGATTTGGGATAAATAAGGGAATAATAAAGTAGTATGGCAGTTGATGAGATTGTTCGGAAATTTGATTGGAGATTTATGATGTTGGTTATATTATTGGAAAAAAGAAGTTAAAATGTTTGATTGTGAATGGTGGGCGGAGGTGAATGCGAGATGAGTCGGTACACCGCACAGCTTGGCTCAGGTTCTTTTGAGACTTCAAACACGAAACAGATGACCATTAGGGTTTCGTTGGTTTCAGTATTCGACACAATCTGCAATATAATCATATCACAATCAGTTATGTTCATTTAAGGGATATGTTTACTCATTTCCCATTTCAAATTAAAGATACACTAGCTGACAAAAGTCACAAATGTTTTTTCGGGTTTAACTTTTTTGTGACTTCACCAAATTGGCTGATTTTTTGATATTTTATGTATATACAATAATTTTTCAAATGAGAGTCCATTCATGATGCTATTAAATATAGGAAAAAGCGAAATTTAATCAAACTTCAATGAATGTGGATGATTATCATACAGGTTTAACTTTATTTTCTCGAAAATCCCTCAAATGCTTCTAAATAAAGATTGATCTCCAATATTTAGAATAAATACAGTACTGGCCATAAAGAATGCGACAACTTGTTTTTTGAAGATAACTTTTTGAAAACTCAACTTTTCAACTCGAATTTTTTACTGTAGACACATTGGAAAGTTACGAAAACTTGCGTACTTGGAAATTGCATCATCTTGCAAACAAAATTTTTTTTCAATTGTTTTCTTTTTTTTTTCATTTTGCATATTTTTCATGATTTTTGGTTTTTTTAAATAAAGTTGAAAGACAACTAATTGGAATTAGTTTTAGTTATTGTTTTATTGTTTTTCAGATATGGTTAGACCATTCGGGAAAAAATCCTTCTCTGTGGACGAGCGAAAAAGCATTGTGCGTGGTCATGAACTCGGCGCGCATCCGAAGATACTTGCAACTCAGTTTAGTTGTTCTTCCAGCCAAATTTACCGTATTCTGAAGAAAAATCGAGATGATGTGAGGTTTCAATCAGCTTTCTCAACTAAATTTAACAATTTAGAATGGCGTTGTTCATCGCCAATCTCCAGGAAGACCCCGAACCACTTCCAGAAATATGGATCGGAACATTTTGCGCGCATGCCGAGAAGATCCTAGACGCACATCTACGGATATTCAACTTTCTGTGACGTCTCCAAATGAACCGGTACCATCGAGAAGAACTATTAGAAGACGTTTGCAAGTTGCTGGACTGCACGGACGAAGACCAGTCAAAAAACCACTCGTCAGTTTGAAAAACCGAAAAGCTCGCGTTGAATGGGCTAAACAGCACTTGTCCTGGGGCCCCCGTGAGTGGGCAAATCACATCTGGAGCGATGAATCGAAGTTCAATATGCTCGGAACTGATGGTATTCAGTGGATTCGACGTCCCATTGGCTCCAGGTATGCTCCACAGTACCAATGTCCAACTGTGAAACATGGAGGTGGATCTGTGATGGTTTGGGGATGCTTCTCCGACACTTCTATGGGACCATTGAAGAGAATCGTTGAAACCATGGATCGATATGTGTACGAAGACATCCTGGAGAACACAATGAGACCATGGGCAAGAGCAAATTTGGGCCGATCGTGGGTGTTCCAACAGGATAATGACCCGAAGCATACTTCGGGTCATGTCGCCAATTGGTTCAGACGTCGCCGTGTGAACCTCCTAGAATGGCCAAGTCAATCTCCAGACTTGAATCCCATCGAGCATATGTGGGAGGAGCTGGAACGCCGCCTCAAAGGAGTCAGAGCATCCAATGCCAATCAAAAGTTTGCTCAACTCGAAGCTGCTTGGAAGAGTATCCCGATGACGGTGGTTCAGACGCTCCTGGAGTCGATGCCACGTAGATGCAAGGCTGTTATCGATGCGAAAGGATACCCAACGAAATATTAAATCACTTTTTATTGTTACCTTTATTTTGTTTTTGACCTCCGGTGTTTCTTGAGCTTCTTTGTATAGATCTCCAAAAATGTCATTTTCATGAATTTTCGAAAAAAATTAATTTTCAAAAAAATTGTAGCAGAATATTAAAACCAACTTAGCCTAAAAGTTTTTGATAGTGCTGAAAAAATCTTACCAAAAATTCGGATTGAAAAGTTGAGTTTTCAAAAAGTTATCTTCAAAAAACAAGTTGTCGCATTCTTTATGGCCAGTACTGTAAGTTAAACGTTTGCAATTATAACATACCTTCTGCAAGCTTTCCACCTGCTAGTTTTATTATATGTAATTTTGAAATAGCAAAGTTTAATTAGTCACTTAATTCAATTTGATCCGGTTGATATTATTAAATACTTACATGCAATGCTTATTAGGCATTTTTATAAAACCCCTACTAACCTATCTTTGATCAATTTATATGTGAATTTCATACTATCATAATAGATAAACATTTTTTCCGTTTCAGTACGCTTTAAACCAAACAATCCACGCATCATAAAATTCTTTGGGCAAATTTTAAACAAGTTAAATGAGAAATTAAACCGGGATTAGAACCGCGATCAACGTGTAACAAAAAGAGTGGATTTTTACGTATTGTCGTTAAATAAAAGTTTTTGTATAAGATTTTAAAAATTATCAAGCATTTTTAATCAACAATGCTTAAACATTTTCCCATAATTTCGATCCTTATTACTTATGTCGATATAATTTACCGTTACATGAAAGAGAAATAAAAATAAAAAACAAATCAGATTTGCGAAATTACCTGTAGAACTGTAAAATTCTCGAGCACGCTATTCATATATTCAATGTTTTCGAGCTTCTTGAGCTCCGAGATGAATTTCACCATATAATCGCACATTGGTGAGTTTTTGAGAGAGAATGTATAAAGACCGTTGCACTCGGTTGGTGGATAGAACTGAATATATCGGTTTTACGGGTAATCTATGGCTGGATACAAATTACCTCGATTTTCTCGACAGCTTGTTTACCAAATGAACATGCCATTGTTGAAACTTTGAGTTGGAACTTTTCGCGACTCGTGTAAAGTGAATCAACAGCATATTGCGTATTACTGAAAATTAGAAATTCTATCATATGTTTGACAAATACTCGCCACTCGTTTTAGAAAAAACACTGCCTATTTTCTTGTTTTAAACATTACGTTAAAATTTCGTTTGACGTTAGATTTACTGTTCAGATAAAACTATAAATAGTTTAGGAAATCTATTTGAAACGCTCAGAAACGTGATGAATCTTTTGATCTTTTGCAGGCACCCCCTAAACGAAAATGAAAATTTTCTTATATTTTAATGAGTATTATAAAATTACACTTATTAACTTCAGAATACTTTTCACATGAACTTGTCAGAATATAGACAGCAGTAATTGTTTTACACCCGAACTATAAATGAAATGTATTATGAGAACTCATCTACGAATCATTTGGCGCGCGGGAATCTTGTAAAGGATATTAAGAGTTTCAAAATTGAATCCGAATTTTAGTAACTTTTAAGTGTCAATTAAAAAACTATTATTTACGTCATTTTACGGGATTTGTTTTACATACACTAGCTGACAAAAGTTTTGTCACAAATGTTTTTTCGGGTTTAACTTTTTTGTGACTTGACCAAATTGGTTGATTTTTTGATATGATAGATTCATATGGTTGTAGATTATTTTACAAATTCCCGTTTGTGATTACGATGATCCGTTTTACAGTGACAAGCGTTTATCTTAAAACGCGTAGCTCAAAGATATTACGCACATTTCTTGCACCGCATTTTTTAATAATTTTTAAAGTTCAATTATATTTTTTTTAATAATTTATTGAAAATAGCAGTAATTGGCAACATTTTATAGATGACTCCACGTAAAGAAACTCCAATTTCCACCCAGCAAGCTGTTATCAATATGAGGGAAAACGGAATGCGTAGTACCGAAATTGCCATGGTAATTTAAACCAAATTTTGCTATTATAACATTTTAAACACTGATTCACATAAAATATCAAAAAATCAGCCAATTTGGCCAAGTCACAAAAAAGTTAAACCCGAAAAAACATTTGTGACAAAACATTTGTCAGCTACTGTATCTCTGGCGCTTTTGTTTATCCTTTAATCATTATGTTAGAAATAAGACTAAATTAGATTTTCTACAATTTAGAACATCAAAATTTAAAACGATATCTGAATCCAGTATCCTTAATTAATCATAAATAATAACTTTAATATATAACTACTTTCACTCAAACTACAAGTCCAATGAAGATACGTAGAAAATAAAAACATACATCACATCATTCGATACATTAATATTGGCCCAACACTTTGCCAGAAAGAACATATCCTTTTTGGGCGACTTTTCAAATAGGTCTCGTAGAATTTCTGGATATTTTTCGTAAAATAACGAAATCTCGATTCCCTATAAAACCCGTATTGAAATGTTTCTGAGTTTCCCATACCTCTTCTTCTAATGAGTTGTCAATCTTAACCAACTCGGTCCTTTGACTTGTTTGATTTGATTGAGCAAATGCTGAAAATGCGAGCAGCGAAAGAGATGACGAAGCGATCGGCCTTTGCACTTGCTCAACGGTTTCAATTTTAGGCAACACCAGTTGAGATAAATCCATTCTGCAATTAATTTTAATGATGTGCAGTATTAAATCAAATTGTCACCCAAAGGGAAGTTGTGCTGGCAGACCTGTGACGGCTTGTGGCAATGACCATAAACCTAAAATCAGTGTTTTAGTGTGATAAAAAATATAATTCAAGCGCTACTTGATAACAGGAATTGTTGTGACAGTTGGTCCGAGCTATTGGTCGATGGATCAACCTTAGGAAAAACGCACGGAAAATTGGGCAATGATTGTGCTATTTGTGGTGCTGTTGAAGTTACAGCGATTGGACTTGTAGTAGAGGCAGCCACACGAGCCTGCGTTTGCGGTAACGGCTGCGCAGATGGAGGCTGTTGCGATATTGCCGAAGTATCCAGAGTGTTTGAGTTCATGCTAGAGTTGAGCGAGTTAACACCAGACACTTGGGGCATGTTGAGGGAGACAGCTTCTTGCTGTAATAATAATAGAACTTTTATTTGGAATATTAAGAAAATTACTAATTGGTTTTAATTATATTATTGAGACTAGTAAGCGAAGTGTTTAGTCAGCAAGCTAGATGAAAATTAATACATTATAATTTTTAATTAGTATTATAAGAATTGTATATTTTTCACCTAATGTTGCTAATTTTTTCAGGTATATTCTAAACTAGCTTCTCTAAGTTTTTTTTAGCACTCAGTTTAAACGCTTCATTCGACAGTTTAAGCGCTTCATTTTCAGTGTTTGCAATTCTGGCCCCGCAGCTTTATTTCTTTTATTTCTAAATTCTTTAATATTCTCTTTTCAAAGAAACTTTGACTTTCTAGTAAATTTAATTAACTACTACACACCAAATGAAATAGTAAAAGCAGGAGGTAATTAGATCTGTTCAAAGTAAACATTTTGAAAGTATTTTTAATTCTGACATACATTAACACCAAATCTCTATTTTCACGTCGAAAATTTGGTAAAAATTTATATGTGGAATTAACAAGTGCACGTTTGCAAATTGCAAAATCATCATTTTCACTTGGCGTGAAAGGTATCAATCGTAGTTTTAATTTGGCTTGCAAGTCAGGTTTTACGTTAATTTATTTTAACATATCTAAAGTCGGGAACACTTCTGGAATATAACACTAAAGCAAGTTCCCTACCGTAATAAATTTCCTATAATTACAAGTTGGGAGCAGTGTGAGAAAGTAGATGTTATAAATGTGAAAAGTAGGAATTTTGTTATATTTAATAATCGCGAATCATGATTGAAAGACAATTAAATAAAATGAGCAAATCGGATAAAATTCTCGAAAGCACCCCAATTTAAAAATGAAGATGTTCTAATATTTTAGTCTTCAAGTTTTATTACATACACCAGTTTTACCGGCTAAATGAGGATCTGTGATCCCAAAGCACGCCAACTGGAAATAACGATTTTTAAGCGTGTCTAAAAATTTTTATGTGTTTTCAATAAAATATTGTTTACGACAATTTAACTACCCTTTAACTATTTAAACAATATTAATATATTGTTTAAATGTTAAAATTGATCACGTTTACTGAGCTCATTGTATTACCATACCAGCTGTTGTGCCAGAGCTCCAGTTTTAGATTTTGTTTGTCAATGTCAAATTCTAGTAATTTTCATAATTTAACACGAGGCCTATAATTTGATTTGTTGCTAGAAAAAACATGTGAAAATTTAAAAAAGCAGCTGTTTTGGAAAAATCATTTTTATTTTCAATTTGCGTGCAGGGAGATAATTACTGCAAATTTTCTAAAGGATTCTACTCCCAATTAAGCTGTAGGAATTTTTATTTACCCTTTTTTTTATAATTTTTCAACCGAAAATTAACCTACCTCACAAAACTAATTGATATAGGGAAATAGAGAAACATTCTAAATAGAAAATTGTATGGTTTTTTTTTTATTTTCTTTTAATTTTAGTTTTTCTAGCGTTTTATTAAGCTCGTCTTCAACATTTTCATGTTTAATTTTCTGTAAATTTTACGATTCACTTTTTATATAGGCTATTTCAATTTTTTATGTATCTTTTAGTAACCAAATGTTATTCAATTTTACAATATCAAGCTAAACTGATTTGAATAAGCTCTCATTTTATAAAACTTAAAGCGTGTCATTGACCATAGAATGGTACATATTTTTACTATCTTATAGAACACCAACTATCTGTAATATCTCACAGGCATTCTCTTTTTATTACTTTTATTAATAAAAGAACCTCAACCTTCTTCTTGGCTTGCTCGTCCCTGAGCTTCTTTCTGGCAAGCACTTGAATATGCGACGATACTTGTTTCCTTGTGCGCGTCTTTCCACACCTCAGCTTAATGTACCTTGCAATGAGCTCGTTCCTTCCTAAAACCACATTTATGATGTGCATTCAAATGAGGAATCATTATAAATGCGTCCTTGTGTATAGCTATTGGCAGATGTTTTCGCCAGTCAAATCCATTTATTCCCCTCCTCGTCTGTTTACTTACCGTACATTTTGCCCTCGTCGCTAATGATGATCTTCCGCCTCCCGCAGGGTGGGTAGATGGCGAGTGCTTCTTGGAACGCCTGCAACGTTTGACATGTGAATGCTTGCTGGAATTAATGGTACTTGATCGATGTCGACGCTCCACACGCTTTCGGCGTCGCCGGAGATATCCGAGGCAGAGGTTTCTTCGGGGGCTGTTGATCCGGCAGTGCCTGCGCCGTCTCCAGCCGGTGGTGACATCTAGAGCGCGAAGAATTAGATGGGAATGATAATTGTAATCCAATTACTGTCATCATTTGGCCTCCGGCATTGGGCTGTGGAACAACGGGCGTCGCAGTGGTTGTGCTCGTGGTTGTTGCGACAGATGGCGTGCCATTCAGACGCCAATCGGATTTGAAGTCGCGAAAGTGTTGGCTATAAGAAGGAGGTTGTTATTGTATTAGATTTGGTTTGTTTACCTATTGAGAAGAGATGAGGCGGTAACCGCAACGTCTTCGGACATCTGCAACAAAATTCACATGAGCTATAAAGCAACTATAAAGATAAACAAAAAAGTGTCTAGGGAAACGCGGATTGTTTTTTCTACTTATCTACCAAAAGTATCTAATGTTCAAAATCCTTTTCATTCGTTATCGTAAATACATCAGATATCAACAAATGCCAAAAAGCTTAAGAGGAGATGGGATAAATAAACACGTATAATATTGTTGTTATCCATATCGAATTTATTGATTAAATGAGTTTTATAATAATCGATAGCAAAAAGTGCAATCAAACGGTAAATGACGAAGCAAACATTTTTTGAATGCTATTCGTCTTATCAATGGAATTTTTATTTTGATAATTAAAGTAAAGTAACTAAATGAGACAATTAGTCCAATTGTTATAAATTTCTTTCAATACAGTAATCCAATAAAGCAACTGTTTCATTCTAGTAAACTTGTAGTAATAAGGAAATGCTGAAAATGATATAATTGATTGGAAATTTTTAGAAATTGTATTCAACGGATAAGTGGTGAAAATATTTTATTCACGAATGGCACGCCAACTGGTATGATAAAAAAATGAGCTCAATAATGTGCTCCAATGTAACTTTTTGGGAAAATATTAAAAATTTTAGATAGTTTAAGACACGCGCTTAAATTATAGAGAATAATTTTTTGTTAAAAAGATACAAAAGTTGTCAGATGCGCTTAAAAATCTGTAAATCGTTATTTCCAGTAGGCGTTCTAATGGAATCTTTTAAAAATTCAAAATCATATTTAAATGGAAGATAATATGGGGCATTAAATAATAATAATAATTGTAATGAAATATCGCATAGTGTTTTACAAAAAAATTTTCAATGAAAAAACTGAGAGATTAAAGTTGCATGACAAATTCCAAACAAATGAATCCGTAAAAACTAGAAATCAGAACTAACATAAAATTTTAAGAACCTTTATTTATATTTTTTTCAGTTTTTTATTTTCTTTAAAACTTTTTTAAAAAAGTTTAGTGAGTTTAGTGATAAAGTTTAATGATATTTCAAAAAATTATATTGAATGTAATAAATTTCGTTTAAATGATTAAATACTATGCAAATGAAAAGTAGTATTTCAAATTTTAACCGAGATTTAACCGTATTAACTAAAAACTATCTTTCACGTCAGTCTTCCAAAAACGCATTAAACAAAATTATAAGCGAAATTATTTCTTCAGCACGCCAATTAATATGTTTGATTTTTAAAAGTTTGAAAATATGCTACAGTACTCCACGTGATTATAACAATTAGTTATGTTGTTCAAACTAACCAGTTCAAAAACTATGGCTGGTATAATTAATCTGTGTGGTCTTAAAGAGAGTGGACTTCAAGCTCTGCCAGTTGGCGTGCTTCAGTATATTCTAACGTTTCTTAGAATCACGTGATTTTTTTAGCTTTTACAGGAACAATTCAACGAATCCACGCAAAATGTTTACGTAGAAATTGATAAGCCATGTTTGAAATGAGAGTTTCGCCTTAATTATTTGAAGTTATTATAACGAAACATAGGCCCCTTAGGAACTAACATAGGCCCCTTAGGAAAAAAAAACGTTTACTGTTTAAATGTTTTTGGTCGTATGGCAGAGTGACCCCGAATTTGCTTCTGAATTAAATCTCTGAAAGTTCTAGTATAACTGCGAATTATTCTTTTTAAGATTATAAATTTTATGAGATGTTTAATGATTTCAAGCTAACAAGTAAATTTGAATTATCTCTATGCATACTTGCCAACTAAAGCGAATATTTGAGTAATTCGGCATATTTCTTGAGAAGAATCACAATTTAATTTTTCTCCGCTGTTCTTTTTTTACAAATAAGATGCGTAAATTTGAACTGTCTGCATGACGGGATAATATTTAAAAATTGCTGTTTCAATACCCATTAAAATAACAAAAATATTCTACATTTTACAGATGTCTAATAGAAGAGAAAAATTATAGTCTCGGTTTGACGGCCAAACGGCCACAAAGGACTTATTCGTCTATTCTTCTTTAATGTGTGCTGCCCATTTTTTGAGACAACACACATTGATGAGATTCAAAAGAGTGACCGTCCAAACGAGAACATCATTTTGTTCTAATTTTTCCTCTTCCATTAGGCACCGATCTCTGAAAAGGGATTTAATACCCACTATCTTTTAAATTTTAAATTAACATTTATTCAACATATCTGGCAAATCAAAACCATTTAAACCACAGTTGTTCATCAATCTCATCCACTGTTTCAGTGGATCTTCAAAAAAAATCGAAATCTACACGTGATAAGAAATGAAAGTTTTTTTTTAATTGAGACAAGGTGATCTTTGACTGAAATACATGAAACGCAATACCTGCTGTGAAATTGAAATCGTAATTGGAACTACCAAATGTATATATTACTTTTGATATCAAGGAAGAAAAATTGAAATTAATATGAGAATGAAATAACCTAAACAATAATATTTGTAAATTATGTACTGTAATAATTAGAGTTGACTTGACACGACCAATTACAATCAAAACCTTTAGCGTTTTTAATTCCGACAATCAAACAAATATCGATTCGACCAAGAAAATATAATTATAGATATAGAAGTTTTTGCAAATAAAAGCTGAATATCGTTTGGAAGAAAATTGATATAAAGCCTGCAAAGAATTAAATTTGCATATTGCAGGTGATTATTTAAAAGAAAATGAGTTTTATGAGATTAAAAAATCATGGAAAATGTCGATTTAATTAAACGGAAAATGAAACGAATCGCAAAAATGATAAAAATGGCAGTGAATGAAAACAAAACTGATAAGGAATATTTTTTAGATATAAAAAACACCTTAAAAGCGAACATTGAATATCCATTAGTGACGCGCACCAATCAAATCATATCATTATAATCACTTAGAAAAACAAAAAAAACGTTATTGGAGAGAAATTCGGAAGAAATAAATGGTTTCTATCAATTTAATCAATAAATCGAGGTCGATGAATAAAGAGAAACAAAATTTTACGTGAATTATGAATATCTGATGGGATAAAGGCGTCGGATTAGTGTTGAGGTAGTTTAGGCAGTGTTTTGACACAACTGGCCAATCTAATCTGTTTCTATTCTATCAAAAGTCGTCAGAAAAGGAGATGGCGACGGCAAATGAAGGCAAATCATCATGCAACCACTCAGACACTCGCACAACACAAAAGGTTTTTGTGTCGTCAATTAATATTCTATTTCGAAATCATCAACAGTTTATTTTGTTGCGCGCAAGAACTGCAAATAAACAACAATAACAACAAGCATGACTATCGGCTGTTCTTCTATCCGACAGACAAGATCCGAATCATTGATTTTGAATGATTCATTTGGGTTCGATTGAATGTTAATTGGACATTATGTAACATTTATTAGCGTAGATTTGGTTTTCGTTGAAGGAAAAATCTGTTTTTTCATGAGCCCTAGTAAATTCACGCCAATTGAAACTGATGATTTTTTAAACGCGTATTTTAAATTTCCATTTTTACAAATTAAATTTTATGTGTTAATCTATGTCAGTTTGCTTAAAAATTCTAAAAATGTGTAATCAAAAGTTCGTTAGTGATCCCCTTCTTTTACTATTTCAGTTGAAATTTAAATGCATTTTTAAATAATCATATTATTGTATTCAATGTGAAAGTGCGCTCTAATAGACTGTCCCGCGCGATATCCCTTATTTTAATCATATTCAATAACGTTTTCCTAGTTTCCTCATGGATTGATCAGAATGATTTTAACATATTATAAAAAGTTTTTTTTCTAATAATAGAAAGTTTGTAGAAATCCTAGTGATAAATACAATGTTACAGTCAAAATAAAACAATATATTTATAATTTTACATGGCCTGTGTTCCGTAAAAGTTCCCTTATTTTGTGCATCCTAGTTTCGAATCTTCCTCTTGATCACTACTCATATCATATGCACGCCAATAGAAATTTTAAAAGCAGAAGCTCAGTAAAGGGGCTCGAATCAAAAATTTCGGCGAGATTTGTTCAATTTTAAAGCACTATCAATATAATGTGCCAATTAATAAGGTATTTTTACGTGAAAGTTTATAATACACTTTTCAATATTGGAAAAATTTCTATTTCATTGGTGTGCGTATGATTTAGAAATAAGTTGAGGTGAAAATAGCTACATGCCAAATGTAAATGAACATTTTTTCAATATTTAAATTTATCAATTTTCACGTATCATTTTCATATATTCATGTTTTCTAGCCCGTCTTAAAATATCTCAATAAGGAGCTAGAATATTGTATTCTTAAACATTTTCGAGGTTAGATGGTTTTCCAGAAATTATATAGAAATATTCTTTTAATAACAGAAAACCGTCATTCCCCTTTTTGCATTTGCGTTCAAAATGCCTATTGAATAAGCCACTTTTAGATTATTTAAAAACGTCTTATTAAATTCAAAGTAAAGATTATATACCGATTTTTTAGGCACTTTAAACTATTTATACTTTTCCAGAATGTTAAATTATAGTATCTACATGATATCTAAATGTTTTAAATTAGAGTGCATGTTCCAGCAGAGCCTGAGATCCAGTTTGGGTAGTTACCTTTTAAAAAGCCCATACAGAAATATTAGATATGTAGCTATGAAAATAGACGATACACGGAAAAGACCTTTTTAAATATTTTTGTCCTTTTCAGAGATCGGTTGGAAGAGCAAAAATATTAAGATGGCATGAGGTTCTCGTTTAGACGGCCAATTCTTTTTTACGAGATTATGGGAAGCAGATTGAAGAGGAATTGACAAAAAAGTTTATCATTTTCTCTTCTTTCCATTTAGGAGCCGATCTCTGAAAATGTCAATAAAAATTAATAAATATATTATAACCCAACTCTGAAAGTTTAATCGACCCATATTATAAAAAGGAACATTTCTGTCCCTGTTCCTTTACAAATTAAAATTAATTAATGACTAATTGAATCGTTACCTTCCTCTATTTTCACTCTATATTAATACTATTTCATCATTATATTGGATTTATGTTTTCAATTCAATTAAATCCTTATCAATTAATGTTGCAATTGGACAAAATGGACAGTAAAAAATGATGATCAGACATCGTTTTGATATTAAAGTGATCCGATTGGAGTGGAATAAGATGAATATTTTGTTAATTTGTTGTAGAAATAGTTTGTAGGTTGAATGAACTTGAAGGTATAATTAAAATGAAATTATGATTATAGCTTCTAATGATAGTGGAAGTACATTTATTGAACTTTTAGTATTTTAATATCGAAGGACTGAAAATTTTGAGAAATTTTGAGTTTAATTGGAACTGTTTTCGATATTAATAAGTGGGAAGTTTATTGTTGTACTGATATTTAATATTTTTTGGGAAAATTTGGGATAGTTTAACAGAAATCTTACAAAAAATGGCATAATAAAACTTAAAGTTGTTTTGAGAAATGCGTATTTATTGGTTTAATATCATTAAATCAAGAAACATGTATTATTCAACTTGAAATAGTTATAATACAGTTAAAAATGTTCTGTAAAGCACAGTCAGACATTAGCAATACGTGATCACGCCAATTGGAAATGAATATTTTCTAATATTTGAATGAGTTTTACAAGATAATCCGGGTTAATTTCCGAATAAATTTCTCGTAGATTTGATAGACATGTCTAAAAAATATATAGCATGTCTCTGCACTAGAATTTTTGTAAATTTCTATCTAGAGCTCTATAGGATCTAGATAAATTATATTCTAGATCAAAATTACCGGGATGAAATAGAAATTAAGTAAATATGGTAAACAAGTTGCTATAACATTTTAATCAAGCACATCCACTGATTTCTGAACACTTCCATTTTTGTCATTCTTTAAATTTTTCTTACTGTTTATTCTTTCGATGCAAAAGTTTTCGCGCTGAAAGTTTGCTTTGTTTTGCTATGAATAGCTGAGAGCATTTTATTAATGCACACAAAAAAATTTTCCTTCACTGGGACACACCAACTGAATATTTTAAACCGAGATTCACGAAAGACCACCCAGCTAATTTATTCAGACGGTATTTTTATTGATCGGTTTAGTTTCTGACATATCCTTAGACTCGATAAAATATTATATCGGCATATTCTCATAGAGTACGGTAATGTGATCTAAAACATTCCAAAATGGACCATTTTAATTGGCGTGCTTGGGGGTTTAAGAGGGTTAAAAAACGGTTCAAAATTAGCAATCCAAACATCATGTGGTAAATCATATTAAAACATAATTTTGAAAAACAAATGAATAAAAATAATGTTTTGTGTACATCAGAGATGGGGCAATGGCAATTTTTGAACTTCGGTATCCGGAATCCGGAACTCGAAAAGCCGTAATTCCGCACATATTTTTTGGTAACCTTTATATGAATATTGAATTTTTAATATTCGATATTCGAGATTTAAATATAAATTTTGGGAATCAGATAAATAATTCGGGGATGCAGAATTCCGCCCATCTCTGGTTTGAATCTATAAAAATCTCCTCAGATATCAGAATGCAAATTTTCAAGACAGAAACCTTTGAAAAAAAAAACAAAGATGGGAGGCATTCCGGGTTCCGTATCTCGGATTCCGAATTCCGGATTCTAAAATTGAACAACTGTGGCATCTCTAGTTAGGAAAGGAGTCTAGTTTAAATATTAGTACAACATACAATTTTCGGTAAAAATTTGTCTATGTAGATTTCCAAGAAAGGAAATCCATGAGCATTTTGAATAATGTTCATTTATATATTATGGAATCATCATTATATTTAATTAATAATGACCAAATCTATTTAATAATAGCAATTGATTAGAAGTAATCAAAATGAAAATAAAGAAAGTTGCGAAACTTGAAAATGAGCAATTAAATGAGCATTGAAATCAATAACAAAAAAAATCAATTCAAGATCGGATTAAAAAGAGATTGTGAGAACATGAAATCGGAAAAGTTTGAAAATGAAGGAAAAACCTCTGCACCAGCTGTCAATCAATAAATATTGATAAGAGAAGTTGACGTTTTTTTGTTGTCTTCATCAAATGGCGTCGTCTATCTGTGATAAAATGATAATAGTCCGCGGTAAGACAAATTTTAAAGGCACATTTTTAATGAGATAAATAAGAAAACAAAGACGAACTAATAATAATAACTGGAGCTTGAATAGAAGAATTAACGACAACGCAATTACGATAAAAGTGCGGATGGTCGAAAATGACCTTGAATGTAAGTGGATTAAGAGCTAATTTTTGGATGACAAAAGACTTATATATGAAACAAATGATTGTGAATATTTAATAAAAGAGGAACACGATAAATTCTATAAAGACATAAGACTGTTTATCAAACCAAGATTTGGCCGGTTGCCTTATCCACCAAAAAGGGAACAAAATAGAACCTAATCCGGACAGCTTCTCATATTACCTTGATAATTAATCTCCACATGAAAGAGCTCAATTCAGTTCGAGTATGCAGCAGCATCTGTCGGCTGCGATTTAAAAGGTTTCAACAATTATAAAGCGACTTAAACCATTCTCGCCTAATTAGCGTTTTGCACGAGGTTATTAATGATCGAAATGAATATTATAAAAAATGATTGAGTTGACATGAGCGGGGGCAGGTGTTTTCAACGGTCGTGAGGTAAATAAGTTTTCGAGGTCAGAAGATGGTAAATGGAGCCGGTTGGTAGCGACGGTTTCAATTCAACAGGTGCCGTATGAATAGGAAAGTATTTGAACAGCGACTTTTAATGTTAATCATAAATTATAGAGATTTCTTAATAAGTTTATTGAGGGGGGTCAAGAGAAGAGCATGAAGCGAGCAACAAAACTTTTTCGATTTATAATCGTGTCTGAAAATTTTGAACTCCTTTAACAAACACTACAATTTAACTAGGTTTATCTCAACCTATAAATATCTCACTGAAAAGTAAAATATGAGCACGTTGATTTGGTTCATTTTTTGTTGTTATACCAATTGGTGTGATTATTCAATTAATCGCGGTGGTTTGAAAAGTGCAAAAACAGTATAGCGAAGCTAAACGTGAATATGCCAGATTTTCTTTGCAATAAATTTACTATATTTGTTTATAACGATCTATATTTCATAATAATTATTTGAAATGTTAACTATAAACGCCTTAAATGAGCTGCTATTTAATAATTCCAATAGTAGGGCTCAATAATTTCAATTAAATTACACGAAATTATCGTTTGCATGTTACCGGAATTAGAACATGCTGAGGTTGCGTGCAAGAAAGTATCTATCCGTAAAATAGTGATAGAATGTCATTGATATATTATAGTTTAGAGTAGAGATTCGCGTAATAGGTTTTTTTAATTTCGGAATCCGGAATTCGGAATTGAAAAATGGTCGGGACACGAAATTCCGCAAATCTCCGGTTTTCAGTATATATATATTTTTTTTTAAGTTGGTTTTATTAAAATACTATTTATATTTAGGTATTTTTCATCAATATAACATCAAAACATTAGTAAATGGTACGATAGTGAATAAAACAAGATTAAGTTTTGACTCCACTAGAAGCCGCTCGCTTAAATATCAAGCATATATAATAATAAGTTAGAGTAATTTAGTTTTTATCATTCTAGAAACATTATTTGCCAATTACTTTCCATCACCGTTAAATGGATAAATATTCAAGCACCCGTCCTCTGCTCTTATTTAACGATACTTATTAATTTTCCTAAGATTTCAATACATGAGCTCAAAAAAGTTACTAAAATTTAATAAAATTATATGATATATATCAGTGATGGGAGGGACCGGGTAGGGAAAAAGGGAAGTCCCGGTCACTGTCCCGGGTTTTGAAATTTTCTTTTTTTAAGGTCCCGCCCGCCCGGAATTCAAAAAAACGGTGTCCCTCCCATATATGTAGTTCAAGAAATGAATTATACGTGAAAAACTTATAAATTAGAAGTTAGGATTTATAATAATAAATTTGATGCATCCTCAAATTAATATTTCATTTTCAACATTTTTGGCTTAATCCAAAACGGTCTCAAGGAAGACATGAAACAAATATTCAAACTATTTTAATAATTTCTCTTTATTTTTTTATTTCGTCAAAATTTCTAGTTAACGTCGGATTAGTTATTATGACATTATTGATATTATTTATTTCTCATATTGTCCTTTTCAGAGATCGATGCCTAATGGAAGAGAAAAAAATTAGGGGCGGAGAAAAGGTCTTGATTAGACAGCCACATGGCCACTAAGGCCAACGAATCTCTTCCTCTTTTGTTTCTCATCAAGTTTTGTTATCTATTTTTTGTTTATCATTTGATGACAAGAAATGAAAAGTTTAATTTAATAATGAAAATGGATAAATAAAAATATTGATGAGAAACAAAGAAGGAAAGGTTCGATGGCCTTAGTGGCCGTGTGGCTGTCTAAACAAGACCTTTTCTCCGGCACTAATTTTTTGCTCTTCCCTTATGCATCGATCTCTGAAATGAATAATAACTTATTAATGTTTACGTGTAAATTAGCTAGGCAAGTTTAATAATTTCACAATCGATGTTTTTCTGCGGCGTGTGAACTTTACATTTTCATATCCTTGCTAATTTTAAATTCATATCTCCAAAAAAACTACCCAAAAGAAATTTACAGACATTTACAGTAATATTAAAGGTTCTAAAATTGATTTTAACATTTATTGATACGATTTTCTCAGAAATGTATTATTTACATTAAATTAAATGGGTAAAGTACTTTTTTGTATTTTTAAAGGTTTAAATTTTAAATCCATTCAAGTGGAAATCGTAGATGTTCATTTTATCAAATTTCGGCCACGTTTTTAAACATCCCCCATTTAAATTTTATTTAAATATTTGCAGTCTTAAAAATACATCTGAAAACTTATTTATTTAATCTGAACAACTTATCCGAGATTAAACTATTTTCTTTTACGCGTCTTATTTATGTTTTCATTATCATTAAACGGTTTCAAAAAAACAAAATAAATAAAAAAAAATAGCTAACTAACTTTTAATTCTTTATTTACAGACAAAAATAAATAAATAAGAGTCGTAAACAAAGTGCAGGAAGATTGTTTGCATCAAATAATAGTTAACATGAGTCAATATATCGATTGATAGGCGATTGATTAAAGAAAATGAAAATGAAAATAAAAATAAAGTAATAGGTAATTGATTTCAGTGGATAAGCCAAATTGAAATATTGATTTAACGATGTTTAAGAGGGGTTTAAAGTTTTTACGGACTTTCTAGACAACACTGTTCTCGATAATTCAGACAAGCTACCCTTAAACTACCTAAAAATATTAATATTTTGACGTAAAGTTAGATCTGAGCACGGTTACTTAGCTCATTTTATAACTAACATGTAAGATAAATAGTGTCCAAAATATCGGTTTGAAGGAATTTCAATACCCTGTATTATTTTTTGCAGGAATTTTATTAATACTTTTTCGGGTGATTTTGTGAGATTTTAAGTCAAATAATGCATAATAATAAATACTTATCGGTAATCTTTAAAGTGTTAATGAAACAATATATAGATGGATTAACTAAGATTTAGAGCTACTATTCCAATAAACTTAAGTCGTTATAATTTAATAATTAGAAATAATCTTTTAAACTTTTGTTCTTGTGAATTTAATTAATAAAGAAAATATGAATAGCGTAATCCTTTTACAAGTCAGTAAAGATTATTAGTGAAACAATTTAAGGAGAATAATATAACAAATAGAGAAGTTTCATTGAACTCATAAAGAACAAAACGTGTAAAAGCAAACGTTGAGCAACATAACAATCATTATATTCAAAAAACACCATTATTGGTTTTATATGAACCTAACGTTGTCAATACAATGGCATTCGAAATATCCAAGATGCATGCATGAAAATTTATATTGTCGTGTGTATGTGCGTGGCCGCGCAGATGTTTTGGGGTAGTCACTAAAACCACGGTGTCCCTCCTACTCCAATTTGGTAATCAACAGTGAGACAGCACACACTGTATAAGAGCATCATCATCATCATCAGTAGGAAGAGTGGGGGTGAAAAGGTGAGTAGGAGGATGAGGATCGTGTGTCGATACACGACAGATGGTTCAGCATCCCATTCTTGTCGGCGAGCTGGTACGCAGACAGTCGTCTCTTTATTTGCTCTAGTGTTTTGCATGAAATGCTCAAGCATTCCCAAATTGGTTCGTCAATGCCAGCAACAGATGAGACGAGTCAATCAATTGGGGAGGCTCGATTAATGGAATCAAGCAAGTTGAAGAATGATGAGTGTGGAAGATGTTATTTGAAAACGATTATATATTGAGGATCCATGCAACAGCAGATGTGTATTTTGACTTTTTTATTAACACTCTTGGTATTGGGATTTGAGGGGTTTTGGTATTGGGATTTTGAGTTGTGTTTGTTTCCTAATTTTAGCTTGTACACGACAATTAAGTATTTTCAAAGGTTCTTTTTAAAGGTAACTAAATTTAACCCGGTCGGGGTTTTTCACCTTCGTTATCCTTTAATAAAAAAAGCACGCCAAATCAAAATAGCGATTTTGCGATTTTCAAACGTGTGTGGAAATTTTTACGACTTTATAACAAAACAGTTTTAGTACAATTTAATTAAGCGTGTCTTAAACTATCTAAAAAGGTTATTATCTTTCTAAAAAGCTGTATTTGAGTATGTTTACTGAGCTCATCATACTACCATAAAAGTTGGTGTGAATTAGTAAATCAGAAGCTCGTAAAAGTCCTTTACACTTAACATATCGTGCAAATCTAATGCTCAATGATATTTAAAGAAAATCCTTTAATATTGCAGTAAATTTGTTAACTTTAACGCGGAACTTTAACGTTTAACTTTATCGTTTAATAAAATGCCTTTAAAATTTGCAAAATCGTCATTTTCTTTTGCTGCCAAGGTTCCAATTGATATGGTAAAATCAGTTGTATTTTTTTAAAATAAAATCATCATTTTCATTCGGTGTGGAATTGAAAAATCATATTATTGACAATTCCACACCAATTTAAAATGACGATTCTGTAATATTTAAAAGCATTTTACTAAATTATGCGTGAATTTTAAGAAGCGAATGCTCACGTAAATTTTAATGGATTATCTTCAAATATCAGTGACACTTTATGTTTTACGAACTGTGGTCCTGTTTGGGGACCACAGTTTGTAAAGTTTAACGGCGGCCTGGACCCTTTTTTAGGAAAAAAAATGATTTTCTGATTATACGCTTCGGATTTTAATTTAATCTTAAACTTTTATGGTTTATGCATCGCCGATGAATTAATAAACCGATCAAAAAAACTTTGTCGGCTCATATCTCGGCAGATTTTGAAAACGGATTTGGAATCAGCGCATCCGAATCTATCAATGGGGCAAGTCTCATCGAAATCTCAAGCGGGCACTAAAGTGACTTCCCTTGTTACAAACCTTGCACGCCAAACGAAAAATAATAGGCGTGGTTTTTAAATTTCCACGTAGTAATCACAAATAAGTTTTACGCAAGTTTAATAACCTTGTCTTAAAATACCTAACAACCTTAGAATTTAACAATACAATTTTCTTATAAGTGCTCAAACGAGCTGACATTTCTAAGAAAGACACTTGTCGTGTCTTTTTTATTCAAGATTTAGATCTTTCAGATATATTAATCATTCTACTTAAAATTAAGAAATATTCCGAAATTTTTGCGCAGAAAAACGTGATTAAACTTCATAAAAGCGTCAGTTTCGGGTAGCGTGTACTAGTGATTACTGAAGAGAGCCTGTCACGAAATCCTGAAGCTAACATGGATTTTAAGGAAATAAGTAAACATCGTGAAAATAGAAGTTAGAAATAGAAGTAATTAACTGTTTTATGTGACTTCAACTTTTACTTTTCTTGAAATGTGCGCCTATGATAGTTATTCACATTTAAATGAATTAATCAGAATAATTTCTAAAAAATATTAAAATAGAAATATCCAAAGAGAACGTATCCATAAATAGAATTTTACTGTCTTTGGTAATTTATAGGCTTAACAATTTCAAATGACGTGAATATTCGTTTCTAATAAACATTTTACAAAAAAATATTGCATAAATTGACTGGAAAAAATCATCGTCAAACATATATTTAAAAATTTAATGAAAACACACCGTAGGAAATATATATTAATCAAAGAATAGGTCAAAGAGCAAATATAAACAATACTTTTAAAAATTATTATTAATTGTTATTATTTTCCGTAACATCCAAATTTGGAAATGTTATAATTAGACTTAACAAATTGATTAATAATGAACTTTATTGTTGACACAACGTTTGAAACGACAATGAAACATCGCGGAGAAACAGTTTCGGAGCACGAGAGGAGCAAGTAGCTCAACAAGTGTGCGTGTGTATGCTGGATGTTAGTGCACAATATTTGTAATGCTGTTAGCGAAAATCAGCGAGAGCCCGAGGGGTGAACATAAGAAACCATTCCTGCCTGTGATTATTTTCGTGTGCGATTGATGACTGAATGTTTGTGTACAAATGAATGATTGCTGTTTTTGTTTGTATTTTAATTTGATTTCGATTGAGGGCACACGCTTTTTTGGCTTATTGGCTAACGCAACGATGTTTGATAGTCAGTAAGTATACTGTGCGTTCAGCGGATGGTATGCCAGCTAAAAATAATAAGTTTTGATTATCGTTAGCACCGGCCATCGGCCAAATAACGAGTATTCCAAAATTCTTGAATTACAACTTCATGAAAGATCTAACCAAATGGATATATATTTATATTGCATGATTAAATTCTCAATTCAACTAATAATTGGTTAGAGAGAAAAACTGTTAAGGAAAACAATTACAATCAAGAAAATATCTTTTGAGAGGATCCAATTAAAGCAGCCCAATTCAAGAAGAAACTGCAGATTTACATTTAGAAATCGAGATTTAAAGAAACCACACCGTAGATAAAAGGCAATGTATATTTATCAATGATTAACTAATTTGTCAATCAACATAACCATGTTCTTGTGCTAATTATTTAATCTTAAAGTATCCTACATCACTTTTTAGGTTAAAAAGTTTATAATATTAATGTAGTGTAAAGTTGTTATGATTGTTAACAAGAAAAAATATGTCAATTGTTTTGATAATCGGATAGCTTCTAAAAATAATTTCGAGCTGCACCTGACACATGAAGAAATGGGATATGTTGTGAATCAACATTTTCTGATGCATGATGATTCTAGTGTGTTACAGCATCACATCAAGTAAAACAACGATTTTTAAATATTCATAAACATTTTATTAATTTATAGGCGCACGTTAAAAACCATTTTTTCTTAAAATACCTCTGACACTTTAATTGGTATGGAAAGGACGTTTCTCAGGGCATATGTTTTTACAATTTGATTTGGCTTGAAGCATCCAACTGGGTGTTTTTCAATTTCGAAACCTGGCATTTGGAATAAAAATTGGAATTCAGGAATCCGGAATTCGGAACCGAAAAATGAAAAACCACCCAGTACTGTACATATGTGAGCACGCCAACCGGGAACTACGATTTTCCGCGTGTCTGAAAATTGTTGCGTTTTTTAAATAAAAATTGATTACAGAATTTGAACCAGGCTTCCCTTAAACTATCTAAAAGTATTAATACAAAAAGTTCGATTTGAGCACGTTTACTGAGTTCATTTTATTATCAAACCGGTTGACGTGCGTGGGGAGGGGGGGGATTTAGCGCATTTGGTGCGCGGTATTTTGCAATTCGACGTGTACTTCGTGGAAGTTTAGTGGGACATATATTTGGGGACTACCCTTTACATTAATCGCACATTAAGTGAAAATGCTGTTTTCTGAATGTTTAATCACATTTTACCAATATACATGTAGACATTTAAGACTTCTCTTAAAATATTACTTTAGCTTAAATTTTTAAGGAAGTGTTAAAGTTTTTACGAATTCTTTTGGCGTTCTAACCAACTAGGAATTGGAATTCTAAACAAATGCTTAAATACAATACAACTATTTTCATTTTGCGTATTTATGTTACAAACTAAATGGCAAATATTAAACCCATCCACCCATATTAAACTGGGCAGGAATAGAATTCAGTATCTTACTGACCTAATACTCCAAGAAAGGTAATAGGAACCTGAGACCGAGTTAATTGATGTGATAGTTTTTAATTTACATATTAAAGTAAGCAAACAGCTTGATTTGTATTTCGTAATTTAACGTACCCAAAATGAAATTATTAAGTTGGAGGTTCAGAAAAGATGCTCTTGTTAGACATTTTGCTAAAAAGTACATATTGTTTGATAGTTTAATAAGGTCAGTAAAATTTACGTTTCAGATTATATTTAAAAATAATACGTGTACGCGCCAAATGAAAATTATGTTTTTATAAATTTAATCTTGTTCAATAGATTTCCACATAGAAGTTGAAAAATGATTTGTAAATCACTTTTTCAGGCTTTCCGCAAAATATTTTTTTTAATTTTTTTTTACGTGTAAATCAGATTCGAAGTGTCACGACTTTTGGTCATAAACTATCAACATATTTGAAATTCGTGTCAAAATATTAAACGTAAGCACAATTTCTGGAGCTTATTCATAAAGTATTCCATTTGGTGTTCTTGTAAATTAGTAAGACGCTTTTAAATATTTATAAAAGCAATATTTTGAATTACAAATCATATCTATAGTAGAAATAAAACGATATTTAGATTTTTAAGATAATTATTGATAATTTCTGGCATTAAACAATATAATGAATGCAATTCTCTCAAGTAATGAAAATTATGAAAAATTCCAGACAAAGTATCGAACAAGAAAAATCGTATATTAAACCCTAATAGAATTAATATTAATAACAATAATGGAAAAATCATCATATTAATTGAAATACGAATGACGTAGTGGAAGACTGACCATAAAAGGGAAAACCATAGTCAGTCAGGTTTCTTCTTCTTCTGCTGCTGCAGTTCGATCAATATCGCGCAAAGTTTGTCGTCAACTATGATGACCCAATTTGTTGATATTGTATAAACAACAACAACAACAACAAAAATAATAGCCGATTAGCCGTGTCAGATGTTTTAAGCAAGAAAGTTAAGCAAGGAGAATAAATTGAGAAAATGTTTCAAATCAATGAGAAGCGAGACCATAATGAAAATTTTATTTTCATTATTTATTGTTCTGTTTAACGAATTGTTTATTGTTAAACAATTTAATTAAAATGCATTAAGAACAGGTAGGTGATAGTTTTATAGTAACTAATTGTTTCGGAAAATTGTAATTCAATATAAACTTTCTTAAGAAATATGGAAAGAAAGTGAACTCGGCTACGGTAACTATCGCGGTACTTAAACACAAATAATTTACGGAAATTGGTGGCACAGCTCAGATTAGATACTTTGTCAATAGATTATGACAAATCCGTATTTTTTTTTCACTTTGTTGCTCTCAAGTTCTAAGATTCGATTCTTTTTAATTTCCATGTGGTTTAGGTTTCAGAAATCCTTGACCACTTTGAAATTTGGGACTATTCAGCTAGCTCAGTCACAGAAATGTGTCAGTTGAAATCGCTTGAATTACAGATCGTCTCCCATTTCTTGATCTTCTGGGCCACCCCATACCGAATCAGGTTAAATAATAGGGAAAACGTTCAGGAAATACCAAAAAAATGGAAAAAAGTGAAAACTCAAATTTTGTGAACCACAGGCGGCAACCACACTTTTGTACAGTAGTTCGAATACTTATTTAGATTTCTATTACCGTTCTATACATTCTGCTAGATTGTCACATTTACGGAAAATTCAAGAGTAACTAGTAAAGTGCGCTTTAGCTATCACCTTGCCCTTCCGTCGCAATCCAAATACTAGAATATGAGAGAACTTTTATATCTTATTGCGCGGTACTGTATGCGAAATACTAAAAGCAATTAATAGATATTTTAAGAGATCCCTTGTCAAAATCACATTAAAGTAGTCTTTAGTTAATACGCGCAAAATTAATCCTTTAAAAATTGCAGAATGATGTTTTTGAGTTAAGAATTGTCTTGTGAAAACCTTAACTGAAAATAATCAGCAAAATTCTATTTTTTTTAAATCAATATCGTTTTCTAATAATGAGTACTTTTATAACTATTTTTCAGACCTAATAATTGTTGGTATACAAATTATTATATTTTAACGTTTTCTGGAACATGAACACTCCAAATCCGGCTATTTGTCTTAAAATATTTTCTAGCTAGTTTTGTATCTTATTAAAAAATTACTTGTCAAATTTTGTTACACAAGAATATCATTTTTGTAAAATCGGGATTACTTTAAGAAAATATATGAAAAATTATTTTCAATTATTAAATCAACCGTCAAACATGCATATTATCGGAAAAGATTTCACATTTGTTCTCTAATTTATTCCGTTTTATTCCTTAACTACTTTTTATTATATTTCCTACAAACAATATCTGCTCTAATGCTCATTTTATGATTATTATGCGATACTGTTTGCTTGTTTTGTTTACTAAATTGATAGTCATCATCAACATTGCGATCTTCACATTACACAATGAACCCACGCAATTATTATTAAAGTTTGTTTTAATCAAAACAATAAACAAATATGTCAATAATGTAGAGCAAGCTTCATGTGATCAATGAAATAGTCTATTGTTACGGTAAAATTCTTTTTTTTTAATAATGATCGCAGTCATGGCTGAGTGGGATTGAATCACGGATTATGGAGAATGAATAGAAACTGATGTAAAGATAAAAAACGGATCAGAGAAGACTGAGTCAGACATTGAATAAAAAGTGAATCATTGGGATAATTTATTGAATTTGATACCAATTTACAAGAGATTTAAAATTTATAATAAATGGTAGAAGAGCTTGGACTTTGTGGGTTTAAAAATCAGTCGAGGTGTGAGTGTCAGCCTAGAGGGAATATTCTGAGATGGTCGGGTTCCCATTTTAATCAGGGTGGATTTCATATGCAATGTTTGTGTGTAAATTAAAAATTTATAGATCCTGGTCAGTTTCCCTTTAAGGATTCAGAAGGTTAACATCCTAATGGGTTATTAGATTTCATTAAACTCTGAAATTATTTGAACATGACAACTGAAATCGTCTAAAACTTTATTAATATGTTCCACATTTTAATCAAGTCAACAAGAGAATTTGGAGCCATTTGAAAATATATTAAATAATTTATACAGTATCTGATCATCATGCTTATAAAAAATTTTTAAAAATTGAATAAGTGTTCTATTTGGATAATTTCACGCGCGCTCTATATATCAGCGGAAAAGGTAAACAAAAACAATAAAGATTAAATGTCAAGATTACATACAGATTGAATGATAAAATAAGTATATAAGCTATTTGAAATTACGCAATGGCATGTCAGTTTCAACTGAAATCAACAAGAAATGGCTCAATCAGTTCCACCAGGAGACATCGCCACTCAACCAAATGCCAAGATTGTCTTCAATGCTCCATATGATGACAAGCACACTTATCACATCAAGGTAATTATCGCAATTGAAAGCATTGATTTTGAATGCATTGATTAGGTGATCAACTCATCTGCTCGTCGTATTGGCTTCGGAATCAAGACGACGAACATGAAGAGACTCGGAGTCGATCCACCATGTGGTGTGCTCGACCCAAAGGAAGCTCTTTTGATGGCTGTCTCGTGTGATGCTTTCGCGTTCGGACAAGAAGATACCAACAATGACCGTATCACCATTGAATGGACCAACACCCCAGATGGTGCTGCCAAGCAATTCAGAAGGGAATGGTTCCAAGGAGATGGAATGGTCAGAAGAAAGAACTTGCCAATTGAGTACAATCCATAAAATGATTTTGAATGATACATTTGCAATAAAAAGCTTGTTTTGCTAATTTTCGTAAATTTTTGACGAGTATGGTCGTTGGACTTTGTTCGAAGGAAAAAATCGCCGAAGACAGCCGAAGAAAAATTTCAGAAAGGTTCCTTTAGTGACAACGTTTACAAGATGGAACAGTGAATTAGAGCAGCAAGACCAAAAGAGATTCGATTGAGAAAGTATAGATTTAGATTTGGAATATAAAAAGAAAAATATGTCTTGAATTATTGAATTATCTTGCGGATTAGATTATTGTGGAAAAAAATGATGGTTTCGGATGGACGGTCAGACGGCCACAAACGACTTTTTCGTCTATTCCTCTTCAATGTGGGCTGCCCATTTTTGAGACTACACATATTGGTGAGATACCAAAGAGTGGCCGTCCAAACCAGAACCTCATCCCTTCCTAACTTTTTTCCTCTTCCATTAGGCACCGATCTCTGGAAATGACAATACTTTGTTTTAATTAATTATTAAAAGTTCTGTTTTGCTAAATTTATTGGAGTTTTATATTATTGTACTTGTAGATCGGTGCCTAATGGAAGAGGAAAAATTGGAAAAAAATGATGGTCTCGCTTGGACGGTAAATGTCCGCCTCTTTTGTATCTCATCAATATGTATTATCTCAAGTAATGGACAAGACAAATTGAAGATGAATAGAGATTGAAACGTCCTTTGTGACCGTGCAAACAAGACCATCATTTTTCTTTTTTCCTCTTCCATTAGAAACGCTTCTTTGAAAAATATAATATGTGTTTTTAATTCTTTAATTGTCGCCGGGAAAATCATATTTTTTAAAGAAACATAGAGACGACGCCGATAGCGAGAATCGGAGAAGTAGATGAACTTCAAATGAACTATTCTGTGTTTTAATTGTAATATGACATAACTTCCATCTAAAACAATTTTTTAATTTTTTTAAACAATTTTTTTAAATAATTTATGAAATTTTATGAATTTTATGAATCTAATGAATCTAATTTTATGAAAACAATAATTTGAAATTTGCATGTTAGTTTTAGAAGTTTTATTGTTTTTAGTTTAATTCTTATTAAAATAAATGTAGCGCACATAAATCTGTAGAATAACAGATATTAGAATTACTGAAAATATTATATACAAATATGTATAAAAGACAACTTACGAAAACCGGAAACTTGGGAAAAATTGACGGAGCCGTTGATGGACCGTTCATTTGGAAGCTCTAACGTGCCGAGAGAAGTTCTGGAATTTGAACAAATTATTTAGAAGTTAAACAGAAAATAAAATACACAACGAGAGATTGATAGGTGAATGCGGACAAAACTATTCATATTAAATGTCTAACCTATGTCAACCTAGGTGATTTCAATTGCAATGGAGTCGAAAACAAGACAAATTATTTTATTATTAATTCGACAATTTGCGGTGTCGGTATACACGAAAAAGTGTAGTTTTATGGAAAAACAAAAACAATAATAGTAGAATGAAGAGTTGTCTTAAATTGATAGTTTTTACAGGGAACTCGTGGTTCAATTCAAGGTGATTGAGAAACAAATATTAGTTTTTGTTCATTTTTAATTAAAATCTAATTATGGGAGATTTCATGTTATGTTTGTTTCAAAAATTTTAAAATATAAAACCGAATGAAATTCGGAATTGACATATTCGAATTTAATACCAAAAAAAACAAAAATAAAACCCCATTTGTCGTGTAGCTGAAGCATAAGAACACATAATTATAGTAATGAAATAATCAACATAACCTGTGATTCTAAATTGGCAGCGAAAAATACCGGGTTTGATGGACTTCCGGATTGAATGACACGAATATTGGTGTTGGAATAATTTTATGTCGAAAGCTTTTAATGCTCACAATTGTTTTATATCGGTGCCTTGTTTTAAACCAATAATTTTTGGCAGTTAGATAAGCGGAAGTAATTCGAATTTTCTGGTATCTTTCGAACGATTTGGGTAACCTATAATTTTGTAATTCAGTTGATCGTTTTGTTTTTGGTGTAATAAATCCAATAGAGCTTTACTCTAGATGGAAGAAACTGTTACTTTGCTAATTTTTGAATCTTAATTTTCTAAAGGCAAATTAAATAGGCAAAAAGGCAAAAGAGGATTGATTATATAAACAAGCTAATTTATATAATTAATAAGTTTTTTTTTTCTTTTAGTGACTTAGATGAATGCCGGAATGAAACATTTTGAAAAGTTTGATACACAACGGAAAGGAAAACGGAACTCGAACTCAGCAAGTTTTACAATCTGGACAACTTCTGAAAGTTTATAAGTTTATAAGAATAAGTAATTAATTTTATTATCGAAATCTAAGAATATGAAAGGTTTGATTTGATCATTTTTGAATTATTTTCAATGGTCTCATAGATAACATGAAACAAATATTCAATTTATGTTAATAATCTCTCTGTTTTTCATTATATTTCTTCAAAATTTCTAGATCACGTCAGATTTATTACATTTATTTTTTATAAAAATAAAATTGGAATTGTCAATTTCTCAGATTTTGATAATAAAAATCTAAAAAAAGCTTTGAACGAGAAATAAACCAAATTTGATAGGCGAATTTTAAAATTTACAATGCAGAAATTCCGATCATCTCTGCTCCATAATCACCATTCCAATCATATTGTACTCTACTACCTAGTTTTATTTTGTTTTTAACTTCTGAGCAAAAGTACCAAGCAAAAACTAAAAAGTTACAGTAATACTCTCTAACGAAGATGCGCAAATTGCAAAAACCACGCCCATTACATTTTATTTATAGGCTATATCACATTTTTTGACGGCGCATTGCTAACCGCTACGCACCAAGGCCTTTATAAATATTAGGGACACAAAAGACAACTCTCTATTTTTATAATTGTCGCAATCTGCAGATTTCTATTGAATTTGATTTACTTGATTAATCGTGATTAATTGTTTAAGTTTCAAAAACGTTTTAGAATGCCTAAAAAGTAAAGAATTTAGATAAAAAGTGAAGGACGTGATTTTTGCAATTTGTCCACGCATTTTTTGCAATATGAGCAGTAGTTTTATTCAATTTCCATATGACAAAACATAGATTTTATGGAAAAAATCATGATACACGAGACTATGAAAATTTTTGTTTCTCCTTCCTATATTTAAATCGTTGAGAAGGTGAACTAAGCTTTATTTGCTTTTAAAATTGTATTGCAATTGGTATTGTAATAAAATAGAGCTCAGTAAACGTGCTCAAATCTAAATTTTGGTAAATATATTCATATTTTTAGATAGGAACAGAGGGGCAACCTCAGAGAAGAACAAATTTCCTTGTTGAGTTTTATTGATAAACGAATCAAATGTAGTTCTGCAGCGTTTTGTAATAACGGATTTAACATTAAAATCAGTCGTTAAGTCAAATCGGTGTGTTCACGGAGCTATTAACACCCCAAAAAAATGGAGCTATTAACATCCCAACTGGAATTCTATTTAAACGAGCTCAGAAAACGTGGTAAAACATAAAATTTTGGGAAGATTTTAATATTTTTCGATAGTTTAAGAAAAACTTACAAACTGGCGTAAATTATTTTTTGTAATGTGAACGTGAAAATTGTACCCCTTGAATAAAATTGAGAAAATCATTATTTCTATTTGGCGTGAATATGCAATAGCTTAAATTTGAATTAAGTTTTTTCTTAATTTTCTTAACAATATTTTACTGTTTTCTAAAGTATAAGTGTGATTTCTTTAATTAAAAAAGAAAAATATTGATAAATCGGATTTACTTTCTAATAATTTGAGCTTAAATCGGCATTCTCACATATATGTGCACATATTTAGTGAGTTTACATAAGTGGATATCCAATTAAAATTATTTTACAAAACTATCATCTACCATAGATTCATTCAATTTATATAAAAATTAAAAGAAATTGAAACAAATCAGAAATAAAAATGGAACGCACACAAAAATTAAAGCAATAAGCGGTTATTTGTGTGATTGTTTAAATTTGGCATCAACAACAACAACAACAGCAACAAAACCATTCGACGTCGATGACAATGCTTATGATATGATGTCAAAGTGTTTAAGATACATTGACAGACATAAATGAATACATTGTTCCACCAGCATCACACAATATTTGCCCTCTTCCATCTTCGTCTCAATTTCAATTTGACTTTGTTTATAATAAAAAACAATCTGCAAATTGGAAATCAGAAATTATTGTCAAAATATTGTTTGGGATTGACCGATGAGTTATCTTGATGCTCAAATTCTTAAAATCTTCTATGTCCTTTTGTTTTAATTGGGATTAAAGTGATATTATTGGTATACAATTATTATAGAATTATTTCTTATTTATTTTGAGACAACAAAATGTACTGAAGAATGGAACCATTGATTGTTAAAATGGCTGTTAGATTTCATTATATAATAATAATGTTAAGAATAAAACTTTAAAAAATAATTCAAATATTAAAATAACAAAAGATTCTATACGACACATTTTGTAACTATTCAACCTAAAATTTATAGAAATTTTAAATATACTGTAATCATTTCCAGAGTATCGTAGCTTTTAATTAATTTATTGGGTTGAGGAATAAGTTAGGAATTTTTTGTTTCATAGTAATTTTCTTGTTGTTTGGCAAAGTGTGTATTTATCTGATAGCTCTTTTTCTGCTCTACAAAACTGTTTGTTCTGAAATATTACATTTTAATAATTTTTCAGGCTTAGAAACGAGCTATCAAGGAGGCAAAAATCAGAATTTTCGACATCTACTCTTCCTCGCTTTTCATCGAAAACAAAAAGCAGTCGCAGCCACGCCTCGAAGCGGACGACCTGCAGAATTAGACGAAGAGAATCTAAAGGCACTGAGAAGTGCTCGAAAGAAAACCGACGGTCAACTGGGAGCTCTATGTTGCCCAGCTGCGCTGCGTAAATGAGGCGATTCGACTGAAAAGACCAAGGCCAAGTCATCTTGCTCCACGAATACGCCACGCCGCATGTTGCACAATTCGTCAAAAGCGCCCTCCAAGGGCTCGAATAGGAGGTCCTACAGCTTTCTCCGTATTGTCCAGACCATGCGCCATACGATCCTTTTTCCGTCCTCTGTCAAACCAAATGAGGGTTATTTCCTTCGATGGCGAAGAGGACCTCGAAAACTGGCTTAACAACTTCTTCGACACCAGCACGGGCGATTTTTGGCGGAACGAAATCAACAAATTGATCGAGATGTAGGAGGGAGTCGAAAACAGTAATGACGAATACATAATTGATTAATTTATACTAACACTTTATTTAAAAAAATCACACAAATACAAAAACATTACAAAAAATAAAAAATAAATTTATTTATTCAATAATTGATCAAGTGATGTTCACAGAAACCCGAAAATACGAGATTTGTAAATAGTACGTTAGGATTATTCATAAACAAGCGAAATAATTAATTAATTCAATATACAATAAGTAGAAATTGTATTATACGGATTCGAGCTCATTACGATGAGTTATTAATGTCATTTGCTGCCGCCAAACGTGTCCGATACCTGGTTACGATCTGTGATATAATAGCTTATAGTAAAAGTTATAACGAAATTCAAACCTCATTGATCAATTCAGATCTTCTTCCTTTTGGGAAATTTAACATTCCGGGAACTTTTCGCAATTTTGTCGGGCTCGCCTTCTCAGCATCGGTAATACCGCTTCGACTAGGAGCTTTAGCTGGAAAAATCACATAAAAGGCATACATCTGACATAGAGTTAGGGATATAAAATATAATGATTTAAAAATTTGAAACAATTTTTAAGGAAATAGTAATAATAAAATTAGTTTTTTTGGTTTTAATTACTATACCTTAATTAAGGCCTTAATCTAATTAAAACTGTATATTTGTTCGAAATAAAATACGTATTCACGACAATTAGAAAAATTCGATTTGAAGATAATTCGTAAATATAAGAAGAAGTCTCCGTATCGAATAAAAATGTTGTTATACTTACATTTTACCACAGCTTTTGTTTTTAAAACAACTTTCTCGACCTTTCCATTGTCCTTAGATTCTAAAACTAAAGGTTTCGCGAGCTTCACCGAAGATCTTCGTTTGTATTTACTCGAAATGGACTAAAATACATTACAGTCTTACAAATTTAAATTTCAAATAAAATAACCTTTGCCAATGACGATGCCTTATGGAGCTGGGTTTGCCTTAAAGGCGTTATTGAGCTTTTCACTGAATAGAAAGACTCGTCGTCCTCGTCTTCCTCCTCGAGAACTCTTCGTTCGACTGTTTTCCTTTTCTGAACTGTCGACTTTTCGACTTCGACATCTTCCAATTTCTCTAAATTTCCATTGATTTATAATTTAAATAGCATTTTACTTTTATCGGCCCTTCTACGAGTTGGAGTAGTGTTTATCTTTTTAACAGATGATTTCTCGCTTCCAGTCTTTTTTATTATCTTCAAATATAATATAAATAAGGTAGTCAATTAACCTCCGTACTTGTTTCAATTCTGATGTATCAATCTTTTCCGCATATTTTGCCTTTTTGACCAATTTAAGCATATCGCGGATACAATCAAGAGCTGAAGGCATATTCTAAAAATGCAGTTTATAATTAATATATTTGAAGTTTCCACCTTTATTTCAGTTTTCAGGGTCTGAGGTAAGCCGTCCATAAATGTTTTCTTCAATTGGTGAACTTTTGATGGTGATGATTCGTGTTCCTTTAAAATTTAATTTGTTTTTATATTCCAGTTTTCTATTAGTTAAAATATTAATTTTATTCCCATCACATTAATAATAGAGATATCTAAGGAACTAAGGATGTAATAAAAACAATTAATATAAAAGCTTTGTGTGTAACTTACCAACCACGGTAGAGTTCCAGTGATCCAATAAATTAGATTGTACGCTAGTATCTCAATATCGCCCCGATATGAAGGATTATTGCCGTCATGTGCATCAATTGAAGTAAAAATGCAGGTTCCATTATGTGCTCTTTTTTTGTCAGGTTTATCCTCTATTTTAGCAGAGAAACGTGCTAAACCAAAATCAACGAGAACTAAAATTCGTTGTTTTTAATTTCAAACGGATTATTATCTGACCGGCGGTAGAAAAATCTTTAGAATATTCAAGTAAAATGTTAGCTGCTTTAATATCGGCATGTGTATAATCTTTATAATGCATATAATCTAGGGCTACTAATACAGCTTCTGCTACTTGCATAGCAGCGGACACAGTTAAAGTTCCATTTTGATTAGTCCTAATATGTTCTAGCGAAACTTCATACTTCGGGATTATCATGTATCGCATTTTTTCCATTTGATAATCAAATATCCCTGTGGATATAAGATACGGAAGTCCAACTCTTTTCACTTCTACAAAAAATAATCTTGCAATATTTTAAATTTGATTTAAAACTTTTCTCCCTTTCATATTTTTGTATTTGATCTTGTTTTAGTATCCTTTGAAAAACCTTAACTTCCGTGAATAATGGTCCATTACCCTGTGGTTCAATTTTCATCACCAACTGTTTTGATGACCCGCTCTAAAATTATATCTAATATTAATGCAGATTTTTCGCAAAATTTACCTGATGACATGTATGAATTCGACCGAAACCACCAGTAGCAAATTGCTTTTCTATTATAAACTCTCTCTTTTGAAGATCTGTAATTTTATGACCAGCTTTGACCTCTGTTGATAACTCGTGTAACTTCGGAGCTCGTTTGGGTGGCATTTTGTTTCTGATAATATTTTCCTCGTATTTTCATGCAATTTTTTACAAATATTCCAATCTTAAACAATCAATAATTTTGTTTTTAAAAGTTTATCAATAATATATTATATATTTATATAAAAATAACCATGATAAACATGACTATTTATTTATAAAATCAATATATAAATTGATTTCAAAAGACTTTGCATGCACTTTACAAATTGCGTTGTTCTTGGATATTAATTTTGAATATAATAATTATTATCATAGAATATTACTTCGGTTATATCGATTTATTATAAATTATCTCTAAAACATTTATTTTTTATTCTCAACCATATGTTCTAAACGAGACAAGTGGTAATTAAAATATTGCAATTAAGCATATACTCGTTTCAACATGTTAATTATATGATAGATATATATTTAAACCCAAACAAAATAAAATAAAAATATTTTATTTATAGAAGAAATTTTAACTGCCGCTTTAATGAAATCTAGGCCACTTGTCTTCGGCCATTTGAACGATTGTCGTCACAAAGCAAGTGATATTTCTGAATTTGTTAATATAAATGAAGCGGAAACCGCTTCCTTGTAAAAATGTTACTTGCTCCTAACTTGGCATTGCAATTGCAAAAAATAGTCGTAGAAACTTTAAGAAATTCTTAGAATTCCGGAAATCACTATTTCTATTTGTCGTTCCGATAATACAGTTTGTCTGATAAAAACTTGCCGTATAAATCAAGTTTGATGAAATGAGTATTACAAAGTTAGCATTTTTCTTTGGCATTAAAATAATTTATTTTCTTTAAACCGTATATAAATCGCTATGATTCTGCTAAAGAGACAAAAACGTGAATAAGTGAGAAAAAGTCACGACAGCTTTTTACAACAAAAACTGCCCAAATCTGTAACGGTAACTGAAAGAAAAAACAGAATATCAAAATAAGATTCACAAAACTAATCGAGTTCCTACCAACACTAAGTATAGACCATAAGGATATACTAAAAAGAGCAAAATTGACTATAAATGAAACGAAGCAGAACCAGTAATGAATCATCATCGTATTCTTGTCGAAGTTCATAATAGCTCTCGACGTGATAAGAGCAATAAAAAATAGTACCTAAATAATAAAATAAAGTAATTATTTAATCTATCGTCAAATAACCAAATCATATAACACGATTGAACACTCAAACGTTGGCTGATCGAAAAATCCACGTTGGTTGTCATAACTGAGCCATTCGTTTGATGTTATATTTAAGCTTCCATGTGTGAACTTGTGAAATATACAGAGACCAGTGAGAAATACATAAATAAACTTAAAATACAATATAGTAGAAATATAGTGTTCATCACCTCAAAAACGACAACAGTTGTACATCCGCCACGAACGAGACATGAAGATAAGCAACATAACGGCTCCAATTCCAGATGCCTGGTTTGAACCCTAAAATTACATTCCAGTTATTGTTAATATTGGTATTAATTAAACAAACTTTGTATGTATTGGAGCAACTTTATTGGTGTTGAAGAAATGTTTCCTTAAGAATCTGTTGTTCAATAATTGCTTAAACCGTTCATACATAACCGATTTAAAGAAGTGGCGAGTTTGATTATTACAAACTTTCTGAAGGTATGTTGTTTTGCCAATTACCGCTTCAAAAATGGATGTTTGTTAGGTTTAAATTATGTTTTTTTGTTGAAATCGACTTTAATCGTTTCCGGTAAAAATGTATGTAGACACGGATTTAACAGAGAAAGAGTCTAAAAGTTTCCACAAATGAATTCACATTCAAATTATTACATGGGTTGCTGAGCTCAAAGAGTGCGTACAATGCTTAGGGTTCCTTTATTAGTTTTTGGTCTCTCGTGGGATTTTTGCCATTTATATTCATTGTTATAAAGGTTCTTTAAAGAAAATCACGGCGCTTAGGAACGCCACGGGGGAGGGGGCAACCTAATAATGGAGTCTAGTCAAATATAAATGAAACATTTGTTTTACTTGAAGTCAGCTCTTCACCGGATCTCTAGGCCAATAAAATCAAGTTGCCAAATTACTTATTTTTCTTACGCTTGTTTTTTATATTATCTTATTCAATTTAAAAAATTAAGAACAATACATTTGAGGATAATGGGAACCCCAATTAGTGCATTTATAATTCTAATGGAATCTTTGTAACTTTGAATATAACTTCTGTTACATTACATTTTAAGCCACAGAGACCGATTGCACTAACGATGGGGAAAGAATTCACCATTTAAAAATCCTGGACTCTATTGTAAGAATACTGTTACCCGTAAAATCATAAGGTAAATGTAATAGGGACATATTTTCTTGCAATTGGCCACAGGTCCTACTCTCCTTATCGACCCAAAGAGTTTGGGGTAGCTGTAAACCACTTAAAACACGCTAACCTTGAACTGGCTCGATAGAACCTAAGAAGATCTAAAGATAACCACCCATCAGGGAATAATACTTATCAAGTAAAATATATTCAAATCCATTATGAGCTGGTGGAATAGGAATTTCTCACATCTAGGTTCGGCTCGGTAACCACCGTAAGGAGTCACCAGCTCTTCGTCATCGAGTAGGGAAAGTGGTGAGAGTAAATTATCGCACGAAAGAGTTAAAGTTTTATTTATAATATCATCAATTATTATGCTTGAGATTCATCGACGGTGTTTGTTTCTTACTTAAATAAATATTAGTTTGTGAACCTTCAAATGAAGGGAAACTTCTTTTAGAAAAACAATCAAGATCAGTTTAATCAAAGAGAATAAGTTAAATTTCACAAAATCATTTTTTTTTTTGAATTTTTCTGCTTTGCAGCGGCCGGACAGGAGCCGCTGATGGTCATCATGGAGTTGGCGGATAATGGCGCTTCACATGAAAGTTTTTTCACATGAAAGTTCAACGATTTTACAAACTTTTTTAAAGATCAGGATGGTTTCCCGTTTCTATTTTGTTACAATATAATATGTTTATTTTATAAAATATTATAGTTTGGCATTAAATAAAAATTGTCGCCATCCACGTTTGTTCCGAATCACAAAATACACTACCGCGGTAGGTAGCTATCGTAACCCTAATACGACTTGTATTGCAATTCTATGTTGAATTTTATGCTTCTCATAATTCGCATAGCAAAGTTCGGAAATTGACTGTTATTCTAATATAAAAATCAACTATCTGAAATTCCTCATTCGAATTTTCAGAATCTTCAGTTGAAGTTAAATATTTTTGCTTCAATCCCTGATTACTATTCTGATCTTAATTTGATTTTTTCTATTATTTGTCTTTTCTATTAGTCAAAGTAAAATTCCAGTGAGAACTATCCCGAATGAAAAATTGACGGAATCCGGGATTAAAAAAGTGTTTAATCTGTAATCCTTCTAGATTTTAAAACTTTTTGAGATTTAGACGAGAATAAACTTAAATTTTTTTCTATGGGTTGAAAATGATTAAATTTTGTATAACCGAAAACGATAGTAAGTCTAAATTAGGTATTTAAAAGGCGGATACGGAATTTTTCCATCACTGGAGAAATATCGAACGCAATGTTTTAACGAGAATTTATTGGCAAATAGTTAAAAGCAAACCAATTATAAAGGTCTAAGAATTTGTACTTGTGCGTCAATTGAAAATAGGAATATTATCAAATCAAATGTTGTCTCACCAAATTCCATGTAAGTAATCTAGAATGATTTTTAGGTCACATTCTAGAATTTTGTTGTAACTATAATATTTTTCTGGAATAATTGTGCTGAACAGTGTAACCGAGCTCATCTTTGTCTCATTTCAATAGAAGAAATGTCATAGTTTTATAATGTGATGGAACTTTGTGAAAACGTTCGTTCCCGTTTTTGAAGAAATTAGTATAACAAAAAAACTTTTCAATTCAACGAACCTGAGCTGTTACTCTCCTTTGCATTTAGTCGAACTTCATTTGTATTTTTATTTCCCTTTACACTATTTTGCTTTCCTAATTGATTCCTAGAATCAGTACACTGAAATTTGAAAAAGTTTTAATTAAAAATTAAAGGTAACATATTTAATGTACTCACACTTCCTGCTTTTTTGGTATTTGGAACCCAATAGTCATCATTGCTCTTTTCACTAGTTCTCGGTGCTGCGAAATAATTATCCTAAAATCAAATAAACTCATAATCAATGAAGAAATTCCAAGCAAAACCTTTTGCGTACTCATTTATATGAAAATGACTAGTTTGGAAGTAAACAGCTCTTTTCAATGAAAAACAAATGCATCTATTCAGTAAATCAAATCGAGCAGGTAATTTCATGTTTGTGTCACTTCCGAAACTCAAAAATTACTCTAAATTTAAAGAAAAACGAGGAAACAAAAAATAATAATACACCAAAAAAAGTTTTATGAATAGAAAAAGACAAATATGGATATGTGTTTTGGTAAAATAGTAACAGAAACACATTCAGTTTAGAAGGCATGCATTGGCAAAGAGTTAAAAGCACACGAATTATAAAGGTTTAAGAGTTTGTGCTTGACGCACAAACCCTATTTTATAAATAAATAGTTTCTTATGCGGAGAGAACGCTTAGGATCCCTATACTTCTTTAGCTATGGAATTAAATTTCTTAGTATACTTACATTTCTCCGTATCAGGGAAATATGAAAGATGGATTTTTCGATTCCTGGATTCCACAATTATAGTTAAATTCCGAAAATTCACTTTTCAGGTAAACATTACCACCAGGGATGGGTAGAATTCCGGATTTTCAAATGTCCATCCAATAATTTTCTTAATTTTAAAAATTCCATTCCGGCCATCGCTGTCCCGCATCCTGCATCACTCTCTTTTCAAGAATAGGATCAGATCTCTTCAATGACTTCAATGACTTTCAATGACCATTGATAGTCAAGCTATCTTGCTTTCCAGAATTTCAATTCTTCTTCTTTTTCTTGAGCTTCTCAAGGAAGGTGGTTGCATACATAATTCAAGGCCCAAAGTTATAATCCTTCCTTTTTATTGTGTCCAATAAATTCCGTCAAAGTTTTCCTCCACCTGTGCTGTTTTCTACCATTATTTGACTACCGACACGTCCTTCTTGGGGACAAATAGAACTTATGCGCCTCTTCAATTGGCAAGTTTCTGTCATCGTTATCATACAATAAACCTGGGAACCCGTTCTAGAACGTTCTCTAAGTGGAATACATTAGATTTATTTTTTGTCAAGATGGTTTATAGGTTTTGGTATTGAAGGAATCTTAGTTACCTTACTGTAACAGTCATCGGATCTAATGTATCTGCCCAAATATGTGGACTTTAATCCCTCCGCTTGATACCCATTCAAACGTTGCAAATATATGGCGAGGTATGATAGTTGTCATGGTTAAACTGCATTGAAAATCTTTTTCAGATTTACATTAAACTGTAACCTAGGTTGTCCCCTAGGTTGTCCCCACTTAATTTGAATTTTGATTTATTCCTTTGTTGCTTTCGTAAATTGAAGAAACGAAAAACGTCGTAGACGGGTAAAAATACACAACAAAGAACATTGGGACACATGTTTTTCTATTGTACGTTTTTAATTTGTAGCATAACTCTCTAATTTATAAAATATGAGATAGATGCACTACACACGTTGTGAATAAAAATATTATAGATTCACTTTGATTGGGAACATTTTTCCTTTATTTTCAGAAGGCGTCCTTTGACAATTTAATGCAGTGTTTCAATATTATTTTTGTTTTTTATTAAATAAAAATCCGCAGATTGAATGGATCACGTTACTAAATAATTTCAATCAATTCGTAATAATCAAGATAATACATTGATGTAATGATAAAAATAAGTATATAATCAATTTGAAATGACACAATGGCATGTCAGTTTCAACTGAAATCAATAAGAAATGGCTCAATCAGTTCCACCAGGAGATATCGCCACTCAACCAAACGCCAAGATTGTCTTCAATGCTCCATATGATGACAAGCACACTTATCACATCAAGGTAATCATCGCAATCACGCACCAATTGAATGCATTGATTAGGTGATCAACTCATCTGCTCGTCGTATTGGCTTCGGAATCAAGACGACGAACATGAAGAGACTCGGAGTCGATCCACCATGTGGTGTGCTCGACCCAAAGGAAGCTCTTTTGATGGCTGTCTCGTGTGATGCTTTCGCGTTCGGACAAGAAGATACCAACAATGACCGTATCACCATTGAATGGACCAACACCCCAGATGGTGCTGCCAAGCAATTCAGAAGGGAATGGTTCCAAGGAGACGGAATGGTCAGAAGAAAGAATCTTCCAATTGAGTACAATCCATAAATTTGCGAATAAAATTATTACAAAATATTTGGAAAAACGATATTTCACAGTAAATTTTTTTTGAAAATTCGTGCTTATATGAGATCGAATATATACTTCGATTCAAGATGAGACGAAATTATCTCGTCAGAAGAGGAATCATCAGAAGCGTCAGTTTTTCTCCGGGTCTCAGAATTGTGGAAGGCAACCAGCACAAAGTAATTGCTCATAATCACATATTTGTGTCTCACTTCCCTTCACATTCACTAAACAAATATGTGGTTATCTGTGAAAACGCGCTCCGAATCCATAAATTTATTTGCTCTGGTTATCTGGTTATTGCTCTGGTATATTCTAGTTAAAGGAAGCTATGTGAGCGAGAAGAAGTGTATCTTGTATGTACCAATATATTTCGAAATTAGAAATATCACCGGTTTAAATTATATCGATGGTTTCAATGAGCCTCAATTCGAATTATAACTGTTGCACCTACCATTCAATTAAATTATAAAATTGTACAGTGAAATCGAGGGATAATCATTCGTAGCAAATTAATACTGTACTCCGGAGGAAATAACACGTGAGGTGCCAAATCATATTTCCAAAGATTGTTTAAATCTTGGGAAATCTTAAACTTGGGAATGATTATAGATACTCTGACTATGATGGTGAATGGTAAAAGTTGTAACGAATATTCTCAATGTTCAAAAAAACACCATTTTTATTTATTAAGTTTATTTCTATGATTAAAGAAACAAAAAACAACATCCAATACCGTGAAACATACCGGAAAACAAGAAATTTATGAAAACCTAAAAAGGGGGATTATTTTTAAGAAAAATAATAATTACGAAAATCGAATTAGCTTATAAAACAACATAGTCTATCCATCATCTTTCTGATGTTCATTGTGATGAAAAGCAACTTTCAAGATTTTTCCTCGAACAAACATTGATATACATTTTGTACTGCAGAACAATGTTCCACAATTGTTGTCAATATTGAAAATAATATTCAATTACCATTTACAGATTCAAGAAAAAGTACCATTCAAAATTAACTGACAAAACAAAGCTTTGATAAATAGACTATATTGCTTAATTAAAATAACTTTAATGTAGATGAAATAACTTAAATCAAACATTTAAAAAAAATAAATTAATATTAACAACGGTTTCTTTCACTTAATTATAAACTAAATACAACAAAAACACACCTAAATAGTTAATATTCTAAATTTCAATGTAAGTCAACAAATTTTCCCAAAAGAAACCATAAAAATTCAATAAACTTGTTAGTATAAAATTAGAAAACCATAACTAAATAATTCTTTAGAGCAATGAATACAATTTTAAAAATTAAAAGTGAGAAAAATGGGATATTTGATTGCAAATTTGAGGAATATGTTAACTAATAGAACAAAATGGAAAACAATTACATTAAATAATGATGATGATGAAGCTTCATTGAAAATACGAAAACAATATTTGCAGGCTTAATATTATATTGTTAAGTAAATAATACAACCAGTAAAATTTAAGGATTTTTCCATTAAAATCTCAATACATTTTAAGAACGGAAATAAAAATATTTAAAGCTAACAAGTTTCTATAACTAATGAACCGTTTTTAGAAAATGAAAAATAAACAAAAATATAATGTTTCAATGTTAAATATGTTCGTCATTCAGATAATTTTAAGAAACTAAATCTATTCATAATATAAATTAATCAATCCTCAAATTATGAACAATCCCATTTCTCAACACAACAATTCGGCTTCATCTAGCATAACCATTTAATACCTAATCAAACTAAAAAAAACTAATTTTTTCTCGCTCTTGTACATTTGAATACATAAAAATAATACCAAACCTGAGTTAAATACGGACATTTTCATTCACTCGGCTAAACAACTTTCTTCTAAACTATATGTATATATATACGGTTTCATTGCATTTGGTCCAATTAAAAAGCTCAACTAAAATGAGTTTCAACATTACCCTATCCTACAAAACTAACTTCAATTATATTACGTGATGGTTGTTGTGGTTATTTAATTATTATTACTACTATTAGTATTATTATGTTCTAATCGATATGGCGAGGCAATGCGGATGGGGGACATTATACATAAGGGACTCTTCAAAAAGAAAAAATGTGGAAATTTTGTTACAAAACAATTAACAATATAAATATTAGTAATTCTAGCATTAGAACATGGACACGTAACTTTAACACATTTTAGAAATTAAAAAATAACAACATATAAAAAACAATTTGAAAACCATTGACCAGCACAGACCAGCTAAAACAAAATAATCAGCCATGAGTAGCGATTGATTCCATTTGCACTCATTCAGCTCTTTGCTTGGTTTTATTTGATTTGTGTGGCAATGGCGGAGTGATCGGTGGTGCTGAAGAATTAAGCGAAGATTTTGGATAAGTTCGAGATCGGGAACGTGTCAATACTGACATGTCGATACAGGGTAAAAGATTGTTATTGTTATTACCGGAAGGCCCTATATAGGCTTGTGCCACGTCAGGCATTCTGATACCCGAATGATTGTTCGACACGATCATTGGAAGAATCGATGATGAGTGGCCACGTTCACGAAGCACCAACCTCTGCTCTTCATGCTGTAATAATACTAATTCATTTTATTAATCTGTGGGAAATTGAATTTAAAAAGAACCGACACATTTTTATTACAGCGACTTTTTATAAATTTCCATGAAGAATCTCGAATCTACTATTTAATATTATGATGGATATGACATATGTTTTCAAATAAAATAATGAGAAAATGTTTTTAAAGTTATTTCTATTTACGGTAACTCCAAAAATATCAATGGTGACAGTCTCATTGAATTTTCACAGAGACGTTAAAGTCAGTCAATTGGCAAAAATTTCCCTTAATTATTAATATATATATATATATATAAGACTAAAAAAACCATCCACTACTTATATTATTATCGCATTTAATCTAGTTGAGCTCTTTTTTGTAATCTAATCTTCTTTCAACAATTTCCAAAAACCAACCGGATTAGTTTTTCGGACGAAATATGATAGTGAATTGTACAAGAATTGATACTGCTGTTCAGTTTGCACTAAGCCGCCACGATAATTCCTAGCATGCCTGGTTGTCCTCCAAATATCAATCGGACAGTCTCTTCCACGGCGTTTAACTTGTGTCAACAACACGTCTAGAATAATGAATGTTCCAGTGCGTCCAATTCCGGCACTAAAAATGAACTATAGAAAATGTTATCATTAACTTATAAAACCTGCAATGCACAACGACTGGTCCTTGTTTAACGTCAAGATTCTTAAACTGTCTATGCGCACAATCAACTGCTTCTAAAAATGATATGACTTCGTACGGGTGGCATGGACATCCGTGATCTGGCCAAGAAATGAATTGAAGATGTCGAATAATTCTCGGTGCCGGTGCTCCTAAACCACACCAACAATAATACTTTAATAGTATATATAACACAAACCATTCTTCTTTACATTAAAGGTTCTAATAATGTACGATATATCCTTATCATCAGGTTCTTCAACCTAAAAAAATTATTTAAATTATTTTTTACAATTTTGTTTCAATCTAACATGGCCTTTCAGTTCATCAGGAATCCCCTTCTTCACGTGTTGCTCCTCCGTATTGGTTATACTAATATCAGCATAGGTGTTCGTCTCATTCAATTCCGGCCAATACCGTGAACATTTTTCCTACAAAATGTATATTATTATTTTAATTTTTTCCATTCTTTGCTCTTATTTGTTGCACTTGTCAATTTCAACAAGAAACATTTTTACGAAAAACAATAACAAAATCAATACAAATAAAAGATACAATCATATATGTTTCCTAATTTTCTTATTTTGGGGTCTACGCACCTTTAAATCGCTTTGTGTAATTATTATAACGGATTTAGAGCAAGGCTTATCGGCGTTTCTAGCAAAAAACTACTTTACATAGATTATAAATAATTTATAAAACTTAAAATATTACAAACCCTTCTTTCATTTTCCCTAGTCGGCATCACCACTACTCTAGAGTTCTCCTGCCATATCATTGCCCAAAAATCAGAAATCGTATTCTCCATACATCCCTGAGTTGCTATATACGTTCGCGTGTGAAACAATGTCAACGGTGCTTGTGGCTTATCAAACTGAAAGAGAAGAATATAACAAAATTTTCAATCAAATTATATCACCTTCACATAACTCGCATTAATATAATCCGAGCTACCTGGAACTCCAGAGCGGTCTTTCAATATCACGCGGGTATGATCAAACGGAACAATATTTTTATATCTATTCTTGTCGACGTTCATTTCCCGCCGACCCTCTCGTTTCGAAAAATATTGCTCCGCAGGTGCCTGTTCAGCCTGAAGCCTCGCAAACTCCTCTGATATTCCTGTTCTTTCGCTGTTTCCAGGTTCCATATTTTGTTTCAGCAGCTCGAATCGGTCGGCAATAACATCTGCTGGCACGAAAGTTGATGAACTAGTGACAGGCTATAAAAACATTTCGATAGGGTAGGTATTGAAGAATATTGAAAACGTTTTCTAAATAAACTACTCTGCTACTCATAGCCTTTTCAACAATCGGATTCTTGTTGTAAGTGGCCAGTAATTGACGAATGTCACAGTATTCAGTATTATCACCGTCAATAGTGTATTTTCCAGTCTGAAATAATTAGAAAATATTTAAAAAATCGTCAAAAATCAGACATTCTCTTTGTTTATTTCAATGTTATTTTATTTTTTTCCAATATAGCCTGTATCGGAAGATAATTAAAATATATTTCCAAAAATTTTAAATTAAGCGCGTTTCATTTAATTATCATGCCAGTGGGCGTGCTACGGCAGCAAAAAACTGCTGCTCAGTGATAAATTGATTGGGTTTATAATTTCCTAGCGACACAGGCAACAGGAAAATTCGATACAAGCTATATATGTAAAATAGACATTTTGCAGTTATACTACAGCTAGAAACGATAAAAAATGCTTACCATTGGGTCTTGATGAATTGTCAAATGAACTACACTATTATCTACTTTAGCAGAAATCACGAGTGCACCAGGTAAATGCTGACTAAATCTGAAAAAAACAGAAAATTAAAACGTGTACCATCAAAACCTAAACCAACCGTAATAGGAAGCTTCCCGATTTTTCTTTATCTAAAATCGCGATAGATTCAGGTGCTGTCAAATTCGAATGAAACCATCGATTCATCTGAACTAGTCTTTGTTCTTTTGCACAATCCTCTACCTCGTACGGAACATATAACGGTTTCCTAAGTAATGTTTTGATAATAAGTAATTTGCGTTATTGTTATAACGTACTTTAAAGAGACGTAACCACCATTTCGTTCTCTCAACTTTGTCGGATTATCTATATAATATTCTAACAATTCAACTAATGATCCAAAAGCGTCAGAGCCTTCGTTTCCTCCAAATATACTGAGCATATCATTAATTTTTTGTACTTTGATATGAAGTGGCCTATTATCAATCCTTAAAAAAAACACCTTCAAACTTATTGATTAATTCATATTTACCGAATGGTTAAAGAAAAGTTAGATGGTGACGATTCACTGAATCTTGCAAGAAAATCGCCATTTTCTCCATAATCATTCAGCAATTGTTCAGCTTTCTCACCAGATACCCGGTAATAAAAGTTGTATGTCCTGAAATTAGAAAATTACGTAAATAAACAATATTATTTTAGTTAGTATTTTCAGATTTTCTTGAAATTAAACCATTTTCAAAAAATAAACCAACTATGTAATATATAACATAAAATTATCCTGAAAATAATATAATTTTACTCTCACTCTTAATTTCTTATATAAAAATGTAGTTCCAATCAGCAAATTGGGAGAATCCCAAATGAAAATAACGATTTTTATTTTTCTATCCAAATTTCCACATGAATATCTCAAATTTATATTAGGACAATTTCTAGTAAAAGTCTGTATTATCTGTAAGACATAACATATTTCTAGAATATAATATTTGAGCCCGTTAACTGGTCTCATAATTGACATATTGATATACAGGGATACAAAAAAATTGCAGTTTAATATCTAGCTCATAAATCAATTTCAGTTTCCTTCTATTTGTAAATTGTAAATTACTTATTTTCAACGTTATAATTATACAACCAAATAACTATATATTTTAATAGAATATTTTAGAAAGATACCCTACCGTAAATTAACTCCCATTCCGCGCAGAATTTTTACCGTCCGTTTGAGGCGTCGATATTCTACTAATCTTCAAAATCGAACCTATAATATCAAAATATTAAACAGTTATTATGCAGACGACAAGTTTTAAGCGATTAAAGAAAAAGAAAAGACGTTTTATCCATATTTCCGTTAATCTCCAATAGAATGGATTTATTTTTTATAGATTACAAAGACCATGCAGAATGAAGCAATCACCGACGTCGACAATCCGAGCACGAGTCGAGATTATCGAGAAACAAGGGTTTCCATCAGTTGCAGACAACAGCCAATTCAATTGAAAGCACATTAATGCTTGCAGAAATCAGAAACATGGAACTTTAAAAAAATTTAACAAGATTTTTCTTATTCATCTTTTAGTTTTATTGCGGAACATTTTGATCGCTCATAACATAAGGATGAGGAAAATATTGAGGCGAGCAAATGGTTCATCTGAGCAAAGCATATGCACACAAAAAGCAATTCACTTGTTCAATTTTTTTCAAAATGAATGCTAAATAATCTTGAAATAGATGAGAATCCAGACATATTGACACTTTTTATTAAATAACGACACTCCATGAATACACTATGCACAAGGTTTACTATGATATGACTATGACAACCGAACACAAAGGATATTGATCCTTAATTCAAACAAAATAAAACAAAATAAAATAGTCCGATTTTTAATATTTCGATTCATGTTTGATAATACTGATAGCGTTCATTAGGGGAAAAAATTAAAAATTAGCAGCCTAAACTCGTGAATTAATGGAAGAATTTTTTGTTCGGTCATTAAAAACGCGGCCATCGATTTATTTTCATTAAAATGTTTAATTAAGGCCCAAATTAGTTCTTATTTTTTCTCATATTTAGCGAGTAATTGTCAAAATTTATAGTATTTAAAACCTACTAATTATCATCAATAGATGTAAATTCGCGTGCTTTTGGTATGATAGAACTTCTTAATAAACTAGAAAATGCAGAAGTTGTGTAAGTAATTTAAATTCTTTGATAATGAAATAAATATGAAGCAATTAAATATTTTTATATTTAATTCGATTGAATCGTTCGACCCTAAATATTCACCATCTTCATAAATGTCAAAATTATCTCAATTAAGTCTTATTCTACGAGGTTGGTATACAATTAATCTGAAATCCGGAATTCCGCCCATCTCTGGTTTCTACTAATTAAAGCACAACAAAATATAACCAATAATGACTTGTAAAAAGAAATGCGTATAAATACGTTCTTGCATACGGTCTCAGGTTTAGAAGCATGGATGGCGTAACCATATTAATACCGTACAACGTCTATAGCCCCAGAAAATTATAATTTTTTGAATCGGAAAATTATCGGAATTGATAAGATATAGCCACAAATACATATCTTATAAGATATGTATTTGTGGCATTGAATAATACTGAAAATGTTAATAAGAGAAACAAGATTTAGAAATTTTATAAAAAATATTACGATTAATTAAACTAGTAATGAACGAAAAACGAGTCTCAATTTAGCTGATTATGCAATAGAAAGTTGGTTAGATGGTATTTGATTCTCATAATTCAGTTAACTTACAAAAAATTACTGTACCGCCTAAAAAGGCATAGAGCTTTTAACATCGATTTTTTGATTTTTTTACGAATAAAAATATAAATATTTCGCGTAAAAATGCCATTCACGCTAGCACTCCTTTTTCAATAAACCGCGCCGCATTGCAAATACTATCCTTTAATTTTTTATTTTGTAACGTTTCATTCTGCAGAAATCCTGATGAATTAACGAAAATAAATTTTTAGAACCTCAATTAATGGAGCAGAAGAGTCTTCTTCGTCAATATAGGTGAATATTGAAAATATTAAAAATATAAATAATAAATTACAAGGTTGAGTTTGCAATTGGTGCGAAGCCTTTTTGTTTCGTGGCTGTGGAGTGCGCTAGCTGCCAATTAAGATTGTATTGTACCGTAACCCACTCATTACTCGTACTAAACTCGTATCAGAAAGTTGGTAATCGAACGAAAGGATATTTGGGTACATTAAGAAGAGCGTTATTTTATTTATTCTATTTCATCTGCGCTCTTCCAGTTAGTTTAAAGTTTGTCCCATCTTTAACCAATTTTTTTTCTTCAGATGATTTATAAAAGAAATACCATCAGAAATCAGAATTTTTGACAAAACGTTAAGTGAATATTTTCCACTTTATTGATTTCAATAATTTAAGAATATAAAAACTACAATATTAAATTGTAACTTATAGAACATTTAAAAATAGTGAACTGAAAGGATACATGAAGGAATGGTGATAAAAAAATTTTAAAAATCAATAAATGTTTAAAAGCCTATACGGTTTTATAAATTATAGTACGTAACAAACCAATCGCTTGCAGACAATTATTTCCAATAAAACATTGATAATGATATAACAATTCCAAATAAAAATGAATTTGGAGAAAATAATATATGAAAAAGTAATGATTTAATACCTATTATTAAACGCCCATTTTGAAACAATTACTAGTTTCCTTTTTGAGAAAAAAGCTTTCGTTTACGTTCTTAACATTTAATCACATGATATTATCGAAACATTTAAATAATTTTTCTATCGAACTAAACAACTGTGTGAAATCAATTTGCAATTGTGTTTTAATCCGCATCTGCAAGTTTATTAATTTAAGCGTTATTAATTGGGACTTAATGAGTTTCAACTTTGAGCCGTTCATGTGGAAAATAATGGAATCAAATACATTTGCATGTGAAAAAAATGAAATTTTTATTTGGGATTAATCTTCGAAACCAGAATTAATACCAAAATAAAGTTTTTCTATAGATTCTACAAATCTATGAAAAAGTAGGTAAAACTAGAAGATATGTTTGAGTTCGAACTGATAAGAATGTTTGCGAGAAAAAATGGTACAAACTGTATTAAATTTTTTGACGACAAAATTTACCGGAAAACGGATATATAGGCAATTGACAGCAAATATACTGTTTAAAATTAAATAGTCTATCTTTAAATGTTAATGATAAATTAATTGAAATCAAAACAACCTAAAAAAATAAGAAAAACTATCGGCCGGTACACCGAAGTTGTTTTGTGCTCATCACTCACGACATCGGTTTTCCTTCGAGTTCTACTTAAATCGGCTTAAAATCGTGTAAAACCGGCAAAACACTGGTTAACAGGTAAATATTAGGTGTGCACTAGTTAATGATAATGATACCCAAACACAGAAACAGTTAGCGGGGAAGTTGAATGTTACGCTACAGGCAGTTTCTATTATTAGAAGAAGGAAAATGGATTGATGTAATTGACGGAACAACAACAAGAAGAGCGAAAAATTGCTGTTACGACGTCAGCACAAATCTTTCTTGTATCGATACATTACTGGATATGAGAAATAGATCCATTTTGACAATCCAGTAGGAAAAATTCTTTGGGCGGACCCCGGAATGCCTCCGAGTTTGTTTCTGAAACCGAACATCTCTGGCAAAAAGACTGTGATACGTGTATGTCGGGAAGAAAAAGCGGCTGAAACAAAAACTGAAACAGTTACTAGAGATCGTTACAAACAACATTTGAGCAGATTGAGCAAAAAACAGAAAATCTTTTACATCAGCCACGCTACTCTGCTTATTTTGCTGTTTTGGATTATCCTTTGATTCGATCGATTGTTCATGGATCGGATAATTTACGAACCTTCACGACGTGCAAGTTCGTGGAAGGATGGTTATCGTCAAAACAACCGCAATTCATAATGGAAAAATCTAAAAATTACCCACGAAATAGAGTAGTGTTTTACTAAAAATGGTTCTTATTTCTAATAAAAGTTTCGATAGGCTGTTGAGAATTGACATGTTGAGACACTTGTACACCAGTGATGGGAGGGACCCCGTTTTTTGGATTTCCGGGCGGGCGGGACCTTAAAAAAATTGAAAAATTCAAAACCCGGGGGCCGGGACCGGGATCAGGACTTCAATTTTTCAATACCCGGAGCCGGGACCGGACCGGGACTTCAATTTTTCCCTACCCGGGACACGGGACGGGGACCGGGATCCCTTTTTTTGGTTCCGGGGGGAGTCCCTCCCATCACTATTATACACCACATTTCTCGACGCGCAATTGTTCGCGTTCGCAATTCGTCGTCAAAAACTTTGATACGGTTTATAACATACCGCTCAAATGAATGGAGATTTCCACAAATTTTATATTTTTTGTTATTTTGGTTATATCGCTTTTAGACTATTCAGGAAAGTGAGTGATTTATACGGTAAGCTGCGTTGGTTGTTAAATTCTGTTTTTTTTAATATTATTTATTTGGCGTAAACATTACATTTTGCAGTAATTGATTCCTACTATATAGTTTAACAACATTTTAAACTTCAATAAATTATTTTGTCCTTTTCAGAGATTTCAGAGAGACAAAAAAGAAGAAAAATGATAGTTTCGGATGGACGGTCAGACGGCCACACACACTTTTTCGTCTATTCCTCTTCAATGTTAGCTGCCCATTTTTTGAGACAACACACATTGATGAGATATGAGAAGTTGGCCGTCCAAACGAGAACCTCATTCCTCCTATTTTTTCCTCTTCCATTAGGCACCGATCTCTGAAAAGGACACTTTATTTAAAACCCGAATCAGATTTCTCTTTTGGCGTATACTTGCGTGTTCGTATAATTTTCACAAACATGGACTATCAATGACCATTATCTTCTGTTCATAGAAAAAACACAGCGAGAGCAACCGAAAATGAACTTTAAACCAGACAATTATATTTCGATTACACACCAAATTACAGTTTTAGTCCAAATTTTTTTTCGAATTTTCGACATTATGATTGTGTTCTAGATTTAACGATATTAATCCGCTTACAAGGGAAGTGTTTTAGGTCTCCATCTCAGATTTTGATAAAAATTTGCAGATAGATTCCTTATGATCCAAGTAGTATACTGACAAAAAATTAGGACCTACAAAACGGTTTAAGTGGGTAAAAAATGGGTCTAAAACCCAAAAATTCGCGATTTTCAAACGCAAATTTTATATAGTTAATGTTAATCAATCCCGTTCATATTTTAAGGGATATATTATCTTATTAAAAACTATCGTTTTATCATATTTTTTTCAAGTTTCACGTGGTTTACGTGAAACTATTTTCAATAAATACTGATTTTCAAAAGCCGAAAGCATCGGGGCAACAGCGCAGTGGCAAAACGACAGGACCCGGAACAGCAGGGTGAGGGTTCGATTCTTCTTGGGGGTGGTATGTTTCGGTTAGTGATGCTATTCGAAATTTCTCTCTGTCGATTTTCGTTTTTTTGATTTTCAATGTTTTATTTGAAAATCTTTAAATTAATGATTTGTTAAAGCAATGAGTAGAATTTTTATGCAATAATCATATAACGAAAGAATAATATTTTTTCACATTAAATATGAAAAGTTCCCGAATGGTCGAACTTATATTCACTAGCAAGTCAACTATTCTTCACCCAATCGTTGATTACGTTATGTAATTCCGTTGAATGGAGAAAAAGCTTGGTTCGCATAGTCGAGCAGACTCTGTGATGCTCTTTATAGCTACTTTGAATTTCGATATCCAAGAGTTGAATCGTTTTAGTTGTGAAACTATCAAGAATAGTCTGTAGTCTGTCGGCAATGAAGCAGTGGACGACTTCCAGCAAGGCTTCGATGTTACAGTTAAAACTGTATTCTGCACTGTCACACCAGGGTTTAAAAATATCGTTGATAAATGAAACTTTGAATACAGTCTAGTCAGTGAATGAATTCGTTCTCGCTCGTAGATTATTATCGATGCATGGAACGTCTAGGTATAGGAACGAGCATCACGGAAATAATGTTCAAACAATTCCCAAGGATTGAACCTATGTCATGTGTAACCAGCAGGAATTTTCACTGTTTTATATTATTTCCTTTTTTTGGGTGCGAATAACCATTTGAATCGTTCCATTTGTTCCATTCAGAAATAACAAGAAACGAGGTAGACCGGACTCACTCATTGAATATAACTGTATCAAATATTTCCATATGCATCTATTAAATCATAAGCCCCAACTGAATAGCACATTCCTTTTTGGTTCACAAAACATGATTCATTTCTTGTAATTCGGCATGAATGGATAATTCAAAGACCTGCAATGGAGTTATAAAAATCATCACAGAGAGTGACAGATTTATTGAGTCAATTACATCAAAAATATTAAATTCTTCGAGTAACAATTTTAAGTTCCTTTAGACTATGGTGATAGGTTCTGCATGAAATATATAAATATGTTCGTCAAAACTCAAACATAGAGTCAGGCGCAGTTGGCTTGCGATAGGATATAAGTTAGACCATCAGCTTTTCATATTTAATGTGAAAAATCTTTATTCTTTCATTATATAATTATCAAATAATAATTCTACTCATTGATTTAATAAATTATAAATTTAAAGATTTTCATATAAAATCTTTACAATCAAAAAATTCAAAAGCGATAGAGATATTTCGAGTAGAAATCAATAATAGAAATATATCACCCCCAAGAAGAATCGAACCCTCGCCCTGCCGTTCCGTGTCCTGTCGTTTTGCCACTGCGCTGTTGCCCCGATGCTTCAGTGGTTTTTAAATCATTATTTATGAAAACGCACAATTTAAAATAAAATTCATTAGCTTTATTCCATTACTGTGGGTAAACGGGATATTTCTGAATTTCAAACCGATTTTTCACCTACTTAAACCGTTTTGTAGGTCCTAATTTTTTGACAGTATACTAATCAAGCCATAAGGAATCTATCTGCAAAGTTTTATCAAAATCTGAGATGGAGACCTAAAACACTTCCCTTGTTAGGAATTAAAGTCAAAATGCTCAACAATATGTAAATAATAAACATTCATTAGAAATAGCTGTAATTAACCGTGTGGTCTTAAATTTATGGACGAACACCCCGATATCAAAAAACAACAATAATTTGGTGTGGGATTATATTTATTTATCGATTTACGCGTTCTTTTTAAAAACTGAAATTAATGAAACATAAGCGTCTTAAAAACCATCCCATTTTCTTAAATAACATTTGGTTTCCAAGAAAATTAACAAAATAGTAAAATTATATCTATGATTCTATCAATTTCAGGTGCGCGACAAATAAAAATTATTTGCGCGCGAGAAAACTTTATTATTAATATTGAATAAGTTAAAAATCAGTTTTATGAATTAAAAATAACATATTATTGAGTATATTTGTGAAGGCATGAGTTTCCATACACCCAGCCGACGATTCAAAGTATTCCCCAGTTACAATTCCACAGTTTGCGAAGTAGAGGAAGATAGAAAGGGGTATAATTTTTTTTTAAGATTTTCAGAATAAATGCGGTATTTTATAATTTAGAACGGATGTGCAATCATCTGTTGATGGTAATATTCACGACATTTCCAAAGACCGTTGTGTTATATTATGCTCAAAAGAGTTTAAAATAGTTCAGAATAAATCAGAGGTAAAAATTGTTTTTTTTTAAATATTTTTTCAGCTTCGCGGCAGAACTCACAATTTTGCAGTGATTTAATATGCATTATAAAGATTTTATTTTTATTTAGAGGACCAAGTACGGGTGCTGCCGCGATGCCAACTAGCCGAAAACAAGAAATTCACATTTTAAAATTATAGTTTTCATCAATTAATAAGAGCGACGGGACGAAACAGCGAGTGAATAAGAAAAACGACATGGATCCTAAGATAAAAGTTTGTTTTTTTTTACGTCGGTATATTAAATTTTATACTTGTTTATTGTACTTTTCAGAGATTTGTGCGAATAGAAGATAAAAAAGAGAAAAATGATGGTCTCGTTTGGAAGGCCACACGGCCAAAAAGGATTGTTCGGTCTATTTCTCTTCAATGTGTGTTGTCTATTTTTTAAGAAAACATATATTAATAAGATAAAAAAGAGATACCGATGGGACCATTACTTATTTTCTTATTAATTTCCTCTTCGATTAGGCACCGATATCTGAAAATGACAATACATCCATATTTTTTCTAGAGTTTAGAAAAACAAAATATAATAAAATTAGTTGTACTATCTTCAAATTATAATTATAGCCGGGCCGAGTTCATAATAATACCGTGAATAAATTAAAACTGAAGGATCATAAATCAAGACTAAGTGAAATGGATCGCGAAGTATTTTTCAATCGATTGGCACAGCCGAAATACGTTAGAAGCAAAGTTAATTTAACCAAATAATATTTAATTTTCCAATTTTGTCAGATAATACCTTTTTTATGTGAATGAAGTATAACATTTTTATTTTAATAGTTATCGCTAATTTTGTGAAATAATAAACTTTGTAAGAATGAGTTCTTTTATGAGCACAGAACATAAATTGCTTCACAGAACATAAATTGCTTCACAAAAAGACAGAGGTGAATTTGGTATTCTTAATCCCATCCGAGTAGGAAACTTCGAAATCTGATGGAGGTTGGCACGAATTAATCACGTTTCATTTTACTCAATTAAGATCAAAGTGATCAAGATAAAAATAGATTAATGATAAGAACTGTGTATATAAGTTGTTTGGAATGGCACATCAACATATCAGTTTAAACTGAAATCAACAAGAAATGGCTCAATCAGTTCCACCAGGAGATATCGCCACTCAACCAAATGCCAAGATTGTCTTCAATGCTCCATATGATGACAAGCACACTTATCACATCAAGGTAATCATCACAGTTGAAAGCATTGATTTTGAATGCATTGATTAGGTGATCAACTCATCTGCTCGTCGTATTGGCTTCGGAATCAAGACGACGAACATGAAGAGACTCGGAGTCGATCCACCATGTGGTGTGCTCGACCCAAAGGAAGCTCTTTTGATGGCTGTCTCGTGTGATGCTTTCGCGTTCGGACAAGAAGATACCAACAATGACCGTATCACCATTGAATGGACCAACACCCCAGATGGTGCTGCCAAGCAATTCAGAAGGGAATGGTTCCAAGGAGACGGAATGGTCAGAAGAAAGAATCTTCCAATTGAGTACAACCCATAAGACAATTTTGAATGATACATTGGCAATAAAAACTTTCTTTGCTTGATTTGGTAAAAATTAACATGGTCGTTAGTATTGCGAAGTTTTTCTTGCGACTATTGAAATAGAACGAAATTAAAGTCTAGCGATATAAAAACTAAACTTTTTGCTAGCTCATTAGAGCCAAGATCATTAAAATAAATTAATTGAAATAAAAGGATTTTTAAATCAAATTTGGAATTATTTAAAAGGTACGCTTAAATGTTTCAGCTATTTTGTATGCAGTAAGCATTTCTTCTCCTAGCTGGAAAATCGATGCTTTTAAGATTTCTCTCGTGAAAGAAGCATTTTGAGTTCGCGGCTGACGCGTTAGGATTAACCAGTGGCAGGAAACCAAGATAGTAAATTTTCTAATGAGTACAATCGATAACTAATGAGTACAATGATTAATTTCTTTAACTGCTTGTTAGCTGACAAAACTATTTCGTGGCTGGTTTTCAATGAACTTATGAATTCATTATCCATCGGAAGTATAAAGTTTATCCAAATCGGGGTTTACTAAAGTCTACAACAAGAGTGTTTCCTTTTTTGTGAACAGAGGTGCAGTAAAACAATTCTAAATCTTATCATAAATGCAGTCCAAATAAAATAACGGATTTCTTGGTTATCTCCGATGCGAAATTCAAGAGAAGCCATTCTTAGACATTCATCACGATTATTCGCAATTTCTCTCTAAAAGTAAAAATTTAGAAATAAGTCAGTCATTTTACTACTACCAGTGCCGCTGAAGATTGTCTTTTATCAAAATATAAGAAATCGAAAATTCCAATTTTATTTTAATAAAACACAAAAGTAACAAATCTAATTTTATCAAGAAATTTTGAAGAAATATAATGAAAAACAGGGAAATTATTAACATAAATTGAATATTTGTTTCATGATCTCTTTGAGACCATTGAAAATAATTTAAGAATGTTGAATTTTCCATTTCTTATATTTTGATGATAACTATTATTAACTATCAGTAGTAGCCCTTTAGCCTGTCGCGTAAAACATTCCATAGTAATTTTTTAAAATTGGTTGTCATTAAAACAATGCCCAATCAAACAAAAAAAAACAGCCGGGATTGACAAGAAACTGACAATAAAAATATAAACTCAAAGTAATAATTTACACATCAATCAAACATAATAATATTAACACGAAAAAACCGAAGAGAAAATAAAACAAATGCTAAATATCAATCATGAGTGACTACAACTAATCGACATTTAATCTAATCGCACTTAAATATTCTTTGAGAAATCAATCGAATCATCGTCGAATATTGTACGGAACTCTCGATTAAGTAACTCATCAAGTGACTCACCATTGCGAGAATAAATCCATCTGAAAATAATCAATAATTATAATAACAATAAACTAAACTAATGATTACATTCTGAAGCTGCATCATCAAAATTTCCCTTTTTATTATTCGTATTAGTCATTAATACCACCTAGTAGGGATGCACATGTTTATGTGCTCATTAAATTAATAAAACAAATCTCTTATTCGTTATTTTCACTATTCATTAAATATATTATCGGTTGATGTCGTCGACTGCAGAAATGAGAATAAAACAATTTTTATCAACATTTCTCAGCTAATAGAATGACTTATCATGATTTAGCTAATAAAAGAGTTAAAAGCAACATATTTTTTTAAACGGATTAGATGCAAGTTTATTATAATAGAATTAATCCCTTACCTTTTATTTGATAAATCATATCGTTTCGGTCCTGATTTAGGACTCGATAACCAAATTTGTTTGTTGGGAGTTTGCTTGTTGATTACATAAGTTCCTAAAACAAAGCTGATAAAAAAACAGCTGGCTCCGAAATTAATTATCGGTACAATAAAAATTAGTTAATTTACTAATTAAAATTGAGAATTATATGTAAAATATTAGCTGGTAGTAGTGGTTACTGTAATTAAAAAATATAGTCGCACTCCACTGCCATTAAACCGCGCCGCATTGCAAAAGACTACGCACCAATTGCGCAAACACACCACTTTTCAATTTATTATATAGTCGTCGCCAAATGCGACTACCACCGCAAAAAGTGGCGCACTTTTTAAATGTTATTTTTATGATTATTTTCGTGTTTTTTCTGGTTCTACACCCTTTGCTTAAATAACTAGAAGTATAAGTTTTAGCTGTTATTTCAATCGGGGAATAAATGTGGAAAATAATAGTAATCATAAAAATTAAATGAAAAAATAATATTTATAATTGCGCAATCGCGCAATTGGTGCGATGTCTTTTGCAATGCGGCGCGGTTTCGTGGCAGTGAAGTGAACTCGATTTACAATTCTTTAAAATTACTGAGATTTAATTAAAACGAAATAGTTATAGAAATTAAAATGAATATAATCTATAACAAAATCCAGATATGTTTCTAAATCAAAAATTACTTACATTCAACTCGATGACAAATTATTCTTTTAAAAATACATACCAACTTCATTTGAAACGACCACTTTTAAAACACCCATTGAATAAGCGACATCATATTGCGTTGAGACTGGATATACATCAGCAAAGTGGTCAAAATAATCAGCCAGTCTGAAATAGAATTACGTGTTGAGAACATAAGTATAAATATAATTATCATTGTTTTTATTTAACTGAATTATATTTCAGCTTAAAGTACAATGAACATCTATTTAATGCGAGTTAACCAACAAATTTAGTATTCAGATAGACAAGAAGTTCGTTTATTTTAGGTACTCCAGTGCTTATATTGAATAATTTATTTTTTGCACTCTCCCTGATTTTGCAAAATTCAATCACGTTTTTCAACTATTGTCTGAAAATAAAATTCTTAAGACAGTGATTTACAATTTCAGATGACAAAAACTATTAGTTTTTTCTGTTGTGATAAATATTAGCGCCACGACCTAAGTAGGTGCACAAATTTTCAGAATTTACATATACTTCCCGTGAACGTCAACTAGAATACCTATTTTCTTCACAACACTGTAACCGTGTGGAATAGTGTATAAAGTTGATAAGTGTTACTATCATTAGAAACTACTTTGATTCTACTTTCTAAATACATATTAAACTTTTTTAATTTTAATAAAAATTTTCAATTTCTTATATTTTGAGAATAGTTATATAATAAATATCTAATGTTCGTTCCCTAAACCTGTTCAAAGATTCATCGGCAGCCGACTCATAAACATTCTGTGACACTGATGAGCAAAAAACTGAAAACACGTTTTTCCATAGTTCCCCAATTCACTCCGAACCTCTATTCAAAATTAAACTCTTCGCGATTCCATTGTATCCTTGCACTTTCGCAAAATTAATTAGTCTCGAGGCAAGCATATCCTCCAATCAAAGATTTTCTTTCATTTTGATATCCATCAAGCTATAAATTTTGGTTGATTAACCGCTACTAAGTATTACAAATTTTCACCATCATGGAATTTCAAAACTAAGCAAAACAATTTTTATTAAAATTTGAGCTGATTAACAAAAAATACTTCGTTGGGATAAAATTAACACAATCATACAATAAAACAATATTTTTGATCCATAACCCGTGTAAACTAATAAATGATTCAACAAACTATGAAAATTTTTGAATCAAATATACCAAAGTTGAAAAATTGAATCAGTTAACGGAAACATTGTGATATAATCAAATTATCCACAGAAAATTATAATAATTGGATCATTATCATTAAAAGACACATTATTCGATATGAAATATAACAATAATAAAAATAATTACAGTCAACCCGATCGTTATTTTCCTGGAAAACAACGTTAATAAAACATTAAGCTCTAAGTGAATCCAATAAAAATTCACAAAAAGGGAAAATTCAACTGATATATTCTGAGACAATATCACAGATAAACATTTCAAAAAAATCAAAACAAAACCAACGACTAGAACAAAATGAACATAACTAAAAACATTATTCGTTTCGAATCTACTTTTGAATAATTTTTCCACCCCATGCTAGTTTGAATCGATTATTTCTCCACCGAATTGTTGGTTGACAAAGAGCAACCAGAAACACAAAAGGAGCGGACAATTCTCTCAGGATCCATACAGCTACAAAATACGCTACAGAGTAATTTAATTGACTATTCTGTAAAAAAATTCTAAATCTCAACACCAATACGAATCAACCTGTATTGAATTAATCAGCATATAATCCATCGTGATCCAGTACAACACGTGCAATGTAAATGTAACATATGGATTAATACCAAACATATATTTTAGACATGTACTAATCATGAATCCGGTAATAAAACAATCCTAAAGAATGAATAAAATATGAATTTAATCAATTAAACTTAAAGATCACCTGCAGGGGCTCGACGAGTATGATGTGCGGTAACATGGCAATTCTCAACTTAATCCATCTACAAATCCTTTCAAGAAATGATAAAACTGTTGTTGGATGGCTATTTTGTAAAGCAGGATAGGAAGAAATGGCGGATTTATATCCGAGATCAGCAAGTTTCCTTCCGAAAAAGTAATCTTCTGCCAAATACATTCCGAAAGCCGCGATTCCTCCTGTAAGAACATAAAAATCACTGCAAAACCGAATAAATTATTTAAGAATTTCTATCTTATTATTTAATTATTATAAATAATATATTTAACACTTGTATTACACAATTGAGATACTAAAATAGAACGCATAAAAATTTAGCAAACTTCAGTTCAACAATTTTGGTACATTAAAGCAAAATTTCGTTACTTCGGGTGAAATTTTTACATTAAAAGTGTGACAATGGTCAGTTACTTTTTAACAATGTTATAATAAATTTTAAAAATATCTTTGCCCCAAACTGCTCCAAGTACACCCCGAAAGTTCCCAGAATATTTGTTTAACTGATCTGCATATTTCCCACTAACTAATAAATTTTCCGAAGAGGTAATGTTATTATAAAAAGTTATAACCAACCACATTCATCTAGAGCATCTTTCCTCATCATCGACGACATCCCTGTCGAGCAAACAAACTCCATACAGTTTCCAGCAACATAAATTCGTCCATGATTCGTTCCAAAAAATATCTAAACCCACACAAATATTTCCATTTTAAAATCCTTCTCACGTACCTGTTCGAATGCAGCTGCAAATCCATGTCGATCTTTACAATACGGAACTTGTGTCACTAAAGCCATTTTTTCATGACTTTCCATTGTTACGGCCATATCTAATAATGCATCAGGTTTCATATAAATTCCTTAAAACAGGTATACAATCATCTAAATATTCACAAATATAAATACCGCTATCGCTGATAAGAAGTAGCGGATACTTCGCCGCTCTATAAGCGGGCATCATGTTGTTAATCTTCGGGTTTAATCCAACATTTTCTCCGTCTAAATCAATTATATAAGTACCGAAACCTAAATTCACTTACTAAAAAACAATTTTGTTTCAATCTTTGGATGCTTTCTCATTAAACTCTTCACCAATTCTACACCAGAATCGTTTTCGGAGTGGAAACAAAATAACAATTCAAACTAAAAACATCACATTCATATTTTTCTACGATTAAATCCGATACTTTATGGTAATTAGTGACAAAGAATGATTCCAAATTCTCACGAAGATTAGCATCCCTCCCGACTATAGGCTTAATGATCGATACTCCAGGTAAGTTCGAGTCGCTTTCGACTCTTCGATGTAATCGATATTTTCTGCAAATTTAGATCATAAGAGATACATAACCTCAAACATTAAAACTAACGAATATAAAAACGCAATTATGTGAATAATATAAAGACAAATGACAAATACGATAGCTATTAGGCAAATAATTGAGAGACCATCAATAGTTGAGGCCATCCGCCTGAAAAATGTCTGTATTATATATTTTTAGATAATAATTTATATTTTCCTATTGCAGAAACATTAATCAAGATATTGACTAAACTTAATCTGATAAATCTTATAGCTAAAAGAAAATACTTAATATAAAATATTATTAAAATCGTTTTAATTTCCTGATGAAACTCAACCAAAAAACAAGGACGTTAGATAGAAAATCTCTATTAAGATCACCAATGAGTCATCTGAGCATATATCTACAGACTAAAAACAAAACAACTCAAAGTTAAGGAAACATTAAGATAATTCACAGTATCAAACTGTACTTTTGCAAAACTCTATCATTAATCCAGGAAAGTTATCGTGAAACTGTGATTGGAACATAACCGATCTTACATTAGATCCAACGTCAAATAAAAGAAAGAGAGAAGCAGAATAGCGAGTCAATAATAGACCTTCAATGTAGTTTTTCAAAGAAATCATCAAAAAATTGGATTTTCTTCGGTGAATATATAGATAATAAATAATTATTATTCCCTTACATAAATTTTAATATTTAATCTGATAGATTAAGTTACACACGAAAAATATATGGATAAAATTAAGTGCAAAGTTATATTTTTCTATTTGCTGAACATAGATATTACCAGTTTTAATACAAGCAATACCTTGATAAATGTTCCAATATCATATATTTAAAGCCATATTAAAATATATACTATGATATTATATACATGATTGCTGGAAGAAATCTTCTTCAATCAGTTATAAGAGTTATGTCATACTTCAAAAGAATCACTTAAAACACCAAATTGATGTCATTGCGAAATAACTTTGAGCTAATTTAAAATTAAATCACAAATTAATTCCAACCACCATCTCTTTGCAAACCAAACACCAATTTTATTGACAAAAATTTTCAAAACAAACCTCGTTCTTGCCAACGTACTCCTCGACGGCTGAATGCCAAACAATCGCTGAAATGGGTAACCAAACAACAATCCCGAGGTCCACGACGATACGCCACCAGTTGATGACACCGTGCTTGCTACAACTGTGGACGGCAACTCAGCGGTTGCCGCACCAATTATCGACGACGTTGCCGACGCCAGAGCTGCAACTTACAAATTAATAAACTACCTTCTTAATTTTGCGTTAGTTAAACTACACACAGACAAATACAAGCATTGATTGCGAAAGGAAGCATTCAGTTGAGTGCAAAAAATTGATAAAACCATCATAGGTACACTCTAATTCTCGAATATTTAATATTTGAAAATAAAACTTTAAAAAATTTAAATTTCAAAAACAATGAGCGATTGATTAAAAAATTAATATTAGGATATAATGATATATGTGGCATTCTAATTCTATGAAACAAATTAATCTTCGTTTTAATCTGTTTCGGTAAGTATACTAATAATGAAAACAATATTGTTGCAAAAAACAAAGACAAAACAAGAGAAAGCAATTAGAAAAACGTATTGAATCAATGAAATCAAGAATAAAGATATTCATCTAATATTCTACATGAAATTTCAATTTAGATTGACTTAGAGTAATTAATTTAAAGTAATATTCATGTTCCCAGTTATATGACCGTATGACAAGATAGTTTAAATGGAACTGAGAAACAAAAGCCTCGAATTATTTATCATATATAAAAAAAACACATATATAATTATTATATCAAAGAATGAAATATTTCAGCAAATTCTATTTTGGTATTATTTCAAAAAAAGAGTTCACTCCTTTGCAAGACGACTCAAATATTCAATTTTTTGAAAGTAACTGGACTCCACATAAATATTTTTATTGTTATTCTCACATTAAGGATATATCATAAACTATATCTCCGGTATATTTCATCTTGGTGGTCTAAAATCAAGCATTTTTTCTAGATTTTTTGCAACAAAGGATTCAATTTCATATTATTCTTATTATATAGAAAGTTTCATTTAAAATATTCGGTTTGCTCAAACATTTTCTAATCCTTCTCACGAATTTTTAAAAGATTATTGACAAGGAGTAAATCAATGACAAAAATGGCTTAAAGTAGTACAACGAAAGTTTTTTTGGTCTCGTTTGGGCAGAGAGACAGCTGTGTCAATCTAATTTTGAATTTGTTTATAGATTCGCGTACCTTTTTCAATTATCTAACCTAAAACAATTAAATTACACAGAAAATAATATTTTTATAATTATTATTAAATTAAGAACGAATTCATTAAAAATAATAAAACAGGAAATTACTTGAAAATGATAGCGAAATAATAAGAAAATCGACAATTACCTAAACTGTTTTGCCTAATAACTGCTTATGTATAAGTATATTAAAAATATTTCGTACTGTTCTCCATTAAATCTTTACTCAGACATATGTGGTCACATCAAAATCATTATTATTATTATTAATCGTCAAATTAAATAAACAATGAGTACAAAACTATTTGTGCAAATAATGTCTGGTTAACTCCAATAAGAAAAATAAACAATATACGTTGTAATCACAACATTTTTTCTAACATACAATTATGACCATTATGGTTAATTATATTCAAAAGAAGAAAAATCACGTTATGCACGACTCGAACTACTAAAACTATTCCCTTCAACAACAAACCATAAATATTCCATTTTTGTGAAATAAAACATTCTTCATAATAGATAATCATTTTTAATATCATTTTATTCAAATTTAACATCAATAAACAGTTGATATAGAAAAACCAAAACAAACAAACCGACTTTGGCATTTGTTCCCCAAAAAGTAACTATAATACTAAAAATATTTCTTTCCTAATTTATAAATAAACCAGTTTTTCGATGTGCAATGTTTAATAAATTAATTTCTGGACTGTAAGAATTGATTTCTAGAAATACAATTCAATATGGTAACGATGAATATAGTAACCAATTTAAATTATAATTTTAGGAGCTAAACAGAGTATTAAAAACAAAGACTCGTTTTAATCGATGATTAGGAAAAATAATAGACAATTTTAACAAAAATCTTAATTTATTTTTAGAAAATCCAAAAAAACATATAATTAATTGAAAATTAAACGATACTAAAGCATATAAAATTATGTAAAATATTAAATGGTACCATTCACATTGTCCATAATACTTACAAAAAATAAATAATACCTATATGATAAGACCATCAATGCCATGGTGAATACTAATACACAATTACTCATTGGTAAGACAAATAAAAACAACAATGTAAACATATTGTTAACTCATACTAGAAAATATACATATGAAACAAAATTAAATGATAAGCTTTGAAGTGTCATGAAATGGCTGATTTCAACATTTCGTGAGAATCACAACAAAATTACGACAACCATTGCAATATAAGAATTTAAATTAGAAAAAATTTTCATTATGTAGGAATAGAAAATGCCATATTGTTGTCATGAAGCTCTTCGATAAGTTTAGTGAGCAGCAATTGTGCATTTGAATAATCATTAATCTTTTGGACTTTTCTTGTTTTAAAATTAAGAGCTATACTATCTAATATTAAACAGAGAACCACAAAGAATTTAAAATTTGAAGTGATAATAATAGTTTCGACTAACGAATGACGTAAAATCACAATAATTAATAAAATTTAATCAAAAGAATCTCTCCAATTAACGTCATAAATAGTTACAATATATCTAACCAGATAAACTTTCGAAAATCTGATTGCAACTAACCTTTAGAAAATAATGAATATTAATTATTTCATTCAATATTTCACATAAATAAATAAAATGATCAGAACAACATAAACGTTGGAACATTATAGCGACATCGACTTATTAAAAAAAAACAAAACAAAAGATGACACATTGCTGAAATTAATTGGGGTTTCTATGCAACCATCAGTCAGTAAAAATATGTGCTTTCAATAAGCATAACATCTTGTAAAACCTATAAACTATAAAATAAACCAACCTTCCGATATGAACTGTGTCAAATTCGTTGAACCGTTCGATATTGCAATGTCCATTCCAACTCGCTGGGATTTTGTTGTTGCTCGACCGATACTCTAAAAAGAGAATTGCAATTATTATTCGATTTGTTATCAATTTTAAGGCAATCGAAAATTTGATGTTTATATTATGCAGAATATAGTTAACCACGCCACTAAAATGCTGATAAGAAGTCAACCTATGATAACTGATAATTTAAAATTATTTCATTATAATAGTTATTTATTATTAAATATAAATGAACATCTAGCCAAGCTTAACATCAATATAATGTACTAAAAAACATAAAAATAGCAAATTTTAAAACTGTATCTAGTTGATTAGAGTAAGCTTTTAAAATTAATGTATTAAATATTGTATATATTGAGAGATATGTATTAACCTTACACTCTTCAAGTATAAACGTATAGAGCTCTATCTCTATATATAGAGTATATAACATAAAATAAAGGAAAATATAACACAATTCTAAAAAACTGTAAAAGTCCATTAGTTTTGCTCAATTTTACCAAGTATCAGATTAAAAATTTCTTAATAAGTAATATTTTAACTTATTTTAACTTAATAAGTAATATTTGAACTCATTCCTCATATGATTGAAGTTTCTCATATTCCTTGCTTTAATGACTCAGTCAAAAATAAACAATATCATGTGCTAATCGTATAACTATAATGATAACGCCAACAAATACGTGAAAAACCTAACTGATTAGATAAACTACAGAATGTATTAAAATTACTTAAAGAAAGCCAACAACTATTCAAACATTTTAGAGCTATCACAACTGAACATTATTGGCTCAACGAAGGAATAACTTTTCTCAAGTGTTGAGGTTAACAAAACAATAATAACAATACTAGCAAACAGTACACACAAATAGTTGCGTCTTGACTACGACTCTGCCCAATCGCCAACAAAAATTTCCAATATTCTGTTTTGAAATATAAAAAGCAAACATTTCAAGTCCCTTCCCGCCACTCCATCCTACCAGCGCAACCTTGTAGTTACCAACCGACATTTTTGTAAACATTGAAGCACATTGTTAAATTTGTTCGCTATTTCTTTCTCTATTTGAATTCTCTCTAATTTCAGAATAGTTGTTTGCTCTGAAATGTCTGAAATCACATGTAGGGCAATAAGCATTGGAACTTTCATATTGTACACAAACACATTTGAAAAAAAATTTCTCGCTAAACAATGAAAAACAGCTACGTAAATAAAAGAACCTCATAACTTTTGCAAGATTTAACAACTAAAAATAAATTCCATACAATTTTCGTTCTTCAAAACATTTTAATCTTTAGGGTGGCATATTCTCGTACTCAACTTTAAAAAACTTTAAGTTCATATTAAATTTTAAAAAATCATGTACTCTAAATAGTAAAACAGATAAACGTTCATAAAATTCACGAAATAGAACAGTTATTGAGAATATACCCGATTTTTTCCTATTATTTTAAAATGTTGTGTAATGTAGTATAATGTCATTTCGCATCACTTTTATCACTAAATAATTAAAATTAGTACGTTAGTTGTTTATGGCCTGTATAAGAGTCCAGGGTTCTTCAGGCGTGAAGAGCTGCGCGGCAAAACGATATTAAATAATAATGTTCTTTATTTCTGTTTATAATTTTCTTTCTTCGTAGTCAAAATCGAAGGGTTACGTTGTGTTAGATGCGATAGACCATTTATTATGGAAAAATTCTATATGTTACAGAAATTGAAAACGAGTAAGCCCAATGGTGCTCAGCTTAATAATTCAGTTTTCATAAACTAAGAAAATTATAATATAACTTTCTGGGTTAGTGTTTTAAGGTTAGAAAAATCAGTTTTTTCAAATCTTCTTCGCCCATATAATGCAAGTTTTTTACACTCTAGCTTTATAATAAAAGAGAAAACCCGCAAATGGTTACTTTCTTCTTAAATTTTAAACTATTCTGAATACTACCAGTCACCAATTTATACAAATCCAAAAAAACTCAATCAGGTTCTCATTTTTGTGAAACTTATATGAAATTTTAAACTTTTATTCTTGTAGATGATATTTTAACATCAGTAATGAATTTCTTTATTAGTTATTTACTTTTGCGAAATAAATTGTCACCTACCAGCGATCAGAACAAATTCATAATGAGTTACTCCAAACTCGAACGACTGTCCTTTAAAAATTATTTAATAAAAAATATAAATATATGCTGAAATAGTTTTTTTCTGTTAGCGACAGGTGATTCAATAAAAAAAAATTATAATAATAAAATATTTAATTACATGCTATCAAATACAATAAAAACTATTGATTATAAATAAATTATATTAATACTTCTTCTTTCGTTTTTAATAATAAATATATTTAATAATTTAAAATATTAGAAAAAACCCATGTTCAAATTCTATACATATTAAGTGGAACCTCGAGTTATAACATAAAACATTTCTATTAGAATAATAAGTAAAACTTGCAATAAATATAATATGTAGGTGACGTTAATGCCAGACATGCGAAAATACATAAAAAAAAGATATGGCAATTTTTAAAGTGTTTCGTTAGCTTCTCAATCTACAAACATGGAAAATACAGTCAAAATCTCCCTCCAATACAACCGGGTATCGATAAATATAAGTTAATAATCACAATTATATAATTCTCAACATATCAAAGTAACTTTCTATCACAAATACAATTAAATCTACGATTTGTTTTCCGACAATATAACCTTCCTTATTTAAATCGGTCGACAAGAAGAATAAATAATTATGCAGTAATCTCATCGATAATTTTTCGAATAGGTCACAGTGAATCATTTTCATTTGCTGGTGGTTCAGGTATATCATCTCTCTCTGATGATAAGTCAGACTTAGCCAAATTTAACCGCTTCACGGCGTCCGACAACTGACGCTCTAATGAATCCGCTTCAGTGGATACATCAAGTTCTACTGAATTTGATTTTGCCTTCTTTAGAAGTTCTTCAATGTGATCATATGTTATCTGAAATTAAATATATTTATAATTTTAGATTTTCAGGGAATTTAATTTATTATCGATATAATTTTAAAGTAGAAAATTTGAAATAACCCTAGATTTTCTTATGACTTTTTTAAAATCATTCAAATTCAAATATACAATTTTTCAATTAGATTTTTTGCTGAATTTTCAGAACACAATGAATTTCTTATTATCATTAGAATATAAAAAACCTCATTAAATTTATCCCAAATTAATACAAACAATAAAAACTCACCTCTTCACATTTATCTTCGTAATAAGATGTATAAGCAGACAATAAAGTGATAAACAATTGTTGTTGAACCAAAGGCTCCAAACATTCATTAGACAATTTCGCCGCTTTTCTCAATATTTCAAATACTTTCTTCCCTATAAATGAAATACTAAATGACGCCACTGTCAACGAATATACAAAGTCTAACCATTTCTCAAGCACTTTCTATCTGATTCTAAAGTCTTTCCATTCCAGTATAAATTTGACACAGTGATAAGCGATCTAACTTGATCCGGCTTCTTAAACATCTTTCCTGCTGCTAGAATACATTGACTGGCCAAAGGTTGCCAATTCTCCTCCGGCAAATTCTGTGTTTCGAGCAGTGTGCCCACTGTTAATTGAAGGCATCGGACACGATCACGAGAATCAGCTATATCATCTTCGAGAATTGACATTGCTTTCGAAATAAATTCATAAACAACGGTGTGGTTTTGTTCAAATGGAACTTTATCTGCAGCTATTGCTCCCTAATAATATTTAAGATTACGAAAGTAAACAACGTTTAAAAAAACCTGTAGATATAGTTTTAATGGCAATTCAGCCAACTCAGCGGTTGAAACTAAAGCTCCAATAGTTCCCATAGCACAGACAAACATTTTCCGAACTTTCGCATTCCACTTTTCCTTAATTAACGTATTGGCATATAAATAACGCTACAATATTACATCAACGTCCTTTTGATCAGCAAAAGACAAAACCAATCTGTACATTTCAAACACAATCGGTGGTAAAGTATATCGGATTCTACGTGGACCCCCTTCGCCCAATGTTTTTCGAACACCATTCAATAACTAAACATTCTCCGTTATTATACAATATAATTAAAAACAAACCAAGAATTGGTCATCAACATTGTCAGCTTGAATCATATGTATAAGCCGTGCGACGAGGTTTTGCTCGTCAACAAAATCATCTAGTTCATCATTTTTTGCAGTTTCATCTTTCAACAATGATGAAATAAGTCCAAACACTGTATCTATATCTTCTTGACTTCGTAGATATGTTTCCTCGTCGAGAATATTCTAAATGGCATCATAGAAAATTATTACGTTCTACTATTTACTTGAATAAGATATCCCGACATTGTGCATCTTCCACGGTAATCATAAAACTGAATAATATTTGAAAATTGTTTCAGATCGGATAGTCGGAGAACCTATAAAAATATTTAACTAACACCATGCGTAAAAAACAAACATTTTTATATTCATTAACGGGTATATGTAATAATTTTGTTAACTCTCTCCCCACTTTACCATTAGCTTCGATTCTAAAAAATTTCACATAAGCGATAAAATTCTATATATTTATTTCTTACGTCTGGATTCCCTTTTGTTCGATTATGCTCTTTAAACTGTCAAAAGACATGTTCGTGTAATCCACTCTATCCGGGTAACATTTTACTGATAAACTGACTAAAGCAACCTATAAAAATTTAAATACATCTGAATTATCCATAATTCCAAACATACATAAAGAGAAACGATATCTTCCATAGGCATATCGGGTCTATTTTTAATCAGATCTTTTGCTTGTTGTGAAAAAATTTCAAAGAGTTGCATCTTAACATTAAAAAATAAATTTAAGTTAACTCTAATGATGAACCTTATTTGATGGTGCCTGTCCCTCAATCGACTGGGTAGTATATAACGCCAAACGGTCTATTAAAGATATTAAAATATTCTTGACGTTAACTTCCGGTACGAGTTGTCCACATGCTGCTAGAAACTCATTTAGCGTTGATAAATGAAAATCATCCGCAAATACTTGAATAACACATTCCATCAAATATTCCTTTAAAACTAACATAAATATATAATTTAATAATACGTCAATACCTGTGAAATTGGATCTCTGCATGATACTACTTGTTCCAAAATGCTTGGAAGAACGTCGCGAGAATACATTTCTTCTGTTAGACATTCCAACTGTGACAATCTCACCAAATTTGTACCAACAAGTATTCTTAATTATAAATTTTTACTGACAACACAACTTATTAAAAAAACCTCAACTCCATTCGATCTTTTTCACGTTTTTCTCTTTCCTTTGATGGCCCTTGATGCTGCATTCTAACCCACAACTTGTTCATTTCACCAAAATTAATTATTACAAAATCAATTGCATCATTTACTGTGCCTGGAATACTTTTATTCTTAAAATTGTAAATTGTGGGCTAAACTACCATCTAATTGTTTGTTTTTTCCATTTGAATCGCCATTAACTAAATCGTCTTCTTCAGGAATATCGGGTAACAAAGTTCGAGTAGATTGAAGCAAATAGCTTCTGAGAAACAGTCCTCGAAGAGGATGTTGTACACCTCGACACATTTCTACCATATCTTTCAATAACTCTTTACGTGAACCGACACCACATTTTATAAAAACAACCCCAACAGTGACGAGAAGATATCTAAAAATAATAAAAAAAACTTTTAATAATAAATAATGAGGCATACAATCTTGGAATTATAGATCCAGCGTATTGTACACATTCATACAAATTTGCCAGCTTTGAAGGATCTTGTTGAAAATCGTCGACAAGAAACGATTCTAATTGTTGTAACTCATTAAGAGTATCCATATCTAATTATAGTTATATTATACAATAAATAATTTAATAAACTTACAAAGTCTATAATAAAACTTTGGTGACAAGTCACCAGTTCTGAGTTCATTTAAAAATTGAAGTGCGTGTTTAAGAGCATCCATAGTTTTACCCTAGAGGTTTTTTTTAAATAATTTTATTATAGAGAAACAAAGAGAAAACCTTATCCAGACATCGCTTCATTGAAAATGCTTCTGATTTTACAACCCGTAATGACTGCTCGAGCGTTTTTTCTTGATCCATTATGTTATTACTACTTTCATACATTTTACTGCAATAATATATACGTCAATATTTTAATAAGAATATATTTATGTCGATTTGTGGCAATTAATAAATTCAATAAAATTTGGAAAAAAATAAAAATAAAAAATAATTTTTCTGCTAATTTATTCCAATGGAGCACGTTTTCTATGTATAAATACTTCCAAGGAATTGGGATGTTATTAAATCTAGGAAAAGCGGAAATTGCTCCCGTCGGAAAATAAAATGCATATCTGCAAAAATCACGGATTATTACACCATCTCATTTTAAATTTCGATTCTTTTCATTTTTATTAAAAAAATCAATGATCTCAAAAGAATCGAACCAACATAGATTTGTCATGAATCAAATCCTCTACCAGGTATGCTACGCATCCTCTTTTGATTTAATTAATTAATCCGTTGAAGTTTGAGGAAGTATTTTAAATTCTATGGTGTAATAATCCGTGATTTCTTTTGCGGAAATGGATTTTATTTTCCGACGGGAGCAATTTCCGATTTTCCTAGATTTAATAACATCCAGGAATTGAGCAATTGTGCGTTTGCTTAAATTGAAAACTTTCTGTATTAGAACATCTAAATAATTGCAATTATAATTGTTTATATTACAATATAATAATGAACATATTAAAACAAAACTTGAACACAAATCAATAGTTTTATATAAACATTTCTATTCGACGAAAAATATGTGAAATTATCTATTTCTAACAAATGTAATAAACATATTTTAAGTAATATTTATCCTCATTTTGGATGAATAATAATAATATTCAGTATAAAATATTTGTTTTATATTAAATTTTAAAAAAAAGCTAAGTGAATTAGAATTCAGCATGGTACTAGGTATTTAACTTTTACTGTTTTGAGAAATTGATAACTTTAATTTTAATTTCATAGAAAATAAAAATAACCAATAGGACCTGAACAATAAATTTTGACGAAATATCACAAAAAATGATGAAATAAAGCGAAATTATTTAAGTAAATTGGAAATTTGCTTCACGTTCTCATTGAGACCATTTGAAATTAATTCAAAAATATTGAAAATGAATTGTCAATTTCTTACATTTTGACAATATATATACTACAGTTACAATTACATTCTATAATTAAACCTAATTGAATTTTTTCGTGGTGTTAGCCCATAAATTTCAGGGCACGCGTTTATATACAGGTACACTCCACTGCCACGAAGTATGCCGCATATTGCAAAACACCGCGCACAAATTGAAAGTAAACCACGCCCTTGATTATTTATTTAACTTTTTAAAATTAAAGTGTATCTTCATTGAATTTGATTTACTTTGTTGTTTAGTTCAAGTTCAATCAGTTGTTCAAATTTGAGGAAGATACACTTTAATGAAAAAAGTTTAAATAAAGAATAATAAAAAGTGAAGAGAATGTTTTCTCTCAATTGGTGCGCGGTCTTTTGCAATATGCGGCATGCTTCGTGGCAGTGGAGTGCAGCTATTTCTAATGTATTTTGATTAGTTAAATATTGACGAAAATTTTATTTTACTTCTTGAACCAATCAATATGCTTTAAAGCAAGAAACAACTCATTTTCACGCGTGCACGCAGTAAATACGAAACAAAAACGTGGACTAACATTTACAATGTCACGACAAAATTCAGAATAATTTGGTGCATAAAAATCTACCAAAAATTATAGCTACGTATATATATATATATATATTCAATAAGGTAATTTCAAACTCTTTATGGTTCGAATAATATTTGCGATTCCGTAACGGTTGCATAATATGTTTTTGAATTTCAATTTAACTGATTTTTTGAGCCTTGTTTATATTTTATATTCAACCCTACATTTAATGATCCCTAATTGATTTATTTCAGTCCTTCATTTCGATTAACAAATTACCAAAACAATTAGTCTAAAAATTTCATTCACACGAGGAAACGAAAACAATTTACGTCTACTGGGAACAAATCAAAAAAGATTAATGGCATTATTCTGCAAACAATGACTCACATTCAAGATTATTGATATTTTAAATAAATTTATTGTTATTTACAAAATTATAAGTTTGCAATAGGGTAAACCATAAAAATATTATTTTCAGTTGGTTGTCTGTAATTCTTGAACAGATATAACCGAACTCTTCTTCCTTATCCTTCGATTTGCCCAACAAGCTGGTCGAATCTCACTGTTGCACATCAACATTATTAAGCTGTAAATTCAGAGAATGTTCGAAATTTTATTGAAATAAAATACCCATCGATTAATGCAACAACACCATTTGACGATAATATGATAATTAAATTAATAAACTGAATTTGAGAATGAGGTTCATGTTGAGCTGCGCAGATAATAGCATCTGTGATGTAAACAATACATTGCAAGCAATTCTGTAAAGAATATTTATCGAAGTTAAATGATGTAATTTTGTTAATTTGAAATGATAAATATATTTCTTTTTTTTTCATAATCGATGAAGAATTCGGATAGACACACAATAATTCGTTAATCATTCTGTTTTAGATCGCGCGCTACCGGCATTACCCATACCTAGCAAAATAAACCATCGCGGTAATAAATTATTGATTCAGCCTAATTGGTCTCATTTTTACTAATTAGCAGTAGAAGCTCCGTCAAACAAGCCTTATATTTAGCCACGTTATGTCTCGTGGTAGATCATAATTTACACAAAACGCATAAAGTTAGCAAGTCCGTAATTAGAATTAGAATTATCAATTTCTCACAACTTGATAATATTAAAATTATTATTCATCAATGCAAACGAGTGGGTAAACCAAGTGCATTAGTAACCATGAATGCTCATCTCACGTTTACAATATTGCAATATTTCAGTAATATTTAAACGAATATGTAAGTTTTTGAAACAGTAAGAATGTAGAATATTAATTAAGAAACGTTGAGTGAGGTTATTGGAAAATTTTACTTTTTAAATAACTGTTGAATTAAACAGCCTCGTATTGCAATTATAAAATTGAAAAGAATTTTAATATAAACTTAATGATTTTTTAATGTTAAGTTTAGAACAAGAGATAAAAAACCTGAATAACAAGCTTAGAGTTCTTCCTCCTTCTTCTTGTATTATCCCGTGATCCAATAGACACGCTGCGTACATTTCCAGAGAAAACGATTTCCGTAAATGTAGCAACGTTCATTATATTTGCTATGATTAGTACAATTAATGCAATATATACTTGTAACTTTGCCGTTGAATAATGACAGTCATCATGAGGTATGAATGAAAGTGATTTTGGAGAAAAAGTACACGTGCAATCTACCAATATAAAATTTTTAATTGTTTAAAATTATTTTATAGAACCTGGAAACCCAATAAACGTCCAACCAATAGCACCACTCCAGCTGCAAATTAACCCAAGCTGAAAAATACGCTTATTCTATTTCTAACTATTTCAATAATTACCGCTATTAGATCAACTGTCTTCCTTTTCATACTGGATTGGAAACAAATAACAAACCATCTATTAATGGACATCGACCATTGAGTTAGAATTGCTAGAACAAAAATTTCTCAATGAGTCTTGAAGCTAACAACTTACATAAAATATATAGACCGAATAATAAAATATGACTCAATACTGAATTAATAAAATTATAGTTTAATTCCTTATTTCTGTAAAAAAAAGTGACGTAGAGAAAATGTAGAGAAATGTTAACTGGGAACCTACACATAAATGGATGGGACAATCCAAAACAATAAAAGGCTGCATGTAAATAAATTGGCAAACGTTTTAGAAGTGCAATAGATGAAGAATCCACCCCTGTATCGAATTCCAAATAACAATCCAGTTGTCAAATAAAAGTTTATTATGATTCCGACAATATTTATCTAAAATTAGAATATTAACCATTTAATAAGTTTTCTGTAAAGGGATAAGCCTTTTTGTTTTATTAAAACTTCAGCTTAAATGTTTCTGAATTAATCCTAACAACTAATATAAAAACGCAATTCTACCGTATCCCAATTACAAAGCACATCATTATCTTACCACGGTTAAGAATATTATAGCAAATCGAGAATCACTCTCATTAACTTGTGGCGAGGTAGTATTAAATAAAAAATACATGTTAACCAAATTAAACGAAAATAAACAAGACAAGTAAGTATCAAGCCGAATAAATTAGTTTTTCACCTGCTGTTGATTATATCCAAGACTTTGATAACAAATGAATTTTATGATTGTCAAATATGTTCTTTATTATTGTTATTTGAATTCATTATACGTTCAAATGCTATTAACATTCAAATATTTCAGAAATTACTTTTTCGTAAGGTATTATTCGGAATTAATATAATTTAATCAGAATTATAGAAATCAGCTGATATGAATAATACTATGTCATGGATTCTGGTTTACTGATCATATATTTTTAAATGATTAGTCTCATTGGATTATTGTTATTTTCAATTATTCGTAACTTAATTTATGATTATTTTTTATAAATAATATTTTTACCATTTTGCATTTTGCAGTTAATGGTCTTTGATTGTAACATAAGATTTAGACAACATGCCGAGTCTTTGCTGATGTTTCATGCGCGTATTGCAAAGTATACGCCCACAAGTAACGAAAATTTTGTTAATTTCTTAAATTACCTTTTAATCATTGCATTGATCATTGTTATTAAATTTATACATGATACGAAATTTGCTTCTAAATGCTAAGGATTTCAGATGTCATTTCCGAAAACAAAAGAAAAAAAGAAATCCGTAAAATTTGCTGTCGAAGAAGATGAATTGGAAAAAAATGTAAAAGTAGAAGAACCAAAATCACTTAAAAAGGTATCACTTTATTTAAATCGTTTTAAAGATTTTAGTTGTTTTAGGGAAAGAAAGTAATTGTAACAGAAGATGCAAATACTTCTGAAGGAAAGTCTCGCAAACGTAAACGGAATAAGAAAACCAATGCAGAGTATAATTTTTATTAGACTATTTTTCGCGATGAAAATCTGCCTTGACGTGTAATCTAGATAGTTATAACTTTATCGAATTTACTCCAATTTTACTACCAATAATATTATACTATTTTAAATTACACGTAAAATAGATATCGTTGTGAAAAGCAATCTATTAAACTAAAAAAATAACTTCAACTTTTACAGAAAGCGAAAAAAGATGATGGAAAACTTAATAGGTCCAGAAGTTGATAAAATAGAATATGAGCCTGAAGACAAAAGTTTTTCTGATTTCGGCCTAGATGAAAGGATATTAAAAGTAAAATTCCTTTTTCTTACAGTGTTAAAAAGTAATTTTAGAGTATTGGTGAATTGGGCTGGGAGAAGCCAACTCAAGTCCAAGAATCAATGATTTCCTTATCATTAGAGAATAAAAATATAATGGGAAGAGCTCGAACTGGTTGTGGAAAAACTGGAGCCTTCCTGTTACCAATTGCTCAAAAACTTATTACGGAATCTCTGGAAAATGACGGAACAATTGGACCTTCGGCCATTATAATTGCACCCACAAAAGAGTTAATAACACAAATTTATAAACTGTTTCAACAAATTGCCAAGCCACTCCCGTTTATACAAGCCATCAATTTATGTGACGTAAATGAGGAAGAATCGTCTCTTTGGAAGGAGGACCAATCACACTTAGTCGTTACAACACCTTTAAAGTTGTTGAAAATGATCTCAATGCGCCCTGATTATTGTTCCAAAGTTCAGCACATCGTAATGGATGAAGCTGATTTACTTCTTTCGTTCGGATACGAAGATGAGATGATGTATTAATCATTTAATTTAAAATATATAAATGTTACCTTTTTAGTCGTTTAAAGTCACATCTTCCACCAAACTACCAATGCGTGTTGACATCTGCTACCTTAAAGGATGATATGACATCTTTAAAGAAGCTATTCATGACGGGTCCGGTGGTTACCATCAAACTCACAGTTAGTTTAATATTTTAAATTTTATATGTATTCTTTTTAAGGAAGGTGATCTCCCCAACGCAGACCAATTGGCTCAATATCAATTAACTTGTAAAGATGATGAAGAACGTTTTGCAATGCTTGTTGCACTGTTCAAGTTGCGATTGATTGTTGGGCGCACAATAGTATTCGTTAACAGCATTGACCGATGTTACAAGTAATTTTTAGTAATTTTGATTATTAAAAACCTATTCCTATTCAAGATTAATGCTTATTCTTCGTGTATTCGGACTTAAATCTTGCATTTTGAATTCAGCTATGCCTGCTAATAGCAGGTAAGGAAAACATGGAATTGATTTATTATAATCATTTCTAGATGTTACACAATTAATCAGTTTAATGATGGTGCATATCCAATCGTTATTGCTTCTGATGTCTCCGATGCAGACGGAACAAAATTGCAAGACCTCCAAGGCGAACCAGAGGAGGAAAAGAAGGATGATAAGCCAAAAAAGAAGAGTAAACTCGATAAAGAATCTGGAGTATCTAGAGGAATCGATTTTCATTTTGTTAGTAACGTAATTAATTTTGATTTCCCGGAAACGACGGATGCATATATTCACCGAGTCGGAAGGTTTGACATATTTTTTATCGATAAAATGTAATAATTCAGAACAGCACGAGGTTTTAACAAAGGAACCGCATTATCGTTCTGTGCACCTACAGAAAGGAAATATTTGGATATAATACAAGATGAAGTAAATGATCAAAGTAAGATTATTATTATTTTATTTAAATTTGTATTTCATAATTAATCGGCACTATTTTAAGTGGGCAGAAAAGTTCTTCAGCCATACGAGTTTCGCATTAAAGAACTCGATACATTCTTGTTACGAACGAGAGAAGCGTTGTTTAAGTGTACTAAAGGTGTTATCAAAAAGGCGCGTCTGAAGGAAATCAAACAAGAGGTAGATTTTAAATATTTCAAATTTGTTGAGCTTTAATGTTTGAAGATTATGCGATCGGCTAACTTACAATCATTCTTTGCCAAGAACGAGCGTGAAAAGATGTTAATGCAAACGGATTGTCACCCGGTGTCATTGAAGCTTAATTCACCTGCTATCTCAGATGTTACTTCTTATATGAGTGAGTTTTACACTTAAAAGTATAATTTAGCTTAACTTGTCTATGATAAAATCAAAATTAAGTTACTTTAATTTTTAAATTATAAGGACATAAGGGTTTACAGTTAAAACTAACGCGTTGGTTGACAATTTAATTATTAATATAATATCAAAATATCGATCGGTATTGACAAAAAATCCGACTAATTTGTTCAATCGAGATAAAATTAATACCGGAACTTTTAAATTTAAAATTTCCACAGTTCAGCGAAGTATTTGGTGATAGTCTTCTTTATTATATAGTCATTTTCCAATTTATAAAATACATTGAATATTTTTCAGTATTACGGACATTGTTTACTATATCATTTCAATTCAAGTAAATTTTAGCGTACAATAGCGGTTGTATATATATATATATATATATATATATATATAAAATTTATCATTATGTCCCTAATATATTTTTCGACGTTTATGTCAAAGATCATTTTAGTGGTTATTACTTCATATAGCAACTATACTTTTAAAGTTATTTATATACAAATTTGATAAAATTGAATCCAATTAAATATAACGGACGTTTCAGTTCCCGATGCTCTTCGTGGAATGGACTTCTCTGCAACGACAAGACTTAGACGGCATAAGCCAGGAATAAAGCATCGTCAAAAACTGAAACAAAAGTTCAATAGGAAGAAGAAAGATGTATTGACGACATTTAAAATTTAATTTATGTCAATATGTTTGTTCTATTTTTAAATAGAGACATGTTACTTTATCATTGTTGAAATTTGTATTTGTTAGATTACCGTTACCGTTATGTTTTATTGTTTTCTTGTTGTTGTTAATATTGTTTGCTCGGCTCGCGTAAGAAAAATAAATATTCAAAGTTTAGATGGTCTTCTTGTTTTTAATCGTTGAAAATAAGGAAGTTTAAGAAGAATGAAATTAATTTGATGATTGACTTGTGTCTTATTTGATTTAAAACGAAGTTTAATTGAATCTTGTAACGAGACACCGACTTGGTACATGCTAGTACCAATTGAAATGCGGCAAAATAATTTTCAAATGGTTGTTATATAGTATGGTCCATCTTTATTTGTTGTTTTGATGTTTTCTCTTGATAATTTGGAAATGGATTAATATTGATTTATGCGATGCTCTCCGTGTGCTTTTTCGAATCCTTTAGAGATTTATTTTACTCTCGCTTGTTTTTTAATGTTTCATATTTGAAACAAAGCGATTGGGAATTGTTGTTTGCTTTAAAGAATTCCAGCGATTAATATGTCTAGAAGATTAAATTGTTTGATGTTAGTGGCGAATGTGAATGGAAGCTATTTTATGTTTAATTTTGAAATACCTAAAAGCTTTTCGCTTATTTCCTTTTAAACTATAATACTATTTAAATATGTGTTTATATATTAATTAAAATTATCATCTTCATATTTTGATGATATCACCAAATTTACCGATATGAATGTGTCTATTATAACATCTATAACAGGATTGCGAGGCAAAAATTAGTAGTTCTGTTTGAAAGCGCGCCCCGGTTTCATCAATTAAAATTTTTGATATTTAATACCGTGTATATTCTTCGAAAACATGGAAGATGTTTCATTCAATTTTGTTGATAATTTATATTTGAGTTAAATCTTTGTATTTGAAGTTTCACAATAAGTTATAATACAAACTGAAATTAAAATATTTAACATGAATAATTATATTATTTTTATTTTTGAAGTGCAAATTTTAATTAATTTAACCGCGTTCTACTATGTAAAATTATGAATATTTTAAGTCATGAAATCAAATAACATAAAGCCCAATGGATAAATTTTTAAAAAGTTATCTGTATTTTTTGCCACTTTATTTGACTTTGAATTGTTGAGCTCATTTTTCTCTGCTTACCGTATGGTGGAGTTTTTTAAAATCATGCTTATCTAATACGCATAACTTCACACATATTCGGCTTCAAAACATAAACAGTTTGATGTTGAGTGTCATTTTCGACGTTAGAAATTCCCAGAGGTTCTAAATTCGGCGAGCAAGTCAAGTATATCACCTGGTACCAGGCCTGGTCATAACAAAGATGTTATTTGTATATCGGCTGTACTTTATGAAAGTGTTTTCTTGAAGGAAAAACAAACGATTGTGGTCTCATGCTAGTAGGAAGATAATTAAAAATTTCAACTTATAACCATGCGTTGTAGTAGTAAAAACAAAGTGCAAATTGAGTTAGCTCACACTTTAAATTCCTATATTTTAATTAGAAGTACTGAATTCGTTATTTATCATATTAAGGTAAAATGAAATTGGATGGCAAAGGACGAAACAATAATGTATATAATTGAATATTATAGTATTGCCCTTTTCAGATATCGGTACCTAATGAGCAAAAAAATTAAAAAATAAATGTGGACGGCACAAACGATTTTTTCGTCAATTTCTCTTCAATGTGTGCTGGCCACTATTTCGAAAAAATAGTGGCCGTCCAAACGAGAACCTCAGTCCATCCTAATTTTTTTCCCTCCGATCCCTGAAAAGGACAATAGACAAAGAAAAAAAAGAAAACATGTTACCTACTATCGAAAATAAAATACTGTATGTTTGGTAGATTTTTTTATAAACCATATTTGTACTTTAATGCATACTTGGGAAAGACCGGCCCTAAAATAAAGCAAAATTTTAGTCGTATACATTAGACGTTAATTTTCACGTAGCTTAATCAGATTTTTTATAATATCCGAGAACATTAATATCTTTACTAAATATTGTCCTACAGCGAATTTATGAGCTCCTATCTTGATAATTACATTTGACGTGTAAAATATCATAAAATAAAAAAATTGATAGAACCTTACACTTTTTTGAGCCTCAAAATCCGAATGAATACCTAATGCTACATCAGAAATTATTTTTTGCAATTTTTTAAACAGACTAATCTCTCTGACTCCATAAAATCAGCAGGATGACGATTCAGTGGATTGAAAACCCTCTCAGATATAAAGTTCAAGCTTACATAGTTATCGAAATGCGCTGAAAATTCTGACAAAGCATCATCAGTTTTCGGTGTCCTTTTCAACGTTTCCTCATCATATCCAAATTTATCCGCTCCCTCTTACAAATTTCTACTGTTGAAGTACAACAAATTAATTACATGTTCTTACTTCTAAATTAATAGAATTTATATGCACACATTGGACGTTTTGAAATAAATGAGTCTATATAATTCCATTAAGACGTTTACTAAATTCTACTTCATCCCATTCCTATCAACTATTTTGTTTTTTCTAATGATGTTTTTTGCAGTTTATGTGATCTTTGCTCTTTAAATTAAGGAATCTGGGATAATGCTTGAAGTTCACTAACATTGTTAAAAGTTATATTTATATAATGAATTCAATTTTAAACTAGTTATTCTGTTATGATTATTCAATAATATATTCTAAATGGGAAATTTAAAAAAGAGTTCATTTCGATTGCAATTGTAAAATTATTAGGGATTGTTATAATTTATATTTTTACACTGTATTTGCCTGAAGAACTACACGCCACGTGGAAATAATGCTTTCTTATTTGCACGCCTGTCCTATAACTTTATGTGTACTTAAAAATATTGTCTTTTTGTCATCTTTTCCTTAAACTCTCTAAAACATTGCAATCTTTACAAAATTTACAAAGAATAATCTTACGTAATTCAAGACAAAACCCCTTCTTTCTTCAGTTGAAACTAATTGAAGACACGCAAAAGCTGAAAATTACAAAAGTGGAATTGAAAAGTGTTACGTATTATTATCTATTTATTATACAAGACGAATAGGCAGTAAATATAATAATAACTGTATAATCAAAACAAAAGTAATACAACAAAACGTGAGAAGCCGAATAATAGAGCTACACAGAAGCTTCATTCCACTCTCATTAGTTCCATCATCTTCACGGAATTCCATCTTCCATTCTCCATTTTCCGCCGTCTGTTTGAAAAAATCGATTTACGTGCAACCCTGATATATACCTAATCTGATTATGAAAGACAAAGTTATTCTGGTATATTCACTGAACGAATCAAATCTAACAACATTATAGCACATATTGCAAATTGGATCAATATCTGGTAGCAATGAAATATGAATCAGTTTTACAATAATTCTCAAGTCATTCTGACACATTTTTTTTTCATAAAATTTACCAAATTCGGATTTCGTTATATTATTGTAATAATGAACCGTTAGGAAGATAATATTTTATTTGGCATTTGAAATGCATCCTCAAGTCTACCGAAATGTTTGTTTTTTGAAAGTTTTCTAGCAAATATCAGCACTCAGCTCAAAAGATTATTATCCAACTTTAGGATATATTCAAAAACTATATGTTAACTCACATCAAAGGTTCAATTACTACACGATGTGTATATTTTTAATACTGATTAAAATAATTTAAAGACCAACAATCCCTACATATTCGAATTCAAATGTAGCATTAAATAATAACAGTCTTTTTAATACAGCAAAAGCTCATTTAAAATAAATATTTTAACGTTTATAATGATACTCCACGTGAACAATTTTGATCTCTAATTCAAGCTTTGCTGATCGAGCCTCTACCACTCCAGGACAAAGCCATAGAAAACTATGTCCCAAATTAAAAAAAAAATCAATTTGATGGCGGAGCCAAGAAGGATTGGGATTTGACAAAAATGTGTGCCTTGATTTTATCAATTTTTATATTTATTTTGCCAAAACTTGCTTCTTACCACCGCTTCCAAATGGGGTTTTGGACCCGTTCTGTTCTGGAGTGCCTCTACATATCTTTAATGTCGGATAGTTGTTTTTTCCTGCTGCATTTAAGCTAAAATGTTTCTTGACCCCCTCAAAATGTAGGTACTACTCATAGTTGATGATAAATATTTGATTAAACCACTTTGAAAAATCTTGGGAAGGTGCAAACACATGTGATTCTCGGTGACAGTTGTTAGCAATTAAATTATTAATTGAAAAAAAAAAAAGTTAGTTAAATGTCTTTTGGAAAATAATTGATCAAGAGTCTGATAATTTGGTAGCAGGAAACAGCTGTCTTGGAATTGAATCGGTGCCAAATTTATTTTTTTAGATTATTTATATTTAATTTTGATACCATTACTTAATTATTTTTACCAATTATAATAATTTGGACTAAAATACCTGGCTTGTCCAATTAAAGCTTATTGGAGGAACTATCATGCTCTGATTACCAGGATAAATATGGTAATATTTTAATGAATTGTTAACAAAAACGTGTTTAAGATAATTGTGGAATATCTAAGAAGCCATATCTATTTAAGAATACTTTAATTACAAGTAATTTGGGTAATAATTGCGCTCCTAATGCTAATATGTAGGCACAAATTAATTATCAATTTGCAATAATTTTTCCAAAGAATTTATAAAGTGATAATTAACAAATCTCCGGAGAATACTAAGCGATCAAATTTTGTTATTTACGAATGTATTTTTAAAGCTATTTTAATGTGTGTTCAATAATAGATTGATGTATTAATTAAAAGGTACATTACAACTCTGAACTAACACTAATAAAATGTTGCAAATTTGAAAAGCATTTTTTTCAAAATTCACAGAAAACTAATAAACTAATTTTTACTGTTGATTCTCTAGATTTTAAGCCTCTAGATTTTAAGCCAGGGAAAACAGTGATGTATTTAAATGTTAATTATTATGGTTTATGAATATTTTACAGAATCCTTGTCACGGGTTCTTAACGAGCTCGTTTTAAAATATATAAGAATCGTATTATAATTCTGAAATATTTAATTGTAGCAGGTTGTCCTAGCTCACGGTTTGGCGGTTGCAATTCATGCGCCCGATATTTTAAGTTTAAATGAGTTATATAAGCTTCTGTTCTTTCGAATTCTTTTGGCGTTAATGTGATATATTTTTATGTTTTAGTGTGACTAGAAATACCAATAACTTTTTTACTATACAGGTGTAATTATGAATTTTATTCAATTAAAATACACTCAATTAAATAAAATTTAAATTAGATTAAAAGCTAAAGGATCATAACACAAATAGGAGATGCCAATTTCTATTTCAGACTAATTAGGCAATTAATATACAACTCGATCTCATTTTAATTTCATCTAAACAATGGTAAATTCTAGCTCGATTTTTTCTGAAAGTTAAATAGTTTTATAGTGAATAATTTAATCGATTTCGTTTTAATATTTTACTTTGAAGAGGAAATAAACTAAATTATCTAACAAATTTTGAAAAGCCATTAAAATGTTTGGATGCTCTTATTTCTTCAAGGAGCAGAAACCAAATTCATTTATATTAATTATTTAATGCTTCTGCTATGTTTCGATGTATTATTAATATATCTTCAGTTTATATGGAAATCTCGTAGTAGTTTGAAGAAAGTTTTGTTATGAAAAAAGCTATAAATTATCAAAATTGTTTTTCTGTGAATTTTATGAGCAAGCATTTTCTTTTAAATATATTGGGTAATAAACTTTATTTTCAGCAAGTTTTTGTTTATTAAATCTTCTTTTCATGTTCTCTTTAGAGTTGATGTGTTTTTGAATAAAAAACACTTTTTAATTCGTCAAATATTCTATAAAATATAATTGCTTTAGGGAAGATCTCAAAAATCTTATTTTTATTGCTTGTAGATTTGATTGTTGCAAGTAAAAAGAATGGAGCATGAATAAATTTATATTTCCTGAAAGTATAACAGATTTTAAAGTTTTCTATTCTCTGCATACCAATTGGTGTGAATAGAAAAAATTTCTAAGAAAAACGTTTAAATATAACATTTTTCAAATTATATTGTCAAGATGAAATTTAATGAGAAATATGGCTTAAAAGAGCATAAGGAGAGTCTGTTTTGGTCTCGCATGGATCAAAGATTCAATGGTGCTGATTTATTTTTATTATTTCGCTTTTTTTCACGGTATTTCGTGTTTTATTTTGTTTTTCGTATTTGTACATATTTATATTATTCATTTCAGAGATCGATGCCTAATAGAAGAGCAAAAAATTAGGGGCGTAGAAAAGGTCTTGTTTAGGCAGCTAAGGCCATTGAATCTCTTCCTCTTTTGTTTCTCATCAATATTTCGATTTCATCCATTCTCATATTTTTAAATTAAACTTTGCATTTCTTGTCATCAAAAAAATAGATAACAAAAAATGATGAGGAAGAAAAGAGGAAGAGATCCGATGACCTTGTTGGCGTGTGGCTGTCTAAACAAGACCTTTTCTCCGCCCCTAATGTTTTGCTCTTCCATTAGGCATCGATCTCTGAAAAGGACAATAAAATAGAAAATAAATCGGGTAAAAAATAAAACAAATTATTGAGGGACTTTAAGACAGCAATTCTACCAACAGGGAATATTCGATCTGAAAACGACTACAATCACAAACAGATTTCGCTTTATTTTAAAACGCATGGCAACAATGATGAGTCGAATCATTTTATGTGTTTGGCTTTGCCACAAGACATCTAATAAATTGGTTATTAAATTGATAAGAATAAGAATAATACTAATCTCTAACAATTTTATTTTTTATGTTCGATGTCGGAAAAAAATAACGAAGTAATAAATTAATTTGAAAATTAAATAGACACCTTTGTCCCAAAAAAGTTCCAAATAGCCTCGATTCATGCTCCTTTAATCCATTCTTATCTTTAATTTGCACGATATTTAACTGTTATCAAAATATAAGAAATTGAAAATTCTGTGTGTGTATATTTGATTTACCGCAAAATTGAAAATTTTAAACTCTAATCAGCAAAATATTTGAGATATGCTTACTTGCTAGATCGTTGTTAGAAAGTCCCAAATGGGAATTCAATTTGGAATTTTCTTTAATTTTGAACATTGATAATGATGTATATTTTAACAAAATGCAAACTATGCGTGTAGAGATCTTTGAATGAACCTTGTTAAGTAACTATTGGAAGAGACAAATCTTTTTAACTATTCAATGCTAATTTATTATACAATTGTTTTACAGATTATACTATTCATTATTTTTAATATAATGACAATGAAAATCTCAAATATTTGAAAGCTTCAGATTATATTTCAATTCGTGAATTAACCAATTGAGATGGGTTGTTCAGGAAAAACTCTTATCATTTCTCATCTGTGTGGTCTAATATGTTTACCTTGGTCTAATTGTTACAATTAACTAGTTATATTATAATTCAGCTTGACGTACAGTCAACGATGATGATATTTTCAAGACATTTAAACATTTCAAGCATATTCGAGCTATATTAATATCCTCATATTTGAATCTTAACTGACTATTTTCATTAGATTTTTATTAGTTCTTTTAGATAATTTTTTTCTGGGAATTTAGAAGAATTTACAGATATTATTCTTGAAATTTTACTGTTTCGTTCTTCATGATACCATTTATTGTCTAGAATGTCTAGACATGTCTTCCTTATTTTCTGGTTCCTAATTTGCAGAGATTAAAAAATCGTAAAAAAATTAACTGTCATATTGAAATTTTTATAAGCTAAATAATAAATTAATCAGAACACAATATTAAAATACTAGGCACTACTACTTTATAAAAAGATGGTAATTTAAAGTTTAATTTCATCAAAAATATAGTTGTCGCCAAATGTGATTACCACTGCAAAATGTGGCGCACTTTTGAAATATTTTTTTAAATTTAATTTTTATGATTATTATTATTATTATTTTTCACATTATGTCACTGTAATTTTTGAGTGAGTGATCAGAGAGATAAACCAGAGACGGAGTTTTCAATCTCGAATTCCGGAATTCGTAATCGAAAACTGATCGGAATCTGTAACCCGCTTATATCTAGTGTGTATGTCGATGTGAATTTTCGGAATTAAAACATAAAATGGTCCCCATCCCACTCGCAATAAAATAATGATTGGCTCGTTGAAGACTTTAGATCGTCCTCTAGCAATAAAATGTGATTCAGGAATACGTGCAAATGATTGAAATTTGCGGTGGCCCTTGTCCTGGGTTTTCAAAAATAGAAGACCCGGTGCCGGGTCCCGGGTTTTGAAATGTTTAATTTTTTAAGATACACCGCCGGAATCCAAAAAAACGGGGTCACCCTCCCATAACTGATATATATTAGGATCTTTTTATGTCTTCAAACCATTTTTGTGCAGTAAACACCTTTAAGACACCTTCTCCGTACACACTGCATATTTCGCGAGCGCCTTCGGCTGATATTTGCTTCCGATGAAAAGTGAAGAAGAGCAGATGTCGCAAATGCTGATTCTTGCCTCCTGGATAGTTTATTCCTAAGCCTGAAAAAAGATGAAAACTTAACATTGCATAACAAACTAAAACCACAGTTTTGTAGAGCAGAAAAAGCGCGATACATATATACACTTTGCCAAACAACAAGAAATTTGTTTTAAAACAAAAGATTATATAAAAATTCTACGAACTTATTCCTCAATTCAATGCATAAATGATTTCATTAATAAATAATTTAATATTAGTGTTATCTTTAAAAGAAACAAGGGTATAGGGCTATCAATTCCGCAGCAACCACTACCTAGTTTTCTCCTACACGAGCTTGTACAATAAACGTTCAATTATGAGCAATTTTCTTTTTTTTTACATGAAAACCCGTTTCTGAAGAGTCTTACAAGTTTAGAAAACAATTACAATACAATTTTCACAAAAAATTATTTTAAGAAAATTATGAAGTAAAGATCAACTGGCTACTGTAATGTAAATTATCTCCAGAAAACATCTTATCATCTAGACATAAAAAAAATCTTAATTGTGGTTGGACTTTCGATTTCTCCTAAAAATAGACTATTTTATATTGTCCTTAAAATAACAATAATAATTTATACAATATTTAATAAACATTACATTCTATTGCTTTTGCCATCAAATTGATGTTTATGATCTTTGGTATTCAAAACGAAGGTCGTTTATTAAGGAGGAGGAGCTTTTCCTGTCATTAATATTCCTACTATGCCGAGTTCTATATGGTATCTTCTATTAAAATCAACACAACTTTCATTAATTTATTATTGTTTATTTTATTAATGTTCTAACAACCGTAATTTGATATCTGTCTTTTTGAAAGAAAAAGTAGTCTAGTCATTTTGAAAATTACAAATTTTCAGTAAGAAATAATTGTTATTGAGACGAATGATATTCACAGAAGCAAAATAAGACACATTTATTAGAAAATAAAGAATTTGCATTTATTTTGTTAGCACAATTGAAAAGAATTTTTTTGAAAATTTGCGTGGGATTTTGCCCTTGAATAATCCGCACAATTTATACTCTTATCAATAGTTTTCTGTTTTATTAGAGTTTGATTCTTCATATTGCTTTTATCCATTTTTGCTCATTTCACATGATTGTAGCAAGTTGTATGATTATTTTAGATTTGAATCAATTATTATATTTCTTACTTTCTATTTTACGATTGGGCTGTAAAATAATAAAAATTATTGTTTGAATAGTAGTGATTTTCTAAATCATTCCCTTGCATTTTAAACAAGGATGTTATCAAAATCGCTATAATCCAATATTTTGTAAGGATTTTAATATTTCCTGATAGTGTAAGGGAAAAAGGTGGGTACTAATTTACACGTATATATATATATATAATACCACACATAAATAATTTAAATATTGAAAAGTTTCAATTTTCATTTGGCGTGGTTCCGTATTATACTGGAAAAGTGTAATTATATTTTCTCCGTAAAATTAAAAAGTAGATGTTAGCTTAACCTCCATGAGTAAAAGAACTGGAGCACGGGTAAGATGATATTGATATCTATTATATATAAATTAACGGATCAGGTGAACTTCAACTGCAACGCTAATTAAATTAATTCATTAACATGCATTTTTCTGCATGGATTTTTTAGACAATATTTTCAACTGCGTACAGTTAACTGTGTGTTGTTTTTTTTAAGTCAGAAAATTCAGAAAATAAATAAAATATTCTACACTGATAAATGAGAACACGATTTCCATATACCGGGTGGTGTGCAATTGTAGCTGACAAAATTTTCCGTTTGCACTCCACTACATCGAATTAGGCGCGAAGCTGCAATAAACTGCGCACAAATAGCCCATCTTAATTACCGGTTTCTCTGACACGTGGCAGTGGAGTGTGTTTGTTTAAGAAGATATTCTTTTTTTTTGTTAGAGAATTCATCACGATCAATTTAATCAAGAATTTTAAATAAAAAATATCAGAAAACCTTTTTAATTTATAAATCTGCGCCTTATATGTGCAAAATTGAAACACTTATACTGACCAAGTGAAAAGGACGATTTCCCCAAAATTCGAAAGCGTCCTGCGTTAATAAAACGCAAATAAATTTACTATAAATTGTGGACCATCATGAATAATTTATCTAAAACTGTCTTAATATCGTCATATTTTTGTACAATAACAATTTCAGCACCTTTTTAAAAAGAAAAAAAAAAACATAAAGGCTTTTCGACCATTTACGTTTCTTATTTGATATAACGAGCTTATAGAGAATATGTTGAGGAGAAATTATTATTTTTAGATAGTTTAAGAAAAACTAAAAGCAATTCCGACGTAAAATTGTAAGACTTTTAATTTGGTATGCTATAGAATTTTTTTATAGTCTGTATCATATTTATGTTCAGAAGTTCTTCACTACTATGCCACAAATACGTTCACCACTAAATACTGTAGTTTTTTTAATGAGAATATTATAATAAAAATATTAATGATTTTCTTAATTTCCTGTCTACCCAAAGGTTAGAATAACAAATACAAGAATCAGATGAATATCTTTATTATTTTTAGGGCATATATTAAATTAAATCAAGATGCCGTAATACTTTATTAATTGACAATGCCAGTGAATAAAGTATGCAGAATACAAAAACATAATGGAGAACAAAAAATTAAGGTAAACAACTGATACCGCAAGATATCCAAGTTCAAATCAATAAATTAGGAAATTCGCAAATAGAAATAGACAGAGAAAAATGCATGTTAGTACAGTATTGACTTCGGAATATTATCAATAATGTTTACCATGTTATAGGGACATTTACATTCTGAAAATGGATGGAAACATACTTCATGCAAACAAATTTACAATAAATTATTGCTTAATTAATCCTTCTTTACTGTTTTCTTATCGGCCGGCGATTCTACCTTATCTTTAGTAGGTCTTTAGTTCACCGAAGATCCGTCGGGCAGTTGAGATAAGCGTATTATCTCAAAAACGAAATAGCCTAGAATGATGAACTGAATCATAGTTATTCAGGAAGATAATGAAATAAAACTTGAAGAAATGAAATCCAGAGCTTCCAATTTCTTCCAGACTTCCAGAGGGGGAAGTTGGATATAAAGAGTTTATTGCCAAAAGTTATAATATTTTTTTGCTCTAATTAATATCGGACAGATTCTTCACCGACAATGGTAATGGTTGACTATTATTGGACACCGACAAAAGACTGATTTTAGAATGTTTTTTGTTAGTATCGTTCTTTACATGTTCAACATTGTATATCTTTCTATGTTATTGCATTATGATGCTTAAATTATAATGAAACAGGTAGAAAGTAGCAATATTTCAATAATTTATAACAAATATCATTCATTACGTGGAGAATTCGATAATTTCGAAAACAATAATATTTTAATTTCAACCAAATCAACATTTAATTACAGTCATTTCTTCTAGCCCGTCATAAGTTATCTAAAAACATGCGCTTCTTACTGAAATGTGAAACTTGAGCATCTTTTCTGAAAAAACTTAGCCATTCAATTTAGGGTGAAGATGCGAATGAGAAGAATTTATAAGTCCAAACAGTTGTGGTCAAGGAAGGAGACAGTTAATGTTCAATTTTTTATTATTTTGGAACCATATTTGTTCAATCCACCTTGCTAGGAGGTCTTACAATTGGTAGAAGGATCGTTATAATAGATACTTTCTGTAATTGTTCTAAGGTACCTTGAGAGCATTGATCATCTCAATTGTCCTTAAATATGGAAATGCCAAATCTGAAGCCAACTATATTTAAAAACATCGTCTTCGATTAAAACATGTTTAATTATTTATTCTTCAATTGTTATTTTATCTCGAAATGAAGTAAACAAGAAATAAACAAATATTATCGTCAACATAGACAAAACTTTATAAATGATATAATACAATTCCCTTTTTTGTTTTCGTCATATTCTTTGATTTCTAATACTAAATACCCCAAATTAATAATTACTATTCAATTGGTCTTTTTGCGGCTTTTTGCCTCGTTCTCAAGCACTTTTTGTTTTGAAGGAAGTTTAATCTAATCTAGCCGGCTGTCAAATAAACTTTTAATGAGAAATCCATTTAAGAGCTTAAGTAGACGCAAACTTAAAATGCCATTAACTTATATAAATGTTATTAATTTTCAGAAGTTGTCTGTGAGTTATTTGTATTTGTCTTTAAAGTGTATTAACCAAATAGCGTTTTTATTTTTGAAATATCTGGTTCAAAGTATATTCTCATCTGCAATTGCATTTAAATTGATCTAATTAACGATGCTCGTCAAGATAGAGAAAGGTTGTGCCATTTATCCACAAAAATGTTTTTGTTTTATTTAGCCCGAAAGAGAGTTTAAGAATTTAATGTCAAAGATGAGTTTTAAATGGACTATTTTGTTGTTAACTTTTTGATAGCAATATGTGAAAGTTGTATTAATGAATATTCACACAAAAGCTACAGATTTATTACATAACTAATCTGTTTTGCAAAATTTTTGTAATATTCTCCTTAAGCTTAAGCAAAGAAGCGTTTACAAATAATCCAGGTGACATTATCAGCAATGTTCATTAAGTAAACGATGGAAAATGGGTTCATTATTTGTTCTCTGCTAAAAATTGGAAATTTTCGGTTCTCTACTATTGTTTTGCAGCTAATTCCATGATAAACAAAATTCCCGAAACTTCTGTAATACGAAGATATTAGAAAACAAGATTAATATTAACTTTAAAATTGCTGGAGGTTCGAATATACTAATTTCCTCGTTTGGGTTATTTGAACGCTTCTTTTTGATAATTCTCCGAATGTGCCAAAGATCATGGACAGAAGAGAGTAGTTGTAAAGTAATTTGTTTTTGTTTTTCTATTTGTTTACTAAGTTATTTTTTATGAGAGTAACTCGTCAAAATTTACTGTAAGTTTGCATAATTTACTTGACACGAATATTAGATTTAAGCGAGCTCTATGAGAACTTTATATTAGCGTTCAAGTTTATATTGGAAGCATAGAAATTCGATCTTGCGTAAGGAATATTATAAGATAAAGAGGACTTCTTATAACAAAAGATAAAATTCGATTACATATACTTACAACAAGCTCTCGTAAGATGATTTTATTGTTAAAGTTATTTGATTTTAATTCCCTTCCTACCCCTAGAAGTTGATGTTATTAAAATTGTTTCGTATATATCCGTCAAATATTCACATATATTCAAAAGAGTCTACGTGAAAATTAATAAAACTTGACTAAATTTAGAAAAATATCATTTGAAGCGTTTCAATTATCACCAGCAAAATCCATAAATGAATTATTAATCTTGAAATTTTTGCTCATTTTGTTTCTTTATAAATATCGTTTTTGAACATTATAATTATGACAATTTCAGAGAATTAGAAAAAGAACAAAGAAGCTTCAATGAAAGACTAATTTTGGGCAACCGATTTCAATAATATGTCAGATCGGGATAGAGGTACGTTTGTTTATTATTGGTTATTATTAAGTTTGCACATTTCCCGATATAAAAAGAAGGACTTAATTTTTAGATCTTAATTAACCCATTAAATATTATTTTATAATTATGTTAGTTTTTTTGGAAATGTTTTAAATACCGAATTCCGAAAATCCTTTTCACATTACGATTAACATCAAAGAGAGATGGGCGGAATCCCGCATTTGGGCGTTTCAATTTTGATTCCGGATTCCGAAATTGCCCATTCCTGGTGTTCATGGGATGCTTTGAACGAGACGCAAATGTGCTTGCGAAGCGTATAAATTATTTGTTACTTGTCTGATTCTCACATAAATGAATATCCAAATAATTGTTGTGTGTTTTTCCTAATAAAGCAGCAATTCGGATTTCCATTTTGATCCTCAGGTTTTGAATTTCGGTTTTTGTGATAATGAAATTGTAAATTTTCAATTCGCTCATGGAACTTTTCGTTATTTCTCGCTTAAAACTCGACAATAACCCCTTTGGGATCTGAAAATGTATCAAAAATTTTCGAATAAAAGTTTTCACGTTCGATTCCCATTTCCGACCTTTTAGATTCCAGAATAAGTAAATCCTGGGGCTCAAGTTTGAATGTTGCAGCCATTTTGGCGTAATGTTCGAAATGCTATTGTTATACCTGATTTATATTTTGAAATCAATCAGTTACCTTACGGGAACATGAAAAAGGCTAGTGTTCACCGCGCCTCGATAATTGCAGAATTGCTTTGCGAAGGAAATCATAAAATGCCGCCAACAGTGTACAACACAGCTTGGTAAATTCAATAATCGTGCTGGAAAGGGAAGATCTGTTTCCACTATTTCGGAAACTGCTACGACCGTCCGAATGAGGATGATGAAGATCAGCAACACATATATGAAACTAATTCAAACCGAGGAATAACTCCCTGGCGGTCATTTTATGTGAAACGAACTAGGAGAAATCTCTCGAGAAGGCGCCACATGAACTCATTAATACATAATTAGATCATCTTACTTGAAGAAAATCATTTAATGAAAATATTCGTACTTTAGCCATTCCCGAATCAAACATTTCAATAGGCGTGCAGTTGGTGTGCTGTAAGAATCTGAATGTAGTTCTTAAATTTCAGTTTTTATTATTACTTGGTCATTGGCCTCTTCTGTCATACAATTGTTCTCTGGAATTATGGATAACTTCATTAGACCGGATTTAATAAAAGGCGGTTTAAATGAGTATGAATGAATAGTTTTACTTCTACATGGCTATAATGCTAATACCAAACATCAGGGCTAGATTTAGCAACGAGAATGAGGCGCTGTCTGGATAATTATTATAGTTTTGTGGAGTTGAATTGGGTGTAATTCTCTATGACTTTTTTTTGATAATTTGTTTGAAAAATTAAATTTCTGATTATATATTGGACTATATATTTATAGATATAACAGATACGTATGCACACCAACTGGAAATTACGATTTTCTAATTCTTAAGCATGTCCGAAATGGGTATTCAATAAAACCTTACTCAAGCAATTTAGCTGTGCGTGCCTTAAACTATCTCAAAATCGTATTATCTTTCTGAAAAGTTAGATTTAATCACGTTTACTGAGCTCATTTTATTATCGTAGCAGTTGGCGTAGGTCACTCATATTCTAGTTAATTTACTATAAATATGTAGCCCAATCCATTCAATATTGATTCATTAACATATTCTACTACTATTTTGTACCTGTGTTATAAAAATTACTATTATTTAATCATCTTCCACAACACTGAGCCATCAGCATTCCCACTTTCGATCAGGACATTGGAACTCTACTGAGATGGACACTGAAGCCGACAAAAATCTGCCGGATAGCCATGAGCAAGGTACCCAGCTCATGCATGAACGGATGATTATAAACGCGGAGGAATACTGAAAATTCAGGAAGGAGCACACAGCAAGAGGGTAAAATAGCTACTAATTATGGATCCGATGCGAATAAAATTGATTTCGTCATGAATCATGACGTAATCCTGTAGAGCGTACGAACCGCAGACTCTGCCGATGCATTTGGAAAAGGATGGTCAAAAATTGGGAGCGGAGACCAATGCTCGAATAAGCCGAATATGCTCACTTCACGAACCTGATACTACCTAAGAAGCCGAACTAGTTGCACTATGAAGAGCTGGTCGAACTACGAAAAGAAGCATTCGGACTGTTTTTCCGAATATTCACTGAAAAGTCAAAATCACAGGGCATATTGAATTGGAACATTGACAGGGATTACTGTAGCACGCCAACGGGAAGACTGGAAGACGTTCTCAACTCCAATATTTTGTGAAGATTTCAATGATTCCTGGGAGTCTAAGGAATATCTGGCAATCTGGCGTTTTTAATATTTTTGTAAAGTACACGTGAAAGCTGTAGGGCATGCGTAAATTCATTATTTCCATTTGGCGTGTTGTAACATTGAAACTACCTAATTGAACAATTTGTGTGTCCTTTTGTGGGAAATAATATCTCACGCGTACAGATCTCAACCGTAAGTTTAGCACATTTTTATCACGTTTTTCAAGTTTGTTAGATGTTTTTATTTGAATCCTCAGAATATAAAAATTAATGAGTAAATTAAGGTTGAAGATCTTTAATCTGTAACAACTATAGAGCGTGCTCACGACCATCAAAATATCACAATGTAAAATATAATCACGTAAAACACTTTGCTCTAAATGAAACAAACGAGAATCAACAACAACAACAACCAAAAAAAACAAAAGATATAATAAATCCCAATGGTGTAATCAGTGTGCGAATGAGAGCAAAGAGTTTCATTTGATTCAAACTTCAAGTCCTCTTCAATCACATTGGTTTGCAATTTTCCGTCGTAAAAGAAATATTCGGCTCATCTTCTGTCTGTTTTTTTTTGTTCCAGCTTCAATCATTTATTTTTAAGCAATTATTTTAGTGAAAATGTGCTGTTGACGACAATAAATTCAATAGAACTGCCTGCTCTCATTTTTTTCGGTTAAGGCGGGTGTCGACTGGGTGTTTCTATTTAATTCAATTTCAATTTCCTTTATACTTGTGCAAATTGTTTCGGCAAAATTTTTTCTACTTTGGAGTGTGGATTTGAATGTTTTTTTTCCATGAGCAGGTTGAACTGTGAATCTTTATAATTAGCTTTTTGTAGATATTGCATTGTAAATAATAGAGCTTCTTCCAATTTGTTTTTTATTTGATATGAGAGAGGATGGTAAATCTTGAATTGTTTTAATATTTCAATGTACTCTTGAAGCGAAACACCAATTGAAAATATTGAATACCATATGTCTTCACAAATCATTTTGAATTTATTTATTATCGCATCATTCAAGTATCAAAAGTTACCTATAGATACCAACATTTCAGGAACTGTTTTTTCTAATCTTTGGAATTATTCTTTCACGCCAATTCTAACAAAATTTTTCAATTTTTAATAGTGTCTTACACACGTTTTTAGAAAACACTGCACGTCTAATGAAGCGTTTCTACGGAGAACTCAGATAACATACTCAGATATAGTGACGGTAAATGAAGAGCACATTTGCTAACTATATAAATTTACGCGTGTTCGAGAATACATTTAACTTGAATTTTTCGTCACATTCGAAACTATATAGAATAACTTTTCTGTTAGCCTATAATTATAATTTTGTATGTTTTCTGAGTTCTCATTTTAAATTCTTCATTTGGCGTGCTGCGGTAATAGAATCGCTATCCTATACAGACTAGAATGTGTCTGACAACGAGTAATTTTATAGCTGACAAAAGTTTTGTCACAAATGTTTTTTCGGGTTTAACTTTTTTGTGACTTGACCAAATTGGCTGATTTTTTTGATATTTTATGTGAATCAGTGTTTAAAATGTTATAGTAGCAAAATTTTGTTTAAATTACCATGGAAATTTCGGTACCACGCATTCCGTTTTCCCTCATATTGATAACAGCTTGCCGGGTAGCAATTGGAGTTTCTTTACGTGGAGTCATCTCTAAAATGTTGCTAATTACTGCTATTTTCAATAAATTATGAAAAAAATATAATTGAACTTTAAAAATTATTAAAAAATGCAGTGCAAGAAAAGTGCGTAATATCTTTGAGCTACGCGTTTTACGATACACGCTTGTCACTGTAAAACGGATCATCGTAATCACAAGCGGGAATTTTTAAAATAATCTACAACCATATTAATCTATAATATCAAAAATCAGCCAATTTGGTCAAGTCACAAAAAAGTTAAACCCGAAAAAACATTTGTGACAAAACTTTTGCCAGCTAGTGTATATGAAAATATTAATATCTTACGCTACACGCCAAATCGAAATGAACATTTTTCAATGTTTAAACGTGTATTAAAATTTTACACGTATTATTTTCATATAATTTGACACGTCATTATTACTAGCCCTTCTTAAAATATCTAAAAGTATGTGATTCTTATCGAAATTTGCAAAATTAGCATCTTTTCTGAGCCCCCAACTTAACCATTCAATTTGGTGTGCGCTAGGTTTGAGCACATCTATTGAGCTCCTATTTCAATACCAATTTGGCGAGAATATACAGTCGTTATTAATATTCACAAAATAGTAATTGTTCTATCATGCGAGTGATCTTAATGATACGATTCTTAAATCATTTTCTTCCTCGTCAATTTTGTTTTTGAGTTTTTGAAGTAGAACTACAGTAATCTATGGGTACTGTAGAGTACAATGACAGTTTTTCTTATAAATTCTCTTATTACGTTTCTCATTAATGATGTTGTCTCGAAGATATTTTACGTTTTTTACTGTGCACCAATTGCGCAAAATTCTCAATATCAATTAAAAAATTTTTATTTGTTTAAATACTGTATGGTGTTCAAGAAATCATAATAGTTTTTTTACGTTTTTCACTTTCTTTTTCAGATAGAAATAGCTAATAAATAAAAGATTTATAAAATAATAAATTGTTAGCGCGTACTTCGTGGCAGTGGCGTGCGGTTACATTTAGCATTATAAATATAAAATAATTTTGAAGTCCATTATCTGAAAACATCTATAAAACCGAAAAGGCTATAAAAACAATCTCGACTAATCTGTTTTTATCCATTATAAAGTCAACTATAACAAGCTCATTTGAAAACATATTTTTCTATTGCTTCGACCTCACCTAATTAGCTAATTAAATATGATCCCATTGAGAAATTATTTTATTTATTTTTCTATATGAAATAGTAAAACGAAATTGATTTAGTTTTATTGTTTTTTTTTATTCCTTTTGAGATATTATAAGCTCATAATACAATAGGTAACTTTAAAGGTGTGTTCTTATCTAATTGGATAAGAGAGATTAGGATTAAACTTGGAACTAAATTCAAATGAGTAATAATGACATTGTTTTATTTTATTATTACAATTATTGTTGATCAGTTTTTTCTTATTCTATCGAAAAATAGTATTATATTCCAAAAATATTAAATTCTAACACATTTTCTAAACTCGTTTGATTTCCATTTGGAGTGCAAGAAAACTGTTATCGGATTTAAAATAAGGTAAATTTAATAGAAAATGAACACTAATAAAACCCTTTCCTATTACGATTCCACGATAGATCGGTTATGAACGTTTTCTGAATGAACGTTTTTTTCACACTTGCAGTTCTAAACTAATAATCAATCTATTAGTAGAAACATATAAAACTAATTAGCCGATTAAATTCAGTTAGCTAAGGACTTAGGCACATTATCCGTTAGATTTCCTTCTTTTAATTCCTTTCACTTTAACAAGAAATCAAATAATCATTCGAATAAATACTTCAATATCAAATTCCAAAATCCTTTTGATAATATCATCAACGTTAAATAAAAGTTAATGCAAATAAAAATATATCAAAACAAGATATTTTTTTAACAAATACTTGTCCCTGTAACTTGATATGATAAATTGAACATAAAACTTTAAATTATTTATAATATCGTCTATGGAATTATGTGTTATTATTGCTGTTTCATTTATATGCCATTTCAATTTTTGTTAAATTTGTTGAGATTAGAAATTTTTGTTGAGACTAATGAAATGAACTTTATTATTTATTTGAACTTTAGAATTTTTTAAAATCGTCAATAAAGTTAGTTAGTTTGGAATTCTCTATAGGCGTTTTTTAAAATTTAAAATAAATTTACAAAATCAGAAAAAATAATTCTTTCCTTGTAAGCTAATATAGTGTTTCTTTTAATTAATTGGTTGTTACATTAATAATAATTATAATAACAAAATTTTATGTGCAATTTATTATATTTAGCATCGATATTCAAAAAAAAGCGAAATAATAAATTAATTGAAAATAAAATCTACACCTGTCTCAAGCGAGACCATTTTATTATTCGGAATGCTCCTTTAAATCGACTTTCAATAACCTACACCACGACAATAGGATGATGCGCTTCTACACCGGCCGCACTTTCACGGTCTGACATTTTACATCCGCACTTCACTGCCACGAACAATGCGTATATTGCAAAAAAGTGTGGACAAATTGCAAAACCACACCCTTCACTTATTATTTAAATTATTTATATTGTTAGAATCATAACTTCTTCGAATTTGATTTAATTTGTTTTAAGGCTCAAAAACTATTTTAAAATCCTTAAAAAACTAAGAATTTAAATAAAAGGTGAAGGGCGTGGTTTGGCAGTTTGTCTACACTTTTCTGCCAGATACGAATTGATCGTGGCAGTGGAGTGCATCCGCATTTTTATTCCACTCATTTTTACGTAATGTTAACAGGTTTTTAACATATTCTGAACTTAAATCCTAAACGTAAAACATGTCTAACATATCCTAAGCAACATAGGAAACCGCTTGACTTATCAGATAAGTATACACTAGCTGACAAAAGTTTTGTCACAGATGTTTTTTCGGGTTTAACATTTTTGCGACTTGACCAAATTGGCTGATTTTTTGATATTTTATGTGAATCAGTGTTTTAAATGTTATAGTAGCAAAAATTGGTTTAAATTACCATGGCAATTTCGGTACGACGCATTCCGTTTTCCCTCATATTGATAACAGCTTGCCGGGTGGCAATTGGAGTTTCTTTACGTGGAGTCATCTCTAAAATGTTGCCAATTACTGCTATTTTCAAAAAATTATGAAAAAATATAATTGAACTTTAAAAATTATTAAAAATGCAGTGCAAGAAAAGTGCGTAATATCTTTGAGCTACGCGTTTTACGATAAACGCTTGTCACTGTAAAACGGATCATCGTAATCACAAGCGGAAATTTCTAAAATAATCTACAACCATATGAATCTATCATATCGAAAAATCAGCCAATTTGGTCAAGTCACAAAAAAGTTAAACCTGAAAAAACATTTGTGACAAAACTTTTGTCAGTCAGCTAGTGTATATCCAAACTACTGTACATTTTCTTGCCTTTCAGTTCGGTGTAATTGCGAATCCTTTTTTGCTGTGTAATAATTTTCCCTTTTTTCATATAAAATCGTTTATTTTTCAATCGTAGATCAAATTATTATAGTGCAAAACCGAAAAATAACGTGTTTAGAACCACCTAAATTCTATTACGGGCTCAAAATTCAGAAACTGTTTCAAGAATTTGTGATTGTGACAAACGTTATAGAATAATATGAATAATATTGTGGACTTCCAAGGGTACTACATATTTTCTAAAGGCCAGAAATTAAAACGAAAATCACTTTTATTGATATTTGTGTATTGATATATGTATAATCCCGAGCATGGCCCACGACAACCAATAAAAACAATTGGATTAAGAGTAATTAAAAGAAAACAAAGCCACAGATAAAATAATAAAATAATATCAATATAATATTTTCCATTTATCGAAATCGTCTCATTTAACTCATTGGCTTATTTGATATATGCACTTTACGTTTAAATGAAAAAAGTCCAAATTACCTGTGAGAAATAAATGAACCGAATTATCCCAGCATAATTCAGTGAAATTTCAATTCTCATCAAATTTCCACTTAAGCTCCAATATAAAATTTTATTATCACTTAAAACGAATATCATTTTCACCATTTTTTTCTTAAATTCTGCTAGAAATCTATTTGTCAACAAACATTTCGCAGACAATGACTATTCTACTTGAAATCTACTCAACACACAAAAAAAAAACATTTTGTTCATTTTCTGACCATTTGTAGAGTTCATTTAAAGATTTCTAATTGTGCACACGTTTCACAACAATTATTATATTGTTCGAGTGAATTGAGGTTAATCAGTGTGCTCTTCAAGTGATAATATTTAGATGAACTGATGATGAACACTTGAAAATGTTTTTATTTTGCTTTTTTTGTTTATTTGACAAGAAAATATGATTGATTGGCAGAAAGCTACATGAGCACTTTGATTAGTTTTTTAGCTGTAAATTGATATTTTCTGAAGAAAATCTGAATGATTAATTGAATTTTGTTGACAAGATGAAACAGGTGTTGATAAACAATTTGTTTGAAACATGGCCGCATTGCAAATTCTATAACTATTATGTATTAAGCCAAGTGCATACAAATTGTAATGTCATCTATTTGTTCTTATATTTTTTAGTTATTCAATTATTGTTCATAAAACCGAACTTGCAAAATTTAAGAAGCTTATTTAAATATCTTTGGCTAGGGCATATTAGAATTTTAAGGTGGTTCCAATTAAATAATTATTCGTTATTTTTTTTTGTAAGTGACGATTGAATAATTAGTAAATAGATTTGGAATGCATCTCATCATTCTTCTTATTATAGTTTCTTCTTATTCAGTTAGAAAAAATCAGTGCTCTTCTATGTGACTTTAAAATATCTTTTATTTTCTCTTCGTGTCTAGACCCACAATCAATTTTTTTGAGCTTGGGACAATTTAATATATTTATTTTCTAATAATTAAGCAACCATTAGAACTTTTAAATTTATATCAAGAAGAAGAATGGTTCTAACCACTAAAACCAAATAACATGAGCACGCCAATTAAAGTTGTAAATACAGTACGCGTACTACTGTAGTACGTCAATTAAAAATTAGGATTTTGCAATATTTAAGCATTTCAATTTTATTAAAGCTCTAGTTGTTATGCAAATTACGCCAAATTGTTTTAAATTATACTAAAATCTTAATACTAAACTTAAATATTACAATCAAGAACTGTTTCGGAGCTAATGATTTCAATTAGCATGATACGGTATCTCAGAAAATCCTCTGGGACCTAAAATTTAACACACCTGATCAGGTTTTAAGATAGTTCAAAATAAACATGAAATTGTTACGTGAAAATATTTTATTGTTAACATGTTAGAAGTGTAAATAGTTTTCCTGGATTTGAACTCGAAAAAGCCAGAGGCTCTTTTTAGATTTCTGGAAAATACCTAAATGATCCTGGCAAATTTTTCTGGAAAATACGTTAATGATTATTTTTAAATCCACTTCTTCGAACTAATATTGTTTTTCTTTTAAATAGCAAAACTGATTCTTTGTATATTTATAGGACCGGATTTTGTACATATTGGGATTATCTTCTGAAATGTAGTTGAGAAAATTTGTAGCTTTAATCGCCTCTCCGCATAGAACTTTATGTAGACTGACATTTATTTATTATAATTATGTATTCGTAATTTAAGTCTTTAGGTTTATTGTTTGATTTTTTATTTTTGTATCTCACTGGACTCACAGGCTAAAGTTTATTGGACTCACAGGCTAAAGTTTATTGCTGGCTCGGATATGGGAATAATCATGATATGAAAACACGATTAGATATGTTGATAACAAAACTAGGGCACAAGTAACGTGACAACAAATATTAATAATTATAATTAAATATATAATTAACGTTAACGGGACTATCAAGAGTGACTAGTAAAGTGTGTGCTTTGGCTCTCAGCTTAACCTTTATATTACATAAATTTTCTCCTCCGCACCATTGACGGAGGGACCCCGTTATTTGGAATTCTGGGCGGGGTGACCTTGAAAAAATTTAAAATTTCAAAACCGGTGACACTTTTTTTGGGGAAAAACCCGGGCCGGAAAAATGACAATTTACTGTTTTATAAATTGACTTTCTAACATAATTGTCGACAAAATAAGTGCATAAAATAAGTTTAAATAATAACTAATAACCGTTAAATCTTTTAAATTTCTTTTAAATTCTGCATTTATAAGCTCTGAAACTGTTCAGTGATTGCAAACTGTGCCAGTCTTTATTTTAGATGGAATTTAGGCAAAATAATTTATTAGAAACACTAGAACGTTCAGTGAGCTTTGCTGTGCTTATCTATTTGTAAAATTCACATTAAACATCGTTTCAGTTATGTTCTAGAAAACATAAAACCTGCTCTATGGCCGGTCTTTTTACTATTTTTTTCATTCCCCATCATCAATCTTTAGTTTATTTTCAATTAAATTTACAAGATTCTTTCAAAATAGTCTCAAATGCAAATATAAAATTTTATGAACATTTTGAACGAAAGATCATTTTATAGGTACATTTGTCTCTCTAAAAATGTGGCATTTGTCTATAATCTTCTTTTTATTCTCTAGATATTTGTGTTCTCAAGGAAAACCTAATGACGCCATTTTCAGTTTCATTTTATGAATATTTTAAAGAAATTAAGACGCTTAGATTGATTAGATACAAACATGGATTTGAGAATAATCATATTTAACACGTTGTATTATAAGATTAGAGGTATTTAGTAGAGCACGTCAATTGAAATACTTTTTTCGAGATTTTCTGAGAATTTTTATATTGTAGAGCAAATTATTGACAAATTGTGTTATTTGGTATCATAAACATTCACGTCGAGTTTTCATTATATATCCTTTAATATTCAAAAATCATTATTACCATTTGGTCTGTTGGAAAAAGTGCTTCACTACGATTGCACTTTATTTAACTAATAATAAATTCCTCTTAATTTTAAGTAATCCGAAAACTTCCTTATCCTGGTTGGTCAACGATCAGCAAGGTTTAAATGATTGACAGACATTGACGTAATTAAATATTCCCATCCATGTTATCTTTAATCCGGAACTTATCTGAAAGCAAAAATAGATTCTGATATGGTAGTTCGGGCGGTTAATAAAAACAAAAACGATCAAACAACCGATGAAGCTATCAATTTGTTTTGGCTACGATCCTATAACAATACTTTATTATCTATTGACTGACACTTATATATTGAGTAATCTTGTATTTATTTGATTATAACAATTCAAATATTACTAAAGTCCATTCATTCATTTATTCATCAGCGAAATCATAAATTAAATAAATAACATCAACAAAACAATAATAATAAATAGTAATAAACAAAAGAACTGCTGAAAATCACTTTATCCCACGAATATTACAATTCCTTATGCTCGTATTCTCTTACAAATTGTTTGTATTAGCTTCCATAGATCAGGATGGTTCCTAATTTTTCGTATACTGGTTTGTATGTATGTTATACGTCATAGAAGCCTCCTATACTAGATCTTGTGTTGATTAATATTAATCAACAATGTTTTATGGTTGATAAAACCTTATGAATTAAATATACATTTGATGAATTTTGACGAAGATTTCGTCTATGAGTGATATCAGAATAAGCTCATAAACATTTCTTCAAATTTGTTCTGAATGATATTGCAATTTTTCAGGTGGCATGTGCCATGACGAAGGCGGATCGTTATTCGACCCATCTGATCCGTCGGTTTTCGCATTTATAACATCTCTACAACAATTTAACAGGTACGCAAATTGACTATTCAGGGTAAAACCTTATAAAATCATTAAAAATCATGATTAGAGTTTTTTTGTGGATTGATGAAATTGTGAAAAAATAAGTCGAAGTTTCCTTTAAAGTACGTCAAATGAAATAATAAAAAAATAATAAGTCAGTAAAGTCATTTTAACTTATCTGTAATATTTTAGATTTGAGTGATAGATTAAAGGCAAAGATGAATAAATAATAGGGCATTAATTCTATGTGAAAATTTATCGGGGCTCGCTTAAACATTGAAAAGCATAGTTCTCTAGTTCACGTCGGTTTGGATTATTACACTAACTGACAAAAGTTTTGTCACGAATCTTTTTTCGGGTTTAACTTTTTGTGACTTGACCAAATTGGCTGATTTTTTGATATGATAGATTCATTTGGTTGTAGATTATTTTACAAATTCCCGCTTGTGATTACGATGATCCGTTTTACAGTGACAAACGTTTATCGTAAAACGCGTAGCTCAAAGATATTACGCACTTTCCTTGCACTGCATTTTTAAATAATTTTTAAAGTTCAATTATATTTTTTCATAATTTATTGAAAATAGCAGTAATTGGCAACATTTTAGAGATGACTCCACGTAAAGAAACTCCAATTGCCACCCGGCAAGCTGTTATCAATATGTGAGAAAACGGAATGCGTGGTACCGAAATTGCCATGGTAATTTAAACCAAATTTTGCTACTATAACATTTTAAACAATGATTCACATAAAATATAGAAAAATCAGCCAATTTGGTCAATTCACAAAAAAGTTAAACCCGAAAAAACATTTGTGACAAAACTTTCGTCAGCTAGTGTATATATAAACTAAAAATTCACATAACTTTCTGATATTTTGAAGAACCCAACAAAAAAGTGTTGAAAACTTCTGGAAACATTCTTATCAATTCAATTGCAGAATATACACGGTCTTCCATCGCTACGCATGCCTTCTAATATGCTTTGTCGGCGTATTTGCAAACCTGATCCACATTCTAGTAAATCCAAATTTATTTACCTATAATCATAAAAAAATTCTTAAAGGTATTATCGCGACCCCGAATGCGTCGATGTGCTGTCAATTGTGTTCTAGCAGCCGTCGCCATGTGCGATGTCATCACCATGCTCTCTTATGTCGTTTATCTATTTCGTTTCCGTTTTTATCAGGTAATTATGAACCCATTTTTGAAAATAATCCAATTTTGTAGAATTATGACGGGTATTCATATGCGTGGATGGTTTATTTGAAATTCCACGTTGTATCTTCGATGACACTCCACGCGATAACTCTTTACATGGGAGCCGTTTTGGCTTTTATTCGGTGGCAAGCTCTTGGAAATATTCATAGTAAATGGCTGCTACCTAGAAATGCATGGTAAGTTGCAGATTATTTGCAAAAAATTATTTATGTGGTGAAAAATGCAGGAAGCTATTTGTAATTATTAGTATTGTGATGACGATTATGTGTCTTCCTACGTTATTTCTTCATGAAATTTTTAAGCTTGATTCTAATGGTATGTTTAACAAAAGATTTCGAATTTAATATTCAAGTTTTAGCTGATTTGGAAACTGTAACAGTTGCTGAGGTTTTAAAACTAGCTAACAACCGACATGTTGGGGTTCATAATCAATTGGAAAATGAATATTACACGTTGTCATTTTCTGAATTCTCATGTAGTTTCTTCAAATTTAATCTTTGGCTTGTTGCAATTGTCTTAAAGGTTTCTTTCATATATCAAGTTTAAAATAAACTTTACCGTTTGCAGGCTATTCCCTGTGCTCTTCTGTTATGGTTTACAATAGCATTAGTGCTCAAATTACGACAAACGGATGAAAAACGAAATTATCTATATTCGAAGAGTTTCCGCAAGCACATTAAGAAAACGACGGTTCCTGACAGAACGACTTATATGCTCATTATCATGCTTGTTGTATTTTTATTAACCGAGCTCCCTCAAGGATTTTTAGCCCTTCTTAATGGTAATTTGTAAAAACCATATTTATAATACAAACCCATTTAGGTGTCTATACCACTGATATGAACAATTACGTTTATGGAAACGTTGGAGAACTGTTAGACTTTTTGTCACTAGTTAATTGCAGGTAATATTTCTAGCAAAAAATACAAACCAAATAACTATAATTCAGTGTGGATTTTCTCCTATACTGTGTCATGAGCTCGCGCTACCGGCAAACATTTGGACACATGCTTATTCGTGTGGAATCCTGGCTGCGCAATCGAGGAGAACGTCGGAAACTGGCTAGGGAAATCAAGAAGAAGTTTCCTCCGCCCGCGATGGTTTAACACAGAGACTATAATATTGCCTAGGAAATTATCTTTGATCCGAAATTGTTTATTGTTTGTTTGTTGTGCTTTAAATATTGGGTATTAATGTATTTGACGGGTTTCCTTTTCTTCAATATAATCTAATTAATAAAATTCTTATTTGTGTGATATCATGGATTTCTATTATTCTATTATAATCTATTATGTGGACGATTGCATGAAAATCTATCGGAGAATCCTAGTGGCGAAAGATTATATCAGGGTTCAATTATCTACTAATTTTTTATAAAGTAAGTTCATTTGTAAATTACGCACATCAGAACAGAATTGGTCCAAAAAAACTATTTGGAAGCGGGCCAAAAAACACATGCCCCTATTACAAAACAAATGTGTCTTGATTTATGTGTTTATGTGACGAAATCGCTTTCAATGATAGATGTTTCAATTGGGAATGTTTCCCTATAGTTTCTTCTTTCTCACTCAGTCTATGGAAACCACGGTATTCTAGAATAACTAAATGTCTATTGACCATATTAAAAAAACCCATTGCAATCGAGTAATCATCTTCTTCTTCTTGACGTCCCGAAAAGTAGTAGTTGGTGTGAGGATCAGATTAATTTTACTAAAGACGGCCAATCTATTACTTGGCACACCTAGAACTTTATAAATATTTATTCGACTCCACGTGTCGGGCTCTTCTCCCAAAATAGAAGCGATTTTGTCGAGTGAACAAAGAACTGTCATTCGATCAATTGAGACTTGTCTTCAAATGTTTAGTACTGCATGATGTTGTGGTTCCGCTAGCTCGACGGCATAGCAGTCCAAAAATTTGTCGTCTAGGATATGTAAGTGATGAGAGGGACACTGTTTTTTAAAGAACCTTAGAAATTGAAAATTTCAAAACCTGGAGGTTTCATTTGTCTTTCTTTTTTTTCTACCCGGGACCCGTGAAATTTAACAGAAAATAATTATCTGAAACAATCGCCAAGAACAGTTTATGAGGTCTTTTTGGGCGATAAACGGGAAGGTAATAAATTTTCAGCCGAAAATGTGCAAGAGAGAATCCTTACGGATCATTGAATCAATGGAAGATATATCCTACAGAGCGGCGAAACCAAATTAACTTGTTTGGCAGTAATGAACAACTTTATGTTCGTAGCCCCATAAGTACGAGAAATCTCAAGAAGTAGCCGCCACCCAGAATTATATATGGTGCGAATGTTTCTCGCCAATAGCGTTGGTTTTGTAATTTCAGGAAATGACTTTTCTTAAATTTTATTTAAATTACGTAAACTCGATGAAATGAGGGGATGTCGAGTCAGTAGAAAAAAACCTCTTAGAAAAAACCGTTCAAACAAAAATATACAATGCAAAAAGATTTATCCAACAATCAACTTCTATTTTTAACTGGTGAAGCCGGAGTAAGTTCATGATGTGACGCCTGAAGAAACACAACTGACAGACAACTTTTGCTTGTTACTTACATTACAAAGGTTTAAAACACTATCCCGCACTGTAAGGTTATGCTCACTTTTGGGCTTTGCCACCTCTCCATGTTCCAACTTATTACATTCACAGCATTCTTTGGTTTCTACTTGTTCATTCTAGAAAAATGAAGAGGCTAAAATTGTTTCCACTTTCTTTTCTTACCTCCATATTGATGATAACTTATTATTGAGGTTGACTATTGTTGAAATGATTATAAAGTTATATTTCTAAATAATAAATTGTTTTGTTGACATTGTTTACTATTTGAATATTTCTTACGTAATCTTATAAATTTAATAAGGGGAAACCTATATACAGAAAAAATGGGGGCAAATTTTATTTTTATAATGAACATAATTTTTTTGTTCCTTTACAACTGAAATTGTAAATGTAGCAGGCGTAAAAACGTGCCAAAGTCTAAATTTTTGGTAAGATATTAATATTTGTAAATAGTTGTATAACTATAACTAGTATAACTAGTCTAAATGGATAATAGCAATGTTGTCTAAAAAATGACATTGAAAACTATGAAAGATCGCAAAATCACTACTTCCACTTGCCGTGCTTTAGTATTAACTAATTCAAAAGTTCTTGACTGTTGCCGGAAATCATGATGAATGAGACGGTGAACATGATATTGTGATTTGAAATTGAAGAAAGCAGTGAAGAATTTTATGAAAAAAACCCTACAGAATTGGAAGAAAAAACGGTGGTTAAGTTGGCGCTTTAACTTAATATTCTAATAAGAGATTCTGTCGACGGTAGTCGAGAAAGTTGGACGGTCGCCAGCACAAGAGAAACTTCATTGGTCGAAACAATAACAATTCTGCTTACAACCATGGGAAAAATGCAGGCGTCCTGGGCATTTGAAAACCGTATGGCAATTGCTGTTTTCGGAGAACAATAAACCCACCAGATGTTGAGAGAGTCGCGGATGGAGTATTTAAGCACAGTTTCGGCTCAGTCAAGGGAGCATAAGTTGAAGCAAAGGAACAAATTGCGCACGGTCTTTTTCGAACTATCTATTGCTTGCTGAAACCACTGAACCACCGATATTAAGTGATCGATATCAACATATATTATTTTATATTCCTTTATATATATATATATTCTGATTCGAATAAATAAATATATATCCTGAGAGCCAATATCTTAAAGATTCAGTAATTCTTATATTTTAAGATAAGACCAATAAATAACTGCAAAAGTTAAACAGGCCTTAATATAAGCCGCGCAGAAATAAAGCAGTGAAGAATTTTAAGAAAAAAACCCTAATGAATTGGAAGAAAAACCGTAGCTCAGTTAAAATTTTGGATTTCTAATTAGAACGTGAAATTGGCATTGACAGTTTAAATTAGGATACGGTGGCACTCCGAAAGCGTGCCCAAATTTAACTTTTTCGAAAGAAGTTAATGTTTTTAGATAGTTTAAAATAAACCTAGTTAATTTGCTGTGAAACGTTTGTTGTTAAATGACGCAAAACTTTCAGGAACGCTTAACAAACGCTTAACAATTTCCAATTTTGTGCATCGGTATTTTTGAGGATCTAAATAGTTTATGATATACATTTCATATTGAGTATTTTTCTCCATTAGACCGGAACACTAGAAAATTCTGTCAAAAATTTTCGAACAATTCATTTGGCGTTCCTTACGCTTCTTTATTAATGATCTGCTATTTTTGCGAAGTTCTCTACAAAAACCAAAAATAAATATGTCAACCACAATTATCAAGAATAATTATATTCCAAAAACATCATATTATTGATAAAACTGATAAGAGTTTTGGCATTAGTTGTATTTATCTCAGCCATCTTATTTCAATTAACGTAACTCTGTTAAATGCTCAACTTTACGAGTCGTCGATTGTTTTCAAAAATAATTAACTGTCACCTGACAAAAGTTGTATCTCCGAATGATTCAATTATTTTAAAGTATTCATCATCAAAAGGTTTGCTGCTGTTATTTCATATGTTCACTATTAATCAATATAGATGGAAATAATCAATTGATAATACCATTGGCATGGCTGCGAGACCATTGTCGATCATCGAACAGCTTCAACGAGGAGACAAATCAAAGGAAATCAAAAATGACTGATATTTCGGAAAAGTCTAGGATAGACGATGATAAACAACTATCCAGTAATGATGATTATTTGAATATCTCATGGAATGATGGACAATCGACGAAATACCATATAAGCGACTTATTAGCAAACCGCAGTAGAAATAACAAACAAACATCGGTGGAATATTTGAACCTGTGGGACAAATCTATAACAGCAAATATTCCAAGAATACGGTATAATACCATTGATTACAAAGAGTTTTCTAATAAACTCATTAAATATGGATTTGTGATAATTGATGGAATAGAAGAAACCGCGGAGGCAACCGAAGATTTGTGTCGGCAGCTGGTCCCAGTGCATGACACGTTTTTTGGACAGTTTTGGGTTTTTAGTAACAACGCAAATGTTAGTTTTAATATTAATTGCACGCTAAATTAGAATTATGATGTTTCAATTTGAAAACGGGATTAAATTCCATATATAAATGTTTACTTTTTCTAAAATATTTCAAAAATTTTTAACTTGAAAGCTCTAATTAGCTTCTGCTTTTACTATTTCATTTTAGTTCGTTAATTGTATAGACACACCAATAGTATTTGTCGATTAAAAAACATTATCACGTTTAACTAGGTTTTGAAAAGAATTTTAGCTATAGTCGATGCCAAATGCGATTACCACCGCAACCTGTGACGCACTTTGAAATATTAGCTTTATACTGTTTTTGCTTAAATAAGTTTAACAACATTTTTTATATGTTGTTACAATCGTGGAATAAATGTGGAAAATAATAATACTCCTAAAAATAAAATTAAAAAATAATATTTTAAAACATGCGCCATAATAACGGTGGTAATCGTATATGGCATATACTATAACAATTATATATAAAACCACATTTTGCTGTAGTAAGCGCATTTGGCATACAGTTTTACCCAATCATATAGTTCTTTCAAAAAATTACGATTTTAAACGTGAAATTAAGCTGTTAATTAACTATGGTAGGAGCGTGTAATAAGAAAATGAAAATGTTTTGGCGCGACGGTCCTTTTTTGAATTTCCCAAATTTAAATAACGGTCATGGCACGCCGAAGGCGCTCAATTGAAAAATCACCTTCACATAGACTGACAGGGATGTACGATGGAGCGCGCTAACATTTCAACCAATAATTTAATTTATTTTTAAATTTTTAGTTAATGCTTAAAATTTCTATATTATCCGTACATTTGTGTTTTATTTTATATATTATAACATATCTAATAAAAATGTGCACATTTTGATATACTTGGTTTGACTATAATTGTTCGTTAATGATGTGATTTTAATCGTTGAAAATTTATTTTTAAATTTATAACTTTTGATATAGAAGGTTAGAGCCTTTCTACTATGGCTCATATTGTTCTTTAAGTCTTCCTCTATCCATAGAGCCCATAAAACAAAAACTTTCAAAGAAAAGTTTTTTGCTATAGCTCTTCTACTAGGATGCACCTTTTTTTTCTCCATCGTACATCCCTGTCAGTCTATGTGAAGGCATTCTCCCTGTCGGTAACATAAAAATACTTTTAAGTACGATAGAATGAGCATAAAATGTGTTATGAATTTTAACACTTGATCAGGATAGTGACATTTCATTTGAACAGATCACACAAATTATGCCAATCATATAAGAATTCGTGGAATCATGATTTCAGTCAAGTAAAGTCATCTAAATCTAATATTTTGTTGAAATTGATTGCAGTTTTTTGGTACAACATTTAAAACAGAAAATTTCGCGCATCTCGTGTTCTCGCTTTGTCTCGAATAAGTGTTATGTCCATTTGATAAAAATTTGTTTTTACTCCGTGTATCAAAACAATTTAAAAAATGAAAATTCGAAAATTTCGCGACACATCAGATGCAAATTAACATATTCTAATTTTTAAGGGAGCATTATAATCTTGCACGTGAGAACTCCAGAATTCGTTTAACTTAAAAGTTTTAGGTATACGATACCGTAACGATATACGATACCGTTTGACTAAACTTAAAACGCAATCAGTTTAAACTATTAATTTGGCCTGCCGCAACAATAAAGCGCCAGAGAAATTTTAAGTAAAGCTTGAAGAATTGATGAAGAAAAATTAGCTGACACGTGGAAATTAATAAAATTCATTTAAAAATTGAATTTTTCATTTGGCTTGCGTGGTGTATTAAAGCGTAAATTCATATTTTGTCAATTTAGGAAGGCGAGAGCCATGAGGATACTGCTTACGGTAATGACGAGATTGGACCACACACTGACGGAACTTATTTCAATCAGACACCGGGAATTCAGGTTGGACAGATTTAATAAATAAAGTTATTTCAGTTAGAATTAAAATATTGTTATACACTAGCTGACAAAAGTTTTGTCACAAATGTTTTTTTCGGGTTTAACTTTTTTGTGACTTGACCAAATTGGCTGATTTTTTGATATGATAGATTCATATGGTTGTAGATTATTTTACAAATTCCCGCTTGTGATTACGATGATCCGTTTTACAGTGACAAGCGTTTATCGTAAAACGTGTAGCTCAAAGATATTACACACTTTTCTTGCACTGCATTTTTAAATAATTTTTAAAGTTCAATTATATTTTTTCATAATTTATTGAAAATAGAAGTAATTGGCAACATTTTAGAGATGACTCCACGTAAAGAAACTCCAATTGCCCCCCGGCAAGCTGTTATCAATATGAGGGAAAACGGAATGCGTGGTACCGAAATTGCCATGGTAATTTAAACCAAATTTTGCTACTATAACATTTTAAACACTGATTTACATAAAATATCAAAAAATCAGCCAATTTGGTCAAGTCACAAAAAAGTTAAACCCGAAAAACATTTGTGACAAAACTTTTGTCAGCTAGTATAAATGGAAAAACATTGGCATATTTTTAAGGATCAAAAAACGATCTGAACAGAATATGAAAAATTATATTTAATATGAAAAATTATTTAACAATATACAGTACCCCACAACAGTACCCCACACAAAATTAGTATATTTTTGTTTTATTAAGATCCTCATAATATATTCAGGTATTTCATTGCCTAAAACCAGCTGAAATTGGCGGGGACACCATACTCGTTGATAGTTTCAAATGTGCTCATACTTTAAAAGAAAATCATACCGATTATTATAGAATCCTAACATCAACAAAGGTTAGAATTCAATTCGTTCTTTAGAAAAATTCTAAACTCTAGATATCCCACCATTATCTTGAAGGAAAACCAGCTGGAAGTGCAATAAACTCGCTTAGTCGTGATAAATTCATTATCGAAGAGGATTCGAATGGAGATATTAATCAAGTTAGGTAAGTTTCTGAATCAAATCTAAATATAATTGTTTATTTTAATTCATAGGTTCAATCCATACGATCGCGCACCAATGTCAATGTTGTCGTCCGATATAAATGATGCTCGCAAAATGATTGAATTTTATAAAGCATATGAATGCTTCTCACAGTTGTGTCATCAGCCAACGGCGGCAGCTCAAATCTCACTGAAGCCAGGCTCTGTTATATTTATCGACAATTTTAGAGTTTTGCATTCGAGGACAGGATTTAAGGTAGTTTAGTGTTATTTGGAAAATGTGAAATGTGAAATGTCAGGGTGACCGAACAATGTGTGGATGTTATCTATCAAGAGATAATTTTTATGCTAAAGCTCGACCGGTTCTACCGAAGAACTATTTACAAGTGTTTTAGTTAAAGTTCGTCAAAAATAAATATATCATTGTTTTACTTACCTGCTTACAAAATAAATGATAAAAATATTTATAACATGCACAGCAGTGGCAGGAGATCCTAATTTCGCGTTAATGAATTAGAACCTGAAAAAATAATTTCTTATTCTAGATTCACAAATTTTCCATTCTAATTTGAATTCCCGATTTTTGTTTTTTTAAAATTTTTATTCCAAAATCCGTTTTTAAGACTGTATTCCGTAGTTGAGATTCCGTATTTAAGGTCAAAGCAGGATGTCGATTTTAAGAAATTTGATAACGTTTTTCTGATTTCCATATGGTTGGCGGTCGACGACACGATAAGTACTATTTTAATCGTCATCAACAAGAATGATTACTCTCATTGGTACAAGACAGATTACCTTGGAATTTACAAGCTCAACAACGAATTGCTATTTTGAGGGGGGGAATCAGAACCACATGATAATAAGTTGTTCCGAGAAGGCCATGTGCTATATAAACTTTATATTTGTTATTGTTAAGGACTTATGCACAGATTTGAGCTAGTTGGATTTGAGTTTGTCATTATATATATATATAATCCGTTCTTCTATTAATCGTCACGTGGTGTGAACTCTTTACCTACGTGGGCCTACAAATTATATTCATCATATATATGTGACTGGCAATAACGGTTGGGTTGTTCCTTTATATTCTAAATGCGGGTGTTTTGTGTCGTTTTCGCAAAAATAAAATCAGTCTAGATTTTTAAAAATAATATTAAAATCGAACGCGTGTTGTTCGATAATCAAACACCTACTTTAACGAACCATTTCAACGAGTTGCCATTATTTCTATATTATTTTCAATAAGCATATCCAATTGCATAAATCACAATTCGCGCAATGTCATTAACCGACGAATCAAACCGCACGATGACCACGTCGAATACCACCTCCGGTTATTATAAAAGCGACAATAGCAACTCGGAGTCGGAGTTGAGCTCGAAAAACACCGATGACACATCGATAGACGGAGAAAGTAGAGCCGCCGAACTGATCAAGTACAATCATGAGCAATCGGTACATTGAGCATTGTAGATGATGATAGTGGCGCTATTTCAGATTGACCGTTTGAAGTATTCGTGCCACAGGCAGCAGAATGCAGTGAGGTGGATGAATGATATGTCGGAAAAGCTGGATGCCGTCAGGAATGATGATATTAAGCTGAGCCAGCAGGTGAGTTTTATTTTTTATCTCATGAGGAATGAATATTATTCATAAATAACATTATTAGGTTTATATTATTAAAGGAAAATGGTCAGATGATATTATGAATATAATTTAAAAAAAATTTTTTTAACCGATTGTTATTTGTATTCCGGGTATAGAAGGTGTCAACAACAATATCAACAACGGCTAAATTATTCACAAAAAATAAAGAAAAACTCAATTTGAATAATATTATTACAACGAGCTACATGGCTGCAATGCTATGAACTTCGGCTGTCATGCCTCGTTGGCTAAACATTGATACACTTTCTAAAAGGAATGTGGCTTAATTATAGCAGCCACTACGTGCCCCAAACGAAATTTTTTTCATAAATAGTTTTGAAACTTTTTATGGCTCTAATAATGCACAAAAAACTTGATTTAGAATTTTTTAACCTAACCTAGTTGTTGGGAGATTGGAAGCCTCTGGCTAGCGACAGAAAAATTGTATTTGAACATCGAGAGTTCACTTAATTTCATTAATTTTATTTTCAGATTTTCAGGATAATTCCTATTTTAAAAATGAAAGTGATCTATATTTTCCTCAATAATTTTTAAAAATATTAGTAATGTGTATCAATGCCATGCCAAGCGTCCGTCACAGTATTAGTTCAAAGTAGAATACCTGTTACATGGAGGGTCCAACCTCGCACTCTGACGCCCTATTCAGGCCTAGTTCACTTAAAATGACAGACCCACTTAGACACGTGCCAGTAGTCTCATCGTGCTGTCCAAGATTTATTCATACACGAAGCAATTCAAAGTTCGCTGGTTCTAAGTAGTTTACATGCGTCTTAACTTCTAACAAAACTCTTCGGGTCGCTCAAATATAAGGAGAGTAGGGGATAAGTCGTAAAATGTAAAGAAACTTTTTAACTGATACCGTAAAAATCTTTAAAAATCCAGTTGCCATGCCTACCTAACTTTGTTATATGATCCAATACTATAAGAAAATATAAGACATTTGAAATTTCGAAACAAAGTGTACTTCACTCTCATGGGATAAACCAAATCATAGTTTTTAATGAATCGTTTACCTAGATGGAAAAAATGATTGACGACTTGGGCTATAGATTTTCAAAATTCGGCGATAGAATGGATGAAGAGCTTCAAACAATTCTCAATTCACTTTATGAAGAAGTCTACCGGTTTGGGACTGGAAATACAATTTAAAAAAAAAACAGAAAATTTATATTTCAGACCAAATTCATCAAGCCAAAGTCTTAATGAGTGCTTTAATAACTATAACGAACTGATGCAGCGGCTGATTCCAATTCGTCGAAAATACGAAGAAATCCAATACATTAAGGCGCACTCGTCGGTGCCGTTGGAAAATCTGGCAAATCACCAGAAACTTTTTTCAACGTTGTCACACAAGATTGAAAATTTAAGATGGCGCTGGTTGATGGTGACGGCTGCCAAGACAATGAGTTATGGGAAATCGAACGATGAAGTTTTCCTAATTATTTTTTTTAATAATTTTTCTATTTATTCTATTTTTTAGAACATAGCTAAATTGTTACAAGTTCCAAGAGTTTTGTTATATATGATGCATCAGAATACATCAAATGTATACTTTGAGAAAATTGGATTTTTATTCAAACGAGTGGTTGAAATATTCAATTCGATCAGTGTCGAGGTAATATTGCAATTGATAATATGAAAACTATTCTAAATTAAAGAATGCTGTTGCTAATCAATCCGATTTCAAACCAGTTTCTTTCTTAGAATCAGGAAAGACGACCACCAGGAAACATCGGTCACCTCTGGTGCCATTTCAGATAATTAAAGCCAGTATTTCAAAAGAAGGTTTGTCTTCTCTACCGACGACAACAACTTCTGAAAAGGAAGACTTGTCAAAATTAGAGAGACTTGGTCCGAAAGACAGTTGTACGCTTGTTGTAAGTAGACTGAAGCTCAAATGGTATTCGTTATTGTGCTTTCAGCCGTCTGAGAATGCGAGACCAATTTCAATCAGTGGCGAATCAACAAAGACTAATTAAGAAGGGTTTTTATAAATAAAAATGCATTTCGTTTTGCTTTAATAAATGGAGTATGCTTAAAGTTGATAGGTTATCTGTAATCTTGTTTCAAATATTGTAAATATAAAATATCAAAATTAATATGTGCCATAAAAATAACCAGAAAGTTTTTATTATATTTCTTAATGAATTTTTGGTTTCGAATTGTCAATGTCAATTGCAAGAAAAAGTAAATTTTCCTACGACTTGCGTTGATCTCTGAATGCTCAGTGGTTTTTGTTAATATCGGTTCATTCATTAAGATTATCCAATCTTCTCAACGAGTTACCAATCCACTTCTCGTGGCAATTAAATTGAAGGATATAACTGTGGTGAACTACCGTAATTTGGGCAATGACTTATCTTTAGCTCCTAGCTGTTGTCGAGTCAACATCGAATTGTACGCTCCACCATTTTTTGGTGGACAAGCCACGTAAAGCTTAGACGAACGAGGCGAAAAACCTACTCTGCTGAAACTTATTAATCGTCTGAAATTAATAAAGCTATATCGTTGCAAAACCAGGTTACCCACTAATATGATTAATTGCAAGCACCCCTTGACAGAACGTGTCCAACAATCCATTTCGAGGCGGAGCCAAGAAGGCTCGCGTTTTGACAAAAAAAGTGCATTGATTTTTTTGACGAATAGCTCTGAGCACTTTATATTCCACAAACCCCATGAACACTATTTCTATGAAACTATGGAACTATGGAATTTTCTATGGAACCCTATGGAAACTTGAAATTTTCAAAAGCGTCTGCGCTTTTGAAAATAAAAAAGCAAGGGCACGTTAAATGGAAATAATGATGTTCCTATTTTCACGCTTATCCTACACTTTTCACGTGTAGTTTACATAAATATTGTTTATGCCCATTTGTCAGATGTTTCTTAAACTCTAAAAATATTAAAACCTTCACAAACTTTTAGATTTAAGCACATTTTCGGAGCTCGGTTTGTTACCTGTCCAGATGGGATGCAAAGGCGGAAATGGCGAATATTTGACTTATTTGAATTAATTTGAATTATATATATATATATCAAGAAACTATATCAAGAAATGAGAAATTGATATAATGAAAACCTCTGTTCAAATGTGTATGTGACTTAATAGAAATATTATCAAATAAAATATTTCCTGAAAAAAATTGGTGAAACCAAGCTACACCTTTTTTGCCCAAACGTAAGCCTTCTAGGCTACGCCTCCAAAAAAAAATTTGGGATATAGTTTCCTATTGTTTCGTCCTGAGGTGTTACAAGTAATTTTTAAATACCACACTTATTGCGAAATGATTAGAGGGATACAGACTCAACAAAGACCACTCAAGCTCAATCCCGAGCGTCAGACACGGAAAATAAAGAAGTCACAGTTTACGGAAAAGATTCATAGACTTGTTTGCTCCTTTACATAAATAATTTTTATATTTTAATAGAGTTTCACAAGGCTTGTGAATGAAACAACATCCTTACAGTATAACACGATATTAATATTTTCATTTAATGCTTGTAAGTAAGAAATCTGAATATTTATTATAAATAAAAGTAAATTTAATTATTAAACACATTGAATTATAGTCAGTTGCATTTATAATTAAACTTCTTTGCTGAATTTCGGCACCATTTCTCCTATAATTAAATGTTTACTACATGCAATTTAAAATATTGACAGTTGTTCACACGTCTCTCTCTCCATCTGACGTAAAGAACTTCTGATGAATGTTTAAGTTCTGCTCGAGCAAGTTGATCGAACAATTGTTCTATCGAATATTATACGGACAAAAAATTAGAGACCACAAAAACCGAAATTTATAATGAATTTTAACAATAAATTAATGCAGATAATTTTAATAAATTTCGTTTACTTTTTAAGCTCCTGGTTTTACAATTTTTTTACAACTTTGTTTATGTTTCTTAACATTTTTAATTTTAATTCACGCCAACTTTAATAGTCGTAGTCACGTCAAATGAATTTGAAAAGTTGTGAGTTCAGTAAAGCCTCACTGAAATTACATTTCGGAAAATTTATAGGGTTATTACATGCTATTCGAACCATAAGGAATCCATCTGCAAGTTTTTTTTAAATCAAAATCTGATAGATAGTTTAATAGAGACCTAAAAAAGTGGCGTGAGAAACAATTTGAATTTCATAAAAGAGAAATAACTATAATAGAATGCAATTGAATATTGAGTTTGATTAAATCTCTTTTTTATTTTTAGAATTTGATGTTAACTGGATCATGTGAAGTATAATATCCTTAATTGACTAAGAACCATTCAATAAAGTTCACACGGAACATAACAAAATCGATCAGAATTCGTAAAACCGGATAAACGTGCATATTTCAAATTCCACTAATAAATCACACAAATTACCTCGTTTAATGCATCCAATAAAGGTAATTTATGATCATCAAAGTCGATCGAAGAAATGGCGATACCACCAATATTGTAATCATATACGTAATCCAACTAAAAACGATTATTCATGTTTATCAAAGCTTATATGAATAAACCTTATATTTCAAGCTTTTCGAGTTCTCGTAACTGAAGAACTCATGCTTCTTCTCGTCCCAAATGTAAGGTGTTTTGCTCTTATCGTGGAATTTCGTCTTTTTCAAATCATATTTCTCCCGTAATCTGCGATATTCAATAAATTCGCCCTAAATGAAGTTTTTTTCAGAACAAGCTATTGGAATTTTAACTTAATTCGTTAAATTTACAATTTAGAAGACTACTTGAGCAAATTAGAAGACTACTTGAGCTTTATGCGGAAAAGTTTTTGCATGTGTAATGCATTAGGAATTGTTATATCATACGTAATATTTTTAAAAACTTTATAATTGCTTTCCTTCATTTTTAGTGGCTTCAAACATTCAAAAATGTAAAAGCTTTTCCGCATTCAGGTTTATTGTTTTACTTACTATTTACTTTTACTTAAACGTGATAATATTTTTTAATTTAGTATCGGTGCCTAATGGAAGAGCAATAAAAGAAGAGAAAATTATGAGCAGCCATACGGCCACAAACAACTTTTTCGTTAATTCCTCTTAAAAGTGTGCTGCCCATAATTTCGTAAAAAAGAATGGCCGTCCAAACGAGAACCTCATTCCATCCTACTTTTTTTCCTCTTCCATTAGGCACCGATCTCTGAAAAGGACAATAAATGTGATATGAGAAAACTATAAAGATAAATAAGAGGCATTTAATTGCGGTTCTTTGAAAATGTCACTAAGCACGCGAATTGAGAAGATAAATATATATACACAACTAAATTGCTAGATTCTTACATTTCAGATATTTCATAATAATTCTACGAATTTAAATATTCTAAATAATCAGGTGTAGTTTCATTATAAACGGTAAAATTTACAAAATTCACCATTTACATTTGGGGTGCATTTAGTGTATGCGAGGAAATAATATTAAAATTACAAAATTAATTTTAAAGATATTTGTACTTTACCAGTAAATGAAATTTGGCAATTAATTTGGGTAAATACGTTAATGAAAACCGCCTAACAAGATTTGTAATATCATTGATGTTTCGATAAAATTTCTAGAATTTATTCGTAAAAACAGAATCTCAGAAAATCCCCTGATCTTATTTCGTAGAAATTTAAAGCGGGTGAGGTATTTTACGAGGAGTCTGATATATTTAGGTAAAAATTAGTTTCTAACTTTCACGTGTAAAGTAATACGATGCGTTTAAACTCTTCGAAATCGTAATTTTTTTCAATTAATTGAAAATTCCGAATACTTAGTAGTATAAGCTGCCATTATAGCTAGTATAATTCTACTGTATTCCTGATTCAATCCAAATATTTCAAAATTCATTTGGAATGAATGTTAGTAAATTCGACTTAAATCTGTGTTTAATTGACACATATACCGTACGTCGTATTTATGTCCATTAGGTTCTGTAGATTTTGCCAATCTCCAAATCTCATCCGAGCTATCAACCGCTTTTCCGACATTTTTCCAAGATCGTCCGTAAAATGGAATACCCATGTTGATCTGAAAAGAATAACTTTATTCACGCCAAATTGTATGATTATAAAATGAGCTCGGTAAATATGCTCAAGACAAAGTTTATGGCTAGATATTAATATTTTTGGATAGTTTAAGAATCATTTATTAAAATCGTCGTGAACAGTGTTTCCTAGAAAGACCTTAATATACTTTAAAACACTCTGAAAAATTCGAAAATCGCTATTTCAATTTGGCGTGCTTTATTTCACCTTATGTTCAAAAATTCCAAGATCTTCTACTAGATGGTTCAAAAAACTGGTGTGGATAAGGATCATAATCGCAAAAGGGCTGCTTTCACTCTAGTTACAGGAAGTTCTCACTTATATTTAGTAAATAATAACAAATTTTCTTTTAATAAGTTCTGCTTTCCTAGAAAAGCAACGTAACCTTTTCTGTTGCGCCCAACTGGCATCCTAAATATTTCAGAGTTTCATGCACACATGCTTTCACCGAATAGCTGCAATCAATTATATTTCTTAATTATTATCTAAAAATTTAAACTTTTTAGGTGCTCCAAAATAAAGCGGTGCCACGGGTCCCGTGTATGAACCAAAAATTGATGACCATGGTCCGTAATAATCATAAGTATAAATATTTGCAAAGTCAGCCACTTCGAGAAGTTTCTTCATGTTGTAGCCTTGCTCAATTCTTAATTCGTCACTTGGAACTGTAAATGATATCACAAAATTTCCCTTGAGTTTGTTCAGTTTTTGGCGGATTTCCGATAGAAGGAACACATAAGATTTGCGGTCATTCTAAACGTGTTCAACATTCATAGCTTCTGTAAAATATTATACCATATACGTATAACCTCCATTTGTAGAAGGATAGATCCAATCAATTTCGACTCCGTCGAATCCATAGTCAACAATCGTTTTCACAATGTTGTCTACAAACGTAACACGTTCTTGTTTTATTCCAATTAGGGAAGGGAAGTACTGCGAATTATCCCAGCCGCCGATCACAAAAGAGATCTTTGGGGGGTTTCGTTGTTTGCTAATTACCTGAAAATTATTTGAAAAAATACGATTAGGAATAGTTTAATGCTACTTTCTTAATGTCATCGAATCGTTTTCTGGATTGATTGTCTACAAATGTGATGTTTCCTTTAGCATCGACTTTGAGATAAGCAAAGTTTATATGTGTAAGCGATTGAGCCTCAAATTTTTATGTAAATATAGGTTTTTAATTGATTCTGAAATTGAAAAATTTCCATTCGGAACTGGATTCAATACTACTTTAAAAATTATAATTCAACACTATTTTAACTGCTTAATATCAAATAAGTTCTCTTATTTCTGGCTAGCCTTGAAATCAATTTAATTCATTATCTTACAGAAAAAACAAGATCGATTAAACTAAACGATGTTCTTACGTATTATCAGAATCATAACAGTTCATAGTTACTTTAGAACTTACGCGTTTCCTAATCAATTCCCGATGAGCCAAGAAAATCAGTTCTAAATTTTAAAAAAATGGTTAACGCGCATTCACTGCACCCAATAGATGCGGATAGCAAATAACTTTTTTGGATTTCAAACCCATTTTTTACCTACTTAAACGGTTTTGTGGGTCCTAATATTTTGTCAGTATACTATTTGGATCATAAGGAATCTATCTGCAAAGTTGTATCAAAATCTGAGAGCCTGACCTAAAATACTTCCCTTGTTAGATGAAAAATATTAAGTTTTAAGGATAAAGCGTCATTATAGAATTAAGCACCACATTAGACGAATTATCCCGGATTCCTCGAACTTCTTTCAACTTGAGTTTTTTCGAATGAATATAATAATTCTGACAATATTACTGTCTCTTCCATGACCAAGGATGCCACCATATCACGATGTTGATCTACACCTTCACCGGTCCACTTCCAGAATTCTATCTGGAATTCTGGAAGATTCAATGACCAATGATCAGCCAACAACATCCGCCGATTGCATAAAAGAAGCGGATTTGGTCACAATCACATCACCCACTGAACCACCTGATACAGAGGAAAAGGCGAGTAGAAGACGAGTAATAACTATTGGGTATTGACATTACTATTGCAATAAAGTACTTGATTATTCCTTCTTTATCACTCACAACCTCAACAATTCCCTATATACTATATTTGCCTATAATTATCTCTAAATTATAATAGTGTCTAAAATATAAGCTCCATGAATCTTTCATAATTTTAATTGCTAGCAAGGTAGTTAGATATTAAGTTCCAGAATAAGTTTAAGAAAAATAAATTAACTTTAGGTGACAGATAGTCTATAATCCACACGTCAACACGTGTATGACACTTTGAAACATCGAAAAATTACCGATTTTCATTTTACATTTTTTCAAATTTTACTTCCAGGATCCTCGGCTGTTAATCGATAAATTGTAAATTTTTATAACCGTCGATCGAAGTTTTGGTTATATTTCGGTTAACAAATTCAGTATTAAATTATTACATTCAATTTCTGAATAAGTCAATGATATAAATAAGCTTCATTAACTTATTCAGAATCGGTATATTTTTTTCTTTGAAGATACCTGCTCTAGTATTTATCTAGAAACAAGAAAACTGGAACGCATATAAAACATGTTCTTGCTTCAGTCTACTTTAACAGCGCAAACCGATATTCATTTAGACCTCCCATATTATTTATAACGGCGATATTTCTGTCAGTGGGAATAATTTCAGATACACGTTGAAGTTCGGCGAAATCTTGTATCGTTATATTTACGCGTAGAACTTTAATATCAACTAAAACTTCAAAAAGATCGAGCAATACAGTTGGTGTGGTCTAATATTTTGTGAAGATTTTAAAATTTTTACAATATTTGTTAAAGAGACAAATCTGAGAAACTAGGTTAGAAAATGTTTTTGTAAAGTACACGTGAAAGCTGTAAGACAAGAATAGAATAGGAAAATAATTTTCCAGCGGTATCTAATCTACTATTACCTCATTTAAATCTCACCTTTGATCTAGGTAATCATACATTTGCATATTTTTAACTGATTGAATAAATCATTTAATTGCCCAAGTTTGAAATATTCGAATCATCATTTCAACCTTGGTGCCTCATGGGTTAAGTTAAAATCAAAGTTGTATATTTCTCGAGTAGAAGCTTTCAATTATAGTTATAGATTATTCTAATATGCTAGATTGATTTTTCTAATACTATTCACATAATTATGGTCAAAATTTTCAAATTTAAAAAAAACCTGTGAATCAGTGAATGGTTGAGTTCCTGTAGATCTTATATATGCCACACGACGTCGATTGCAATTTCTTGTGCATGAGGAATCTGTTAAAAAGTTATTGCTATAACACGTAAATTTACTAGAGCAATCGATAATTTATATCCATGTTTTACAAAATGTTTTACAATCACAGAGAAATTGATTCGTTTATGTTCTTGGATTATATAAAATAGACTATTTTAACAGACATGACGGTAAAATTTAGAGTCTTTGGAACGATACTATACTTACACTTTCATTACAGTGTTTTTTAATGAATAAATTGCTAAAACTGACCATGTATTAGAAGAAAACATATTGCTAGACCTAAAAAGTTTATTAATCGAAGCATTGCTATATGAGAACTGCATATTTCTTTGTTTAAATACAAAAAATTATTTTAAAAAATCAAAAATTAAATAGCATATTAATATAATTCAATTAAGGTCTTATAATTTTTATATATAGTGTTTTTAATTAAATCAAATCAATTCCTTTTCGAAAGTAAATAATAAGAACCACTACGTCTGTATATTGGATAGACAATTTGGAAACATTCTGGTTCTCTACAGGTCCGCAAACTCAACCATTTTCTTTTAAATGACTTTACAATATTGAATGACACAGATAATTTTTTTAAAAACATTTTTTATTGTATTGTTACTTATTTGCATAGAAACTTAGGAGTTCGAGTAAATTGGTTGCGAACTATCTTCCTTCATTCGGAACAACTGCATCTTGTCACGTCGATTCCCTATGGAGCATTGCAAATCTTATTCCGGGTGTATTAGTCCTCGACCACAAGTTCTCATCTGCCTTTGGGTCAGCCTCTCGGTAGGAGTTCATTAAGTTACAAACCTCTATCGCGTGAGCGGCGGTCGAGCAACCTCAACGGTCCTGTAGTTTCTTGACAATAATTGAGATATCGATCGGAACGTTTCAGTCGGCGTGGGAAAGGATTGCATTCAGGGAACGTTGGAATCGACAGATCTGGCCGCGGGTACGAGTCCATATTTCATAGGTCTCAAATTCTAAGAGATCCTCTCCCTTTTCGTGGCACTGTCCAGCCATGGGGAGTAGTGGTTTGAATTTTGAGAAAGCTGACCAAGTAGACTTGATCCTTCGTTTTTTTATTATATTGTTCCTTATTAGTCATTAATACCCCCAATTATGCTGAAATTCTTATGTTGTGTGCAGCTGTGACTAACATCCGATTAAAGTCGACATTTTAATGGAGACCAGAGTATTTTATATAATTTCACACCAAAGAGTAGAGTTTCCGTGTATATTAAACAGTATGTATATTCTATGATTACGCGATTGACCTTAAACAATTACTATTAATGGATAATTGTTATCAAGTTAATCTTTATTCTTTTCATTACGTTCATAAAATTGCAGTAGCTCAGCCACGAGCCTCAACCCCTTTAAAAATTGTATAAAACCAATTATAATGTTTCAATATAAAAATTGCATCAATCTCTTGGACTCGATGTGCAGCTAACAGATTTGATGCAGCCATGTAGATCGTTAAATATTTAAAAGTCAGAATGAGGTGAGATTCAACAATTTTTAATTGATACAATAAAAATTAAAGTTTAACTATTTCTGTTCAAGCCGGCTGACTCAGGTAATCATCAGAGAGATGCTTCTTCGTCTTCAGAGAGGTTCGCATACAGTCTTCAGCGAAGCAGCCCTCGAATTGATGAAACTCTGCATGTGTGTTTCGCACCTCTGCTGAGTCATCTTAGCGGTATTCGCAAGAACACTGTCCTGTTAAAAGACCCAGTTTTTTTCCAGCAAAGTGTTTTCTCGCCCAATGCTTCTCCACATTATCTGCCTTATTCCTTTATCCATGAAAAAAGTGGTCTTGCCAGTTTCGCAGATGTCTCCGAATACAATACCGGAAGCTGGGTGTGACTCTCGATGAGTCCTACCAATATCAGAAGCTTTCTGGGAAGTTTTGGCAAGTACTCGATGATTCTGAGAGTTGAAGTCTGCCTCCACCGTGAACAACTTCTCGTCAGAAAACACGTTCACCAAATTTTCTCTCATTTGCGTACAGGCCAGAAGATTTTTTCTTTTCTCCGGTTTTCTTCATTTGTTGGTATCGGAGCAGCTTTTCTGACACGATAAGGGACATATTGAGCTTACTTTTGGCCAACCTTTCCCATGGTCTCCGGCTCATTTTCATGTCAGTAGCTATCTGTCCCATGCTCCAATCTGGATCCACGTTGATTTTTGATAGACCAGCTACAACACAGAAGTTGGTCTTCCCAGTCCAGTGCAGTCATTGACTGTACCAAGCTACTGATAATGTAATTATTTAAAAAAAATGTACTGTATCGACACACTTTTGCAGTGTCCGTCATAGCGCCAAACTCTTTCCCGGGTAATTATTCACCACACTGTAAATACTATAGGAGACTCGACTCAGACATTGACTTTGAAAAATTACTTTGTATTCCATATAAAATCAGACAACATTTTTCCATTTATAAAATGATATTTTTAGAAGAATTCAATTTTAAAACCAATGTGTTAATTTAACACAATTAATTATCACAAGTTTACAGTATACATTTAATAATTATTATCTCTGTGTTATTAATAATATAATCTAATATTTTCGGACACTATAATGTTTAATTGAAAAATAACATTTAAGCAAATTCAAAATTCGGATTCGCACGGAAATCGACACATCCAAGACAATTGCAATATTGTTCTCCCTTTCCGCAATATCCGCTCTTGCTGCAACAATATGCCTCAGAATCCGGATCGCATTTAGCCATTTTTCCAGTTGACAGCTTTGGAGCATCGTATCCGCATCGTCCGACATTTGCCGGGTTCTCACCGAAAGTCCACCATTCCAACGGTTTATACTTGAAATCGGGTTCTTTCGCAAAATCAACGCAGCCGTCGCATTCACAGTGTTCCTACAAGTGAATCAATTCATTCAACATATCTAAATTCAAGCGATGCCTTTGAATTCCCACAATATCCGCCGTTGCTACAACAATGAGCATTTTGGTCATCGGGATTGCATGTTGGTGCACTGCCGTTTAGCGCTGGAACCTCGCGTCCACATCGACCCATTTTTCCCGCACCAGCGTCCAATGTGTACCTTATTACATTTATTATACAATAGTGATTATTTTTTCAAAAAAATGTGTACCACGTCACTTCTCTAGAAGGCTTCAAAGGCTCCCGAAGAATCAGTGATGGGTTTGAGCCATAGTCGATACATTCCGGGCATGAGCAGAATTCCGGCCCAGCTCCACAATAACCAAACTAATTTGAAATAATAAAATGTTTTTTTTATAATTAAAAACTTTTCCGCAGCAGGAATGTCCCGGGTCATCTGGATCGCAAACTGGATAATATCCATCATATAATGGGGCTGATCGACCGCACATTCCGGCAAGCTTCTCATTGTCGTCGAATGTCCACCATCTTTTTTCTTTAATTGGAGAGCATTTATAATTAAATTCCTTTGATGATTTCGTGCATAATTTATCCTGAAATCTTATTTTTATTATAATTAGTCAAAATGAGATATGCACCTTTGTTATAGTATCGAGAAGAGTGTTCTTATCATCGTCGAAGTCTATAGCCCAGATCATGACGCCGCCAATGTTATTTTCAAGAATATAATCTAACTGGAAATAAATAGTTTTATTGTTGACTGAAATAAGATTCAACCTTATGATCCAAACTTTCAACATTTTCATAGCCAACGAACAACTTTTCCTTTTCATTCCAAATGTAGGGTGACTTTGATCCTGAATGGAACTTGGTGAGGCTTGTGTCGAACTTGTTTGCAAGGTCGCGCCATTGAACATCACCACCCTGTAAGTATGATAATTGGGTTATAGAGGTTTTACGTTAATTCAATTTAGAAACTAAAATAATCACGTTTTTTTTTTAATCCAATAAAGTTCAATAAAATCATGATAAACGTTCTAATTATCAGATAACAACTGTTATATAAACTATTTGAAATGACACAATGGCATATCAGTTTCAACTGAAATCAACAAGAAATGGCTCAATCAGTTCCACCAGGAGATATCGCCACTCAACCAAATGCCAAGATTGTCTTCAATGCTCCATATGATGACAAGCACACTTATCACATCAAGGTAATCATCGCAATTGAAAGCATTGATTTTGAATGTATTGATTAGGTGATCAACTCATCAGCCCGCCGTATTGGCTTCGGAATCAAGACGACGAACATGAAGAGACTCGGAGTCGATCCACCATGTGGTGTGCTCGACCCAAAGGAAGCTCTTTTGATGGCTGTCTCGTGTGATGCTTTCGCGTTCGGACAAGAAGATACCAACAATGACCGTATCACCATTGAATGGACCAACACCCCAGATGGTGCTGCCAAGCAATTCAGAAGGGAATGGTTCCAAGGAGACGGAATGGTCAGAAGAAAAAATCTTCCAATTGAGTACAATCCATGAAATAATTTTGAATGCAATCCATAAATTCTCAATTAATATCGTTTGTGTATCAAAGTCAGCTAGTTGATTTAATGAGAGGCTCCGTATTGACTCAAAAAATGTGCTTTTTCTCGTTCTTAAAAAAATGCTAATTCTCATCTTCTTCAGTAATCACTCGTGAATACTTTTCATCCAGAATCACTGTCACTAAATGATAACCTTGAGGCGTTCTAGAGTATGTTTCGGACACTGGATCATGGTTAATATAATTGATATAATTTAATTTATATTCAGGTATTCATCATATTTTTTCATGATTTCCTTTACACTATTTGTTTGGCTCACAACGATTTTGCCCAATATTTTGTTATGGTCATCTAGCCGCTCTTTCCACAAATTAACAAAAAAGTTTAGGACAGTCAACGTCCACTGTGTATATATTTATCTGAGAGCGTTTTTCCTGCTCTACGAAATTTGTTTTGAAATTTAATCATTTTCAAGCTGAGAAGTGAAAATATGACTTTAATCTTTTCACCAAAAAGACCATTATCTGCGTTTGATCGAACTTTGAGGACATGCTGCACTGGGAAATGCTCGAAAAAATGCCGCGGTCAACAAGGAGCCCTATGTTGCCCAGCTGCGTAGCGTAAACTAGGCTTTTAAACTAAAGACCCCATCGACAAGATCAAGTCAACTTGCTCCACGACAACGGCAGGCCGCAAGTCATCAAAACTGTTTTCCAAAAGCTCGAATGGGAGGTTCTTCAGAATCCACCTTACTCTCCAGACCATGAGCCATCCGATCATCACCTTTTCCTCTCTCTGTCAAACCAAATGAGGGGTGTTACCTTTGATGGCGAGGAGGACCTTAAAACTGGCTCAACAACTTCTTCGACATCAGACCGTGCGATTTTTGGCGGAACGGCATCAACAAATTGATCGAGGGGTCGGAGAAAGTCGTAAAAAGTAACGACAAATACATAATTGATTAATTGATTATTATAATTATTGGTTTTGTTCAAATAAATTTTTGTGAAAAAAACTCTACGAACTTATTCCTCAACCCAATAATTTCGAAATTACAAATCGTAAATATTGGCCAAGTGGGAATTTTGTGATAATAAGAATATAATAACAATTTACCTCAAATTTGGTCCCTTCCTTATTTATAGCTGTTGCCAATCTCCACATATCATCAGAACCGTCTACCGAGTTGCCGACGTTCCTCCAATATCTTCCATAAAATGGAATACCCATATTAATCTTGACAAGTTTCGTAAATAAGAAATCTTTAAAAAAAATTAACCTTGCTCATAGACTTTAATTGACATCCATAGTATTTCATAGTCGCATGAACGTTCATTTTACCAGAGAATCTTTAAATAAATATTTTTCGCAAAAAAACAATAGCATTCACAACCTTTTTGGAGTCGCGAAATACAATGGAGCCGGTGGACCTGTATATGCTCCCCATTTGGATTCCCACGCGCCGAAGTAATCATATGACATTACATTAACAAAATCAGCAATTTCGAGCAACTTTTCCAAATCGTAGCCTGGTTTGAGAACCCATTGCCCTGCTGCGCTTGCAAATGATATTAGGTATTCTCCTCCTAGTCGATTTAATTTTTGGCGTATGTCTGATAAAAGTTGCACGTAATTGTTTCGATCTTCCTATTGTTAAAAAATAGTCTTAAATTGCGAGAGTGCACGTCACCAGCGCAAAGGAATTGATGAATCCGGAGCGCGTTTTATTTTTGTACGCCAAAGAAATTGGCAAAAATAGTAACTCAGAAGAGAAACTTAAATTTAGGATTGCGCAATTAATTAAAAGATAATTTAATAATTTGATTTTTTTCTTTTCCGTCTGCAGTTGGTTTCTCTTTCACAAATCCTTCACTACTCTTGAAATAGATAACAAAAAATAAATGAAGATAGAGAAGACAAAAAGAAATATGTTCTTATGTGTGAAAACGCGCTCCAAGTTCATCAATTCCTTAGCTCTGGCTAATGTTCTGCGTTAAACTACCTTTATTCCTTCGACAGCTCCGCCAGTAACCGGGTACTCCCAATCAATATCAACTCCATTAAAACCATTATCTTTAATAGTCTTAACAATATTATCCACAAATCGAGCTCTCTTCCGCGCATTATTCGATAATTCAGAAAAGTGTTGAGAGTTCTCCCATCCACCAATAGCATACAACAATTTGGGCGGGCTTGATTGTTTACTAATCACCTAAATAATTTAGTTTAGTTTAATTTATTGTTATAAGCACAAATACTTGTTTAATATCAGCTAATCTCTGACGGGCAGAATCGCTTTCGAATCGAATACTGCCATCACTATCAACCACAAGAAAAGCGAACACAACGTGAGTCAGTTTAGATGCCTTAAATAGAAAATATCTAATTAATAAACTTGAAGGTGTCGAACTTGTTCGTCGGTGAATGTACGATTGCCCCAGGATGTTATATATCCGACCCGTCGTCTATTACAAGATCTGTCGGATATGCCACATTTTACTTCTGAAATTGTATTAAAAGTTGAAATTTTGGTAAAATTAGTAGAATAATAATTTAAGGATTTAATTCGAATTTTGCAATAACTTATTTCTAAACACTAGTTGATGTTGTAATCTAACATTTTGTAAAGATTTGAAGGTTCTCAGAATTTTTTTAAAGTGACCTGAAAACTGATGACGTGAAAATTCCAAGAGTTTGAATAAAATTCAAAAATCGTTGAGAGCTTAAAAGCTGCGCTGAGCTGTTAGAAAGAGTTCTCAAATTCAATTCTTCAGGAATAAAATCGGTTTCTATTCTAACCTATTTTTTTTTAAATATTTATCCTGTTTTTTAAAACATTTTAAATTAAACCGTGTATAGCCGTTGTTTGTTTGTTTGTTTTTATTAAATATATATTTTTACGGAAATTTCTCGCGTATTACTAACTTCAGCGAGAAATTTTCAGTTTTGTGGTATTTTGCTATTTCAGTTTTGTGGTATTTTGCTAGTTTTGTGGTATTTTGCTAGTTTAATGGTATTTTGCTATTTTAAGTCAAACAATTCAAATATACTCAAATTATATCGGTAAATAATGAATTACATAGTTAAATGAGACCTCCGTTATAATATTCCGGGTGGCGAATGGCTGAAGGAACTATTCCTCAAAAGTAGTTATAATGAAAAGTCCGGAAATCGAGATTAACAATGATGTCAGTGCATTCCCAGTCAGTACATTTTAAGGATTTTTAAACGTTTATGAAAACAGTTACGTCTTTTCAATAAGACATTGTTTATGACATATTTACTAGGTTTTCCTTAAACTATCTAACTATATTAATATATTTCCAAAAAGTTAGAAGGAGGTCGATATCTAACCATTCTGGTTTAGAGAAGTAAAGAAGCATTAATTCAAATCTTTTCTTGCATAGATTGATGACAGAAAACTTAAGTGACAAAAAGACCACAAGAAATACCACAAGCTCCTTGAAATGATATCGACAAACTCAGAATCTCAAATTGCCGATATTCACTAGAAGTCGGATCGAAGTTCTAGAGGCGAGTCATCTTCTACTCAAAATGGACACTTTCAGACCGCTTCACATTTCAAGAATGACTCAAACTCCAAAATTATCTGTCCTTTTCAGGGAAATGCGGCGAATAGAAGAAGATAAAATTATTCCAAAATGTGTGCCTCGTTATTGCCAAAATCGCATTTTAATAACATAAATAAGATGAAAATTAAAAAATTGTAGTGTTTCCAGGTCCAGGCGAGACCATAATTTTTTTCCGCTTCCATTCGGCATATTTCATATCATATACAGCGATACACGTAATAGATCATAGAATGGATTCCATTAGTTGAAAATTTCAAAAAGTCTAAACGATTAAATTCAAATAATTTCACATTTTTTTAGCTTCTGAAGAATAAAAAATGTTTTGCTTTGCATCTAAAATAGTAGTGAAAGCAATTGTAATAAAGAAATTCTTGATATTATAGGTTGAAATACATTAATGAGACACAATACCAACGACTTACCCTGAAGGAACACGACTCCAATTGCCAGACAGAACAATTCACGTATCATTACCATTAAAATCGGCGACGATCGGCTGCAAACTCAATGAGCCGACTGAGCAAACGACGGGTGCGACATTTCACGAGTATATATTCTCACTAAAATCCGAATCAACAACAATAACAACAACAGTCATCAGATTAAACTTTCACAATGTTTGCTTTATTGTACGGAGAGCTCTAGCATCGTCCTGACTGCGCACTAATTCTCCATTCAATTTTATTATTTCAATATTCATCATTGTTGACAGATTTTTTATTTTTCTTGTTTACATCATGTTCGGGCGTGTCTCGTATGCTTGAATATTACATTTCACAAAAATGGTATATCTTCGTTCCCCGGAAAAATAATACTATTCAATACTAAATAAACAATTCGGTATAGTTCTTCATTATTGTAAAAAAACTTAACAAAACAACAGGAAAATAAATAAAAACGAACACCGCTTATAAACACAATAAATTACCCATTTTTTTTAATAAATTAAAAGCAAATAATAATTTAAATCTTTTTTGGTCTTCTTTTCTTAATATCTTCATTAGAAGCGTTATGAGGCTTTGAATCGTTAATTTTCTTATCGTCTATTTTCCTATCACCATCTGTCTTCTTATATTCATCATCCTCACCACCTTCACCATACTCATTGATCCTTGAGTAATCAACTGGATACAACCAACGTTGGTAGAGATATATCACAAATACAATATCATCCCTGAAACCGTAGAAATAATAAAATGAATAAGCGAATCTATTACAAGCTTTACTCTAAAGACCAATAAACTCTAGTCAGTTAATAGAAAGTGTTATATTAATAAATATCTGACATATATACAGTACCAGGCAAAAGGTTGTAAACGCTGGTTTTTTCGAGCATAACTAGTTTTCTAGAGTCGGTATTGAGCCGCTGTTACTTTTTACCAGTTTTTTCTGAAAGCGTTAGAAAATTTGTGGACAAGTATCATACGAAAATAATACAAAATAAAATAAAGTAATCGCAGAGTATTCTCGAAAAACCCCGCGTTTACAACCTTTTGAACGGTATTGTGAGTTTACCTAAATAGTAATCTTAAATTTCTACGTTTCAACCCAGAAAAAAATAAATTTGAAGCCATATTCAATGTTTAAAGTAAAATTTAAATAATAAAGTTCTAACAAAAATTCCAAATATTTTAAAAAACCAACCTGAAGCACGCCATGCGATGAGCTGTCGGCATGGTGATTATAAAAGCGAACAAGTCGTCAATAAAGGTATTGAATGCTTTGTACATGAAAGCTCTCCATGGCAAGTGCGCAACACTTTTCATTTTATAATTTACAAAAAGTTGTGGCAACATAAACAAAAATCCAAAAGCGTAGACACCATTTGCCGAAGTTTGTAGGATCCAACTTCTCCATGACTTGTGTGGCATGTAGAGAAGACTAAAAGAATATCCATATACCAGTTAATCAGAAGAAAGCACCTATAAATAGCTCCTCCAACAACTAACGGAACAATCAGAACTGTTAAATATTTCATTGCTTGTGCATCAAATGAATCTGTCCTCGTTTCGGCTGCACTATGGCTTCCAAACTTTATACCACGTCTCCATGAAAACGTTATCTTCAAAAAAATTATAATTTACGTTTCGGTGAAATATAACCTTATAAGCAACTGTCAACTTCCAATATTCAATTACAGTCGATATTCCAGATGGTATAAGAACCAACAAGCTGGTCTCCTGATCCATAAGATATATGAATATAATAGTTTGTGAAAAACATCTCCACAGCAGAGTTCTAAACATTATAAAAACTTTTTTACCAACATTATTACTTACGTTGATGAAAGTCCTACCATAGACTTTCTACCTTTCCAGAACGAGATATCATTCTTAAAGGCCAGTGCATCAAACAATAAATGAATCGTTGACACACCAAATGTGATCATCAACAATACTATAGAGGTTTCGGTGAAAAGACCGCGAACATCGTCAATATCTTTATCCTTGAATCCATTATTAGTCAATTGAAGAACCGATCGTGCAGCAGTTGACAATAAAAGTAGTTTCGACACAGTCGTCGGCTCATAATCAATCGTCAAATTATTAATTCGGTCTTTCGAGTCAGTCAGCTGAACAAAAATAATAACTGGAACCAGTAAAAGAATTATAAACCTCGACTAAATGCTTCGACCTCATGCTCATTTCATCAATAAACATCATTGGTAAATAACCAGAATCTCCTTTCGAATCTTGCGACATCGTCAAAAATGCCCTATAAAAGTAATATAAAGCTGAATCAACATCCAGAAAAACCTCAATTCACTATTGGCCGAACGTTTCTTGAACGACATCGAGTCGGTAGCAATACGAATAGGTAAAACACTTCGGAAATGTGCAGCAATAGTCACTGAGCGTTTCTTCTTCGATTTTTTTGGCCGCTCTGGATCATCGTCCGACAAAAGTTGGAATGTCTCAGCCACGGGTTCTTGAAATACAATCATTTCAGAAGCTGCGTGAACCCTCCATGGTGACTAAACATCTTTTGAATACTTATTACAATACGCATAATACCTTTAATGGATTAAATTCCTTATAATTTCGTGGAAGGAGAATGGCATGTGCATACAAGTAACCATCCTTGGCAACACTCTCTGGGATTGAAACACTTAACTAAAACAAAAACTGTAAAAATAGCTTAAAGACATGTCTAAAGCTTAAATACACGTATTAATAAACATTTTAAAAGTTTGATCCCTAATGATTGAAGAGAGTAAACAAATAACTACATCTAAAAATAATAAGGAAGTTGTTGTCATCATTAATTGGTTGTCATTATAAAATTAAAATCATCTAAACTTCCTTATAGATTTAGAGAATATAATCAGAATCAGGTAGATAATTTCATACGATATAATTATTAGTGTCACGATTAAGGTAGATTTTTTATGAAATAATAAAAACATTCAACATGAAATTCAACACACAATCAAATCACTTAAAGTCAAAAACAAATTCAACTATTAATTCTTACTTTTCCATCAAGTTAAAAAATTACACGCTTACCTGTTTATTGGCTGGTTTTGCCATTTGCATATCATCTATAGTTGTCACTAAACTTCCAAGAGTTTTAGAGTCCGAAGACAAATAAATTCTCAGCTGCAATGTTTCAAACATCCCATTTTCATCGGGTTTCATTAAAGGCTGAAAAACGATAAATATTAAAAAAACAGGAATATTCCTCTATAACACCTTATAGCATTCAATTGGGTTATCGCCTTCACCGCAAAGTTCTGGAGTCAATAAGGAATATAAACTATAAAGATTGTAGCACATGAAGCCGAGGACGGCCACTGTAACTACTTTGGTAACTCCAATACCCATCTGTAGTAAACAATAAAGTTAGAATGTTCAATAATGCTTAAAGATAATTTTCTGATATTCAATACAGAAAACAAGATTCTAATGAAATAGTCAATATGAGCAATAATTTATTCACTTGTCATTATGAGTATCAATGTTAAGAATATTTCAATCCCGTTTTTATAGTGCAAATTAAAATAAGTTAGAGCGATCACAATGTTAAAACATTCTGAATGAATCGTTCGTTAAAATAGCTATGCCGTTTCGGAACAATATTATCTTCAGATTTCTTAAGCCATGAGTTCATGGATAGTTTAGAAGCTTTGCTAGTGGTATCATTGTCCTCGTCCCTATTAGAACATATAATTTTGTTTTGAGTTTAAATCTTACCAGGACACTGGAATACATTTTTTATCCACAATCGTGCTAGCTGTTTTCCATGAAGACCTAACAATTGTGGGAAAACCAAAGACTGGATCGCAACATTTTCCCAAAAACTTTTTAGTAGATGGATCTGAAAAATATCTATACGATTAATGGGATTAAATTAAATCGAAGCTTTTCTTTAACGAATGAAATTAAAATTACAAGGCTACCAAATATTTATTAAGTTCGAATAAAATAAGCCTCGTAAAACTACAATTTTATTTGATTTTTTCTTCATAAATATTGAATACGTCATCAGGCCTAATTAGAGAGGAAAATAAGAGAATATGTTGGTATCGACTTTCACATGCTTACATGTTTCCAACCTTTTTTTAATCTCATCAATTTAATATATTAATTTCTTAAACAAAATCTATGAAATGAAAGAGAAACGTTGAGATCTTTCTTAATTATGGCAATTCGATAACAACATTTGTTCTTATTCAGTTAAGCACATTAGTCTAATAAACATAATATCACAGTTCGTCTTGCAAATGTCAAGATCAAGCCTGAAGACTAAAAGTGCGTAACCATATTTACCGTTTTAAAAACAACGCACTATTGAATTTTAGGGAAACTATAAATTCGGTTTCTTATAATTGATAATCTTTTAGACATAATTAATTGTCCTCGCAACTACTATCGGAAAATAAATAAAAGAACAAACCTGCTGGATAACCACTTCCCATCCCAGATTCAGGAATTTTGAAGTTACTCTCACTGAATTCCCAATTTTTAAGTCTCTCATCACGAGTAACCTTAGCAGCAATTGAAGCGGCACTAACAATTGGAAAAATTGAATCAGCTTTCTCCGTTACCTTAAGCAAATAATTTATAAATCCGGTAAAAACTTGATACCGTAATAGAGATTCCAGGGAAAACCCTCTCTAGTAGAGTTTGATATGTTTTCTTGGGTCCAACAGTGTCAACTTTAATCTAAACTGATGTAATGATCATTATGTATTGTTTAGAAGATAAGCTTGGTGCAGCGTTAGTTAATTTAAATAAAAAAGATTTCTTTGCATTTTCTATGAAAATCTAAATCATAATTTATTAGAGCCGGTAGAAGTTTCGATGATAACACAATCGACATTCTATGTTTATCCTTCCGGAGAGAGGCTCGCGTTTGTGTCATCATCGACTTATACAGGATATAAAACTAACTAATTGCGAATTATTTCCATTCAGAAAAACCGATACTATTGAAAATCAAAACAACCTCAACAACATTGATATTATTCTTCAACGCATCCTTAATTAACGCAATTGCAGCTTCGTGTGATACTTCATTCAATGAATACTTTGTTCTTTTTAGCATCGATGCACTAATCAATTGCGGGGACAGGACGCGTAAAGCATATGCTACTATCTAAAAATATTTATAGCTTTAATTTACGTAAATATATAAGTGATGGCCGAAATTCCATATTCCACTCTGTTTTTGATTCCTGATTTCGGGTTCTTGAATATTAATTTGATAATTAAATTTTGCGTAATATCTCGGTTACAACTCAAAATAACGGTTTAGAATTGTGACATTCATTGAGATTGCTTGATCTAATAAAATTCAATTACAAAATTTATTATTTCGTCAGTTTTTGAATGTAAATTGTGGTTTTCGTTTTTGCAAAATGAAACATCGTTCATCACTGGAATCTATATATATATATATATATAAACCTCTTTTACAGAATCTTCCGAATTCATTTTATTAAAAATTGACTCTCTTTTAGCTTCGTTTAACACTTTTGAATCTGCCACACCGAGTGCCTTAAGTTCTTCAGCTTTATCAAGTGGCGACACTGCAGCCGAATATACCATAGGTCCTAGCACAGGCCCTTAAAATTGTTTATATAATAGTTTATTGGTCCATCTAACCTCGTCCTGCTTCATCAATCCCTAAAACGCACGGAACAGCATCTGCAAAATCTACCCATGTAGAGCTCCTTTCTATATTTGTTGTTAGTGACATGTCTAAGGAAGCACGTTTAAACAGTGAACGGAAGTAATATTAAAAATTTTTGAGATTTTTATTAAAAACTAGTCCGCGGCTGAACATTTGAGATAGGAATCGAGTACGGAATCGGAATATTCAAATTATGAAGAGTGAGTATTATCAAAATATTGTCCTTTTCAGAGATCGGTGCCTGATGGAAGAGTAATAAAAAAAGAGAAAATGATGGGGCCACAAAAAATTTTTTTCTTGATTCCTCTTAAATATGTGCTGTCCATAATTTCGTAAAAAAGAATGGCCGTCTAAAAAGAGAGGCCGTCCAAACGAGAACCTCATTCCATCCTACTTTTTTTCCTCTTCCATTAGGCACCGATCTCTGAAAAGGACAATATAAGAAATTGAAAATTCAATTTCAAAATTTTTAAATATTTTCAATGGTCTCAAAGAGATCATGAAACAAATATTCAATTTATGTTAATAATTTCTCGGTTTTTCATAATATTTATTAAAGACTTCTAGATCAAATAAAATTTATTTCTTTTATTTTTTATGAAAATAAAATTTTAATTATCAATTTCTTATATTTTGATAATAGAATTATTTTTCAATTTTTCATACAAACAAGAATTCATTTAAATAACTAAAATCTAAAGCGCAACATGTTTTACCAATACTTCTGCTTATTTATTTTCTCCATGATAACTACCTCCTATATCGAAATATTAGCGATTACCAAATAAAATTAAAATAAAAAAAATAATATAGGTTGCACACGAGGAATACACCAGGTTGTGATGTACTGGCGCATATAACGTTTTACGCATTTTTTGTCTTGGTGGCTGCGGCCGCGGTCAACGTTTGTCCCTCCAGGGGCCACCGCGTTTTAAAACATCAAGTAGTTTTGAGATTGAAATAAAAACCAAGATATTCTCAAACGTTTATGCATCAATATCGGCCTTAAGAAGTTCCTATAGATAATTTGACTACTTTTTAAGTATATAATAAGCACAGCTAAAAATTGGAAACAAGCGAATTCAATCGCATTATTTTCCTTTTCCGAGATCGGTGCTTAATGGAAGAGGAAAGAAGTTAGGATGGAATGAGGTTCTCGTTTGGACGGCCACTATTTATTTCGAAATAATGGACAGCACACATTGAGGAGAAATTGGCGAAAAAGCCTTAACGAAAGGAGTTGCAGTGGACAAAGGGCCATCAGAGTTGGAAGAAGAGATGATCGTACCTCAAACTTGGGTAATTAAACCATTTATTAAAGGTAAGACAATAACCAATATAGAACAATAAAAATATAACAATTAAACAAACATAGAATGAAATATGATTAACACGTTCACTATTTATACGTCGCATACAACTAAAGTATAGTTCACGTTACTTAATTAAATTATATGCGTGCGTCAGCACACTCCCGGGCCCTAGAACAAATTACAATCGACGTCCATTTTAATGGACTCCCGGCGACGTTTTGAAACCAAGTTTCTCGATCTACGTTGTACTCCCCACGGCAATGCTCGAACGACGATCCATATTGCTCTTTCCAACGTTCCAATCCACGGCAATGCTCGAACAACGATCCATATTGCTCTTTCCAACGCTCCAATTCACGGCAATGCTCGAACAGCGATCCAAATTGCTCTTTCCAACGTTCCAATCCACGGCAATGCTCGAAAGACGATCCATATTGCTCTTTCCAGCGTTCCAATCCACGGCAATGCTCGAACAGCGATCCAAATTGCTCGTTCCAACGTTCCAATCCACGGCAATGCTCGAACAGCGATCCATATTGCTCTTTCCAACGTTCCAATCCACGGCAATGCTCGAACAGCGATCCATATTACTCTTTCTAAACATAACGATCCAATTATTCCAAGTTTGAGGTGCGATCCAGCGGTCCACACGATTCTTCTGTCCAAACGATCCAGCCAATCTCAGCCTGCCACGCGGTTTTTTGCTCTTCGAGTTCGTAAACTATGAGCCGATGCACCAATGAAACGAGCGGTGCCTCTTGGTAGTACCTCAAACTTGGGTGATTAAACCGTTTATTAAAGGTAAGACAATAACCAATATAGAACAATAAAAACATAACAATTAAACGAACATAGAATGAAATATGATTAACACGTTCACTATTTATACGTCGCATACAACTAAAGTATAGTTCACGTTACTTAATTAAATTATATGCGTGCGTCAGCACACTCCCGGGCCCTAGAACAAATTACAATCGACGTCCATTTTAATGGACTCCCGGCGACGTTTTGAAACCAAGTTTCTCGATCTACGTTGTACTCCCCACGGCAATGCTCGAACGACGATCCATATTGCTCTTTCCAACGTTCCAATCCACGGCAATGCTCGAACAACGATCCATATTGCTCTTTCCAACGCTCCAATTCACGGCAATGCTCGAACAGCGATCCAAATTGCTCTTTCCAACGTTCCAATCCACGGCAATGCTCGAACAGTGATCCTCAAACTTGGGTAATTAAACCGTTTATTAAAGGTAAGACAATAACCAATATAGAACAATAAAAACATAACAATTAAACAAACAATTAGAATGAAATATGATTAACACGTTCACTATTTATACGTCGCATTCAACTAAAATATAGTTCACGTTACTCAATTAAATTATATGAGTGCGTCAGCACATATATTATTTTGTCATCCCACATTTATTATATTTCCTTTTATCATTCCTAATTCCCGATCACTGGTTCTGTAATAAAGGATTGAATACAAAACAACAACAATAAAGATTGTATTTATTATAATCATTATTCATCTATATCACAATTGCACGAAGATGCCATAAATTTGTAGAAAATATATTACAAAAAGTAGATTATTAATAATTTAAGTAATCATTACGATAAAATAACAAAATGTACATAATCTTGATGACAAAAACACGTAATTCAACATATTCCATATACTACAATCACATTTAATTCGGATTGCGCACTTGGATCGAATAACGAACACTCTTTGATCTTAACTTGCTGTGAGTGTTATCAAATACGAATTTATAGACACCTGGTTCTTCTGCATCAATCTGAAAGGATTAGTTATTAATAAATTGACTAAATTGAATTACCTCTCCGTCTTCTGGAACAAATTCAGTTTGTAACTTAAACTTTGGATAAACCATGTAATCGTCGTCATGCTCAGCCACCTTCTCTTGACCTTCGGCGGCTCGATATATTGAGAATGTAATATCATTGCTATCCAGTCTCCACCACCAATATAGCTTTCTTCCTGGCACTTTATCCTCAAGAGTAATTGGAACAAATGACGTTGATCTTGCCGAGACATTCAACTTTGTTAATTGATCCTGCGGCAAATCATTGGCAGGGTCGTATCTGAATGAAACATTATAAAATGAAACAAACGCTACTCAAACCTAAATTCTTCAGGAATTTTACCGCCCATCCGAACGGTGCCATATTCGGTGTCAGCCTTGCGAGTTCCTCCCCATCGTTCAAACAAAACATGCTCACCAATGTGCTCCTAATGGTTTAAAATAGAAAGTGGTATGCGGTATATCATTTACCTTCAAATGTTCCTTCCAATCGGAGCCGAGAATTTTTACTTTTTGCTGGGTTTGTTTTGCTAAGCATGGGGATATCATACCCCAAAGAACTTGAATGAATGTTGGAGCATTAACGACAAATATTTTGCGGACTACATCTGGGAACATTTCCTAAAAATTGAATCTTATACTCTATAGAGAAACATACATTGACATAAAGTTATAGCTAAAAAAGAAAAATGATAATATTACGAGGGCACGCCAAATGGAATTTACGATTTTCCGATATTCAAGCCTGTCTGGAATTTTTTCCGTCTTTTTAACAAAAACGTTTTTACTAGAATTTAACTAGGCTTGTCTTAAACTATCTAAAATTATTAATATCTTTCAAAAAATTAGATTTGAGCACATTTACTGAGCTCATATTTTACCATACCAGTTGGCGTGCAAGGGTATCACATTATTCTTCAAAGTTCGTATTTTTGTTTTTGTCGGTTATAAAACAAAAAATTAAAGAGAAATTCAGACGGGAAGTTTTTTTTTAATCTAGTATTTTGGTTATATCGATATTAGTATGTACGGATCGGATAATAAAAAAAAAGAAATCCGCAAAAAAACCCGAATGTAAAAAACTATGGCTCTAGAATCAGTAATATATTTCACGTTTTTGTTGAGTTTCCATCGAGAAATAGTCCGAAAATAGTCAGATTTTTTATAGCCACCAACCTGAAGTTGTGTCAGCATAGCCGTCACACACTTAAACGCCGACATATCAATTTGATTCATCGACAAACCATCCAAGTCGAAAATCACTGATGTTCCACATGGCTTTCCGTGCTTCTTTTCAAGATTTCGTATCACTTGCATCACTCCTTCACTCTCGGCAATTCTCATCTTGTACAAGTCCGAGTTTTTGGTGGCTGGCATTAATCCAGCAGCATCCAGGTGCCCAATCATCTGCAACGATACCACATTGTTCTCCTTGTCCAATCCAATGAGGGATCCTGCAACTTGTCTTTTTAATGATCTTCTATTATACATCGCTCTTGGTAAAAATGCAATTTTCGAACTTTCTTCTGGACCTTGTAAAATTCCCTACACTAGATGCGCTCCCATTGCAACGAACTACGTACACATTGCAAATGACCGCGCACCCATTGCGCAAAACACATCGTTTTAATTTATTAATTATTTTTTAAAAGAAGAATTATTGTAAGTGTTGTATAGTGTTTAGTAAAAATATAATAGTTTCGTTTATACTCTTTTAATTTTCTGATTCTGCACACAAAAGTTGTTTTACAGTCCTGAGTCAACCAATATAATTAGATAAAGAAGAAAGACGTGAACATGTAATAAATTCGAATCAAAAATTTAGACTAAAAGTTACAAGTGGCACAATAATTCGGTGTGTTTCTGTTTTTCCTAATAAACAATAATTAAATAAATAGTAAATCAAATGGGCGTCTTTTGCATAATCGATGCGTGGTCTTTCGCAAAGGTACAACTTCTGTTCTTATCATTGGGAAAGTGTTGTAGAAGATACCATCGATCTTTAATTGTTTTTGAATTATTTATTTTCATATTGTATTATTATGCTCCTGGGGGAAATATTTTGCTATATTCAGTCTAGTCTTACATTAAATAAACAACATTATATCAATAAATCACTCAAAATTACAACAAAGAGCATATATTTCATTTAAACTTAGAGGGATTTTCCGATATTTAAAATCAAACAATCAACAAGGAACGGGAATGAAGAGTACAATTTCACGCCAAATTTAAATAATGATTTGTTTATTTTAACGCTTGTCTTACATCTTTCATGGGTACTTTACAAAAGTATTGTCTAACCCCGTTTGTCAGATTTTTCTTAAAGTCTTTGACGCCAAATGAATATGAACTTTTCCTAATATTTCAATGAATATTTAAAGCTTACACCTGTTGATTCCAAAAAAATTTCACCATAAATTTATCAGGTACATTCTAAACTAAATAGAATATTGCTTCTCTAATGGCATAACTATATCTGAGTATGTGAGCATGTTTTTGAGCTAGTTTTATTAGAATTCAAGTTTACTTGTATCTTAAAATTAAATTTTTTTAAATTTTGCCGTGAGCTGATAGAAAAAAGGAAAATTTAAATTAACACGTTATTTGTCTAAATTGTGCCGAATTCTCAGCTTACCTGGCAAATATTGTAACGGCTTGCTGTAAGAATCGCAATATTCGGTGACTTGTTCCAACGTTGAGAGGTCAACCCTATCTAATCCTAAGGCATGAATAGCGCGAAGAGAAAACTTGATTTTTGGAACAACAACATCTACAATATCCATTAAATAATAATTATATTCCCGTATAAAACGTGGTACCAATTTTGCGATCCCATCCAATGAGCCATCTCATTAAGGAGAAATCATCATCATAGGCTGGCACAAGCTCAAGCTCCCTTGTGATTCTTTCACGCAGCTCGTTAATCAGCTTCCGGTCAGCATCCGTTATCTGTGAACCGTTTGCCGATGTCATCTATTTTTCCTAAACACTTATTAGATTAGCACATGAATCGAATCAAAAGTTAACATCTACCAAAAAATGAGAGAAGGCGAAAAATCAAGAAAACATAAAGTTCATGGCGTCCCGTTATCATTTGAAATTTCATTAATTCACATGTTGCTTATTAACTATTTTTAAAAGGCATGAACATTGAACAAGACCAGAATCCAAAGTTTTGTGTTATGTATACACTTGATGAGCAATAATGTTCAACAATGAGAGAGAAAGAGTTGATGTGGAATTCCATAGCAACATATATTTGGAATAATCGCTTTTGGAAATTGTTTAGAACCAACTAGTCAATACTAGAATTAATTCAAATGTGTCACCAATAATTATAATAATAGTAATAGTAATGAAAAACATGTGAAACTCTGATGATGATGATGATAATCGAGACATTTGTTGGAGATTTTCCTAGAAAATAATGCTGGTTATTTATAAATTGAACGGCTCTTTATTATAAAACAAACAATTTATATAATAAATTATTATTAATCATTGCGGAAAAATTAATTTGATTTTTGGTTAATGTTTTCATATAAATTTGAGGAATTTATATTTTTTCAATTTTGAAGAACTGTTAACGGTAGAAATTTTTGATTTAAGGTCATATAAAAGAATCCTCCAAAAGGCATTTTCCGGTAAATTTTAAAACTTTCAAAATTATGGTTTTTTGATAGTATAGGAAATAACATAACATAATAGTCCGCTTCAGAAGAATAAAGTCAAAGAGAACAATAAAAAATAAAGAGTTTTGATTTTGAAAGTTTAAATAGAAGAGCAAATCAAAGAGCAATTACTGGTTTATTTAAGAGTTTAGATCTTCGTTTAGCAGTAGAATTCAGTAGAATTAGATACGTTTACAATTCTTAATATTCCCCCAAAGCTAGAAAATCGAGGAAATCTGAACATCGGGATTAAATTTTGCAAAATTTCCAGTCACATGAAAGTGATAATTTTACTATATTAAATTGCTTGCTTTAAATTCTAACCTTTTAAGAATGAAATACTTTTCATGTATTGTCCTTTTCAGAGATCGGTGGAAGAGAAAAAAAGAAGAAAAAATGATGGACGGCAACACGGCCACACTCCACTGCCATGAAACCGCGCCGCATTGCAAGAGACTTCGCATCAATTGCAACCTCAACCTTTTAATTTATTTGCAATATTTTATTTGTCAGTTAACGTTTCATTCTGCAGAAATCCTAATGAATTAATGAAAAGAAATTCTTAGTACCTCAATTAATGGACCAGCAGAGTCTTCATCGTCAATATAAGTGACTTGTAAATATTGAAAAAAAATATTAAATTAAAAGGTTGAATTTGCAACTGGTGCGAAGTCTTTTGCAATGCGGCGCGGTTTCGTGGCAGTGGAGTGCGGCCACAAACGAATTTTTCGTCAATTTCTCTTCAATATGTGCTGCCCATTATTTCGAAAAAATGACCGTCCAAACAAGAATCTCATCTCTTCCTAACTTCTTTCCTCTTCCATTAGGCACCATTCTCTTAAAAGGACAATAACTTATTAAGATTTCTCTTGAACTGTCTACAAATCTGATTAGGTTTGTTAACGGTTCGATTCCAGAGGATTTCCTGAGCTACTGTATTTATTACGCGAATTGGCTGGCGTTTGTCGTGTGCGACTTGTTAAAACTTCCGAGATTATGTTTTGAATTTTCTACTTACCGCCAATGTGACAATTTAATTGGTGTGATTGATTTTCCTATTCCTTAATTTAGAGATGTAAATTTTCAACAATCTATCAAATAAATATTAACATGCTTTAATATGATGTATTACCAAAATATAAGAAATTGAAAATTCAATTTCAAAATTGTTAAATATTTTCAATGGTCTCAAAGAGATCATGAAAGAAATATTTAATTTATGTTAAGAATTTCTCTGTTTTTAATTATATTTCTTCTAAATTTCTAGATCAAATCAGATTTATTACTTTTACTTTTTATGAAAATAAAATTGAAATTTTCAATTTCTCATGTTTTGATAATAATAATAATTGTACATAAAATATACGATTAAGGAGTTAGCCTCGCTAAATAAAATAAATTTTTAAGAAATATTTTGTTAAGATTAGTATATAGACTTCATAGAACATCAAACAATTCTAATCTCAAAACAACAATATCTCAAAGATATTCAAAACATCTAAATCCCACCCTCTAATATTATATAATTATACGAAACAAAACATTCATAATCTTTATGAATGCTAATCCCTGAATCGTCTAGAATTTAGCCATGTTTAATCTCTGAAAAAAGTCGTAAACTGTATCAACAAAACAAACAAATCAACTGCGGAATAAACAAATGACAAATTAGTGCAAATTTTTTGGCGCCAAGCAACGATTCGTCATCGATCGATGACCGATGAACTGAACGGCGATTGACCTTCGAGTTATTCATTCCATTCTGTTGACACTTTGATATAATTTTAGGTAAATCTATTTGTTATAAAATGCAAAATCAATGTTTTTTGCGTTTCCTTTTTAAGTCTAACAAATAGCAAAATAAAAAAGAATTGGGAATGATTTTATTGTCAGCTCAGAAATATAGTAATTGGAGGAGAAAGAAAAGAGTCCGCCTGTAAAAGTTACGTAACATTTCTTCTGAAAAGAACACTCATCATCTTGTGAGACTCATTTATTATCGTAGTGCAGTTTTTAATACAACATTTAAAATTGAAATTTTCCCGCCTCTTCTGTTCTCGCTATCCTCCTTCTCTGATTCTCATTATTAGCGTTGTCTCGAAAATGTGTTGCGTTCCTTTGATAAAAATTTTTTCTCGTGCACGACCACTGGAAGGCTAATAAAACGAGCCTAGAAATTGTGGTAAAATCTAATACTTTATTAAGATTTTTTACATTTTACTTTATTAAGATTTTTTAAACATTTTCTATATTTTTAGAAAGTTTACGAAAAATCTGTCAAACTTGTGAATGTAATATTTGGGTAAAGTAAACCTGAAAATTGTAAGAAAAGCATAAAAATCGTCATTTACACCGTATCAAAAACTGCACTACAACAAAAATATTTTTGTCTGTTCATATTAGCTCACGTTCAAATCGATAATAAAAGCGAAACCGATATCTCTCTTTTCATCAAGGAGACCAAATCAATATCAATTTATGCGCCTTTGAACCAAACGTATCATTAAATTACAGTTTCATTCAACTAAAAAATTATATTTTATCAAAATATGTTCACAGAATTCACCCCAAATTGAATTGTTAAGTTGGGGGCTCAGAAAAGATGCTCAAGTTGCAAATTTCGGCTAGAAGCACATGTTTTTAGATAGTTTAAGACGGTCTAGAAATTTAAGACGGTCTCGTAATTATTAATACACGTTTAAATATTAAAAAAATAGTGTTTTCCATTTATCGTGCAGAATTGACTAGTGAACCTCAGTGACGGGCAGAATGTTAATCAATCAAAAACCGGAAATGGGAATAAAAAGGGACGAATAGCGAAATTAGGAATCTTGGATAAAATGTAAAAATTTGAATCTATAATCTTTAATTCATTTTTTGTTCATATTTTGTAAGTTATAAGCTATAAATAACCAAAAACGTCATCGACAGATTGAAAAGTTATATACTTCATATTGTTAAAGCTGAAACCTAAAGGACATTAAAAAAGGAATGTAGTCCATCACTGGTGCACATCAAAATAAATGTTTGAAAAGTTCAATCAGAATAATGTTCCTAAATAAAGATGCACGCCAACTGCACAAGCTCGATTGAGGGCTTATAACTAAACTTTCTAGTTAAACTTTCTAGTTGAGGGCTTATAACTAAACTTTCAAGAATAAGTAAATTATGAATATATATATATATATATATATATATATATATATATATATATATATATATGTAAGATACCAAAAATATACCAAAAACAACAACAAAATCATAAAAATGAGAAAAAATACCGAAACCCGAAGTTATTTTTGAGCGAATCACTGTCTCCGTCGGTTTCTAGTGACACTAGTGACACAACTATGTAAAACCAGTAAAATGCCGGTTAACGAGTCGTCGCCAGTTTGCCTTCGTTGCGTAAAAACTTATTTTTTATTACTACTTTGAAATTCAAAAGTCACGCTTAATAATACAAAAAATGTAGTTTTCAATTGGCGTGCAGATGGAAACATGGAAAAGGAAATTTTTACACAAATTTATTAGAATATGAATAAGAAATTTATTAAAAATAATAGTTTCGTAATGAAATTTAAAGTCGTTATTTGTAAAAATTCTAAAAAAATATACGCTATTTCAGATTTTTTGAAGACGCATTGCGAACCGCTGCGCAGCAAGAACATTCAAAGCGAAGAGGTTTGCATTGCGCCGTCTAAAAATTTGATACAGGCTATATAATATATTGAAAATATTTTTATTTTTATTTTATAGTAACTAATATTTGTTTTTATTATATCGTTAACACCTAGCGAAATTAGAAAGTCTTCGAATCTACCAGTCTACCACTATACTATATACAAGAAACATTTAAATAAAAATGAAAATTCAATTCAAAAGTTTATTAGTTATCATATACAATAGTATTAATTATCATTTCATTAACTATGCCTGATATACATTACGTTTTAAAAACGAAAAAAAACTGAGTCAGAAAAATGAAATTTTACGATTAAACTGAAAAATTGATGCAAAAATGGTCTTGGAATGTTGTAGAAAGCGTATTGATTGTAAATTATCATATCATATGATAGTGTGATCCTTTTTCACAAATAATCTAAATGAATATTATTTTCTGTTAACTAAACTATTATTTTTAATTTATTGGAAATGTTTATTACTTTTGAAATGTTTACGATGTTTTAATGAATAAGCCTGGAAAAGGAAATGATAAGAATTGTTGATAATCGGTTAAATACGAAAGAAATTTAATAATAGTCTATGACCCAAGCTTACGGGACCATAACTTTAAAATTCTAAATGACGCAACATAGAAGTTATCGAAATAGTGAAAATTGGGAATCTCTGCTGATGCTGTTTAATGGGGGTGGATCATGGAGAAATAATGAAATAATCAATAAACTTGTTTATTATAGACAAATAATTGTGATAGGAGTCGGAAAACTTGAAATCTTCTATTTCAAAAGTACTTAATACATACTTTGAATTTCTTTAAAAGAAAGGAAAATGAATTTGGAAAAATAACTATATTTCCGAATAAATGGTAATCTAAATAGTATTCGTCCATTTATAGCTCTTTGACACTCCACTGCCACGAAACCGCGCCGCATCACAAAAGAGATCGCACCAATTGCAAAAACACTACCTTTTAATTAATATTTGATTTATTAATTATGGTTTAAACGAAGAGTATAAAAAAAACTAATATATTCTTCATAGCAATATATGAAATTTAAACTATATCTTCTGTTAAAAATAATTAATAAATAAAACATTGAAAATAATAAATTAAAAGGTAGTGTTCGTGCAATTGGTGCGAAGTCTTTTGCAATGAGGCGTGGTTTCGTGGCATTGGAGTGCTTTGATTTGTACAATTTTATAATTTACATTGTTATGTAATCTACTTTCTTACGTAAAATTTCGTACAAAATTTAATATGAAAGTGGATATTTGAAATACTCGTTCCAATATTACAAAATCGTCAAATTGTCGTGCGAAAGTACAATGAAAATTCTTTCTTCTTTCTGGATAAGTTTGATTTACTATTGGTTTAAGACCACCCAGTTAAACTAAACTCCTTTGTACCAGTGATAAACGGAATTCCATGTTCCATGGTAATTTCTCTTCCGTATTTTGAGTTCCGTTGACTCCCTATTGCGGAAATTGAAAATTTATATTCGTCTATCACTGTTTTGCGCGGAACGTTATTTTCAACGTGTAAACTAATTATAAAAATGTCTCAAAGGAGCATAAGGGAGGGAACTCTGATGTCGCTTGGAGCAAAGGGATTGAATTTTAAATTAAAAAAAAATATTTCGCTTTAATTTCTTGTTGCTTCCTGTTTTATTTTTTCTATCAAATTATAAGTATCAACCTCAACCCAAGTATAGCGCAGGCGGAATACGCCTGCGCATAATTGGAATTCGATATTTAAAAAAAAACAAGGAAAAAATGGAATGCGGAGTCATCAATCGAATGTAAATTTTGTGAATCTAAAAGCGAAATACATTTTTGATTCTAAAAAATTTTTTTGAAAATTTTTTGAGTTTTCAGCTAGAATAAACGATCAGTATCATTAACGGATTGAAAACGTCACTATTTTATTACGAATAACCGTGAACTCGGAATTAAACTTAAAGGAATATGGGTTTAGACTCCGGAATCAAAAAGAAACGGAGTACTGGTGTAAACACAACTCTTGAATATTAAAATAGAAAAATGGGTTTATTATTAACACGACAATAGCGAATAATAATTGTCTTAAAATATTTCTACATTTTTCAATTTAAATCATAAAATTTTGAAAATCTAAATAGGTATATTTTGTGTGAATGAACAAACCAAGATGAAAATCTGACAGCTTTCCTTATTATGAAAAAACAACATTTTTAAAAATTTTTTTGCTAGCTTGACGAAGATTTAAATAAACTTTTCTAATAAATTTAGAAATTATATTGTTCCTTAGTTGCTACAAATAGTTATTGATTTCAAAATAAACAATCTAGGGTCTTCTAATAAGCAAACATAAACACAAACAAACAATTATGAGTAAGCTTTTTCAATTGCAAATCATTTTCTCATAAATACACATTAAAATAATGGAGAAACTTTAGTGAAAAGAAAATGCATTACATATGAAGCTTAGAAATCTTCCAAAAGTTTTTGTTTAAATCACAACTATACTCATTTTGTGACTAGCTACTTGAATAGTGACATAAATATTGGTTACAATTCAAAAAAATTGATAAACATCAATTTAGAATTCAAAAAAGACTACGCTAAATAATCAAAAAAACATTCTAGAACCGTTTTTTATTTCACTGATAAGAAGTAGAAAACAAAAATAAAAGTAATAATATCAGAAAAATAATCCAATTTTTGGTATGCTACGATTCATTTTGTCAATAAATGCAACAAAGGATATAATTTTCGGACGTAACACCAACCAGCCAACAGTCAGTTTTTCCGTTTCCCGAGCAATGTTTGAGTAGCAAACATAATGTCGATAGTGAAATGATCCAAAAGATCATCATAAGTTCCGGATAGTTTCAACGAAATACTGCGCAATTTACTTTTTTACTCACCGTGACCTTAAAGGTTGTTTAAATAATAAAACATCTGGAGGGAACAAATTAGTTCCAATTGGATTATTCCTTTAAGTGAGAAGTACAAAGACCAGCTTTGAAATATTTGAAGACAAAAACACGTCTTGTCAAGCATCATGAGGTACTTCACAAGAAATGGTTGTCAATAATTCGCTAATTAAACAAATCAACCGGAATAGAGAAAGTTGGCGAGCTGAAAATGTTTACTGATAATATGTTTAAGTTACAGATAGGGTTTGGGGGAAAACCGTAAATACGATAAAGAATTTTTAAGGCACGCTGCCTTGTGATTTTGAAATTGTTGTGTGCAAATTAATTATAAAAGACTTAAAGCAGCACTTGTTGTGCCGTTTTAATTTTTAACTTGCTTATTATTCTTTATAACTTCCCAATGAAACAAGTTATATACTGTTTTCACTTCAAGTGAAATCATAAAACCGCTCTGAACTATTTTTAAAGATTTCTCCTTTCTGGAAGAAAAACCTGTTAAATTAATTTAAAAAAAACGTTAAAAGTGATCTGTTATTTATACATGAAAAATAATAAGAGTAGCATTAATATTGTAAAAGAGTAGCATTAATATGTTCGCTTTCTTGATTTGCTCCCGAGTGGAGATAGACGGGACTCCGGATTACGAATAAGTGCATTTGAGTCTTTGGCAAACTCGTATTTGTTAGTAGAAAAAAACTTCATTTTATTTCACCTCGTAAGGTTCTACTAAATGAGATCAAATTAAGTTTTTTAATAAAATAACCGCAATTATATTATCTACAACACGTCAACGGAAACCCTTTGTGAATAAACTTTTAGCTGATTATGCAATAACTTATTTGAGGACCAAATAGAACATCAGTAAAGTCTATAAAAGATGTTATTAAATATGTTGGTATTTGAGATTATACACTGTTTAATAATTAACTTGTAACTTATAGGTAGAGGTTGGCAATAAACGGTTAACTTTAGTAAAAATATTCCGGAATAAAAAAAGAAAAACATCTTCTCGAGTCTTCCAGAATTCTAGATAGAAATCCGGTGACGGTGTAGATATCATGACATGGCGGTATCCTTGATCACCATGGTCGCAGGAAGCGACTTCTAGAATAACCCATAAATACAACAGAATAAAAAAATTAATTTACAGAAATACTATTTACTAAATACACACCATTACACTGGTTGGTGATGGGACGTGTATCGTGAGAGGCTCAATCAGTCTACGAAACTTTTAATGAAGCGGTGACAAATGTAAATTTACAGTGGTATTGATGAGAAAATATAACCAGAAACCTAAAACAAGTAACTTCGTATTCGTATTCGTTAGCCACCGTAAACCCGGCGTTTCCCAGCTCGCGCCACGAGGAGGCCGAATACAAGCGAGCCGTCGGGGGCCACCGGAAACTACCACGATGACCCCCCTTAAAAAGAAAAACCTAACTTAAAAAGTCCAAATAGATAATACAAGTGAAAATAAGAAACAAATAATATATAATAAAACAATAGCAATATAAGGCAATATAAGGTTATAATCATATAGTCAATATATAGAAGTTACTCAAAGCGTAACTTGAAGAACAATATTTTCGCGCGGCAGCTTAATAGCATTTATGACATATTTTGCAAAATTATATTTTGCGTATCATTTAACTCGATTTTTACGTCCATAATTGTTCAACTCGATAAGTCCATAATAAAACATTAATATATTGCTGTGCACAGCAGTTTTACAAATATAAGTCCAGTCCAATAAAAGACACAAATAAAGATGTGTCAAAGAGTACTCGATATGGCAGAGCTCGTGCCATGGAAAGGTGGTTCCCGGGAAGCCTAACGACTTTTAAACTCAAATCATAGCAACTCGATTTTTGCGCACGTTTTAACTTAATAATTATTTATATACTATTTAACTCGATATTTAACTCGATAATTTCATGATTAACATGAATAAATTTTTAATACAACATTAATAATAATAATAAATATAAAGCAGTGTTACAGAGTACCAAGTATGACTCGGTATCATCTCGCGCTAGCTAGTTGTTTAATGGAAATAATAGTATGAATATCATAAAATATAAATAATATTTAGCACACCTTGTATTGATTTTGAATGATACGACGGCTCTCTCTATGGCTTCATCCTTGCTATTGCATCAGTGATTCATGTTGATCCGAAACTTCCTAGACTCTCGGCATGTCGATTGATCAATGCATCTCCACTCTCGCGTTGCTGTTCGATCCATTGTTCATCGCTGGTCGCATTGTCGATCCACTCTAAAACATTAATTTCAATTTGAATTGGAAGTTTCCAAAGTTAATACCATCCTATCTGACAATGCCTTCTTACGCATATATTTATTGTTATGCACTGCGTGGACATGAAGTAGCTATGAAAGTCCATCCTTGGTCGTGGCTGTGAAAGTCCATCCTTGGCCGTGGCTGTGAAAGTCCATCCTCGTCCCGAAACTTCTTTTCATCTATTCTAAAAATTATTAATCAAGAACTCTATTGGATAATGTCCAGTCTTACCACGTGTCGACTGATCCATGCATCTCCACCACTGTTGCTCGCGTTGTTGTTCGATCCATTGTTCATCGCTCCTCACATTGCCGATCCATCCTAAAACATCAATTTTAATTGAAGTAAGAAGTTTTTAAATGTTTACCATCTACACTAATCGATGAGTAGAACCATCATTGCCTTCTTGACCACATCCGGAAACCTGCCTGAGCAGCGAGAGCATGAAGAGTCTATAAAATAAAAAAAACGGGACGGGAGAGTGTTGTGGAAGAAGAGTGGAAAAATGTTGATTGAAAGATGAAGGCGAACAAGAAACCAAAACAAAGCCAAGATGAAACAACTGTAGAAGAATGGTATAAGCCGAAGTGTTTGATGAAGAAGGGAGGGTGGGTTGTAAGAGATCTCTTCAGGAATGATTAGGGTGAGCAGGTTTGTGTATTGTGATCAAGTTGTGTTGGGTTATCAGGTTGAGAAGGTTGATCATGTTGAGAAGGGTTAACATGTTGTTCAGGTTGAGAAGGATGACAAGGTTGACAAGGTTGATCAGGTTGAGAAGGATGTGTAGGGTTAACATGTTGTGCAGGTTGAGAAGGATGAGAAGGTTGACAAGGTTGATCAGGTTGAGAAGGATGTGTAGGGTTAACATGTTGTGCAGGTTGAGAAGGATGTGTAGGGTTAACATGTTGTGCAGGTTGAGAAGGATGAGAAGGATGAGAAGGTTGACAAGGTTGATCAGGTTGAGAAGGGTGAGCAGATTGAGAAGGATGTGTTGGGTTATCACGTTATGCAGGTTGAGAAGGATGTGTAGGGTTAACATGTTGTGCAGGTTGAGAAGGTTGACAAGGTTGACAAGGTTGATCAGGTTGAGAAGGGTGAGCAGATTGAGAAAGATGTGTTGGGTTATCATGTTATGCAGGTTGAGAAGGATGTGTAGGGTTAACATGTTGTGCAGGTTGAGAAGGATGAGAAGGTTGACAAGGTTGATCAGGTTGAGAAGGATGTGTAGGGTTAACATGTTGTGCAGGTTGAGAAGGATGTGTAGGGTTAACATGTTGTGAAGGTTGAGAAGGATGAGAAGCAAGGTTGATCAGGTTGAGAAGGATGTGTAGGGTTAACATGTTGTGAAGGTTGAGAAGGATGAGAAGGTTGACAAGGTTGATCAGGTTGAGAAGGATGTATAGGGTTAACATGTTGTGCAGGTTGAGAAGGATGTGTAGGGTTAACATGTTGTGCAGGTTGAGAAGGATGTGTAGGGTTAACATGTTGTGCAGGTTGAGAAGAATGAGAAGGTTGACAAGGTTGATCAGGTTGAGAAGGATGTGTAGGGTTAACATGTTGCGCAGGTTGAGAAGGATGTGTAGGGTTAACATGTTGTGCAGGTTGAGAAGAATGAGAAGGTTGACAAGGTTGATCACGTTGAGAAGGATGTGTTGGGTTAACATGTTGTGAAGGTTGAGAAGGATGAGAAGGTTGAAAAGATTTATCAGGTTGAGAAGGATGTGTTGGGTTATCACGTTATGCAGGTTGAGAAGGATGTGTAGGGTTAACATGTTGTGCAGGTTGAGAATGATGAGAAGGTTGACAAAAGTTGATCAGGTTGAGAAGGATGTGTTGGGTTATCACGTTATGCAGGTTGAGAAGGATTTGTTGGGTTATCACGTTATGCGGGTTGAGAAGGATGTGTAGGGTTAACATGTTGAGAAGGGTGAGCAGGTTGTGCAGGTTGATCCGTTGTGCAGGTTGAGCAGGTTGATCCGGTTGTGCAGGTTGAGCAGGTTGATCCGGTCGTGCAGGTTGAGCAGATTGTTTCTCCCATCGAGTCCTGAAAACCATAAAGAATAAAAGAAACCATTCTTGAAAACTTACATGAGAACATGACCCGACAGAAGACAGAAGCGCCAATCGTCTGCGCCGAGAGCACTGGACCGAAGACGGGATGTTGCCCTCGGCACTCGGATCGACAAATGAATTTAAAGCAAATTTCGATTCATCGTCGACATTTTTTAATTTAAAGAAAAAGTTTCCAATTGATCGCTAGCGCCATAGATCAATTCAAGTTGAAGATCATCGAGGAAATTGTTTTTGTTTTTCTTTAAATTAATTTGCAATTAAAAAGTAAGATCTCCATTATTTTATTGCAGTCAATGAAGAATTTAAATATGTTTTAGAATATTTTTAATTCTTATTTACATGAAGGGATGAGTGATTGTAAGGAGAATGCGATGAATATATATTGCAATTGTTACATGAGACCAAAATTACAAAGTAAAAGGTTTAAATTATAACCTGTTTATCCTTATTTTAAAAATGTAATATTGACACTCTCAAATTTAAAATTTATCAGGGTTGCACGGAAATCGATTTTTTCAAACGGAAAGGGAAATTAATTTTTTCAAACGGAAGGCGGAAAACGAAAATAGATTTTTTAAACGGACAACGGAAAATGAAAGATGGAATTCCGTGCGACCCTGTTAGGTACTATATCAATTAGTGGGATTATTGTCTAAAATAGGTAAACACCCCGAATGAAATGGCTAATTTGCAGGTTCAGATTACAGATTCAAGGAACAATAGCACATCCTTAGACATTTTAGTTTGTTGAAATAAATAAGAATACTCTATAAATTATATCTTACCGCTGATATGAGCTTTTACAAAATTTTTAAAAACATTTCTATTTTATAACAACGAAATAGACTTTCACTCTAATCAAGAAATTGAAAAAAAACTAGAAATAATTATACATTTATCAACTTTATATCAATAAATATTCCTTTATTGAACATTACGATTATTAACAACACAATCAAATTAGTTGAAGATCTATTTAACATCAAAAAGGACCCGAAGATTCTTTCTCTCAAATGTTTGATGAAAATCAATGACAGAAAAAATTGAAAGCTAAAATTTCCTAATATTAACATAAATTTTAAACAAAGTCGTATTTATTTCTTCTGTGGTTCATCTTCATAAGTGGCTCCAAATATAGTGACTCCGGCTACCAGTGCTGTAACAGTAAAGAATTGTGCCATAATACGATATTGCATCATTTTCTGCGCACCAACTTTATCACCCAAGAAAGACGATCTTCAACAAATATCATATAGCAAATCTTACAAATATTTTAAAACCTAAACATTCCCAATAATGCGGCAGTTGTTAATCCCATTCCAAGAATAACACCTGGATTGCTAGCAGCATTACTAATAACTCCCGTTCTTTTCGATCCTGTCACTTCTTTACCACCATGAAAACCAATATCCATCGGAATTGCAGGAATCTTCAATTATACAATAACATCAACTAGTCATATCTCTGAAATAACATACACCACTATACTTTTCATTATTGTTCATAGTTCGTGCCAATTGTTCTTTTGATAAGTGTTCTTGTTTCCACTCATAAGATCCTTTCTTAGGCTCCTAAATTTGGTTTCAGAAATTAACCAACATAACTCTTAATACCTCTTTTTCATGAACTCCCGCAACATTCATCAAAACCTTTCTAAAAATTCCCATTGTAGCTAAAAATAAAATCAAAATTAGAACAATTTGACGTATTTCATTATCAAGAAAATTTTGAACCGATTGAACGGAACCACGCCAATTAATCAACAAAAATAAATAATTTTTATTATTCGACAAATAATAGAGGCAGCAACCATACTAAATCAACTAACTTACGCCGTATCATAACTTATTTTACAAATTACTATGTAATCATTGGTTAATTAACCAACACGAACACCGGCATTTCTGTCTTCGATTATTCTACCATGAACTCCGGTTTCAGCAGCAAGATAGATACTGAAAAAGACGATGCACGCCACGACAATAAATACAACTCTCATACGATCATGCATTCTATTCATCGTTCCATGACTAAAACAATCTGATTGATTACATTAAAATCTCTTAAAAACATACTGTACATATGGAGGAATATCCTTAATCGAAGGATATAGTTTAGTAATAACCAAGAATCGTTTTTGCCATGCGGTCGGAACTTGTCCCTTTTCACTATCACTAGCTCCAGCAAATCGATTATCCTTTACATTTTGCTCGAATCCATCTTTAGTTGCATATGCAATCTTATTTCCCTCATTTTGTTGATTAATTATTTCAGCCTATAATTAACCATTAATTAAATGATATATTCAAGTCATAAATATAAATATGAGAAGAGAAAGATTAAAAAGGAACAAACTCGTTTTTGCGCCATCTTAGCTTCAAGCGGATCAAATGCAAAATATCGAACAGCATTTCTATAGACGGGAATCTTTAAAGATGATGATGGACATCTCAATAAGCATGGGACTAGCATAGTACGACTGAAAATAATGCTCGTAATGAAATGTTATTTGTAGAAGTAATATAAGTGCGTATAGGCGGTCACGATAGACTATTGCTATTTATAAAATAGAGAAATAAAGATATGAAAATAAATTATATGATATTAAGAATTTCTTAAGCTTAACAATATCGTAAACCTTGTTAAAAAGTATTGGATGTTGCTATAATAAGTGATTAAAAATCATAACGTCAATTTTATGATGCGAAACAAACAAGAAAGTACAAAAAAATCGATTAATGCACCAACATCATATATTTTGGTTCTATATTTATATATATCGATAAATAAAAATGTTAATCTATGTTATATATAATAAAAATAAACTAAACAAAATCACCCAATTCTTATATATAAACTAATTATCAGACCAAAGTTCTCAAAGTTACAGCGTATATGAAAAAATGATATTCGATTTGTCATCATTTCTTCAATTCTTCAGATTCCAAAGCACAGACAGACCAATTGTACTAATTGTGAACAAAACATTTGGAAAGTGTTTGTCTAAACAAAAATATTTTAACTACATGCACGTAGACACTAAGTGACGACATTGAATGAGTTTAAAATTTTGCTCTGTTTGCTTAAGAAAATATAAGTAAAGTATCGTCCCATTTATTGCCCTAGATCTCATTTTAATAACATTATTATATTCAGCTATGGTACAGTTCATTAAGCTTTAATTCAATTTAAGACATTAATTTTGTCAACTCAAAATTAAAGATTTTCAGAATCTCTGAAGCGCGTTGCGTCTAATATTCTGAGAAATTATCGTAAGAAAACCTTTCCCCATGAAAGTTAATTATATTAGCATTCAATTGAAATTGATAATCATTTAAAAAATTATTTTTACATTGTTAATACAATTTGGGATATAAAATAATCTTAAACAGTGAATTAGTCAATCCTTTAAATTCATTTAAAATGATTACTTCCTTAGTGAAATATGAGGCAAAGTGTAACGTTAAGATTCTTTATAAAAAAAACTACCTATCACAATTACTTGAGTAACTACACCCAGGTTTCAATTTCTAGCTGGAATTAACCTGAAATAAATTAAGAAATTGAAATTTTGTAGAAATTTTTAAGAAAGTTGGCAAGAATAACATATATTTTTAAAATTTGATTCGTCCGCTCAGCAAATGATTTTTAAAGTTTAAACTTTCACTTTTTCATAAGAATCCCTAGTTCTCTTAAAATATCCTAAATATTGTTTTGCAAAAAATAAAAAATTTGTTGAAAACGTAATCAAATTAGTTGATCATTTTCTATTTGAAGGCTGTTTTCCGTTGGTGTGCGTTAAAAAATGTGGGTTAAAATAGGAATAAAAATAGAAACACAAAAACAAATTAAATCCAACATGTTCACACATAAAAATAAATAAAGTTACATGTTAGGATCTTAAGAAATTCTGGGTACAGTTAAAAATGAACTATAATTATTTTCTAATCCCGACGGTGAACCGTCTACGAGAAAACTACGTAAAATATTAATTAATTGAAAATAAAAATTAAACACCCCACTGATCTGCGTCGAATGTTCTTACATTACACTTTCCACTATTATCAAAATCTAAGAATATGAATAGTTTGATTTGATCATTTTTGAATTATTTTCAATGGTCTCATAGATAAAATGAAACAAATATTCAATTTACGTGAATAGTTTCTCTGTTTTTCATTATATTTCTTCAAAATTTCTAGATCACGTCAGATTTATTACTTTTATTTTTTATAAAAATAAAATTGGAATTCAATTTCTCAGATTTTGATAATATATTTCTTAAGAGACACGTCATAATTTACTTTAAAATAATAAATTAAGTTGTCTGTGATAGTCGACGATATTTTTCACGTTTAATTTAACGCACAAATTTTGAATTTATAGGCCATCCGATAAAATACCAAAACCATAATATATTTTCATATCAATCAAATAGCCATTTTGTTTTTTTTTTATTTTATGTTTTAAACGTTAAGCGTTATGCCAGTCTTTTGAACTTATAAATACACATTTGAAGGAATTCTTCAAACCATGACATCAATAATAAAAACAATATTTATCGATAAACTCGAAATAAATAAAAAAATAACAATTAAAATAATATTAATAATATAAAATACAGCTCCACGTAAAATGAACATCAAAGTTATTATATCTCACAAGAAACAAATATGAAATTAAAGAAAATTTTCAATTAACTTCACTTTCCAAGTAGAGACCATAAAACAACAAAAAAATAATAGTTGCATAATCTATAGAAGACCCTGTCTTTTCAAGTCTTCGTACATCTTTCTAGTAACAACGTTTCCAGCAGAATCTTCGAATTCTTCATCAAGGTCTGCGTTCCATTTGGCCCTTTCCGATTCCGTTTTCATTTTATTCCACAGATCAAGGGCATCTTTAATCTTTGTAATATTCGTGAAATGTGGGGTATTTGGTACGCCAAGACATCGCATTCCATGGGAATGCCTCCATTCCTAAAAAAATAAGCAATTAAGTTTGAATATTAATCGGTATGACGACATTAAAATGTTTCTGGAATGCTTTAGGTCCTTTGTATGTTTGATTACCACAAATTTCACATGAATACGAAATATTCAGTCCATGAAGTTTATACAACCAGTACGGAATAGGTTTACCATCCCATCTAAAATTCATCCATATATCAAGACCAAACTTATATATTAATCATACCCTAACGGCAAATTCTTTGGATTATATGGAGCACTTTCATCCACAACTTCTTCTTCCTCGATCTGAAAATAATTCGTAGTAAGAAACAAAGCAACAGAACCATACAATGGGTTCTTCGTCTTCTTCTTCTTCCTCCAATTCTCCAGCGGCACGCGCTTGTTTTCGTTCCACGTTTTCTCTGGTAGCAGTTCGTTCCTCTGTTAACAGTTCAGCCATTCTAAAAGAAAATGTATGTATTTTTTATTTATAAGGCTCGATAAATTTCCGAAATTTGTTAATTAATAGATTTAAATTTGTATGATTACTGTCCAAAAAACTAAGAATTTATTTAAACATACGCGACAATTTGAGCTTCTATTTGAGCAATATACAAGTTCTTCTGTTTCTGCTTTTCAGCATCAATTGAGTTTGAGGACATAGCAGCTTTTTCCAAATCTGATAATTTATGTCCTTTGGTTGCGAATAATCGTTCGGCCCTCTCTTTCAATGTTCTTCAATTCACACAAGATAAAATAAATCGGAACGCCAAAACAAACCCTCCACATTTCAATCCCAGGGCTATTAAAGCACTTTTAAGGCGATCTAATCCTAAACCTTCCAATTCTTCAGCGCTATTATATGGAGAAAGATCAATGGCGTCATTTGAGGTCTAAATAATATATTAAAAATGGATATAATCGTATTTTTGTACGTTGGCCGCAGTTTTATCCTTTTCAGCTGTCCAACCAGGTAATGTGCCATTATTGAATTGAAGTTCTATTTTTTGGTTAATCTGAAAATCATACTTTGAAAAATATAAACTTGTAGAAACTAAACCTGTTTAAAATCATTATCTAAATCATGAAGAGGACGCGTTCTTTGAAAGAATGACACAAGATACTCTTTCAAAGATGTAACGTAAGCTTTATAAGCTCCTGTCTTCTTCGTTGTGTTTCTTGGTATTTCATTAAACTTCTCGAAATTAAGAATATACGACATATAATCAATTCTCTAAAAAAATATAAAGTTTTGCAATTGGAGGAATTTCAAACCTTAACATTCTTCAAGTTGACAAACTTCAAATATTGAGCGTGTAAATCCAGAAACCTATTAGTGAAATATTATTTTTTATATTTTTATATTAAAAAAAACCTTCCATAAGCTTCTTCGTCACTAAATTCAACCATTTCTGGTTCAGAACGTTCCGGATTAGCAATTTCATCCTTGATTTTTTGGTACTCAACCGACAATGGTTCTGCCAACTATAATAACAAGAGTAAATTCGCTTACATGAAGATAATATACCTCTTCCGGATTCCTTCTGTGAGCGTCCTTAATGACCTTTAGTCTAGAATAGAACTCTGCAAATTCATTGGGTCCTGAAACCGCATCAAGCTCTACAGCTCGAGTGCCGTCCCTGTCTTCGTATAGAGTTGCCAATGTATTTGAAATTTCATGATATTTCTAAGTATTATTAATAATAATAACACTACACTAGACCCAGATTATACACTTACATCAACAAATTTTTTAACACGGAGTTTACTGTTAATTTGTGATTTATGCGATGGTTTATCAGATAATGTTTCTTTTATAATTGTATCGAGAAGTCGTTCGCGCTCTTCATGGTGATTTCGCATTACCTCTAGTACGGATTCCATGCCTATAACAAATTTAATAATAAAAGTTTAAGAATTTCAAAATAAAAATAAATATTGCTACAGTGTGCATAATTGCGTGTGGTGCAATTTATACGTATAAGATGACGAATCTGACGACAACATTATTTTTTATTTTTTGCTCATAGTAAGTTGTTTTCTATAGTCGATTTTTAATTGTTCTAAATTTGTAAATATGTTTATTTTAGATGCTTTCGTCATCTCGGGTAGCATTCCGACGGTTCCTTCAAACATCTGCGAGATTTGCTTGTGAAGAAAAGACAAAAGAGGTACCAACCCCAGAAGAAGCAGGATGGGCATATAATCACGTTGAAAAGAAGAAGGGAATGTACAAACCGCAACATAGTATAAAAGAACAAATTGAGTATATGAAGAGCAAAGGTTTGCCAATTAATTAAGGATTAAAATAATATTTTTTTAAAGCTTATGCTGATGCCTATAAAGGATTACCGATATATAGATGGTATAAACGAAATATTAAGGGTCAATCAAAACTTCAACCTCCGCCACGATTGTACTGTATTGATAAACATGGACGATTTAATAAGAACCATGCCTGCCCTGTAAGGAACTCCTTTAAAAAATGACTAATGTTCGGTTTTTTATAGGTTTGTCGTGATGAATATTTATATTTCGACTACCGAAATCCAGCATTAATCGAACAGTTTTTAGCGGATGGAACTGATCAGCCTATTGATATTTTAAAAAGTGGTTTGTGCAGAGAACAATATAATTTATTGAAAGCTCAACTTCTGAAAGCAAAAGAACATGGTAATTTGTTTTTAGTCGAGTTTTTCGTCACTTAAGTCTTTCAGGCACTATAACTTTTAGTGTAGACTTCCGAAACTTTGATTACAGGCAGTGGTATAAGGATTGGACTGAAGAGCCCGGAAAACCAGTATGTTTTTTTCTGTTTAATTTTATGATGTTCTCCAGAATTATCTGATTTAGTTCCTACCACTTAATTTTTGTTTCATGTGAATAGTACAATTTATTATGTCTAAAGCAGAAAAAACTCATATTAGGTCACTATATACCAATGAAATATTAACCTTGTAAAGGGTTAAAATATAAATTAAACATTTATTGTAGGAGGAAACACTGGTGAATCCGAACGAATAAAATTTTAATAAGAGCCATTCAAATTTTGGTAGTCGAGGTTTTCTCGCGGAAATTGAAATAAAATAGAGAACTAAATTAAAGTGTAATGAAATATAAACAAAACCATTTTCAGAATATTAGAAATCGATCTTTTAAAATTATTCTGTTGAACGATGTGCGTTTATTTCGCAACAGCGCTATCAGGTTTCCCAGTGAAAAAATTACCCGTCAAATTTCGATAGTTTTTTTCCACTAGAAGGTTATCTTAATTTCAGAATTGAGCGATTTATCGTATCATTGTTTCAAAATAATCGCTACTTTAATTAGAAGTAGATGAAATAAAATAGTTATTTATTGATCTTTTGAAATTTGCAAAGTATAGCTAAGTAGAATACACGACCTCCTATTTTGCAAAATAAATTTTTACCAATATCAACCACGAAAATTTAAATTTCACTAAAGGAATATAATCAGAACCATTTTTAAAAGTTTTGTCCGGCTTCCGATTTTTGAAATTTTGCCAATATCAATGTCTGAAGCGTATGTATAATGCAGTATTATGAAAATTTTTCAGGTTGAGCGTGCTGGTGTACGCCTTCAGGATATTCACCCAGATCCGCTTGTATCGTTCCCGACATTTAAGAATGATAAGAACAACGACTGGGATCAATGGTGGCTCAGACATGACAAATTTGCACGAAAGGCAAAGTAAATTTATCTGTTATTGTTTTAGGTTTATTGTTGTGTTATTTAGATCGTTTATTATTTATAATAAAAAAATTGTTTATTAATTAAAAAACATACAAAATGATAAAATAATAATGATGCATATTGACCCGTAATTATTTGAAAGGTATAATTGATTCAAACTAGTAGACCACTACTGGTTAATACCGGAAAATTGGACGTCGTCGTCGACAAGTCATCTTCGCGATCAGACGAGATTGTTGGAGCACTGGATAGAGGAATCTCATTCGGAGCATGATAATGTCCGATTATCCGATGGTCCGCAGATTGGACACGAAACGCGCTCTTGTATGTACTAGATGGCGGTGACGATTTGCCGATCTGATCTGTTAAACGGATTCCCGGCGAAGTGCCTAGAGTTTTGCGCTCGTTGGAGCTTAGCATCGGCGCGCATATGGATGGGACCGAGTCTTGACTGGCATTTAGATGCTTGTATCCATTGATTGGCATTGGGGCTGAAGTCGTTGCCTGTTGCTGATCACTGTCTGACGATTGACAGCGAAGCCGCTCGTAGATAGCATCAGAATTCTGAATCTCAATTGTATATTATATTTTTAAAATGGATTGACTTACATCATCATTCGCTTCGAGCTCAAGATGTTGACGGATTTTCATCAGAGTCGCACTTTTAGGATCAAAACTGACCAGAGAGGTGACAGTCGGCGGCCTGGCTGGCTGATCCTCAACGTCTTCTTCGTATTTCTGATGGACACGCTTAATAGGTTTTGTGTAAACGTCTTCGTTTTCTGATGATTTTGAAGAAGATGTGCATGGTGCACTATCAGGTGCAGGCTGAAGTTATTATAATTTTATTGAGAGACATAATTAATGAATATACCATTGAACTCGGTCTAGGTTTCGATCCTCGTTTCCTTTTCGAATTTCTCTCGAATTGCGTGTTTGATGGTGTTTTCTTTATAGAAGACCTTTGGCTTCTAAGCTCTTCATATGTTGAATTCATATAACCACTAGATGAATCATTGATACTGCTCGTTCTCTGATTCGACTTGAGTTGCTGTTGCACAGATCGAATTTGGGAATAAGTGTTCGAGATCTTATGCGAAGATGTCATCATCTTGTCCTTTTCATCCTGCTTGAGTTCGTTGATGAGCATTATGGAGAAGAATGTGGTAAATATAGCAAAGAAGATGTGCGTGAGCGATTGCGCGGCTTCGATGGTATAAAATGGCACAATGCAGTGATGTTGCACCCAAATCGACCTGCAAATAAGAAAATATAGCCACCGTGAAGATTATGTGACCAGTCGCAACCTTTTCAAGTCGAAATGCGATTGACACGCAGGCGTAAATCGAAGAAAGAACGAGAACGAGTAGGGAAGGCCGGCGGATAAGACGGGACGGCTGATCTCGCCAAACATGCCAATGTACCAAAGAAAGATGAGCACATTTTGAGTGATTGAGAGGATGTTGGAGACCAGAAGAGCGTAGAGTAAGCAGATGCGCTTTTGTATAGAACCAAAAGCTCCGGTTATGCAGAATACTATCTGAAATTTGTTGTAGATGAGTTACCGAATCGGAATAGTGGCTAAAATTGCTTTGTAGTAAGTATAGTCTTTGTCAAATTTTGCACGGCGAGGCAATTTGTATAACGAGTGTGATTTATAACTAAAATTGGCTGAAATCGCTTCGTTTTGCGGTTTTCAATGGCAAAATACTATAAAATAAAAATATTTTCAATTTAGATATTGTCCCTAGATCGCCCTTGTAAGCCGCCAAAATGTATGAACTGCTCTTATTAAAGTACACCCGATTGAATATTAAACAAATACAATTCGTGATCACATCCCTCGATTTATGAGTGAGAACGGATTAAATGATTAACGGGATTAACAACCACCTCAACCATCTCAACAACTTTCTCCTCCTTTACCCTTGTTTGGTAATAAGGAGTCACGTCATTACCAAAAAGTGTATAGTTGCATGTTCAGCGGGCAATAGCCATCTAACCTTCATAGTTAATACCACCCGCGGAGAATCGATTCTTTTTGAGATCCACAGAATAATTTGAATGACTATCAGGGAGGACGAAATCATATGAATAACAATTAGTTGAACTTTTCTGAACGCGATCTGCTTCCGTCCATGAAATCATTTACAAATTCGATGTGGTCAACGATATTTTAATGGGCTTAACCGTAAAAACTTTGACTAAATTTAAGATAAGAAGATACCAGCTGGCTAATTTATTGGAAATAGCAGTAATTGACAACATTTTAGAGATGACTCCACGTAAAGAAACTCCAATTGCCACCTGGCAAGCTGTTATCAATATGAGGGAAAACGGAATGCGTGGTACCGAAATTGCCATGGTAATTTAAACCAAATTTTGCTACTATAACATTTTAAACACTGATTCACATAAAATATCAAAAAATCAGCCAATTTGGTCAAGTCACAAAAATTTTAAACCCGAAAAAACATTTGTGACAAAACTTTTGTCAGCTAGTGTATATCTAAGCTTGCCAAAAAAAGAAACTTGGGATATGCACATGGAGTACTGTAATATTAGCTAAAAGTATCAAAAATCATCAAAAACCCCGTTTTTTGGAATTGCGGGCGGGCGGGACTTTAAAAAAAATTAAAATTTCAAAACCCGGGAGTCCCTCCCATCACTGGTCTGTAGAGATTTTACGCTAATAATGGAAAATACAGTTAATTAAAATTTATTGTCGTAGTTCAATTATTGACACATTACTTAAAAGGGTAAATTTCACGCCTTTCGTTTTGTCGGAATTCTTCTTCTCTGATTCTCATTATTAGCGTTGTCTCAAAGATGTGTTGTGTCCCTTGATAAAAATACGTTTTTGACTCGGGTATACAAAAATAACTATTCTATCTTTAATTTTTGTATCACATTTATATCGATTTACCAAGGATCTGTTTTGATTTTTTTTGTCAAAATAAAAACTTCTATCTTATCAAATCTAAAATTTTTGCTCCCTCTTTCCTGTAATTACAAAACAGTCAATAAAATAATCCGTCCATAAAAATATACATTATTCTAGTTAGACCAAATAGATAAAATCGTTTTGCTTACTAGATTTATTCACAATAACCAAACTATTTAATGTTCTAGTCGTGGAAAAACCGGAATATATTACACGTTATTCGATGTACACTTTTTTTATTACCGAACGCTAACAACAATCGCTGCTAAAAACAATAGTAGAATGCTCATCATTGAATTAATGTTTACAAGAAGTATATAACAAAAAAAATACCGAAAGACTTGTTTATTCAGCGAAAAGAGCGTAAACGTGCCAGACCGGATGAGTTAATCGTTTTAGTTACAGGTCAATAACAATATCCGCCAAATGTTGTTCCGAGCAAAAACAACTAACCTGCACCAAATCAAATACGGCTACAATCCAGAGTTTGCCAATGAGATCAAAAGTGAGGCGCGTTAGTGATAAGACGAGCCAAATGAGCAGAACAACGGAAAGAAGCGAACGCGTCGACATCCGAACGCATCCTCCGTTGGTGTCGATTATTGTTGAACCTATCGAAGCAAGTCTGTCAAACTTGGGGCTGCGTCTTCTAAAATTTAATTTATTTTCAAATACGATTTCAAAATAAATATATGTATTTGATGAAGCTGAAAGGAACCACAATTTCTTCTAGTTTTATATTCACCACTGTTCATTTACATGAATGGGCGTGCTCGAGAGTTTAATCTATGACGGTTAGGAACAATTGTTCGGAAATGATGATACGCATTGTTGGATTTAATTAATTGTTCAATGGGACAGGTTTCCTATTGTATATGGTGACGTTGCTCCTCAAAGACTCTCAAAGACTATTCAAGATTGTGTGCTAGATATTTTGTGCAAAGCATAGACTTGGAAGAATTTTATTTAATAACAAGGAAATGAATTAAAGTTATTGATATTGCTAAATATCAAAGTCCATTTCCCCATGATTTTTTAAAAAATGCTCCTTCCGTTCGTAGACCGTTGTTCATTCTAGTCGAATTATATATTAACTATTAAGATAATTGCGGAAGTATCGTTAAAATTGACAAAAAATAATTTGAACGATTTCGTCAAATTTTATCGAATTTGCTCATAATACAAGCTGATTTGATTATTTTAATATAATTGAGTATATTGTACTAAATGAATTGGCGCATACAGACGTGCATTCCCAAAGGGTTTTTTAAAACTAAGTTTCGGACTTTAAGCCACTTTTTAAAAAAAAATATCTTACAAGCATTAATAAAAAATTTAATTAAAATGGATTCAGAAAAAGGAAATGAACGATAGGAAAATGTACAAAACTTTTAATTTTATTTTGTACAACATAATCTAACTTGCGAAACAATTTTTTCTTAATTTATTGTTGAAATTTCACCTACACGCCCAATCATAAAAACCACTCAAATCTAAAATTTCAAAACAAATTTAAAGCGCAGAAGTATTCTAACAAGTATTCGTCAGTATGCTAATAAAGCCATGAGGAATCTACCTGCAAATTTTTATCAAAATCTGAGATGGAGACCTAAAACACTTCTCTTGTAAACGGCAAAGCACGTCTGTTGAAAACAACAAACATTTTTTCGTAAATGTGATTTACCGAAAATTTTCTTGCATACGGCCTCAGGATTCATAAAAAATTTCGAAAAGGCTCTCAGAGCCAATTAAATCGGCTACAATGTGTGATGTGCATTGACAAAGAGAATTAACCAGCGTATAGAAATTGATGAATTCGGGGCGCGTTTTCAAGTATAATAACATTTTTCTTCTTTGCCCGCAATCCTTATTTGTATTTATTTTTATAATAATGAAGGCTTTGTGAGGGTTGGAGCCAGAAAAGACAAAATGGGCATAAATTTCTTTGCGCTGGTAAATGGTGACTTGCGTTTACTACACGCTGAAAAAGATAGTTTTCTATACTATAAAAGGGCATACAGGGAAGTAAAGAGTGAAGAGAGAATATTGATGGGCGCAATAACGCGTCGTTTATGGCACGAAGCAATTTATTTGACGCACATTTCATAAAGTTCGATAAAACTGTGTAAATATATCACTCAATATTAAAAACAATTGTAATACCCCAACAGGCCAAACCCAACTGCCAATTTTATAATATTTAAGTATTTCTAGTCATTCTCTTCGTGTAAATTAAAAGATGATTCTCACGTAATCTTAGAAGCATAGTCTCAAACTAGATATTAAACTTTACAAAGTCTTGAAATCATAGAAAAGAAATATCCAAAATGTCAAACTTGGCTACATAAATACTTAATCAGCACGCCAAATCGAAATAGCGATTTTGCGTTTTTAAACATGCGTGGAAATTTTTACGTCATTATAAGGAAACAGTTAGTTTAATTAATCTTGTCTTAAACTATCTAAAAATATTAACATCCTTCTGGAAAGTTATTTTTGAGCCTTATTACTGAGCTTATCCTACCATACAAGTTGGGGCGAATCAGTATATTAACCTAATTCCACAACAATTGTTTTCAGTTGATTTTCATGCCCAATCGAATATATAATCATTAATTGTGAACACAAAACAGCAATAAACAAATCTATTCCAAGTTTCAGAAGCGATACTCCACCCAAACCACAATTAACATCCTTCAAACTTTAACATCATTAACTATTTTGCACCACAGCTGACCCAATTATAATTATTAGATCGCTTTGAAATTAAAAATAAAAAAACTAGTTAATGACATTAGGAATGTTGTAAACCGTCCAATGTCATATCAATTTGTGTTTGAAAAAATCGAATTGCAACCTAATAAAAATTTTATTTGCGAATAATATGATCTTGTGAGCAGATTGAAACGATCAGAAAAAGTGTTTGTAGGATCGATCAATTTTGATTTGTTTAATATTGTTTAGAAGCTGAGAACTTGAGAAGAACAAATAGATAAAATATAAGGAAAATTGTATGTTGAAATCGTCGTACCACCAAGGATAACTAAATCGAAGATTTAGGTGCTTAACTGGTTAGTTCCTTATGTACACGTTCGAGAAAAATAAAATACGGATATTATAGTGGATTACTGTAAGGGATTACTGTAAGGCCTTCAAGTATATGGATCGAGATGGAAATATAAAAGCACCAAAATGCTAAAATTCTCTCATATTGGAAACTAATTTAGAGAAAATAAAACTGACATAATTTGTTTCAGATCAAAACAAATAAAATATCAAAAAACCCTAGCTGTTAAAACTTGTTCTCATAGCTTGGCCTAGGTTATCGAATATAAATAATCTCCCTAATAATTTCAACACAAAAATAATCAAGAGTACATTCTCTGAAACAAGTTTAAGTGAGCTTCGGTTCACACCAAAATACCCAATTTGAAACAGATTATCGAATGTGTCCTTCAATTGTATTCGACTAATAAATACTGTTTACACGTTTCCCGTGTTTGGATTAACCTAAATCTCATGTTGAATATTATTAACTGTTATAATCCTAGCTATATTATAATTAATTACGGAATAGCACAAAATGAAAAACTCAAAGTGCTCGGAAATTCATATCAAATATTTCGTAAGTAAAATCAGACGCCGATTGCAAGAGCGACGGGGAAAGAATTCCCCATCAAAAAACCTATCGGGGAAAGGGTAATTCGATTGCAAGAAAATTGTTACCCAATAGATCTAAAAAAGTTTTCTAATCTAATTCTTCAGTAAGAAAATTTGTTTCTTTTATAATTGAAAAAATGTTTATTAAAACATAGTAAATTTTTCTTTAATTAAAAATTAAAATTGCGTGCCTTTTTTGCAATTGTATAATTGCAAAAGATTCTTTTATCATTGAAAGCATAGTTTGTAAGCTAAATTCCATGCCAAAATCCTAACCACCTTAATTATAAGAAGTTCAATATAGAGAAATGAGAATCGAATTTGCAAAATTATGTCAAACGTAAATGAACACACCATGTATTATATAATTACCCTTTACAATAACCATCGAATTGGGTAATTATTTCTTGAGAAAAGAAACTACCTTATAGTAAATTCGATAAAACGTTGTTTAATATTTGAGAAGTAGAATGCCTTTAAATTTACATAGTGTTCAAATAATACCCATGGGTAATTTGATCAGTCGGGCTCGTCATGCATTAAGCAACCTGTTATTAGTGGTAAACAAAGTGAAGCAAATGTCATTGATCGATTTCAATAATATTTTTTTAAGTTTCAGGATTGTCAAGGGGTACGTTAATGAGAACGTTGGCTTAAAGGAGTATTTTTGGTCTGTCTTCTAGGAGGAAAATCGACAGTAGTGTCAATTTAATTTTTAATTATTGTACTTTACACAGACAGTAAGGGATGTTTCCATTCTCGTAAGGGATGTTTCCATTTATTCCTTTTCAAAATGTGTTATTCAATTTTTTGAGACAACACCCATTGATGAGATAGAAAAGAGTGGCAGTCCAAACGAGAACCTCATTTCCTTCTAATTCTATTCCTCTTCAATTAGGCACGAAATTGAATTCAGAATTCTGCTCATTCCTAGTTTGAATTTAATTATTAGAAAAAATAACCAAAGGGAAATAATACATGTAAATATAAGCAAACAAAATTTATTTAAAATAGAATACCAAAAATTATTATCTAAAGTTTCAATTTACATTTAAATTCCACATAGCTATATCCTGAATCAACATTTTTACGGTGAAGTTGCAAATTGGTAAAAAGAGAAGCTCAGAAAAGTCAATCAAGTCATTCATTTGACAAAAACTTAAACTGTCAGAGATATTTCAAAAGAAGCTTGTGACATTGACGAGAAAGACAGTTTTTAACATTCACGTGAACATTTTAACAATACGATTAAATATTCTAAAAACTTGATTTTCACTTGGCGTGCAATTATAAACAAAAAAAGTATCCCAGGACAAAGCGTGTCCAAAACCCCATTTGGAGGCGGAGCTAAGAAGGATACAATTAATAAAATCAAGGCACCCTTTCTTGCCAAAACATAATGCTTCTTGGCTCAATCTTATAATCTTGTTTTTCATATTTGGGACATACACTTCTATGGTTTTGTCTTTGAGTGCAAAAGAAAACTACATCTATTTATAATTGTCTCGGCGCGAGCTTTTCCATAAAAATTGATACAGTATATACATATTTACCAATTGGAGCGGTTCCTTTCAAGCTAACTTTAAATATTCAAAGATCATTTATATGCACGTCAAATGAAATCTAATAAACAGTTTAGAAAAAAAAACAAATCTCAAAATGTTATATCGTTGGGATTTTTCAATTTTTACAAAGTTTAAGATAAGTCGTTAAAATCGCATTTATTTAATTGTGTAAAAGATACGGTAAAAATTTTCAAAAAATAATTTCCATTTGGCGTGTTTATCAAAACCTTGAAATACGATAGTCTTGAAAAAACTAAGACAATTATGGGTAATTTAAAGTTGCTGATGAAATATATCATAAGATGGCAAGCCACGATATTTCAAAAAAGTTCATTCTTCCAGAATTGAAGAACATTCAAACAACACAATTCGTTTTATTCAAATAACCAGCAGGATGGTTGCCAGAGGTCACCATTTTAGTCTTAAAAATAATAAAACCACGTCAAGAATGAATGAATGAAGTCAAGAATGAATGAACTATCATTTTAATGTCGGTAATAGCAGGCTATCGACAATGCAAAAATGACTCCTTATAATTGTTTTTGCCAAAATATCTCAATTTCTATTTTGGAAAACACAATATTGATGTTAAGTTTAGAGTCTAAATCAAAATTGTAAGTTTAGAGTCTAAATTCTCGACTGTTTCAAGTGTATGTGTTGTTCCTTGATTTAATGATATAGATTCTAACATACATTAATATCAAAATTCTCGCTACTAACCAAAGAATATTAGAAATATGTGTAAATAAAAGTGTGGATTTAAATTTAGGATCTAACACCTGGATGGTAAAAATAACTTTAATTTGATGTTCAAGTAGAAACTAGTTAAAAGTAATTCGTGGAAATGAAATCGTGGAATTGAAATGTACCAAAAATATTCGTGAAATGTTCAGAATAATTTTAAGTGAACTGTTATGACATAAGGGTCAATCTGTGTTATTGTTAAGATGTAATTTAATAAAAAAGGAGCATAAGGTGAGGACACGCCAACCGCACTACGAAATAAACGCGATCATTTAAGTATTTCGAACGTCTATTAGCAATACGATTTAATAAGCATTGACTGAAATCAAATACACACACAATACTTCTAAACTAATTGAAAAAGTCCACGTGGAAATTAGTAATACCTGATTAAAGTTGAGCAATAGTCATTTTCGGTTGGCGTGTGAGGTCTTGTTAGACTCGTTTAAGTAAAGAATTAGTTTTCAATATTTCGCATTTTTTCAAGTGCAGGCTAAATGAATGGTTTACAGATGGATTCCAATAAAGCTGCTTAAATAGTGATATTCGGTAAGAGATTTACAATACAGTAAATAAGTCGTATCAAGGTTACGTTAAAGTTATTCTATAATTAAGAAGGACACGTGTTACACAAAAATTAAAAATTACATCGACACCGCTCATTTACCGCCAGCAAGACCACCTAATTTGTCATTAACGAATACCTTGACTAAATAGGAAATTTAAGACAAAGTTAAATGCAACTCTAAACTCTTACGTAATACAGACACTCAAATTAAAGCCTGTCAATAATATATTATCATCATAACTTTTAGAAGGAATGAATAAAATGAAAAATTGATCCTTCACAATGTCTTTTATAGCGCAATCTTTAACATTCATATCAATGTCGGAAATAATAAATCTAATTAGATATTCCGCTAGTGATAAATGAGGTGGTTATTAATTATGTTGTTCATAAAAGTGTTAGCGATATAACATGGAAATTCCGAAAAAAACCCTGGCCAACTAGTTCACATCAAAATGTATATTTTTTGTCAAAACGCCAATTTAAATAATAAAAAAATATTAGTCTGATTATATGAACCGGGTTGTTATTTGAAATCTTTTTAAGTTAAATATAAACTTTGAATATAAAGAAGAATAATAGATAAAATTTAAAAAAAAATTTGAGCAAATCGAATAGTTCACTAGGAAATCGAGGCAATTTTTTAAAATTCAGATTTCGGGTATGATATTATGAAATTGCGCATTTTTGTATGCACTGATCTTTTTTCCCTAAGAATATAAATGATTTCCAAATGCGTTGCGGGTTCCACGTCCATAAAGTACGCGCAAGTTGCAAAAAACCGTGCAGTAATTGCGCAAAACACGCCCTTTCAATTTTAAACGAGCTATGAGCATAATTTGTAATTTAGGGCCGGCCCGGAAAATGTAAGGTTCTATCAAATTCTTGATTTAATAATATTTTAAAACAATGGGCCTTGTTTTAAATAACTTGGTTGGCAAATAATTTTTCTATTCTTTACAAATAATAAAATATAAGCATAGAAATACATATCAAAAATGAAACTTCTTAACATAAACCCTAATTCTAATTCAATTTCCTTATCAAGCAAGTTATTATCAAATTTTAAAAGCGTCGGTAAGAAATGAAAGGAAGAAAACAAAAACACTAAAAACGGCTAATAATAATAACAATAAAAAAGGAACAAAGATTCGGCCGCTAAAGGCGCTTGATCTTGACTAATATATGTAAACGAAAGGCTGAAGCATGGCTCAACATGAATATACACAACGTCCAAGAATAAACAAATAAATAAACAATAAAAACACTAATAAACTATGACACCATTCCAAATTGCCGAAAAGACAATACGAGGCGTTTTAACAGCAAAAAAACGGTGCGCGACAAATGTTATGACACCTTGCGGTGCTTGCAGGAAGATTTCAACAACGCACCAAAAGTGGAGAAAGAGAAGAGTCGAGTGGTGGAATCAACACACATCCCGTCTCTTTGTCTCTTTTGGTCTTGGTGCGTTCAGTAATACCTAGATGACCGTACGTACCGCCCATCGTCAATCAAACAACAACAACAACAATAAGCAGTAGCACAGGTAGATCGGTAAATATGGAATAAATAACAATGCATTTATATAAATATATATAGCGGGGGAAAAAGTTTATATTAATGGTTTTGTTAGCAAAAATTGGATCGTTTTCACTTTGAATCGAGATATTTTTTCATTTTATGGCGTTGATTTAATTAATTTGGGAACTTGCGACTTTTGTTTTCGCAATTAATTATGTCATGGACTCTATTGTTGCAAAGTATTTCACATGGAGAAAACAAACGAATATAGTGAAATTGAGATTTATTGGAAAAATGTTATTGAATAGATAATCTCCCTTTCACTTCTTGTATTAAGAATTTTATAGGAGTTTACTTGATAATTTTTAATGCTCACTATATAAAAAATAAAATAAAAAGATATAAAATAATGCGTAGTGTTCCAACGGTAAATTATGACAAATACAGTTGGAACTCCACTGCCACGAAACCGCGCCGCATTGCAAAAGACTTCGCAACAGTTGCAAGCTCAACTTTTTAATTTATTTTCAATGTTTACAAGCCTGACGAGTATTTTACAGTAGTGACGATGAAGACTCTTGTGCTCCATTAGTTGAGATACTAGTAAGAATTTATTTTCATTAATTCATCAGGATTTCTACAGAATGAAAAGTTAACTGATAAATAAAATATTGCAAATAAAAATAATAAACTAAAAGGTCGTGTTTTCAATTGCTGCGAGGTCTTTTGCAATGCGGCGCGGTATCTTGGCAGTGGTGTGGCAGTTTGTGTATTAACAGAAAAATTTCTAAAATATATGATAGTTGTGAGATACTTTAAGAAAAATAATTTCAAAACGAGTCTTAAATGTTTGAAATTTACACGTGATAATTAGTCAAATGCGCGATTGTTTGAGTTTTTGTATATGATTACCTCAACTTAATGTTTTCTTATAGTTTCAGCGCAAATTGGAATATTCAGAAATATATAAATGCAACTTTTCAAGAGTTATTGGCTCAGCAATCAGCTTGACTTTCCGTCACAACACCTTACGTGTTTAAAATAGTTTCCAGAAACATGCACATCAAATTGAATTAGTTGATTTTTGTCCGATTCAATTAAAATAAAGCGGCATAGTTTTTATTGGAATGACCAAACTCTCACGCGTGAGCTCAAGCTCGTGAGCTCGTGAGCTCAATTAAGGACAACTACACATGTTAACATGTGTAGTTGTCCTTAACTGTCATCATATCAGCGGTGCCTCGTAACTAATTGTAGTCCCACGCTAGACTTCTGTGCACGGGCTTCTGTGGCTTTTCTTGATATCACGTGTTTCCGCAGCATATACACTAGCTAACAAAAGTTTTGTCACAAATGTTTTTTCGGGTTCAACTTTTTTGTGACTTGACCAAATTGGCTGATTTTTTGATATGATAGATTCATATGGTTGTAGATTATTTTACAAATTCCCGCTTGTGATTACGATGATCCGTTTTACAGTGACAAGCGTTTTGAACACACCTGGGATGAACTTGGGAGACGAGTTGCAATGAAAAATGCAAGAACAACGCCGAAAAATTTAAGATACTTGCTGATGAACGGTATCGTATCCCACAATCGCGGTTTGAGAAGCTTATCGACTCTATGCAGGATCGATGCGAAGCTGTTATTTGTTCTCGTGGGTTCACAACGAAGTATTAATATTGATAAATTGTTTTGTACCTCATTCCGTTGGATTTCCTGCTTCATATAAAATAGTTTTCTTAAGTTTCTAAATTGACTATTTTAATGCGATTTCAGTACTCGCTCTCATGTTTTTTTTAACTTGTAAGTTATTTATTTAAATGTATTAAGATATGATTCACGGTTGTACTGTTTAAAACTACTAACTTCATACTTTACCATTGCACGCCAAATGAAATTAGAGTTTAATTTAGCATTTGACGTGAAATTTTTTTCATGCCACTTCTTCTGGATTATCTTAATTTATCTAAAATTCTCATCAAGCATCTGAAACTTGAGTTTAGAAGGGATTTACTTCTCTTTTGTATTTACAAATTCAATTGGAGTGGTTATTTTAAGGTTTAGCCATCTAACAATTGCGCTATTCAATCTTCTCCTATACCGATAAATAGCTCGAAGTCGTTAAGTGTTTTTTCTCGAAAATAGCCATAATTTCTGCACTTTTAATAATTGCTATAACCATCGTTAGGTTTTATTACGATCAACCTTGATGATTATTATGGTAATTATCATTGATATTCATTGGTGCTTTCCACCGAATTTCAATTTAATTACGGGGTGTAATCATGGTATTGAATTCGCGATTGTTTCTGACAATTGGAATCAGAATTGGAGAAGAGAAAAAACAAAAGTAAACTAAACTATTGATGATAATAAGGTACAGATATTCACTTCGACATGATTTTCTTGTTTTTACGCTGGTCATGGAGTTTTCACGTGTAATTTGTACAAATATTATCTACGCCACTGTGTCAGATTTTTTTTAAACTCTATGAAAATTTTAAAATCTTCACAAAATATTAGATTTGAGCAAGTTTTCTGAGCTCGTTTTTTTTAAATTTCCACGTGAGCTTTTCAAATAGTCATTTTATGAAAATTAGAGGACAATAGCTCCAATAATTACTGTTCTGCTAAATTAAAGAGTTCTTCTACAAATAAATCAGACTGTGCCCCTCTGGAAAAGAAAAACTCATGCAAAAATTTTTTCTTACTACTTTCCATAATAAGTAAAGATGCCAGTCATATTGCCCAAATCGTACTGTATGAAAATGTACAAATTCAATGCAAATAGGATATATATAAAATGATCTTTAACCATTTTCAGTAATAATAAACACAAAATTGAATTAAAATAAATATAATCCAACGATCCATCAAAAAATGCGGATATAGCTCGTATGATAAACGCCGGTAAACAAATAAAACCAAATATTTATTTATCTAATAATAAATCCTCATCATAGTATGATAACACTCAACTCAGCTAACCAAATCCACAACAAAAAAGTAAAAAGAGAATGTTAAATCAATCAAAAACCCAAATGGGGCGCAAAATTATGACCGACAATAATTATAATAATGCTAACGATGGGAAATTGCACAAATTTAATTGTGGTGTTTGACAGGGTGTAACGATTAAATGGTGAGGCTTATGACATGACCGGTTAATGTCTATGCGTTTTTCATTTGCCGTTGGAAATCAAGTCAAATTCAATTTAATTAAGGAAGGATTTCATTAAAATTCAATCGATAATACATTTAATATTAAAACAAATAAATAAAAATGAGCATTATTTGGATGAGTCGAGCACAAGTGTTCGTCATCGTCCTATATATAGCCGAAATAACCTTGATTAGCCGGGCATAGATGAAGCATCACTTGTTTGTTTGTTTGTATGTTTACTTGTTTGTTTGCCTAAGTAACTGGCAAACATAAAAGTATGTTTGTATTTCAAATGGATATTCCATAGATGGATTTGACTAACTCAATTAGCGTGGAATCAAGCGACAATGGTTATTAATTGTAATGCGATTAGAAAACCAAATGAATTTGTCTCGAAAGTCTCTTAAATATAACATTTCGTAAAAATTTAAAGCGCTAGAGATATTTTAAGGAAAGCCTGACAAAATTTACGTGAAAACTAAGTTTTAAGTATACACATGAAAAATTGCTTTTAAATATTTCACGTCAAATGCACGCCAAATAAAAATTAACTTTTTCTAATATTTCAATAAATATTATAAGCTGACACATGTGAATTCCACAACACTTTTCTCACAATTTCGTCCAGAACATTCAAAACTATGGAGGATATCACTTCTCTTACGGCTGATCTATATCTGAATATTCTATCTGAGCTCTCAGGTTAAGTGCATCATTTGGTTTGCAAATTAAATATACCATTTCGTCCATTTAAAATAACCATTTAAATGAATCTTACAAAATTACCATTGTTAAACCTATTTTTTAACAATATGGGAATTAGCTTCTCTTGAAAAGCTTTCCTTTCATTTAGGACCAATAAGGAGAACGATGGCACACCAAATTATTTTTATTTCATTTGACATGCAGTTAAATTGCGTAACTTCATGCGGCAGTTTGCAGGCCTATTGTCGAATTTGGCAAAACTTTCGGAACTAAATTTCGGAAAAACTACGGAACTATTTGGCAAAACTATTCTATCGTGAAAAGGCTTTTGGTTTCTGAACTAATTCCATGTACAGGAGATAACGAGATACAAGACAAGACGACTACAAGAAAAATATTGAAGAGTAATTGCTAAAGAAACTGAAGAAAGATTGTGGAATCTTGTCCTACAAATTCAGCGTCTTCGGAACTAAAAATTGAGACGAGCAAAGGCACAGAACTTGTGTCAAGACGAAGATTCCCCTTAAATCAGTCAGCTTCTTGACTTTCTTCACACAAATGATATTAATTGAGAATTTATGGATAGATAGAATTATTTCATGGATTGTACTCGATTGGCAAGTTCTTTCTTCTGACCATTCCGTCTCCTTGGAACCATTCCCTTCTGAATTGCTTGGCAGCACCATCTGGGGTGTTGGTCCATTCAATGGTGATACGGTCATTGTTGGTATCTTCTTGTCCGAACGCGAAAGCATCACACGAGACAGCCATCAAAAGAGCTTCCTTTGGGTCGAGCACACCACATGGTGGATCGACTCCGAGTCTCTTCATGTTCGTCGTCTTGATTCCGAAGCCAATACGACGAGCAGATGAGTTGATCACCTAATCAATGCATTCAATTGGTGCGTGATTGCGATGATTACCTTGATGTGATAAGTGTGCTTGTCATCATATGGAGCATTGAAGACAATCTTGGCATTTGGTTGAGTGGCGATATCTCCTGGTGGAACTGATTGAGCCATTTCTTGTTGATTTCAGTTGAAACTGACATGCCATTGTGTCATTTCAAATTGCTTATATACTTATTTTATCATTACATCAATGTATTATCTTGATTGTAACGTAATTAATTTGATTAAATTATACACGTGATACAATGAAATAAAAGTTGTATTACGGTGTGCTGACCAGTGATGGGGGTCCTTGTTCCGGGTAGGATAAAAAGGAAGCCCCGGTCCCGCGATCCGGACAGTGATGGGAGGGGCCACGATTTTTGGAATTCCATGTGAATGGGAGGGAGGGGGGTGACCTTAAAAAATTGAAAATTTCAAAACCTGGGTCGGTCTCGGAACTGGGATCCTTTTTTTTTAGGAAAATACCCCTGGGTGCGGAGTCCGTCCTATCACTGGTGCTGACTTTCAATGGAGTTTCACGTTATCCAAAAAAAAAAACGACGCAAATTATATATAGTACAATATTTTATTCCAATAAAATCAATAACATAAATGCAATGATCAAGTTTAACCGATATACCGAGAAAGAATTACATAAATAAGTTGAGCATTGAGAAACACAAGATGTACTGTCATCATTGGAACAATCGAAATCTTGTTTCAATTCGAATCCAGGCTTGAATAGAGTTGATAAACATCCACGAATAACGAGTTCCAGTGGATCTTGTCCTATCTCCGATTTTCTAGCTGAAAAATGGATGGTTTAAATTCATTATTGACATTAATTATTTTATTTTATATCAGGTCTATATCATGGTGTAAGTCTACCAGCTATAGGGATCATAACATAATATACACAACGGCAAAAGTCTTACTCTGTTTCTAAAATTACCTAGTCTAGTAAGCCAAGTACGATTACATATGATCATTTTCATTTAATGTAAAACATTTTTAATTGCAACCAACGAGCTCATAGTTACCACAAATTGAAGTTGTATATGAAATTTGGAATCAATGATTTTCTTATTTTTACGACTGCATGCCAAATTGAAATTAATACTTTTTCGATATTTAAACGTGTATTACTAATTTTCACGTATTATTTTCATATAACTTGACACTCCATTGTTACTAACCAGTGTTAAATTATCTAAAAAACATGCGCTTCTTACCGAAATTTGCAACATGAGCATATTTTCTGAACTCCTAACTTAACAATTCAATGACTGTCTTACATCTTTCACATGTACTTAACACAAATATTGTCTACGCCACTTTCTCTAAAAATATTATTAGGGTGAACCAAATTTTTTTCCGATTTTTTATTAAAAATTTAAGCATAATTTTAAAACACATGAAAAACAATTTGGTAAAAGTAAAGATAATTTGACTCTATGGCTTGAACCCATCTATAGGCAAGTTGTTCGAACCATACTTGGGAAATTTAGGGCCGGCCCGCGGGCCGGCCCGGGCCGGGCCAGGCCGGGGCCAGAGATTTACGATTTTTTCGCCCCGCGGGCCGGCCCGGCCCTCAATGCCTCGGCCCTGGCCCGGCCCTCCGGCCCGGAAAATTTGGCAACATAATTTATTCAAACTAAATATGATTTTTATAAATATTTATTTTAGCATAAATTATCAGGAAATAAACCAAGTCTGATGATGATGCTTTATCAGCATTTTCAGCTCATTATGACAATTATGTAAGCTTGAACATCGTATCTGAAAGGGTCCGCTAAATTCCGCTAAATTGTCACCCTGCTGATTTTATGGAATCAGATATTAGTTTACTTGAAAATGTGCAAAAAAATAACTTCTGATGTAGAGTTAGGTATTAATTCGGATTTTGAGGTTAATATTTAAGTGTCGGTTCTCAAAAAATTGTAAGGTTATATCAATTTTTTTAATTTTATGATATTTTAAAACATCGAATTTTTGTTTGAAATAATTTATTTGACAATTTTGACATTGAAGATCGGTCCTAAACTTCTCAAATATCTACTAATTCAGTTGAGGAACAAACGTACACACGATATTTTAAGAAACATATCAATAATTAAGAAAAAATGAAAAAAACTAAAATTTTGTTTTATTTTAGGGCCGGCCCCGGGTCGGCCCGTTTTAACCCGGCCCGGCCTGGCCCGGGCCGGGCCGGGCCAGGGCCGTAAAATCGAAAATGCGGGCCGGCCCGATTCCAATCGGGCCGGCCTTTCCCAAGTATGGTTCGAACCAGCTGCGGTACCACTCCTTGTTCTTAGAGGCTAAAAACTCGCGGCATCCGTTTTCGATATTGGCCAGGTGATTGAAGCTACGATAGTGTGCCATGGATCGGAAAAGCTGATAATCAGATGGCGCGAGGTAAGCTGGACGTGGAAGAACTTCAATGGTGTCGAGAATTTTGATAATTTCCTTCATTTGCCTGGCGGTGTGCGGTTTTTCATTGTCTTGTTGAAGGAGTATCCGCTTCCGATTGATCAATGCTGGATATTTCTCGCCAAGTGCCGCATACATTCGATCAAATTGGCCGCAATAGAGGTCTGCGTCGATGGTCCGACCATTTGGAACTAGCTCGAAATAAATTACGCCTTCGAAATTCCACCAAACACAACGAAGTTCCTTCTTCTTTTCATTACAAGTTACAATTCTACGAATAAAACTCTAATCTTGTGGATCGGAAAAAAGTTTTGGTTCACCTTAAGAAAATCTTCACGAAACATTAGATTTGAGTACCTTTTCTAAGCTGGTTTTATTGGCCGTCCAGTTGGCGCGAGTCAGAAATTAACGGAATGGATAATTTTCAAAAACGAAATCAAGAATTCGAAATACGGTATGAAACTGAATTCAAAGTCAACAAATTGGCAAAAAAACGAAGTTCGGAATCGAATATAATAATTTTGGTTCGAATATTCATGTTTTTGACGGTAATTAAGAGTGAGAAATAACGAAAATTTGAATATGGGAGCAACCGCAATTTCAAAAAATCCGGGAGGATGGAGTTGAAATTTTCAATCCCAGGAACTCATCAATTTAAAATGGCTATTATCAAAATATAAGAAATTGACAATTCCTATTTTCTTTTCTTAAAAAATAAAAGAAATAAATATGATTTTATCTAGAAATTTTGGAGAAATATAATGCAAAAGAGAGAAATTATTAACATAAATTGAATATTTGTTTCCTGATCTCTTTGAGAGCATTGAACACAATTATATTTTAAATATTTTTAAAAGGAGCATAAATATTTCTGTTAACATTCACGGGCATTCGAATAAAATTTAAGATTTTCAATCATCATTTTCATTTGGCATGATTCGGCATTCCATGTTGTGAACATTTTCACATATATTTTTTGTTAAACTTTGGTCTCTTCTAAGGCAACCATGATATTTGTCTAATTCTTCTTACTGACTATAAACCTGCTAGTAACATAGGGACACATTCCTCATCACCTCAATTAAAGAATTACTCAACGAGAATTTTCATTCGTTTTACTCACAAACGAAAATCCAGCCTAAGCCCAAATAGGGCAGAGCTACAACTGCACTTAAGCGTTTAAAACTTACCAACAGAGTTTATTTTTACACAACTGTCATTGATTCCATTACATTCAACAACTTCAGCTGTCCTGAATAAAATATTCGTGCCACCAATTGCACAATACTCATTAGTCGGAGGAATATTATACCTATAAATTAATATTTTCAAGCTATTAATATCACCAAACCTTGTGAATAATGCAACTTTGAGTGCATTCTTTTCCGTCAAATTCACATCATTTATATCAATCCTTGACATACAATTGTAGCAAGTTAGACAATTGGAATAATGTGAGATTATATTTATAAATAGCACAATAAATACACTTTTCATTTTTTATTTATTTATTCACATTTTCTACTAATCGTCTACAAATCTAATCAAATACAACTTTATCTAATCGAATTAAAAGATAAACAAATTGTTATTATAGTGAAAATGCGCGGATTAAAATGGATTAGAAGTAATTTGAGCAAGCATGAGGATTAAGCAATAATATTGCGTGTTAGAGATATGTCTAAGTCTGTGCAAGGTGAGAGCACACTCGACATGTTTTTTATTTCAAATTCCATTTTTGGTCAACGTTCTCACCCGGTTGTCAGGGGCAACCAATGTGAAAGTGTTTCAAAATGAGGGACAAGTGGTCCATTTTCACACACGAACATTCTTGAAATTGATTGCTGTATAATTATGAACTTTATGGCACAGAAAAGTGGTCCGGAAGTAAAATAGCCAATTGGTTTTAATGTTAGTCTTATGGAGAGGAAATCATAATAATAAATAAATGATGGATTTTCAATTGTTCTGCCTGGACTGCAACACATTGGTAGGCAAATCAGATAAATATGGATGTTTCAAGCCATTCGCGGCGGTCATTCGTTTCGCCGGATTGAATTCCAGGCATGCGTTTACAAATTCAGCAGCATTCGGTGTGAGACATTCATTTATCCTAAAATATTCGCATCTTTATTCAATATCGTCTAATTGAAGATATAATGTTAATTTCTGAGCAGAGATCATAAAAAAGATCACTCAATATTAAATAACTCATACTTGGGAAAGGCCGGCCCTAAAATATACCACACATTCGTTTTTTCCTAATTTTTTAATTATTGATATTGTCCTTTTCAGAGATCGGTGGCTAATGGAAGAGCAATCAAAGAAGACAAAATGATAAGCGGCCACACGGCCACAAACAACATTTTTCTCAATTCCTCTTAAATATGTGCTGCCCATAATTTCGTAAAAAAGAATGGCCTTCCAAACGAGAACCTCATTCCATCCTAATTTTTTTCCTCTTCCATTAGGCACCGATCTCTGAAAAGGACAATAGTCTCAATGAGATTGGAATTATCAAGTTCTCATAACTTGATACTAAATATTATATTTTCAAAAATCACGTTCTGTTTGAATAATTGATGTTGCCAAGTTTTACCGATCAAATTAAAAATCCCGGCCCCAAAATTTCTATGCAATATCTATATTTTTAGTTATTATTATTACGTGGTATTATTTTACTAATTCTACTCCTGCACGCCAACTGAAACGTTTATTTTACAAAAGTTTGAGAATATATTACAGTGATCTATGTGATTATAACGTCTAGAAATTTTGCCGAGGCTACGGTTATGTCAAAAACTATCCATTTCTATCAAAAAAACTCTGGCATATTAGTTATCTATCCCACTTTATAGCTATCTTATTTTATTTTATGTTGTTATTATTTATTTTTATTACTATCCGTTACCTATTTTATTTTGTTTTAATTTATGGGCCAATTATTTACATACACTAGCTGACAAAAGTTTTGTCACAAATTTTTTTTCGGGTTTAACTTTTTTGTGACTTGACCAAATTGGCTGATTTTTTGATATGATAGATTCATATGGTTGTATATTATTTTACAAATTCCCGCTTGTGATTACGATCATCCGTTTTACAGTGACAAGCGTTTATCGTAAAACGCGTAGCTCAAAGATATTACGCACTTTTCTTGCACTGCATTTTTTAATAATTTTTAAAGCTCAATTATATTTTTTTCATAATTTATTGAAAATAGCAGTAATTGGCAACATTTTAGAGATGACTCCACGTAAAGAAACTCCAATTGCCACCCGGCAAGCTGTTATCAATATGAGGGAAAACGGAATTCGTGGTACCGAAATTGCCATGACAATTTAAACCAAATTTTGCTACTATAACATTTTAAACACTGATTCACATAAAATATCAAAAAATCAGCCAATTTGGTCAAGTCACAAAAAAGTTAAACCCGAAAAAACATTTGTGACAAAACTTTTGTCAGCTAGTGTATATGCTGCGGAAACACGTGATATCAAGAAAAGCCACAGAAGCCCGTGCACAGAAGTCTAGAGCGGGTCTACAATTAGTTACGAGGCACCGCTGATATGATGACAGTTAAGGACAACTACACATGTTTCTGGAAACTATTTTGAACACGTAAGGTGTTGTGACGGAATTAATTGATTATTTCGCTTTTCTTTGAATATAGATCCTAAATATAATAAAGTAAACATAAAATTTTGTTACCATAATTATTATTTATGTAAAAACCAATTTGTTAAGAGAAAACAAAATGAAACAAAAATGTTATGAAAAAAAGAAAAGCGAAATAATAAACAAATTGTAAATTAAATCTACACCAGTCCGAAGCGAGACCATTTATTATTCGGAATGCTCCTTCGACTTTCAATAACCGACACCACGAAAATATTCACGTGTCTAGCACACGTAATGTAAATAAATAAATTTCGTTGTTTTTATTAATCTGGATAGTCTTAAATTGATCGAGGCTCGAGTTGATCAAGTTTACGTTCTCGTGTAGAGCACAAAAAACTAAAGCGGACTAAAGCGCTGAAAAACGTTTTCTGCAAAATTTACGTTAAAAAATTTTGGCGGTAATTCCGCATTTTCCATTGCTGCGTAGCTTTGGGACCGTGACGAGCAACATATATTATAAAGTCTACTATTTAAAATAATATATTGTACTTTTCAGAGATCGATTGCCTAATGGAAGAGCAAAAAAATGATAGTCTCGTTTGTACGACCACAAAGGACTTTCTCATCTATTCCTCTTCAAGAGTTTTATTTAAAAACTCACGTTTTAATATCCCTCTTTGCATATTTTGTCATTCCATTCCAATCAACGACACTGTCTGCCGGCCATTCACTTCTTAGTGGTGTTCCAATTATTCTAAAAATCATTAACAAGAACAATCTTGTACAAATAATAACAAACTAGCCTAAAAATTAACTTAAAAAGCTCAATTTCCGAATCAGCTGGAAATAAGGGTTGCCGATTATAAATTTCACTAATAATACACCCAACGGACCACATATCAGTTGCACTTCCATATGAGGTCTGTAATAGAACTTCTGGACTCCTGTACCACAGTGTAACAACCTAAAAAGTTTAATATTACAAAAAGAATAACTAAATCGTGCTCATACAACTGTCGTAAACGCACTCGTATTGGAAAACGAGCGAGAGAGGCCAAAATCAGCGATACGCAATGATTGGTCTCGATTGATTAGAATGTTTTGTGGTTTGAGATCGCGATGAACAACGTTTTGTGAGTGAAGGAAATCAAGACCGCGCAATAATTGAGCAGCAAAGTGGCGGCACTGTTTGTCGGGAAGATTTCGTGGAACCGTTTTTAAAAATGTGTAAAGGTCCCAATCGCATTTTTCCAATAGAAGATTTATCTTAATCGTTGCTCCATTGTTAACAACACAGTGCGATACGTTGCAAAGTCTGGAATTAAAATTTTAAATTGTAAATTATGGAAACCATGTAGTAAGTTAATGTACTCGCTGTTTTCTTCTGCAAAAAATATATTGACATGAAATGGTAGAGAAAAATGTTATCATTCCACGAAAAGTTGTAGGCGCTCAGTTAACGTGCTCAAATTGAACATTGCATATAGGTATTAATATTTTAAAATTAGTTTAAGAATCAATTGTCTAAATTATCGAGAACAGCATTATCCAGAAAGGACGTAAAAACATTAAAAAAACTCTTAAAAACCGGAAAAAAATGGGCAATTTGCCAATTTTGATGGTTGAAGGGTTTATTTTGGCGTGTTATGGCAAAATGAGGCAAACATTTTGGCATATTTTTATTTTGCTCTGAACCGGACAACGAACATAATTTTATCTTAAACAAATTTGTGCATTAATAAAATAGAAATTCATAAAAGTAAAATAATCTAAAAATATAGTTACAATATATTTAAAAAAAAATAACTGATAAATTAAAAATGTTAGAAAAAAATAATTAAAAAATACCGAAGTATATTAGGATGATTCTCGCGCGATAACTTTTTCATTAATCCAATTTCTCGTAAAACACTCTGTGATAAACCATGCTGACTAGATTGAAATTCGATTTGTTTTAAAGCATACTTAAAATATATTTTATACTTAAAATTATAATTTCAACCAATGTTACCAATTTATCATTAGTTTTACTTGAAACGAGGAAAACCACGCCATATGCACCTTTTCCAAGCACCTTAACAATTTATAAATCAACATCAATATAATTAATCAACTATTACCTTCTTTATATCATAATCATTTAACTGCTGATCATCACTGATTACAGATTTGTTCATTTATAATTGCTTAATAGAAAAATAAATAAAATAATATGGCTGGCGATAATTTCGATTGATGAAAATAGTATTATTTGACAGGAATTGAGGGAAGAAAACATTCAAATGGGTAAAATGAGGACAATAAAATGAAGAAAGAAACATTTCGACAGATGGAATATTTTCGGTTTCGAATTCCGCGCCATTTGATTGTTGTGTCTGATCATTTTATTGCTATCCTTTACTGGAAAGTGCAAGTGATCTAGGATATTCCATAAAAACTTGTTAGTTAGTATAGTATTGAATAATCAAACAAAAGTGAAATTAAATAATTAATTATTATTGTTTAATAACAGATAACTGAAAATAAAAAGACTTTTCATATTTTTTAATAATTAGTGACAGATTCTATTCAATCTAATCTCCAATACTAGATTGGTTTGTTACAGGAATCTGTCATTAAACAATAATTAATTATTATCGTTTTCAAAGATCGATGCTTATGGAAGAGGAAAAAAGTTATTCCAAAATTTGTGCCACAATTGTGATAGAAAACATTAATTGATGAGATGAAAAGATAACTTAGTAGTTCTTCTTCCAATTAGGTAGGTTACCATCTTTGAATACTAAATTTCCTAATTGTTAATTATTTTCAAAGCTATAAAATAAATTATAAACTAATTAGTTATTAGATTAACTTATAAGAAATTGATAATTCAGAACATTTATGCATATTTCCTCGATTAAAAAACTAAAGACTAAAATAGTAAAAAACTAAAATATAAAAAATAACATTAAAAAAAACTAAAGCTTTAAACAGTACAGTGCACTAGTCAGTAAAGCACTAGGAATACTAACACAACGATCTTCGAAATCCTGCTCAAATCTAATATTTTGTGAAGATTTTAATATTTTATAAAGTTTAAGAAAAAGCTGACAAACTGTCGTTAACTATGTTTTTTAAGTTCGCGTATACCTTTTTTCATCATCTGAAATTGTAAACTCTTAAAATTATGTAAAATTGTATTTATCACTAAAATTTCAGAGAATATACGAAGTATTTTAATTATGCTTAATAATTATTCTGATAAAAATATTTTTGGTAATAAAATGAGCTCAGTAAACGTGCTCAATTCTAAAATTTTGGACGTTTACTAATATTTTCAAATAGTTGAAGATAAGCCCAGTTAACTTCTCGCTAACAATTTAAATATACTCTTAAAAATCGGAATTTTCTGAGTAACGTGGAAGCTATCGTTTAGAGGATAACGGAAGCAATATTCATTGAAAATGTTTCCTCTCGGGATCTCTACAAAATAGACTTCTATAATTACAAAACAAAGACAGGTTTGTTTGATGGCTGGTGATAATACTCAATACTGAGATAATTTAATTGAATTTCCAGTAAACTAATAAAACAAACAATCAATAAGGCGATGATAAACTTTTATTGAATCAAAAAACGAGAATAATAACGAATAAACCAACGAAAAACCAATATTTTAGATTCAAATTCATATTGTTTTAATTCATTCACCCTTTTCAGAATCAATATCCGATTCACTTTCATCATATCGTGCTGAAATTTTTTAAATTAGGTTTAGTATTGTTTAAAATTTTAAAAAATATACTTTAATAATAATAAAAAGAATAAAAAGGGAAATTTATAGTTTATGGAGCTCAGCGATTCATTTTAAAGCTACGATGAAATTTTTTGAACTTCCGACTGTTATTGCTTTATTTGCTCAATGAATAAACAAAAACAAATTAGTGGAAACACAAAGTCCAATTATAGACTTATTAAAAACATTTAACTGGAATATTTTGTTTATGTGAAAATTAAAATAAACTCTAATTGAACGTTACTGTAACGTCCATGGGACTAATGAAAGCTGTGGTCCTTCAGTTAAAAATTACAGAAAAAATAACTAAATTAATTACAATATTTGTTCTATATCAACCAAGTTAATCCAACCACAATCTCTATTACCACCAAGAGCTCCATAAACTATAAAACATAACACGTTATCTGCAATAATAAGTTTACTTCTTGTTTAAGTCTTCTTTTAGGAACTACAGTTAATATTATCAATAGGATTTTTTCCATTTGTTAGTATAAAGAGGTTTTTATACATGTTCCTAATCTATTCATTTGGAAATTATATTAGTTGAATGTGATTACACACAACAATGGGATTTCTGCAGACGGCGTGCCAAAAAGCTAAAATTATATTTGCTTCCTGATAGTTAAATACTTAATACACGAAGAAAAAACTTACACATAACGTTTGTTGTCGTTCCACAAACCGTAAGAAAGGGATCAATTGGCTCTTCTTTCAAGAATGTTTTGGGAGCATCGCCAACCAGTAACAGTCGAATTAATTTATGCAGGTGCCGTCGCAGTGACTCCTAAAATATACGATAATTGCAATTATATAAAAGATAATAAGAACATCTACATTAAAGAATACTAAACCTTATGCTAGATAAGCGCGACTAGCTGAAATCAGATATTTATAATTAGGAAATTCCTACACTTCGATAGATTGATTATTTATTGATTTTTTGATTATTTTGAATTATGGTAGTCTAGTTTAGTGGCGATTTTAGGGAAATGACAAAGAGGCTACGTTGCACCACCAGAATTTCACTGAAGAAAAGTGTTTAATATCATCAAACAATTAAATGAGATTGGTACATCAATGATGCACCACTCTTAGAAATAAAAGCTCATGGGGTTTATAAGGGTTTCTAAGGAAACTTTCTATAGCATTTTTACCGTTTAGTAATAATATCTTTTTAATAGAGAACGGTGCAGAAACAGAACATAAAGCCTTTTCTTTCATACCTCCATTCATATTTTATAAGTTTATCTCTATTAAAAAATAATAATTTATTACTGTACATTCATTGAATCCGAAAGTGATGAACAAAAATTGTTTAAAAGTTTACCTGTAAAAAGAACAGAACATTACATGCCACAATATCAAGAATGGTAAACTGCACAATGTATCCCATAAAGAATGCTTGATATTCGTTTGGAAATACGTCACCTAAATTTGAATCATTAAACATTATAACATACAAATATTTAACATCGAGATATCTGGATGAGATTTTTACCAGTGAAAGCAAGTAAGAAAGTGTTTTCTACTAGTTATTTGAATGGTTTTCTGTACTATTTGGGTCTTGAAGAAATGTTTTATTATTGAAACCATCTCTTTCTATATATATATATATATCAGGATTGCACGGAATTCCATCATCACTCCATCTTCCGTTTGAAAAAAAACTTCAGAATCGTCCATAAAATATAAAATTTCGTAAAAATTTTCAAGGAATTATGGTATCCCTACTGGAATTCTTGAACCGCTTCGGTAAAAAAAACATTTGGGAAAATGGGAATCTTATTAATTGGACCAAGTTCATATGGATTAAAAGGTGTATGGTGATAAAATAAACTAAATAATACTGTTCTGATAATAAGTAAATAGCATTAAAACACGTGAAGTTTCAATTAAAAATGTTTTCTAAACTAAAGGAAAACAATGACTAAAGGAAAGCAACGCTTAAAATCCAAAAATTCATTATTTTCACTTGAAGCGCTCTTGGTTTACGCAAACTTTTTTATTAAAGTTCCAAAAATAGTGAAATTAAAAAAATTTCATACCTATTCCAATTTGAAACAATGAGATGACGTTAAAATAAAACACCTTATCAAAAGGAATCTCATCATTTCCCTGCAAAACACTAAAATAATTCCTAAAATTACAAACAAGCGTTCTTAAAACTTACATGCAAATAGATAGCAGAACTGAAGAACAATATTACAGTCATTATTATTGTTGCCGTAAATATTATACGGTCATTCTGTCGCTTCAGCTTTTTCGCATTTTTGTCGCTCATTTCTTCAAGGGGCTTCTTTTCGAAAACCCTATATCATACTAATTATTATGGTGTTTTATAAAACGTTGAAAACCGTTTGAACTTTTCTTTAAAGTCGGTCATTCTGGCCACTGCTAATATACCTTGTGCTATAGGTTTGCCTAGTTCACACTAAATTCAAAATATAAGTGAAGAAGAAGAGAAAGAGAAAGAAGAGAAAGAAGAGAAAGAAGAGAAAGAAGAGAAAGAAGAGAAAGAAGAGAAAGAAGAGAAAGAAGAGAAAGAAGAGAAAGAAGAGAAAGAAGAGAATGAAAAAAGAAGCACAAGAGAGGAGAAAGAAAAGAGAGATAGAAAAAAAGGAAAGAAGAGAATGACAAAAAGGAACAAGATAGAAGAAAGAAGAGAGAGAGAGAGAGAGAAAGAAGAGAAAGAAGTGAAAGAAGAGAATGACAAAAAAGAAGAACAAGAGAGAAGAAAGAAGAGAGAGAAAGAAAAAAGAAGAGAAAGAAGATAAAGAAGAGAGAGATAGAAAGAAAAGAAAGAAGAGAATGACAAAAAAGAAGAACAAGAAAGGAGAAAGAAAAGAGAGATAGAAAGAAGAAAAGAAGACGTGAAAGAATAACAGTCAAACCTTAAAAGCAATGTAAACTGGTATTACTGTCAAAGAATAAATCATAGTCCAAATGCGACCATAATTCGTGTGAGGGTACTGTAAACATTGACAAAATTAACACTTCATTCCACCATACACGTACAATATTCCCATAGCCCAATGTCGTTTGTAGAGTCCACATGAATATAAAAGATCGAAAAAACGTGTTGATTTTCGTCGATCTGTTGTTGATGAAAATATTCCCAAACTTGGCTACAGAACTTACTCAATCAAACAATTATCAATGTAATTAATTGCATCTTGGGCAGTTTTTAATGTGTCTTGATTGTTGCTTAGTAATTCCAGATTTGCCTTACTATTAAAATGTAAATAATGTTTTATATTAAGAACAGATACTTAATACAATCCGAATGTGTATAATCATTCAATATAGGGGCATTTTTCTCAATTATCTGAAATATATTTTATTAATTAAGCATTCTACAAATGGAATTTATATGTATAGGCTATTTTTTTGACGGCGCGTTGCGAACCGCTGCGCAGTAAGACCAATATAAATAGAGAGATACAAGAGAGACACATAGAGAGACACAATGCGTCTTCAAAACATTTTTTGAAATAGTTTATAGTTCATATGTAGATTATAGAGATTTATATAGGTTCCAATTTCATATTCCGTTCATTGTTCTAACAAGAAGTTCAAAAAAATTCAGGTCGCTCGTTAATTTTTGAATTATTTCTTGTTTGAAACTAAGAATCATCTTGTAGAACACTAGAATACGCTGTTAAAATTATAGAAATTGAAAATTTCATTTGGCGTGAATTTATTCATTTTACTTTAACTTTAGGGAAGTTATGAGACTAAATACAAATGCTCATTTGTGAGCCGTGTTTAGTTAAAATCAAAAAACACTCCCCTTTTAAAATTAATAATTATTCGAACTTCAAAAAAGCTAACCATGATTATAAAAGATCCAGAAACATGAAGAACACATAAGAGAATTGTTATCAATACACACGTGAAAACAGTTGAATTATACCTGTACAATTTTCTTGTCGTTGGTGACATTACATTAGTAACGCTATTCCGAAATAAATATTCAATTAATTCTATTAAAATTATGAAACCTTCCATCCGAGTTGATATAGCAAAATGACTCGAGCTCAGTTGCAATTTGTTCTTCATCCTCTTTCGTTCTTCCATCCGACATGATTCAATCGAGTTGAATTAGTGAGACTTTGGTTTCTAAAATGTCCAACATAAGTGTTTTTTAATAAATAAATGATAGGTAGTTGTAAATAATCGAGATAAATAATTGTCACGCTTAATATTGTTCATTTTACCGATTTGTTCATGAATGCATTTTTATGATTATTATTACACATTTAAATCTTGATTTTCCATGGATTTTGTTAGATTATAGGTGGATTGTTGGTTAAAAAACTTTCAAATTATTTAAAACTATTTTCAAAAGTCAAGTTTACGCCAAATGCACGCCCCCGGGCTATAATCCTAAAGGTATTATAGGGACTATACTTCCTTGGTTGATGAATGTTACCAAATCCTCTCCTTGTATGCGATTAGCGGTGGGCGTGGCCTGCAGAATTCCATCTACAGTAGACCGATTAGACCCCTGAAGGTATAGATCAACATCAGTATCAGAGTTGCAAGGAAAACGATTTTTTCAAACGGAAGAATAAAGACTGAAATGGAACTCGAAAAACGACGGAAAACTGAATATTGAAGATGGAGTTTCGTAAAGAACACTAATGGGAATGGAATGAAGCTTTTTTGCTGATCTCGAGTGTTTTATTAGTTTCATTTATATTATTCAGTTCTAGTTTATTATAATTTTCTATTTCCTTCGCATGTATTCAATTGCTTACAACTAAAGAACAAGCAAATGTGAAGAATCTCGCAAGATTATTCTTCATTGCATTGGTTCCCCTCGAAGCCCGCACCATGGCATTGCACATTTTAAATATTATTTGCACACAAATTGCAGCTGTGATTTTAGACCACACTAATAAGATATAATGAAGATTTTTGGAGCGTTTTCACAAAAGATTTAAGATGAACAAAACATTAAATACAATAAGTTTACATGGAGTACTGTAATAAATCTATTAAATAAAACTTTCAATATCCCAACTTGTGTGGTTATATAATGCTCAAATCTAACTTTTTAGAAAGATATTAATATTTTAGATAGTTTAAGACAAGCTTAATTAAAATGTAGTGGAAACTTTGTTGTTATAAAGACTTAAATATTTCCACATACGTTTAAAAAGTGAAAAATCGCTATTTCGATTTGGATTGCTTTGCTATTTTTTTCAAAAATGATAAATTGAACGTTTTGTATTAGCAGACACAGTCTGAAATCACAGTCAACCATTATATCTACAGTAAATTGGCATTGGCCTTACAATCTTGTTAGTAAAAAAACGCAAATCCAGCCTAAACCCAAGTAGCGCAGAGCTACGCCTGAGCATAAGATCTAACGGATATAGGAATTCGAAAAATTTTCTCCATTCTAAGTTGACTGCAAGTCTATTTCTAGGTCGTGTATTCACATCCTTCTGTGCTCGATTCCGAAACAATGTTGTTGTCACCTCTATATCGTAAAATAAATTTTATTATCTTTTTGCTGTATTCAGGCTTTATTGTAATTTAAACGATTTTGCTTATTTTTGTAAATTTTTAACAAAAATTATTCTAACCATGGACCTTTCGTTTCCACAAATTCAATTTCTCTAATGAAGATTTAATTGGTATATTAGATATAAGTCATTTAAAATAAAGAGAGACATTGTGTTGTTATTAAACACATTAAAATTCACATTAAACTAAATTATAAAAATTAGATATTAGCTCATTTTTTTCCGGCGAGATTCCTTATAAAATCGACGAAAGAGCTCAATAATAACATATCACAATGATTTATTCCTTTTCCCTTATTTTCTTAATCACCCTGTCACCTGTTATGGCGGATGGATGTGGCCCACAAGCTGTAAAGATAATTAATTACAGTTCAAATATTAAATAACACATTTAGAGCGTATTAATTCAAAACTATGTGCGAAACGCAGCTGACATGCTCAAGTCGGAGAACTTTCAAGGAGTAAATGACTTGGTCCGTGATCCGAATTTTATCTTCAGTTACTGTGATGAATTGGTGGAGAATAAAGGTAAACAAGTAAAAGATAGAACAATAAATAACTGTTTTAAGAAAATATGATGAAGACAATTGTTGATCACTTCAAACTCGGAAACTACACCGATTACGTAATTTCATTTATTGATGAAATCAATGATAGTAATACTCTGGCTAGTGTCAACATTGGTTACATCAATAAGCGGAATGAATATATTAACGCACCTGGAGCATTAGCTTTCAAAATAGAAAAGGTTTTTATTATATCTAATATTCGCTATATATAAAGGATTATTAGGGACCAAATGGTGGATGTCAAGCAATATTGACTGAAGCTGTTTTCACGTGCTCTGAAGAGAACGATGCAGAACTTGAAAAAAAGGAGAAGAAACAAGAAAAGTTGGATAATGATAAATCTTCGTATGGCCAAAGTGATAAGAGCCTCCATCATTTTATACGAAAAGATCATTTTCACTTATAATTAGTATAATAAAGTTTTAATAATTTTATCATTACACACCAATTTGAGTCAGTACAAAAACGTTTGATAGGTCAGAGATAGAGTGGTGACGAACATTCTGCAAAGCAATTGTAAAAGGATATCCTTGTACAATTAATTTTTTAAAATTTTGATTATAATGAAGAGTGGGGGTATATTTACAGTATATAATTATTGGGATAGGCTAGCTCTCCGGCTAGAAATTCCGGCAGTGATGGACGGAATATAAATTTTAAATTTCCGGAATTCGGAACGCGGAATACAGAATACAGAATTCCGTCCACCACTATACCAGTGATGGGAGGGGCCCAGTTTTTTTGGAATTCCGGGCGGGCGGGACCTTAAAAAAATTTAAAATTTCAAACCCCGGGTCCCGGGACCGGCACTGGAACTTCAATTTTTCCCTACCTGGGACCCGGGACCGGGATCCTCTTTTTTTTTTTTTAGAAAAATACCCGAGTCGGGAGGGGGGTGGGACCGGGGGGAGTCCCTCCCATCAGTGGTCTATACGTTGTTTTTTAATATATGAGAACAGTTGGAATAATTAACAATAGAGAGAAAGCGAATGGTATCCAGTTGAAGACAAGAATATTATCGAAATGTTCGCGATTATTCGCACGGAAGACGTCTAGTCAAAAACCCGATCATCAGCAATAGTAGAGTGGATGCAAGTCGTTGGAGGAAGTCGGGAGTGGGTAAACCATGACTGCAGCGATGAATTGTGTGTTTAGAACTGATGGTCATTGAGGTGAGTTAACCGATAGTGAACATCTTCTTGGTTACCGATTCAAATCCAATGCGTGGTGTGGGACACGCCCGTTTCGGTGTACGACGACATTGTCGCAGCCACATCTGGCACGCCCTAACTGACTTTATCGTTGACAACTAGGATCTAAGTAAACGTGCTCAAATATAACTTTTTGGGAAGATATTAGTATTTGTAGTTAGTCTAAAGAAAGCCTCGTTCTATTGATGTGAATAATATTTTATTGAAAAGACGTTACAATTTTCAGGCACGCTTAACACGCCCTGGTCAAAAATCTGCGCGGCCATGCAAATTCGGCATGGTCGCCAAAATCTTTTATTCCACATAACAAAATTTACAACGTTTTTTCAGTGCTTAAAGTAAAAAATGGTAAAAATTCCTTTATTATATAATAAATACCCGTATCGATAATGTATACGAAAACAATAATCGACATATAAAATAAGAATAATATCTTCATTCTGATAATCAAAATATAAGCAAAATACAAATTCCTCATAACTTTTGAAATACAATACACGCTGTAAACTATGGAATAAAAAATTTCCATTGCCGCAAGATTTTTAACCCCGGCGTGCGCTTAAAAATGGAAAATTTTCAGTTGGTGTACCAGTTGAATACCAACTAAGCTTGTTAAAAGTTAAGATGATCTTACTTAGACAGTTATAAGACAGAAAACAAACCAACAAACCCGTGACGTAAAATTTACTACATGATCATGCAAAATAGGGAAATCGTCATTTTCAATTGATGTACCAGTTGTATACCTGTCAGTCTTATATCATCTACCTGGGATGAAAGGGACCGTGATTTTTAAATTTCCGAAGGGGTACAGTTTTTAGGTAGAAAACGGATTCTGGTAGGGCAGGTGTGACAAATCTCATCTCTGATATGTAGAATATGTTCACTATTGTATTCCTTCCTTCCTTGTTTATTATTCAGTCTCTTTTCTGCCGCTCAACACAAAACAACGGAAGACCGAAGTGCTGATCTTCTTAAAGACATATTGAGACGCGTGCAAATACGAGACAGGCATTCGCTTTCCAGCAAAACAATGGTGAGCACGCTTCACGCTTCTGAACTCGTCAAAAGTTTCTTCGAGCTGGTTCATTCAATATTCATTGGTGACGTGTTCAATGTGTCAGAGAGAGAGAGAGAGAGTTCCAGGGATCGAGTCTAGTAGATGAAAATTCCCTTTTTACAATATTTAAACTTATTCGGATAATTTTTAATGCTGACAATTTTAACTGATTAGTCTGAAGGTCACAACCACCATAAAACCTAAATTGTTGGTTTAAGCAGGTCAACTAATCTTCTGTTTCAAAAAATTGGCCTGATGGAAGGAAACAACTTATTGACAATCCTAACAATTAAAGTTTTATTAATCGATAAATCATCCAGTTAATCAAATAATAAAACAATAATCAACAAAAAACCCTTTTTACACACACACACGAGCTAATCCAAAAAAAAAAAAAAACAATTCGAATAAACGACAAAAAGAGCATAAATAATTTTAGGACTCTGCAAGATTCAATAAGAATCTACCTAATATACAACTGTACAATCATTTATATAAAAGGAAAATAACAATTCTTGTCAAGCTTAAACTGTACAAAACAATTCTTGCCTCAACAACAGCACTATTACCAAAGTTTGGCCATCGTGAATTAATTTATTTTGTCTAACAAGTATATACAAGTACATTATATCAGTTCTCCTTTTTACTACTTATGGATTCCTTTTTCAATGGTCCTAATGGATCGCAACTATCTTCGTCCAATTGTTGTCGTTCGTGTCCAAAGAATCCATCCGATTTAGCCATTGCTACCTAAACAATTTATATTGTGGATAAGCAAAAACAATAAACAAACAAACCGTCAAATGAGTATTATGATATTCAAGGAATGTTAACCCTCCAACAAGGAAAGTTCGCAGAACCAATGGAACTTTATAATCTTGCACGAGTAAATAATAAAGCAAGTAGCAGACGGGAAGATGTCTGAAAATTGTATTTTTCTTAAACACATCGCTTAATATGTTAAATTCACTAAATTAAAAGAACCAAAGAGTCGAATTTAAAATAAATTTAAGACATCACTATTGTGTTAGCTAACATGTTAGAAATACGAAAAACTACCACCCTCATCTCACCTGAAAAGGAATAAACACGTCATATTTGCATTTATCAAAGCATCCATGAAAACTGAATTCTTTTTCGATCCGTACGCCAATCTGACCATCGTTCGTAGATGAAGGAAAATTGTTTGCACTTCCACTAGAAGCCCAATCATGGCTAATCCAAATAATCTTCCAGTCAGTAAGATAATAGTAAATGATATAATCACCTAAAGTTGTATTAATAAATTATAAATATTGTTGTTCAATGTTTCATGACGAAGAGCCACCAAACAAAAGCATTTTCGGGTTCTTGATTATTGCGATTTCAAAATATCAGAAGATTAAATTATTCGAATTGAAAACTATTAAAATTTTACTGTACTTCCTGGAAAAATGACAAATATAGTGTCTAGGGACGTTTCAATATTTCTATATAATAGTTTTCAATCGACATTCGTTAGAACAGAACCTCAGAAACCTTATTTTAACAATTTTGTCAAAATTTAAAGTGACAAAAATATTTTAAGAAAACCCTAAAAAATCGACGTGAAAAATAAGTTCTAACTTTTACGTGTAAAATAATAAGTGTTTAAAAATTTTTAAATTATCATTCTAATTTTTTGTGCATTCGGTAATCATTGAGTCCATTACTGTATAATGTACATTTCAGAGAACGGTGGCTAACGGACGAGCAAACATGGGGTTCTTGTTTTGGCGGCCACTCTTTTGTAGCTCACCAATGTGTTTTGCCCAAAAAAATAGACAACACAAATGGAATAGGACGTGATGGAAATTGTTTTGCGGCCGTCCAAACGAGAATCTCATTTTTCCTTTTCCATTAGGTACTTATCTCTGAAAAGTTCAATACATATATGGCCTATTTCTAATTTTTTGACGACGCATTTCGAACCGCTGCGCAGCAAGTCTTAAAAACAGAGAGACAAACAAGAAAGAATTCCCCCTTTCTATAACTGTCTTAACGCGAAAATGTATTCAATGCGTCGTCAAAAAAAAAGATTTCTCTATGCCAAAATTATAAAAATACAATAATCTCCAAACTCACCAACGAATGATGAATCAAGTATTCTTTCGAGCTATCCAGTTCGCCATGCAAGTACATATCAAGTAGATCATAAATGAAATAACCCATTGAGAACAAAAACACATATTCCGCATTCTTTTGATGGTAATCATACGGCTCACGAATGTAGTTAAAATCAGTTAGTAGACTGAAACCAACAGAATATTACTCAAATGGAAGCAATCAAACTAACCTAAATAAACATCCGAGTGCTGATATAGTTGCATGTGTAAATGAAACAATTCGCACCGTAAAAACTCGAACCTGGCATCACTAACAATTGTTTGATTCAATTGATTCAATCCTACCTTATTTTCAGACCAATCCGGCTGTTTCTGTTTCACAATAGATCGTGCTACCAAATACTCAACTCTCAGTAAGATTGAGACGGCTCCGCAAAACAATAAATTTAATCCCATCTAAACCGTAAACAAATTAAGAAGAACAAGTATGGCAATCAAATAATCAAAATGAGCATTTAAAAATTCAATAATGACGTTCGATCAGATAATCTTTTTCTATAGGAATAGAAATTTCTAATTCTAATAACTTGCAATTACTTTAAAATGAGAAACATAATAGTGAACAACTAAACTAACTCACAAGCAGTTTATTCGAAACTCTAATCAAAAACCATCAAACACGTGATATGTGTGGAAACTAATTTAACACAATAAACAATATTTAAATGTTTTCCGGTGTTCTGGCACTCAATTGATAACAAATTTAAGCATTTAATGCTTTTAACAATAAAGTGTCAATCATTAAAAGATTATTAAGTTCCATGGGACAATAATAGAATGAATTTGCCTGCCTTTAAGAAAAACTGTTTATAGACACATAAAATATAAATATTCCGCATTCAAGAAGATAATATAATTATTTTTATAGATTTTCACAAAGAATTCAAGTGTGAACGGCAAAAATACTGTTTCCCTAATGGTGTAGCTAACTGTTTTAGGGTCGCGAAAGACACACGACACAGATTGTTAGAGAAGTGAAAAGACGCAGAGTGTTTGAAAATTAAAGTTCTGCGCATTGCACGCCACCTGATTTCCATGTGCAATTTTGTAGAATATATTTTCTTGAATTTTATATAATTTTAGATAAATAATAGACAGAACGTCCATTTAAATAACAATCTTTTGCCACAAAGTACGTGCAAATAGCAAAATATCGCGCACCGATTGTGCAAAACACGCCCTTTCAATTATTATTATTATTTCAAATCGTTTATTTACTTATTATTCGATTTATTTTTTAAATTGTTAAGTTAATAATAGTTAATTAGCTACTGCAATAGGAAAAGTAAGGTTTCTCACGTAAAATTAAATTGTCAGTTTACTATAGCGGGCACAAAAATGTCATGAAATTGCAGTTAGCGAGGTATCTGCAATTACAGCCTCTTAGTTTGTCCCGTGCGAAATAAAATGTATAGCAATTAATCAGCAATAATAGGTCTAATTGATGAATAACAGCTTTAAATGAAATGAAACGACAAATAAAAATCTTAAATTCCTAACTAATATGGATATAAAGGTTTATTTTTCAAAAAAATTCGAATATTTAAAATTTTTAATAAAAAAAAACCTAAAACATTATAATACAATCCAATTCCTATAACAAGAAATAGTAAGTAATAACGTAAATCATTTATTTTAAAAAATGTATAGGAATCCAACTAACATCAAACACAATACAATTTTTATTTACAGCTAGACCTTTTTTCATTCCAAAAAAATGCTCCGAACTCTGATCGCCTCATCAAATGTTATCTTTATTTGTTTTTTTATTCGTTTGAAGGTGGTAATAAAAATAAAAATGCTTTCCAAGAAGTATTTAATTATAAGCAAATGCGAGTTTCGTGGAATAACTGCACTAATCCATCAAAATAATAGTTAAAGAATAATACATAATAAATATTATATTTGAAACTATGAGAGCTCAACGACAATAATATGTTCTTGACGAAAACAATTCCTAATTTGTATCTGTTTTAATGTAAATCCACTAAATTTATATGAATATCAACTCGTAATTAAAAAATTGGAAATAAAGAAGATACGCTTAAAGTTTGAATCTAAATGCTATTGGAAAGTTACCGTAATCAGATTTATTGGTATTAAATACCGGATGTGCAGCTTCCCCTAATTTGGGACGCGTGTATGGCTGACGAACAATTACGTACCAAATATTTTTATATATTATCGTGGTGAAGGTTAATGAAAAATCATGGTTAAAGTAGCATTCCGTATAATAAAATGGTCTCGCTTGGACAGGTGTAGATTTAATTTCCATTTTTTTATTATTTCGATCCTAAATATAATAAATTATACTAAAAATTTTATTACTATATTGATTTAACAACCAATTTAGTAAGAGGAAACAAAATGAAACAAAATTGTGATGAGAAAAAGCGAAAGAATAAAAAAATTGCAAATTAAATCTACACCTGTCCAAGCGAGACCATTTTGTTATTCGGAATGCTCCTTTAACAATGATTTTTCATTAACCTACACCACGACAATAATCATTTTCATTTTAATGACATAATAGTATTAATTATGGCAAAAAGTCTCAAATCATATATTAAACGATCGGAAACGCTTGTGGAGGTATCGCGAAGGATAAATGGTTCATTTCCCTAACATTTTACTAAAATTAAACCCAAAAAAATGAAATATATGGGTACATTAAGTTTACGAAATAAACGCAAAGTACTAGATAATTTTTTTATAACAATACTGCACCCGTTCTGAAACAGAAGAAGAAAAGAATAAATTATTAATTTAAAAAGTGCTTTAAGGTTAATATAATCACTCTTATCATTTTAAAAATTCAAATATATAAATTGTGAGTAGATGAAATGGCTGGGATCAAAAAATATTTCAGAGCCTTCGCAAAAAAGTTTCAGTTATTTTTTTTTTCAGTTCCGCTAAAAGTTTTCTATATGAAACAGTGAAAGTTGGAGAAAACCAACACATTTCGAACGTCATCGAAATACCTCGATTCACAAAATGTATTACAGAAGTTCAGAAAAATATTCTTACTTCAGTTTCTTGCAAAGCCAAGGATTAAAATAAGTACAATTAAACTCATCTGAATGTCTTAAAGAACATATTTTTAAACATTTCAGTTAGAGTTCTATAAGAATGTCACGTAATGAGAAAAATAATGTTAACAAATGAGCAGACATGGAAATAAGACTTATCAAATAATAATAATAATAATAATAATAATAATAATAATAATAATAATAATAATAATAATAATAATAATAATAATAATAATAATAATAATAATAATAATAATAATAATAATAATAATAATAATAATAATAATAATAATAATAATAATAATAATAATAATAATAATAATAATAATAATAATAATAATAATAATAATAATAATAATAATAATAATAATAATAATAATAATAATAATAATAATAATAATAATAATAATAATAATAATAATAATAATAATAATAATAATAATAATAATAATAATAATAATAATAATAATAATAATAATAATAATAATAATAATAATAATAATAATAATAATAATAATAATAATAATAATAATAATAATAATAATAATAATAATAATAATAATAATAATAATAATAATAATAATAATAATAATAATAATAATAATAATAATAATAATAATAATAATAATAATAATAATAATAATAATAATAATAATAATAATAATAATAATAATAATAATAATAATAATAATAATAATAATAATAATAATAATAATAATAATAATAATAATAATAATAATAATAATAATAATAATAAAAATAATAATAATAATAATAATAATAATAATAATAATAATAATAATAATAATAATAATAATAATAATAATAATAATAATAATAATAATAATAATAATAATAATAATAATAATAATAATAATAATAATAATAATAATAATAATAATAATAATAATAATAATAATAATAATAATAATAATAATAATAATAATAATAATAATAATAATAATAATAATAATAATAATAATAATAATAATAATAATAATAATAATAATAATAATAATAATAATAATAATAATAATAATAATAATAATAATAATAATAATAATAATAATAATAATAATAATAATAATAATAATAATAATAATAATAATAATAATAATAATAATAATAATAATAATAATAATAATAATAATAATAATAATAATAATAATAATAATAATAATAATAATAATAATAATAATAATAATAATAATAATAATAATAATAATAATAATAATAATAATAATAATAATAATAATAATAATAATAATAATAATAATAATAATAATAATAATAATAATAATAATAATAATAATAATAATAATAATAATAATAATAATAATAATAATAATAATAATAATAATAATAATAATAATAATAATAATAATAATAATAATAATAATAATAATAATAATAATAATAATAATAATAATAATAATAATAATAATAATAATAATAATAATAATAATAATAATAATAATAATAAATAAACAAACACGTTCTTTCACTGATATAGAATACAATAATGAATACTAATAGATTCCTAGTTATTTTGCCTAATTGATCTAAATATTAGTGGAAAAGGGCAAGAATGGCCCGATGGGAAACAAATGTGCGACAATGTACCTAACATTATCATTAAGGTGATTGACCAAAAACAAAAAAAACATTGATGAATGGTCATCATTAAGATATTTTATTACTCGATGGCCCTTAAACAATATAATTTTCATAAGATGATTGATATCATACCGCGTCTATCAATAAATCATATGATCCTTGAACTAAAATTAAACGAAAAAAAACTGTTCATTTGAGTAAACACTTTTTAAATGGAGTATATAAATGAACAATGATCATTGTTAACCTTGGTTGCTTCTTTATAATTACCTAAGAAAAAGTTTTTTCATTGACACAGACATACACAAGTTCAGAAAAAATCTTAAGATCAAGCAACTGATACTTTTCACAAATATTATTTACTAAAACCCATGCTTTAATAAAAACAAAAGAACAATAAATATCAAATTCGTTTTTTATAAAGAGAGCACTTCAAATAAAAACGATATCGATCAATGATAATGAAATAATTATTCAAATGATTCAAGTGGTGTTTCCTAAACAGTCATATCTTATGTTACATCTGTCTAATGTAATTATCGTTTATCAATCTTTTCGTCAATTGGGGTAAGTGATATGTCAAATACATATAAAAACCAAATCTACATTGAAAACTGGAAATGAGCTAACATAAGTTACAAGTTGTACGACACATTTTAATTATTGAAATATCGATGAAAACCCTCTATAAGAGAATGTGAATTTTAGAGAGATAAAATGTAAAAATCAGTTTATTTTCATCAACAACGGTAAATGTTCTAGATTTTTTATCAAATATTTCCTGGCGAGCAGAAATTTGTGTGCAGATCCAAAACGTATCTAAAGTTTCATCAAAATCTGAGTCCTAAAACACCTCGATTGTTATACAATTCCAATTTAAATCTGAGACGTATTTATCCGTTAAACGATGTTGGAAAATCATTGATAAATTACCCTTTCTATAGTCGTCGCCAAATGCGATTACCGCGGCAAAGAGTGGCGCACTTTTTGAATATTATTTTTTCATTTAATTTTCATGATTATTTTCTTGTTTATGCTCGTTCTATACTGTTTTTGCTTAAATAAATTGAAGAATATGTTTTAGATGTTGTTTAAATCGTGGCATAAATGTGGAAAATAATACAAATCATAAAAATGAAATTAAAAATAATATTTAAAAAAGTGCGCCACACTTTGCGGCGGTAATCGCATTTGGCGACGACTATAGTTATTCATAAAAATTTAAAATTATTCTTATAATTTAAAAATTGTATTACTGGCATAGTCTTATTTACTTTTTTCTTAAAAAAGGATTTTCATCATCGTTCAACGGATCAATACTTTCTCGTATACGGGCTGATTTAAATCGGATTAAACATTGAAACTATATAATCTAGACAGTAGAACTCTCACTCGTCTATGCGTTTGTGTTTGTATGTTTTTAACACCAAATAAGTGATTCTTTTAAAAATATTTTTTCCTAAAATCCAAATCCACCACATTCTTAAATATTGTAATGAGGAACTGGAAAACTTCTATAAATATATTTCCTCTGTATTAAACAAACGCCCCCCCCCTGTATAATTATAATTTAAAATAATTTACCGCATTTGTGTGGATAACACAGTCGCATTCTACTGAAGCACGCGCAATTTACAAAATACTGCGCACCAATTGCGCAAAACACGAATTGGTGTACAGTATTTTGCGCGTACTTCGTGGCAATGGAGTGCAACTGTACTTGTAAAATATCCACACAAATGAGGTCAATTATTTTAAAATTTACAGGGGGTTTGTTTAATACAGAGGAAATATATTTTCTGAAATTTTCCATTTCGGAAATATATTTTCTGAAATTTTCCATTTCCTCATTAAAATATTTAGTATTGTAGTGAATTTGGATTTTAGGAAATAATATTTTTAAAAGTATCACATATTTGATCGTAAAAACGTAAAATTGCTGTTCTGCTTCTATATTTCTCCTTATTAACGTTGTCTCTAACAAGATGTGTTGAAAGATAAGCAAGCCGTAACAAGTTTAAGAAAAATCTGTTTCCCTCGATTATCACAATAATCCAAAGCCTCTTAAATATAAAATGAAAATCTGTGTCGCTCCCAAGATAAACCAAACGAGACCAACGTTTTCTATTTTTCCTCTTCCATTCGGTATCTTTTACTGAAAACCACCGGCCAAATACAAAGTACGGAAACGAATATTTTGATGCCGTCAGCGTTGCGTTCGCGTTGCGGTCGTCAAATGCCGGGTACACCTTGATTAGCTGTCTGTGTCTCTACATACACTAAAGGAAGGACAAAAAGCTAGGCCGTATTTTTAGAAGGGTTATTTTGAAATATTCCGATCTTTTATGGAGATGTGGATGAGGTTATCTTAGACTGTTTCGAATGATATGTAGGGAAAGGTTGAAATATTTTTTAGAATAATTAAATAACAAGGATATTGTAGTATAAAGCTGAAAAAACAGCTACCACAGCAAATAAGGCTTAGGTACCTAAGCCTAAGCCTTTCATCTGAAAATGAACTTCCATCCAAATACTATTATATTATTATCATATTTATTTGTATTGTATTTATAATTATCTCAATATAAATAGTTTCCAACAATAATGGCCTAATATTCAAATGATTCACTATTCGCTTTCGTGGAGTGTCAGTAAATAACAATAAATGCGCTGAGTCGAACTGTGGCGGTGTTTACGTACTGTCGTAAAATAAAATGATTGCTTGTTTAAAATGTTCGCTTGTTTATGTCAATAATAAACAAGCGAACATTTTATTTTACGACAATACATAAACACCGCCACTGTTCTACTCAGCGCATTTATTGTTATTTACGGACACTCTGTACCCGGAATTTGACGACCGCAACGCGAACGCAACGCTGATGGAATCAAAACATTCGTTTCCGTACCAACGTTTTCGTACTTTGTCTTTGGCCAAACCACCATATATTTTTAATGGTTGTTCGTAAACTTTAGTAGAGCGCATTTTCAACTCTAGCAGATTGTGAGATCAAAGATTGGCAGGCAGAAAATTGGGATTCGATGCTTGTTGTACAAAAAATTATTTTTTCATTTTCTAAAAATGCAGACTTTCTCTATAAATCGTTATTTATAAGAATATCTGATAACAAAAAAGTAAAAATGAAGCAGAAAACAATGTAATAAACAAAACAGTCTGACCACCATTTTCAAAATTATTAAATAACTAGACTAGAGTGTCATCGTAATTCTCTTTCAAACCAATAACATTAAAGTTCACTTGATCGTTTTATGAAATGACGGAAACATTTGTCAAATTCTATTACTATCTCCCTCCATCACTACAAGTTTCATTTATAATACCTATCAACATTCAAAATACATTCAAACATAGGAAGGATACCGTATGCGAGATATTGAGAGTATCCATTGTCTTTCTCAAAGGTCCATTAGAACACGGCTGAAATTATTTCAATGAATAAACAATTGTCACCATCGTCATTAGACTAAAAACTAATTGAAAAGAGAAAACAATGAGTAATTGATAAAATTGCGTACTAGTAGGCCTACTTAAATCAGCTGATCTGGCGGATTTCGTCTAATAGGGGCGATTATTTCTCACGTTCATAGTTTTATATTATAGATTTAGCTCCAACTTATTAAATATAATATGGGTTGTTGGGTAATTCCGTAGATTGGCGTTAGAAATTCGTAATTATCCGTATGCGATTTGAAAATTTTCAATTTAAAAGATACCTTCACCTTGATTATTGAGGTGACGTCACATCACATCATTTATATAACGTTTCGTTTGGATTGCGCGTATCTATGGGAAATCACGGTTGGTGATAACAATAATTTAAAGTATAAAGCATTTATCCGACAATTATTGAAAAATACAATAATTAATTATAAAATGGGAGTTGTTAAAATTAATATAAAACAATGAATTCCGCAATTTTAGACCCTTTAGAACATAACAATGCGAATAATATACAATTCATCAGAAAAAGTATTTTTAAAAAATCAATAAACAAATTGAAATAGTACAAAATTTAAAAAAATTGCAGCCTTAAACATTTTTAAAAATGCTAATTCAATCATTATGAATAAAATCGAAGCGAACATTGCTCGTCTATGTCATCACTTGATTATCACACATTTGGTAGCAATTTTCGATTGTTAATGCTTCCGTTATCAATAACAAAGAACATTTGGCAACACTTTGGAATTTTTTTCGACGAGGCATTTCCTTTAAAAACCCCCCCCCCCTTTTCTCTACAATGGTGCCATTTATAACGTGTGTAGTGTACATTGAACAATGTAACATCGATTGCTGATTTTCTTTGCCGTCAGGCTTTTCCTCGAAAAATATGATACCAAAATTGTTAAATTTTGTGGAAAAAAATTAATGTCGTGGAGCAGGTTATTGAAAAATTTGGTTTAAAGGAACATTCCGCGTAATAAAATGGTCTCACTTGGAGCAGGCATATATTTAATTTGCAATTTGTTTATTATTTCGCTTTTCTTTGAATATCGATCCTAAATATAATAAATTACACATAAAATTTTGTTATTATAATTATTATTAATATAACAGCCAATTTATTAATTGAAAATAATATGAAACAAAAATGCGATGAAAAAGAAATGAGAAATAATAAACAAATTGAAAATTAAATCTACACCTGTCCCAAATGAGACCATTTCATTATTCGGAATGCTCCTTTAAACCGGCTTTTCAATAACCTGCACCACGACAATAATAAAATTTATTTATTAAAACTTCGTATTTTTTTGAGAAATATAAGAAAAATATACAGGACGCAGTCAAATAAACAAAAAATATTGCAAAAGAAAAAACAAGAAAACATTTAATTTAACGACATTGCGTATTATTTTTTCATGACAATTTCCACGTTTCTATATGTTAATTTTCTCTAAATATATGTTAGTTGGTACTTTAGCAATTAAAAACCAAGAATTTGTGTTTTTTTCTTATTGTCCTTTTCAGAGATTTTGCTTATTGTCCTTTTTTTCAGAAATTTACCATGGAATGAGGTTATCGTATGGACAGCCTCTATTTTTGGACGGCCACACTTTTTTAGGAAATAATGGGCAGCACACATTTGACGAGAAATTGACGAAAAAGTCGTTTGTGGCCTTGTGGCCGTCCATCATTTTTCCTTCTTTTTTGCTCTTCCATTAGGCACATATCACTGAAAAGGAAAATATTTCAAAAATAAAATAAATTTATTACGTACGGTTAATCATAATTTCAAAATTTCTGTGGCACACCAATTGAAATGTTCGATTCAGAAATTCCCAAAGTACAAATACTTTCATGAAATAATTTATTTCAAGGAAATTTAACAAATTATACATTTATTTTCCGATGTAATTATGTTCGTAAAGAAAATCAGCTCTTAAGGAAAATTGTATCTATTAATATTTTTGGTATTAGGATATGTTATAGAGAAAATTATGACGATTCGAATGGTATAGCTTCTGTCTGTATTAAAAAATAAAGCACACAATGAAATGCCTTTTTAATGTTAACACAAGAATTTATAACGTACTATTAAAATTTAAGGGTTTAATAGATTCTCTTATGCAGAATGGTCTAAGCTTACAGAAGTAATACGCACTATATAATTTTAAGATAACATTTAAAGAAATATTTAAATCACATGATATCATGTGCTTTAAGTTGAATGGAAGAAAAAGCATTTAGTAGTTTTACTAGTCCTCCGGGTTATGTCTTCATTATGCTAATATGAAAATATTATCTGCTTTAGCTAAAGAGACTAAATCTTTAGTGAAATAATAACTTTTTTTCGGTAATTGTGATCATGACATTCAAGCACATGTCACGGCAAACGTTTCTAATCTACTTTTTCTATAGGCAGAATCAAAATAACTGTTGCAGTTTCAATAAAATTATTCTTTGTTATTGAACATTATTACACAAAGATAGATTGTCAAAAAGTGATATATTGTCTACATTATGTTTTTTAGACGTGTGCTTTGCTTCTCGTGAATTACCTATGAATTCTGAGTAGAAATAAAATAACGATATTGCAAAAATAGTCAAAATAATATAAAAATAAATATCAATAACCCCCGTTGAAGCTTAACGTTAAATGTGTGTTTTTCTGGGTAACTCTATTCAACTTTTCAATAGAGAAAAATCACATGTTAAAAGCACTAGGAGAGAAAAAATTTTTATCAAACTAGAAATATTGAGCTGATTTGAACGTTGAGCAAATAAAACTAATACGTCGTTTACCTTCCCCCTTTTGCTTTCGTCAGCATTTAATACACGCCTAAACTTAAATTAAACAAGGATCATTTTTTAGGATAGCCATTAAACGTTTCTTGTTTATATCAAAATTTAACAAACAACAAATACAATTAACAACTATAACAACGAGTCAACAAAATCGTAACAATTACTGTCGCCATAATTTAAGCAATTTATCTTTTCCTCCGCTTACTACCTTGGTACCTTCTGGACTCCAATCAACCGTGTATACTTCGTCACCATGTCCGGGTAGATCATAATATAAACTTTTTGTTTTCATTTCAAATACCTTAAAAACTCAATAAATATAATATTCAATGAGATTACCTTAAGCGTTGAATCAGCGGATCCGGAGACGATCAAACGACTGTCAGCGGACCATGCGACTTGATAAACTGGACCTACGTGTCCCCGCAAGGATGCCAAATACTTTCCAGTTCTTCCACACCATAATTTAACGGATTTGTCAAATGACGCTGATGCAATATATCGCGTATCTGGTGAAAATACAACTTGATTCACAAGCTGCATGTGTCCTGTCATTCTGGCGACAGAGTGTTTGGTTTCCTTTGGATTCCATAAGAACATTGTAAAATCATCAGATCCACTGACAAGACGTTCCCCACCAGTTACTTTCAGGGCAGCTTCGTAACGTTTCTTTGCTACTTTTTGGCATTCTTCTATGGTTTCCGGTCGTTCGCAGCGCTTACTCGGCTCGAAGCAGGACGTCCGAAGTGCGTAGTCGGTGTTGAGAGCCAAAGTATTAATCCAATGAGCATGGCCTTTAATGTAAAAAATAACTATTTACAATTAATTGCTTAATATACCAGATAATGTTTTACAAAGAACTCCATCTTCTGCTCTCCACATTTTAATCGTACGATCCTGTGATCCTGAGTAGATTAATCCTTCTCCACCCCACCTTAAACAAGTCACTGATGCTGTATGACCGGTCACAGTTCCTTTAATGGTGTCCCAAATGAATATATTTCCATCTTTTCCAGATGACGCTAACAATCTACATGTCGCATCATTATGCATTGGTTGCCATGCTAGACAAGTAATCCATTGCTTGTGTCTCGATAAAGTTTTTCCCATTTGTTCACCAGTTTTCGCATTCCATATATTAATCTGCCCGTTTTTACAAGCTGATGCAATTTTTAATGCATCTGGGGACCAGCTGATACAGAGGACCCAGTTTTTATGAGCTTTACATGTATGTTGTGGTAGTTCAAGTTCAATATCCCAAATTCGAACGGTGCAATCTCCTGATCCACTAGCAAGTCCTCTGAAATAATGAAAATTTTTGAATTCAAGTATTATTATTCATACTTTCCATCTGGACTGAATTGAGCAGATATAACTGGTTCTCCGTGACCAGGTATGCTCGCAGAGCATCTTGTGACAGGTCTTACTCGGAATACAGCCTGTGGCTGATACACTAATTTCAAGGTCTTCTCAAAGTCAAACTTTTCGATGGATTTATTAAGAGAGTCGTGGATCTCAATTCCGTCGTCGGTGAAGAAGGAAATGGGCACAGGATCGTCGCTAAATAGTATTAAACAATCTATAATTCAAATTGGCATACTTACCCGTTTTCTAAGAGCTGATTACACAATATTTGCAATTGATTTGTTGATACATCGGTTGGGACTAAAATACCCGATCCTCCAAGTTCTGTACCATCTTCACTGACGAAATTGACAGAGACCGTTGGTGAATTATTTTCACCCATCGACGAACTCCTAAAACACTTCCAATTTTTTACATATAAGAGATAAAATCCAAATTAATTTTTATAAATTCCAATTAAATATTAAAAACGAAAAATATTAAGACAATTACAAATAAAGAGATCTTAGACAAGAAAAATAGTATGTGAACAATGAGAAAAAAAGAATAATAATACAGAGTGTGTTTTTTATGAGACAGCAGACAGATGAGATGCCTCATTAGAGCGCCATTTATTATAATGTTCTTTATTTTCAAATTTATTTTTTATATTCCTTAATAATTGTTTAAATATTAAAAATAATAAATAAGGTTTATTTAGATATGACGGCAGTAGCAGTGTCAAATAGAGAAGAAGATTCTATGAACAATGAGCCTTCGCTTTCTGGAAAAACAATTATAGGATTAATTTACCCGCCGCCAGATATTCGAAGTAAGAAAATATATATTCGTTTCATTTTTTAAATATATTTTTAGCTATTGTTGATAAAACAGCTTCGTTTGTTGCTCGTAATGGAATTGATTTTGAAAACAAAATTCGGGACAAGGAGTCTCAAAACCCTCGTTTCAACTTTCTTTCTCCAACAGACCCATATCACGCTTATTATAAAAAGAAGGTTGCCGAGTTTGCTGAGGGTAAAGCAGAAGCACCAAAGGCGCCGGTTCCTACAACGGTTCGAGAACATGTTAAAAAGCAGGAGTTCATTCCAACACACCCACCCCCGGCATTTGAATTTTCACATGACCCTTCAACTATAAATGCTTATGAACTGTAAGTGATTCTTCTGTTATGATAGCCTGATTTTTGTTCTTTAGTGATTTAATCAAGGTAACTGCCCTTTTCGTTGCAAGAAATGGTCGGCAGTTTTTAACCCAATTAATGACCAGAGAAGCTAGAAATTATCAATTCGACTTTCTAAAACCTGCCCATTCAAGTTTTACCTATTTTACAAAACTTGTTGAACAGTATTCGAAGGTTTAATAATTTTTGAGAAAATTATTTCATGGTAATTTTAGGTCATTGTCCCACCAAATGGAATTGTAGAAGAATTAAGAGATGATGCTACAAACAAACAAAAAGTAATGGAAAGGATAAAATACAGAGTTGCTTGGGAAAAACATCAGAAAAATCTTAAAGATAAAGAGGAAGCAGATGCTGAACGCGAAAGGATGGCTTATGCTATGATTGATTGGCATGATTTTGTTGTTGTTCAGACGGTCGATTTTCAACCAGGAGATACATGTAAATTTCTATATTTTTTTCTGTTTGATGTTCTTCTTTTAGCTAAATTACCACCATTATGTACCCCCAAGGACGTTGGTGCTCGAATTCTGCTTGAAGCACGAAATGAGCAACAAAAGGCTGCTTCTGAAATGCAGGAAATGGATATGGAAGATTCCGACAGCGAGGATGAAAATGATAAAGCCAATGAACAACCAGCACAGCAAACATTTGCTGAGCCACTTCCCCCAACTAAACAAAAGGATGTCATTGTCAGAGATTACGATCCGAAGAAAGCAAGCGCTGCTAAAGCGAAACCGCAATCTAAATGGATTATCTCGCCTCTCACCGGAGAAAGAATCCCAACAGATAAACTTGACGAGCACGTCCGTTATAACACAGTTGATTCGCAATATAAGGAAGACAGAGAACGCCATCTCGGCGAAAGAAGTACAGATGAACCGGTTCTTGCACTTGGTGCTGATATCAGTAGAAATCTTGGACAATTTGCTGAACGTCGTACTGATATCTTCGGTGTTGGTGGAGAGCAGACAATGATTGGTAAGAAGTTAGGCGAAGAAAACGAATCTCAACCAGCAAATAAACTAATCTGGGATGGAACGGAAGAAACAAGGGAAGCTATAACAAGAGCCGTGCAGAATCAAGCAACACTTGGTTTCTATATTTATATTTATTCTTTTTAATTATTTTTGTCACAGATCAACAATTAAACGAAAATCAAAAACAACAAGGATTTTTGAATGAGCAAAAAGAAAAATCTCAGCAATCTGTGTCCTCAAATCAAACTCCTGTTACTACCTCATCAACTTCTGGAAATGTAACAATTACGCATGGTGCCGCTGCACATAGTTTACCACAAATGCCATTAGGCGGATGGGATAACGGACAACAACAACCAATGAGCAAGCCAAATACTCATGTTCGACATTTTTATTGGCTTGTTTTTATTATTAATTTTTTTGTAGATCATGCAATTGAAATCCGACGGTCCACAAGCAAAACGGCAAAAACTTGAAGAAGACTTGGAACCTGAAGAAGAATGGCTGAAGAAAGTCAAGGGAAATATCGAGTTGGTCGTTCAATTGCCACATGCTCCCGAGTTTAAGCTTGAAGGAGCGATTATCTCATTTACCGTTGATGTGAAATCACCGGTCAGTTATGATTGTGAATGATATATTTTAGTTTAAATTTTATTACAGATTAGCGAGCTGAAACAAAAGATCCAAGATACATATGGAATGCCCACAAGTAAACAAAAGCTCATTTCTGATGGATTCTTCTTGAAAGATAATTTGACAAGTGCGTATTATAATTTGAATAATCGATCTCTGATCATATTACAAGTCAAAGAAAGAGGAGGAAAGAAGAAGTAAATTTGTTTGTTAAATTGTTTTTATGGTGTTTAATATCTGAAATTGAGTGATTACCATTCGAAAATAACTGTTTTTATTATTTATTATTTGTTTGATATAGATAAATTATTTTTTATTTAAATGATTGAATTTAGAGAAATATTGCAAAGTCAGAGTGGTTAGTCTCGCTCCTGTTTTTCAAAATTGTTCTGTTCCTCTTTAGAGAAATTCTGAGAATTTGTTAAGAATATATTGAAAGTGTTTTACCACCTCGTGACCTCGTGTTTAGACCAATATCGAGCTTTTCTTATTTTACTCCAAAATTTCTGGTTCAGTCCAAAGTCCTGATTTAAAAAAATGACGAAAGGCGTGGAAAGTTTAGCAAAGGATACATGCAATATTTCAAACTGCACATATTTTGAGATATTGAGAGAACAATGTTCAACGGCTGTGAAGTATCTGGGAATGACGATTGCATTTGATTGTTTGTTAGATTAAGAAACTTTTAAATCAGTTCTGGAATGCCAAGCTCTCTTTTCTCTTCCCGAACCGATCAAGTTAATCGGTTTATGCTGAATAGCCTGGTATACGCTGGTCAATTCTGGAATTCTCTTACAGAACTCGTCAGCCGAGTATAAAGAAAAATCTTCGCTAAATTGGGCAGGTCTCTGTCTACCACGCAAAGGGTTTCAGACGACGATGTGTGCGGATGACAGAATGATAACCAAAGGGCATCCACAAGAATCTCCGACATCGGGCGCATCAAGATCTTACGGAAGAAGACAGTCGTATCAAAAATGTCTCGGACAGATAGTTTGCGTTGGGCTGCAGTTTACCATACGAACTCCAAACTATACAAATAAATTATTATTTGACGACAGCGATGATCATGTTTACAGTAACATTACATGAAGTGTAAAACGGACTTATTTATTTCAGACACCTAATCCCGCTGGGGCTATTCAATATTCAATCCAATAGGGTCTGAAGATGTGTTGGAATGACAGGAAAAAACGTAAACGCTGTAAAACGCAAAAATGATCATAAAAGGTTGACAATTTTTTTTGCAAGGCTTCAACACTCCGGTCAAAAAACCACGAAAAACGCAATCTCTCTTCATTTAATGTATCGTTGTCTGCGCGTAAATTATTTTAAATTATATTTGTTGAAATAAATGATCGTCTATTGTAGAAGAAGAATATAGAAAAACACATCACATCACAAAAGGCAACGCGCAGAGAAAAATACAAACATTGAGGGTGGAATTTAGTTTTGACCGAAGTGCTTCAATATTATTTTTTTAATATTTTATTCTTTTGATTTTCAGTTTTAAGAATAGTTTTAAACACAGACATAGCGTAGATAATGGTCATCTTCATTGTCATATAAATTTATATTTTTGTCTATTCAAATTTAAACCATAAATTGAAAGCTTAAATAAGTATAGTCATATTATATATAATATATATTGAAATTTGCTCTATTTTCTTAAAATTCATACATAAATAATCACGTGGAAGTTCATAAGACAAGTTTAAAAAAGTGAAGACCTCAATTTTGGTAATATATGTGTAAATAAACAATTCATATTTTTTGTTTGCATTTTCTCATGATCATATTAATTTTGAACGAATTCGAATTCTAGAAAACTGATACTAAATGGAAAATCCAGAAGACTAATGAAAAACGAATTACATTTCCTCATTTCCTCATCAAACTTTGAATATTCAGAAAATGCAGTTTCTTGCGCAAATGTTCTACCTTCAGATGTACATTTATTACAACGTTTTTTGAAATGTGCAATAATTAATTATAACTAATTATAAATAAAAAACCGGTTTCGTTAGCTTTAAAATCTTATAAAAATAATATTTATGATAATATATAATTGAATATCAAAATAATTATGATTCTTATAATGGGAATATGTGATTAAATTATTCAATTATTTGAAAATATTTGATTTAAAAGGAATCGCGATTAAAATTAATCATCATTTCAATATGTATTCCCATATTTGCATCATAAGTTTGCTTATTGTTTCTTCTGTATTTGCAGATGACTGTTCAAGCAGGACTGTAAGTAAATATGGGTTTTATACAAATTTTAACCATCTAATTTTAAGGAAGAGTTAGTTCGTGATCACGTGCAAAGCATTAAAAATTATTTAATCAATAAGGACGCTGATGGATTGAGGAGTATGATGAATGATCCAAATTTAATTTATACTCATTGTAACAAAATCGAAGGAAAAGGTTAATCGAATATATTAAATATCAACGTTGAAAGTTCAACAAGTATTCTTTGGTATAGTATTTTAACAAGAAAACTTGGATTAATACGAACTTTATTATATAGCCCGTCAAAATTACGTAAAAAGTTTTAGGCAATTAATATGTGTGAAAGTTTAAAATTAACAGAAATATTTGAACATGTTAATTTTATACTCATTAACATTTTAGACCAACTATTCGCCAAGTTGACCGGAAGCTTGAAATCTGAAACCTACACCAAGTTTGATATATCTGAAATCGACAATGTCAGCAAAAATCTTTTGATTGCTCGAGTTGAATTGGCTATAAGACAAGCTGATAAGACACTTATTGATGGAACCAGCGGATTTGTTTTTAATATTAAAAAGGTTCGTTGAAACTTATAAGTTCTTTGAAATAAAGAAATTAGGGATCTAATGGCGAATGTCAATCATATCTGAGTGAAGTTACATTCAATTGCCGTGATAAACCAGAAGCAGATAAAGCTCGTAAGAGCATACTGCCCGTGGAATACGAGCTTTATTAATAAATATTAACTATTGGATAATTGTTTATATAAATAATTAAATAATTAAATGTGCTTTATAAATGTAATCGATATGATAGAATTGTCCTTAAGAGAAACAATTATGAAGGAATAATATATTGAATTTTCTGCCTAATTGCCTGTTCCTACAAGCGCGAAGTCTAATCGGGGTCGCATCCACCTTAGCACACACTAAACGATGGGAAAAATTTTTGGAAATCGAGCGTGTACCTGTTACGAACAACTTCCTTCTTGACAGCTTGGTACGTCCAGACATAAGGAATTAAATCGAAATAAAAATATTCCCGTATGGTCTGGAAATCCTTGGGAATTTAATGCGTTTTGAGCTATGTATGGAGAAGCTCGGATCCAACTGCTCTTTCACTTTCTTTTCACGGATTTCACGGATTTCACTTTCATGCTCTTTCACTGCTCCAACTCTCACAGCATCCCACGATGCAATTAGAGATGAGCCAGACGATCCCTCCTTCCAGTGATCCAAAGGGCTCGGCTCCACCTGTTAATTAGAATTTTCTCGGACAAGTTCAATCTTCTACAATAGCAGAAGGTACTGCACGATGCTATTGTCGCGCGATTCCACAGACGATTACAATCTCCTTAACCTGTCACGTGATTTTTTCTCTTCCAGTAAAGTTAGCCGATGCACCAATAAAATTAACCACGACTTGTGTTGGTAATTTGGACCTAAAACTGGGGCTAATTAAATCATTTATCAAATAAGACAATAACACTCCACTGTCAAGAAACCGGTCTTCGCACCAATTGCAAACACTGCCTTTTAATTTATTAATTTTAATTTCAATATTTAGTTATCAGTTAAGGTTTCATTCTGAAGAAATCCTGATAAATTAATGAAAAGAAATTCATAGTATCTCAATTCATGGATAAAAAGAGTCTTCATTCAATATAAGTGCCTTGTATATATTGAAAATAAAAATAATAAATTAAAAGGTTGAGTTTGCAATTGGTGCGAAGTTTTTTGCAATGCGGCGCGGTAGTGTAGTGTAATAACAATATAAGCAATATAGTATCAATAAAAAAACAACAAGTGTGATAAATAAAATGATAAATGAGCCTAAACATGAATTTCGTGAAGAGACCTACCATTGAAATTGGTTTATTTGATAACTTAGTGTTGAAGCATCTAGGTTTTGTCGTTACAAATGATCTTATGCGCTTTTAAAAGAACTTACTTTTTCCAAATACGATAAAGGGTGGGCAACTACCGCACTCCAACTGGTATGGTAATGAAATTGACTCAGAAAAGGTGCTAAAATATAAATTTTTGTAAATTTATTAATATTTTTATATAGTTTAAGGAAAGTATAGTTAAATTGCCGTAAACAATGTTTTATTAAAATAAAGATTTTCAGACACTCCTAAAAAGCGGAAAATCGGTATTTCCAGTTGGCGTGCTACCGCATGAAGTAATTCGAAAAATAAAATAATTCAGGGTATAATGGAAATAGAATTTTGGAAAAAATTGGAAAAAATCATAATGGTTTATTACTTTGCAACCTAACAAAAATAAGTATACATCATATCAGCGAGACTAGATGATATATTATTCATTTCAGAGATCGATGCCTATTGGAAGAGGAAAATTTTAAGGGCGGGGCAAAGGTCTTGTTTAGGCAGGCACACGGCCACTGAGGCCATCACGTCTCTTCCTCTTTTGTTTGTCATCAATATTTTTATTTCATCCATTTTCATTTTTAAATTAAACTTTTCATTTCTTGTCATCAAAAAATAGATAACAGAGATTGATGAGAAACAAATGAGGAAGAGACCTGATGGCCTTAATGGCCGTGTGGATGCCTAAACAAGACCTTTGCCCCGCCCCTAAAATTTTCCTCTTCCATTAGGCATCGATCGCTGAAATGAATAATAAAATAAATTATTTAACCCGTAAACATAATCAAGATTAAAACAACCAAAATGTCACAATGAACACAAGATCAATTGACTCAAAATTATAATACAACTATATACAAATAAACAAATTCTACTGAAAAGATATTAGTATAATCTAACGGAATACAATAAATATAACTATATATATATATATAAAGCTATTAATAATTTATCGAAGTCGTTGCATCCGAATAATTGGATTGGGACTTGGACATCGTGAATCATCACCCGGCATATCAGAAATTAATGTTCGATTTCTTGATCGTGATATTCGAGAAAATACACCTTTCCTGAAATGAATTGAAAATTATAGAGGAAAGATATTAATAGAGCTCTGAGTTTCGAATTTAATTAGTTGTGTTTTTTCGGTATTAAGAACATAATTATTCGTCACAGAAGAAATTTATGATTTTAATTTTAATCATTTTAAAATAATTAACAATTTAATTACAACTAAACTACGCACAATCTTTAAATTATAATATTTATCTATTGTCAATATAAGAAAATAGCTTAAAGTAGCATTAGGGAGTAAGTTGAGGTCTTGCTTGGAGCAAAAAAGAGAGAGGAGTCGGATTTAATTTTCAATTTTTTTATTGTTTCCCTTAAATTTGTGGATTTAGACTCTATCTCGACTTTAATTCTCATATGATTTGAATCGGTAATTTATACTTTCCTTGTTTATCAATCAATCTCCCAACATTTTTTTTAGCAAAGATGTGGAGCGTACTCAAAATCTGTTATATAGAGAATATCTTGTGCACCTCGGGACGCATAGACAATTCGGAATATGAATTTTGAAAAAAATTCTCGTTTTATAATTGCCTACTTGCGTTGTGGTTTCACATCACCGATTTCAGGGTAAAATAGAAACTCATATCGTATAATTAATTTTTCTAAATTTGAGGTCATAAAATATTACCTGCAATGTAGAACATCCGAAACAGCACTTCTGAATCGTTTCGACAGAAATGCATACAATATCGGATTGATGGCAGATGAGACGAACAAACATATGTAGGACAATGGCTGAAGTAAGCTTGTCCAATGAGATGTGCATACAAGACTTGTCGACCAGCTCTGAAATCATTCATTATTAAGATTTATAATTGAGAATTTCGATTGAAAAATTTAAATGAAAATTATTTATCACCATCAATCTATCCCGGGAAAAATTAGTATAGAATAGGAGTACCTCAGCCGACGGATAAATATGGACCATTACCAGGTTTTGAAAATTGAAAATAAGCGAAGGTGAAGACGGATTTGTTCAACTCATCGGTCACCTCTGCCATTCAATATGCCTGACCACCCATAAATTTCAATTTTGGGATATTTAATCACACATTGACGGTGTTGGTTTAGGGGAATTTGAACTATTTCGATTCAGCCAATCTATGTAAAATCAAGGTCTATTTCTAAAGGAAGCTCTAAACTCTTAAATAGTTCCTCCCATCATTAGAGAGGAATTAGAGAAGAGCGACAACACGAACTCGGGGAGTCCCTCCAGTCACTGATAGAAACCCAACCAAATCTCACTCAAGCTTCGAATGATAGGATTAAATCTAAAAGCACAAAGGAGCCGGAGAATATACAACCAGGAGCGACATGCCCACATCAGCCACGCGAAGCGATTTATTGTTTGTTCTGAAGAATTTGGTCAACGAGACGAAATCGCATTTGGCGTGTATGAGAGTCGATCAAGCTCGGTGTCTACGATGGTCAATTAGTCTTCGCTACCATGATAATATGAGCATTCTACTTCATCGATTTTCTTACGTCATTGTCAACGAATTTCTGTGAATTATAAATATACATTAAAATACATGAAAATCTTGTTAAGCTTGATGAATTATACTTTTTGTTTTTAAGACTACAGATCTAAAAGCTTATTATGAATGTTACTGACTTACCGAATGAATCAAGCGCGAGTGATGGGGAAGAGTTAGGAGCGCAAATGACAAAACCACTGCAAACAATAGACGAACAACCTATAATCCGATATATAACTCATATAGTTTCTTTTCCAAAACAAAACCTTCCTTCTCCCTTCGGTTTCTTTTATTCTTTTCGGTTCACGTTTCCTCTCATTTGGAACTTGGAGCAAACTTTCCGGCTTGTATACAACAATGCGACCATTTGCCATTTGCCAGCTAGCACTTCCTTGTGAGTCTAAAATTCAATTTTTTGTAAAATTATATTAAACGATCAAATTACCGCTGCTATGTCTTGTGCTTGTGCGATTACTCCCCGTTGACCATAAGAGAGCTCCAATTCTTGTATAGATTAGCGCCAATATTAATAGTGGTAATAGGTACCATACTACGAATGATACCGTAATCCAATATGGCATACTGTAAATGTTTACTTTCTATGCTTGGTCTTGTTGTGTTTAAAAACTAACGCCATGCGTGTACATGCACGATGATCTCCAAATGTGTACATTTTGGCGTAATAGAAGAATGGAAAGTTAATCACAATACTTCCAATCCATATTCCGATTGTCACCATTAAACGCAGACGATGGGTTAATACTTTGAGCGCGGTTAGTGGGTGAAGAACGGCTGGAAGCAAGTAAAAGTCTCACTTTTATTAAAATAAAGTTTACCTATGTACTTTTCAAGCGAAACGCAGACAAGAATTCCAACACTGGTGCATGGAACCATGTGAAGAATTGCAAGGTACATTTTACATAAAACTTCACCAAGCGGCCAGCTACCATGATCGAACCCGACAATGTGAATCATGTTCTGGAGAATGCAGAAAACAGCCACCAAAAGGTCCGCAGCAGCGAGATTCGCTAAGAAGAAGTTGGTGGCGGTTTTCATGAGAGGATGTGTCGTGATTACAAGAATTGTAATAAGATTACCTAAAGGAATATTTTATAAAAATGATGATTAGGCATTATACCTAGAAGGCAAATAATAAAAACAGTAATGTAAATACCCATAATTGGATATTTCACAAATGATTGGTCGATGAGAGAAGTGTCGCATTCGTCTTCTTCCCAAATGCTGGAATTGTTGAACATGGTGGATCAGGAAGATTTAAAATTTTCTAGAACAATAATATTTTAATGATTTTTATGTTAAGAGGTATTCAAATTGTTAAAAATAAGGAAGCTTGTCATGTTCGATTTTGAGAGTTTAAACTGAAAGCTCAGAAAAAATACTAAAATATAGATTTTCATTCAGAGAAGCAGTATTCTACATAGCTTATAATGTGCGTGACAAGTTAACGTGAAAATATTAATACGTTAATACATGAAATCTTATAGCATACATTTAAATATTAGTAAATCTCTTTTACGTTTAAAATTTTAAAAAAATTAGCATTTTTAAAATAGGAAAATGCTTTACATATTGTCGTGGTGTAGGTTATTGAAAAAGCAGGTTTAAAGGAGCATTCCGAACAATAAAATGGTCTCGCTTGGGGTCTTGTCAATTTAATTTCCATTTTGTTTATTATTTCGCTTTTTTCATATTATTATAATAATTATATTATTGTAAAATCCAATTTATTAAGATAAAACAATATAAATCAAAAAATGTCATGAAGAAAAGCGGCATAATTTTTTAAAAATTGGAAATTAAATCAATATGTCCCAAGCGAGACCAATTTATTATTCGGAATGCTCCTTTAAACCTGCTTTTTCAATAATCTACACCAAGACAATAATTATTTATTGAACGTTAGACATCACTATTCCAGAGCTACAGTGACAAAAGAGGCGGACAAGATAAAAACAATTATATGTGAAAACGCGCTCCGAATTCATCCATTTCTTTGCGCTATTTAATGCTGTGTGAGTCTGACAGCATTAATACGCGGTACTCATTAATATTTGCGCACAATATTAGATTTTCATTTTTTTTAAGAATTTAATATTTTTCGCTTAAAAGACAGGTTCACGCCAAGTGGAATTAGTGACTTTCTGATTTTAAGCGTCTATTTAAGTTTTTATGTCTTTATTAGGAAATATGAACTTAGACTAGTGTTGCTCAAATTATTTAAAAATTTTAATATGAGCTCATTTTATTTCCACACCAGTTGGCGAGCACATGATACACTGAAAGAACCTCTCTATACCAAAAAGAACAATAATCGAATTTACCATTTAGTAGTTTATTTCTCAGGCTTTCATATAAAGACATATCACTGCTAATATAAATTTTGTGAGATAATACAAAATTAAACTAAATAAATAAATATTATTTGTGCGATTATTTGTTGTTGTACATCTTTACAGACTGCACTCCAGATGGATATGAATATTCTTCAATTTTGAAATGTGTCCCACAAATTTTTTTTTTACTTTTTTATTTTCAATTAAATTGATACGTAATGTTTTCTAGCCAGTCTTGAACTATCAAAAAATATGCTCTACTTGCCGATATTTGTAATATGAGCATATTTCCTGAGCACCCTACTTAATCATTCAATTTGGGGTGCAGACTGTAGTATTCAAATTTGCATCCACTCTCTTTCTCTATCTCTATCTTGTCGTAACATTGATTGAATAATATGAACATAGTTTTCTTCTCTAAATGTTTGCTTCTCTCGATAATGATTAATGCAATATTTTAAGGAATTGTCTTGTTTAGTGGATAGCCCGAGAACGTTAAAAGAAAATTATCACTTAAAATTATCACATTAGAGGCACTTAAATCTAAAACTTTGCACAAATTTTAAGCGCCAGAGAAATTTTAAGGAAGGCCTTTAAAATATACGTAAAAATTAGTTTTTTACTCCCACGTGGAGTTAATATATTGAAATATGGCTAAATCGTCATTTTAATCTGGCGTGACTGTAATCTCAGTAATATTCAGAATGTGTAAATAATATATTTTTCTGATATATTATTAGCTTCTCGTGTTAAAGTTTTTCGAGAAAATAATCATCTTGACTACTTCGACTAGACCACATTTAACAATACAACGCGCGAACTCGCTAATTGAGTTATTTATTTCAACCCGATTTTTATTGTATTTTCATGTTATAGCACTCGGGGTCAGAATAATAGAAAAATGATGTACACGTTTTGAAATGAGAGGGAGGAGTCGGGGACGAGATGTAATGTTCGGCCACAATTAATTATTCTCTTCTATTTTGCTATTTAATACTTATGGCACTTAAAACAAGGTTTGTGGTAATTTATATTACTTTATATATAGTTCAAAAAATTCAGCAATTAATGCTGGTACTTTTTATAGCTATTTCCCGTCTTAATTGCAAAAAAAAATTTTAGGTCCAAATGGGAAAATCGCTCATAAAAATTGATGGAATCGAGCGTTTTGTTTGGTTCCAACATATGTTGTAGCCCAAAAAATTCTGCATCTATTGATGTAGGCCTCATGTGGCTAAGAAATATTACAAGGTCAAAAAAAAATTAAGTTTTATCGGATGTGTCCATAGAGCACAATTTTTTTAAATCGAAAAACGTATTAATTGGTAAGTTATGGTTTCCAGGTATTGTTTAAATTATTATATTGTCCATTATCTATAATATATTTCATTTTAGGCTCTCTGGACAACATAGTAGTTTGGTTACACTATGCCTGATCAAGTTTTAAACGCAACAAGCTGATTATCGATTAGAAGAGGCTTTAAACCATGTAAGTATTTTTATATTTACCGGAAAACAATTTAATATCGTTCAGAGAGCAAGAACAACGATCATAGATGCTGAATTGATTGCTAAATGGAATCAGGAACGAATAACCATGTAAGTTGTTTAATATTTAACAGGAAACGCATTGGATATCGTTCGTAGAGCAAGGAGAACGATCATAAATGCTGAATTGAGCGTTTACTTGAGTCAGAACGGTATAGAGACGTAAGTATTTTAATATTTTATCAGATTGGAATTTTTTATCGTTCAGAGAGCAAGAACAACGATCATAGATGCTGAATTGATCGGTAAATGGCATCAGGAACAAATAACCATGTAAGTTATTTAATATTTAACAGGAAACGCATTGGATATTGTTCGTAGAGCAAGGAGAACGATCATAGATGCTGAATCGAGCGCTTACTCGAGTCATGATGGTATAACAACGTAAGTATTTTTATATTTTACCGGATATCAATCTTTTATCGTTCAGAGAGCAAGAACAACGATCATTGATGATGAATCGTTCAATTAATGGCATCAGGAACGAATAACCATGTAAGTTGATTAATATTTAACAGGAAACGCATTGGATATCGTTCAGAGAGCAAGGAGGACGATCATAAATGTGGAATCGAGCGTTTACTTGAGTCAGAATGGAATAACAACGTAAGCATTTTAATATTTTACCAGAATTGAATTTTTATCGTTTAGATATCAACTGGAACAATCATTGATGAGATTTCAAGTGCATATTTCTATTGGAAAGAAAATTTATTTGTATTTATTGAGAATAAATAAACTATTAAAAGTATAATTGTAAAATTATCATAAAACAACCTGACATAAAACCCGTCAACAAATATAAAAAAGAAACAAATGCAACTCGTGATTAAATCGATTGGTTTTTTGAGTTCCATTTCCGTTTTCAGTCGTCCGTTTGAAAAAACTGATTTCCGTTCAACCCTGCTAGGTACAAATTAATTGTTCTTTTCTTACTGGCTGATTTTTTGATTTTGGAATTATAGCTGATGGAACGATGGAACGTCAACAACTTCAGCATTCAAATCGGAGGACGACATCGTAACTTTATGAAGAATAAAAACACAGATTCATGGAAGTAGATTTATCGAAAAAATATTCACAATATGTAAACTTCAAGAATAATCACTCAGTCATTTATGAAACAAAAAAGTTACAAACTAAACATAGCTTATTTATTAAATCTTGAAAAAGTGTTCTGCAACTATGAATGGCTTTTCCCATCGATAGCGAAAGAATATATTGCTTCTGATTCCATTTACCAATCAATTCAGCATCTATGATCGTTGTTCTTGCTCTCTGAACGATAAAAGATTGATATCCGGTAAAATATAAAAATACTTACATGGTTTAAAGCCTCTTCTAATCGATAATCAGCTTGTTGCGTTTAAAACGTGATCAGGCATAGTGTAACCCAACTACTATGTTGTCCAGAGAGCCTAAAATGAAATATATTATAGATAATGGACAATATAATAATTGAAACAATACCTGGAAACCATAACTTACCAATTAATACGTTTTTCGATTAAAAAAAATTGTGCTCTATGGACACATCCGATAAAACTTTATTTTTTTTTGACCTTGTAATATTTCTTAGCCACATGAGGCCTACATCAATAGATGCAGAATTTTTTGGGCTACAACATATGTTGGAACCAAACAAAACGCTCGATTCAATCAATTTTTATGAGCGATTTTCCCATTTGGACCTAAAAAATTTTTTTGCAATTAAGACGGGAAATAGCTGTAAAAAGTATCAGCTGTAATTGCTGAATTTTTTGAACTATATATAAAGTAATATAAATTACCACAAACCTTGTTATAAGCAATAACAATAGCATCGCTAAAATGGAAGAAAAAATTAAATCGAGAAATGTGTGCGTGTTATTACTTTTGCACGTTGCATTTTTCTCACGCCTTTTTTTCATTGTCATTTCTTTTGTCCCCAAGTGTTATAGGGATAATCTAAAAATTTGATTAATGTATCACGCCAAAATGAAATGAAGATTTTGGAAATTTTAAGCGCATTTTATTAAAACCCACGTGAGAATTATCAAATGCTTTTACGGCAATATTGAAGACTTCTCTTACAATATCTTCGGAACTTTAAATTCCCCCGATATGCAACGTTAAAATAACATTTCTGAGCTTCTGTTTTTAGAAATTTATTTGGCGTGAATGTATAAATACTCTGTGATGACTATTTTTTTTCAAAAATTTCTATGAATAATTCAGAGTAAAAAGATCGATACAATTAGAGACATACATGTATTCTCTTTAAAATCAGGCTAATACAGAAATAGTCGTTAACATTTTACAAATCTTACAACCAGCCAAATATGAGGTTAAGAGTTGTCGGATCACAAAAATATTACACTCAGCATTTATAGAATTTTAAGATTATCCCTATAGGGATAAAATACAATAAAAATCATGTTATTACTTTTTTAAATGAACAACTCAATTAGATAGTTAGCGCAAAAAGGCGCCTTCGTCAAATGCGTCAGTGCACACAATTTTTTTTCATACAAAACTAGGACGGAAAAAGTTTTCTTCATCAAGAAAGAGTTATAGCACTGAAGCACGTGATTTAATCCATTAGAAACATACAATATAAACATTAAAATGAAGAAAATACAACAATACCGTTTTATCACCACGTTGTTTGTTATTAAATGATAATTAATGATAACGAAGAAATGTGTAAATGTTTGTTAATTGAGCATGTTCGAAAATATAAATCACATTGCGAACTTGCACTTCCAGCCAAAAAAATGGTTAGCACATGATACTAATAAAACAATTTTTAATTTGAACAGGAAAAAATATAATAAGAATTTCCTATTTTTTTCTTAAGTGCTCGAAATAATACAATAAATCAATTTCAAATTTGAATTGGCATAGATTCATTATTGGACATGAAATGGTCGACACATGAATTGATAAGAGTTACTAATCATATCATGGTACAAAATATTCTAAATAATCTATTTAGAATCAGTGACAATCATCTAAGTGTTTCCAGTTTATCTCAACTGGAAATTGACAAAAAAAATGATGTAAAACTTTAATTCGTGTTAAGATGATAAGAACTAGAGTTGATTTGATTTGAGCAATGAATTCGTTTCTATTTTTTACTTTACCCACAGACATCATTTGATTCATTGTTGACCAAACTAATCATTTTTTTAAACCGATTAGCACGACTACCTCAAGCTTTTCAAACATTTTAATTCATTAATCTTTGTTTACCTATTAAATGTACTATTTTTTCTAATTTCTAAAACGGGAAATGATTTAATTGTTTATCTTAAAATAAACTTTAAGCGATCATTTAATCGTCACGTGCTTATTTTGTAAATAGAATTTGTCAAAAATCGAGATAATCGATTAGAACTCAAACATGACTTTCAATTGAACTTTTTGGATTGATTATATGTATATATAAATATACTATAAAATTATAGTTATTTAAATAATCAGAATTTCTAAAAAAAAAACAAGAATTCTTGTTTTCATTCCTATCTTCCAGTTTAATCGATAATTAAGTTATTTCATGTCAAGAAAAAATAGAGTTCAAATAGCCTTTAAAAGAATTTAAAAAAAAAACATATATAGTTCACGTTTGTAAACGCGTTTGGTTATTTTTTCCATTTTTTATGAAATTAAAAATTAGAATAATCAATTTCTCACAACTTGGTAATATAGCATAGATGGACGGGATTCCGTATTCCGTATTCCGACCATTTTTTCATTCTGAATTTCGGATTATGGTTTCCGTATTTTCAAATGTTATTCCGAATTCCATTAAAATATGGCCGGATGTGCGGATTCCGAATTCCGAAATTTCAAAACTGCCATTACGCCTACCTCTGATGCGTAGAATATCTTCCATGGTAGCACACCGATTGAAAATATAAAATGGGATGCTCACTTGTCATACGAGGTGGTTAAATTTCAGAAACATTTTATAATTTTTAGAGAATTTTAGACAAATCTTGTCAATTTGCGTTAATGAATATCAATAATATTCAGTGGAGCTTAATTATTGTCCTTTTCAGAGATCGATTCCTAATGGAAGAGCAAAAAATTAGGGGTTTCTCATCAATTTTTGTTATCTATTTCTTGTTTATTATTTGATGACAAGAAATGAAAAGTTTAATTTAAAAATGAAAATGGATGAAATAAAAATATTGATGAGAAACAAAAGAGGAAGAGATTCGATGGCCTTAGTGGCCGTGTGGCTGTCTAAGCAAGACCTTTTCTCCGCCCCTAATTTTTTGCTCTTCCGTTAGGCATCAATCTCTGAAATGAATAATATATAAAAATAATTATTAAAAAATCTTTCTTTTGGCGTGTGGTAGAGAATTAGATTCACGAAAAATTTATTTCGTTCAATTTTTTTTTATCACAATTAAATTTCTTCAAATACCAAGGCTTACCTAGTACAGACTCACTTATATCCTAATTAAGTTATCCATTGAAACTGGAAGAAGAATTTATTTTTAATTAGATGGAGTAATAATCTGTGATTGTTGCTAAAATGCATTTGATTTTCCGCCGGCAGAAATTTTCCCATTTTCCTATATTTAATAAAATCCTTATTTTAACAGTTTTTACGACACTGTGCTTAGCGTGATAACTTTAAACATCCTTTAATTATAGTTGTTGAAATAATTATTATCAAAATCTGAGAAATTGACAATTCCAATTTTATTTTTATAAAAAATAAAAGTAATTAATATGACGTTATCTAGAAATTTTGGAGAAATATTCTGAAAAACAGAGAAATTATTCACGCAAATTGAATATTTGTTTCATTTTATCTATGAGACCATTGAAAATAATTCAAAAATGATCAAATCACACCTTTCATATTCTTAGATTTTGAAAATAAAACTTATTAAAAGAAAAAACTTTTGTCTTCCTTCCCTTAACGCCTAAAAATAGGAGTTCAATTATTCTTTAAAAGAAAAAAAGAAAAAAATGAAAAATATTCCAGAAGCTAAAAAAACACATTTAAAAAATATCACACATAACATTAGACTCTAATTCTTCTCTTGAAATACTTATATTTCGATTTACCTAATTTTAGCAAAAAGTTAAGTAAGTTTGTCAATAATAAAAAACAATAAATGTTTGTTGTAATTCGGTGCAAGCAACTTGGTAGATCTGTGATAAGCCTAAAAATAAACACTTTGATTTAAATGAACATAGTACAATACTGACGAATCAAAATACTAAAATCTGCAATAAAATAAGAAAAAAAACCTATTTATAGTCTTACAGAGGAATTTTAAATTTAAATATATTCGTGCAAGTGAACGAACATGAGGCAAAGTTAAAACTGATAAAGCGAATTATACTATCACAAACTTAACTATATGATAAGGTTATAATAAATTATAAACCTATAAGCTGCTAAATATATTGTTTTTTTAAATTTTTGATAACTATTTTACATTTTTATTTATTATATGGGTGTTCTCTTGGAGAGTAGTCAAGTTTATTATAATTGTGCAAGAAAAATCGTAATAAAGTACAAAATGCGTGAAGAGCGCCTATTGATACATGTTGTTACACAAATTATCACGTAAATATTTTTGGATGATTCCTGATCTAAATTCTAATTTCCTAGATTTCTCCAACATGTTTAAAGTGATTACGCTAATCCTAAAGTCGTAAAAAGTTATAAAGTAATGATCAGGACACATTTTACGGTAAAACTCATCAAATATAAAGTTTTGTCACGAATGTTTTTTCGGGTTTAACTTTTTTGTGACTTGACCAAATTGGCTGATTTTTTGATATTTTATGTGAATCAGTGTTTAAAATGTTATAGTAGCAAAATTTGGTTTAAATTACCATGACAATTTCGGTACCACGCATTCCGTTTTCCCTCATATTGATAACAGCTTTCTGAGTGGCAATTGGACTTTCTTTACGCGGAGTCAACTCTAAAATGTTGCCAATTACTGCGATAAACGCTTGTCACTGTAAAAAGGACCATCGTAATCACAAGCGGAAATTTGTAAAATAATCTACAACCATATGAATCTATCATATCAAAAAATCAGCCAACTTGGTCAAGTCACAAAAAAGTTTAACCTGAAAAAACATTTGTGACAAAACTTTTGTCAGCTAGTGTATATATAATACCGTATTCCGTCTACCGTATTCCGTATTCCGAATTCCGTCTCCCGTCTTCCGAAATAATAATTTCTATATATATATATATATAACATAAACATATTAAAAAACACTAGTATGACCAATGATGAGCTTAGATCTACCGATTTTTATATATTGATAAAATTAACTTTAAACATCCTTTAAAAATAATTTTTCCAGTGTCGCTGTTGTGCTCATCACAGTTGGCTTGCGTGAAAATGCGTGAAAAGAAACAAACATAATTAAAAAAGCTTCTATTTTAAATAAATTGTATCACAAATAATAAATAAATTTGGATCAGTGGATTGTTTTTCATTTGAAATGTTGTCAAAAAACAACCGATTGACAGTTTTGTATTAAAGGTGGATGATTTTGCACTCCTTTGATCTCATTGGTGCACACAGACAGACTAGTTAATTTAATTATCATTATGTTTAATATTTTGCACGCCAGTAGACTTTATAGTCCAAGAAATAGGAGGGAAATGGAGTTTTTTCCTTTAAACAACATTTTTAAATTTTAAAGGCTGTTTAGTTGGTGCTTAACATTTATTATATGCTCTTGTTCTTGTTTTTTATATTATTTTAATTATAATAAACACGTGTTACTTCTGATATATTAGGTTGAACTATAAAAGCTATTATTTTGAAAAGAAGCGAAACACCCGCTCATTTAAGGAGATTAAATGTATTATTTTAATAAGGAATTTAATATTTTAGATAATTTAAAAGAAGATGAAACAATTGAAGAAAAAGTTAGAGTTTGTTTGTTAAAACATGCAGAATGCGTTTAAAAATTTGAAATATCTTTATTTTCAATTAGTGTCGGGAGCTTAAGCAGCCATGTAGAAATCTAGTAATAAGTTGTCTAAGATATAGTTTGCACTCCACTGCCACGAAACCGCGCCGCATTGCAAAAGACCACACACCAATTGCGCGAACACTTTAAATTTAAGGATTTTTAAAAATGTTTGAAGGGATTATTGTACTATATTCTTGTTTCGTGGCATTGGAGTGCGTTTGTCTAACAGATGTCTAATAAAAGTAAGATGTCAGTCTAGTAAAATTTCCAGCCTGGTGAGCTTAGTAAGTATGTAAAATGAAAGAAATACAAGGTTCGTATATATATTCTAAGTCAAAAAAGTAGATTAAAACAGAAATAAATAAAAAATATATTTACTATGTTTTCTTGCTTCAAACTCTAAGAAATTTAAAAATAAAAGAACGAGAAATAGAAAAAACATTAACTTCTGCCCTAGAATATTAATTCATATGTAATTTAAAGCCTATATTCAAATAGAATATGAAATAACTTTAAAAAAATTGTTTAAAATATTGAAAATTGCAACAATATCGAATGATCGATTTTGCATTAATTAAAATCAAAGTCCATCATCGTTAAGACGTTTAAAACACAATGCAACGTTAATCTGTAGACTCTACTGATAGGTTCTATCTTGTCTCACAGATAACAGTCTTTATTTTCGCAAAAATTCTAAACCATCTCACATGTGCAAAAAAATTAGTTCTTAATCATTATATTCATAAAAATGAGATGATTCTAGTTTAATTAAGCAAATGGAGAATCGGAAAAGGGGATGTGGCTGTTGAGAGTTTGAATAAAAATAAGTTCATGATTGGTTTTCGAACTGAGAAATTTGATCTTACTTATTCTTAGTAGCAGATATATATTGTTCACTGAGATAACATGCTCACTGTGAACAATGGGAATATATAAATTAGATTTGTTTGCTTTTTATATTTGAATTACTGTGTTTCATTGTGTTCGATTTGAATTTTTCTGAACTGATCAAGTAGCAGAATGTAGCGGACAGAGTGTATTATTGGTAAAACGATAATTTATCTAGATTTTTAATCAAAATTTCAATATCTTTTAAAATAGCAGACGGCCTAAAAGCATTTAATAATTATCTTATTTAATGGAAGAGCAATAAAAGAAGAAAAAATGATGGGAGGCCACACGGCTACAAACGACTTTTTCGGCTATTCCTCTTAAATGTGTGCTGCCCATTTTTTTAAAGGAAAGAGTGGCCGTCCAAACGAGAACCTCATTCCCCTCTAATTTCAATTACTTTAAACAGTTTTAATCAATTGTAAATATGTCACCTAGAAAAATTGGAGGATGGTTCACCAATTAGGAGACATGTGAACAGCTATTAGCTAATTAATTTAATTTCAGACTATCAGGTTTAAAGAATTAAAATTTGAAATAAATATTCTATATGTATAATTTCACGTATGCTCTATATATCAGCGAAAAAGGTAAACAAAACAACAAAGATTAAATGTCAAGATTATATACAGATTGAATGATAAAATAAGTATATAAGCAATTTGAAATGACACAATGGCATGTCAGTTTCAACTGAAATCAATAAGAAATGGCTCAATCAGTTCCACCAGGAGATATCGCCACCCAACCAAATGCCAAGATTGTCTTCAATGCTCCATATGATGACAAGCACACTTATCACATCAAGGTAATCATCGCAATTGAAAGCATTTATTTTGAATGCATTGATTAGGTGATCAACTCATCTGCTCGTCGTATTGGCTTCGGAATCAAGACGACGAACATGAAGAGACTCGGAGTCGATCCACCATGTGGTGTGCTCGACCCAAAGGAAGCTCTTTTGATGGCTGTCTCGTGTGATGCTTTCGCGTTCGGACAAGAAGATACCAACAATGACCGTATCACCATCGAATGGACCAACACCCCAGATGGTGCTGCCAAGCAATTCAGAAGGGAGTGGTTCCAAGGAGACGGAATGGTCAGAAGAAAGAACTTGCCAATTGAGTACAATCCATAGAATAATTTTGTAAAATGTATTTTTAATTAAAAAAAATAACGTCATTATCAAACTATTATATTCGTTAATTTATAGAGCAAACTAATCAAGAATTCTGTCTTCTGACATGTCTGACATGTCTGATTCTGTCTGATTCTGTCTGTCTGACAGATTCTGTCTGATTCTGTCTGACAAATTCAGATTCTGATCTTGTGGAATAAGTGAATCCGGACTGTCCAGGGTACCGTATAGAAAACTGGACATACTAATGACCTTTTTCCTGCATAAAGGTGGGCATAGTCAGAACGGTTTTAATGTTAATCGACACCATTTTTTGATCATTGGTTCAGCGGCTCATGCTTACGTCAACCTTACGTCAATAAAATATAAACAAAGCTTCAAATAACCCATTACATTTTTGTAGTAAATTAGGTTTCTTCTAATTAATAAACATGAAAATATTCCATTCACAATCGGAATATATTTATATCTTTATTTATTTATTAATATTAATAATGTTATTTCATAGAAAAGTTGATATGACGTTCATTATTGTTGGGCTGAAAACAACTTTCTTTTAAGAACAATGATTGAATATTACAATGACAATACTACCTAATTCTAATGGTTATTGATAAATAATTTAATAAGTCAATATAGTTGATACTAACGAATAATGGAAGGTTTTTTCAAATTTTTCCAGTCTTATGTTAGAATAAAATTATCAACGCCAGGGAGTTTATTCAAAATATGGAAAATAACTAAATATCTGTCGTTTTTTGAGATATTTTGAGAGAAGTCTCTAACAGTGATGGGAGGGACTTCCCCCACGGTTCGGGTATTCCCGGGTAGAGGGAAGGTAAAATCCCGGTCTCTGCCCTGAAAAAGGGAACCTCGGTCCCGGGCAGGGATGGGATGGGAGTGGCCCCGATTTTTGAAACTCCACGTGGACCTTTAAAGAGCTTGCCTTAACGAAATTAAAATGCCTTAACGAAAAAAACTCGGCCGGTTCTAAAATTTTTAAACCAAAAAATTCAGGAGATTATATTTTTTGAAAGATGTGTCAAAGCTTAGGGAAGTATGCTAAAATAGCTAAGGAAAGAAATGCTGAAGATATCAGAAGGAAACCTGAAAAAGTTGGGGGGGGATTGCTTGACAATTATAAAATCCATGACACTGTTAAATCTAATTTAAATTGATCTATGACTATTTTTAGACGTTTCTTTTCAGCTATCTCCATTTCAATGACCATTGTGGGATACAAGTAAATAATAAGTGTAGAACCGAATTTTTGAGAAACTAGTGATTTGTCTAAATATATTTACGTGAAAATTTGTGGTAGACATCGAAATGTTGATAACGCCATAAAGAAGATCACTAAGGAACAAAATACTGAGAGCTGCTTACTAATGTGTCCACGTGTAAATTATTTTCCGTTTAAATTTAACAGACTTTAATTATCTTGAAATCGTTATATTTTCAGCGATATATTATAGAAGATCTACAGAGTTATTTGGTGTTTATGTTAAACAGAAAACAAACGTAAATTTCAATAAAAACAAAATTTACAATAACATTCCGTAAAATGAGAAATCGCCGAAATGAGTATTTGAGCATAACACAAGACACAGATTAATACATTTCGCACCTAAAAACAGGTCTAAAGTACGACTTCTTTTGAATAGCAAGCTATAATGTAGATGAAACAAGATAAAATGACAAGTAATTTAAGACATTTTGTATAAACAATACATAACCATCATCAAACTGCACCGGAAATTAAAGATGAATTCCAATCGGCTTCAATATATTTATTTTTCGGAATTATTTGTAAAACAAGACTCAAATTGTGCTCGGTTTTTGGGCGTGCCGTCTGGTTTTGTTTACTTTTCACCCAATTATTAAAGCATTTCATCTTCGGTTTCTCATTTGAGTCGTTTATATGTTAACCATGGTAAATGTAAATGAATAATAATTGGCTTATTAATAATACCAATTTGGGTGATTTAATTTTATTTTTATTTTGGAAGGAGGGAATTTTTTTTAAATTTTTAAAATAACGCAATTTAGATGTTTGAGATTTCACTTTCAGAAAAGTTAATTTAAAGATTTCCTTAAAGTTAATCAAAGAAATTCTCAAAAATTAAAAAAAAAAAGAAGAGAAATGTACCATTTATTTTTTTGTAAAATAGTTCTTAGTGCAGATATCTAGAATCGCACGTCGAATGATATGTTAAGAGACAAATAGAAACACTTCTATTCAACCATGTAATGTTATGATTTTTCCTGACAGTAGATGGTTCAATCGATACCTTCTTTCATGCTTAGTGACTCTGAAGGTACCTGGTAGTCTGGAGAAGTCTATGAAATGACACAAATGTTCATCTTTCAATGTCTACTAAATTCCCAGACTGGGAAATGATCCAGAAGGAAACGCCGTTGTCTACTTTGGCGAGTTGTAGTCGTTCGAGATGGAGGGAGATAGTTCGCAAACGCTTGGTGGTTGATTCCAACTCAAACTAATTCAAACAGTATCTTCAGTAAACAGTATATTATTGCAGGAAATGTCTGAAGATCTGAAGACTCATCTGAAGATCTAAAGATCTGAAGACCTGAGGAGACTCATCTGAAGATTTGAAGATCTGAAGAGACTCATCTGAAGATCATCTGAAATTTTCATGCACAGGTTGAATAAACTCGTGTTTGTCTTAGTTGCATTGCTATAACTGCTTTGCTTTTGGTAAATCAGATATATAAAGGTTTTTCAATCCAAAGAAATGACTTCAGAATCCACAAAGTAGATTCTAAAACGGTAAAACCATGACAGTCTGACAGAATCTTAACAATTTGATAGAATGAATCTCAGAAAAGACAGAATCCGGAAAAACTTGATAAGTTTACCATATACTTCCTAATTAGTAACAAAATAATAGTTTGATAGACGTTATTTTTTATAAAAATTCAATTTACAAAATTATTTTATGGATTGTACTCAATTGGCAAGTTCTTTCTTCTGACCATACCGTCTCCTTGGAACCATTCCCTTCTGAATTGCTTGGCAGCACCATCTGGGGTGTTGGTCCATTCAATGGTGATACGGTCATTGTTGGTATCTTCTTGTCCGAACGCGAAAGCATCACACGAGACAGCCATCAAAAGAGCTTCCTTTGGGTCGAGCACACCACATGGTGGATCGACTCCGAGTCTCTTCATGTTCGTCGTCTTGATTCCGAAGCCAATACGACGAGCAGATGAGTTGATCACCTAATCAATGCATTCAAAATCAATGCTTTCAATTGCGATGATTACCTTAATGTGATAAGTGTGCTTGTCATCATATGGAGCATTGAAGACAATCTTGGCATTTGGTTGAGTGGCGATATCTCCTGGTGGAACTGATTGAGCCATTTCTTATTGATTTCAGTTGAAACTGACATGCCATTGTGTCATTTAAAATAGTTTATATACTTATTTTATCATTCAATCTGTATATAATCTAGACATTTAATCTTTGTTGTTTTTATTTATCTTTTCCGCTGATATATAGAGCATACGTGAAATAATCCATATAGAATATTTATTTCAAATTTTAATTGTTTAAACATGATGATCTGAAATTAAATAAAATAATTAATAGCTCAAGCCACGCCCACAGCCGATTGCATAAAAGCGTCTCCCACTGAACCGCCTGATACAGAGGAAAAGGCGAGCAGAAGACGAGTAATAAGTATTGGGTATTGACATTACTATTGCAATAAAGTGCTTGCTTATTCCTTCTTTATCACTCACAGCCTTAACATTGGTGCAGGCGCCTGCTGGAAGAGAAGAAAAGCATTAAACTAAAATGAGGGTCTCGTTTGGACGGTCACTCTTTTGTATCAAAGACGAATAGAATAGTTAAATAGTAAGATAAGTATTAAATGCTACAGTTGTTTTTGTAGGGTAGTAGAGCTCAACCCATTAGTAGGTATCCTTGCTGAATGGACCATGAATGAAATAACGAATTACCGTAATCATAGAGACTTTTTGGAAATTCAACCAACAGAGAAAACATATTTAAAAAAAAAACTTTCAATAACAAAGAAATGGGGTAGCAGTAAGCCAAATTTATTCGTAAAATCAAGATTATTGGGGTAGTGCCACATAGTTTGGAATTAACGCCAAATGTGCTTAGATGTGCAGGGCGCCAAACGCGAACAAAAGAATACGCGAACACATTGTTTGTGTGTTCTGACCTAGGATTTCGTTTAATAATTAAGAATTACCTGCGATATCCAAGAATAAACAGTGATAAATAATGGAATAATAAATAAAATAATCGAAAAAAACGCTATGCCCACCTCTACATCACCGCAGAGCGTCTCTTTTGAGGACACTCCCACTTGTTTAGTGACCGAACTTTTTTGTTTGTCAAAACATTTTTTGTTTTGCCTTTTCTACTGAGTTCACCCGTAGTGTTGACTGTGTTATTTCAATTCTAATTTTCAATTGTATGCTAATGTTGCTTTAATTGTCATTTTTTATGCTTGTAATTATATATGATATTAATGAACGATTTAATTAACAAAGTTTGAGATCTCTCCGGCAGCCTCAATCATTCGCGGCAACACTTAAGAGCACAACAGAGAGCTCTTTAAAACCATAATTTATAAAAGTATTGAGATATTTGGATGCTAAAGGATGTGTTATGACACATAGTCTTGTAAAATGAATTAATATATTTGTAAAACGCTATTAAAAATCGCAAAAGGGGAATTTTCATTTAGCCTGTAGATATATCTCAACTATATTATTACCATATACAATACCGTAATCCACGAACAGCCAATTTCAGGAAAATTTTGGATTTAACCATAGCGATATCATATAATTGCTTGCATCCATTTTTTCGCTGTTAATCATCTTTGTTAGGCTAAAATACAGTATGATTTAAAAGTAGAATATTTATGTACGAAATTTTTGAAATATCAACAATAACAAAATTATTTATTCTTCTTCTTTTTAGATTTTTCGAATCTTTTCATTACTTTCTTGACATTTTGTAGATAAAATTGTTTGGTATGTGGATGAACTGGAATGTCAAAAATGATGGGCTCATTCTGAAAAAAAAACTATTAAAAACTATTTCTCTCATTGTCTTCACCTTTAAATCGAGATTTTCATTACAAAGACAGCAATTTATAAATTTTGTATAACCATCGCTTGTGCAGCCATATCCTATATAAAATTACATTTCAAAACCTTGACACATCAAATTCAAACCTTCATGAATATGGGAAAATACATGATACTTTGGCTTGACACGCTTGAATACTGTATTTAGAAGCTCAACGCATCCCATCCTCTGTCCGCTCTGCATTAAATCACCATGTCCTATTACGTCATATTTTATAAATAAAAAATATGAAAAAACAAATACCTAAGGGGGGTGTATGTGTTAACAAAACATCAACACCGGCCGGAATCTGATTCCATTTGTCAAGAAGGGATTGCCCGCGTGGAAGATTGAAAGCCCAACTGTCGACTTTTGGTTGCCTTGGAAAGAATGTAAGCAATAGTTGGAAGATATTTAAATACCATGGTGTTCCGTAGATTGTTATCCCAAATAATTCTATAACATTGTCTTCGAGGTAAATCGCATTTGTAAGGAAGTCCTTCGACGATGATTCGCCACACTTTGCGTCCGAGTTCATGGCGGCTAATAAGGCTTGTTTTAATGCCATTTCTTTGGCATCTGATTCTTTACCTAAAACGTTTATTGATGGTTTAATATGTTCAAATTTTTCTTAAACAATTTGCTCAGAAAGTTTCACATTGATCCGAGTTCTAGAACCTCAGTTCGGCCGAAAAGTTAAATTGTACATCTTATTACACGGTATTCTATTTTAAAATAGTTTTAACAGGACAATTTAAATGGGACAATTTAATGTTATTGCGAGAAATAATGGAATGAAGTAATATGTGCAAAAGTTTGATTTAATGAGCTCGTCAAATCGAAATAGCGATTTTTGGATTTTTAAACGTGTGTGGAAATTTTTACGTCCTTATAACAATAAATTTCTTACTATAATTTAAATAATTATGTCTTAGACTATCGAAAAATATTAACATCTTTCTAAAAACTTATATTTGAGAATGTTTACTGAGCTTATTCTATTACCGGTGAATGAGTATTACTACACGTTATAATTACAGAATATTTTTCACATAATATTGACATGCTTAATTTAAAGAACTTGGAAAACAATTTGAGAACCCTTTCTGATGGTTCTTTGTGTAAAAATATAAAAATATTAAATCTAAATTTTTCTTAAACTTAATGAAAATATTAATAGCGTTCGCAGCACATGAAAATAAACATTGCACATTATTTAATCACGTATCAATGTATTTCACGTCTAAAATATAAGTTAATTTTCATGTGCATTTGACCAACTCCACGTAGTTACCGGAAAAATATAATTTCATGTTTTTGTCTATTTTGAATTGGAACAGTTTAAGCCGTGATTAACTTTAGACCACCGAGATAAACTAAACCAGAGACAATTGTATTTATCAAAGTCTTTTCTGGTATATTTAATCTAAACAAAAATAAAATCGGTATATTCACGTGGAACACTCCAATACGTTCTGAAACTTTCAAAAATCGAAAATTTAATTTGGCCTGACTATTCAAGGCTCTGTGAGGAATTTCCTAAGCGTGTTTATGATCGTCAGGACCTTATCCAGAAGCGGTACGCAAGAATGCATTTATCCGTTAAACCCTAACGGAAAATCAGTGATTAATTAGGTTTCTAAGTTCATGTAAGTAAGTGTATTCAAGAAATAATATTTAAATTGCAAAATTGATTGAAATATATATTAAATTTACTAGAAAAGGTAATTTATCAATGATTTTCCATCATCGTTTAACGGATAAATACGTTCTTGCATACGGCCTCAGGAGGAGAAGTTAGCGCAGTTGGAAAGAACTTTAAATCAAATTTCCCAAAAAGTTTTGAATAATTTTCATGCTAAGAAGTTATTACCGATTCTAAAGAATATTCAAAAATATTAATTATCTTTTTTTAAATTTTTTATGCTGTTTATATAAACTTTTCCGGTTAAGGAAGGTATAGTTCAATATTATATTGTAAGTCAACCAAATCATCTAAAGGGGATATACCTATATTCTATATCATTCCACACAATTTTCATAAAAGGTTTCAAGGTTCGATTTCTTCTCTGTCAGGGAAAAAACCAAAATTTTAATTTTCCGATTGAGAATTTGCAGATTACAGAAACACACCAACTGGTCGAACTTTCTGGGAAGATATTAATATTTTTAAATAGTAAAGGAAAGCTGATATAAATTGTCGTAATCAATGTTTTATTTCAAATATGTATTAGTTTTCAGACACGGTTAAAATCGGAAAATTTTTCCCGTTGGCGTGCAGAAAAATATGAATGATTTCTTACTTACAAGGAACCTTACAGACTTCTTACAGAAGCTTTTAATATTAAAAGTTAGTAAGATCAAACTACGCTTATGATAAGTCATGATTGTATTTACAATAAATTAATTTAATGTGCATATTAATATACACATTAGAGAGCCATATTAATAGTCAAGTCCTTAATGAGCCGATATAAATTTTTTTGTGAATGATAAGATATCACTAACGATTGATAACAATGGTTAAAAGAGCTATTGCGCATTTAATTGATATAATATCGGTATATAAACAGGTCGTCTCAATATTCTTATTTATTATTCCCTAAATATTTTTAGGAATTATTATGGATGTATTCTAAACTAGAGAATTCTTTCCTTATTTTTATTTTCTATTTAGAACAATTCTATTTGATTTTGAATCTGCTAAAACCCTTGCAAATTGATTGAAAATGGATGTGATCATTGCGAGTGGTTTTAGAAGATTTTAAAGGTACTACTGTTATTTATACTTATTTGGTTTGTTTATAAGGTTCACTGTTAAAAAGGAAACTCACTAAAGTTGAGGAACGATTCATCGAATGAGCATTCATGATTTCCACTGATTACGACTTTATATGCATACTTTGATTTACCTGAAATTATTCATTTAATCAACACTTACACTCCGCTAAGTTAGTTTATGGTTTTCACTAAGTTATTATTTACTTTTTTGATTTGTTCATGTATCTATAATTTCGAAAAAAAGTTTTCACGTGTTTTTGCTCCGACATAGTGTTTTTTCAATATTTAGGACCCCTTTTCTGTCATGGAGTGAGTATTTTATAAATCTCTAGTATATAAACTCACCCAATAACTTATTAAAAGATCGAACTTCGTGTGGAAGCCCACATGATGTGAAATCACCAGCTACTAATAACACATCCCCAGGTGGAAGTGAATTCACATTTAAGTGCTCGCCATGTGTACAACCAATGCATACAAATCGGACATGGTCCGGCTTAACAGGTGTGTCTAATTGCATCTGAAAGTGTAATTTTTGTTACAATGAAATTCACGTCTTAATTTTTTTGATATTTGATTATCCTCTTCACAATATTCCAAACAATTGTTATTTGAATTTTTAGAAAATATTAGTTTCAAGTTTGATGTCCCTCAAACTTTAATTACACTTAAATATTAATAACTTTAATACCATTATTTGTAAAAATTATAAAAGAAAGATTAAAGCTCACCTTCCTAACTGGTTTCACGGGTCGCTTTTCCCTTAACATCTCCCAAGCGACAGTAGGATCTTGTGTGTATTGATGAATAGCCACCTAAAATAAAACCAAATTTTGTTATAAATTCAAATAATGTTTCTTTAGCATAAATATACATTCTGTTTGGGTCCTACAAGTGACTCCCTTCTCTGATTTAACGCCGCCTGCGGGCCGAACACACTCGACTGCCGTCTTTGCTTAGACTTGTAGTCTTCTTTTAGTTGATCTCTGATAATTGAAGAAGTTCCTAATAGGTTACTTGACTTGGAAAACATTATAGACTAATGATGGTAATTCCATCAGTTATTTGTGCACTTTTTCTGAAAAATATTCATGTTTCGGGTATGTAAAGTTAAGACTATGTTGACAAATAAGGAAAAATTAATATCAACTATTTATCAACTAACAAACAACTATTTTGTTGAGTTTCTTATTTTTTAACCAAAAATGTGATAGTCTGATGACAATAATATACAATTGAAATTGTTAAAAGTGCTACTGAACTTCAATCAACATACACTTTAAATAAAATTACTTTTTTGTTAAATATTTAATTATTGTCATTTTCAGATATCGATGCCTGAGTAAAAAATTAGGGGCGGAGAAAAGGACAAGAAATGATAAGTTTAATTTAAAAATGAAAATGGATTAAATAAAAATATTGATGAGAAACAAAAGAGGAAGAGATTCGATGGCCTTAGTGGCCGCGTGGCTGTCTAAACGAGACCTTTTCTCCTTATCTCTGAAATGAATAATAATAAATAACTTTTTTAACCGAATTTTTAGTTTAATTGTTATATGTTGTTTCGAAAGTTATAGTAGATATAATAATTTTGTTTATACTCTGCATTTTCTTAAACTTACACGTTTTCTTAAAACGATAAAAAATTAAAGGTAGTTTTCGCGAAATTACTGCAAGGTCTTTCACATTTCAAATGACATTTGAATGTTACTGTGATGGCCAGAAGTTTATATAAAATAGGTTTGTTTTCAATAGAACATGGAGTATAATAAAGCCGTTCACTTATTTCACTTCTTTCATAAAGACGATATAAATTCAAATGGAACATAATTAATTTAAAAAATAGAGAAAATCTATAATTCTAAAAGTCTATAAATCAAACATCTTCTCAATCTTCAAAAAAAGAAAAAATAGTAATCTTTACATGAAATTCTTGATGGTAAATTTAAAAATTAAATATTGGTATCCGCACGATCAACTTGAAATGATTAAATTCTTAAACATTTCAGGAGCTGTGACTTCTATGTAATTAGATAATCTCTTTTTCATTTTAAACTTTGTGAGCGACGTATTAGTTTCAATCAAACTGAAAGTTTGTATAGTATTCTATATGGTGAATTATAAATACTTGATTTGACATCAATTTCCAATTAAAAATATATAATGTCAAGTGTTTATTGGACAGCAAGATAAATATGAGCGGTTTGTTCTTAATTACTTAATCTTTAAATTGTTTATAAACAATTAATGAAATATGAATATTAATAATTATTGTAAAATTCAAATTTAATTTTATAGAAATATCCGACATTAACTAGACGATTTGTAGAAATATAACAGAAATGAACAAAATTATTAGAATAAATATATGGCGCACTTTTTTAAATATTATTTTTTCATATAATTTTCATGATTATAATTAGTTTTCCAAAATTATTCCACTATTTAAACAACATCTATAACATATTCTTCCATTCATTTAAGCTATAACAGTATAGAACGAGCATAAACAAGAAAATAATCTTAAAAATTTAAAGAAAAATAATATTTGAAAAGTGCGCCACATTTTGCGGCGGTAATCGCATTTGGCGACGACTATATAATATTTGTTTCAGGCGACAATTTGAAAATAATCTAAAATCATTGAAAATTAATTATCAATGTCCGATAATAACAGAATATTAACCCAATAAAATAACAAAACAAAATGAATGAATAGCGAATAAATGATAATAGATATCATCAAATGCTCACAAATCGAAAGGAACTAATTCATTAATCGACTCACATCATGTCGATCTATTATCATCTTATTGATATGTAATGATTGGGTCTAATTGAAGCTTCAAAAGCAGTTGTTTCAATTTTAAAAAAGTGAACAAAAGTACAGAAGGTTTATTAATTTGCCGGATCTAATCAATCGAACGAAGAGATCCATTGGAATCAATTATAAAAAGGTGTGAAGAGAAGCACAAAAACTCTTATTCATAATTTTTGTCGCCGCAGTTGCGAATAACTATGCCGACAATTATAAACAGAGAGGATTTTCTGTTTCGTCACTATATTTGTTATTGTGTGCTCATGTAGTGCTTTCAAGAACAAAAATTTTCTAGACTGAGAAGTTATTTTGTAGTTTATTCGAGCTAACACCGGAAAAAACACCGATGAACATCAAATTATTTTGAACTACGTTGCCAATATTTAGGTTGATTCGAACTCCTAAGTATCCTAAGTAAGTAATTATCAGAACATGTGTTAAAATTTAAATTTTTTTATTTTTAAGCAGATAAGAATGTTTTTGGTCTACATTCAACGAAATTCAACTAAAATTTATTATATAGTCGTCGCCAAATGCGATTACCACCGCAAAATGTGGCGCACTTTTTTAAATATTATTTTTTCATTTTTTTTTCTTATTTAGGGTCGTTCTATACTGGTTTTGCTTAAATAAGAATGAAGAATATGTTTTAGATGTTATTTAAATATTGGAATAATTGTGGAAAACTAATTATAATCCTAAAAATTAAATGAAAAAATAACATTTAAAAAAGTGCGCCACACTTTGCGGCGGTAATCGAATTTGGCGACGACTATATATATTTTTTTCATAATATACCCTATAATATTGCTCACCCAGAGTCGTAAAAATTCAGAAAATATAAATTTGAAACATGTTTTCTGAACTCTCAGCTTAGAAATTTAATTAAGTGTGAGATTGGCAATAAAATAGAGAGGACTAATGAATTTACTATTGCCAAACTTATCTTGCACAAACACGAATTATCTTTCCACGTGCACCCCAACTTGTATGGTAATAGAATGAGCTCAATAACCATGCTCAAATATAAGTTCTTAGAAAGATATTAACATTTTTAGAAAGTTTAAGACACGCTTAATAAAATTGCAGTAAAAGCTTCTTTGTTATAATGACTTAAAAATTTCCAGACACGTTTAAAAATCGCAAAATCGTTATTTCGATTTGGAGTGCACGTGAAATATTGATTTTTTGAATAGTTTCCAATTAATTATGGATACAGTAACTCATACAATCCATATAACATAAAATTAATAAGTTCCACAATGATGTCAATTTTTAGAACGGGTGTCGTTCAAAGCCTTTATTTACAAAATTCGTTTGTAGTCGAATTTAAAAATAATCTAATGTTATATGAATAATTTTAAAAAGTTCAACTTTTAGTTCTTAACGGGATATCACCAATATAATTTATATATTAGGTCTAAAATAAATAACGCTTTAAGGTGTTAGATTTGACTTGGAATGGAAAATTTCTAAACATGGGATACGGAATCCGCCAGTTTCTAACAACCTTTTAAGCGAGAACTGTCACGATATTTGAACGACGAATTTGAAAAGGTTACAATTGACCCGGAAAACGGAAGTCAGATGACATTTTTGAAAAGTACAAAAGGACGGAATACAGAATTAGGAAACTATAATTTTACAAGTTAATGGATATCTATCCATTAGCTTAAAAAACTAATACATCAGATACTAAAAAACTTATACATCAGATCGACATCTTTTTCTCATTTCCAATGTTTCTTTAAGTCATTTTCTGACAAATCTATACCAGGAAAATACTTGCATATAAAATTAACAACATCTCAAACAAAGAATTAAAAATTGACATATGTTAGAAAACATGAAGTTATAATGGTAATAATAACAACAAATCACTCCTGCTATCATATATCAATTGATAAACTCATGTGTTCGGGATTTATATTTAGTTTATCAAGAGTTGTCTTTAATTAATGATAGTGCGACGCGAGAAAATTGAGATAATGAATTGAAGATCGGTTTAATATTTATTTTTAGTTTTATTTGTTGTTGAACAAATATTTTAATGTGGGAACCGAGAAAAGGTCTTCTATTTCTTATTTGGTTCTTCTTACCGTGTTGTCTGACAAGAAGCTGTTCAAGGTAGAGGTCGAGCTCAACACTCAACAGCATCGAGGGCTTTTCAAGGCTTCTCAAAAAATTCTGAGATTGATAGGAGTATCACATCCAGCTTCCGATATGGTTTCCGATATGGCCATCGGTTCAACTGGTAAGTGTCCACTTGTGGAAAAAAGAGTGAAGATCGGCCAGTAAGGGACATTTTAAAGAAGAACTTAATTATAATTAATTATACCACCAAAAGAAGAAAAAGTGATGCGCAAAGCACATTAAAATATTTATCAAATCTTCATATTGGCCTGGTTCTTCACCTGATTCGAACCTTCTCGCTTACTCAGTTCAAGAAGTATTACAAGTGAAGGTCAACACTAAACCCCCACTCAAGTATCGAGGCTTTAAAAAAGACTCTGATCAGGGAGTGGGACAATCTGTGTGACGACTCGTACAAAAATTGACGTTCATAAGAGTGCGTCCGAGCTCATAGTTGAACAACGCGTCAGGCTTGATTATAATTAGTTAAACTTTAATTTTTACTGTTATAATAAAAAAATTTGTTGAATCTCATTTCATTTGGACTTTTGGTTCTTGAGATGCATGCCTTTAAAATTGTGCCACCCTGTATTGGGTTCTATTGTAGTGTTAAAACTATTGGGTTGAGAAATAATTTTGTAGAGTTTGTATATTATTTTTTGTTTCACATCAATTTCCTTGTTTTTTTTGGAAAAGTGGATATATTTATCGGTTAGCGTTTTTTTCCTGCTCTACCAAACTATTTTTTATTAATATTTTGTTCTGAAATTTGCAATTTTCATAATTTTTCAGCCTTAGAAATGAACTCTCCAAGAGGAAAAATCAGCATTTTCGATATCTGCTGTTTTCGCTTTTAATCAAAAGCAAACAGCAGCCGACTCGGGAAATATCCGTGTGGGAAATATGCAGTGAGCATGGAGAAGGTGTCTTAAGCGTGTCTACTTCATAAAAATGGTTCGCAAAGTTAAAAATGACGACTTTAATATTGCCTCAGGTGCATGTTGCACAAGTCGTTAAAAGCGTCCTCCAAGAGCTCGAATGGGAGGTTCTTCATCATCCACCGTACTCTCCAGGCCTTGAGTCATCCGATCACCTTTTCCGCTCTCTGTCAAATCAAATGAGGGGTATTTCCTTCGATGGAGGAGCTCGAAAACTGGCTTAACAAATTCTTCGACACCAGACCGGGTGATTTTTGGCCAAACGGCATCAACAAATTGATCGAGGGATCGGAGAAAGTCGTAATCAGTAACGGCAAATACATAATTGATTAATTATATTTATTATAATTATTGTTTTTCTTCAAATAAATCTGTTGCGGCCGTGTCCGCAATAGTTTAAAATGGCGCCAACACACGCGCCATTGAATGGATTCGCAGGTTATCCACAGTGGGATAAATGTCCCTTTAAATCAAGTTTTATTTGGGCCCATTCTTTATACATTCAATATATATTCATTATTATTGTTTATAAACACTCCAACTTGAATTATAACAATTCAAGCTCAGAAAACGTGCTCAAGTATAATATTTTGTGAAGATTTTAATATTTTTAGTGAATTTAAGAAAAAGCTGACAAACTGGGATAGACAAAATTTTTGTAAAGTACACGTAAAATTTGTAAGACAAGCGTAAAAATATGAATATCATAATTTCAATTTGGCGTGTTTTTTATCATGTTTCATCATTATTTGTTTTATATTTGTTGTTATGTTAATGTAATAAATAGGTTTGATTACCCAAGTTTGAGGTATACAACTGTGAAAAAATTCTACGAACTTATTCCTCAGTTCAATGTATACAACACAACACTATTGGTAAATGATATTTTGCTAGAACTTATGGTGTCCTTGTGTATTTTGACCCTTCCAGTTAGCTCACCTCTCTTGATGAGTTCTTGCTCTTCTTTTCACTAAAAGCTCCTATTGATGATAACATTGAGCTTCTTCTTGATGTTGTTGGTGGCGTCTGGTTTTCAAGAACATCAAATGCAATTATTGACGACGTTGAACTTCCTCCTGAAAAAAATTCGATTTTATTTAAAAAATAACATTTTCATCTTTGATCGTTCGGGTCAGCTTTGAAACTAAGCTTCAACATTGTCTCATCAATTATTACAATTGTCAATATCATTTAGAAATCTAATTCATCATAATGATATTGAATAGGTTAGTAGACAACTTCTAATATGTCTACTATATGTATATACATCGTGAATCTGACAAGATTATAGAAGCGCTGGCAAGAATTATTGAAGAACTCACGTCTTTGATTCGAAACAAAACAAGCTTCCTGTTCTTCTTTAATTGGTGGAATATATGAAGATGTCCTACTACGGCTTCCAATTGACGGCCTCTACAAAAATATTGTTACAACGTTCAGTCAAGAAACCGAAGAGAATCATTTACATCATCCTGTGCTGTTGGTACCGAACACCTAAAAATTATTAAATCGTAAAAATTAATAATAAAATCTTTGTTTAACCTCCTGTTCATCGACACCTTGAGGAGAGCCGGGCTCAACATTGGAATGTGCTATAAAACGTTTAATGATGGATAAAACTAGAAAGATCTGAAAATTAAAATATTTTATAACAACAGCGAAAGAGTTGGTTTCAAGATCAAGTGTGAAACTGATTAAACAACAAAAGCCACCAGGTGAGCTATTTCTTTTAGCATTTTTTGATGATAATAATAATGAAGAAGTGTTATTATCCACAAGGCGGTTGAACGACGTTTCAAGAGTTAACGATTGTTTACAAACTTTTTTGACAAGATGATGGTGTATGATAACTCAAAATAACTTTTGTCTTTTTTTGAATTAAATTTAATTTTATTTCTTTAAAGCGACTACAAGCTAAAATATAAAGCAACGGTAGGTAAAGTAATCAGTGTTATCGAATTTCTATAAAAGGAGGGTGAAGAAAAGATTGAAATAAGTATTTATTATGACTTCCTATTTATTATGACTTCCTTAGGATCCCAATTAATCGGGTAATTGATTGTTTTAAATATTTCCCTATCCCCTTTATTACCCCCTTCAGTTTTCCCTACTGTGAACTATTTAATTTAACCTTATCCAAATTATTTAAATTTTGCCAAACTTTATTTTTAATTATTCATTTTTTTTAATTGTCTGATTTTGTTAATTTTTTCTGCGGTGTTTTACATTACTTTTCATCACGTGTCTAGTACACGTATTTTTAAATAAATAAATAAGGTTTTTGAGAGGAATAAGTTCGTAGAGTTTTTTGCCGAACGATTTATTTGAACACAAAAACAATTATAATAAATTCAGCACGCCAATTCGAAATGGACATTTTTAAATATAGTCGTCGCCAAATGCGATTACCGCTGCAAAGTGTGGCGCACTTTTTAAATATTATTTTTTCATTTAATTTTCTTGATTATTTTCTTGTTTAGGCTCGTTCTATACTATTTTTGCTTAAATAAATTGAAGAATATGAAATAGACGTTGTTTCAACCGTGGAATAAATGTGGAAAATAATAAAAATCATAAAAATTAGATGAAAAAATAATATTTAAAAAACTGCGCCACCCTTTGCGATGGTAATCGCATTTGGCGACGACTATATTTAAATTAATATTAAAGGCATACGTGTATTAATTTCGGAATATTCTATGCACAAACACTTCACTGCCACGAACAATTCGTGTATTGCAAAAGAAGTGTGGACAAATTGCAAAACCACACCCTTCACTTATTGTTTGAATTCTTTATATTTTTAGAATCATAACTTCTTCGAATTTGATTTAATTTGTTTTATGATGGTTTGGAGTTATTGATTAATGATTTATTAATTTGTTTTAAGGTTAAAAAAACGATTTTAAAATCCTAAAAAAAAACAAAGAATTTAAATAAAAGGTGAAGGGCGTGGTTTGACAATTTGTCCACACTTTTTTGCAAGATACCCATTGATCGTGGCAGTGGAGTGCACTAATTTATCTGGCATAGTCTAAAGTAGATAGGATACCGCTTCTTTTACCGAATAACTATGGCTTTTCTGAGCTCTTTATTTAAACGCTCAAGTTGGCGTGAATTATATGTATTCATCGTGACATTTTACGACTACCTCTTGACTAATTTGTTGATGCCGTTCGGCCAAAAATCACCCGGTCTGGTGTCGAAGAATTTGTTAAGCCAGTTTTCGAGCTCCTCCATCGAAGGAAATACCCCTCATTTGATTTGACAGAGAGCGGAAAAGGTGATCGGATGACTCAAGGCCTGGAGAGTCCGGTGGATGCTGAAGAACCTCCCATTCCAGCTCTTGGAGGAGGCTTTCAACGACTTGTGCAACATGCGAGCCGGCGTTGTCGTGGAAGAAGATGACTTGGCCTTGCCGATAGGGCCTTTTCAGTCGAATCGCCTCATTTAGGCGGTACGGTTAGGCACCATAGAGCTCCTTGTTGACTTGACGATGACGTTTCTTTCGGGCATTTCCTTGTGCAGAATGCGTTTTTAAACCAAACGAGATCCTCGTCTTTTTTGGTTAAAATAGTCGTCATTTTTTAACTTTGCGAACCACTTTTGTGTCAAACTCTTGGAGAGCGGTTGAACGACTGGTGCAACCTTTGGTTTGTCGTGAAGCATACTTACATAGCCTTCCCCAGTGCAGAATGCTGCACTTGTTTGACAAATGACAAGAAAATTGTTGTGAAAAAAGATACCATAAAAGCTATACGAACTTATTCCTCAACCTAATCGATAGATAGAAAAAATATTTTAATAAGTTTCGGAAGAAACGAAAATAAAAACGTTTATTTATTTATTCCTCCCATCAGAATTAACCCGGCGATACTTTTCTCATTAATGGGCTACTGAGAAATTGAAAAAAATTCATATACTAGTCAGCGACGTGTTAGGCTTCTGATGTTTGCGGTGTTATCTGAAAATTAAAGAAAATAAAATTATTGAGTTCATTTTCGAAGCTTTGATGCTTGTGAAAATGAAAGAAGAAATCAGCACACAAAGTAGAGAGTCAAAAAAGATCAGAATAGAGAATATGAAAGGCACGCCAACTGGAAATTAAGATTTTCCGATTTTAATCGTGTCTGAAACTTGGTAAGTCAATTAAATAAAAATTGATTACTACAATTTAACAAGAATTTTCTTAAACTATCTAAAAATATTAATATCTCCCCAAAAAGTTAGACTTGAGAGGGTTTCCTGAGCCTATTTTATTAACACGAAGTTGGTGTACAATGGCAAAACGGAGACGACTCGTTTGCAAGCTCTATATAGAATAAAGAATATTAATAAAGCAAGGTAATATAATTGGAGTATTCTAATTTCAGCTTTTTCCTAAGGTTTAAACCTTCCTTGAACATTACTAATTTTCTAAGCAAATTGTTTAAATACGGAATCTACCTGTAAGGTTAAAAAAAGAGAGCTTATATGGGAAAAACTCCACTTATTAGAAAAATTCGAACAATCTTTGAAATATGTTTTTAGGGGAACTGTGTCTTTTACGTCAAAGCCTTTCAAAATCAGGTATAAGGTAGATTTATACAAAATCATATTTAATTATTTAACCCTTCTCTTGAAAATTAGCTACTACATTCCCCCCGCCAAGATTTTTGTACCTTTAATTGAAATTGTTTTTATTATGAAAGTATTTATCAAACATTTAATAAAGGTCTCGACCTTTAGACGTTATTATTAGAAAAAATGTTATTTATATCGTAAAACTCATATAATCAATCATCCAACTTTTCAATGATCCCCTAGAACATGCTATTATATATATATATATAAGTACTGATAAAATGATCAGCAAGCAAACTTACCAACTTGTCACAGCATTCCATCAAAATAGCGAAAAACAATAAACAATTGCATTACAATTTGGATTATGGGATATTATAGATTTACTAAATTGATCAGGTGAGACATTTGATAATTGATTGGCTAAGATGACTATTGAATAAAAAACATTATCAAAAACTTTGTGCTCTGATAACACTTTTGAGTACGATGTAATAAGTTTGATGAGAACATTAGAAGAAGAAGGAGATCCGTGGGATTTTTACAAAAAAGGTAATATTGGGGAATTGAGCTTAACGGTGTTTTTGTCAAATAATTATAAGCTTATGCTTAAATGAATGATAAGTAAATTGAAACACGCAAAATGAAAAATCCAATAATAATTTACCAAACATAAATATTTTTATATCAACTAAAGTTATTTAAATCTTTTGAGGAAAATAACTTAAAGCAGAATAAGTGAGAAAGTGGAAAAAAGTGTCGATTTAATTTTCAAATTGTTTATCAGGTACTTCGCTTTCCCAACCCAGATGAAAATTACTGTATTCGAATACTGTGGTATTTTAGAAAAATAAGCTCAGGAAACCTGCTCAAATCTAACTTTCTGGGAAGATATTAACATTTTTAGATAGTTTAAGATGATCGTTTTTAAATTCTCGTATTCAATGTTTTATTGAAAAAACGTAACAATTTTCGGAAACCCTTAAATATCGCAAAAAAAATGTTGGCGCTCTCAAATTGTGCTCTCAAATTCTTGATTTATTTTCTATTAATTTAGCTCATAATAGACAGAATTTTTTAATGATTTTTGAAAACAAAAATTTGTTCACAGCTATTGTAGGCCGTTGGTTTATTTTTTAAATGTAATATAAACTTTTTATGTTTGTTATATGTATTGTCGTGGTGTAGGTTGATGAAATTAGGGGTAAAGGAGCATAACGAAAAAAAGATGGTCTCGCTTGGGCTGGTGTAGATTTAATTTGCAATTTGTTTAGTATTTCGATCCTAAATATAATAAATTATACCTAAAATTTTTATTATAATAATTATTATGTTGGTTTAACAACCAATTTAGTAAGAGAAAACAAAATTGTGATGAAAAAAATCGAAATAATAAACAAATTGCAAATTAAATCTGCACCAGCCCAAGCGAGACCATCTTTTTTTGGGGTATGCTCCTTTACCACTAATTTTTCATCAACCTACACCACGACAATATGTTTACTTTATATCGTTATACTTTATACAGTTGAGAACGTTACTCTTTTAAAACCAAAGCCTTCCAGGTGTTAGTGCTCAATTTAAATAATCCACGCACACTAAATGGAAATAATGATTTTCTTACTTTAAATCATTCACGTGTATTTTACACAAATATTATCTCAGCCAGCTTTCCAGACTTTTTTAAAAATCCTTTTCAAAATCTTTTGTTAGACTTTTTTTGATTTATTAGCCGGATTCCGTATACATTCCTTAACAGCTCTTGAGAATGTATTGGTATTGCTAGTTAGCTTTCATTATAAAGGGGATCAATATTAAAAATAAAAACATGATCACGCAGTAAACACGAACGTGGACTAAAATTTACAAGGCCTCGACACAATCACAGAATAATTTGGCGTCCCAATTACCGCATAGTCCCTATTATAAATCCCTTCAAAGGTTTTTTAAAAGTATTATATATTAATAATATTAGATACCGCTGCTATAAAACAGCTATAATAGTTTGTGCAATGTTATTTTAATCAATCAGTATGAGCAACTTTTACAAATGTCATTTTTTAAACGAAAAACCTTCGATGTAGAGATTAATTGATTCTCTCAATGTAATTTATTGGCGAACACAACCGATTGACGGATATTATCATGGAAATTGTTACGAATATTTAGTTTATAGACTTTATATAAAACAGAAACTGGCAATAAAATGAGCTCGTACTCATATAAAACTTTTTGGTTTATTAATTAATATTTTTAGATGGTTATTTTTTTTTTAGATGGTTATTTCCAATTTGCGTGCCGTAGAGTATCGCATAAATCAAAAATATTGATGCTGAAAAATGTTTAAGAACTTCGAATTTTTATTTTTATTTTTTTTATTTATAAAAATTTCTAGTTAGTATTAATGTAATTGTTGAAATTATTGGATGTTATTAAATCTAGGAAAATCGGAAATTACTCTCGTTGGAAAATAAAATGCATTTCTGCAAAAGAAATCACGGATTATTACACCATAGAATTGAAAATACTTCTTCAAACTTCAACTGATTAAGTAATTGAATCAAAAGAGGATGCGTAGCATAACTGATAGAGGATTTGGTTCACGGAAAATCTATGTTGGTCCTTTGAGTTCTTCGATTTTTTAGTCTTTTTTATAAAAATGAAAATAAATCGAAATTTAAAATGAGATGGTGTAATAATTCGTGATTTTTTTGGCGGAAATGGATTTTATTTTCCGATGGGAGCAATTTCCGCTTTTTCTAGATTTAATAACATCCAAATTATTTAGTTTTTCTCGAGTTTATCCGACATTTAAATTTTTAATAGTAAAATTAAAAAGAGACAGAGGTGTCGAATTAATTTTCAATTTTTTAAAATTATTTCCTCGTTATTTTAAGTAATATTTTGTTTCTCTTAATAAGTTGGTTTCTAAGCTGATAATAAGCACATATTTAAGAGGGATTGAGAAAAATGTTGTTTGTGGCCGTGTGGGTGAATTTTTAAATAAATAAATATTAAAAATTGAAAATATATCATGGCTATAACGGCACTACACTGCCACGAAGTGTGCGGTGTGTTGCAAAAGACCACGCACCAATTGAAACTTAAACAATCAAAACACGCCCTTCATTTATTAATTTCCATTATTTAAACTTTTTAAAATTACAGCGTATCTTTATAAAATTTGATTGATATAACGGTTTATCGACCTTTCAATTAAAAATGATAATAATCAAGCAATGAAGTTTCAAAGAAGATTTAATTGTTAATTTAACTATTGTCGTGGTGTAGTTTATTGAAAGTCGATTTTAAGAAGCATCGCAAATAATAAAATGTTCTTGCTCGAGACAGGTGTAGATTTTATTTTTAATTAATTTATTATCTCGCTTTTCTTTGAATATCCTAAATATGCTCCTTTAGATCGACTTTCAAATAACCATGACAATATTACATTTAAAGTATTCTTCTGAACAATCGATGTTAAAAACTGTACCAGATAACAGTAAGGAAACATAAAAGCTTTAAAAATAAGATGAAAACAAACTTCAATACTAATGAGTGATAAAAATTATTCAAGTTTTAGTTCAAGTTAATGACGCTATTTTTTATAAGAATAAAGAAACAAGTGATTTGAAGTCAAAACAAGTCAGTTCATAAGTGATAACACAAGATCTTTCATCTAATCGGGTCAAACAATACACCTCTGGCGACAAATTGTGATTTTTAAGCTCCGAGTTAATTGAAAGATAGGAGCAAAATGAGCAGCAGCGGGGGTGTTCTTGAGTGATGGCGCCTAGAAGAAACTGCAAGAGATAATCGACTACCACTTTGTTTTCTACCAATTTATATTTTGGGGAAAAGGGGGGAGGGGTTGCTTTTGCTAAAAGCAGGTAAGAATTGAAGATATAGTTAATCACAGGATTGTACTATATTTACAGAATGGAACTATTTTGAGCGAGTCTGACGAATTTTGCATAATTTTAACAAAATGTTTTTCTCAACCATTTATCTAGAAATGTTCTAATATATCTAAAACATATTGACATCTTTCTAAAAATTTTATTTCAGCATATTTGCCGAGCTCATTTTATTATCATACCAGGGGGCATTTTTGCACAGAATTATACGGTGATGTTTGTATGAAGATTTGAGACAGAAATTAAACCAATAAAATCAATAAAAATCTTTTAGATCGTCAGTGACACTTTTTTGAGGATATTTACACATTGATTTCCACGTATACGTTAAAAGCTACCACATAAGAATCCGTTAAAATATCTATGTAGTTTATATAGTGTTTTAGGTCCAAAATTTAGGATTTAACAAACAATTCCTTTTGGCTCCAATAATATGCCTACAAATTTCAGCAAAAAATATATTAAGGCGCTGCACGGTTGAATGCTTTAATATCGAGGCTAGAACTGATATTTTGACAAGAATTCATACAAATTGATACTCTATAACGAAGTTTAAATGAAGACAAGGATAATCAGTACACTGAGAAATTTTAGTTTGTAAGATCATTACCCTTTACCGTAATAAAAAGCTTCTAAAGACCTGAGAGAGGAAAAGGTCTTCTGACTCCTTCGCAAACGAGAAAACATGTGATGACCGTAGTTTCTAAGGAGAAGCTGTTTACGGTAGAGGCCGAATCCAACTCTGAGAGGCATAAAATACTTCCCAAAAAGCATCTGAGATGGGTAGGACTGTTCATCGGGTTTCACATCTTGCTTCCGTTATGGTATTCGGAGAAATCTGCTCAAAAGGCAATCCACTTATTTTCGTGGAAAATGAATGAAGAAAAGATATTAGGAGAAGCTTCCTGATCCAAAAAACCGCAACGGGAATTTTCGCTTATCGGTTGTTTCCCATTCGGTTTCTCACAGGTCGTCCGCGGTTTGACTGTGTCAGTTTTATAAATAAGTCTTGCAAGACATCCTCAAGAGTAAGTGACCGCTCGTAAAATTGTATTGAATTTCAATTTTGATTTAACTTTTCCCAACAATTAAATATATCATTTTCGTTGAATTTTTGTGAGTTTTCTGCAATCTTCAATACAAATGTCAAATGTCATGTCAATAACAACACATGCTTACACAATTAATTGTATTAATAAATCAAGATTTGAAAAAGCGCGTTGACAATGAAAGATATCGATAAAATTGATAATCATTGTTAATTTCATGAAATGGGTGAATTAGAAAAACAGCTGCTTTGTTAGTAAATTCAACGAGCTCGATAATGACCCGACAATGAGAATGAGATGAAGTGCATTCGATGCACAAGAAAATGTTCGCACAATGCGTTATAATTTACTATTTAAACTTCAAATATTGACTGAACACTAGGAAGAATTTACTACCCGTCGGAAAATCAAATCATGTGGATAGAAATAGCTCGAACACAATAAATATATAGTTAAACTATTATTGAAAACTTAAAAAGGGGGAGCTGGCTTAAAGGGAAGTCACACCTCTATTGTGCCCAACTTGATCGAAAATATGCGGCACATGGCGAGAAATAGATTTAAATCTGACAATAATTTCCTTAGAGACTTCCTGTTGGGAGCATATTTCTCCACAAATAGTTTTATTTCCAAACGGCGGTAAATTCTTCTTAATCAAACTTTTTTGATACTATCCAATGTGTGAGTATCATCAAAATCTCAAACTAGCGCTAAGTCCCTTTATTCTAAATATTGGCTATTTTTAATGAACACTTTAAAACTTTCCCATTATCGAGCAATTCATATCCAAATTAAGAAAGAATTATTCATTAAAATTCAAAGAAATTTCAATAAAATATTAATAACTTATTAATTTAACCGAAAATTTTTCCGAAGAATTCATTAACCTTCTCACGTGGGATTGTCCATCCATTTGAGACTTTTTTCTCTTCGCATGGAAAACCAACGGCGGCTAAAGATGCATGGCATTGTCCATTTCCAGCCTAGAGAAATAACTTTTTAAAGGTTTCTTAATTGGAATATTTAAAAACATTCTGAATATTGATGAGCAAATAGGCAGCTTTCTCATAATATTTGTCATCATTGCTGTTAATTCCAATGTTGATCTCCACGGGAATCATATTATCGCCTAATCTTTGAGCATCAACCATAGCGAATTTTGTGTAAGAGACCTTGGTAAAGAAGTACTTCAGATCAGACATAAACTCAGCTGAAATAATGCGACAATTTACAAATACTAATTCCATATTAAACTTTTTCCCTTGAATTGCTTGCACGTGGTATAATTGAAATTGTCACCATCGATAAGCGAATCAATTCCAGCAATATTCTTTTCAATCAAGCTTCTTTCAATTTTACTGGCAAATTCATTGGCCACAACTTTCTGAATTTAGATGAATTCATGTTAAAAATAACACTGTTTACTTACTGGATCAATTTTGCAGTCGGCAGCAGAAATCGATGAAGCTGAGAGCAATGCAAGGGCACAAATATAGAAAATCATGGTGGATGATGGTGTTGATTTGAAGGTTCACCCCATTTATATAGATGATATGCACGATGATTAAATTATTTAATTAGGTATTCAAATTAAATCAATTTTCAATAAATGTTTCGCCTCGTTTTATTTCCCTTAATTCATCGCGGTTTTCCGTGATTGGTGAGATTTAATTTTTACAATTCCAACTGGCGTGTGTTCGTAGCTATTAGTCATTTATAATTATTAATATTTTGTTGAATTACAACGTGATACTAAACAATGCAACCATCGCACCCCAACAGGTATGATAATAAAACGAGCTCATTAAACGGGCTCAAATCTAACTTTGTGGGAAGATTTTAATATTGCTAGATAGTTTAAAGAAAGCCGAGTCAAATTGCAGTGAAAAATTTTTTGTTAAAAATACGAAAAAGTTTTCAGTAATGCTCAAAAAACGGAAAATCGTTATTTCCAGTTAGCGTCCCATCGACGGAAAAAGCCTTCCTTCTTTACAATTCTCGATGGTTACTTCTTACTTAGTTACTTTATATTTGATGTCAAATAATATTTTTTAGTATGGCCATAATCACTGATGTTATTGTTTCTGCCAATGTCGTGCTTCTCCTGCTGTCAGCTGTAAACCACGTTGTCCGACAATATACTGTGACACCCTAAAGGATTTAAGCGGGGAAGTGGCAACGATCCATCAGATTATCAGGTTTAGCAGAGCAGCGCTTTCAAAATCGCCAACAAACTGAAGAATGGCTTGATGAATGGATAAACTCGAAACCAGCAAGATTCATTACGTTGGGATCGAGGAATTGCCTCGTCTTTCGGAAAATACTTTATAATATTTTGCTAAAACTTTATTCCTCAAAAAAAAACGGCGGATACCAATTTTCGCACTGAATAATGATTCAGTCAGTCTAAACGGTCACGATGCCAAACAGCCAGAAAATGCTCCCAGCATCTTCTTCCGTTTTCCGTTGTTTCTTTTGAAAAAATTATAAGATTTTACTCTAGACTGATAATAAGCGGCTCAACAGTTCACTGAATTTAAGAAATACAAAATCATCCACCAGCTTAATGTAGTTAATAATTTCGACCGGAACGAAGTTAAATGTTAAATGACTAACATGACATTGTAAATATTATTGATGATACTCCGTAGTCGTACTCTACTAATTGTAATATGCATTTTTTTGACACATCTGTATACACATTTCCTAATTTATTAATTTGAACTTGGATCTCTTGCCGGATCAGTTGTTCATCTTAATTATTTGTTCCTTTTTTAATGCATTATGTATTAAGAGAAATATGAAAGGTCAACAGCTCTACTTTGATGAAAAAGTGTGCGATTCTTAATTTATTCGACAGTTTCTGCTGGGCGGTTCCTTGACTGTGTTTTGTACGAAAAGTGCTACTATTAGGACGTGAGGCTATCTGCCCCGACGATGTTCGATGGTTATGTCGAAACACACCAGTTTTGCACGAAATTGTTATCAAAACACGTTCCGCTAGAACATTCCAACCATCGCACACCGTCCTCACAGATCAAATCGCAAAGTAAAAGTCGAACCCGAGTCGTTTTTCTTTGCATCCCATCCATTAGCCACTGTTCCATCTTTGCTCTGATTCACTGTCTTTTTTGGACGTGTGACCGTCTGAAAGACATTACCATTTTTTTGAGCCACCGATCTCAAAAATGTACAATAGTTTTAGATTATTTACCGTTTTCCAATGAGATTAATTTCTTAAAGGAAATCAGCTTTTGGATGAAAACTGTATGTATGAATATTTTTTGTATAGGTATATATTATAGAGCGAATTATTACGATTCGAATGGTAAATGTCTTGTGTTTCTAGTAAAAATGCATGTTTACATGACAACAGGATGTTGTTGTTTTTATATGACGCATATTATGCTCATTATATAAGTAAATTCTCCTTTTCTGCCTGTATTAAAACTAAATTAATAATTTTAATTGACTAAGAGAAACGAAAGATGTCCAAAACATTTGGAGAAATGAGTTCTCCTTAGAATAAAATGTTGTTTAAATATTCGCAACGTTCAACCGCAATGAATTAAGAAAAATAACAAGAAGATAATTATTTATTGAAATTTAATTTAATTTGAATGCCTAATTAAATAATTTAATCATCGTGAATTATGTCTATATAAATGTGGTGAGCCTTCGAATCAACACCAATATCCATCATGGTTTTCAATATTTGTGTTCTTGTATTGCTCTCGGCTTCTTCAATTTTAGCTAATGAGTGCATGCGTGATCAGGTATGTTTAAAATTTATGTGCAATTAACCCAAGTCAAAATAAATTAAGAGAACTGTGGCTGAGGGAATTGCTAGAGATATTGAAAGAAACCTGATTGAAAAAAATATTGCTGGAATTGAATCTTTGATGGATGGTGACAACTTTAAGTTTGCAAAGTGCCACGAAATCCAGGGAAAAGGTGAGTAGTTTGTTAATAAATTAACCAATCTAGTTTTCAGCAGCCTTTTTGGCCCAGTTGAAGAATTTGTTTACGCAAGTCACTTACACAAAGTTCATAATGGCAGAAGGCCAAAAAATAGGAGTCGGAATGCAGCCTTTGTACTTCAACATTGGAATGAAAATCGATGATAACAAATATTCCGAGAGGAATGGACAGTTTCTCGTCAATAGTCAAAAAGTTTTTTTAATATTCATTTTCAAATATATAAACATTTATATCATTAGGATCAAAATGGACAATGTCGATCATCATTAGTTGCTATTGTTTTACCGTGCGAAAGAAGAGCAATCTCTTATGGATTGACGATGGAGAACGTTAATAGATTCTTTAAAAAAGTTTTTCTTAATGAAGTAACTAAATAAATATAATAAATATTATCAAACAATTTCAATTTATTATTCACAAAAATCTAAAAGCTCCATAATATGAAAGAGATTTCTTGGTCCGATCGTCAACGCCAAAGTCGTATATGCTAGGAAAACTATGTTCCAATGTGGAACATTGTTTTGTGATCTTGAATTCTTGATTTATTTTCTGATATTTTACGTAAAAGTTAATTTAAATTAATTATTGTCCTTTTAGAGATCGATGCCTAATGGAAGAGAAATAAAAGAAGAGAAAATGGGCGGACACAGGGCCACGAACAAAATTTTCGTCAATTCCTCTTATATATGTGCTGCCCATAATTTCGTAAAAAAGAATGGCCGTCCAAACGAGAACCAATTTCCATCTTAATTTTTTCCTCTTCCATTAGGCACCTATCTCTGAAAACGACAATAAAAAAATTACTTTTGTTTGAATAAATGTTGTTGCCAACATTTCTGGGCCGATTTACGAAGTAGATGGAGCCCAACAAGTCTCACATCCCAACAAAACCTCAGGCCTATAATCCTATTCAGTAGACGACTGCATGATTTATTATTCATATATACACTAGCTGACAAAAGTTTTGTCACAAATGTTTTTTCGGGTTTAACTTTTTTGTGACTTGACCAAATTGGCTGATTGTTTGATATTTTATGTAAATCCGTGTTTCAAACGTTATAGTAGCAAAATTTGGTTTAAATTACCATGGCAATTTCGGTACCACGCATTCCGTTTTCCCTCATATTGATAACAGCTTGCCGGGTGGAAATTGGGGTTTCTTTACGTGGAGTCATCTCTAAAATGTTGTCAATTACTGCTATTTTCAATAAATTATGAAATAAAAATATAATTGAACTTTAAAAGTTATTAAAAAATGCATTGCAAGAAAAGTGCGTAATATCTTTGAGCTACGCGTTTTACGATAAACGCTTGTCACTGCAGGAATTGGTTGTAGATTATTGCAGGAATTTGTAAAATAATCTACAACCATATGAACCTATCATATCAAAAAATCAGCCAATTTGGTCAAGTCACAAAAACGTTAAACCCGAAAAAACATTTGTGACAAAACTTTTGTCAGCTAGTGTATATTAAGGTTTTTCGAAGAATATATAGTAGACATATTTTAATAAAATATTTTTGCCAGCAAAGAGTTAGATCGGAGAGGAGCTTCAATGTTTTAAAATAAAAGCTCGATATTGTTCCATTAATGATCTAATATTTGTGCATTTCAATTCTATTTTTGATTAACGTCCACGGAGCCATTTTTTTCATCCACAGAGCCGTTAGAGAACAAATTTATCATCAGAAAAACTTTCGCGGAATAATTCTTTTCGATTCGGAATAAAATTTTCCCGGAATAATTTTCGGAATAAATTTTCGATTTTCGCTGTATAAAATGTGATGTTTCGGAATATGGAAATCATTAGTGTAACCAGTGATTGGAGGGACCCCGCTTCACTGTTGACAGCAGCCGGGCCTGGCGGACTCAATCGCTTCTCTCCGCAATATGCGGCTATTTAAGTTCGCATCGGAGTTCCATCTTGTTCTTGAGACCAGATCTTTGCCTGGAAGGCTGCAGTAGAGCTGGTACAGTGCGTATCAGATTTTCGCGAAGAGTAGGATGACGTTGAATCTTGAGTTTGAGTGCTTGCCACTAACATCTCTACGGCGTGTCATACTTCATTCCAGACACCGATGTTCTCGTCAGCTTCAAGAAGGGGCCGGTTGACTTGTCGGGACTTTTCTTGATCTTCGTAACACATCGTTTGCAAGGCAGTGTGCCTGGTTGGTCACTTTCTCGATATTGCTGGTAAATATCGGTCCGCATTGTACACGTTTAAAAACGGCAAAAAAACGAAATTCTCGAGGGAAAACTGCGTTGGCAGAAGAGACTACCGTATTTTTAGGACATTTTAACGTCATTACGTGCGGTACCTCAATTCGTTTTTCGTTTAAACGAAAACGAAAACGAAAGTTCCATTAAAACGAAACGAAAAAATGAAAAACGAAAACGACATATCTGTTCACCACAGAGGATATAAGTACTCTCCATTCTGATTCGCGTGATTTTAGCTACATTAGTTATTTTTTATTATGAAGGTGATGATAATTCCGATTCGTTTGAATTTCCGTTAGTTTGAATCAACCATGTATTTTTACCGATAATTATTTTCTACTATTTATATTAGAGTTATTTATGAGCTGATGCTGATGCTATATGAGCTAATTTGATGAACGTAAGCTGTTTTAATATAATCACGACTATAAAATTGAAAATTTTAATAGGGAGGTAGAAAATTCTGCCCAACCAATTTTGTAAAAGCCACTCTTTAATGAAATAGAATTTCCAAGGCGTAATTTCGAGCTAGTTCCAAATGGACGCGGTGGGTGAGAAATAGATTTAAATCTGACAATAATTTCCTTAGATACTTCTTGTTGGGAACATATTTCTCCACAAATTGTTTTATTTCCAAACGGCGGGAAATTCTTCTTAATCAAACTTTTTTGATACTATCCAATGTATGAGTATCATCAAAATCTCAAACTAGCGCTAAGTCCCTTTATTCTAAATATTGGCTATTTTTAATGAACACTTTAAAACATCCCCATTATCGAGCAATTCATATCCAAATTAAGAAAGAATTATTCATTAAAATTCAAAGAAATTCCAATAAAATATTTTTAACTTATTCATTTAACCGAAAATTTTTCCGAAGAATTCATTAACCTTCTCACGTGGGATTGTCCATCCATTTGAGACTTTTTTTTCTTCGCATGGAAAACCAACGGCGGCTAAAGATGTTTGGCATTGTCCATTTCCAGCCTAGAGAAATAACTTTTTAAAGGTTTCTTAATTGGAATTTTTAAAAACATTCTGAATATTGATGAGCAAATAGGCAGCTTTCTCATAATATTTGTCATCATTGCTGTTAATTCCAATGTTGATCTCCACGGGAATCATATTATCGCCGAATCTTTGAGCATCAACCATAGCGAATTTTGTGTAAGAGACCTTGGTAAAGAAGTACTTCAGATCAGACATAAACTCAGCTGAAATAATGCGACAATTTACAAATACTAATTCCATATTAAACTTTTTCCCTTTAATTGCTTGCACGTGGTATAATTGAAATTGTCACCATCGATCAGCGAATCAATTCCAGCAATATTCTTTTCAATCAAGCTTCTTTCAATGTTACTGGCAAATTCATTGGCCACAACTTTCTGATTTTAGATGAATTCATGTTAAAAATAACAATGTTTACTTACTGGATCAATTTTGCAGTCGGCAGCAGAAATCGATGAAGCTGAGAGCAATGCAAGAGCACAAATATAGAAAATCATGGTGGATGATGGTGTTGATTTAAAGGTTCACCCCATTTATATAGATGATATGCACGATGATTAAATTATTTAATTAGGCATTCAAATTAAATCAATTTTCAATAAATATTTATCTTCTTGTTATTTTTCTTAATTCATTGTGGTTGAACGTTGCGAATATTTAAACAACACTTTATTCTAAGGAGAACTCATTTCTCCGAATGTTTTAGACATCTTTCGTTTCTCTTAGTCAATTAAAATTATTAATTTAGTTTTAATACAGGTAGAAAAGGAGAATTTACTTATTGTCGTGGTGTAGGTAATAATAAACAAATTTCAAATTAAATCTACACCTGTACAAGCGAAACCATTTTATTATTCGGAATGCTCCTTTAACCCTGATTTTTCATTAACCTACACCACGATAATAAGAATACAAAAAATCGGTGTATATTCGGATTGACCAGTGACAATTATTGTCGTGGTGTAGGTTGATGAAAAATTAGGGGTAAAGGAGTATACCGAAAAAAAGATGGTCTCGCTTGGGCAGGTGTAGATTTAATTTGCAATTTGTTTATTATTTCGCTTTTTTTCATCACAATTTTGTTTTCTCTTACTAAATTGGTTGTTAAATCAACTCAATAATTATTATAATAAAAAATTCTAGGTATAATTTATTACATTTAGGATCGAAATAATAAACAAATTGCAAATTAAATCTACACCAGCCCAAGCGAGACCATATTTTTTTCGGTATGCTCCTTTACCCCTAATTTTTCATTAACCTACAGTAAATTCAAATTCCCTCTGGTACTAGCTCTAATCAACTTTTCGTGTGCTTCGAGGTGGAGCAAAATTCTTTCAGAATGGGATTCTCGCGGTTGGTCAGACCCAAGGGAAGGTGGTCGGGCACAGTCAAGCTCTGGGTCGCGAAATTCGTCCACGAGAAGTCTACCACCAGGGCAACACGGAGAATCGGTATTCTCGAGAAGAAGACGGCTTAGTCAACATTGACAAGGTGAAGCCAAACATACTGGAGAGAGTTGGTCTGCATCTCGACTGACAATCAACTGGTTTGTAACTGAGAGGAAAACGGAAATGAAATTCAACAATTACTGACAAAATTACAATTAATGAATTCAATTAATGTGTAGACCAGCCAGATATCAAGCATGGCGGAAGGAGCTGCATGGTTTGGGGTTCCTTCCGGAAAAGGAATTCAAACCAATTCATCGCACTTTTAATCGATTTGTCATCAACGACATTCTGGTGTCTGCAACTCTGCCTAATACGATGAGACGTGGAAGCATTTTCCAACAGGATAACGATCTAAAACAATCATATCTTTTTGCGAAGGTTAGCAATCATGTGCATTTTTATCAAAACATATCGTGTGAATATTGAGTCTTCGCGTCAATGTTATGGAATGGCCAAGTCAGTCTGCAGACCTCATTCGTATTGAACAGACTTTTTTCTGACAAAATACTCAAAAATTCCGGCGAAAAATTTTAACAATTGAATTTAGAATAAAATAAGATCCCGTTGACACAATCGACAACTTGCTAAAGTCTGTCATTAATACAAAGGACTTTGCTACCAGGTAACAAACCGGTAATTTGCATATCAATTCTATTTTGTGTTAATTGGCGGAAGTTCAAATAAGTTGATGAAGGAGTCAGATATATATATATATTTTTTTTGCAGCTAAATTATATCCGACGGCTGTTTGAGCGAGGAAACTTCAAGGCGAATCTAGGCGGCATGGACTTTCACCAAGATCAAACCACTTCTCTCCCACCCTGACAAAAATAAATCTAACAATGATAAACCCGGCTCTACTGTACATGGACAATGACGAAAAAAATTCTAGCCCACGGCAGAGGTTTATGAACACAATTGGTCACCAGGGAAACAGTGACTGAATAAACGTCCATCGTCAAATCATACGAAGGATACTGAAGTCGGCTGGCCACTGGGTTCAATTGCCACGACTGAATGGGTTCCTCGAGGTTGAACACGGCAAAAAGGAAGACCGATAGCAAGATGGCAAGACCAAATTAAACTCTGGGGCTCAAATTATGTGCACGAGAAGTCCATCTCTAGAAACTCAAGAAAGCGCATCGGAATACTGGAGAAGGTTGTCTGTACCTACTATTGCGAGGCGAAGCCGCGAAGATTGGAGAGAGATGGTCCGCTATAACTCTATAAGAGAATGACAACGGACTCCTGAGTATCCTAAGAAAAGCTTGCAAAACTGGATTACTAGATAATGTCGAAACTATAATATATAGTTTATTTATTACAACATAACAGATAAATCATAGCAGAAACGGAAAATATAAAAAAAAATAGAGATCATTATTAAATATTGGTAACTCCTCATTACCAGAAGGTTCCTCGACCTCTTCCACCTCTTCCGCCACGACCACCTCTTGGAGCCCACGATCCTCTAGGCCTAAAAGATCCACGCATACCCCTTCCAGCATTATAGGTCGGCTGATATGGTTGCTGTTGTTCTTGTGGATATGGTTGTTGTGCGGGCTGCGGTGGGTTTTGATAAGTATTATTCCAATTATTGTAACCCCTGTTAGTTGGAGGATAAGGAGCACTACGGTATCCACGGCTAGGACTAGTCATTTTTCCAATCATCGGATCTAAAAAATAATAATTTAAACTTTAATATAAATAGCAATTAATTACTATCGCCCGTTGTCAGCATGTTTCTGCCAAAGTTCGGTTTCGCTGACCCTCCGCTTTTCTAGAACAATTAATTAAAATAAACTTGAGGTTCTGAAAAAAACCTTTGCTTCATCGGTTAATAAATTATCTTTTAATGGTTCAGCGGTAGTCATAAACGATTCAGATGAAACTTCCCTTAAAATTTGGCGCAGTTCAGCATCTTAAAGAAAAAATTCCTGCGAAAATTTAAACTCGAATAAAACCTTTAACATCACTGGAAGGAAAAGCTTCAGGATGTTCACAAGCTCTAACCAAAAAAGCTTCTATGCACGGACGAAGAGCAGCCAAAGCTATCGCATCTTCTACTTTCATTTTAAGAGTAAACCTTAAATTTCTTTAATATAAAAATTTTATATATAGATTTTACTGACATTTCATCCAATCTAACTAGTCCTTCTCCGATGCATTCAATCTTTCTACATCCAAAAACCATCAATTGAACCACAGATATCACAGTAAGGGAGTTGCATGAAATGCAATTGGATCTTACCTAAATCCAAGTATTGTATCAAAAGCTAATTTAAAAAACCTTTTCAGTAAATATTATGAAGGGGGACGGAATATTAACGTCAGCATTTTTTTCAAGTGGCATTATGGATGAATTTTTCTTAATTAAAGCCTTCGACTCATCCAACGTTAACACATTTCTTTTTCCCATGTGATAACATGCATTCGGATATAGACACATAACCAATAATGATTTTATTATATCCAGGTTGCTGTCCGTTCCATTAACATTAACTGGGATCTCCTCCAACAAATCTTGGGAAAACCTGCACTGATTGTTTAATGCGTCATATAATTGACGTCGTGCGCCACTATACAATATTTAGATCAAACAAATTAAAATAATTCCAAGAAACATACAATGTCATCTTCAATATTGGGTGACTCAATGAATAAAATTCGCAGAAGTCTTGTTCGGCTGTCAATGAACCAGCCTCTCTAGTTTCACGGTATTTTTGTGTCACATTAATCTAATAAACAACGGTTAAAAAAATCATCAAATAAGAAAACCAGAGCCATATGATCTGAATGATGCCGCCCACACAATTTCCTTTGAACTCTGCTTAATCTGGAATGGTGTTTTTCGCGTGGAATAAAAGGCGATGAGAATGACATAGCAGATACCAAATCGCACATAACGGAGCCCAATCTAAAATGTTAAATTATAAATTTAAAAAAATCTACAAATTTCAGAATACCCAAGTGCTGCTCCCAATATAAATGATTTTCCAATTAATGGATCAGTTGGTATGCGGGCAATCATTTTACCAAGACTAGTCAGTTCGAAATTGCTGTCAAGAGCTCCGATACCTACATTTATACATATTTACAAAACAGAAAACACTCTATAGAAAACTTTTAAGAACAGCTTCACTTTCCACAACAGCATCATACGATGGTGGCTCAAGCGCCTTTCCAAGAAATTCTCCAACGGAGCCTAATTGTAGTAGTTTAATTGTTAATGCTGTTTGGTGCAATGGAGTTCTCAGAATCTCCGCTGTAGAATGCTCATCTAATCTGAAAACACACAGCCACGCAATAAATGTTGGCTTTGTTGAAACATACGCTTCAAATCTCTTTTTGCTACACAGATGGAATGCAAATCCAGCTGTAACACGTCCGGCGCGGCCCCTCCTTTGAACAATATTCGTTTTCGAAGCCCAGACGGTAGCAAAGTGGACCATATTATTATTGGTGGTATATAATTTCTCTTTCGCTCTTTACTTAATCATTATGGTAATAAGTTATTTGTGCATACTTGCAAGAATCGATAACAAAAACAACGTCGTCAATTGTAATACTAGTTTCAGCAATATTAGTCGATAAGATAATCTAAGAAGAAATAAATAAAACCAAAAAAGAATTAAAACTCAACCTTCCTCTGCCCTTCATAATGGTTGAAAACTTTCTTCTGTTCTGCACTTGTAAGCTGTGAGTGAAGTGGTAAAATAACATATTTCGATTTTTGAGCTTCAATAGATATACATTAAATTTAACAATTGTAATAACAAATTAACAGTTACAAATTTTTGTGATTTTTTTTCAATTTAAAGCCATCAAGAACATAAAAAAAACTTAATATAAAACTATTCGTTTTAATCAAATTAATTTTGTATGATATATTAAATCAGTCTGCAATTATAAATAAATTCATCGTAGAAAATTAAATCTACTGATCAACGTTTATTCAGAAAGAAGACTATATTCAATGATGTGCAATTTTTTAAATTTTCAACTAAAGATTTCAAAATAATTAAAATAATAACAACTTAAATATCAAGTCACGAATAAAAATATTACCTCATCTTTATGATTGCTACCATGCAAACAACAAAATATGTACATTCACAGCATTCATATCTTGACCAACGAATTTGGTTTTTTTTAAATAATTTCTAAATAAATCGAAGTATATAGTACTAACTTTAATAAGTATATTTTATACTCACGTCCAAGTTGAATACACAGCTTCGTCTTTAATGTAACTTCTAAATCGTCGTAAATACGGAATTTCCAATTTAAAGGAATATTTTTCTCCAATGGATCTCAATAGGATTTGAAAAAACGGATTGAACTGTTTATTGTCTTTTTAAAGAACATAATCGAAATACTATCGTATTCGATTTTTTTCATTTTTTATAAATATGTCTCATCAATTTTACAATAAACAAATAAATCCTTTAAAATTAACCTTTTGAGATCCCCATGTAAAATAAAATTATTTAATTTTTTGAATTCATTTAAGAATTATGATCTTTAATTCACGCGAAGCTATTTAATCCTTGAATTCATTGAGTATCACTTATAAAAAATGTGTACATTTTTCGTGACTTGATATTGAGAAACTAAATTAGAAAATATGATGTACTATACTGATATACTGATTTTTGAAGGAATTTTAGAAAATAAGTCAATCTGGTTATCGATGTAAGTTTATGAGTGATTCAACCACCACTATAACTTGTGAACCCTTGGAAAAAGAATTGAAGTACTCCAAGGAAAAACGGGTCTGTGGTCTACGTGGAGAATGTAACCCAAAAGTATCCAAAGTATCCAAAATATCCACAGTAAAAGTAATCTTACTAGTAAGTTTTCAACTTGAAAATATCAGACAATTCTCTAAAACACAGTAAAAACTTATCAACAAAGTAAATAAAGAAAACAATTATTAGAGAAAAACCTTTTTTAACATTTTTAGACATTGCTTTTATACCGAAAAATCATTAAGCTGTTCTTTGAGTGCAATCCGCGGTATGTATCTTACTTGTGAGTCAATATTAACATGGATAGACAGTGATGAACAATTTTAGCGTTAATTCCCCTCATTAAAAATAACTTTTAGATTTTAAAATTTATTACGGATTCATATACTAACATATCCATATTTATATTTCTAATTGTAAAATTTCTCTATTTAAATTCTGTCACTCACCGCCCCCATAATGTTCTAATATTTAAGTGGGTCTTACAAGTTGATTCGTGTTAATTACAGAATACATTTTTCGTAACTTCGTAAGTTTAATTTAAAACATTTAATTTAAAGTCTCTTTTCCCATCAAAAAACTATATATGAGAACCATTTGTGAGCTCATAATTTAATCATTCCACTTGGCGTGCATTCAGAAAATGACTAAAAGACTTACAAAACTCCGAATGTTCTTCTAACGAGTTCATATAAGACATGATTTCAGCCCATCCCGGCAAAAATATGAGCACCGCTCCTTCAATATCCCTTTTCGATATATCCATTAACACTACAGTTATCACATCAAATGGAATTCTGTTTTCCTCAATTCTAGAAAGCGCCAACTTTAGTTTTGGCGGTGCTTCTGGATCATCGAGAATGTTCATATTCTTCGCTTTATCTACCACGTCATCGCCAAGTTGATCATCATTATTTCTTGACTTTTTCTTCAATGGTTCATCCGGCATATACTCAAGGTTGAGCAATATATCTTCCAAGAAGAAAGCTGAATAGGCATCAGAATTAAATATTCCGAAATGCAAGAACCAACCATCAACCGGAAACGTTCTTCCTTCAGCTTCCAATGCTGGACAATTGCCAATAACCGAAGATCTCTCTTCAAAGAACTTTGTGAATAAGGTTGTGTCGATAGTAGCCGACATAATTATAACACGAAGATGTGGATGTTCGCATAACATATCACGGAGGACAATCAAAATTAAGTCAGTCTACAATTCTTCAAGCCATTAATAAAATTGTTTACCAAACATACATCAACATCCCTTTCGTGAATTTCATCAATTATAATATGCGAAATACCCCTCAAACCATTCTCCATCATTCTTAATAAAACGCCAACTGTGCAGAACATAATCGATCCATAAGGCCTCGGATGAATGCAATCGAACCTAAAATTGTTACTCAACTAATTTATTTCAAACCATATGGCAAACCTAACACTATATCCAACGGTTTGTCCTAACTCTTCGCAACGTTCGTTTGCAATTCTTGCTGCAAGTGAGATTGCCGAAATTCTTCTTGGCTGGGACACCAACGCACTAAACTCGCCAGTTTTTCCTCTACCAATGTAATCGTCCAATAAGAATTGAACAACCTGAAGTCATAATATAATCCACATTTTAATAGATATTAACAAACTTGTGTACTTTTACCACATCCCGTTTGTCCTTTAATTAATGTTATCCGATTGTTTTTCACGGTTTCAACTATTTTCTGTTGAAGTTTCCATATTGGTAACTGTTGTCGCGCTTCGATTGCTTCGTGGTATCCTTCACTTTGTTGTTTTGTCATTTCATATTCACCGAGGAACTGATTTATTTGTACAATTGACATCTATATGACACGTTAAATGTTTTTTTAATATATTAAAGAAAATACAAAAGCAAGCGGCTCTTCGTCAATATTGGAAGCATTCCAAGGATTCCAATTCTGCATCGGTGGTGCCCATGATACAACAAGTGGCGGAACTTTCTTTAAAAAAATTGTATTGAAATCAATTAATTTGGGGTCCCAAAATAAGTTATACTTTTTTATTACAGTATTATTTAAGAATATATATATATATATATAATAAATAAATTTTAGCAAACCTTTGAATCGGGAAAACTATCCAAAACTTGATCAGATAATAGCGAAACTGGCTGATCAGGTGTCGCAATACCTTCATTCACATTTTTCAAATTAATTCCGCAAGTATTGACATAAGCTTTAACCTTTTCGGATAATTCGCTTGTAATATCAATATTTATTTCTGGTAGCTGAAAAATCAAAATAAAAGGTAAAAAAATAAATTTTCATCATACATTACTCGTCTTCGATTTTTTCTGTGGTCCAGAATATTCTTGCATTATGTTCATATGGAACATTTGACGAACAATATTCATAGCGCATGTTGATTCAGCCACCTTTTTTGTGGTTGCCGTACCATGTCCAGACAAAGCTATGGTAAAAATATAATTAAAAATACAAATATATTATTATGATACTTTTACGAAGCTGTGGTACATAAATAGTGGTTGTTGCTTCAAATGATCTAAAATATTAAATTTAAAAAACCAATCGGTTTAGGCACGTGGAGTACTGTAATATGATTTAACATTCATAAATCAAATGTTCCAGCTGGCGTGCATAATTGAAATTGAAAACAAATAAATAATAAAGCACATACTGTGAAAAATTCGATTCCTTCCGCACGGTTTTATAAGAAACCGGTGGTTGACGGGTTTTCTGTAGAAACTCATTCAAAGCTTTCTTGCTATTTTCCAATGACCATCCTCCGTGAATTTCCGACTTCATGTCGACGTTTTCTGACGCTAATATTTCCTCAGCTTTTTGCTTAATGTATTCTTCATGACTATTGTTTTTTCTATAAGCATTTCCCCATTCGTTCTTGAAAACAGTAAAAAATTAAGAGACTACTGGGATTAAAACCTTTGCTAAAAAGCGATTTCCTCCAACGCTTCCCGCCATCATAGAACCAAAATTGGAATTCATTGGCACAAAATCGGAAGATTGTTCCAGTGAGGTCTGTTGGAATGTGGGAATTTCGTTCTCATTGAGCTTTCCGTCTCTAACGAGAAATTGACAAAAATCATTTGCGGCATTAGTCGACGCATTCTTTTTTGACGTAGAATTTCCAAACGCAGAATAAGAAAATCCATTGACAGTTAAAACGCACTTGAATCTGATTTGTAAAAAAACATTAAACCTTCAGCTTAAATTTAAAAAAAAAACCTTTTTCTCCCATCTCTAGTAGATTCTTCTCGGACGTCATAATTGGGCGCTTCGTATTTATTTCTTCCTAGCCATGCATATAAAAACTGTTTAACATCATTTTCACTCATCTTTAAAATTTTAGCTATTTCACTAAACAAAACTAGTTGTTCTACAAAGTATCAGAGAATGAAAACGACATTCAAAAACAGAAAAATGTTATAATATTAAATACAAGTTTATTTATTTATTCATTTTCATAACATTTTCAACAAGTTTAATCAATTTTCAGATAATTTTCCATCAACAACCAATGGTTTTAAATTAAAACCTCGTTCATCAAGGTCCCTTTTACCTTCCAACTTGAGTAAAGTATTTGTATCCGTCTTAAATTAAATTAAATTTTAAAAATTATTTTAATGTCTCCTATTAACCTTTATTACATTGGATATTTGTTTAATCGTATCTTCTAGAACTTTTGTGTCGTGATCCATTATTTCTAAGGTTTTTTCTTTTGGGACATTGATAAATGTCTTTCCATTAAATACCCAATAACTATCCTCGTCATCCTGGAAAATATGTGAAACGAAGGTATCATTCATACGAAACGAACTGATTTTTTTAGGTGTCTGGTGCATTCGCGAAACTTCTGGCGCTGATTATCTAAATCGAGACTAACTTGCTTAGCATCGTTAATCCTATTAATAATATAGATACAAATAATAATTAAATAACTAACTTTTCGGCTAAATATGTTGCCTGGTATAGCTTATTTTTAACATCAGATGTACTGGCATTGCAATCTTGCATAACTATAGCTTTAAAATTAAATATGCGATATTCCAAGGTCAAAAAAATTAAAATTTAAGTAACAGGATTTAAAATAAATTTTTATGATAAATATTCTACGTTGTAGAGTTTAAGCTGGTTTGTTATTAAATTTTAAAAATTTATTTTCTCGTAGATTAATTTTAATATTCATCAATTTAAAAAAAAACCAAATTCCTTCTCAAGGTTTTTATTATAACATATTTAACACTAAAGCTACAATATTTCCATTCAAGCAAATATATTGGCACAAAAACAATAAGAATTGGAAATAAAACGCATTAAAATAAAAAAATCTAATAAATTAAAGGACTACAATATTGTAAATGTAACCCTAGTCCATTAATGTCCATTAACATTAATTAAATTTTATTTAACAATACAATATCACTATTAAGCTACCTATATTCGTTAATTGTTTAAAATTGAATTTTTATTGTAAATATAGCATTTTTCTATATTTATCTATTAGGTTATATATTCATCTTATATTATTTATAATTTAAGTATTACTGGCCTAACAATAATTTATAATATTTCTTCCAGATTTTTTTCTATTTTATTCATTCAATGTAGTGAAAATGTTAAAAGCTGTAAAAATATCCTTTTGTGTTTATTAGGACTTGATAAATTATATTTTAACTACTTAATCATATTCGAGACAAACATTTGCAAATATCTAATTTAAGTATTTCTAATTTTAATATGGCTTACTATGATTTACATCCAATAACATTACAGGTTATTTTAACATCTCATCTAATAATTTGGCCGATCAGAATAGTGGAATATATTTCATAATGAGCTGGGCACAACGGTTACTAGAAGAAGATTTAAAGGGAAAACAGAATGAAAAGGATAACAAATCACAGGTGCTTCTATGATTTAACTTGCATGTTGCATTAATATATTTGTAATACACTAATAAGTTATGTAAAACGTATCGTAGCCTTGTCTGTATTAAAACTGCTTTGGATGTAACGATTTTATTTGAATTCTATTTTCATATCATATAGGGGGACTCAACGACTGAAACAGGAAAAGGAATGAGTTTGTCAGGAAGTGGTGAATATTTTTTTGTTTCTAATTTTAAAATGATAGTTTAGGATACAAACCCATGTTTGGAGTGGATCCTACACCTATAGGAACTGGAACGATTATTAACATCCCACCTCAGACGACATTCGGCACAACAGCGTCGACTAAGCTGGGAGGTATGGGTTTAAGAAATTGAAAATAAAAGTAAGTTTCACGCTTTTAGCTCCTTTTGGCATGCCTAGTGGTAGCTTCCCCGCCTTCGGGTAAGAAAAGTTTGTTTTGAAATATCATATACTTTTTAAAATTAGAATGGGACGTGGAAGTGGAGGATCGCCAATGCAACAACCCGGTATATTGACAAAATGGATTTGAAAAATAATTGTTTTAGGATATCATGGACCTGCAAAACTCTCTATAAATAAATTCATCAATGTTTAATTTCCTATTTTCTTCGCATCATTTTTTTTTAATTGTTTCAGCCAAATCCGAGTGCGCCAACATCAAATGAGGAACACGAGCAAAGTACGTTGTAGAAAGCAAAAGGCCAACTTAAAATAAATAAACCTTAAATTCAGGCATGCCACCTGCTGAAATAGCGTTGTTAAATAAATATCTGCACAAAGAGGTTAAAATGATGAAAGACGCGAAAGTGGATGTCCAAAGAAATGATCCGAATTCTCCGTTATATTCGATTTCGTCGTTTCGCGCAATGAGATTGTTTTGATATAATTTTAAAAGCTTAATTAATAATTTTGTTTGTTTTTTTAGAAAACCTGAGCTATTAAACGCTTTGGATGCATTAGGATTTGAATTTCCAACAAAAATTCAAGAAACTGCACTTCCCTTGCTTTTAATGGAGCCGTATCTGTTCTAGAATAAAATTATTTCATATTTTATATTTAGGAAAAGTAATTTAATCGCTCAAGCCCAGTCGGGTACTGGAAAAACCGCATCATTTGTTCTCGCAATGCTATCAAGAACGGATGTAAATGAAAAGTGTGCACAATGTATCTGCTTAGCTCCGACCATTGAATTGGCTAAACAAATTGGTATTTTGGAAAAATTTATTTAATATACCTATTTAAAAGATAAAACTTAAACAAACTGCTAAAGAATTCGTTATACAGTGAAATTTTTAAACTACTTAAATAATATTTTCAGAAAAGGTTATTGAAAGCATGTCTCAGTTTATGACTGGGTTAAAAATATTATGTGCCACGCGCGGACATGGTAAACTATATACGAAGAAAAGTATATAACAATTATTTTAGCATGGCGAGATGTAGTCACTGAGCAGATTGTTGTCGGAACTCCTGGAACAATTCGAGATTACCTAATTAAAAGACGAGTTATTGATCCATCAAAAATTAAATGTCTTGTTCTTGATGAAGCTGATGTAATGATATATCAGCAAGGATTCAAAGATATCAGCACAAACATTTATAGGTTTTGAAACTTTAAACCATTCTCAAACACTATGTTTATAGGTTAGTTCAAGAGAATTCGCCTGAAGTTCAATCTATGCTTTTTTCCGCTACCTATGATGATCCCGTTGTTGATTTTGCCACGAAACTTGTGAAAAATGCTGTGGTTGTTATGTATGTTTTTTAGCATGATATTTCAATATTTTATAACGAATGATAACTGTCAAATTCGAGTCGATAAAAAAATTCCAGTTGTTGTAAGCTGTAAACATAGTTAGTTAAACTTGTGTTGAACCGTATAAAATCTCTATTCTGGTTGAATTAGCGAAAATTAACGAGATTCCACTATCTTCAAGATTTAATTAAAACTATTTTTAAAAATATATTAAAATTTTAATATTTTTGAGTTTATTTTTTTTAAAGTATTTTTTATTAAAATAAGAGATTCCTACTAAAATTCTCGTATTTTGAATGTTTATTTTGAATTTTTATTAGTCTAAAAATGTAGTCTTGAATGCTTGTCTAATATCAATTTTACTTTAGCTTAACTTGCGCTGATTTTTCCAACAATCCCCAAACCTGAACATGTTTCACATGTTTTTATTTTTAATGAATATTTACCGAGTTTGACGACACCTGAGACGTCTGTCTATTGCGCAACAATGTGTCAATTAAGACGTTAGGTCAAAGATGAGCTACTAATTGTATAAGGTTGTCGGATTAACCTGATATTGAGTTTAATCCGTTTACTTAATTATAATTGATTCTTCCTCCTGCGCAAACATGTGTGATACTGAGTTATTATTTAATAAATTTGCAACTGGTAATTTTTTAGAAAGCTTAATTTATGACATAGGAGGATTGATAAATATTATTTTATCACAGCTGGATATTATTTCAAGTGCACATTGTGAAGTGCCTTTGTTAGTATAACTTTTGTTCAGGCTAAAGAAGGAAGAACAAGCATTGCCAAATATTAAACAATTCTTCGTGAAATGTCCATCCAGAGAATCGAAATTTGCCGTAATGCTGCAAACTGACTGTTCTGAATAAATTATTAATTAATAGGCTATTGTTGATTTGTACAGTGGATTAACAATTGCCTCATCTGTAATCTTTTGTCATTCAAAGAACAGCGTTGACTGGGTGGCGATAAATCTGCAGAATAGAGGAAATGAAGTGAGTCTCGGATGATTTTAATAATTGGGGTTTTATTTGAACCAAACATGTAATTAGTAAAAAATAATCATTTTTTTAAAAATAACTTGCAATTGTTAATTGAAAATAGGTTGGAGTGCTTCATGGAAATATGGATGTGGAAGACAGAGCTCAAATGATTCTCAATTTTAAAAATGGTGTTTTCAAAGTTTTAATTACAACTAATGTATTTTCTAGAGGTTCGCTTCTAATGAATAGACAATCTTAGATTTTATAATTAAGGTATCGATGTTTCCCAAGTGTCGGTGGTTATAAATTACGATCTACCGATCAAGTACGGAGGTGATGGAGCACCAGTCGAGATAAATGGCGTACGTCAAGTGGATAGTGAGACTTATCTTCACAGAATTGGAAGGTTTATTATAATGAGGAATTTTTTTATTATTTCATTTAGAACCGGAAGATTTGGAAAGTCGGGAATTGCGATAAATCTGATTGATAAAGATAGTGAATTGGAAATGATTCACACTCTCGAAAATCACTACCGTATGCTTTTAAATAATATTTCTTTTAAAACCTCCTTCATAGTGACTGGTTTTCTTGAAGCGATAGTATAATAATGATTTTTAAAGAATATATATTAGTGATGGGGGTTATTTTGGAATTCCGGGTGAAGACCTTAAAAAATGTAAAATTTAAAAACCAGGGACTCAGAACTTTCTCATTTCTCCTATAAATAAAGTTGGCCTTAAATGATTTATAACTTAACTTAAAAACAATTAAGTAAATATATACTTTCATTTTTACAACCCGGGACCCTTGTATTAGGATAAAATCCGGAGTGGAGGGGAGTCCCTCTCATCAATTTATCGATATTACAGTATCCATAGGTGTTATAGATGAAATACGCCAGGAAATCGCTATATTGATTTATTGTAAATTTTAAGTAGAATATTTAGGAAAAAAGTAAAAGCCAGTCGCATAATTTAATAAACAATAAATTTTTAATTTTATGTTTTTTGCAGAAATGAAGATTCATCAACTGGATCCGAAAAATATTGACATGCTGGAAAATATTCAAAACGATTAATTCATTTAATATTTTGTGCCTTGAATTTTGTTAGAATTTAAAAATATTTTCTTGTTATTTTAACATGTAATAATAAATTATTTGATTAATTACTGTTTCATTTCTTGTGCATTTGGTTGTTTGGGTGATGGTAAGTTGTGCGAGATTGTTATGATGTGGTCTCTGAATAGTTCTGATTAGGTTAGAGAAGACTGCCCGAGCTTCCTAAGCAGCGACGAAGTTTCAGAAAATGAATTCCTTTTTAATTTACCAATGTTACATTTTGATAGGCCGTGTGGGCCTGACTAGCGAATGGTCTGCATAGTGTTTGGAGTTACAGGATGTGACATATATCATTAGAAAGAGAAAAAAATCTACTTTCTAAATATAAAAAGAGTTTCTGCAACGGCCACAGCTATCTCGAGAAAATTGCGTCTGAAATCCCAACTTGTGCGACACTATCCACCTTGTAATCCATCTTTGGCTGGCCTTGAATCCTTCAATTTGCATCTCTTTCCATCATTCCATCATTTGGAGAAGTTCCGAGAATATGAGATTCAGAGAGATGATTACCGGGAATCAAGGACTAATCTTCTGAAACTTCTTGCAAAACGGCTGTCTGATGTCGCCAAGAAAAAATTGAAAACTGGGATTCATCTTCACGACTTGGATCTGCAATTGATTGCCAGAGATATCAACAGGAAAGAGATGCAAATTGAAGGATTCAAGGTCAGCCAATGTTGGATTTCAAGATGGAAAGTGTTGCACAAGTTGGGTTTTCAGACGCAATTTTCTCGAGATAGCTGTGGCCGTTGCAGAAACTCTTTTTGTATTTAGAAAGTAGATTTTTTTCTCTTTCTAATGATATATGTCACATCCTGTAACTCCAAACACTATGCAGACCATTCCCTAGTGAGTGGAAGTAGGTATTAATCAAATTTCACATTTCTGACTCAAAACAAGCAGGGGAATGCACTTGCGCATAATTGTTTTAGCAGTATATATTTTAAAAGATTAACACCTAGAACTATTTGTATTGATAGGGTAAATATCAAGGTTGCGCGAAATTCCATCTTCAATTTTCTGTCGTCCGTTTCAAAAAATAATTTCCATTTCCGTTTGAAAAAAAAAATTTTTAATATCATTAAATAACGAATTAAATAGTTCAAAAACTAATATTATATATTTACAAAATCATTATTAGTTCATTTAATATAGTCCTAATTGATTAAATGATAATAACGTGAAACAATTAAGCCACTTTGCTAATATTTATATTTTACTATTTCGAGTGATTCCTTTCCTTCCTGGGGATAAGGGAATTGCGTTTTTGTCAACATGGATTTTGCCAAATCTATGGTAACGGATTGTCGAAATTTGAACGAATTAAAGTAATTTTTAGCGGAAAACAAAAAAGAAGAAAGACAAACCGGATAATCCGGATCGATCACGACGAGTTAATAAGTTCAAATTTGTTAAGCGTATTATTAAAAAAACTTTAGAGAAAGAAGACAACACCGGATATGAGTAACACTTCTAATAGGAAAAATGTAAGTTATATTGAGACATATTGTAAGATAATATTTCTCTACAAGCATTTTGGTATAAACTAGTTACTTACTTTGGATACTTTGAAATCCGAATCATTCTCACTATGACAAGCGGACCAAATCTCTTCAATTCAAGCGACTGCCAAGTGCCACTCTCGACCATGCAGCTCTCGTCTCCAGGATTCCTATCCGTCTTCTGATTGATCTTGTCGTGAACTGTTCGTGGATGAAATTTGATATCGAGAGTTTGACGGCACCAGACCAGCGCGCATTAGGTCATCCTTTGGTCTGGTTGATCCTCTGGGGTCCATTCTGTTAGGAGTTTGCACCAACTGTTCGCCGGCATTCTGAAAATATGAACTGCCCATTGTAAGATCATCATTTCATTGAAGGAAATAGTGTCGATTGCTTTTTATTTTAATCGACTACTTGCCAATTGAGTGTTTTAAAATGGACAATTAAGATTTATTGAAAAAGAAAATAGCAATATTTTTTAAAGTTATTCTTTTTTAAAGTTAAACATCTTTTAAGTCATAAAAATTCACGCGATATCTAATCGTATTGGAAAATTTTAACTTTTGATGTTAAATTAGAATTTAATTAAATAGATGTTAAATTCATATTACGGTTTACGTCGGCTTGAAAAAAAATTATAGAAAATCTACTAGAATTAAGCATACCAAATAAAATTGATAATCTTACCCTTATTTTTTCAAAAATAAGTTTAACGCATATTTTAAACCACATACATGGAACAAATATAATCTTCTCTAATAACACTGTTTGAGCAGCTTTTCTGAGCTCCATTTTAAACTATTAATTAAGTGTGTAAAAGTATAATATAAAATAACAGATTAAAATCTTTCAGAAAAAGAAAACAACATGCGAGAAAGAAAAACAAGAAACAAGTATGGGATCCACATCAGCCAGGGTATTTAAACCAAATAATAGAACTATATAAATTGTTTAAAAATTTCAGAAAAAGACGAGGAGGAAGAAAAGTCGCGGTATATTAACATTTTTAAGAAAATAATAGCAATAAGCTACAGATAAAAAGGTGCAAGTTAGTTACGATATATTTGAAGCAGAGAAATTCTCATATAAATTTGATGCAATTCGCCACCCGGGGGTACTTCTGTTATATTTTATTCTGCTTTATTCAAATTTACCTAGGATTCACCCACAGATGCTCAAAAGAAGAGCTTTGAAAGTTTTGCAAAGGTAGTGATTACCATTACTGTTTTTGATTAATACACTCCTTTAAGAGCATTTGCGAGAAAGGCGTCGATGGATTGATGGCTGAATATACCGCGGAGGTTTTACTAAGAACTAATCAGAATAAATACATTTTCTCTAATTAGATTTTTCCATTTATTCCTTATGGATTTTATAGTCGCGAAATATTCGACAAGAATACGCCATTTAAGAAAAATCGCTATAAAGGTTTCTAAGGAACTCATGTTTGCTTCGGAACAAATTGTTGTTTTTTAGATGTTGTCTGCAATGACATGTGTCGAGTAGTGCTCAAAGATGGTCGTGCCGATGATTATATTCACGCCAATTACGTTCGCGGATTACAGCCGTTGCTTATTTTGACGCAGGGTCCCATGCCCGATTCTGTTCTGGATTTTTGGCGAATGATTGTGCAAGAAGGTGTCACTTGTATATTTATGCTATGCGAGGCAAGTGTTTTATTATTTTTGGAACGTTCATGTCCATCAGTGGTTAATTATGGTATTGTAACGATCCATATGGCTGCATCATTCTGAACTTCAGCTGTCATGCATCGTTAGCTACACATTGAGTCCAAGACAGTGAATGAACTATTTATTGTAATATAATAATTACTTACATATTCTTTCTCAAGGTGGCGTGGCTTGATACTAGTGTCTCAGCCACTACAGTAATGAGACGCAAAAACTTTCAGGAACGCTTAAAAATCGGCAAATTGTCATTTCGAGTTGGCGTGCCCGTGTCGCCAATATATTCTATACTTCTCTCTTTTAAGTTAATAGCGGATTTCTAAATTCCGTATGACTAATGGAATAGGTTATAGAACAATCAGTAAATACCGTAAAATTGTAGGAATTATAGGTATTGTAGCAATGCCATCTGGCATTGCAAAGCCCCACCCCAAGGAGAAACGTATAAAATAGTTCCTTATCGAATATAAATGTTTATTATGTCTCTGGTCGTGGTCTCCGTGTAGTGACTGACAGACGTCCGTCACAGTATTAGTTCAGAGTAGAATACTGCACGGCACGCCTGTTACAGTATACGTCAATTAAAATTGCAAAAGCAGAAGCTAAATTAGAGAAAAGCCTAGGGAATAGACGTCAAAATAAAGCCTAGACTATTAACTTAGCGAGACACGAGACATTATTTTTTCAAATAATACGGTAACATGCCAAATGAAAAGGATCAGATCAGAAAAGCGCCTTCAATTTAACATTTAAGTGATATATTTAAAGACAAAACTGATAATATGACCTAAAAATCAATTTCAATTTACACGTAAGAATTAGAAGATTGTGTTAGAAGTTAGCAAAATTGCTATTTCCATTTGGCGTGCTGTAATTTATGGGAATTCCGTCGTGTCTTCCTTCTTTTATGTCGTTCATGCCCATCAGTGATTAATTATGGTATTGTAACGATCCACATGGCTGCATCGTTAGCTACACATTGAGTCCAAGATAGTGAATGAACTATTTATTGTACTATAATAATTACTTACATATCCTTTCTCAAGGGGGCGTGGCTTGATACTAGTGTCTCAGCCACTACAGTATTGCCTATTAAATGGGACGCAAAAATTTCAGGAACGATTAAAAATCGTCAAATTGTCATTTTGAGTAGGCGTTCCCGTGTCGCCAATATATTCTATACTTCTCTCTTTTAAGTTAATAGCGGATTTCTAAATTCCGTATGACTAATGGAATAGGTTATAGAACAATCAGTAAATACCGTAAAATTGTAGGAATTATAGAGTTAGCAAAATTGCTATTTCCATTTGGCGTGCTGTAATTCATGGGAATTCCGTCGTGTCTTCCTTCTTTGATGTCGCTATATAGCGGATTGAATGTTCAAAATTTTAAATAAATTCTTAGAGCTGGTGTATGTTCTTTGCAATTTATTCTTTTCGCCCACCTTTATAGTATTTGTTCGATAGTACGGCCCTGTTTAGATTAAAACTGTGGCGCTGATCTGTAACCGTGGATCAGCTCGCAACTCTCTCCAGAGTGTTCCGCTTCGACTTGCCAATGTTGACCAAGTCCTCTTCTCCTAGAGAATACCGATTAATCGGCCGATTCTTTTCCTAATAAGAAGCGCATTTTTTTAAAGATTTTTTAAGGCGGTTTAGTAAAAATGACGTACCAAATGTTACACTTGGTGTGTCTTAATATTATCACTACATTTAAATGACAATTTTATATAAAAAATTTTAAAAAAATTACTGACTGTTGGATTGGAGAAATTAAGCGGAATCTAAATATGTTTATAGCCATAGCCCTTCTTCAGTTATTTTAAAAATAAAGGCATCATATTTTATTATCTCAAAAAATTACCTGTAAATTTTGGTGTGTTTTCAGTTTGTTGAATTGGGTAAACGAAAGTGCGAGAATTATTTCCCAACTGAGCAAGGTGGTTCAATGACATTTGGAGGTAACTTTTAATAGACTTTTTTCGATGGTTTATAATCTCAAGTAAAAATTAGTTTTGAGTTTTGTTTCTGTTGTTCACTAAGCTTTGCTTGTTTTTTCTATTAAATTACCTGCGCCCAGGCTGAATGGTTGTAGTATAAGTTGTAGAACGTTACAGTTATTATTATTATTTAGGTCGTATAAAAAAAAAACAATTTCAGACTTCAACGTCGTCTGCGAGTCCGTTAACCGATCGGATTCTCATGTCATTCAGACAAACCTAATAGTGTCTGATGCTATTAATAAAAAGGTACAGAAATTGACGCACAATAATTTAATTACTTGGTTTGCCTTTATATAATTCGACAATATACCTCAAATTTACATTTTAGGCCCGACAAGACAGTAGCCAAATGTCCCATAGCTGTCATAAAAGCTCTAAAAACAATGCGAACCAGCACATCTTGCGCAGTAGTTCATTGTTCTGCTGGAATTGGACGAACGGGAACATTTGTGGCGATTGAAATTGGAATTCAAGCGCTGCTCAACTCGAAAAACTTCAAATTGCCCGAACTTGTGCGTACGCTACGCTATTGTCGGCTGAACAGTGTACAGATGGACACGCAATACCTTCAACTGGCGGAGACTTTACTCGAGTGTGGCAAGTCGTTTAACTATATTACGACTCCGTCCATTATTGCCGACATTGACAAGCTGAAGAAGGGAATTGCTGCTTATGTGGCTGCGCATCCGCCGCCAGCGGAAGGTGGAGGCGACAAAAATGATAAGAACGCTGCAGCAGGCGCTGCGACGCCCGCCGGGGGGATTACTCCGGCTACTGGCGGCAATACCCCCTCACCAGCGGGAACACCAACGGCTTCTTCTCCGCCGCAAGCGACATCCCAGGCGGTTGGTGCTATTTCATGCAATATTGCTCTATCAACCATGAACGGCACGTCCCAATTGACTGAAGCGGTATCTCAAACAACATCAGTGGCTCCACAGAGTGTCGCAGGCAAAACTATGTCGACTGCTCCAGCTCTATCAGCGGCTAGTCCGCCGGACATGGCACAAACATTCATTCCGGCCAAGGCGAACACACCACTTGTTCCTTTCCAACCGGTACAACCACACGGCAATCCACAAGCCATGGGAGCCATGAATGCTCCAGTGTCACCAGGAAACTTTGTTGCACCGCCGCCGATGGCAATTCTGCCGCCGAATGCTCTCGCTCCGCCGAAGCCTGTTACCCCACCAACCCCACCACCACCGGTTATTCCCCACAATGTTCCATTGATCCCGGTTCAGCAGCCACCGAAACAATAGAATGAATTTATTTGGGATTATTATTTGTTTTTTATGTCAATTTTTGTCTCGTTTATTCATATTAAGAAAATTCATAATCGTTTCATGGTTGTGTTTCTGATTATAAACTATGTCTTTTCAATGTCAGGTTTACATTTACATAAAGTCTGATTTTTTAAATTTGTGTGTTATTATTTTATTTGTTTAGTAGACAGTGGATTGGTCAGAAAATGTGCTCAAAAATACAATAGCACTCTTCAGAGTCTTCAGAGTCTAGCTCAGAAAGTAATATCGATAAATATGAATTCATGGCTTTAAATAGGCCCGCCAATTTTGTCGATTTTTTGTTAATGGTTGCACTCTTCTACGCTCCATCGTTTGATTGACTCTTCAGAGTCTTCAGAGTCTAGCTCAGAAAGTAATATCGATAAATATGAATTCATGGCTTTAAATTGGCCCGCCAATTTTGTCGATTTTTATTAATGGTTGAACTCTTCTACGCTCCATCATTTGTCCGAAAAAAGACAGTTTCCTTTTTTATTCCTTTCCAATTATCACCGTCGACTTTCTAAATTTGTGTCGCTTAGAACTCCGGGTGAAAATAGAATTAAAAATGAAAATGAAAATTCAAAAAATTAGTCCGCGATAGAATAGGCGTGGTCAATTTTGAATACGCGCGGCACAGTATTTTCTGGAATATATATTACTTTTCACAATGTTTTTAATACTTATAAAAACTGTTTTATTGGCAATTCGTAATTGACAGACGAAATTAAATACATTAATAGTTTAATAAAAATTATCCAATCGGTTTCATGTTAAAAAAACAATATTTTATCGATTCTTTAAAATTTCGGCTCTTTTGAGGACACTCCCACTTGTTTAGTGACCTAACTTTTTTGTTTAACAAAACATTGTTTGTTTTGCTTTTTCTACTGAGTTCACCCGTAGTGCGCTTAGTGTTTTCATAGATTATTCAAACTTAAAACGTCAAACTTGCACGAATATCATTTGCACCCAACACGCCAAATGAAATCATTAAATTGTGAGCTCAGAAATTATGCACAGTTATAGTTTATTGCTCTGGAAAGTGGTTACTTATATATTGTAAGACATGTTTATCATATTTACATGAAAGTTATTCTGGAATTAACTCGGCTTATCTTGTAAGACTCATTTAAATATTTAATTAGAAAATGTTCATTTCCAATTGGCGTGCACCCAACTAATTGACCACTCAGTTTTACAATTGAATTAGGTGTGAAATTTCAATCGATGTAATTCACAATATAACACGAAGAAAAATTAATAAAACAAAAGAACTTCTAAAAAATGTTGTTCTTCCCTTCCCTTCTTCCCAACTTCCGCTAACAAATTTTTGTCTACTCTGTGCGCTTAACGAAAATCGTTGATCAGATATGAAAAACCTTAACACACTCCAATTTTATTTATAAATATATTTGACCAATAAAGCCCTTTTAAACTCAAATTTCAGATACTTGATAAGATATATTAACATAAAACCAAACAAGTGAAATGCAAAAATTGATATACTATTCGCTTAAGAAGCTAAAACAAACGATTAATTACTGTCTATTCTCTATTTTCATTTTGCGTGCTTATCAGAAATTATAATTCATAAAAAGTCCCCATTAATAATACAAAAATAGCTTGCAAATATTACATTTGCACGGTAGATAGTTGATCCATGTTCAATTAATATGCTTACTCAAACAAATAAACAACGGAAGTCATTGGCAGATAATCTTCTAAATGTGTATTGCCTTTTTCCATTAACCATTCTGTGCATATAAAATAAATAAAAAATAATCAAAAACGAATGTTCTTATCAAGGTGATTTGCCTTGGTAGATGCGATTGTCGAATTTGTAATGTTTGCGGTTCAGCTTATTGATGTCATTGTAAGTAATAGTGGTTTTCAAATTCTATTAGAACGCATAATATAAATGGATATTTTTTTAAATATTCAAACGTGTCTTACTAATTTTTTTAACACAACTTGGCACGTCTAGTTTGCCTTAAGCTAACTAAAAAATGTGCTTCTTACCGAAGTAATCAAGATGAGCATCTCTTCTGAGCGTTAACCATTCCTTTTTGGTACAAATATATTCGTAAAAAAACAGAAATCCTGAATTTAAAGCGTCAGAGATTTTTCAGCGAAAGGCACTAAATTGTACGTGAAAATAAGTTTTTTCAATTTTTCGGGAATCTAAATTAAAAATCTTTATATATATATATATAGAAAAACCGTCCCATTCAATTCGTTAAGTCACAGATTGAATAGGGCCAATTGGCTGGTCTTTTACTGGAACAAACAGCTAAAACGTGAATACAAACATACCAACCTTTATATTGAAAAAAATCCGAAGCTTCAAAAAGATATTAAGCGTACCTCTACAGTAGTTTGTGCTTTTACGCTTTTGAGGAAATTGAACGATGTTGAAAGCTATTTAATCTGAAAAAAAAGAAGTCTTCAAACAATATTATCTAGTCCAGTTTGTAACCCTTTTCTAAAACTCTTAAAAAACATTGAAAAATTGACAAATACTAAATTTAAACACTTTTTTGAGCTCGTTATATTATAATTACAGTTGGCGTTGACGTTATTTACGACGGATATTTATATTAGAAGCTCGCTTAGGAGAATTGTGATAGTAAATACAAAAACGAATATGTTGAAAAAAAAGAAAATTTCTGCGGAAGGAACCCCAAATGAACTAGAAAAAACACAAGCTCGGATAATCTTCTGTGCTTTACAATATGAGAACTAATTTATGGTTGTTAGATGATTTAGAATAATACATTGACCTGGGAGAGTCTATGAGACACGTTTAAATATGGTAAAACTGTAATTGCCATTTGGTGCGCGAAGGATAACTGATTCATATTTCAAAATTCTTCTAAAGGAGCATAATGTTAACAATCATTTCAACTCCATAATATGAAGAATATATTTGTTTGCTCTTTCTAAGTACAGTTTATTGAATTCCACGTCTAAATTTAACAAAACCTTTTTTTAATTCTCGGCTCAAAATTAAAAAATAATCTTAAGATATCTCTTGCACTTTTAATTTCATATTTTGCGAAAATGTTCTCCTCATAATTCAAAATCACAACACACCTTTGTTCATAATTTATTATTTACCTATTTGCTCATAATTATCATTATGCAAACTACTCGCTATTCCGATGAATTATTATTGTACTTATTTGCTCACCAATTATCTTATCACCATTAATTATAATTTATACAATTCAAATGATGATGTGGAATCTATTGAAATACTCCACAAAGTTTCACGGAAGCAATTATTATAATGCTCACATTTTTCACGCAAAAAACGTCACCTTTTCCCGTCATTGTTCTCAGATTTCGCTTCCTCAAATTTTGCCGCGGCTCTTTCCTATTATTCTTATTGTTTCTCGCATTGTTGTTTACCTACTGAAGATTTGTTGACATTTCAATGATTGTTTTTTTTTTATTATTTCGTTTTGTTTGAATCCATTGGTAGATTTTCTGCTAATCAGATGTTTCTAATTCTTTAAGGTTTTCTTCTTTATGTAATATTTTATTCTATGAATTTCTTTCTATTGTAAATGTAGTAGGAGCACGTCCGTCAAATGAATTGCATATAAACGAAAAAGGCGTTGAAATGTAATTTTAACCTACCACATCAGAATAATCCAGGTGATATTTTCAGAGAATATTGCCTTGAAAATTAGTTTTTAACATACTTTTGTTTTGCGTTTTAATAAAATTCATTTGAAAATCGAAACATTATGTTAGATTACTGCACACCACTGCCACGAAAACGCGGCGCATTGCAGAAGACCGCGCATCAATTGCGTGAAATTCAATTAATTATAAAAACCTTTTATTTTATAATTATTGGTAACAGAAACATTATTTTAAATATTTTATGGTATTATAATGTTTTGAAGAATTCCTCCGCGCTCTACAATTAGTAAATATTCTAAAATGGCCAAAAAAACGACGAAATTCTAGCTAAAACTAGAGATTAATAAAAACCATAAAAATAATAATTTCGCGAAAATGTATTGATTTATTATTACGAAACAGGTTTTAAAAATTCTTATTTTCTGCTCTGCCTATTTGCATTAGTTAAAATAGTATTAATTTTTTTTTGAAAGAGCTATAAAGATTTTTTGTAGTTTTTGAAGGAAGTGTGCAATTCGTACGCGGTTGTTTGCAATTTGCGCGTATTTCGTGGCCGTGGAGTATTACTGTATTGTAAGTTAAGTCGAAAATTATTGTCAGAATACAATTTTTCATATTATTTTGTACTTTTTTGATAATATCCTTTTGAAATTCTAGTTTTACTCCAGTTTTTTTCCAATCTTTGAGTTCTTAAACTATTCATTCTTCAATGTCTCCTTCCCGTTTTTATTCTAAAAATTTGTTGTGTCTAGAAAGAGAATGTGCGGTCAGACGCACCTCAGGCTCAAACGTGGGTAATGAAACCATTTATTGAACGTAGATAATAAATATAGCGGATAAGAAATAATGAATAACACAAAATAAAATAATAATTATATAATAATACTTTATTCTAAATAAGAAAGTAAAACAGCTGGCGCCTGTAGAACTAACAATTGTATAAATTTCAAATTATACGTAACAAAATAAAAAATCATCTACAGTACACTGCCTCAAAGTACGAACTAATTTCAAAACACCGTGCACCAATTGCGCAAATTACGCTCTTTAAATTTATCAAGCTGATCCAATTGGCGTGTATTCGTCGAATTAACTTGAAGCGCGGTGTTACGTTTCCCTCCAACGTAAAGAAATTTTTTTCAAAAATTGAATCGTCTATAGGAAAGAGTTGAACCTAGATCTAGGTCCAGACGGCGTAAAGTTGCTCCATGCTCCAAAATGTACATTAATGTGAGTAATTAATGTGAGTATTATAAGCTTTTCCGTGTAATTTCCAGAATATCTTTAGCTTAAATGGTTTCGGCACATTCACCATTTCCCTTAAATCATAACTGTCAATTGCACTCGAAATGGAAATGGGAATTTTCTAATATTTAAATTTATATTATAAAATTTAATTAACTTCAGGATACTTTTCACGTGATCTTGTCACCAACATTCCGAACCAACATCTGAAGAATTTACCTTTCCTGAACGAATAATTATATTTTTTCCGTTTCACTTGACGTTCTCCGTGTAGATATCATGATGGTCAGTTGTGTCTTTGTTGATTAGAAATCTTTATTGATCACTTGAGCTAAATAATAACACAGAATAATGGATTTGAGTGAATGACGTGAATATCGATAATTTTTTCCAAACAATTTCTAAATAAATTAAAACTCCAATTTAAATTCTCATTCACAAATGTTCATTTCTCTTTCCTCTAACGAATATCACCGAGCTTAAAGCAAATGCTTAAATTTTAGATTTTTTAGAATGAATCCCCTTTGCCGAATATTTCCGTTAGTGATCTAATTACTTTATTTACCCAAAATTATTCGAACCCAATTAATCTCTACTATTTAATTATTTTATGATACTGTTCTGAACATAATAATAATAATAATACCAATTGTAAATCAACAATATAACTACATTGACGTCATAAACCAGCCATCTTCCGTTCATCCCGTATATATTTGAGCATTTTCATGCTGTGCGAACCATGATCCGTGCGCGAGATTAGATAGATCGATGAGTGCAGCCAAGTGTAGGTTGCGGCATCAGTTTAGCAACATTATCTCGCGCTCAATAATTATAATAATATTATGATTCCGATGATTGATTACTACGGTATGTCAAGGTGAATATGGTAGAGATTGATCGAGTTGAGGAGATGGTTTTTCATCGAGGATAACTTTTTATGTGATTAGCAGTGTTTATTTGTGCGTTTTTGTCTGATTTATTGCTATAATTATATATTATTTTAATTGATTGTTTTGTTTTATGTTTTCTACTAGGAGGAGAAATGTGGTTAATCTATGTAACAAAGATAGTAAGGAATATAGGTTTTATACTTATCTGGTAATCTAATGCAAGCTGCGAAGCAGTTAAATGGTATATATTAGAACATATTAAATACTAGCAATTCTAGTATACCATGAAATTTTGCCGCAGTCAAAACAACATTAATTTGATGAACGTGAAGTCGTATAATTCAAACGATAGTTTCGGCAATTTAACTTTTCCCTTTCATACAGATCTTCGCAGAATTTGATACCCTTGCACGCCAATTGAAAAGGACAGATTTTCCCATTTTTTATCATCTCTTTTAAATTTTCACGTAACATGTACAAATGTCGATATTGCCATATTAAATGAGAATAAACATGCCAAAGGAAAATTAATAATTTTCCAATTTTTAAGAGCGTCTTACCGTTTTTACGTCTACGTTACAAAGAATTATTCAAGCTTATTTAGAAAGGCATTTCTTAAACGATATAAAAATCTACCTATCATTTCAAAATGTTAAATTTGAGCACGTTTATTGAGCTCATTCTATTACCACACCAGGTGGCAGAGCTTCAATATGTGAACGATCGTGTTATTGTTTTTGTATATACACTAGCTGAAAAAAATTTTGTCACAAATGAATTTTTTCGGGTTTAACTTTTTTGTGACTTGACCAAATTGGCTGATTTTTTGATATGATAGATTCATATGGTTGTAGATTCTTTTACAAATTGTGATTACGATGATCCGTTTTACAGTGACAAGCGTTTATCGTCAAACGCGTGGTACCGAAATTGCCCTGGTAATTTAAACCAAATTTTGCTAATATAACATTTTAAACACTGATCCACATAAAATATCAAAAAATCAGACAATTTGGTCAAGTCACAAAAATGTTAAACCCGAAAAAACATTTGTGACAAAACTTTTGTCAGCTAGTGTATATATATATATATAATAAATTTAATAATGTCTGAAAAAAGAAAGAAAACCAAGGCACACCTTTGTTGCTAAAAATCATGCGTTCTTTGTCAATTTTCAAGATTTATTTTTTTTTATTTTAAAGACACAATTTTGTATTTTCGAGTGTTGTGATCTGATGGCTGATGGTGTCACAAGCTTTAACGTTTATTAAGGGTACTCGAATATTTGAATAATATAAAATAACCACTAGATATTCAGAGTTATAATTACCATTTTGACTAGTAAAGTTTACGCTTTATATCTCGCTTAACTTTTTGTCACATCACCTAGAATGCCGTTACATTTCCTGACGTACCATTATTCAGATCCCTAATTAATTGTTAATCCCCTCAACTATTATAAGATTTCTAAAATCGCATAAGAAACTTCTCAACATCCGGATTAATTACATTTCCCCGAACTATTTACTGGCACACATGTTCACCTCAAACTAATCGTACATAATGTGTGCTCACAGATATATAATACTAATAGTATAATTGGTAATTAATGCTTTAGAGTAGTATTAGTTTTAATTACAAGTTATACTAATTACGATTAATATAGCTTGCACACATCGTCTACAGGTTGCGATATTATTTAAAGTACTGTGCGTAAAAATGAGAAACGGGGAAGAAGAGAACACAGTCCAACTGGGTACGACCTGTTAACCGACATTTTGCCGGTTTTACATCGGTTTTACGCTATTTTCTCTACAAACTAAAGTGAAATTGACGTAGAGAGTGTTTTTTTCACAAAACAAGTTCGGTTTGCCAGTCGATCGTTCTTCTTATTTTATTAGATTGTCATCCCAGAAATTTAAATTTATCTGAAAGTAATCATTAGCATTTAAAGTTTTACTAAACTATTCATCTATCTACTCTTATTTTTTATGGATTATTTAGTCTGACGGTTTCAATATTCACTTTCTAGGAAAATATGTTGAATAAATATAGTGGTAAATCCAAATTAATATCTGAATAATATTTTTCATTCTCGTTTTCACGTGAAATAAGAATGTACACTTTTCAATATTTCAATGCAGGCAAACTGGTAAAAAAAGGCTCTCAGTAAACGTGCTTAAATCTAACTTTTTATGAAGATGAGAGTATTTGTAGGTAGTTTAAGGGAAGCTTAGTTAATTTGTCATATACGATGTTTTATTGAAAAGGCGTAGCAATTTTCAGACAAGCTTAAAACATCGTTATTTTTAGTTGGTGTGCTAATGACTCTGCCTATTGTCTATATACATTTTTGTCAGTTGATCAAACACGTCATAAACTGATAGTTAAAAACCAGCATAGTTAAACATTCAATTTATAATTTATCGAACAACATAAAAAACAACTCCTTCTGAGCTCCAAATGATTTTGTGGAAATAGTGACCCAGAAAACGCTCTTAAATCGATCATTTCGTTATAAAATTTAAAGAGCCAGACATATTTATAAGGAGAACCTATTAAATTTTCGAAAATCAGTTTTTAATTTTCTCGTGGAAATTATTAAAATTATTTACAAATTTGCAAAATCATCATTTTAATTTGGTGTGCCTTCTGAGATCCTGAATACGATGATAAATAGAATAACACGCCAACCGAAATATTCAAATTATGTTAGTTTTAAATCATATTACCGCACTCCATGTCAATATTCCTCTATTATTTTTTGTAGAGGCTAAGGTTTTATTAAAGACAGACAATCAATGTCATTTGTCATTTACAATGGTACCTCGTCCCTATAAAATTTATTTTAAACTACGAAACCGCACAACCTTGCTCTCTTTTTCCCACCATCTTATGTTATACAGGAAGCTAATTCCTCCCATTTAACGTTGTCCGTGTAACCTTCAAAACATTTTTGTTGCAAACATTTCATTCTATCAAGTTTAATTAAAAATTGCAATAATGTCGGAAGCTTTGAAAACAAAATATTAAAAAAAAACAGTAGGAAATAAAAAATTGCGATGACTATGTCGTTTGCAATTGTTTAAAACGCGAGCAATGATGGAGCTCCATTCTTTTGTATTAAGCTCTTTCTTGTTTTTAAAACGGAACAATAAAGTAGCAAAATTTGTGTGTAGCAATTATAATTTAGTTTTAATGTTAAAATAATTTTTATAACGTATAGTTCGATTTTCATAAAAGTTTTGGCAAAAAAATTAGGCAAAAATAAACATCGAGCTTAATTAATAATTTATTTTACTTTCAATTGTTTCTAGAATACGAAAATTGTTTCGTCGCATAAAAATGTTTTGTTTCATGATTTTTTCGAATGGTTCAAATTCTATGCTGAATCCATTATGAATTTGTTCATCTTTACAATTGAAATGTTATTATAAGTTTTTTTGCTAAACAATTATTGAATCGTATTTTCCTTTTCAGTGACCGGTGTCTGATGGAAGAGGATTAAAATTAGAACAATATGAGGTACTCGTTTAGACGGCCACTCTTTTCTCTCTCACCAATGTGTGTTGTCTCAAAAATGGATAAAACATATTAAAGAGTAATAGATGAAAAAATTTGTTGTGGCCGTCCAAGCGAGACTATCGCACGCCAATTGGAATACTCATAAAAGGATTTCAGAAAACGTGTTTAAATTAAAAATATCTGAAAGGTATTAATATTTTTCAATAATTTAAGAAACAACTGACAATCTGGACTATACTAGGTTTTCATAATGTACACGTGTAATTTACATGAAGCTCATAAAAATCAGAAAATCGTTATTTCCAATTGGCGTGCTACCGTATTATTCTTATCTTTTTTTACACTTCCAATAGGCACCGATCTCTGAAATCTACAATACAATAATATATTTATATTTGAAATAATTAATTTTCAATATCTTCTCATGTAAATTTGTCAATCGCTTAATTTTCATATATTATTGCCCCACCAATTGGAAATGCAAATTTTCTAATATTTGAACGATTCTTACAAGATGAACGCAATTAATTTTTGAATAACATTATGGTAAAATTGCTTGAAACTTCTTAAAATGTACAGGTACCCGCTTGTCTGATCGAAAAACTATATTTGAGAATTATTTCTGAGCCACTAAATTGGAATATTAAATTATATTATCTTAAAATATCAGAAATTCAAATTGGTCTACCTTTTAATAACCTTTTTGTCGTGTTTTACCTTTGAAATCTTCTCCAGTTAATCCCTCTTCCATGCCAAGAATTTTTTGGATTTAAAACATGTTAGCAACTCTCCCAATCTATCTACAAAAAAAACTCCGGTATATTTAATCTTGACGATCTCGGCTGAGTCTCGATATAAACTTCTTCTTCAGTATTTGTCTTTCTTTATAATATTATACTGTTGTTACAAAGAAATATTCTCGAAATTGTTCGATTTTACGAGAGTTCACCGCACTAATTTCCATGGAGATTTATTTTTCGAAAAGTTATAAATGAATTTTGAATTTTAACGACTAAAAAGTTAACAGAAAAGTTCAAATAAATGGATAAACCGGAGTAATATTTTGAAACATTGAATAAAATTGTCATTTTTCTATTTCGGGTGGCGGATCATTTGTGTATCCAAATTTTCTTTTCAGATCCCGTTTTATTGGCTAACTGGGATTGAGTGAAACTATCCTTTAAATAAAACCAATTTTGGAATTTCAATTGTCATGTCTAGATTTATAAAATTTTAAAATATCCACTGTTCGAATACGGAAATGGCTGGAAGACAGATACAACCAACTACCCACTAAAATTGCTCTAACAGGGAAAGTGTTTTCCCTCGAAACCTCAGAGTTAGTTCCTTAATTATCAATAAAACAAATTAAAATATCATGGGTATCAATAAATTTTATAGAAAACTATATTTTTGAATTTAACGTTGAGTCTTTGAATCTATCATTGAAATAAAAATTAAACGGTTTAAAATAAACGAATAATTTAAATTTAAATAAACAGTAATAAAGTAATTGGGTATGTGGTACGGGAAAAGTGAGATCTATTTAAATTGATTCACCCCGTCTATAAAAGGAACCAAAGGAAATTAATAGAAATTAAAATACAAAAGTCAGAAATTTAGATCTAAAATTTTACACAAATAAGTAAAAAAGTAGAAATAGAAGTTGTATTATTTTTGAGTTTCAATGTAGTTTTAAAGGATACACAATTGACAAATGGAGCTTTAGGTTTAATTTTTTTCTGAAAAAAATGTAAATTTAAAATGGTAAATAATTTTAATATAAAAAGTCATTCATCTTTGAGAAAAACTGGAACAATTCTTTAATTACAAATCTTTTTACGAATTGATTTATCAGGAGGGCTGTATGTATTATCATATCATATCATATGATCGCTAGGACTTGTAGAATAGGTAATATGTTTAACTTGAACCTTTCCCAAAATAATTAACTTGAACCTTTCCCAAAATAAAAAAAATCTCCGTTTCTAGATAAGTACTCTAAATTAAAATTCTTCAAACGTTCCTCATAAGCGAGAGCAATAAACCTACTAGATCTTTCTTGTGAAACTCTTTTGAACATATTTTTAATCTCTAAATTGAAGACGGCGCGTTTATTTAAAGCACTTCCTAATAAATAAATAATGTATGATTTGTGAGTTAAAGAACTGCTCCTGACCATGAAAAAGTACCCGAGGGCACAGTAAATTCGAAATAAAATCACTATTTAAGTTGTTAATAATTTGGTGTGTATTAAATGGTTTTCAACTATCTCAGATTGTTGCTTAATAATAACTTTAAAACAATCATATAATCCCTGACATGTTTCTAGGCCAGTTTTAGCCACTATGGATTGTATCAATGTAATAAAACGTTTAATTAAATAATATTCCAATCGTATGAATAACATTTTTTTGTGAAACTTTGTGATATTAATTAATTTCATTGTTTAATTAAATCCGCCACATTCTTTGTAGAGGATTAATTTTAATTGTCTCAATGATTAACAACAACAGCTACTGCCAATAAAATTCATTTTTGCTCATTTTCAGCGACAACAAGATTATTTTTCTCAACCTAATCAACTAATTCACACGAAGATTAAGCCATGATTGGATGGAATTCCCCCAATTAAGATAAAAGTTCATAGGAAATGTTTTTGCTATCATTATTCCCATGAAGATGTATTTGGATAGTGTTTAGTTGAAACTCCAAGTACACTTTATTTGTATCATTAATCATTGATTTTTATCAAGTGATGTATTGCTGTCAATAAGTGATTGGTTACTAAGGCAAGTTGGTTCATCAATTGATGACAGGAGACTTCAACTCTTTCGACTGAGAGTTTCATTTTAAGAATTTGGAATCTCTTAAATTTAATTTCTACTTATTCTTCTGTTAATTGACTATGAAATTTTTGTAATCCAGCGATAAAGTTTTTAAAATTTAAGTTATAATAAATTTATTAAAGTACAAATGAATCTAGAAATTTTTATTATATAAAAAGATAATATTAAACGTTGTTTGCTTCTGCATAAGTTGTAATACAAAATATGACGATTAGAATATTTTTAACTTGCAACTTAACTTGTAAGGATGAGCTCAGTTGACGTACTCTGATAAAGTATTCTAGTACACCGTAAAAGCTTTCTGCCGATTTCATTAAACCTATAGGAAAAAATTTAGAACAAACGTACGCCAACTGTAACAGCTTCAGCCGTTATTCCTTTCAGACTACCCACATGAATTATACCGGCAATGTTTTTGCTAAATGGTCTAAATTCCATAATTTGGGCAAAAAACCGCATTCGCGACGCCAATTGGAAGCGATAATTTTTAAAATAAATTTAAAGCAAGGTTATTAATCTTCACGTTTAAGTTAAAACCAAGTTTCCACGCCAATTTTGTAGGCTTTCCTTAAATTATTTCTGGAACTAACACATTTCCAAGAATCACTAGATTTGAGTATCTTTTTGAATTAATTCTATTAGAAATTAATTTGACATTCCGAATATTTACGTGGAGTACTGTAGTATGAACTGAAAAATCATCAAATCGAACATTTCAGTTGGAGTTTAAATACTTTAAAAGTAGTCTCTAGCACACCAAATGAAAATGAATATTTTTCAATATTTATACGTGTCTTTCTAATTTACACGTATGTTTTTCATATAATTTTACACGTCATTGTTCCTAGCCCGTCTTAAACTATCTATAAATATGCGATTCTTGTTAAAATTTTTTTAAAGGAGCATCTTTTCTGAGCCCATATCTTCATAATTTAATTTGGGGTGCTTTAGTGATTCTATTGAGGCGAAACCCAAGTGCGCTTCATTTTTATTTTCTTAAGGTTAGGCAAATATTCCCTAAAATTTTTGAAACGTTTCTGAACCCAACATTACATTTGAGCATAAACTGAAATTTAAGAAAGTTTTAGTTAACATTACAGTATCCGATATCCACCCAGGATTGTAAACGCCACCCAGGATTGTAGAACGGTGGTCGCACTTAGCGATTTAAAATCACATTTACCTAAATAAATTGAATATATATGGATTGTTTGACGTAAAATAGAATTGTAAATTTTTTGAAAATTCCTCTAAGGAATGATTAAAATAGACTTTCGCGGGCGGGGGTACGAGCGGTATGAATAAACCCCTCTATTTAAGGATATATAAGAAACTATCCTCATCAAAATCCATATCTTTCCTATTATTTATCAGGGTATTCTACTATGAAATAAATTACGGCTTCGGCACCCCAAACTGAAATACTAATTTTATAAATTTTACGCTTGTCTAACAATTTCAACGTGTGCTTTACAAAAATGTAGTCAGATTTTCCTTTAACTTTTTAAAAAACATTGTAATCTTCACAAAATATTTGATTTGAAAGCATTTTCTGAGCTCGTTTTATTAAACTTCTGGTTGGCGTACATATTGTCGTGGTGTAGGTTAATGAAAAATCAGGGTTAAAGGAGGATTCCGAATAATAAAATGGTCTCGCTTGAACGGGTGTAGATTTAATTTGCAATTTTCTTATTATTTCGCTTTTTTTTCATCACAATTTTGTTTCATTTTGTTTTCTCTTACTAAATTGGTTGTTAAATCAACATAATAATTATTATAATAAGATCCTAAACATAATTTATTATGTTTAGGATCGAAATAATAAACAAATTGCAAATTAAATTTACAACTGTCCCAGCGAGACCATTTTATTATTCCGAATGCTCCTTTAACCCTGATTTTTCATTAACCGACACCACGACAATATGTGATTGTTTAAATAATATTCTTTCATATTTTCCTCTCATCTCAACAAATTTCTCCAATCAAGAATACAAAACAGTTTTTTGTGAAAAATCATTTGTTTTATATCATTTTTCAATATTTGTGTTGCTTTTTCCTCACACAGCTGTCTAAAATGTGCATTCGACTACAATATTCATTTTCTTTAAATTGCGACTTATATAATATTCATCTTCAATTGGATTACTTTGCAAAGAAATAAATAGGAAAAACTTTTTGTTGTTGTTGTTGTTGTTTTTTTTCATTTTATTTAAAAACAACAACAGCAAACGAAGAAATAATTTTCGGGGGCTCTTCTTTCCATTTTCATTACTAGTTTCGTTTCCTTTAGCCATTCGTCTTTAGCTTTCTTCAATCCTACATAATTGTTCGATTTTAATTAGGATACAATTATAATTTTTATCACTTCTAATTACTGTTTTGATTGCTTCATCTTCTTTTGATTCATCCGCTCCAAATTGTTGTCGTTCCGTAATAGTCATCTTGTGTGGAAAACGGAGACAATAAGACAAATATAATGTATATACAGAATAAATTGTCGTTGAACACGACAGGATTGGTTTTGAAGAACGAACGTCTTATCATTTTTATCATTCTCATTCGTTATTGTATTGATTTTGAATCTTCAGCTATTTCTTGCTTTTTTTTGGAATGTTCTTCTTGGTGCTCTGGAATTGAATTATTTTTTCTTGTTTGATATTTGTATTTTATTAGTTTTTCCATTTTGTATATATTACGTAAAATTGTATATTCATATTTCGTTTTGAAGCCTAAACTATATCTCCCAGATTGTTTTTCTCTGAATGTCGAGATCTCCCTTGTTGTTTCTCTCTCACTGACTAGATCTCCCTGATTTCTTCTTTCTAGCTTAATAGATCTCCCAGATTGCTTCTATCTGAATGACTAGGCTCCCGGTTCGCTTCCCTCTGACTGAATAGATCCCCTTGATTTCTTCTCTCTCACTGACTAGATCTCCCTGATTTCTTCTCTCTAGCTTAATAGATCTCCCAGATTGCTTCTATCTGAATGACTAGGCTCCCGGTTCGCTTCCCTCTGACTGAATAGATCCCCTTGATTTCTTCTCTCTCACTGACTAGATCTCCCTGATTTCTTCTCTCTAGCTTAATAGATCTCCCAGATTGCTTCTATCTGAATGACTAGGCTCCCGGTTCGCTTCCCTCTGACTGAATAGATCCCCTTGATTTCTTCTCTCTCACTGACTAGATCTCCCTGATTTCTTCTCTCTAGCTTAATAGATCTCCCAGATTGCTTCTATCTGAATGACTAGACTCCCGGTTTGCTTCTCTCTCACTGACTAGATCCCCTTGATTTCTTCTCTCTCACTGACTAGATCTCCCTGATTTCTTCTCTCTAGCTTAATAGATCTCCCAGATTGCTTCTATCTGAATGACTAGGCTCCCGGTTTGCTTCCCTCTGACTGAATAGATCCCCTTGATTTCTTCTCTCTCACTGACTAGATCTCCCTGATTTCTTCTCTCTAGCTTAATAGATCTCCCAGATTGCTTCTATCTGAATGACTAGGCTCCCGGTTCGCTTCCCTCTGACTGAATAGATCCCCTTGATTTCTTCTCTCTCACTGACTAGATCTCCCTGATTTCTTCTCTCTAGCTTAATAGATCTCCCAGATTGCTTCTATCTGAATGACTAGGCTCCCGGTTTGCTTCCCTCTGACTGAATAGATCCCCTTGATTTCTTCTCTCTCACTGACTAGATCTCCCTGATTTCTTCTCTCTAGCTTAATAGATCTCCCAGATTGCTTCTATCTGAATGACTAGACTCCCGGTTTGCTTCTCTCTCACTGACTAGATCCCCTTTATTTCTTCTCTCTCACTTACTATATCTCCCTGATATCTTCTCTCTAGCTTAATAGAGAGCTTCTAATAGATCTCCCTGATTGCTTCTCTCTGAATGACAAGATCACCCTTATTGCTTTTCTTCTGACTGACTAAATCTCAATGATTGCTTCTCTCTAGCTTAATAAATCTCCCTGATTGCTTCTCTCTGACTAACTGCATCCCCTTGATTTATTCTCACTGACTGACTAGATCTCCCTGATTGTTTGTTTGTGAATGACTAGATCTTCCTGATTATTTCTCTCTGACTAACTGAATCTTCCTTATTGCTTCTCTTCTGACTGACTAAACCTTCCTGACTTCTTCTCTCCAGCTTAATAGATCTCCCTGATTGCTTCTCTCTGATTGACTCGATATGTTTCTTCTCTACCAATTGAGGAACAATTTCAAATAGATCCTTAAACTCAACTGAAAAAGCCTGTGCTTAAGCAAACAATTCAATCGGCCCAACATGGAACACGCAGCCTACAAAACGTTTTATAGAATTTTGCGCTGAATTTTTCGATGAATTGTAAGCTGATTTTAATTATTTTAAGACAAAAAACCCATATATCCTAAAATTTAAAAAATAAATGAAGATCTAGAATGACAAATCAGATGAAAATGGAAATTTACCTATGATTAAATGCGCTTTCTACGTGCAAATTACAATCCAATTTTTACATCACTTTCTCAGCGTTTCCTTAAATGTCAATAAGCATTGCATTCTCCAAAAAATCGTCATGATTGGCTTTATGGGCTCCCTATTTTAATATTTCAATTGCACGCCAAAAAATCTTGTTTTACTAGATCGGCCTATGTGCCTGAACTATATTATTTAAAACTTTCATTAATCGAAAATGTCTGTTAACGTAAGAAGGAATTTACTTCCTAGACTAAAAAGAAGATTTTATTGGGAAATCTTTACAAAACCTCTTCATTATTTTTCCCATATAAAAAAGAATAAAAAATTATTTTCAACCAACAAAATCTTTAGTTTTACTTATATAAATATTTTGAAGCAGGCTTTAATTAAATCCTGAATATTATTTATTTACTTCTACTCAATTCTTCTGTTTATTACTATTTTTTCCAATAAATAACTATTGGTGTTTAAACCAATTGGAATAAATAAGTTCCATTGCAACTAATTATGCCTATTTTTTTGGAATCTATTCTTTTTCCATTCAGATTAGATATAAAAAACGAATTGCAATTAAAACGACATCATTTGGCAGCAAAAATGTTGTTTATACTAGTGCGCAGGTGGTCGGAATCATCGAAATGTGTTGATTAACCCAACTTAATTCAAATTTCACACATAGACATTCAGAAAAGTCATTTTTTGTTGAATAAGATATGATATATTAAGCTGATTGTTTAATATAAAGAATAGTTGTGTTTATTTGTTTATTATCCAGCTCCGAGTAAGTGTGTATTTGACACGAATAAATTATTCAAATGTTTTTACGCAATCATTTGTTGTGGTCCCAACTGTCAGTTACATAATAGACGAATCTCGTCAACTTTTTTCTGCAATGAGCTTGACTGGCAAGAGCTTATATATGAGTCAATTAGATATTAGTATTATTATTATTCGTTTCTTTCTTAATCCTACATTTGAACGTCCAAAATGGCTCTAGGCTAAACGATGGAGAAAATATGCAACTTGTTGGCTCGATATAAATAACTGAACTCATTCCGGTCGGTTATAGCTGTTGTGACATCTATGTGCCCTGTTTCTATATATCCTCATTCTTTTTTTATTAGTTTCCGGCCAGAATTGTGCCTTTTTATGTCGTGAACGTTTTAAATTGTTTCACTTTTTTGGTGCCAATTTATGGAATTGCTTATAATTATTAATTTATTTTCTTTTTTTTACCATTGTTTCTATTATGAATTTGACACTTTGAATTCAAAACCGAAATGTATCCATGTTCACCATTCATATGTGAGAAATATATTTTCATTATTATTTTTCTATAATTCTATGTAATTTAACATAAAATAAGTTTGTAACTAGTTTAGCTAAAGATAGTTTTTCTTTTTCAAAATGAATAGTTCTAATGAGCAGGGATTACTGTAGAAAATGTAAATTTTCAATTTGTATGTAAATATTAACAAAAAAAATATTCATCAGATAACTTTCGATGCACGCAACCCGCAACTGTTAGTTTTACGTAAATATTAAGTTCACTATGAACTTTTCAAAAAAAATTGTAGGTCTATTTTGACTATTTTAAGTCAGTGAATCCATAAAACCACAAATTATATCGGTAAATTTGGATATACATTGCGAAATGTGACCTCCTGGGCGGCGTGTCCATGTATAAATTTCTTTATTTTAAAAAGAAATCATATTCTCACTATTGAAGCCCACGAAAATCGAGGAGAAACCGTTAACCAACGTTTTGTCTGGTTTTGCTTCGGTTTTGAGTCGGTTAAATATCCTCCGTTTACCGGATAGTTTTTAATATATTTTTAAATGGTTCTCACTGAAATTAATTTATCATTAACATTTAAAGTTATATTCTCTAATATTATACAATATATTTGCATTAGATTTCTTATTTATTCATTTTAATCTAACCGGCGACAACGAGTAATCTCTTGTACTAACTGGTTTGTCTGTGTAAAAGCCTCTGCAAGTTTGAGTTTGAGTTTAAGATAGAATTTATTTGAAAATGCTGTTTTTTATTTTTATTCCTAACTTATCTACACATTCTAGTACAATTCGTTGATTAGAAGAAGTTTTTCCTATTAAAAAATCTTTAAAAAAATTGTGTACTGATTTCACGCCAAATGAAAATAGCAATATCCACATGTCTAAATGTTCCCTGAATGCTGGCGGTTTAACCCTCGTGGTGTTAGTCTATAATTTTACTTTTTTAACCCACTTAAACCCCCCAGTGCAGGACAATTTTTTGTGTGCACTAATAAAATTTCCTCAGCTATCACCCTGCAAAGTTTCAGCCCGAAACCTTTTGGATCCAAAAATGACCTCCCTAGTTAGCGGACGCGTTGATTTATAGCACTTTCGAATTTATTTTTGTTATTTAAATATTGGCGAGAATTTTGACGTTAATAAATGTGCTAGTAACTATAATTAAAATCAAGAAAAAAAGATGAACACGCAGGAAATTTGAAGCAAAAACTAAATTTTTCAAGTCCACGACACATTTCAGAATAATTTGGTGAGCTGAATGTAAATACAGAAAAAAATATAGTAAATATTTAAACATTTGTTGCCGATTTATTTAGAACTAACTTAAAATTCAAACTAGAATTTCAAACTTTATCTGACAAGGGAATGCCGGGCTCTCAGATTTCGATAAAAACTTGCATTTAGATTTCTTATGATCAAAATAGTATACTGACAAAAATTAGAAGCCACAAAATGTTTTAAGTGGGTAAAAAATGGGTCTGAAACTTCCACTGACATGAATTCATATGATTGAAAAACCAATCTCGTGCAAACAAGTCTCTACATATTGTATTTTGGTAGAAAATTAGTTATGGAGAATCGAGGGATGATTAATAAGTATGACCTTCTGATTGTATAGTGTAATTATATTAACAATGGATTTGGGATTAATTTTATCAAATAATCTTGCATAACTTTTTTTGATTTTGTTTTATCTTAATATGTTGGTTAATATTGTTAAGTTTTATTTTTGTGATATTGTCAAACTATTAATAAATTCAAATTTGTATTGCCAAAACTTGTAATTATATTTTAAAAAAAATAGGTTTTTTTTTTAAATTAAAATATGTTCCTTTGATGTGGTTTTTTGCCAGATGGGCAATAGTATTGGCACACGTATATTTTTAAATTTAATTTTCCGCCAATTTTGAAGACTTATCTTTAAATATCAATAATTTATTGCCAATGATGATCCTTGTGCGTTCCACAGGAACATGTAAAGGGGGATTTGTTTTTGTTAAACTTTATCTTTCATATTTTTATAAACTAGTAAACTTGGTATAACTTTTTCGAAGGAGAGCTGCCCTGGCGATTACTTTCTTTATTAATAATATTCGTATAACATTCAGCAATTAACACGTAGCTTGAAAAATTAATGCTGACTCGGGAATTATATTAAACTAGTTTATTGAGATGTACTAAATAAATGTTCAATGTCACTTCAGAATTGTTAAACAAGTCATTTATAAATGGCGAGCTCTGTTACACTAATATATCCAGATTAGTGTTATCTGATGTTCAAATCAAAATTTGAAGGGAAATTGTAGGAAGTTGTTTTGATTTCGAGCTGTTGTTTAAAAGTATTTCTTTGATCGTCCTAGAATATCAAATCTTCATTAATTTTATTATTCGATGAACTTGCTGATAGAAATATTACGGGAAGTGGGAATCGCTCACTTAAAACACTTCTTATATGTGAAAAAAAAAAACAATTTTCCTATTTTTTAGAGCGTCTTACAAATTTATACGTTTACTTTGAAATGTAGTAGTCAAGTTAAACTACTCAACATTTTTATTTATCTTAACATTTTTACAAATTATGACATTAGAACATGTTTACTGAGTTCTTGTTTTTACGAAGCCATGCTTACTTTGAATACTTTGGAGTCCCAATCATTCTCGCAATGAGAAGCGGACTAACTCTCTCCAATTCGAGCGACTGCGCCGTACCACTGTCGACCATGCAGCTCTCGTCTCCAGGATTCCTATCCGTCTTCTGGTGGATCTTGTCGTGGACCGTTCGTGGGTGAAGTTTGAGATCCAGAGTTTGACGGCATCAGACCAGCGCGCTTTAGGTCGTCCTTTTGGTCTAGTTGATCCTCTGGGGTTCCATTCTGTGACGGTCCACTGACTATTGTAATAATTTTCCTCGGACAATCCTTTCAATGTTGATGGTCTCACAATCGGCATAGAAGGTGTCGATTGCTCTTTGCAGGTGCGTGACGTGCTCAGATATCTTAATATTTTTACGAATGATTAGATTAGAACATGTTTTCTGAGTTCTTGTTATTAAGAAGCCATTTGGTATATATTTTACTGACTCACTATTACAGGAGCTTGATGAACCTATCTTAATCATATATAAGAATCAATCAAAGTTCTGAAAATTAGTGTCGAGCACGTTTTCTGAGCTCCGCGGTTTGCGCTTTCAATTGAGGTGTTTTTCGAATTTCAATTGCCTTCCAAACTTATCAGGACAGAAATTTTTTTGTTTTAAAATTATTCTACTTTAGAATTATAAAAACTCTCTAATCCAATTGAAATAATAAATAAAACATTGCTCAATATTTATTACAGTTTAATTGAGTGATAATATTATGAAAACGCTTTAATTGAATGCTCATTTCTTCCATAATATACATAATAAATAAATATATAATGTTTATGATATAATGTACTTTATATTTGCATTCAATTTTATTTTATTTTTTGTTTTAAAAAATGGGACTATATGACTCATTGATAATTGTATTTATTTTGAGATACTATCTGTTTGTTTTCCTACATTCATTGATTAAAATGTGAAATATGTCTTGTTTTATAATTTCTTATGATTCAATTTAAGATGATTTCGGACGGAAATGAGCATAGCGGAAATGGAGCACGAAAAAAAATTTGAGAAGTTTTGTGAAATGTTATTTATTTATTTATTTTATTGATTTTTTGTTTAAAAAGTGTATAGCACCTATGTGTAATTATTAAGGTATTTATTTTTGCTTAATTAGCCAGGCCCGCCACCCGAAATAATAACTTGAATGATAAATGTTTAATTGCTTTATAACCTTATTGACCACTAGAACTTGATGTCATTTGGATTATCTAGCTTCATATAGAAAAAATATTCAGAAAAGTCCACGCAAATCAAATTTTAGTTATTTTACGATCGCGATATTAGTCTCTAAATTTAGCTCTTTCTAATATGTTACTATAGTGGCGAGAGTTCTGAAGTTATTTTATAAACGAAACAATATTATTGAATCAAGAAATAACACGTTAATTAAAATTGGAAGCAAACCCGAGGAATAAAATTTACAAAGCCGCGACAAAATTGAGAATAATTTGGTGTGAATTAGTAAGGATGCCCAGAACACTTAAGCCATCGTATTTCCTATTCAAAACTTCATATAAGCGAATGTACCGTAAAATTTTAGCCGCAAAGAACCTATAAAAAATTTTTTGATAGATTCTGTCAATTTTTATATGAAACTAACGTTTCGTGAAATGTTGTATTTTACACATGTGCACTCCACTGCCAAGAAACCGCGCCGCATTGCAAAATACTTAGCACCAATTGCAAATACTACCTTTTAATTTATTTTTTATTTTCAATATTTTATTTATAAGTTAACGTTTCATTCTGCAGAAATCCTAATGAATTTGTGAAAATAAATTCTTAGTAGCTCAATTAAAGGACCAGAAGAGTCACCATCGCCCATATAAGTGACTTGTAAATGTTGAAAATATTGAAAATGAAAATTATAAATTAAAAGGCAGTGTTTGCAATTGGTTCGAAGTCTTTTGCAATGCGGCACGGCTTCGTGACACTTGAGTGCATGTGAATGTACAATACGTGTAAACATGTGAAGCTTGTTAAGCTGAAAACACGTCAAATGCAATTATACAAATAGGAGCTCACAAAGACGCTATAAGAGAATATTTAGTAAATATATTCATTTCATTCAAGACAGTTTAGAGAAAATCTGATAAAGTTATGCTCTAATTGACTCCTAATTTAGACGCGTCATATAATAAGACGCAGTTAAATAATGTAAAATCCTCATTTTCATATGACATGTGAAAGGTTATGGCTTCATTAATCTTTGGCTTTCATTAATCTCCGCTGCACGCGAAGTGGAAATAGTTATTTTCTGTTTTTGATAGTCTTTTTTAGACAAAATCAAAAAAATTGTTATCAAAAATTTAGACTAGTGATGCTTGAATTTTTTAGTTAAAATAACCAACTTACAGATGGAAATATTCTAAAAAGTTCTCGAAGAAATTTGCAAAATCTGGGTAAATTTCTGTAATTCTTCTAACTCGGGTTGGCGTTATAGCGTAACGCGCAGTATTTGACGACTTTTTACGGAACCTACCATAGCTTGATAACTTTAAATATCCGTTAACGTTACATTTGCACGCCAACAGGAAATTACGATTTTCGGATTTTTAAGCGTGTATGAAAATGAAAATAAACATTGATTAGGATATTTTACCTAGGCTTGTTTAAAACAATCTCAAAATCTTATTATCTTTCTGAAGTTAGATTTGAGCACCTTTACTGAGCTCTTTTGCTATCATACCAGTTTGGATGCCTCCAACATTTTCCGATTTTTAAACGTGTGTGGAAATTTTTACGTCTTTATAACAAAAAAGTTTCTGCTAAAATTCAATTAAGTGTGTCTCAAACTATCTATAAATATTAATATATTTCCAACAAGTTAGATTTGAGCACCATTACTGAGCTCATTGTATTACCATACCAGTTGGCGATTCAAATAAATCGATAATTACATATTCTTAAGGTTGCAATATTATGGGTTATATACTCCGACAATTTAAATATCCAAAATTTAATATTTAATTACACTTCATGATTTTTTTGTTGAACAAAATTATCTTTTAATTTAGGGTTGTCCTACCATGTTATTTTTATTTAACATACTCAAGGACATTAGGTTGATACATTAAGGGACTAATTAGTGATTCTGGTAAAACAGCTTGAAACAGTTTGAAGAAACAAACAATGTACAATGTTAGTGACACGGCTAAATTTATTAAACATTATCAAGATTGCGCTGTTGTTATCATTTAAGAGGAGAATAAATTTTATTGCAATTATTTATTCGATTTGGTTTAGTTTATTACGGGTCTCTAGAGAATTTGTCACGATATGGAATCGTAAAACAAGAATTCCGAGTTAATTGTTTTTCTCAATGTTTTAGTTGAGTTCTATTTAAATCTGTTTTTTTTTCTTGGAGTCATTCTTGATCCTTTCTCTTAAATCCTTTTTTGTAAGTGAGCTGAGATTTCAGTAAATTTTTAAGAAGTGTGTGAAAAATGTGCAATCCTGTCCCGAGCTTATGAATATTCTCAGATTCTTTATTACTTTTTTAAGTAATTATTCTTGTTATTAATTTTCGCTTTCTTCTTGTTTAATCTCTTTTTCAATTTGCATAATCTCATATTTTTTCAGATGCTCGCATTCATTTCAATTGGCTCAATATCTTCTTTCTTCTTTGTTTACAGATGCTGACTGAATTCATTTTTTGATTTACAACAGTTTTTTTGTTGTTTGAATGAAACATGTGTGAAACTTAAATGTTAACCAATTTATTATGATTGAATATGAGAAGACATCATCGTGTCGAGTTGGTGAATATTTGAATACTTTTTTCAATATAATATTCATGGAAGTGTTAGTGAATATAATTGATTGGATTTTGGAATATTTTTATGAGATACTAATATAGTTAAATGTGAGATATGCATAGTTTATAGCCTTGCTGGAAGTTTTTTCTTCTTATTTATTACATTCTTGATTGAATTGTTAATCATTGTTATTCAATAAAATTTATATTCTTTAGTAGTGATTATTGTAAGATTTTTTAGTAACTTTTAGAGCTTTTCAATTATATATTTGGATTATTACTCTTTAAATATAGTTTAAAATCTTGCTTAAGAAAAAGCTTAAAAGCTGAAGTGTAGCTTTAAATATAGTGTAGAAATGACCGTGCAGAGATAATTGTTTTTTCTACTTTTTTCTACGTTCGCAACAGCATCGTCTTTGCTAGACGTTATAGTTCGTCTTGGCGTCCATTGCGGTCTCAAGCTTCTGTGTCTCATTATTCAAATCTCAGATGTTTCTACAACTTAGCCATAGGGATTCATGTCATTTTATACCGTAAATTTTCATTTACTAGCACGCGTTTATTCATTGTTATTTGTTTGAATTAAAATAACTACACTTCATTACCTGAAAATCCTGCGCGCGCTAAAATGAGCAGAGCGGAATTAAATTTAGAAAACTCGGGTGACGTGAGGCCTCCTTTGATTGTCTGAATGAACGGAATTCCGGATTCCATATTCCGGTATTTTATACTTTAATTCCGCATTTCCAAAATTTACTTCGTGAAATTTTTCCAAAAAAATTTACATTTCGTGATAACCTCAAATACGTTCGGAATTCTGGATTCTGCGTTCCGGCCATTTTTCCATTCCGATATCCGTATTTGGAAAAACATGGAAAAAAACAAAATCATATTTCAGTGAAATTTGTTTTTAATTATTTGATAATTCACTTGAAAGATCATATTGCTCTGCTTCTCTGTTTCTCATTATTACCGTCATCTCTAGGATTTTTTGTGTCACTTTGAAAAAACGTATTTTTCCCTCGATAATCGTAACATCACATTATATGATTTATATTATGGAATATAGCTAAAAAGTTTCTTTTCTCTTTCACTCGGAACGGAAACGTCCGCAATGCCACCAAATTATATTTTGTTTTTTATTGGATGTTTTGGAGCCAAGTATTCTTGGATGAACACTAACCAACTAAATATTTCCGACACAATGAGTATCATCTAATTGTCAATAGAGCATCATTCGTGATTTTGTTTTAAAATATATCCAAATTCCCTATTATACAAACAATTTTCTGGATATCGCATTGTAATGAAGGCTTCTAGTTTTTTTCTAGAAAGTCTTGGTTAAGGTGGGATAACTAATCTTTGCTAAATGAACTCCAAATGAAAATAACAATTTTCAATATTTAAATGCTTTTTATTAATATCCATGTAAAATTTAAAAACTAATTTTTTTAGCACAATTTTGTAGTCTTCTCTAAAAATAACTCTGTCGCTTTAACGCTTAAAAAATATTAGATTTGAGTGACCTTTTGAGGTCCTTCTAGTAAAAATGCATTTGTGTAATAAATTAACAGGATGAATTTTGCGAAAATTATACGTATTTTGTTATACTCAACGTGTAAGATAGTAACTAATTCTTACGTGAATTTTACAAGCTTATCTTAATATACCTCTTCCGTAAAATTTTTACGAAAAACACATTCCATCTAAAAATTAATAAAATTAAAAATCCAAATTTTTGTACAAAAAATGCACAAAAACAATCTGATATTATTTTAAGATACGATTGTAATTTTGATTTTAAATTGCTACTGACAAAATGTATTTAAAAATCAATACCTACAATATTTTCGAAAAAGTGCATTCGATTTTGTCTGGGAGTGCCAAAGTGCATGGGAAAATTGCAGTTTTCTATTGTTTTCTTGTTTCTTTAATGCTTCTTTAATACCTAATTTGTTAAACTTACCTGGTAAAAATTGTTCCGTCGGTTCTTATGGTTTTCTTTCTTTAATTTATTTAATTGCACGCCACCCGCTATTGTAAAATGGGACACTCTTTTAGCTGATTAGATCTAAAATTTTTCATAGAATTTAATGGTCAATGGATTATTTGACTTAGAATATCAATAATTTACTTGAAACTCTGAAACTAAGTTCACGCGGCAATCAATTTAACGTGTTCAAACCTGGTGGCGTGTTAATTGTGTTTGTTAATTATTTGTTTTTAAAATAGATTAAATGAACCAGATTTGTATTGCCAAAGTTGAAAAAGTGCTCTCTTTAAGACATTAAATAAAATTTTAAAGATAAAGCTATTTTGACTAGTTAAGTTTAATGAGCTGGTAACTAGTGATGGTTGAAATGGGAAATTTTTTAAACGTAATATGGAGTTTATTATGAAAATGTTATAAAGGGAAAATGTACAATTTAAGAATATTAAAGTTATAAAAGCGTAGTTCTAAAAGCTACAAATAACACTAAATTCGATAGATTTCAATTAAATTGTAATAATCACGCCAAATTGAAATAGTGATTTTCCAATTCCAATTTTTTCGTGTTAATGGGTCTACGGCCTTCCTAGAATACAATGTTCTTGACAATTTAGACTAATTTTTTTTAATTAGCTAAAAATGTTAATATCTTGCCGCAAAGTTAGGGTTGAGCACGTTTACATAGCTCATTTTGTAGCCATACAATTTGGCGTGTAATAATTAATATAGTTTTACAGCCTTAAAAATAAAACATTAACACGCCAATTGAAATCATCAAATTGGTAGCTCAAAATAGGTGGTCTATATTACTATTCTAGTAAAACGTGACCGTTTTAAGATAGTTTTATTAAAATGTGCTCTATTCGCGTAAGATTCATTAATAAATATTTACGGGGAAGTTCATATGATCAGTTTAAGAAATGGGAAAATTTCAATTTTCATTTGGCGTGCATTAAGTAAAAGTATTTTCCATCATTATTATTATTTTTTAAAATTATTTTCTGTCGCAATACTCGTCAAAAAGTATTTCATTAGAACTCAATTGAAAGCAGTTTTAATCCTCAATTTGTCTATAAATGCAGCATAAGATTAGAATATAATCATCTATCAAGTGCATACCTATTAACAAAAAACACTTCCATGCTCATAGATTATATTTCAGCTCCTATGAAGCTATAAATTTATCTTTTATCCATAAACAAATTATAATGATATCAATCATTCGATTACATAAGCGTTCCATCTGGATTATTAATAAGCCATTAGGCCTTTTATGGTTTTATTCGGTTATTTTTATTGTGGAATTGGCTTTAAAACCGAGATGTTACAACAATAGTCATAAAAGTAAATGAAGCTAACTATAATTCTAATACTAATAATAAGTATTATATATATTGTGTGGTGCAAATTCAATGATATCTCGAAGAGATATAGATTTTGAGGATTAAGCATTGTTATATGATTTTGAATGTTTTTTTGCTCGCATTTTTCCTTTTGTCCCATTTGTTTATTTTCTACATATGTCGGGTTGTTTTTTGCTGTTGATAATAGTCAAGACGGGTATATATTTGGATATTCTAACAAGTTGGTGCGATCGATCATATCAATGATGGATAATTGACGTATTTTGCACCTTCAAATGTAATCCGATACGTTGTTTGGTGGGTTTGGTTTCTCATAGCATGCGTAATTGTCTAATTACGGTTGGTGGTGAGGCATGATTAGTGGTTGGATTAGACGATTATCTTACCATCGGTTGTACATTGGGTAATGTTGTGTTTTTATAGTCGATTAGAGGGTTTTTAATGTGCAATTAATTATTATTGTTTGATGGGATACTTTGATAAGAAATACAAGCTGCAGAAATAAGGAATTTATAGGATTTTATTGTCAGAATCATTTGAAAGGATTGCAGTCATCTAGTTACTGTTTCACTCATAATACATTTGTTTAATTTTGGTTAAAAGTGGTAATATTACTGGGCATCCCAACTTGTATAGTAATATGAGCCCAGTAAGCATGCTCAAATATAACTTTATAGAAAGATGTTAATATTTTTAGATAGTTTGAGACACGCTTAATTGAATTGTAGTAGAAACTTTTTTGTTATAAAGACGTAAAAATTTCCAGACACGTTTAAAAATCGGAAAATCTTGGAGGCATCCAAACTGGTATGATAGTAAAAGACCTCAGTAAACATGCTTAAATCTAATTTAGTTATAAAAATATTCATCTTTTTAGATAGTTTAAGGAAAGACTAGTAGATTTTTCGTATACAATGTTTTATTGAAAAGAAGTAAAACATTTCGGACGCTTAAAAATCGAAAATCGTTATTTCCAGTTTGCGTTCAAGGGAAAAGTAATTACACGCCACCCGTAATCCAATAATGACTGACCGTCTAGTTAAACGAAATAGATATGTCCCTACAATTTTGTTTTATAGGTTTTGTTTGGCTTAAAGTAGAATTTAAAAGTTGTGCACAGTCCACGGCAAATTTTTTTGAATACCTTGTGAAACGTGTTGTTTTAATTTCAAAGCTCTAACTGATTTACGGTTTTAGAATTTTATATAATTTTGCCTTTAGAAACATATAATAGTAAACTTTCGAGTTTAATTTGGTATTAAAACTTAGTTTTATTTTTGATGCTTATTCTTCCAGAGGCCGTATGCAGGAACGTATTTATTCGTTAAATGGCGATGGAAAATCATTGATAAATTGTCTTACCCAGTAAATAATTTATATTATGCAATCAATTTTGTATTAAAATATTATTTGTTGAATACTTATTATTTATATTTCCTAATAAAAGTAGTTTATTAGTGATTTACCATGATCGTTTAACAAGTAAATTAATTCTTGCATACGGCCCAGATTCATAAATTTGAATTGAAGGTCAAAGAATTCATCGAAAAAGTTAGACATACAGCGCCGTATATAATGAAACTTCACGTGATTATTTCTGATTTCCGTTGATCTCGTCTATAAATGATGTGATTGGTCTATAATTCTCTCTAAATTTTATTAACTCCAACATTTAACTTCCTAGTATTTTAACTGATTGCGAGTATCTATTTTTATAAATTTTTAATTGTCATGGCATAGAACACGCGAATGAAATTTTGTTATGATATTCTGATTTTCGCCAACAGTTTTTACGGATTTTTAAAATAAGTTATGAATAGAAATAGGATTTGTAGATTTATTTTCGTTGTTTATGCACGCGCCCACCTGGAACGTTTCTCTTCAATAAGGCGTCTTTCTCATGAACACTAATTGTACGTTCAAATACAGGAAGAAAAGTTCAAATAATTAAATAATATAGATATTTTCGGATTTTAAGGTATTTTAAGATAAAACATAAAAAAATTTTAATGAAAATAATTTAAAATATATTTGTCTGGTCGTTTTCGGAAATCGGTGCCTAACGGAAGAATAAAAAAAAACAATGATAGTCTCGAATGGACGGTCACACGGCCACAGGCGACTTTTTCGTCTATTTCTCTTCAATATGGGCTGCCCATTTTTTTTGAGACAACACACATTGATGAGAGATGAGAAGATTGCCGTCCAAACGAGAACCTCATTTCATTCTACCTAATTTTATTCCTCTTTCATTAGGCACCGCCGATCTCTGAACAGGACAATATATACGTGGAAATTAAAAAAAATGTTTAAAATTAGGAAAATCGTCTATTTAAAATTAACCATTGTCATCACGCAAAGAACATTTCACTAGACGTGTAATTTAATATGCAGAAACACTGCGAAATGATTTCGTAAACATTGGAGGTCGGACAGGTCAATTAATCCTAATATATCGTAAAAAGGGTCGCATATTTTTAAGAAAGACCTGTAATATTAAATTTAAAGTTATTTTTTTAGTTTAATAAAAATTCGTTGTAATATAGAAAAATCGCACGCCAAATCTGTCAATTTTACAAGAATTTTACTAAAATCTACGTGAAAGTAAATGGCTGACTTTTACGGCAATAATGCAGTCTTTTTTTAAAGTATCTCATGGACTTTAGACTTTTACGATATGTTAGGTTTTGGGGACTTGTCTGGGATTCTATTCATTTTGCGAACAGAAATGTATAATATTTTGGCCTTATATTCTATTATATTTCGTAAAATCTAAATTATGCGATTCCCTGTTATTTATTTTTCAAAACTAGTATTATAAGATATAATGGATTAAGTTTCAATTCGTCTTCCGCTCATATTATGCGAGAATAAATGTTTGTTTTAATGTGTACATAAAGTAGTTGTTAATGATTTATTTGGACTGTTGACTGTCAATAGAGGAGTCGATAAGTTTTGATTGACAAGTATAAGGGTTTGGTATAATGAACTATGCAAACTTTATGACTCTGCTTGAGCAATGCGCACCACTGAAACGATAGTTATGGAATATTTTTAAACAGCAGGAAGAAGAATAATGATGTGTCTCGAACACCTGTTGATTGATATCGAGCTGACAAGTTCATTGCAGCCTGTTTGAGCAGTTATTTTTGTCCCAACAAGACATGTGCATAATTTACGAGCTCGTATCCCCCCAAATATTGTAGTAATAAAGTTGTAATCCAGTTGTGCCTGACTAAATATTATTATTCTTATTCGTATTTATCATGCGAGCTAATATATTCCATAGATTTATTAGTTTTTGTTGAAATTAATTGGCTATCCATCATATGGTTGATTTGTTTTAATTATTATTACTGTTTTTGTTTTCTGGTGCTAATACGAGGTGGCGAATTCTGTTGAAGGACATGAGCCTAATTATTTCCGCAGGAATTGTCATTAATTGTTATACATGATGTTTTCACAGTATTTTTTCAATGAAAAGTACCTAATATCAAATTTTGCTACGATTTCCATCCAATATATTTGGCATTCTCTTTATAATCCCGAATTAATGGGAATGTGGTGTCCCCTAATTTATCAACCACGCGTAATCCGTGGACCTTGTCGAAGGCATTTATCATCAAGGATTTAACCACATCTTTGATGACATTCGATGAATAATGTTTGTTTTTTTTATTTATATGTTTATTGTTAGATATTCGTCTTAAACTTTATTGATGGTGAAGATGATGATCTTATTGTTTTCGATTATTCGCTTTTATAACATGTTTAACATGCTTATATTGTTATTATGAGATAACTGGTAGGAGAAAGTTTCTTGACGGAGGTAAATTTATTATTGTAAGAATTCGGTTATATATATATATATATATAATTTTATGCGTATTTTAGCCTTCTTACTGTTTAAACTAACAGACAAGCCAAATGAAAATGTCGATTTTTTTATTATTTTGAAAAGTGCTCTCTAAATTTCTGCGTGAAAGTTATATCGTATTGGTTATTCTTCTTGGATGTTATTAAATCTAGGAAAAGCGGAAATTGCTCCCGTCGGAAAATAAAATGCACATCTGCAAAAAACACGGATTATTACACCATTTCATTTTAAATTTCGATTTTTCATTTTCATAAAAAAAACTTTTCAAAATCAAAGACCTCAAAAGAATCGAACCAACATAGATTTTTCGTGAATCAAATCCCTACCAGCTGGCCAGGTATGCTACACGTTGAGGTTTGAGGAAGTATTTTAATTTCTATGGTGTAATAATCCGTGATTTCTTTTGCGAAAATGGATTTTATTTTCCGACGGGAGCAATTTCGGCTTTTCCTATATTTAATAACATCCATTCATCTTTAGAACGATTTTTTAAAATTATCACAATGATTTTAAAAATTCCAGAAATTTTCGCTTAGAAAAACATTTCCTATATATATATATATATATATATTATTTCATCTGTGTGGACAGACATTTTCTTTCTTTTTTTGATAATCCAAATTATTTTCAACATTATCAAATTATTTAAAAATGGTCTCAATTAGAACCTGAAAAAGTATTCAAATGATTTTACTAATTTCGCTTTATTTTAGTGCTTATATGAATTTTTCTTCATTCTTTCATCACTATCTAACAATTATCTGTAAGGGCTCTTGTTGTCCAACTTGGATTTCTTGCGATGCTGCAATAATTCGTCAAATTAGGTGCTAGATGTTATAAACGACGGTCTAATGAACTAACTCTCTCTCTCTCTCTCTCTCTCTTTCTTCTGATTCTGTATATTTTTCAGAAGTTGATGAGATGGGCCGAATGATAGTTTTTGATTTTCGGAATCAGGAGTTAAGGACTTATCTGGTTTTAACGTTTATATTAAAAGTCGATTTCCGAAGTTTGGAATCCGGAATTCCGCCCACCTCTGATGTGTAGTTTTCAGATTCATTATAATGGATATATTCTTGGTTTTGATGGCTTAATAAAACTGCAAAAGGTTTGTCTTGTTGTGATCATCGACACGCGCAGTCTAATTTAGATTGTTTGATTTAAAATAGCTTCAATACTCTTAAACGGAAAACCTCACGCAGAAATTTTGTAAAACGTGTTCAAGCCAAATCGAAATACGAATCTTGCGATTTTTAAACGTGTGTGGAAATTTTTACGTCTTTATAACAAAAAAGTTTCTACTACAATTTAATTAAGAGTGTCTCAAACTATCTAAAATATTACTACCTTTCTAAAAATTTATATTTAAGAATGCTTAACTGAGCCCATTTTATCACCATACAAGTTGGGGTGAAAAATGTACGTGATGTTTGTTTGCTTGTTTGAATATACGCGTGTTTTTTGATAAAATTTTGTGGTGGCGGATGGACGTGGCTATAAAATTAGTCACTTTTATTATATTATCACCAATAAAATTTAACATTAGCACTCAACCGAAAGAAATATGGCAAGTGCAAGACAGTTGCACATAACCATAATAACACATTAGAATCGACTATTTTCTAAATTTAAATGACATTGAGACGATATTGATGATTCAAACCAAAAATTTTTGAAAAAAGCATTGTTTTGTTTCAACGGAAAAATTGAAAGGGCGTGTGAAAGAATAAGCGTGGTTGAGTCAGAGCAATCGCGGAAAATTCGTTGTAGAAAACTGTAAGAAAAAAGCCACATTTGTGCTCTGAGATCATATTAATCGCGAAATGGTGTCTATTTTGAGACGATTGATTGAGTCATAAGCCTTATCAATGCTCCGTTCGTTTCCCAAAACGTTTCTGTAAAACAATAACATTGACACCCCCATTCAATTCTTGCCATTGATAATGTTGTGGACAAGGAGGGGAAAGACTTGTTGTTTATCAATCGAATATTGTGAAGAAGCAATATTACATTGTTATGATTATTCATTTTACTGTTTTATGGTTCTATTCGTATTATTGTTTTATGCTAATTTTGTGCCCAATTGTCGTGGTTTTTTGCACATTTCTATAGGTGATTGATTTGATGTTTTTTATAATCGTTGTGGGAAGATTTATAGTTCTTTAATTTATTGAATTGATTGGTTGGATTTTATTTTAGCAATTTTACCTTGTGTCAATAGCATAATTGTATGCCTGTTTTAGCAATTTATAACATTTAATTATTTGAGATTGTTTAATAAGGTAAATATTTGTCTTATTGTTTATGATTTCCTCATGGATTATTTGTTAACATTTTTAGTTCAGTTAATATATCCCTTTACCTAAACATCATTAGATAATAAATTCATAATCGTCTACAAATTATCTTGAATCTAAAATCTTGAAATCTAAAAATCTAAAAAATCTTGAAAATATGACAAAAGAATTTGTGTTACACGAGCCCACAAATGACAATTTCTTGTCCATCTTCTTTTTCAAGATTTTACAGCCACGTCACTTGAAAATGAAAAATTTAGATAAGAATTATAAGCATCCACGTGTTTTTTTCGGAACACTTTTCACGTAAATTTATTAGGCATATTCTAAACTATATTTTCCTACTGATATATTAGTATTTTTTCTGAGGACTCATGATCAAACGTTTGATTTGGCGTTATATGATATTGGCGTTATATACTATTTCTATTAATAGTCAGATAATTACTCGTTGAAAAGAACAAAGAGGTCGAGTAATACTTCTTCCAGGAATGGTAAGATTTTAAACGTGTGTGGAAATTTTTACGTCTTTATAACGAAAAAGTTTTTGCTAAAATTTAATTAAGCTTGTCTTGAACTATCTAAAAGTATTAATACCTTTCTTAAAAGTTATGTTTGAGCCTGCTTTCTGTGCTCATTCTATTCCCATACAAGTTGGGGTACCCAGCCACACGCCAAATGTAAATTATGCTTTTTTTAATTATTAAAAGAATTGTACTATTATTCACTTGCATGCCAAATGATAATTTAAAAACAAGCCTACAAAAAAGCTACTTTAAGACAAAATTTGGTAAAAATGGAGAGCATCAGAGATATTTTAAGCAAACCCTGAAAAAGTGGGCTAAAAATACGTTTTAAACTTTTATGTGAAAAGTAATTAAACGCATTTAAATCTAGAAAAATCGAAAATTTTATATGACGTGAGGTTATATATTTAACAAAGCCAGGGAATGCGTGTACGGGAATATTTACATGTGCGGGAATATTTTTTTTGGGTAATTTTGGTAATATTTCTATTTTGACTGATGATTTTGAAGTTTTTAAACGTCTCTACCATTATTCCAGTTCTTTCACTGTTGCGTAAATTTAGATAATCCTTCTCTTTCTATACAATAACTTTATTTGAATATTACAAGACTATTCAATTAGACTTTTTCAGTTCTGCTTAAATTTATATATTTACTTGAAATTTAAAATTCTGTATACAGTAGTCTAAAGGGAATTTTTCAAAATGAGCACATTCCTCTAAAATGGAGCATCGAAATGTCACATTGAAAAAAATTTTCTAGAAAGTTTTTGCTGAGTTTCTCGGCTCTATCAGCTCATAGTACGTTGTGCTCAGGCAATTTTATACAGCTTGTTCCGCTGAACACAGTAGTGGAAAAGAGAATTCACGAAAAGAGCTCCTTACGGCCAAACTGGAGCATCGACCATGTACATAAAATTACCAAATTTTCCGCGACGTGTTTCTCAGCTCTATGAGCACGTAGAACGTTGTGCTTCGGGTATTTTAGACAACTAACACTGCTCAATAAGTTAGTGCAAAAGAAATTTTACGAAATGAGCTCATTTCGCTAAACTGGAGCATCGAAAATGCACAAACCATATTTCAACTGAACAGTAGTCATTTCGTTTTATGCTCTCTTCTGTAGTTACGATTTTGCAATATTCACACTTCCACGTTTTTGTTAAAAACTAATTTTCACATAAACTTTCCAATTTTCCCTTTAAAATAACCCTAGAGCTATAGGTTCTTCACAGATGATAGATTTAATACACTTTTCTGGACTCCTACGTTTAAAAATTCATTTGACGTTTTCAGTGATATTTAACAGCACCAATGAAATTTATTCGAAATGTGGACAATAAAATGCCCTTTTCGTATAAAATGTCAAATATTCAAATGTTTTTTGAAGCTTTTTCATTACCATTTTGCTCCGAAAACCGGCGGTATTTGACGATCATAAAAAAACTTTCTTATTTGACATAAATTGATGATAAGGCGTATTAACGTTCGCATTACTTTATTGCTCAAATATTTAAATTTACGGTTTGCATGCTTTCTTTCTATTTTTTAGGAATTTCATAATTTTTTACGAATTTAAAGCAAACTAAATTATTTTGTAATTGAAGTAGCTTTAAAAAGTCATTTAGAGATAGTATTTGATAAAAGCGTTTAATCATTTTCGTTTTTTATTAAACTATCAAAACCATAAAAAATTGTGGACATTTTAGACTTCTCAGAGTGACTTTTTTTTATAATTTCCTTTGATGTTCACTAGAACTCTATCACTGTAGAAACCTTTTTTGTTTTGTGAGAAATGACAGTCCTGAAGTGACAAGATATTAATTATAACAGTAAAATATGGTAATACTACGATATTCTACTATATTATTTAATCTAATAATTATTCGATGGATTATGTAATAAACAGGCGAGGTAATTAATTTATGGTCCGTTTAACGTCAGCACGCCAATTGAAATTTTCGATTTAGACATTTTTAAAAATTATAATTTTCTATATTTTAAGTTAATCTTACAGATTTGCACGTTATATTTAAAAAAATAATTTTCCGCGTTATTTTCGCAGAACGATAAGGATTTCTTGTTACTCTAACTAGGAACCGTTTCTTAGCTTCTAGTTTGAAGGTTACATTTGGCGTGCAACAAGATAAATTTCTTTACCAAGAAGCTGAAATTCTCAAATTTGTTTGATCAATCATTAATTTTCATAAATTTCAATTTCCAATTTTCCTCGACAAATTGAAAAAAATTAATAATAAAATTCCCCTCAAACGTTTTATTTAATCGAATTTCATTTCATTTAAATTGAACCTACCTCATTTATAATTTAACCGTCTCTGATAATCCACATCTTCAATTCTCATGATTGTTCTTGTTAATTTTTTGCTCCGCTCGTGGCTTTTGCCTGCACACTCATGACCATTCAGACTCCACCCACACATGCGCAGTCAACCTCTGTCTTGTTCGATGGACGTTGTTGCTGTTTTGTGTCCGCCCTCATTCGGGAAGACCCCCCTCTCTTCTACCTTCTTGTCATAATAGTATACTTAACTATTCCGTTGTTCTTATTATTTTTGCTTTAAACTGTTTTAATGACATATTAAAAATGTTTGATAATTTCAGAAGGCACACATTCTCGACACCAATAACTCGACAAGCTTTAATTATTCAACTTACTGATTTGGATGCGTGTTTCGGTTTAATACCGGTCAAACAGCACAAAAATGCGAACAAAGCTATTTCTTCATTTCTCGTTGTTATGTGCCTTGACATCATTGGCACTGAGCTTCAAGCCGTCGGTTGATGAAAACGGTTAGTTTATTTCATTAATTATTGAGCAATTGATCGTTTTGTGTCTCGATATCTATATAACTTCCTGTTTTATTAAATCTTGATGGTGTTAATTGCGCTACTTATGAGCAGAGCTCATTTTAGCACCCCATTCTTGAATAGTGCCATTAAAATGATTCCTAATTGTATAATAATAAATTGGCGTTCGCCTATGATTTTGCCAGATATCCGCTTCCGTTGGGACTTGTTAATGACGCTCCGGCTGTTTTCGGTTAATAGAGACCTTTCACCAAACTTGAGTTGAATAAACAAGAGCATCCATAAGAATTGCGCAAGTTCCGGATCCACGGTCTTTTTGTTCTTCTTATGGAATGGGATAAGCATCATTTGGGATGTCCTCATTTGTTGTGGATATTTTTTTTTCACTTTTTATTGAAATGTGTGCGGTAAATTAACCAAACAAATGGTTTGGCAATTGATTAATTTTTCAATGTTTAACGCGTTTAGAAAGTTTGCTAATTGGGCCAGTTTTCATTTGCAACTTGCTAGATGTCTTTGTTGTTTTAATGGCTACTTGTTCGAATTATTGATTAATCATTTACCCATACTGTCTAGTAAAGAGTAAACAAAAATTAATCCGGGCTAGGCTTCATCTTAAAATGATTGCACCTGCTCAACCTGTGGATTAGTTCCCACTGCAACCAGTTGTCATTGTTATTGTTATTATTTCGAAGAGGATCAATGTCATTTGCACACAAATAGCATTTGTAACAATTAGCAATTTGTATTGTGCTACAGAAAAAATTGAATGCACGAATCAATAGAATAAATAATGATGGCACATGCTGGACGTTTACCATTCATACCAGCTATTGTTTTACAATAGTTTCGACTGCTAATTGCGCCAAATCCAAATATGACATTTTTTGTAAATCTCGACCCGTTTCGTGATTTATAATGCTGCTTCAAAGAAAGATACCTCCAACCAATTGTGCGCACATTTTATGGCAAAATACAATCTGTTGATTGTGTGCCATTTTTTTTTACGACTTTTTAACAATGACTCCATTGAGCATGGATGCGGTGTCGGCAAAATGTGTGAAAAGGGACCATTCACAAAGAGATTTTAATCGGTTATGGAAGCCGTCGTAATTGATCACGTAAGAGTCAGTCCTTATCTTGGCTGACGAATGATGAAGATGATGGGTGTCATAATTGAAAGAAGTCCCGACCGTTCAAGGGTTTCTTTACCCGTATTCTGCATTTTGATTGAATAGGTGATAGATGTAAATTATGGGAATTCTAGTTGACTTGGCTTGAACTTGTAGTGTAATTTTATAATACATAATTTTATTTTAAATTGACGGGCGAAGTTATCTTGTAATTCACTTTACAAGGCGTACACCAAATGAATATTGCGTAAGATCTTATTAATTTCCACGTTTAAATTACTAAAATAAGATTTTCTTCTTTTTAATCGTAGAACCCTAAAATCTTTACAAGAATATTACGGCTTTATGAGCTCCCAATCTTACAATTTCAGTTGACGTGCGGCTAATAGTGAATTATTGAACTAATGACGTGATAATAGTTTTCAATCTAACACGGGAATGCTTATAAGACACTCTGAAATATGGTAAAACCTCAATTTTCATCTGGGCGAACCTTATCCGGCTGGTAGAAAATAGATAACACCATCCTCACTTTATTTGGCGTCTACACAAATTATAATTTTCTAATATTGAACCTCTTTCACGTATAAATTAAAAGTTTACACGGGTTTTTCATACGATAATTCTTACTGGAGAATTAAGTTTTTTCAATAATATGAAATTTGAATGATTTTATTTACGTTTTCGTATCAATTGAAATGTCAGATTAGCTGTAGCTTAAGATTTAATTTTCAGCTTAATTCATGATAGAAATTTAGACAAAAGTTACATGGAAACTTACACGTAGACGCATCGTATGAGGAAAATTGTTAGTTCATTTTGCAGCCATGAGAGTAGTATATAGGGTTTTTGAATAAAAATCCTTGTAATTTTATTAAATAACACGAATTAGTTTATTTGACAATACTATTTAACACATTTTTGTTTTTTTTTTTTGTGAAATTGCTTTGACTGTACTTATCTGAGGGCGTGAAACGTTAAAAATTAACTATTCTAAATACGCTGTTCTGTGAATTTTTTACGTTTGTGCCCCTTTGTAATTAAATGAAATAATTATTGTATAATTTTAATTTTCTACATATTTATAAATTAATTAGATGAAAAACTATTTGAAATAAGGAAATATAATTTTACCTTATTGGCTGCAAAAACTCAACCGGCTGGCTCTAATAGTGTTAATACACTTAGAAAATAAACTTTTTTTCGTTGAAATTGAATATTGACTTGAATCAAAACAATTAAATCTACTGAAAAGACTGCAAACCCCATCGGATATATTGACGTTTATATTTGTTGCAATATTTTAATCAAAATTATTAGGAGAGGCTTTTGGTGTAATTATAAATTTAATGACAACCGTAAAAGTCTATTTAAGAAGAAAAATCTTCTAGTGATAATCTGATAGCTCCAATGAGACAGCTATTTTACCTTAAAACGCCAAATGAAAATGGAATCTTATTAATTCCAAGTGTAAATTACAACACACTCTTTATGATATTTCAGCAGGTCTTAATGAAACTGTCAAGAAACATTAAAATCTTTACTAAATGTTAGATTGTAGAGGATTTATGAGCAGCCGTTGGCGTGCCTTAATATTGCGGGTGCAAGCCAATTGAATCTACAAAACCAGGTAAAGGTACTATGACAGAAATATGACGAAATAGTTTAAGACAAGCTTGCTGAAATAACGGCGAGCCTGCGAAAATTTCATGTTTTTGTGAAATTTTCTAAATTGTAATTTTCAAATATTTTAATGATTCGTACAAGTTTACACGTGTAAATATTGCTTGCATACTTTGTGTGCGCATATCTAAAATTATAGAAGAAACAGTTTTTTTTAGCGACCAACTGCGCCGTAGCACATTTTCTGAGCTCCTAGTTTAAACTCTTCATTTCGCGCGCGTTAATATCTCATTTAAGTCGTTTTATTTTTTTATAATAGAATACTACGGTTTAATTATTGAAAATTTATTTCTTTTATTTTTACACGTTTGCCTATAGTCTTTATCAAAATTTCCAAATACCTAGCACAGTATGACTCTTTTACACTAGTTGATCAACCACCGAAAGATGATTATTATAATTAATTATGCGCGAATTTGGCAGAACATTATTAAATCGGCTCTATGAGCAGCTCGATTCCATATGGCGGCGAAATGATTCAACTAGCTGATATCCAACTGTGATGATGAGAATGATTTCGAGGTTGTTGTTGTTGTTGATGCAACTTTGGATCGTGGAGCATGTGCGGTCAACGGGAAAATAAAGAAGCTTTGAAGACGTTGTGCGGCGGTAATTGCCGGTTATGCAATAGTCATTTGTGCATCCTTGTTTGTTTAGGTTTTTTATGCCCTGGAAATAATTGCTAGCTTTGAGCGCTAATTTATTTTGCCGCATCACTGACATATCAAGCGGTACCCATTGAGCTCGATTTTTTAATTGACTCAATTTGATGAGAAGCTTTGACGCGTTTTGAAGGAGCAAATTAGTTTGTTGTTGTATAAGTAATAGTAGTAGTAGTAGTAGTCCTTGAAATGACCAGCAGCGGTGCTCTTTGTTTACATAGTGGGATGTACAAAAAAGTTTTTGTTGTTTTTTTTGTATCTGTTATCTTTCTTGTTCGAGTACTTGTACCAATAGGAGTATGATGATTATGATTAACAACATTGTTGATGCTCAATCATTAGAGCGGCAAGATAGAAGGGTTGAGCTTAAAGTGTTGTGTGCATTTGGGATTAATGCGAATCAAAAGCAAAAGCGGATGGGTTTGCGTTTGCATTACACTCGACATCTGTAACAGAGCTGGCGGATAATTTGGACGAGATGGGCTTTGTTGGTTGGAAATTTGAACGTTTTAATGGCGATTTTGGCGACGAGAATGATTGTTTGTTGAGATTGAAAATGAATATTCTCTCCTTCTCATGTAACTTTATATTTTCATATAGATGGAACACGAACAAGAAGAAGCTTTTGTATTTATTTATTTATTAATTATTATGCAAATGAAGGAGTAGTAGAAGCTGAAGAAGAAGAATATTTGAGTTTTGCGCGATCCGACAGTGCGCGACTTGTAGAATTGGTCAATGTTTGCGCACTTGTGGCGGAATTGAAAATGCAAATTTTCAACAAATGCTACTCCACTGGGGGTTTCGCAATGTTCGGCTAGCTGCCCACTTTTTGAAGAATTGGTTGCATAACGTATTTTTGGTGCAAAAGTTTGATAAAAACCAATGTTTTCTTCTTTTTTTGTTGTTGCGACAATGTTTATCAAATAAAATTATACGAGGGGAGAGCTCTCATTTAATGGCGTTGGAGCTGAATTGAAGAGCACTTATAACATCCCGCAATTGAAGTAGTGTGGAAGACAAGGAAAAAGAATTTGCACCAAGCGATTTGAGAATGAAGCGACACGTAATTTTGTAATTAGTATGCCATGCGCGTGCGCGCTTTGGCTTGGCGGGGAGTGTTTGGATCGAAAATGGTTAAGTGCTTAACCTGATTAAGTTTGAAATTTGTTTTGGAGTGGATGAGGGGAGAGATTTTGGAAATGGCTCACGAAATGTTGCATTGTGGTTGTTTCTCGTAGTGGGGCTGTTCGTAAAGTTTCAATATTGTTTGAAATACTCTGATAATTGATAAAATGAAAATTGGGGATTTTTGAGAGAAATCAACCGCAATCCTTTAAGCGATTTTTTAAGACCACCCATATTAATTATAACAGCGGTATTTTTGTTGAACTAGATAGTTTTCTTAATAGTCTGGATAAAATGTTAAATAGTTATAATCACATGGAGTACTATAAAATATTCTCAAACTAAACATTTCAGCTGTCATGAATCAGCTTTACAACGCCAAATAAAAGTTGCAGTTTTACCATATTTACAAGTGTTTTTACAAGCTCTCACAACAATTTTGAAATTTTTCTTTCGTCAGTTGCGCGGACTTATTCTAAATCATCATCTAAAAACTTGAAATTCGTCCTGAAATTTTAGATCAGAGGGTCTTATCCGCGCTGATGTTTTATGAGTTCAGTTGCTGTGCTTTAGATTTGTTTTTAATCTAATTTAAATCAAACTAACTTGAGGTAAAATGCAATATTTAATTAATTCAAATTGTAAACTATCAAAGTGTATTTAAACATGGGAAAATGGAAGGAATTTATTTTCTGAAAATTAACCGAGACAATAGAAATCAAGTTTTAATGGACTGTCCAGCTATGCCAAGAAAATTGTGTAATTCGCTAAAAGTTCATTTAATATCATTGTGAATGAAGTAAATTGACATTGAATATTTAAAATCGTCATTTTCGAGTGGCGTTCAATAAAGACCTCCTAAAAAATGTGCCTCCTAACTAAATAATTATTAATCTTATTTTTATTGTCGCAATCGAAGAGTCTTTAGAACTTAACTTCAATCATTTGGCGACAATATAAATTATACATATTTACGTCTATTTTCATTATTTAATATTCATTAGGGGGGTCTCGGTAATAATTCTAAAGATCCACGGCATGCAATATGACATTTTTGATTTGAAGTTGAAGTTTTAGAACATATTACAGTACTGTATATGTTATAGTATGATTTATTTTTTTTTATCAAAGCTAAGGATATGTCAGAAACTCCCGATCAACAAAAATATCGTCGGAATAAATCACTTGGGTGGTCTAACATGAATCACGGTTTAAAATGTGTTCTATGCTTTTTAAGTAAAAAAATTGTATTTTCCCTTTACTTAAAATAATATCATATTCTTGTATATTATATATTATTAGGAAATATGGAAAACGATAATATAAATTGAACATAATTTGTACTGACAATGGTATTTATCTGAATCTAACAGATTTTACTTTTTCTACTTATACCAGTTAGGTTCATGATTCTGTAAGCGTCATTGCATCGAGACAAAAAACACAACAAACAATTTTGAAAATCCAACAAAAATTGATTTCAGGAACCATCTCGCACACAATCTGCGACGGTCACCTCGCCGAGCTGAGCTGTCCTACAGGCAAAGTGATATCGATCGTCATTGGAAACTACGGACGATTCTCGAATCAGGTTCGTTTATCGAACCCCGTCTCAAATTTCCCAGCTAATTGTCGATGATGCTGATGATTATGCAATTATTGCAGGTGTGCATCGAGGACGCTGACAATTTTGTGCCATCCAACAACAATTGCCAGAACCATAAAACCAAGTCGATTTTGGAAAGAAAGTATGTTGGCTTTGAGCTGTTTTGAAAACCCGTGCCGCGGGATTTGTATTGAGCGTGGCTCATTTTGAGTGGTCCGAATGGGTGATGATGTGTGAAAGACAGGTTGACTGGTTAATGCGGATGGTGATTAGTTATGCGAATAATTGAGCGTTTTTGAGCGCTTCCTCGTCGCCGGTTGTTGTTTGAAAGTGACTGACTGGTGAAGACGAATAAGGGAGAGGATTTGTTTGTTTTGCAGCCCCAAGTTTTTACGATGAAACGGTGCGCCCAAGGTTGGAAGATGATTTTACGACCCAATTGTTTTGTGTATTTGTTTGCTTGCTTGTTTCATTGTTTGAAGCTGGCTAGCTGTTATTCTTGGTTGATTTTTGGAGAGCAAATAGAATATTGTATCATTTGATTAGGGCGAATACGGAGGAATCATATTAGCGGATTTTGAATCGGTCGGGAAGTTTTTTTGTTGAACTTTGGGTGTAATAAAAGGTCGTTGGTTTTTTGTTTCAAATTTAATTTCTTGGTCATTTTTCGTGAGCGGTGAATAGGAAGAACAAAAAAACCACTAACGAGGAACGTTTATTAGTTGGTCGGATGATTGAATTCTTTGTGATTGAATTGGACGATACTAGCCTTCGGTTGTTGTTTTTTTTTGTAGAATCGTTTTGTCGGCCAGCAAAATGGGACGGAAGCGGTCGCGTCTAGTAACTAGTCTCTACGCGATGATGACAATTCCTTTCGCTTCAGGTTATCCGGCGGAGTCGTTGACTTTTATGGAGTTGTTGATGTGATTCGCTTCATTTAGCATTATCAATTGAATATGGCGAATGGATTGCGTGTTTTGTGCTGTCTTTGGAAATAAATTCGGGGAGGGTTTTTGTTGGATTTTTAATGGCGTCGGAAATTGGCCCGAGGATGAGCAGATGTTGGTGAGGAAGTGTATCGGCTCCATGATAGGGATTATAACCATTGCGAGTCAAATAATAGTGGGAGAAGGTGTATTGGTATAATTTGATTAGAAAGAATCGAATTGAGTGAATGAGAATCATTGAAGATACTATAAGTGCTTGTTGAATTTGATTAGTTTGAGCCTAGAATGGAGTAAGACACGCGTCAACAGTTTAATTAATCTGTACGTGTAAATTAAAACTTTATGTTTTTTATGTCACTTTTCCAATTTATACTTAAAGGGTCTGTGTTTCTTTAAATTTTTACCAAATGTCATATTTGAAATGAATTTTTGAGCTTCCGCTTTGACAAATTCAGACAAGTTATTAGAGAGAGGGTGAGGGGGTTTCGTATAATTCTTAAAGACATTATAGACTAGATTAAAACTAAGTATAGTGACCATTAATATGAAATTCTATCGAACGACAAGCTCAACAAAATTCATTTAGAATATTCCTCATAAACTTTAATTTATTAATAGAATATTCGATTATTGAATCACAGCTGATTAGTATGGTCTAGTTAGGGTTTAATTAAAATACAAAATACATCTTAAAATACATTTATTGGAAATTATAGGGAAGAATACATCATCTGACACTTTAATAATTAGATCTATGAGCAATAGGGATGTTTCAGATGCTCTTAAACTGTTCCTGTACAAGTCTTGTACGCCAATCGATAATTTCTCTATATTTAAATGATTATTACAAGAATCAACTTTTTAATAACGGAATATTCTCCACGTAATCTTGTTCCGCATACTTTAAGCTATTTAGGAGCACACTTTACCACTAGTTGAGCACGTTCTCGGATCTCACTCATTTAAAGTTAAATTTTGGCGTGATTCTTGTATTTCTTCCCGATAGTCTCTAGGCTAGTGCAAAACTATCCAATATATCCTTTTCTATAAATGCACATTTTTTAGAAAAACAACAAAACTATATTGTCTCGTTATTTTAGTGCCAACTTTATTTCCCCAACGTTTTACGAGAGCACATTTAAATTAATATGGGAAACTTTGAAGGAAATGAATCCTTTCCAAGGTTGATTAAGAGCGACTACTTTTGCTTTACTTTTTTTTCCTCTCGCCACAATTCGTATTTTATTAGCTTAAGTGAGAAGGAGTCTTAATGGATACGTCAAAATTGCGGAAACGCACTGGCGGGCGATATTAGATTGACGAAACTCGGTTAGGGTTGCATTTTGACTTTGAAGTGGGTCTTGATAGTCGCGTTGGGATTCTCGTGTCGGCTGTAATGAGTCGCTAAATTATATAAGTGTGTTGTCATTAAGCAATTAATCGTGGACACATTGTTTGCGTCGCCATGGGGTTAGTTGTGTTGCGGACTTAATGGATATATGTTCGGATCATAATATTATTTGTTTTCTGTGAGTGGCTGAGGAGTGCAGCTAAGTAAACAAGGCAATTAATTTCCAGCGCCTTCTGGTATGATTGTCATTTGGTGTGCGCGTTCTAATTTTGTGCATGATATTCGATGCGTATCGAATTACAGAGAACTCGCTTAATGAATTGAATATTCATGAGAAATTTGGTTTTGAAGGTGCGCGAAAATAATGCCGCGTCATCTTAAAGTGGCCACTTAATGGTTGTGACAGTTTTTTTTGGGGTGTTCTTTTGGCGCATTGAATGAATTTTTAATTTGATAGCGGTGCCCGTTTGGATTTTTGTTTGTTGCCTGGATTTGCGCGCTAATGAAAGATTTGCCGACAGCCGTATGTTGGAGGGATGATCCGTAGTTGACACTAGTCGGGTGGCTTGTGGAATAAAAAAACAGCGGAGCCCCGAGTTTTAATCCCACTCGCTGGTCACATCAATTTTTCTTGCTCTTGTGTGCACATTTAATCCCTTTTTGTGATCTTGTTTAACCCCATATTATGATTTATTTTAAATGGGCGAAATGAAGAAGGGAGATTCTTAATTATACATTCTTTTTTTTCGTTTGTTTTTGGCGGTGGCAAGATTGATGAGCAAAATGTTAATTGGAAAAAACGGGTGCTTTGTATAAAGACTACTGTTATTATAAAGTCGAATTGAAAGTTTTGATCCCGTTCAGTGACCTGAATCAATAATTCCGAGGGGGGGCTCATTAAGGAGATGAAACAATAATAATAATAAGTAGAAGAAATTTCGTGTGTAATAATAAACCAATTAAGAAGAACAATTGGGCCGAATGCGGGCGAATTTTTGTAGAAATGTCATCTTAATTTTACCGCTTGGATGATATGCAAAAGAGGCGAATTAAGTATAGAGTTTGTGTGTGTTTATTATTGTTATTGTATTCAATTTTGGGTTTTTTGATGAGACAATGACGGTCGGGTGGATTGAAATATGAGATGATGATGATGAACCCAGTTGTTGTTTTTTGTCGCAGTTGGAGTGGAAAAGTTTTTTATGTACCGATTGTTTATGTAAATAAGATAGGAGGACAAGTTGCTGCTGCGGGATCAGATGAGCATTGAATGTATAGATGTTGTAATGGAGAATGCAAGGAAATGGTTTCCAAAAACGCCGTAAAAGTATTTAGCAGACTCTTGAAGAGCTGAAAAACGCTATTTCAATTTGGCGTGAAACAGTAATTTCCTTTCCACAATTGGAAGATTGCCAAGAAATTAAATCCAATTATTAAACCTGATATTGCTTTAAATAATGGAAAATCGTGTAGACCGTAATTTTTCCTTGAAAGAAAGTCTTTAAAACGGTTTTGCTCTGCTCATTTTTAAAGTATTTCAACTCTAATTGTTTCCGGCTCGACGAAATTTGAGCTTCATCGCAACCCACTATTAAACGAGCCCCAAGAAGAATTTATGGTTATTGTTATTATTTTTTTTAGTTCAATGCCTGCTTATTTTTTCGCATCTGACAATTAGAATGATTTCCATTGTCTGGACACCAATTTAATTGTCGCACAGGATCTCAAATTCAACTGATGATTATTAGATGCAATTGACAATGTTGATGGTGGTAGTGGTGGTCATTTAGAAGCCTATGATTATGGTGTCGAATCAGAAAGATGAATATTCGATTGTGCTTGCATCGTTTTTTTTTGCGCAATGACTGATGACATTGTAGTGGCAAGTGAGTCGACGGGAAAATTGACGGGTGCTATGAAAATTGGCTCATTTGGGTCGGCGGCCAATTTGACAGGGCTGTTAAACAATTAGAAACTGGACAATAATAACAAGTAATAACTGTTGTTTGTCCGAACCCATTGTCTTGTTGGTTTATTGTTGCTACTTGGACGAGGAATGCAACTTGAATGTTTGGATCATCAGTGAAATGTCTGGGGGATGTTGAAGAATAATTTAAAGGAATTAACAGGTGCCCGACATGGCTCGATGATTCGGCATGTTTGCTCATTCACGCGGATGAGAATGTGAGCTAATGGTGCCGCGCGTTTTTTTTTGGCTGGTGCATTATTGCAGTAGTTTTGACTAGGCAATTGTTTGATGGATGAAGTGACAGAATTGACGATAACGTTCTCTAGGGAATTTGTTGATTATTTTACCGCCTAATTTCGAGCGGCATTTTTTGATGAGTGCTCAAAAGATTTTGACACTATATCAATCAGTTAGTGAGCATTAGCATATGGAAGTTAGGGTTTTTAAGGCTGTCTAGCTTCGGTGGTTGGTAGCAAACAGATGTGTTAAATTGAGACGACGATGACATATGTTGTGGTTGGATGACTGGTTTTTTTTGTATTAATTTTGTTGTTGGGCCTCAACGCATTCATGTGAATGAAACAGATTATTAAATTTGCTGGTACAAATTGATGTGATGGTAATTAGTGAGCAAATTGATTGATGGATCTGAACGTGAGCAGATTGGTTTTTTTAGCGAGGAAATGAGTGGTTTTGTCTTAAATGGGATCAAAAGGGATTCTTTCTCTATGTATCGACAAATTGTAGATGCAATGGAAGACCATCGTGTCGATTCATTGTCGACACGTTCCTATTCGACGACGCGTGTCCCTTGATGAGTAAATATCTCGAAGTGCAACATGAATGCCACCAAGGTAGAGTTGATTGAAATGAATGGTGGTGTGTGATTGAATTATTGCGCGTGTGTGTATAGTTTTTGTGCAAAAAATCTAGTGATTGTGATTGTCGTGTATTGTTTTGTTTTGCATTTCAGGTGCAATGGAAGAAGCAGTTGCGATTTCTTGGTGTCGAAGGACATGTTCATCGAGGATCCGTGCCCGGCGACGAGCAAGTATTTGGAAGTCAAATATAATTGCGTTGTGACTGGTTGGTTGTTGTGATTGTTTTGGTGTTATCAGCGAGTCTCAATGATCAACATTGTGGATTATTTTTTATATTGTAGAACCTTTAGTTCCTTCAATTAAATATTCAGAGATTGCTGTTTTTGCACCTACACCTCATTATTGCTTAATTTAAAACAAATGTCCACTGTTTCAGCAACAACAACGACCACAACTACCACTTCAACGACGCCATCCACCACTACCAGCGATTCATCGATCGTCGTGGAGAGTTCCAAGGTAGTTTTGTCTTATCCTCAAGCCTAGTTCTCAAAATCGACTCATTTTAGGAGGAGGTTGTTGATGAAATTGGTCGCGAGATTGACGACAACAAGGAAGAGAAGATGATTCGCTTCTGCGCGGCCGTCGATGTTCGCGGTGTTAAGTGGCCTCGAACACGCGCCGGTCTCTCCACGATTGTCTCGTGTCCTGAAGGGTCCACGGGTAAGCAGTCTTGGATGTGCGCGGACGACGGCCGCTGGACGCACGAGCCGAACACGACGGCGTGCGAAAGCAATTGGGTGGCGAGTCGCAGCGGCGAGCTGAACGAGGTGATTGGTGGCTTCGACGCCACTGGAGTGCCGCATCTGCTTCGAAGTCTTGCCGCCGACACGCGACGCCCGATGGTGAGCGGTGACGTGCCCAAGGTGTTGCACCTTCTCGAGCGATTTGTGGAGCTGATTGTCGAGGAGCCGTGGACGCGTAGTGTGCAATCGCTGTCGAACAAGTTTATCATCGAGGTGATGAACACGGTGCTCAAGACGACGAGTGTATGGAGAGGATGGGATATGGCGAAGCGACGCGAGTTTGCCGCCAGGTTCCTACTGGTCGCCGAAAACGCCATGGTTTCGTCGTCGGATCGCATGTCAGCGGTGGATTCGAATGTGATTGTACAGCCGTTGATCACGTGCGAAGTGTCGCACAAGATAAGGGTATGTGATTGCTGAGGAAATTATATTGTTGAATTGTTGTTGTTTAGATGTCAGCTCAACCAACGGACTACGTGCTCTTCCCGTCATCAGCACTATGGGGAGATCAGACAGTCGACAATGTGAATATTCCGAGAGAGGCGATTGCGAAAATTGCCAGCGATGAGGCGCAAGTATTCTTCTCGTCATTTGAAAATGTTGGCAATCAAATGGAGCCAAGGGATGTGGTGATTGCCCCAAAGAACGCCAACGAAGAACCGGTGGTCAAGAAGAGGAAGATTGTGTCGCGTGTGGTAGGTGCGACGCTCATCCACAATGGAAAGCGACAGCACGTGGAGAAATTGTCGCAGCCGGTTAGTGGCGTAATTCGATTATTGAGTATTCACGTGGTTTTTTTTTTAAAGATTCGCATAACATTCTATCACAAGCAAGGCTCGTTGAGACGATTTGAATCACCTACGTGTGTCTGGTGGAATTACCATCAGTTGGATTGGTCGCCGCTTGGTTGTCATTTGGCATCGCACAACGGTTCGGTGACGGTATGCGAATGCGATCATTTGACTCATTTTGCTGTGCTCATGGATGTTCGAGGAAATGAGGTATTATTTCAATTTTATTAAAGGATTATCGTTCATTTCGAACATTTTTAGATTGATGAGATGAATGAGCAAATGTTGACCATGCTGACATTTGTTGGATGCATTATTTCCATTGCTTGTTTATTGATGACATTCTTGTGCTATACGATCTTCACAAAGGGCGGCGGTGACAGGTATAAAATATTTTTTATATTAGAGTCAATGTGTATTTGTTTTCAGAGTGTTTATTCATCAAAACTTGTGCTTGTCATTGGCCATTGCGGAAATCACGTTCCTGGCTGGAATCGCAAAGACGGATGACTCGTGGAAATGCGGCCTCATCGCTATCACACTCTTATATCTGTTCCTTACCGCGCTCGTTTGGATGCTCCTTGAAGGTTATCACATCTACCGGATGCTTGTGGAAGTCTTCCCATCGGAATCGCGAAAACTTGTCTATGCTGCATTTGGATATTTGGTGCCTGCGATCGTAACGTCCGCCGCCTATATGTATGACCCGACTGGATTCGGAACTAGCAAGCATTGCTGGCTGCGCACTGATAATAACTTGATGATCTTCTTTGTCGGCCCAGCATCGTTCATTCTCGTGATTAACACGTTGGTACTCGCGAAAACACTGTGCGTAGTTTATAAGCACACGAATGGCGGCTATCTGCCATGCCGTCATGACGTCGACTCGGGCAGATCGATTCGCTCGTGGGTGAAAGGCTCAATGGCATTGGTGTGCTTGTTGGGAGTCACGTGGAGTCTCGGCCTATTGTGGATTGATGATGGCAAATCTGTGGTGATGGCCTACCTGTTCACGGTTTTCAACTCGCTCCAAGGATTATTTATATTCTTGTTCCACGTTGTGTTCTCGGAGAAGGTTGCGTTTTGAGTTTGTATTACATAAATGGAATTGTGTTTAGATGAGACAAGATATCGCGCAATGGTTTACGAGTAATATGTGTTTTGGTTCATCGGCCAGTTCAACTTCGCAGAAAAGGAGTAGTAAGAGTCATCATGATGCATCGAATATGATGTCGCCAGGAATGGGAAGCAGCACCGGCACTGACTTCTTGGTAAGTGTATTCGTAGAGATTTTATGTTCTCAATTGTCCACGTATCCATTGTGTAGATGGCGTATCATTGTGAATCGACCTCTGTTAGTAGTAGGAGACGTTGTAAGGGTTGTTTTTGAATAATTGGATGACTTACATTGGTTTTGCCATCCTTTCTAACTTTTTTACGTTTTTATTTAGCTGATAGACTAATTTGCTTGAATGTGTGTTAGATTTTCCCCCTAAATTGTGTTTTGATCTCAATTAATTATCATTTTTCAGTACCCGAGCAGCGAAAAATACCTGACCAGCTTGGATACTACGAATCGATTGGCATTTAATGGACGCATGCCGCATCCGAACGCAATTCCACACCAACACATGTATGAGCCGCAACAAGGTAGTCATTATCATTGATAGGATCGAATAAAGGATTCATTTGCAGGCACCTATGATTATGCAACAATAGCTTATGGCGATATGATCCAGGGACATCATAGAATGGCAGCACCGCCGGCTTACCAAAGAATGGCCTACGCGACGAGCCCGTCTGAGGCGGCACGATATGGTGTGCATCAGCAGGTTTATGTTGCGAATCACCCGGCTTGGCAGTCGCAGCATCGCCCACCGCCGGAATTCTCGCCACCACCTCCTCCGCCTTCGCAGATGATGACGAGTCAGAAATATCAAACGACGGGGAGACGACCGCCGTCGTCGAAGATGAGCGATGACTCGGCGTACTCGGATGGTGGATCTTCGTCGATGCTCACCACGGAGGTGACGCCGCAAGGTCAAACGGTGCTTCGGATTGATTTGAACAAGCCGAATATGTATTGTCAGGAATTGTAAAATGCCTGGTTTTTTGTTGTTCATAGAGATGTCATCGGTTAATTGTTGTTTTTAAATTATATTTTTAAATTAAGAATTTGTATGTATATTAACTTGTTGCGGGTTATAATCCGTTGTGAAAAGGCGCATTTGTTCTGTTCTAACTCATTTGTAATTGAATATGCAAAGATTTTTAAGGTCATATCATAATGGATGTTGTAATAATTTTTGTAGTTTATTATTAATAATGATAATAATAAGCTTGACGATAATAATGCTTTCCATCTCATTTTTTTATTTGAATCAGGATCTATCTTTCAGAATATTCTGCTCACCATGACTTGCTTTACATTTGTTTTTTTCTTTATTCACTATTTGTGGTTGTTTGTCATTTACCGGTAATTTTTGCTTAGCGCCCAATTCCCCAAATAGCGTTATATGATTTGTTCATATTTTCGTTTATTATTCTTATTTAATATTGTTCTTGATATTTGCATATTTTTGCGCTTTGATTGTTGAGTATGATTATTTATTTTTATAATCGGAGTAAATATTTTGTCATTTTACGATTGTTTTATGAGTTTCCTGCAGAGATGACTAATTATTAGAGCTGTTAGAGCGTATACAGTATCGGTCAATGATTTTGGCGAGTGCGCCAACCAATTTTACTCATATTCTAGTGAACGTTTCATAATAGTTTCAATTGCATTCTGTCTATTCCAAGCCAAACAATCAATAGATTTTCAATAGACAAACAATTCTTTGCGAAATCGGGGAGCTACAGACTTCCATTTTTAATCTAGCGACTATCGTGCTCTCCTATAAACTATCTGTACTCTTAAAAATAAACATCGACATTTTTGTTACGATATTTATTAAAAACAATCATTAACAGTGATAAAATCATAAAAAATGCAATTATTGAAAGTAAACATTTAAATTCTGTGAAAATAACGGTCCAACAGCTACTGCAAATCTGCGTAGTATCATAAGGCCTCCAGTATTCAAATTCTGCAGAATATCATTAGAAAACGACGAGGATCTTTGTTCATTATTTTAAAATCCTTGTCGGAAGTCGGAAAAGGATTAGAGATCATAGGAAGGACTAGCTTAATACATGAATTTGAAATCAACACCAGCAAAACCGTCATCCTGCCCAATCGTCATGGATCTCAACGAGACATAAGTTCCAACGGGTCAAAGTTGAAGCCAAATAATGAATATTTCAACAAGGTAATGCTCCGATTCACTTAAGTGGATCGACGAAACGCCAATTTGAACTAAATAAAATAGAAATTTTGGATTGTTCGGTATTATTTAGTCTGTTCTCCCACGACACGTTTACAAAATTAAATGTCATTTTCAATCTCAGAATTGCCTATAGCTGGAATCATCAGCTGGAATGATGCGTATACGCATGCGTAGTTAGTCGTTAGTTTTCGATATATCTCCCAAAAATGTTGGGGCTTTGTCGATGTTGAGGAAAGCTGGCGTCCATTGGTTTTGTCATGAACATAAATTTGAAAACCTCAGAATTTTTTGGATTATACGATCTACCGTACCAACCGTAATAGATCAATCGTGATAGAAATATTTTTTGGTAGTAGTTTTGATAGAATTATAAGGAACTTAGATACTGAGATAGAACTTATTTTCATTATTTTTTTTATTAAAAAGACATTTTACAAAATTATTCTATGGATTGTACTCGATTGGCAAGTTCTTTCTTCTGACCATTCCATCTCCTTGGAACCATTCCCTTCTGAATTGCTTGGCAGCACCATCTGGGGTGTTGGTCCATTCAATGGTGATACGGTCATTGTTGGTATCTTCTTGTCCGAAAGCGAAAGCATCACACGAGACAGCCATCAAAAGAGCTTCCTTTGGGTCGAGCACACCACATGGTGGATCGACTCCGAGTCTCTTCATGTTCGTCGTCTTGATTCCGAAGCCAATACGACGAGCAGATGAGTTGATCACCTAATAAATGCATTCAAAATCAATGTTTTCAATTGCGCTGATTACCTTGATGTGATAAGTGTGCTTGTCATCATATGGAGCATTGAAGACAATCTTGGCATTTGGTTGAGTGGCGATATCTCCTGGTGGAACTGATTGAGCCATTTCTTGTTGATTTCAGTTGAAACTGACATACCATTGTGTCATTTCACACAGCTTATATACTTATTTTATCATTAAATCTCTGCTTAATCTTGACACTTAATCTTTAGGTGTTATTTAACTTTCAGGCTGATTTATAGAGCACACGTGAAACATTAAATATTCGTTTTTTATTTCATTTATATTAAATATCAAATTTTTCCATTTATTACATTTTTTGACTGAATAAATTGTTTAATATTCTTTTTGATACTTTACAATTTGTGACCCTGATCAATTAGTTCTACAAATTTATTTTATCGTCAAAATTGTTCCCAATGTGATTGAAAAAAGTTATTAAAGCATATTAAGTGATCCAATTCTATGAACGAACATTGAATAACAGCATAGTTATCATAGATTCTTAATCAAAATTCATAAAGGAACACCATGTATATTTTCTCCAATGTTTTCTTTTTCGTATATTTAAGCCTTCTATAATATTGATTAAACCTAAGTTACATTTCAGACTCACATCATTTGGCTTAAACGTAGGCCTACGCGTAGGTGCATGCTCGATTAAGCACTCTGCGCTACTTGAGTTTGGGCTGATAAGTTTTTTTAAGTAACATCAATCAGAACATCTAGTTGCGATGATACCGTAACCAATTTTCATTCTTAAAATCAACTTCTAATGTTAGCTTCTTGAAAAGGAATGTGGCTTCGTATTTATCGTTTAGTATTCAATTTTCATAGTCAAATATGGTAACTATTAGTGTTCTGCAGTAGCCAAAAAAATTAAATTATATTCTATAACTGTTATAGGAACTATAGGGCGTCCATCTATTTAGCTTCATATTATTTTTGATTAAACACGAAATTATTGGATATATAAATTGTTTCAATATTTGAGCAGAAATTTTCTATTTCACAATTTAGCAGTTTCCAAAGCTTAACTGCGGACCACAGAACATGTTTTTAATTTTAGTCTATACTTATTTATATTTATACACGCCAAATGAGTCCAAAGTCCATTATATAGTTTTTAATCAAATATTTCAACCGTTATGGTAGAATTAAAAACATCCCTCTCACGCTATTTTTTTCTAATTTAGTCTTGATTTTGGCTTAATTATTCAAGAAGATCATGTTGATCATGTTGGTTATTTCAATTGGCTTGTATATTTATAGAATTGGTCCCGATTTTCGTCGCTTCGTTATTTTGTCGCGCTCGTCTTCGTTATTTTCGATGCGCTTTCAGGAGCGACTCTCTCTTTGATTCCCGAATGGATTCCTAATTGAAAACAGCAGATTTATAAGGGAGAACGTATTATTTTCTTACCCACTTAAACATTTTAATTAATATACTAATTTTTTTTTTAAATTACGACTGCCGCCAAAAAATGTTGATTAAGAAACTATCCTACAATTCAATGTAATAAAAAACCTAATAATTATTATTTCGCGTGTGCTCTATAAATCAGCGTGAAAGTTAAATAACACCTAAAGATTAAATGTCAAGATTACATACTGATTTAATGATAAAATAAGTATATAAGTTATTTGAAATGATACAGTAGCATGTCAGTTTCAACTGAAATTAACAAGAAATGGCTCAATCAGTTCCACCAGGAGATATCGCCACTCCATCTATTTAGCTTCATATTATTTTTGATTAAACACGAAATTATTGGATATATAAATTGTTTCAATATTTGAGCAGAAATTTTCTATTTCACAATTTAGCAGTTTCCAAAGCTTAACTGCGGACCACAGAACATGTTTTTAATTTTAGTCTATACTTATTTATATTTATACACGCCAAATGAGTCCAAAGTCCATTATATAGTTTTTAATCAAATATTTCAACCGTTATGGTAGAATTAAAAACATCCCTCTCACGCTATTTTTTTCTAATTTAGTCTTGATTTTGGCTTAATTATTCAAGAAGATCATGTTGATCATGTTGGTTATTTCAATTGGCTTGTATATTTATAGAATTGGTCCCGATTTTCGTCGCTTCGTTATTTTGTCGCGCTCGTCTTCGTTATTTTCGATGCGCTTTCAGGAGCGACTCTCTCTTTGATTCCCGAATGGATTCCTAATTGAAAACAGCAGATTTATAAGGGAGAACGTATTATTTTCTTACCCACTTAAACATTTTAATTAATATACTAATTTTTTTTTTAAATTACGACTGCCGCCAAAAAATGTTGATTAAGAAACTATCCTACAATTCAATGTAATAAAAAACCTAATAATTATTATTTCGCGTGTGCTCTATAAATCAGCGTGAAAGTTAAATAACACCTAAAGATTAAATGTCAAGATTACATACTGATTTAATGATAAAATAAGTATATAAGTTATTTGAAATGATACAGTAGCATGTCAGTTTCAACTGAAATTAACAAGAAATGGCTCAATCAGTTCCACCAGGAGATATCGCCACTCAACCAAACGCCAAGATTGTCTTCAATGCTCCATATGATGACAAGCACACTTATCACATCAAGGTAATCATCGCAATTGAAAGCATTGATTTTGAATGTATTGATTAGGTGATCAACTCATCTGCTCGTCGTATTGGATTCGGAATCAAGACGACGAACATGAAGAGACTCGGAGTCGATCCACCATGTGGTGTGCTCGACCCAAAGGAAGCTCTTTTAATGGCTGTCTCGTGTGATGCTTTCGCGTTCGGACAAGAAGATACCAACAATGACCGTATCACCATTGAATGGACCAACACCCCAGATGGTGCTGCCAAGCAATTCAGAAGGGAGTGGTTCCAAGGAGACGGAATGGTCAGAAGAAAGAACTTGCCAATCGAGTACAATCCATAGAATAATTTTGTAAAATGTATTTTTAATAAAAAAGAATAATAAAAATGTGGATTCTATTTACAAAAAATATATTACACACTTGGAACAATATTTTATTAACCAGTGATTCTCGGAATTTAGAAAAATAGGAATTCGGAAAAAATGGTGAATACAGAACATACTGAAGTACAGTACCGAAATAACATTTTCTAGAATCGGAGCCTTTTTTAGCTAAAATGGTTTAAGTTGATCTCTTGACTGCGGTTTTTAAACGAGTTTGAGTTTTTTTGTTGAGTTTGACTTTGAATTGACAATGTGGTAGTCCAGTAAACTAAAGTCTACATCGAAATTCTAAAAAAATTAAATCTTGCGAGATAGGTATGGGAGGGGCCCCGTTTTTTGGAATTCCGGGCGGGCGGGTTTTTTCAAAAATTTCAGAATTTCAAAACCCGGGTATAATTTGTCATTTCTGCCTCAATTGGGATCATTGATCAATGTGACTCCTTCAAATTCTACAATGACGTTGGGGTCAGAGATGGGAGTTTTTTGGAAATCCGTGCCTTAAGATAGGAAAAATTTTCAACCCGAGAATCTGGTCTTCAATTTAAAGGACCCAGGCCTAAGAGCGAAAGACGAACCGTGACTTATGATTGCTAAAGTTTAATTTGATCTAGAGCTTTCGGACGACGAACTTACATCGTCACTCTTGCACACGTGGAATTTGCTTTACCTGTCATTGCAGTCATTAATAAAAACCTTTTCTCAGAGTTTGTGCAAATTATGGATTCCATCTCAATATAATATACTGGATATATAGTTCCCGGAACAGCTGGCGCAGTAACCGTTGGTAGATAATCTTTATTCTTCAACCTATAATAATTAATTTATCCCTTTTGGTTTTTGCAACATCTCATTTGAATCATTTCATCGATGAAACGAAATTTGCAATTTTTCAACGATTAATTGATTATCAGAAGATGATCGTCTGATAATTAATCAATTCACATGAATCGACGATGGACAATTCGATATCATTCTTTACCCAAATATATATTGCAATCAATTGCAGAGGTTAATAAGAAATATTCAGTTTATATAAATAACAAAAATGATAGTCTTCAATCAATTTGGTGACAAATTGTGTCCAATCTAATCACTTTGACCAGCATATTTAGACATTGCTTATCATTTGATGTTCACATGTCCGACAAACATTCAAAAAGTCGAAAAGCATTTTTTGTTTGTTCTCATGATTGACTTTCCGGTTGTCTTATGATTGATAGGGCGTTTTTTAGGCGATTGTATAATGGTGTGATAAGAAGCTTAACTTAATTTGATAATTTTATGGGAAGGTTCTCAAAGGTCAGCTTACTATAGATTAAAACTTATATAGTCATTAGTCATTCTGATAATAAACGCTTTATGAAAGATTGATATAAAGTTTTAAAGTTTATCTGTCATAAATCCATATAACAAGCTTTTCAAATAAATTCATTTTTAATAAATACATTACTGCACACCAAATGGAAACAACGTTTTTTTTAAAACTTTTATGCTTGTATTACAACTTTCACGTATCCTTTACACAAATATTGTCAAGGGCAGTTTGTCAGCCTTTCCTTAAACTCTCTAAAAATATTGAAATCATCGGGTAATATTAGATTTGAGCACGTTTTCTGAGCTTGTTTTTTAGCCTTCCAGTTGGTGTGTTACTGTATGAAATGTTTTGTGTAACATATTTCCATTTCTTCCCGATCCAAGCGAGACTTTTCGGTTTATATCGCAGCTAAGGAAAAGAATACACGGCTATAGACATTCCGTGAACATTTTTTGTTAGTTATTTTCAAGTTTCATGGGAGTTCGAAAAGAAAAATTATCGCTGTTTCAAAAATAGTTTTGCACGCCACTCGCAAGTGTCTCTTTTACGGAGTTTAATCAAGTATTACAAATTTCAGCGGGGAATTTTCAGAAAATCTGTAATTCAATGTAGATATTTTTAGTTAAACAATCCTTATTGTAGCGGTAAATGTGGATTAAAATCTCTAAATCAGACCTCCCTTGTACTATTCCGGGTGGCGTGCCTTTGCATCCCGGACCCAACAGTAAAAATATGCAAACTTTTCGAACTGTCACACAATTTTTGTAAAAATTTTGTAATTTTTAATTAATATTTTCTCTCCCAAATATGTAAAAAGAATTTAAAATCTCGTAGTCTCTAATTCAAAAATATCAAAAATAGAAACAAGAGAGAGAGTGAGAGATTGGCTTTACTCCAATCAATTAAATTAGTCTAAGTCCATAATATTAACTGCTATATATGTTTTATCAGAAATATTTAATTACTTCACACAAATTTGAAACGTTGGATAGGTCAGATTGAAAAAGGCAGCATCGCTATTTTAACCACAGCAGCTGCTGGTGTGATTAATTAATTTTGTAGTTTCACCACACTCCTTAAAAGAAAAAGTTGCGGAACCTAGTCAGTTAAGAACACAATTAATGCTTCTTTAGATTGACAAGAAATTTTTTTTCTAATGGATTCATTATTGCGTTATTTTTGCTGAAAACTTAAAAATATTGTTTTTATATTCTTCCATGCGATTGACATTTGAAATAAAGTTCGATTTGATTCAAAACTCCTTAACAACCCGACATACAAAGTCCTTTTACAACTTTTAAGAATTTGGTTAGCGCCAAGTACTCTCAATATTTATAATTAGAGACAATTATATAATCAGAAATACTAAAGAAAAATGTTCTTTTTATAGACCGCAACGCGTAATGGTTCGTGGCTGCTTCGTCAAAAATTGATATACATAGGCTATTAAATGGCATTCTAGACTTCGTCTTTTTTTTATTCAGAATTCTGGATTTCGAACTCTCATATGTGATTCCTGATATTACGGATTCCAAAATTGTATACTTTAATTTCGAATTTCGAAATTTCACTTTTCATGTAAGAAACACCAGCTTGGCGGAATTCCGGGTTCCGCGTTCCGGATTACGGTAGTATTTCGATTTCCCGTTCCTGATTCCGCAATTTAAAGATATCATTTCGCCGATTTCTGATCTATATTTTTTCATTTTCATGGCACATGCGACATAATATTCACCGCATTTTTTCAAATATATATGGAAGTCTTCAGACTATCTGCAGCATGCTAGTCCATTTTCATTAAATGGAAATAACAAATTTCTGACTTTGAACCTTTTTATTATTTTTTCAATGATTCTCCACACCAAATTGCATGGTAATAGAATGAGCTCAGAGACCATGCTCAAATTTAACTTTTTGGAAAGATATGCATATTTTTCAAGAGTTCAAGTCTAGCTTAATTAAATTGTTATAAAAACTTTTTTGTTATAAATAAATAAAAATTTCCACACACGTTTAAAAAATGCGTATTCGCTATTTCGATTTGGCATGATTCTCAAATTATTAATATCTTCCCGAAAAGATAGATTAGAACACCTTTACTGAACAAATTTTGATTCCATACAAATCAGATTGCGGAGACAGAAATAACCATTCGATAGATTTATTGGAACCAAATTATTCATCATAATATTTTTCTTCTAAATTAACCTGTATAATTTTCTGCAAAACTAGTTACACTATTTAATTACTACAATTTTTGGTAGAGCTTATGTCCCAAATTCGGACCAATATGAGCTTAATTCGACGACCTTCTTGTTTCCAATTTTCAGCTTCCACGTGTCTAAAAACTAGCGAATTACCCCATCATTGATAACAATATCTATTTATGTCTACAAGTTTACGACCCGTGCGTTCTTCACCAAACGAGTGTTTAATTCCAAAAACAGCAAATCTAATTATAGAAAATCAATCGCAAATTCCACCAGTTCCAAAAACAATTTTCTGTGGGTTTGCTGTTTGATTTTTCCCTTAACAAACAAAAGAACGCAAAAATCAAGTGATAATAAACTGTGAAAGCCGACTTGAGTAACCACACAAACATTTGCGTAGGTATTTATTTTTTGCAAAATCATCATATGATAGGCGATTCTTTAAAAATCATTGCCGACACGAGTTCCATTCCTCCCACCGTATAGCTCTTCTTATCTGCTCGTGGTCAGAGACGGAGGAGGCAAATTGACGTGGGGGTGAAATGGAATGTTCGCGAACATTATTTCATCGCCAACGTGGTGTCGTATTTTGCATGTGAGACACACGTGAACATGCGCGCACTCAGTTGGCTACTATTGCTTCCTTCTCTGCAGCTTTTTCATCCTATCCGTCTTTCATTTTCTTTTTTTTTTCTGCAAATGTGTTGTTTTGGGTTTTCTATTATAAACAATCCATTTTAGTCGTTTTGTTTTCTTTTTCATTTTTTTCTGTAAATGTTACACGAGAATGTTATCGAACTGATGGGTACGTTTTGGCACAATTGAAGATCAAAAGTCCAATTCGTGGTCATCTATAGGTCAGTAATTGTTTTGTAGAAAAATGTTTAATTTCTTAGCCAGTTTTGTAGTTCAATATAATTTCAACTCAAGTTCCAATCTGTTAATTCTTATATTTTATATTTTAATAATAACCTAAAGTATAACTGTCCTCATAACTGGACAACCCACCCCCACGCCAATTCGCAGAAATATATTATTAAATCCAAAGTTTTGTAATAATTTATAGCGGTAGAGTTATTTCAGAAGAACCTATAAAATGGAAGTAAAATTTTGTTTTTAACTTGCGCCTGCGAAATAATAAAATTCGTTTGAAAATTGTAAAATCATAATTTTAATTTGCCGTGCTCTTTAACGGAAATAAAATAATATTAGGGTTCCCTCCATTAGTCTTCAAGTAGCCCACGAACAGGCGAATGATGTAATAATATAGAGTTTAATTTTACCAAAAAACTGTATTAATAGAACCAACAAAACTTACTCAAACCCAAGTAGCACCGAGGTGTGCTTTACTAGACACACAAATCCAATCTGTTCTTAAGCCAACAATTTTTATTCAGATTAGATTCTAAAAAATTTGAATATATCACTAATTAGTAATTTTAGATATATCATATACACATTTTTACATTCCCTTTTGGGTACGTTTTGAGTTTATTGTTTAAACACTAATTTTAACTTCCAGCTCGTATTTTTGTTATTGTTTTTAACTGACGATTTGTCCTTTCCGTCTGTTGGTTATCGACCATCTATATGATTTATTTTGATAGCTTGATCTTTAATTAGTCGATGTCAATAAATGACGTTTTAATGACGATATAGAACCTTAGAGATCACTGTGATAATTTTTAATTTCTGGTTCATAAATTAGACATTTTCGAATTAGTATAATAGCACCGAAACTCTTACCAGTTGGGATGAAATATCTTTCTCGTGAGTAATATAATTAGTAGTTTTATAACTTTCCGAGAAGGTATTTGGAAAAATCTATAAAGTTTTAGCCACAGACAGATATTTAAAACGCAAATCAATTAATCAAAATGACATTGAATCTATATTCCATTTCTTGTATACGCCAATTTAAATCATAAAAATGGATTTTCAAATTCTATAGCAAGTAAAAATAACGTTTCTGCAATTTTTAAAAGTGTATGGAAATTTTTACGTCATTATAATAAAATATTTTTCACGACAGTTTAAAAGGCAGTAATTTTAAGTTTTATTTTATTCAAACTTTCCTCGTGCCAAAAAAAACTATTTAAAACGGTATAAGGTAGATTTTTATGCGACTTGCAGGCTCGAATGCACTGATCCGTTTTCAAAATAGGCGCAATTTCTGAGAAGAGATCTGAGCCGCCAAAGATGGAATCATAGATGTGCATAAACTAAAAAATGTCCGACAAATGGAATAATGTAATTGTATAAGAAAAAAATTACTGTAAAATGGTTCAAGTCTCATCATAATCTCAAGCGGACGCTAAAGTGACTTCCCTTGTAAAATACCAATTTTCACATTTAGCTTTCTTGTATAAAAAATAATTTAATAATCATGCTCGCGATATAAATTTAAAATTGAATCTTCTTCTATATGTAACTTTGTTTCTATTATCATCTTTTGTACCTGTTTAGTTTAATTATAATTTTCAGAAAAATTATTTTCAGAACTCATCATTAGCGATGTCATTGATTTCTACATATGAAGCTCTTACAATTTCAAAATAAACTTATTATGTTATGCAAATAAAAATAATGTATATATATTTGAACTTATGTCTTAATTTACTAAGTTTATCAATCAAAATCCACTGCCACGAAGTACGCGTAAAATAGCACAAGCCAATTAAGCAAAACATGCTAGGATGCCGTTAAAATAGAAATGTTACTTTTGAACGTGAGTAATTATTGCAAAATGAATTCTGATAAATTGATAATTTTAGTTTTAATTTCATAAAAAATAACCATATTAGTTTGATTTTTAATTGCTTCCATAACATGAATATTTGTTTCACCATCTCATTGGGACCATTTGAACATGATTGAAAATGAGTTATCATTTTCTTATTGATACGATTATATATATATATATATAAACTGTTCAATTGAGTTGGTAGGCAAGAAGATAAACCGCAACCTTAAAATATTGCATGTGAAACCAATAGACATTGAGTAATTGATCGTATCATCAAATTTTGACCCGTTTTTGCTTACCAAAACCATTTTCACACTCAAAACATTCCCAAACTGTTCACGAATCGTTCACATGATGGCTGGCCAAATTCCAAATGGAATGTGTCAATTTTGCAAAATAAATATATTAGCTTTTCGAGCAGACCAACATCTCTTCTTATCACATTTCGCTTTTTTATAACCTTTTGACGTGCATTGCACTCAAAAAACCACCAATAATTGTTTTGCATTTCACAGCAATGTGCATTTTTTGTTGTTGTCGTTGCTCAATAAGAATAAACAATCCTGCAAAAGAAACCAACAATTTTGGAGCTGGTTTCAAAGTTCGTTTTTTGAGCCCGTTCTCGTCTTTGATCATCGTGCTAAAGCCCACGTAAACAATATTAATCAACAATATTGATATGGTTAACTAATGGTTTTTTCCCCTTTGAATTTATCATATCATTTTAATATATTCTCTATGTCTTTTTTGTGTTAAGGCATTCGTTCTTTTATTTACCGTCAACTTTCATTTTTTCAGTTCAATTTCGTCAAACTCCGCCCAATTTTTTCTAAATGATTTATAATTGCCAAATTTTTCTAATAGAAAGTAGTCTTGAAAATTGTTTGAAGAAGTGCTTGTTGGCTCTCATTCAGGTTTTTTAGTTCTATTATATTTCTATAAATCAGATCCTTAAAAAAATGTTGTTTTCGCGTATAATCTACTATTTTGGCTAAATTCCCGGTTCTAGATTATAAATAAATTTGTTAACTCTATTATTGTCCATTTCATTATTTATTAATTTAAACTGGAAAATTATGTTTTTAGAATTTTTATATTGATTCTAGATTATAATCTCAAACACTTTATCCAACAAGCAGAACTAGGAACCCTTTTTCTAAACCTTAATTTTTCTTTTAAAAAGTTTTCAAATTCAGTATTTTTTTTTAATTAAAAATGTTTTATATAGTAATCTGATGACTTTTCTATCACTTACCGATTTTTTTTGTAATTTATGATGTATATTTTAGATATTTCTTTATAAGGAAGCTCTCCTCTTCATTATCTTTTAGGTTTTTTTTAAATTTATGGTTCAATTGTATATTGTATTCCCGTGTCCAGCATATGTAGTGCAAATAAATAAATAAATAAATAAAATTGTCCTTTACATTATTACTGATTGTTGTGATTAATAGAGTAAAACGTGAAAAAATTTAAAAAAAAAGCTGAATCTGCAGATGGTGTACATTAGAGATGGGCAGAATTCCGGAATTCCGTATTCTGGACATTTTCCATTTCGAATGCCGGATTCCGAAATTTTATATTATAATACCGAATTTCGAAATTTCACTATTCATATAAACTTTAACACCAAATATGGCGGAATTCCGGATAACGGTTTACGAATTCGGGATTATGAATGACCCCATTTGTTTTCCGAATTCCGAAAAAATTGCATTCCGGCAAATCCAGTGTATACTTATTCACGTCATAAGGAATAGTAAAATGCAAGTCTTATTTAGCCGTACAATGATATATGTATTGGACGCCACATGAAAATGAGCATTCTAATCAGCCTTTTTATCTTCCACGCGTAACAAAAGTTTGAATATTCATACCAGTTGATCAAACTCGTCGTAAACTATCAGATAATCTAAAATTATTGTCAAAATGTTTAACGTCAGCACGCCAACTGCATGTTTCGGCCGAGATACATTTATTATATCGGCCGAGATGCATTTTATTCTTATAAATTAATGCGGTAATAGATTTAATGGTCTAGAAAGTTTCTGATACATACTTCATATTAAATATTTAATTCTTTAAAAATATTTACGTGAAATTTCAAAATACGCTGTCAAAATTTTAGAAATCGAACATTTCATTTGGCATGCGATTTCTGCCAACTTCTGGGATCACAACTAAAGTTTTCCATTTGAGGTGGTATTGCTTGCCTTAAAATATTTACAATACAATTACACATTTTCTGATAAGCTCTCTATGAAATTATTAATTCAATTACGATCACGTTGACTGAATTCTTAAGGCTAATAAATAATACATACCAAGTTAAATGTAAATTTTGCGGCAAAGACAATTTAAAATATTTTTGAGTTCCCACGTTCATGTTCCATAATGTGACCAGAAACCGGGGAATTGATTGTTGACTTTTGGCATACGTAATTAAACTCCACAGGCATTTGCTTATAGAAATGCGCATTTAATATCCAGCAAGACAATTTCATTTGTAATTACATGAGCTCAGAAAATCATATCAAGTTTAAATTTGAAGAAAGTTTACTCGATTTTTAGATAAAATTTTATTAGGGCATATTTAATTAAGTTACTGTTAAACTGTAGTTGAGCGGAATATAATATATCGTATACTTTTTTCAGAATAATAACAACATTAGCACGCCAAATGAAAGTTTCGATTTGAAATATTGAATCGTACTTTATTAATGAGAATATTGCAATGTTCAAATTAATTTTCCCGCCAATTTTATAGGAACTCCTTAAAATATCTCTGACGCTTTAAATTTTTAAGAAATTTTCGACGTAAGGGTCTCTTCGGTGGTCCTTTTTTACCCAATTCACTTGGCGTGTTTTAGTAGCAGAATAAAGGAACGGCTCACATGGTTTCTAGATCACGTCAGATTTATTACTTTTATTTTTTATAAAAATAAAATTGGAATTGTCAATTTCTCGGATTTTGATAATAACTATTTTTCAATTTTTGAACTCGTCGGAAAACTTTCACACCTTTTAAACAAAACTTTTTCGTGACAATTTAACTATGCATTTCTGAAAATATTAATATCTTCCCAAAAAATTAGATTTGAGCACATTTACTGAGCTCTATATTACCTCACCAGTTTTCGTGATATAGTAAAATCACCATTTACATTTGACGTTTATTGATATACTTAATCACACTTGTCCTGACAACCAGGATTTGTATCTCTTTAGTATTTCTTGCTCTAGGGAATATCAGCTAAAACTATAAATATTGACATTTGTCATCACTCTTATTCAATTTATGAGCTTTTATGTGACTATTATTATTATTTATTATAATTCTAACCAAATCATTTTTGTAGTTAACAAGTCTACAATGAATCAAATGATGATCCCTAGTACATCCTTATCCAATCGTGTCGAAATTCCTCTCATTGGCTTAGGTTTGTTTCCTAATTATTATTAAAATTACATTAAATTCTTGTTTCAGGTACCACGCACTCTGGCGGCTACTATCACGATGCTGTAATGCACGCCATCAATGATTGCGGCTATCGTCTCATCGACACCGCTAAGCGATACGGCGTTGAGAGGCAGCTCGGGATCGCCCTGTCGACTTGTCGTCCAGACCGTGAGCAAATGTTTGTGTGCACCAAACTATGGCCGAATGACTGTGGTGCCGGAGTGTTTGATGCATTTCAGAGATCGTGCGAGAAGCTTCAAACGGATTATCTCGATTTGTATATGATACATATGCCGCATCTTCCCGATTGGGTGGTAAATCCGAGACAGATGAAAGAGGAAACCTGGCGGCAAATGGAAATGCTTTATGAAGAAGGTTTAGTTTTGAGTGATTATTATGATTATCATTGGTCGATTTTCTAAAGGACATATAAGATCAATCGGTGTTAGTAACTATGGGATAGATGATTTGATCGAATTGGAATCTTTCGCAAGTATAATGCCACATGTAAATCAAATCGAATTCCATCCCTGGTTTCATCAAGAAAGCTTGAAACAATTGCATGATGATTTGGATATTTTAACCATGGTTTGTTTTTTTAAACTTTAAACATCAAAAAATCCTTTTTAGGGATATTGCCCATTAGCTAAGGGTAAATACCTGGACGATGAGAATTTATTAAAACTATCTTCAAAATATTCAAAATCACCAGCACAAATCTGTCTTCGTTGGAGTGTTCAACACAATGTTGCGAGCGTTCCCAAAAGCACAAATTTCCGCCGATTAATGGAAAATACTCAAGTGTTTGATTTTAATATTGATGACTCTGATATGAAGCTTCTCGATTCCCTCTCGTCCACAAATAAAAAGGTAAATTTTAATTAGGGGGAAAAATAAAAAAGGTTTTTTTTCAGATTGTGGATTTATCTAACATTTGGTCGAAAATGTCTCTTCCAGATGGTTATAAGCTAAATGGACGAGTGTTTGGAGTTCCAGAAGATTTTAGATTCGATTATTCGGCCAAGCTAATTAGTCAAGCTAAAAACACTCTAACAACATCTTTATGTATATAATTGTTGAATATTTGAACTATTAAGACATGTTTAGTTTGTCTTTCACTTCAGTTTGAATTATAACAGGGTGACTTTCAAGTGTATGTACATAATTAATTATTCTGCTTTGATTGTGATTAATAAATCGGTTTTAAACTATTCTAATTTTATGAAAAACCCCGACAGCCGTCAGCCGACAACAAGAGTTCGGAGCTTTATTCTGAATCATTATTTTCATGGAAGACCGTTGTTCTGTTTTTAGGTGAGAAAATAACATACAATACAGTTATGGCAGGGACTCCCCGGGCTACCGCCTGGCGCGGGGCTGAAGCTGTGTAATAAAGAAGACTAGTAATTGTTTACTTTCTTATCGTAGCATCATCTTGGGTTGTGCTGCTATAAAAACATGCAACAGTATTACGGTATAATTAAAATTATTACTTCCTCTGCACTACTCTATTAATGTATATTTAGAAGTATTTATATTTATTTTTTTAAGTTTCGTGATAAATAATTTAAGGTCAAATTTATTTATCAATGAAAGAAATTAAATTGAAACGAGTACTTGAACGAAGCATTTTTGATCCCCTGTCCAGAATTAAAAAAAAATAAACCCTCTCATCAATGATAGAGTACCGTATAATACGATATAAAATTTCATTTTTGCCCTTAACTCTGGTTATAGGACATTGTGAAACTTCGTTCATCTTGATGAATAGGAAGACAAGAGAAGTCACTCCGAACCAAATATTAAACAAACAAACATACTCATAATAGTGCTAATAAGAATAGTTTATTTTTTCAAAAAATTACTTATGGATTGTATTCAATTGGCAAGTTCTTTCTACGGACCATTCCGTCTCCTTGGAACCATTCCCTTCTGAATTGCTTGGCAGCACCATCCGGGGTGTTGGTCCATTCAATGGTGATACGGTCATTGTTGGTATCTTCTTGTCCGAACGCGAAAGCATCGCACGAGACAGCCATCAAAAGAGCTTCCTTTGGGTCGAGCACACCACATGGTGGATCGACTCCGAGTCTCTTCATGTTCGTCGTCTTGATTCCGAAGCCAATACGACGAGCAGATGAGTTGATCACCTAATCAATGCATTCAAAATCAATGCTTTCAATTGTGATGATTACCTTGATGTGATAAGTGTGCTTGTCATCATATGGAGCATTGAAGACAATCTTGGCGTTTGGTTGAGTGGCGATATCTCCTGGTGGAACTGATTGAGCCATTTCTTGTTGATTTCAGTTGAAACTGACATGCCATTGTTTCATTTCAAATAGCTTATATCCCCTTTCGTTATCACTAAATCTTCATATTATCTTGATTTAAAAATAAATTACGTTAACAAAAATACGTGAACATAACTCGATACCTATATTTCTGTATAGAAATTATCAAACACACAATTATTTTTTCTCGGCTAGAACATCCACAAAATGAGTGAACCAGAATAGCAAAAGTTGAACAACTAATTCTTTAATGAAAACAAACCACCTAAAGGTTTTATTTAAAGAGAGGAATTCAAATGTTTCCCTGAAAATTTCCCTGAAACTTCGAAATGTATCAGTTAAATTTCAATTGTTTTGGTAATATACTTATCATTTTAATATATTTATCTTACTTATCTGACAATGAGTTTCTAATTGACTACTTTAAAAGACCAAGTTCACATTTATTTACCTAAAATATCATAGATTCTCGGTTTAGCCTTATAAACATCCGTATAGGGATATCTATTGTTACTTAACTCCAAATGAACTAAGACTTTACAAATTGCTCTTTTCAACTTTTCAAGTAAACATCACATTCACTTATATGTGAATGAATCAGAGCTATGCAAGACCTATGCAACCTATGCAAGAACGTATTTATCCGTAAACCGATGATAGAAATCCATTGATAAATTAAGTTTACCTGTAAATTATATAAATTTTTAATTAATTCTGTGATTGCAATATTACATTGTCTCGGAAACGTAGTTTATCAATTATTTTTGTTATCCGTCTTGCTTACGGACTCACATTTCAGTACTTTTTTAAAAATATTTTAAAAATAATCACGCTAAATAAGCTAACGCTAACTAATAGAAATAATTAAGATTTAATGCAAAATCTTATGTGAAAAAATTAAAAACGTTAGAAATTGAAATAAAAAATTTATTATTTCTGGTTTCACGTGTGCTCTATAAACAAGCATGAATGGTAAAAAGATTAAATGTCAAGATTACATACAGAGAGAGATAATGATAAAATAAGTATATAAGCAATTTGAAATGACACAATGGCATGTCAGTTTCAACTGAAATCAAAAAGAAATGGCTCAATCAGTTCCACCAGGAGATATCGCCACTCAACCAAATGCCAAGATTGTCTTCAATGCTCCATATGATGACAAGCACACGTACCACATCAAGGTAATCATCGCAATTGAAAGCATTGATTTTGAATGCATTGATTAGGTGATCAACTCATCTGCTCGTCGTATTGGCTTCGGAATCAAGACGACGAACATGAAGAGACTCGGAGTCGATCCACCATGTGGTGTGCTCGACCCAAAGGAAGCTCTTTTGATGGCTGTCTCGTGTGATGCTTTCGCGTTCGGACAAGAAGATACCAACAATGACCGTATCACCATTGAATGGACCAACACCCCAGATGGAGCTGCCAAGCAATTCAGAAGGGAATGGTTCCAAGGAGATGGAATGGTCAGAAGAAAGAACTTGCCAATTGAGTACAATCCATAAATAATTTTTGAAAAAATAAACTATTCTTATTAGCGCTGTTATTAATATGCTAGTGTTAAAAAGCTTTATTATTGAATATTTGGTATTGATTGACTTCCCTTGTCTTCCTATTCAACAAGAAGTCAGATGAGATGATTTTTACGAATACATACGATGTATTGTCGTAGTGCATTTTTTGATACATCATTTAAAAAAAATTCGCGCCTCTGGTGCTTCACAGATTCTCATTGTTAGAATTGTCTCGAAGAGGCATACATGGCAAAGGACGGGCCGCATTTTCGATTTTGCGGCCCTGGCCCGGTATGCGAAGGAGTGGTTTTGGTTTTTTTGCCGTCGGGATATATTAAAAAAAACGAAATAGGGTGCTGAAAAGGGAAAATCCAAAAAAACAATTGATATATTTAGTAGGCAATTGGTAAAATGAGCAATTTCATATTTTCGCGCTTTAATAAATAAAGTTAAAACTGTAAAATAATTATTATTTATTATTACACATAAAATCATATAAGTTAATATACACGTTTCCTTTCAATTTTTGCATAAATTATACTTAACAATCAGCGAATAACTTAGTGCTTCTTGAATGGTGGGTTCTTCTCAAGATGAGCATGGAAGCAATCACGGATCTCATTGAAGTACTCAGTGCAGAAAACGTAGTCAAGGTAGTTGGTTGGAACTCCGTCATGGGCGGCGCAGTACTCGAGGCACTTGCCCTCGACTCCCTTGGACTTGCAGCATTCTGTGTGATCGTGGCGAAGCGAGGCGCAATCCCACATTTGTCCGACAGTTGGTCCACGCTCTTGGCAGGTTGACAAGAAGTTGAGAATCTATAAGAAAATAAATTAATTGACAGATTTTTGTATGAGAACGTTACGTTAGCTTGGGAAATGGCGTTGAAATCGCAGAACTTGCTTACGCATTCCTTATCGGCGTTCTTGAGAGTAGAGCAGCATTGCTTGAGCTTTTCATTTGGAGTCTTCTTTCCTTTGGCTGAAACAGCAACGAAGGCGATAATGGCAATGAGAGCAAGTTTTTGGAACATTCTGAAAAGAAATTCCTTAATATTCTATTTTCCTCGAAATAAGCAAATAATAAATAAATAAATGGAAATTAGAAAATTGGGAGAAATGCAAAGCAAAAGGGAATACACAATACCTATTGGTCCAAGGGGTTTATAAAGGCCCTCAGATGATGATCCAAAAGAGGTCGTCAATTAACAATAAATCGGGTCATTCAAGATAATAAAATTGACAATGGATTATGAAGAGACGCTGAGTTAAATGTTCTTTTTTGTGATATCAATGTTCGGTGTGGTTTTTGACGATTATAATGCGCAATTATTATTCATAAACATTGATTAGCAATTTAGATGACGATATCGGCAAGGTTTGATGTTGTTCGCACCTGTTCCTTGCGTTTGGGATATTCAAACACTTGAAAATGAGTTTTTTGTCCTCGATTTGATGTCTGTTTTTTTTGCTGGATAAGATATAATCAATCATGTTGGAAATGATGTTAATTTGTTTTATCATATACTTATTGGTCAATGTGTTCTAATGATAACAAATCCCATCCGTCTTATTTTTTGCGATTATTTCGAAACAGTCACATATGATGTCAAAATTAAGCAAATCCGATTTTAACTACAGTGACACTATAATTGAAATCGTAGGAAAGATGTAGCCATTTCCAGTGTGTGTCACATTGGATTGTTCAATGCTTATTTCATATTTTGTTGGACTGTATAATCTACACGCCAAATGAAAATGACAATTACGCCATATTAAAACGCATTTTATTAATTTCTACGTGCAAGTTAAAAACTAATTTACAAGTAAATTTTTCAAGCTCTCAGAAAAATATCTCTGACGCTCTAAAAATTTTAACGAAACTTTAGATTTAGATGTCTCTTCTGAGGTTCAAATTAACAAGACGCTGGTACAATAGTGAAAATGGTAGTTGTGATATATTAAAGTAAATACTACTTCATATTTGTATGCTTATTTATTTGTAATAAATATCGATCTTTCTAATTTCACGCTAACTCTATAAATAAGCGTGAGCGTAAACAACAATAACAAATGATTAAATGTCAAGATTATATACAGATTTAATGATAAATTAAGTATATAAGCTATTTGAAATGACACAATGGCATGTCAGTTTCAACTGAAATCAACAAGAAATGGCTCAATCAGTTCCACCAGGAGATATCGCCACTCAACCAAACGCCAAGATTGTCTTCAATGCTCCATATGATGACAAGCACACTTATCACATCAAGGTAATCATCGCAATTGACTGCATTGATTTTGAATGCATTGATTAGGTGATCAACTCGTCTGCTCGTCGTATTGGCTTCGGAATCAAGACGACGAACATGAAGAGACTCGGAGTCGATCCACCATGTGGTGTGCTCGACCCAAAGGAAGCTCTTTTGATGGCTGTCTCGTGCGATGCTTTCGCGTTCGGACAAGAAGATACCAACAATGACCGTATCACCATTGAATGGACCAACACCCCAGATGGTGCTGCCAAGCAATTCAGAAGGGAATGGTTCCAAGGAGACGGAATGGTTCGCAGAAAGAACTTGCCAATCGAGTACAATCCATAAAATAGTTTCCGTTTAATGAATAAACTTGCAATGTATTGGTAACAATTCTCTAGCAGCATTTCTACCTAATTTAATAGATACTATTCTTCATATACGTCTCTTTCTTCCGGAGAGGGCCGATTTTGAGTCGTTTCTACTGTCACATTCTCTGAAAAAAAACTTTATTAACAGAAGTGCCATAAGTGCGAAGAATCGGCTGAATATTTTTGATTATTATTTAGAACGATTTAGAAATAAGATTAGAACGATGTTTAAAGAATGTTTTTGGGTTTTAGGTTTTGAGGGAAAAAGAGACGGTGAGACAAATGTTTCTGATCCACTCTCATCAATTTGGTAAATTAAATTTCGGGTAAATTTGGATTAATAGTAAAATGGTGACCGATGAATTTGACTAATGATCGAAAATGACGGATGTTCATTCGAGATCACTTTCAAAATATGAAGTGAACCAAATGAAAAGATGATTTTGAAAATTTTTTTTATTATTACATTTTTTTATTATTAATACAAATTTTTATTACAATCCACGTGTAATTTCTAAATTGTCTTGTTTGTAATGTAATTTTTTTGTAAATTTAATTTGTAATTTGTAATATCTAAAATATAATTTTTCTGGAAAAATTACAGGCTTCTCTTACAATACTTACTTACTTACTGGCTTACTGAAAATTGTAGAAAATTGTTTAAATGACTTCTGAGCAACTTCTGACAAACTCAATTGCCGTGAAATTGTTTTTACCATTTCTGACCGACAAAGGTCGGCAAAATAATTATTGATCTGCAATCAATCTGCATCGTACAATTTTTCCGTTTAAAAGTTTACCACAACTTGGACTGGATTAAATGATCATGATGATGATTACATCTTCACAAAAATCTAAAAACAATGTCAAACTTGGAATAAATATTTGACAAAGTCGAAACCCAAGTTTGAGTCGTTGTTGAATTTGTTTGTTTGTATTTTTTTGCATGAACGTTTAACGTTTTACAAGAAAGTTTTACCTGAAAATCAGGACATGTGTTGAATTATAGTTGAAGTGTACACCCACTGGTCACAATTCAAATCAAACCAGAATCAAATATCACAATTATATCAGATTTATTAGATATTTTATTAGAGATAGATAGAGAGATAGATAGATAGATAGAGAGATAGAGATAGATAGAAAATTGTTAATTTTCCTATCGTAACATCATCTTGGCTTGTTCTGCTATAAAAACATGCTACGGTATGGTATTACTATATGGGACCCTGATACTCAATTTACCGTAAAAATTTTAAATGAGCCTCTCACTCTCTACAATTGTAGCTAGAAAAAAGTGACAAAACAAAGATTAGTGGAAATAATTTATTTTTACGAAAATTACTTATGGATTGTACTCAATTGGCAAGTTCTTTCTTCTGACCATTCCGTCTCCTTGGAACCATTCCCTTCTGAACTGCTTGGCAGCACCATCTGGGGTGTTGGTCCATTCAATGGTGATACGGTCATTGTTGGTATCTTCTTGTCCGAACGCGAAAGCATCACACGAGACAGCCATCAAAAGAGCTTCCTTTGGGTCGAGCACACCACATGGTGGATCGACTCCGAGTCTCTTCATGTTCGTCGTCTTGATTCCGAAGCCAATACGACGAGCAGATGAGTTGATCACCTAATCAATGCATTCAAAATCAATGCTTTCAATTGCGATGATTACCTTGATGTGATAAGTGTGCTTGTCATCATATGGAGCATTGAAGACAATCTTGGCATTTGGTTGAGTGGCGATATCTCCTGGTGGAACTGATTGAGCCATTTCTTGTTGATTTCAGTTGAAACTGACATGCCATTGTGTCATTTCAAATAGCTTATATACTTATTTTATCATTAAATCTGTATATAATCTTGACATTTAATCATTTGTTGTTGTTGTTTACGTTCACGCTTATTTATAGAGTTAGCGTGAATTTAGAAACATTGATATTTATTTCAAGTTAATAAGCATACAAATATGAAGTAGAATGAAGAATTAGAATTTGCTTTAATATTATGACAACTACGCCCTTCACATTTTATTAAAAAAAAAAGGAATGGTTTTTGCAATTTGACCACTCTTTTTTGCAAGGTGCACAGATTATTGATAATTTTGGTTTAAAGGAAAACTTTGTTCTTACATTAGCAGGCCTACATGAAAGCCTGACAATTATACTACGAAATGGTAAATTCGAGTGTTCAAATTGGCGTGCTGCCCCTCTGATCAAACGCAAGCGGAACTCCATAACTTCATGGGTCTTCAAACCAAAAGTTTCAATAAAACACACACTAACAATATCTCAATTGTATGATGATAACCTTTTAAGTATTTGGACCCTCCATAAATTTTAATTGCAATTTCAATTGTCTTTTAAATACTGTTTCCATTGTTACGAGACAAAAGAATTGGAGCAAGTTTCCAAAACAATTTCATATTTAAATACCTAATAATAGCATTCATTCCTCCCCGGTTAAATAATTAACGATCATATGCACAGCAAAAATTTTTGTGGATGAAAAGCCAAATGCTTCAAATATAATCTGGCAACGTTTTCAAATATTATTTACAAATGCCTATACCCTATACAATCCTTTCAACAAGTACCATTGATGTAGATGATACCAATAAAATTATAAAAGAAACCAATAAAAAATATAATGTTAATTGGATTAGTAAAAGGTAAATAATTAACTTCTTTACAAAAAACTATGAATTAAGGAACCGATCATTCCCCCAATCAATTGTGCTTGAACTTGATGAGCAGTCACTGATCGGATCAATTCGAATAATAGTTCATCGTCACTTTCCGCGTAGGACGATATTGGTAGTGTCCGCCTTCATTATTATGATGTTTAAGCATCATCACTTACGGTTTCACTGGGTGTTCCTTCGAATTATTTTCGAAACTCACGCCCAAAATCATATGATGCTGATTATCCAGAACGTCGTGAAATCAAATACAATGACGATTTTCTAGAAGTGGATGGTCATCCACACACGCAAGTTTATTTCAATTCAACTGCTAAATTTGTTAGGTAGGTGCAATTTTTAAATACCAGGTATGATTTACCTACCACGGGAAATGTGGCAGATTATACCTCAAGCTTGGGTAACCTTTATTACTTTAATAAAATAACCAAAATGAATAACAAAATAAATTGAAATATATGATGTTATTAAATCTAGGAAAAGCGGAAATTGGTCCCGTCGGAAAATAAAATGCATTTTCGCAAAAAATAACGGAATCTTACAGCTTTCGATTCTTTTCAGTTCTATAAAATGACTTTAAAAACAAGATTTCATAAGACAGATTTTACGTGAACCAAATTCTCTACCAGCTATACTAGACATCTACGTTTATCTCACTAGAAAGGTCATTTTTAGATTCAAAAGGTTTCGCTCTGAAACTTTGCCTGGTGAAAGCTGAGGACATTTTATAAGCGCACATAAAAATTGTCCTGCACTGGGTGGGTTAAAAACGGCTCAAAGTTAATTAATTAATGCATTGTAGTTTGAGGAAGAATTTTAAATTAGGAAATGCATTTTATTTTACGTGGGGAGCAATTTCCGCTTTTCCTAGAATAGCAATTTCCTAGACATTCGAAAAGTAACCAAAATATAATATTTACAACCTTTGCTGAAATCATCTCATGGTTGTCATAATGACTCCACCTTTTGGTGCATAAAACAGAAAAATCACATAAAAATGATTGATATTAAAATTAAGAATTAAGAATTGAGAATTAAGAATGAGAAATGATGAGAATGAGAATGAGAAAAGAAAGAATGAGAAATAAGATTAAGAATTAAGAAAGTACAACATTAGTTAAATTGTAACATCAATCACTCCAGATCCAGAATGCCTTCATTCCTTGAAGATTCCTTCAGAATCCTCAGATTTCAGTAATTCTTTCAGTTCTTAAAATTCCAACAATTTTTCAATATTTGATTGTGAATGCTCTCTTTAGAATAGTTAGAATAGTTTAGAAGTTTTTTCTTAACAGTTTCTTTATCAAATCCCATAATGATAGGTGATATGAACTTGACCAAAAGGATTTTTTTTTTAAATTTTTCTTTTTTAATATAAATTTTTTAAATTAAAAAAAAAACAAATTATTATTTTAACAAATTAAACAAATTAAAAAACAATTTTAAAGGCGCCAACCCACCTCTACATTTGTACCAAACTAGAATGTTGAAAAAGAGAGACAGGACAAAGATTATTGAAAATAATTTATTTTTTCCAAAAATTATTTATGGATTGTACTCAATTGGCAAGTTCTTTCTTCTGACCATTCCGTCTCCTTGGAACCATTCCCTTCTGAATTGCTTGGCAGCACCATCTGGGGTGTTGGTCCATTCAATGGTGATACGGTCATTGTTGGTATCTTCTTGTCCGAACGCGAAAGCATCACACGAGACAGCCATCAAAAGAGCTTCCTTTGGGTCGAGCACACCACATGGTGGATCGACTCCGAGTCTCTTCATGTTCGTCGTCTTGATTCCGAAGCCAATACGACGAGCAGATGAGTTGATCACCTAATCAATGCATTCAAAATCAATGCTTTCAATTGCGATGATTACCTTGATGTGATAAGTGTGCTTGTCATCATATGGAGCATTGAAGACAATCTTGGCGTTTGGTTGAGTGGCGATATCTCCTGGTGGAACTGATTGAGCCATTTCTTGTTGATTTCAGTTGAAACTGACATGCCATTGTGACATTTCAAATAGCTTATATACTTATTTTATCATCAAATCTTTATGTAATCTTGTCATTTAATCATTGATTATGTTTGTTTACTATTCACGCTTTTATTCTAAATTCAAATTTTTACGTAAATCCTCATAATAAGAAATTAAGATTTGTTATATAACGTCTGCACTATATTTGGGTTGAGGCCGAAATGACAATATTTAGATTTGAAAGCCAAAAACTAGAATATGGGGTAATCAAACACAAGTGATCAAAATCCTTAAATATTAGCTTCATGGTAAAAGAAAGGATGAAAACCTGCTTTTTTAATAAAACTTTAATCTAGGCCCGTTAATAGAGCGTACGTGAATTTCGTGTTTGTGCAATTTCAAGTTAAAATTTATATTGTTTTTAATTTTTTTAAAATAATTTTAAATGCTTTCACAAATATCGTTTAAAAACACACTTTTCTTTAAAAAAAGTTGCCAAACCATGTTTCGTCAACTTACAAATAAACTGAAAGTAAACAAAACATAATAAATATGACCAAACCATTGAAAAAAGTAAACAAAAAACTGTTGGCTACATAAATCGTTGGATTTCTTTTAAATTTGGTATTTTAATTTTCTTGCCGGTTAATCTTAATTAAATTCATGATGATTGAAAATCTAGATTTAGGCGTATTGAGTAAAACTACACGTTCACTTTTTTTTCAAAAAAAAAGATAGATTCATTGTTTGGCGTTTTTTAAAAATCTTAAAATATTAGTAAAATAGTATATTCGATAATCTAAAATGAGCATTTATTTTTTAAATAACAACATTGGTGTTCACTTTACAATATTTTTTTAAAAAATCTCTTATCTTTACCTATACAACGAAATAGTAGCCAACCAACAAAATGAAAATTTTTGAGAAACCGACATCAGAGACCATCCAATCTGCAAAAACGACTATTTCATGGAGAATAACAGATGCAGGCTCATTGTAATATTAGAAGAATTGCATCATTTTACGTGTTACTGTTAAAGGAAAATTTTATTGTGCAATTGTGGACAACTTTATCGCATATATCTTCGGACCTTTTTTTCTGAAAATCCAGTTTGAGAATTCCATATGGCCTGTAATTAACAATTAAAGAGAGGGGGTAATTCACTGAAGAAAAATATATGATATTATACTTTATTTCATCTAAATTTGGTCAAATACATATATTCTAAAGTTTCTTATACGACCTAAGAGAAGCATAGATTGTAAGTGTCTTGATAGGGTTACGGTAGGCATACAGTAATATTGTTGCTGATGCGTTGTCCCGGTCCCATGCCCCGATTCATATTTTTTAAGGTTCCGACCGCCCGAAATTCCAAAAAACGGGTCCCTCCCATCACTGATGAGAAGCATAGATTGCAAGGTACAAGTCGTGAATGTATTGAAAGGGTTACTGTATGGATTCTTGGCAATTTAGAGCAAGATTTCGGGGCGTATTTTTTATTTAAACTAGAATATTTGTATATTTTTCTTAAATTTTTAATTATGAGATCTATTTCTAATATTTTTTCTCTTATATATATATATATGAAATTCTAAATTGTATGGAAACGAAGTACAATTTATCCAATTAACAAAATATCGAATGCCTATTTAACTTGTCTATTTACAGACAAAAGTATTGAACTTGAATTCAAATTCTCACACAAAAATGTGTGTAATGCTATTTCAATGTTAAAACAGTTCTAAACGAAAACCATTTCGTTTCGGTTTTTATTTGCACATCGAATGGCAAACAAGTGATACATCTGCTCAGAGTTTATTTTTTACTCTTTTGTTTTCATCTCGACTTTGTTCTTCACAAATTTGTAAATCTTATATTTAGATAAATCGATTTCCATTATTTAACAACTTTGTATATCTATTGTCGTGACGCCAATTAATAAGAATAATGGCTTAAAGGAGCGTAAAGTGATTCTGATGTGGTCTCCCTTGAGTAAATGAGAGAGCTTTTTTATTATTAATTTTTATTCTAAAAACAATGAAATTGTACTGATAATCCTCTATAATAATTCAAATGATCAAAAATACATTTCAAAAGTTTAACTTATATGAGTACAAGAAAATCATTGGAAATTTACCCGAAATATTATTATTCTCCTAAATACGAATTTTCTTATCATGCTCACTATCACGAAAAAATAATTATCTCACTTGTTGATTGTATTTTGTGCTGATTCATTTCATAATAATTCAATAAAAGCAATTCCAGGGTTAACTTATTTCCATTTTCTAATAAAACAACTTCTCAGTTATTTTTTATTCAATTTGCATGAATTCCTTATAATTACAATTAAAAATTAACATTTATTTGCAGAATCACTGTGCACGGCTTTCTACACTCTGAGCATAATCAGAATCGACAAATTTCTATATTAGGAATCGATCTTCTTGCATTTGGTATGGTTTATTTTAAATATAATCGATTATATTCCTTAAAAATCAATAAATCTCGTTATGTGTGAGAAAATTGTGTAATCGAGAAGAGTTTAAAATAAAAACAATCGAATAATTGAATTCTAATAATAAATGAGGCTTTTTATATTGCTGAAATATGTATTTTGTCGTCGGAGGAGGCGTCGCATCGCTGAAAATATTGACGTGTATGAGCTGGCCGAATATCTGGAAGCAAATCAGCAACGTGAGGAGTTTTTTGTTAATTGTTCGTAAAGGGCACTGAGAGGGAAATTGTTTTGGGATTGTGTAACAGAGAAACCTGGTATTTGTAAAAATGTAAAAATAATTTAAATTATAAATTAAAGAAAACTATTTTAGGTTTCTACGATAATCCTCTTTTCCGAACGAATTGATTTGAAAAATAGCCTTCATATAGAAAGAAAGATCAACGAACAACAAATTTATTCTTTTTTGTTATTTTTGTAGAACAGAGCATGACAATTGGATAAACGAAGCAAAATTTCTCAGTATCAAAGATTTTCCAATAAGGATTTCGGATTATCCAGTCCTAAATTCCATAGAATCAATTTTCACTAATAACTCCAAGTTTTACTTGTTTTATGAGCCCTGTCTAATCAGAAAGAAGGAAATAGTTAGAAATAAGCATTAAATATTTTTGATAAATAAACAAACATATAGTTGTAGATAAAATTGGTCACTAAATTGACGTCTCCTGTAACCATGGTGAACCTTATTTGATAATTCTATAGAATGCCTCATATTTAAAATGTTACGAAACAAATTGTGAAGAGCATACTTTCGCAAAAATAAAAAGTCAGCAGATTAAGTTTAACTGGTGTTGATAGGAGCATTTCTAAGTAAAAAGGATATATGGCGGTTTTAAATATGCATTTTTTAAAAATCATGTTTCTGCACATTTCTGCACATAGTCTTTGCCAAAATTTATTCTTTTATTCTACGAGGAAAACTTAATAGCGTTAGAAGATTATATTTTTGAAGTATTTTAAGTTAACCATAAGTTCAAAAATTTTAAAATTAAATAACTCGAAAACTCTATGTGCATTTTTTGACATTAAGTTTTTTAATAGAGGCCATAACGGCGAGAAATAATATATATGACTTTAAATTTGAATCATCTTCTCGCCAAAGTTATGATTGTTTTAAATTGAAAGTTTCATTTGTCTATACAGTACATCTCAATTACCGTAACCACGCCATGTTGCATTTCAAAAAATTCAGAAAAAAATCAGAATTTAGCATTTTTAAAATAACCGTCTTAACAATAACCAATTTTCAGGTGAAATATTATCAGTGGAGAGCTTGAAATCAGAGGAAATTGAAGTCAAACCAAAGATGCAAAAAAACGTGAACTATGTTGATTTGGGCAAGGGTGTACTGTTGCCGATAAAGCCGGATAAGGTATGTTATAATAATCGAATTATGCGATACTTAACTTTGTCATAAATTTGTTTATAAAAAATAGTATTGCTCCCGCTCTTGGCAACTTTACTAATGGGACTAACATTTTCGGTAGAATATTTAAATAGAAGGTGCATTGCCTGAGGACAGAAATAAATTAAAATCCAGACAATGATTTCCTATGGTTGTTCAAATAGAAAAATCCAAGAAAAACTATTCGCCGCCACTGTTTGATTTTTTACACAACCTTATTTTCTCTTGTTGTGCGGCAATTAGTCAAATGCGATGCTTCGTACCATAAACGAATTTTTAAGAGGCACTTCAGTTTTTCTTTAAAAAAGGAGTACGGAGTATTGCAAAAGGATAGCCCCTTGGATCCGGGTTTTGAGATTTTCATTTTTTAAGGTTGCGCTCGCCCGGATTTCCAAAACGCGGCTTCAAACATTTAAAAATACTTAAATTTAAAGATAGTGTTGACGCAAGTCTTTTGCACTGCGGCGCGGTTTCGTGGCATTGCAGTGCAGAAGCTCAGAAACTTAATTTATTTCAAACATTTACTCCGAATTTAAAGCGACAGAGATATTTTTAAGAGAATATTCATTAAATTACGTTAAAATTAATAAAATAATTCGAAATCTTGATTATAATTTGGCGTGCCGATGTGCACATTTTTGACTAATTCCAATTAGAGTTAACATGCACATTCGACATAGTATCTGCCAGCATAGATGAACAACTGTCGTGTTATAAAAAAAATCTGAAAAGGTTTAGTTGAATCCTCTTATCTAATTACAAATACTTTGTTTTCAATATCTCCACTTCACCATTTCAAAATCTTCGAATATATACATATATAGCTTATTCAAATGGGAACAAACATAGTTGAACATATATATATATATATATAACGAAAGAATTGTACAAATTAAGTGTCTCAAATTGCATCTTTCTGAGCATCGTCTACTTTTGTCTCCAGTCGCCCATTAAAAACAAACAAACAAATAACCAAAACTCTGATCCAAAGTTTGCCTTTTCAATTATTTGTGCAAGTTTTGATTGCTTTAGCTTTTATCTAAAAATTAATTTTATCAATTTTCACTTTTCATTGTTTGAAAATCAACTGAGTTTATTTATTTAAAAAAAATAGTGATCACTAGTTTCTCTTTGACTTATATGTGAAGTGCCTTGAAATTTGTAGATAATGATCAGTTCATGCATAGTTTTTATGGTAAATTATTTCGTAATGCAGAAAGTTAGATGGAATATTTCACTCTAATACATTCATTTACATTCATTCATTTACCTTGTTGTCTTTAATCTCTCATATAATATTTTTGCATTATTTCAGTCTATTTTAGTTTAGTTACGATTATCGACGGAAAAAAAACTCCCCAATAGAGCTATTCTTATTATTTGATTGCTCATTTTCCACACAAAAACAGTTTCTGGTAAAGCATTCATCTACATACAAGAGAGGATATCAGGTGCCGTTCGGTTTACTTATTCCCGTTATAGGCTATAGAATTTCCAATTCAATTGCTTTATTTGCTCATTTTCTAATCAACAATTCACTATTAATTTCCATTTTCCTTATTAATTTTTGTTTTTTGTTTCCTTTTTTTTATTTACAACTTTGATCAATAAAATATTGGTGTGTTCTTTCATGGGATATTTATTTATTAATATCAGATTTTAATTTTCCAAAAAAAAACTTGACTTGAAGCGAGAGCACAAATTTGAAATTTATTCTACATATGCATATACACTAGCTGACAAAAGTTTTGTCACAAATGTTTTTTCGGGTTTAACTATTTTGTGACTTGACCAAATTGGCTGATTTTTTGATATTTTATGTGAATCAGTGTTTAAAATGTTATAGTAGCAAAATTTGGTTTAAATTACCATGGCAATTTCGGTACCACGCATTCCGTTTTCCCTCATATTGATAACAGCTTGCCGGGTGGCAATTGGAGTTTCTTTACGTGGAGTCATCTCTAAAATGTTGCCAATTACTGCTATTTTCAATAAATTATGAAAAAAATATAATTGAACTTTAAAAATTATTAAAAATGCAGTGCAAGAAAAGTGCGTAATATCTTTTGAGCTACGCGTTTTACGAAAAACGCTTTTCACTGTAAAACGGATCATCGTAATCACAAGCGGGATTTTGTAAAATAATCTACAACCATATGAATCTATCATATCAAAAAATCAGCCAATTTGGCCAAGTCACAAAAAAGTTAAACCTGAAAATACATTTGTGACAAAAATTTTTGTCAGCTAGTGTATCAGGGTTGCACGGAAGGAAAACGGAAAATGGAATTCCGTGCAACCCTGGTACTTATTCTCTATACTCGTTGTGTATATTAATGAGAAAAATTACTAAAAGGAGGTTTAAAGTTACAAATAGATCGCAATCGGTAGAGTTATCTAGTAGTAGTAGTAAGCTCCATGATCTCTAGCGTTTATAATAAATATTTTTCCCTGTGAGCCGAGAAATGTCCATCTAAAAATTAGGGATGGTGTTGTCACGAACACTTTCATATCGTATAAATTCATAAATTAAAACTGGGGTCGGGATAAGTCATAGGTCATTATTTATTATTTAAAGTTACTTAAATTATTTTAAGCACTTATTTTATCGTTCTATTTTTTTATACATTTTAATATATTTAATGAATTGGTTATAGCCTAATATATGTCTTCACGCATTATTTCACGACTTTTTACGACACTTAGCTGAGCATGATAACTTTAAACATTCTTTAAAGGAGCATAAGGGAGAAAATTTGGTTCTCGCTTGGAGAAAAAGGGCAGAGGTGTCGACTTGATTTTCAATCATCTTTATTATTTGCTTACGTTTGTGTTAGTTTTAGACCTTAAAACAATAAAATTACATAGAAACTAATATAACTTTAATTATTATTCACATTTTTGAAATAAAACAAGAAATGACTTTATTGCACGCCAAATGGAAATAACGTTTTCCTTATATTTATGCTTGTCTTACAACTTTCACGTGTACTTTACACAAATATTGTCTATGCTTGTTTGTCAGCTTTTTCACAAACTCTCTATAAATATTAATATCCTACACAAAATATTAGATTTCAGCATATTTTCTGAGATCAAGTCGGCGTTAATATTGGAAATTATATCGACACCTTCGTCTCTTTGACCCACAATTATCTTACTTATGTTCCCTTAAGTCATTCTTCTCATTAAGCTAGAACACGTCAATATCATTATTCAATTTTTAAAACTTTAACATCTTTAAGTTATTCGAGTGATACAAAACACTTTCTCGTTTCATAAATAATCACAATTTATGTTTTTAAATTGAAGTGTCGTAAAATGCCAAACGGAAATAACGATTTTGATATTTTTAAACGTGTATGGAAAATTTTACGTCTTTATAATAAAACATTTTTTAAATAGGCGTTTCTTAAACAATCTAAAAATATTTATATCTTCCCGCAAAGTTCGATTTCAACACATTTACTGAGAGCATTTTATTACCATACCAATTGGCGTGCATCTGGAAAACAATAAAGGGGACATTATCACTATTTTCACGCCAAATTGAAAATAAAGTTGGGGGCTCAGAAAAGATGCTCATTTTGCAAATCTCGGTAAGAAGAGCATGTTTTTAGATAGTTTAAGACGGGCTTGTAACAATGCCTTGTCGAATTATATGAAAATAATACGTGTAAATTAGTAATACACGATTAAATATTGAAAAATAGTCATTTTCATTTGATTTTTTCTTGTTATATTTTCAAATTTCTACCGTTTTGGAATAAATAAATTGGAACATTCCGCGTACCTATTATTCTCGTACAACTTTTCGAACATTCAAATTGATGTTGTATAGAAAATTTTCATATATAAATTTCTACAAAACATTCATAATAATAATAAAAGCAAAAATGAGGCCCGCATTTTGGTTTCAAAACGATTCTCGTCAATTTTGATTGAGTCATGTTGTAATTCCATCAATAACTAGCGCTCTTGTTCATAAACAGGAATTGAATGTTACTTTATAGGTTGTTTTCAATGTCAATATAAATAAAACTAAATTCCGTTGGTTATTATTTATTCTTTTCATTTCCTTTATGGTTTTTTTTTTTTTGAATTTTAAGAGGACATAAATCATGTAGAAACATTCTTATTTTTGATAGGTAAATGAAATATTGAACTATTATATTTTATTTTATTTTATTCGTGCTGAATTGGCTCCAATTTTTCATTCCAGTTTAATTACACTTCGAGGACCTTTTAGAGAATTCTTTTTTCCGTTATTTCTTTTAAATCATTTCGGAATTTCCCGTTTTTCTGAAAAATATCCTTTTTCTACTATTATTTCAGTTTTTTAAGCTTATTTGTTATTTGTTTTTCTTTTTAAATACGCATAACACATCCGATGAAAATGACCAGTTGCTAATATTTAAAATAGACGTACAGTTTTATACGTTTCACACCATCATTTGTCATTTTGATAAGTCGGTGTTAAATTATATAAGAATTCGATATTCTCGCTGAAGAATTAAAATTGAGAACTGAATATTCAACTGTCACTTGAAATTCAACTGTCACATTTGGCGTGCACAATCATCGAATTTCTAAAACTTGTGGTGCTTTATTTGAATAAAGTAGAGATACTAGAATTAATTCCATGAGTTTAAAGTGGCTAGAACTATTGACAAATCTAGGAAATACTACATTATTTAATTGGAAAGGAAACTTCTCTCATCGGATCTTCTATTTTTGATCTTAAGGTATATGCACGCCATCTGAAATGCTTAATATTTGAAATATTTTGAGGTCAAATTACAGATGTTGACTTTAAATATTCAAAATTCACTAACAAGGAAAGTCACGTTATTGTCCGCTTGAGATTTTGATGAAACTTGCACCATTTATAGATTCGGATGCGCTAATTCCAAATTAGTTTTCAAAATCGGTGCATTTTTTCGTTCAGCCGAGATATGAACCGGCAAATTTCAAATCATAGGTTTGTATAAACCACAAAATGTCCACATAAGGTTTTTTGTTTTGGCATCCGAATCTAAAATATATCAATGACACGTCAACTGGTATGGTAATAAAATGAGCTTAGTAAACGTGCTAAAAGTTAACTTTTGAGAAAGTTATTAACATTTTTAGATAGTTTAAGACAAGAATAATCAAGCTATAGTAAAACCGTTTACGTTAAAAAAACGCGTGCAATGGTGCAATTCTCATTAAAATCTCAAGAGGACGCTAAAATGACTTTTCTTGTTAGAATTACTCTGAAGCGTCAATTTAAATTCGCGATTAAAATACAGCAAACTCTATATTATTGCCGTTATAATAAGCTCCTTCAAGAAACCGTAATAATGGGGATTGAATTAGCCGTTATAATAGAAGCTTTACGGTATGCTAAACACACTACACCCAAATTAAAAAAAAATGATATAATGAAGCTTCTCGTGAATAATTCCAGTTACATAATGACTAGATTTGTCTAAATTTCTCTCTTAATTATAAATTTAAGCTCATAACTGTGCAACCACTTTTTCATTTCAATTTGTGGGCTACTGAATTCCTTGTGAATAAAAATATAAATAGTAACTTGTGTCAATCTTGATATATAAGAAAAAATCCCGAATAACCAAAATATTCCTCCGGGTGGCCTACAATAATCGGCATCTCATCTTGTTATAGAAGATAGTCTCTTGACAATTAATATGTGAAAGTATTCATAACAAAGTCCGCGATTCAATAATAGAATTGCCACAAAATAATCAATAGGGGTTAATTAACTATAATTATACTCCTTTTCTTACCTATTTTGTTCATTCTTATTTACATATAATTGTTGATTTTAATAAGTTTATGAACTTTTTTCTAGTTTTTGTTAATATTAAGTTAAACTAGAAGATATAAACGAGCATAAAAAAGAAAAAAGATTTTGCGATTTTTGAACGTGCGTGGAAGTTTTTTACGTCTTTATAAGGAAAATGTTTTAACTGCAATTTAACTAAGAATGTCTTAAACTACCGAAAAATATTAACATCTTTCTAAAAAGTTTTATTTGAACATGCTTACTGAGTTCATTCTTTTACCATACAAGTTGAGATGATCGTGTCATGCTCGTTTTATAGCAGATGTGCACGCCCAATCGAAATGAATATTTTTCAATATTTAAACGTTTATTACTAAGTTATACGTATTATTTTTTATATAATTTCACACGTCATAGTTACAAGCCCGTCTTAAACTATCTAAAAACATGCAATTCTTGCCGAAGTTTGCAAAATAAGAATCTTTTCTGAGTCCCCAACTTAACCATTCTATTTGGTGTGGATGTGTATTACGAAAATTTAGAAAATGTCATATTTCTTATTTAGATACTTGATGTACTTACTTTAATTGTTATATAAGTTTGCCTTGTTGATATTTACTGTTTACAAATATGATAAAATATTCTTAGAAAATGGCTAAAGCAAAATCATCGCATTTATACGACACTGACTCCGACGATGAGGAAATTCTATTTTCACGCGAAATGCTTAAACGGTTAAGACGAAAAGAACAACAAATGAATGGTTTTAATGATGCTACGGATAATACGCCGGCAGATAACTCGAGCGAGCGACTTTCACAGGTACGCCTTAACTCTTCATCAAAAAAATAAATATTATTCCAAATTAGAAATCATCGTCATCTTCTTCGAAAAATCAATCCAGCTTATCACCGCCATTATCCGATAGGTGATTTACACTAATTGAGCATATGAATTGAATGTTGTTATTGTTTGTCCACAATATATATTGTAATAATTGGTTCATTTTTTACCTTTAAATCACATTGATATCATTCCGTTATCTAGTCAGCGCCTATTTCATTGTACGTATTCGTTTACAAAATCACAATAACAATTTAATTGTTTTAAATTACCCTTGAGAACACTTGCATAATTTTGTTTTCACTTTTCTTGGTTTTACTCAATAAAGATACAAGTACCTATATAATATTCTTGTTTTAAATTTACAGGACGACGAAGAGCATTTTGAGAAGAATTGCGGGGCACGGTGATGCAGAGGAAGAGGAAGAGAAGAGAAAAAGTGGCAAAGAGGTATTGGCAATGTCACACAAAAATTGAAAGTTTGACTGAAATCATAAAAAGTTTAATGTAAAAAAAGAGAATCCCAAATTTTGAAAAAATTCTAAAAAAAAAATTAGAAACTACCGTATTTGAAATTTTTATGGTAATACTTATTAATCAGAAATAACAAATAAAACTAAATTATCCTATTTTATAACGATTTTACTACTAAAAAGATTATATGATTAGATTAGAAGTGACGAACTCCCGATTATAGTACGCAGTTTGTCCCAGTAAGTTTTTGTCTACAGTAAGCGTTAGCGTTTCGCAATAAAAATGAAAATTAGAAATGTATACTATTTCAATGAGCATAAGAAACTTACACGTGCTGATTCCAGAATATTTTTCACGTATATTTGTCAAGTACATTGTTAACTGTATCGGATACCACTTCTATTACCGCTGGCTCCTACAGCCAGAAGCATATAGTTTTTCAGAAGTCGTTACAGTATTCGTCTAGGCAAAGCATTTAGCAAAAGATTTGCAAACCTTGGTATGAGCATACCAGCACTTATGTTGATAATTTCTCTCATTTTCATTATATTTCTTCAAAATTTCTAGATCAAATGAGATTTATTACTTTTATATTTTATGAAAATAAAATTGGAATTGTCAATTTCTTATATTTGGATAATATCTAAAATTAACACTTTTTGTGAAGTCTGTTGCCGTTAGAAAAATGTTATTAGGTGCATCAATTCAATGTCTTCTTCAGAATATTATGTCATTGCGTTCTTGCTTCAATATAAACCTCCCCCCTCTTTTAACATTTTCTGACTACGAAGTGTATGCGGATATAAATTTAAAATAGCATAATGATGTTACATTTTATTATAAAAGAAATTGTCCAAAATCATCTTATGGGTTGTACTCAATCGGAAGATTCTTTCTTCTGACCATTCCGTCTCCTTGGAACCATTCCCTTCTGAATTGCTTGGCATCACCATCTGGGGTGTTGGTCCATTCAATGGTGATACAGTCATTGTTGGTATCTTCTTGTCCGAACGCGAAAGCATCACACGAGACAGCCATCAAAAGAGCTTCCTTTGGGTCGAGCACACCACATGGTGGATCGACTCCGAGACTCCATTAACAGTGTTTGAAGCAGTCGGGCAATTAATCTACGTTGTAGCGTCTGAAGAAAAATCAGACGCGCACCTACACCCCACTCCTTGGACAGGGAATGTTTTTAATTATGCATAAGAGGCTTATTATGTCTCTGGTTCGGGTCTCTTTCTATTTACCAACAGGCTGACATACATTATTAGTTCAGTCTCAATACTGTCTGTTACAACATGTTTCTCTGGAGCTATCTCTCTCGAAAATATGATGAGAGAAACGAATATGACTTTAGCTTCAAGATTAAATTATAAAATATTTTACTGATTAATAAGAATAAAAATTTTTCCAGCCAATTCTAAAATATAAAAAAAACATCTTCATATCTATAGTCACTAATACATTTATTTCTAGTATTACTTTGGCAAACGTATGACAAAATTTAACAACTTGGTAAGAGTGTTGGAACAAAAAAAAGAAGAATCAATTTGGGCTGAGAGGTTAGATTTCAAAATGATATTTTACAAAAATAATCAATTTAAGGTATTCTGAAGCAGCTGGAATCGATAAAAGTATAAAAGAATTAAGAGCACGAGAGGCTGGTTTACAGCAATTGTTGATTGAAAGAGAGGATGCATTAAAGTTTGACAATTTGATTGAAGCGCAAAGGTACGGGTTGAATGTTGAAGCTTTTAAATCTATATCAATACACTTTAGGGCAAAAGACCGCTTCGAGAAAAATATGAGTGATGCTATTTACCTTCCAACAATTCGTGGTTATTTGGATCAGCAAGAACTTGTTCGGCTCGGATTGTAAATTAATATTTATGGAAAATGTTTCTGATTCTTATGAAAAATTATTATTGAGATAAAAAAATCGAACTAAATAGATAACATATACGCCAAATGAAAAATTCGATTTGTAAGTTGTATTTGATATCACACTACTCTGAATATGCATATCTGATGTTTGTACCATTTAAAGCCGGAACATTAACCAAAAAATTTTGCTAGTTTAATTTATACGGCTTGAAATTCATCAAGATTTAGACACGCATCGTTGATAATGATATTACTCTTGGAGACAGACTCTTGACTCTTTCACCGTCAACTGAAACGTCAGGGAATTCTTTGACAAAACACCTAGTTCAACAATAAATAATATTTAAGTGATAGGAAGTGTCCATCTCACATATCTGCTACATTGTTATTGAATCAAGTTCAATAACTTTAAAGAATATTTAAGATCGGTCCTGACTGGATGAACCTGAATATGATCAATTGAATTATGGAGGGGGATCATTTGTACAGCTCCATCCAGCCAGGACCCATCTCAACCTTAACTTAATTAAAATTAAATCTTAAAAAATTATAATAAAATTTAACCTAATATGAGTCCAAGTACCGAATGAGAACACTTGGCATGGACTGATATTCAAAGGTCCTGACTGGATGAAGCTGAATATGATCAATTGAATTATGGAGGGGGATCATTTGCACAGCTCCATCCAGCCAGGACCCATCTCAACCTTAACTTATTTAAAATTAAATTTTGAAAAAAAATATAATAAAATTTAACCTAATATGAGTCCAAGTACCGAGTGAGAACACTCGGCATGGACTCATATTCAAAGGTCCTGACTGGATGAAGCTGAATATGATCAATTGAATTATGGAGGGGGATCAGTGGCACAGCTCCATCCAGACAGGACCCATCTCAACCTTAACTTAATTAAAATTAAATCTTAAAAAAATATAATAAATTTTAACCTAATATGAGTCCAAGTACCGAGTGAGAACACTCGGCATGGACTCATATTCAAAGGTCCTGACTGGATGAAGCTGAATATGATCAATTGAATTATGGAGGGGGATCAGTGGCACAGCTCCATCCAGACAGGACCCATCTCAACCTTAACTTAATTAAAATTAAATCTTAAAAAAATATAATAAAATTTAACCTAATATGAGTCCAAGTACCGAGTGAGAACACTCGGCATGGACTCATATTCAAAGGTCCTGACTGGATGAAGCTGAATATGATCAATTGAATTATGGAGGGGGATCATTTGCACAGCTCCATCCAGCCAGGACCCATCTCAACCTTAACTTATTTAAAATTAAATTTTGAAAAAAAATATAATAAAATTTAACCTAATATGAGTCCAAGTACCGAGTGAGAACACTCGGCATGGACTCATATTCAAAGGTCCTGACTGGATGAAGCTGAATATGATCAATTGAATTATGGAGGGGGATCAGTGGCACAGCTCCATCCAGACAGGACCCATCTCAACCTTAACTTAATTAAAATTAAATCTTAAAAAAATATAATAAATTTTAACCTAATATGAGTCCAAGTACCGAATGAGAACACTTGGCATGGACTGATATTCAAAGGTCCTGACTGGATGAAGCTGAATATGATCAATTGAATTATGGAGGGGGATCATTCGTACAGCTCCATCCAGCCAGGACCCATCTCTACCTTAACTTATTTAAAATTAAATTTAAAAAATATATATAATAAAATTTAACCTAATATGAGTCCAAGTACCGAGTGAGAACACTCGGTATGGACTCATACATAAAGGTCCTGACTGGATGAAGCTGAATATGATCAATTGAATTATGGAGGGGGATCATTTGTACAGCTCCATCCAGCCAGGACCCATCTCAACCTTAACTTAATTAAAATTAAATCTTAAAAAAATATAATAAATTTTAACCTAATATGAGTCCAAGTACCGAATGAGAACACTTGGCATGGACTGATATTCAAAGGTCCTGACTGGATGAAGCTGAATATGATCAATTGAATTATGGAGGGGGATCATTCGTACAGCTCCATCCAGCCAGGACCCATCTCTACCTTAACTTATTTAAAATTAAATTTAAAAAATATATATAATAAAATTTAACCTAATATGAGTCCAAGTACCGAGTGAGAACACTCGGCATGGACTCATACATAAAGGTCCTGACTGGATGAAGCTGAATATGATCAATTGAATTATGGAGGGGGATCATTTGTACAGCTCCATCCAGCCAGGACCCATCTCAACCTTAACTTAATTAAAATTAAATCTTAAAAAAATATAATAAATTTTAACCTAATATGAGTCCAAGTACCGAGTGAGAACACTCGGCATGGACTCATACCTAAAGGTCCTGACTGGATGAAGCTGAATATGATCAATTGAATTATGGAGGGGGATCATTTGTACAGCTCCATCCAGCCAGGACCCATCTCAACCTTAACTTAATTAAAATTAAATCTTAAAAAATTATAATAAAATTTAACCTAATATGAGTCCAAGTACCGAGTGAGAACACTCGGCATGGACTCATACCTAAAGGTCCTGACTGGATGAAGCTGAATATGATCAATTGAATTATGGAGGGGGATCATTTGTACAGCTCCATCCAGCCAGGACCCATCTCAACCTTAACTTAATTAAAATTAAATCTTAAAAAAATATAATAAATTTTAACCTAATATGAGTCCAAGTACCGAATGAGAACACTTGGCATGGACTGATATTCAAAGGTCCTGACTGGATGAAGCTGAATATGATCAATTGAATTATGGAGGGGGATCATTCGTACAGCTCCATCCAGCCAGGACCCATCTCTACCTTAACTTATTTAAAATTAAATTTAAAAAATATATATAATAAAATTTAACCTAATATGAGTCCAAGTACCGAGTGAGAACACTCGGCATGGACTCATACATAAAGGTCCTGACTGGATGAAGCTGAATATGATCAATTGAATTATGGAGGGGGATCATTTGTACAGCTCCATCCAGCCAGGACCCATCTCAACCTTAACTTAATTAAAATTAAATCTTAAAAAATTATAATAAAATTTAACCTAATATGAGTCCAAGTACCGAGTGAGAACACTCGGCATGGACTCATACCTAAAGGTCCTGACTGGATGAAGCTGAATATGATCAATTGAATTATGGAGGGGGATCATTTGTACAGCTCCATCCAGCCAGGACCCATCTCAACCTTAACTTAATTAAAATTAAATCTTAAAAAATTATAATAAAATTTAACCTAATATGAGTCCAAGTACCGAATGAGAACACTTGGCATGGACTGATATTCAAAGGTCCTGACTGGATGAAGCTGAATATGATCAATTGAATTATGGAGGGGGATCATTTGTACAGCTCCATCCAGCCAGGACCCATCTCAACCTTAACTTAATTAAAATTAAATCTTAAAAAATTATAATAAAATTTAACCTAATATGAGTCCAAGTACCGAGTGAGAACACTCGGCATGGACTCATACCTAAAGGTCCTGACTGGATGAAGCTGAATATGATCAATTGAATTATGGAGGGGGATCATTTGTACAGCTCCATCCAGCCAGGACCCATCTCAACCTTAACTTAATTAAAATTAAATCTTAAAAAAATATAATAAATTTTAACCTAATATGAGTCCAAGTACCGAATGAGAACACTTGGCATGGACTGATATTCAAAGGTCCTGACTGGATGAAGCTGAATATGATCAATTGAATTATGGAGGGGGATCATTCGTACAGCTCCATCCAGCCAGGACCCATCTCTACCTTAACTTATTTAAAATTAAATTTAAAAAATATATATAATAAAATTTAACCTAATATGAGTCCAAGTACCGAGTGAGAACACTCGGCATGGACTCATACATAAAGGTCCTGACTGGATGAAGCTGAATATGATCAATTGAATTATGGAGGGGGATCATTTGTACAGCTCCATCCAGCCAGGACCCATCTCAACCTTAACTTAATTAAAATTAAATCTTAAAAAAATATAATAAATTTTAACCTAATATGAGTCCAAGTACCGAGTGAGAACACTCGGCATGGACTCATACATAAAGGTCCTGACTGGATGAAGCTGAATATGATCAATTGAATTATGGAGGGGGATCATTCGTACAGCTCCATCCAGCCAGGACCCATCTCAACCTTAACTTAATTAAAATTAAATCTTAAAAAAATATAATAAATTTTAACCTAATATGAGTCCAAGTACCGAGTGAGAACACTCGGCTTGGACTCATACATAAAGGTCCTGACTGGATGAAGCTGAATATGATCAATTGAATTATGGAGGGGGATCATTTGTACAGCTCCATCCAGCCAGGACCCATCTCAACCTTAACTTAATTAAAATTAAATCTTAAAAAAATATAATAAATTTTAACCTAATATGAGTCCAAGTACCGAGTGAGAACACTCGGCATGGACTCATACCTAAAGGTCCTGACTGGATGAAGCTGAATATGATCAATTGAATTATGGAGGGGGATCATTTGTACAGCTCCATCCAGCCAGGACCCATCTCAACCTTAACTTAATTAAAATTAAATCTTAAAAAAATATAATAAATTTTAACCTAATATGAGTCCAAGTACCGAATGAGAACACTTGGCATGGACTGATATTCAAAGGTCCTGACTGGATGAAGCTGAATATGATCAATTGAATTATGGAGGGGGATCATTCGTACAGCTCCATCCAGCCAGGACCCATCTCTACCTTAACTTATTTAAAATTAAATTTAAAAAATATATATAATAAAATTTAACCTAATATGAGTCCAAGTACCGAGTGAGAACACTCGGCATGGACTCATACATAAAGGTCCTGACTGGATGAAGCTGAATATGATCAATTGAATTATGGAGGGGGATCATTTGTACAGCTCCATCCAGCCAGGACCCATCTCAACCTTAACTTAATTAAAATTAAATCTTAAAAAAATATAATAAATTTTAACCTAATATGAGTCCAAGTACCGAGTGAGAACACTCGGCATGGACTCATACATAAAGGTCCTGACTGGATGAAGCTGAATATGATCAATTGAATTATGGAGGGGGATCATTCGTACAGCTCCATCCAGCCAGGACCCATCTCTACCTTAACTTATTTAAAATTAAATTTAAAAAATATATATAATAAAATTTAACCTAATATGAGTCCAAGTACCGAGTGAGAACACTCGGCATGGACTCATACATAAAGGTCCTGACTGGATGAAGCTGAATATGATCAATTGAATTATGGAGGGGGATCATTTGTACAGCTCCATCCAGCCAGGACCCATCTCAACCTTAACTTAATTAAAATTAAATCTTAAAAAAATATAATAAATTTTAACCTAATATGAGTCCAAGTACCGAGTGAGAACACTCGGCATGGACTCATACATAAAGGTCCTGACTGGATGAAGCTGAATATGATCAATTGAATTATGGAGGGGGATCATTCGTACAGCTCCATCCAGCCAGGACCCATCTCTACCTTAACTTATTTAAAATTAAATTTAAAAAATATATATAATAAAATTTAACCTAATATGAGTCCAAGTACCGAGTGAGAACACTCGGCATGGACTCATACATAAAGGTCCTGACTGGATGAAGCTGAATATGATCAATTGAATTATGGAGGGGGATCATTCGTACAGCTCCATCCAGCCAGGACCCATCTCAACCTTAACTTAATTAAAATTAAATCTTAAAAAAATATAATAAATTTTAACCTAATATGAGTCCAAGTACCGAGTGAGAACACTCGGCATGGACTCATACCTAAAGGTCCTGACTGGATGAAGCTGAATATGATCAATTGAATTATGGAGGGGGATCATTCGTACAGCTCCATCCAGCCAGGACCCATCTCAACCTTAACTTAATTAAAATTAAATCTTAAAAAAATATAATAAATTTTAACCTAATATGAGTCCAAGTACCGAGTGAGAACACTCGGCATGGACTCATACTTAAAGGTCCTGACTGGATGAAGCTGAATATGATCAATTGAATTATGGAGGGGGATCATTCGTACAGCTCCATCCAGCCAGGACCCATCTCAACCTTAACTTAATTAAAATTAAATCTTAAAAAAATATAATAAATTTTAACCTAATATGAGTCCAAGTACCGAGTGAGAACACTCGGCATGGACTCATACCTAAAGGTCCTGACTGGATGAAGCTGAATATGATCAATTGAATTATGGAGGGGGATCATTCGTACAGCTCCATCCAGCCAGGACCCATCTCAACCTTAACTTAATTAAAATTAAATCTTAAAAAAATATAATAAATTTTAACCTAATATGAGTCCAAGTACCGAGTGAGAACACTCGGCATGGACTCATACCTAAAGGTCCTGGCTGGATGAAGCTGAATATGATCAATTGAATTATGGAGGGGGATCATTCGTACAGCTCCATCCAGCCAGGACCCATCTCAACCTTAACTTAATTAAAATTAAATCTTAAAAAAATATAATAAATTTTAACCTAATATGAGTCCAAGTACCGAATGAGAACACTTGGCATGGACTGATATTCAAAGGTCCTGACTGGATGAAGCTGAATATGATCAATTGAATTGTGGAGGGGGATCATTCGTACAGCTCCATCCAGCCAGGACCCATCTCAACCTTAACTTATTTAAAATTAAATTTAAAAAAAATATATATAATAAAATTTAACCTAATATGAGTCCAAGTACCGAGTGAGAACACTCGGCATGGACTCATACCTAAAGGTCCTGACTGGATGAAGCTGAATATGATCAATTGAATTATGGAGGGGGATCATTTGTACAGCTCCATCCAGCCAGGACCCATCTCAACCTTAACTTAATTAAAATTAAATCTTAAAAAAATATAATAAATTTTAACCTAATATGAGTCCAAGTACCGAGTGAGAACACTCGGCATGGACTCATACCTAAAGGTCCTGGCTGGATGAAGCTGAATATGATCAATTGAATTATGGAGGGGGATCATTCGTACAGCTCCATCCAGCCAGGACCCATCTCAACCTTAACTTAATTAAAATTAAATCTTAAAAAAATATAATAAATTTTAACCTAATATGAGTCCAAGTACCGAATGAGAACACTTGGCATGGACTGATATTCAAAGGTCCTGACTGGATGAAGCTGAATATGATCAATTGAATTGTGGAGGGGGATCATTCGTACAGCTCCATCCAGCCAGGACCCATCTCAACCTTAACTTATTTAAAATTAAATTTAAAAAAAAATATATATAATAAAATTTAACCTAATATGAGTCCAAGTACCGAGTGAGAACACTCGGCATGGACTCATACCTAAAGGTCCTGACTGGATGAAGCTGAATATGATCAATTGAATTATGGAGGGGGATCATTTGTACAGCTCCATCCAGCCAGGACCCATCTCAACCTTAACTTAATTAAAATTAAATCTTAAAAAAATATAATAAATTTTAACCTAATATGAGTCCAAGTACCGAGTGAGAACACTCGGCATGGACTCATACCTAAAGGTCCTGGCTGGATGAAGCTGAATATGATCAATTGAATTATGGAGGGGGATCATTCGTACAGCTCCATCCAGCCAGGACCCATCTCAACCTTAACTTAATTAAAATTAAATCTTAAAAAAATATAATAAATTTTAACCTAATATGAGTCCAAGTACCGAATGAGAACACTTGGCATGGACTGATATTCAAAGGTCCTGACTGGATGAAGCTGAATATGATCAATTGAATTGTGGAGGGGGATCATTCGTACAGCTCCATCCAGCCAGGACCCATCTCAACCTTAACTTATTTAAAATTAAATTTAAAAAAAATATATATAATAAAATTTAACCTAATATGAGTCCAAGTACCGAGTGAGAACACTCGGCATGGACTCATACCTAAAGGTCCTGACTGGATGAAGCTGAATATGATCAATTGAATTATGGAGGGGGATCATTTGTACAGCTCCATCCAGCCAGGACCCATCTCAACCTTAACTTAATTAAAATTAAATCTTAAAAAAATATAATAAATTTTAACCTAATATGAGTCCAAGTACCGAGTGAGAACACTCGGCATGGACTCATACCTAAAGGTCCTGGCTGGATGAAGCTGAATATGATCAATTGAATTATGGAGGGGGATCATTCGTACAGCTCCATCCAGCCAGGACCCATCTCAACCTTAACTTAATTAAAATTAAATCTTAAAAAAATATAATAAATTTTAACCTAATATGAGTCCAAGTACCGAATGAGAACACTTGGCATGGACTGATATTCAAAGGTCCTGACTGGATGAAGCTGAATATGATCAATTGAATTGTGGAGGGGGATCATTCGTACAGCTCCATCCAGCCAGGACCCATCTCAACCTTAACTTATTTAAAATTAAATTTAAAAAAAATATATATAATAAAATTTAACCTAATATGAGTCCAAGTACCGAGTGAGAACACTCGGCATGGACTCATACCTAAAGGTCCTGACTGGATGAAGCTGAATATGATCAATTGAATTATGGAGGGGGATCATTTGTACAGCTCCATCCAGCCAGGACCCATCTCAACCTTAACTTAATTAAAATTAAATCTTAAAAAAATATAATAAATTTTAACCTAATATGAGTCCAAGTACCGAGTGAGAACACTCGGCATGGACTCATACCTAAAGGTCCTGGCTGGATGAAGCTGAATATGATCAATTGAATTATGGAGGGGGATCATTCGTACAGCTCCATCCAGCCAGGACCCATCTCAACCTTAACTTAATTAAAATTAAATCTTAAAAAAATATAATAAATTTTAACCTAATATGAGTCCAAGTACCGAATGAGAACACTTGGCATGGACTGATATTCAAAGGTCCTGACTGGATGAAGCTGAATATGATCAATTGAATTGTGGAGGGGGATCATTCGTACAGCTCCATCCAGCCAGGACCCATCTCAACCTTAACTTATTTAAAATTAAATTTAAAAAATATATATATAATAAAATTTAACCTAATATGAGTCCAAGTACCGAGTGAGAACACTCGGCATGGACTCATACCTAAAGGTCCTGACTGGATGAAGCTGAATATGATCAATTGAATTATGGAGGGGGATCATTCGTACAGCTCCATCCAGCCAGGACCCATCTCAACATTAACTTATTTAAAATTAAATTTTAAAAAAATATATAATAAAATTTAACCTAATATGAGTCCAAGTACCGAATGAGAACACTCGGCATGGACTCATACCTAAAGGTTCTGACTGGATGAAGCTGAATATGATCAATTGAATTATGGAGGGGGATCATTCGTACAGCTCCATCCAGCCAGGACCCATCTCAACATTAACTTATTTAAAATTAAATTTTAAAAAAATATATAATAAAATTTAACCTAATATGAGTCCAAGTACAGAGTGAGAACACTCGGCATGGACTCATACCTAAAGGTCCTGACTGGATGAAGCTGAATATGATCAATTGAATTATGGAGGGGGATCAGTGGCACAGCTCCATCCAGCCAGGACCCATCTCAACCTTAACTTATTTAAAATTAAATTTTAAAAAAATATATAATAAAATTTAACCTAATATGAGTCCAAGTACCGAATGAGAACACTCGGCATGGACTCATACCTAAAGGTTCTGACTGGATGAAGCTGAATATGATCAATTGAATTATGGAGGGGGATCATTCGTACAGCTCCATCCAGCCAGGACCCATCTCAACATTAACTTATTTAAAATTAAATTTTAAAAAAATATATAATAAAATTTAACCTAATATGAGTCCAAGTACAGAGTGAGAACACTCGGCATGGACTCATACCTAAAGGTCCTGACTGGATGAAGCTGAATATGATCAATTGAATTATGGAGGGGGATCAGTGGCACAGCTCCATCCAGCCAGGACCCATCTCAACCTTAACTTATTTAAAATTAAATTTTAAAAAAATATATAATAAAATTTAACCTAATATGAGTCCAAGTACAGAGTGAGAACACTCGGCATGGACTCATAATCAAAGGTCCTGACTGGATGAAGCTGAATATGATCAATTGAATTATGGAGGGGGATCATTCGTACAGCTCCATCCAGCCAGGACCCATCTCAACATTAACTTATTTAAAATTAAATTTTAAAAAAATATATAATAAAATTTAACCTAATATGAGTCCAAGTACAGAGTGAGAACACTCGGCATGGACTCATAATCAAAGGTCCTGACTGGATGAAGCTGAATATGATCAATTGAATTATGGAGGGGGATCATTCGTACAGCTCCATCCAGCCAGGACCCATCTCAACATTAACTTATTTAAAATTAAATTTTAAAAAAATATATAATAAAATTTAACCTAATATGAGTCCAAGTACCGAATGAGAACACTTGGCATGGACTGATATTCAAAGGTCCTGACTGGATGAAGCTGAATATGATCAATTGAATTATGGAGGGGGATCATTTGTACAGCTCCATCCAGCCAGGACCCATCTCAACCTTAACTTAATTAAAATTAAATTTAAAAAATATATATAATAAAATTTAACCTAATATGAGTCCAAGTACCGAGTGAGAACACTCGGCATGGACTCATACCTAAAGGTCCTGACTGGATGAAGCTGAATATGATCAATTGAATTATGGAGGGGGATCATTCGTACAGCTCCATCCAGCCAGGACCCATCTCAACATTAACTTATTTAAAATTAAATTTAAAAAAAAAATATAATAAATTTTAACCTAATATGAGTCCAAGTACCGAATGAGAACACTTGGCATGGACTGATATTCAAAGGTCCTGACTGGATGAAGCTGAATATGATCAATTGAATTGTGGAGGGGGATCATTTGTAGAGCTCCATCCAGCCAGGACCCATCTCAACCTTAACTTAATTAAAATTAAATTTAAAAAATATATATAATAAAATTTAACCTAATATGAGTCCAAGTACCGAGTGAGAACACTCGGCATGGACTCATACCTAAAGGTCCTGACTGGATGAAGCTGAATATGATCAATTGAATTATGGAGGGGGATCAGTGGCACAGCTCCATCCAGCCAGGACCCATCTCAACCTTAACTTATTTAAAATTAAATTTAAAAAAAATATATAATAAAATTTAACCTAATATGAGTCCAAGTACCGAATGAGAACACTCGGCATGGACTCATACCTAAAGGTTCTGACTGGATGAAGCTGAATATGATCATTTGAATTATGGAGGGGGATCAGTGGCACAGCTCCATCCAGCCAGGACCCATCTCAACCTTAACTTATTTAAAATTAAATTTTAAAAAAATATATAATAAAATTTAACCTAATATGAGTCCAAGTACAGAGTGAGAACACTCGGCATGGACTCATAATCAAAGGTCCTGACTGGATGAAGCTGAATATGATCAATTGAATTATGGAGGGGGATCATTCGTACAGCTCCATCCAGCCAGGACCCATCTCAACATTAACTTATTTAAAATTAAATTTTAAAAAAATATATAATAAAATTTAACCTAATATGAGTCCAAGTATCGAGTGAGAACACTCGGCATGGACTCATACATAAAGGTCCTGACTGGATGAAGCTGAATATGATCAATTGAATTATGGAGGGGGATCATTTGTACAGCTCCATCCAGCCAGGACCCATCTCAACATTAACTTATTTAAAATTAAATTTTAAAAAAATATATAATAAAATTTAACCTAATATGAGTCCAAGTACAGAGTGAGAACACTCGGCATGGACTCATAATCAAAGGTCCTGACTGGATGAAGCTGAATATGATCAATTGAATTATGGAGGGGGATCATTCGTACAGCTCCATCCAGCCAGGACCCATCTCAACATTAACTTATTTAAAATTAAATTTTAAAAAAATATATAATAAAATTTAACCTAATATGAGTCCAAGTATCGAGTGAGTACACTCGGCATGGACTCATACATAAAGGTCCTGACTGGATGAAGCTGAATATGATCAATTGAATTATGGAGGGGGATCATTTGTACAGCTCCATCCACCCAGGACCCATCTCAACATTAACTTATTTAAAATTAAATTTTAAAAAAATATATAATAAAATTTAACCTAATATGAGTCCAAGTACAGAGTGAGAACACTCGGCATGGACTCATAATCAAAGGTCCTGACTGGATGAAGCTGAATATGATCAATTGAATTATGGAGGGGGATCATTTGTACAGCTCCATCCAGCCAGGACCCATCTCAACATTAACTTATTTAAAATTAAATTTTAAAAAAATATATAATAAAATTTAACCTAATATGAGTCCAAGTATCGAGTGAGAACACTCGGCATGGACTCATACATAAAGGTCCTGACTGGATGAAGCTGAATATGATCAATTGAATTATGGAGGGGGATCATTTGTACAGCTCCATCCAGCCAGGACCCATCTCAACCTTAACTTAATTAAAATTAAATCTTAAAAAAATATAATAAATTTTAACCTAATATGAGTCCAAGTACCGAATGAGAACACTTGGCATGGACTGATATTCAAAGGTCCTGACTGGATGAAGCTGAATATGATCAATTGAATTATGGAGGGGGATCATTCGTACAGCTCCATCCAGCCAGGACCCATCTCAACCTTAACTTAATTAAAATTAAATCTTAAAAAAATATAATAAATTTTAACCTAATATGAGTCCAAGTACCGAGTGAGAACACTCGGCATGGACTCATACCTAAAGGTCCTGACTGGATGAAGCTGAATATGATCAATTGAATTATGGAGGGGGATCATTCGTACAGCTCCATCCAGCCAGGACCCATCTCAACCTTAACTTAATTAAAATTAAATCTTAAAAAAATATAATAAATTTTAACCTAATATGAGTCCAAGTACCGAGTGAGAACACTCGGCATGGACTCATACCTAAAGGTCCTGACTGGATGAAGCTGAATATGATCAATTGAATTATGGAGGGGGATCATTCGTACAGCTCCATCCAGCCAGGACCCATCTCAACCTTAACTTATTTAAAATTAAATTTAAAAAATATATATAATAAAATTTAACCTAATATGAGTCCAAGTACCGAGTGAGAACACTCGGCATGGACTCATACCTAAAGGTCCTGACTGGATGAAGCTGAATATGATCAATTGAATTATGGAGGGGGATCATTTGTACAGCTCCATCCAGCCAGGACCCATCTCAACCTTAACTTAATTAAAATTAAATCTTAAAAAAATATAATAAATTTTAACCTAATATGAGTCCAAGTACCGAATGAGAACACTTGGCATGGACTGATATTCAAAGGTCCTGACTGGATGAAGCTGAATATGATCAATTGAATTGTGGAGGGGGATCATTTGTACAGCTCCATCCAGCCAGGACCCATCTCAACCTTAACTTAATTAAAATTAAATTTAAAAAATATATAATAAATTTTAACCTAATATGAGTCCAAGTACCGAATGAGAACACTTGGCATGGACTGATATTCAAAGGTCCTGACTGGATGAAGCTGAATATGATCAATTGAATTATGGAGGGGGATCATTTGTACAGCTCCATCCAGCCAGGACCCATCTCAACATTAACTTATTTAAAATTAAATTTTAAAAAAATATATAATAAAATTTAACCTAATATGAGTCCAAGTATCGAGTGAGAACACTCGGCATGGACTCATACATAAAGGTCCTGACTGGATGAAGCTGAATATGATCAATTGAATTATGGAGGGGGATCATTTGTACAGCTCCATCCAGCCAGGACCCATCTCAACATTAACTTATTTAAAATTAAATTTTAAAAAAATATATAATAAAATTTAACCTAATATGAGTCCAAGTACAGAGTGAGAACACTCGGCATGGACTCATATTCAAAGGTCCTGACTGGATGAAGCTGAATATGATCAATTGAATTATGGAGGGGGATCATTTGTACAGCTCCATCCAGCCAGGACCCATCTCAACCTTAACTTAATTAAAATTAAATCTTAAAAAAAAAAAATAAATTTTAACCTAATATGAGTCCAAGTACCGAGTGAGAACACTCGGCATGGACTCATACCTAAAGGTCCTGACTGGATGAAGCTGAATATGATCAATTGAATTATGGAGGGGGATCAGTGGCACAGCTCCATCCAGCCAGGACCCATCTCAACCTTAACTTATTTAAAATTAAATTTTAAAAAAATATATAATAAAATTTAACCTAATATGAGTCCAAGTACCGAATGAGAACACTCGGCATGGACTCATACCTAAAGGTTCTGACTGGATGAAGCTGAATATGATCATTTGAATTATGGAGGGGGATCAGTGGCACAGCTCCATCCAGCCAGGACCCATCTCAACCTTAACTTATTTAAAATTAAATTTTAAAAAAATATATAATAAAATTTAACCTAATATGAGTCCAAGTACCGAGTGAGAACACTCGGCATGGACTGATATTCAAAGGTCCTGACTGGATGAAGCTGAATATGATCAATTGGATTGTGGAGGGGGATCAGTGGCACAGCTCCATCCAGCCAGGACCCATCTCAACCTTAACTTATTTAAAATTAAATTTTTAAAAAATATATAATAAAATTTAACCTAATATGAGTCCAAGTACCGAATGAGAACACTCGGCATGGACTCATACCTAAAGGTCCTGACTGGATGAAGCTGAATATGATCAATTGAATTATGGAGGGGGATCACTGGCACAGCTCCAACCAGCCAGGACCCATCTCAACCTTAACTTATTTAAAATTAAATTTTAAAAAAATATATAATAAAATTTAACCTAATATGAGTCCAAGTATCGAGTGAGAACACTCGGCATGGACTCATACATAAAGGTCCTGACTGGATGAAGCTGAATATGATCAATTGAATTATGGAGGGGGATCATTTGTACAGCTCCATCCAGCCAGGACCCATCTCAACATTAACTTATTTAAAATTAAATTTTAAAAAAATATATAATAAAATTTAACCTAATATGAGTCCAAGTACAGAGTGAGAACACTCGGCATGGACTCATAATCAAAGGTCCTGACTGGATGAAGCTGAATATGATCAATTGAATTATGGAGGGGGATCATTTGTACAGCTCCATCCAGCCAGGACCCATCTCAACATTAACTTATTTAACATTAAATTTTAAAAAAATATATAATAAAATTTAACCTAATATGAGTCCAAGTATCGAGTGAGAACACTCGGCATGGACTCATACCTAAAGGTTCTGACTGGATGAAGCTGAATATGATCATTTGAATTATGGAGGGGGATCAGTGGCACAGCTCCATCCAGCCAGGACCCATCTCAACCTTAACTTATTTAAAATTAAATTTTAAAAAAATATATAATAAAATTTAACCTAATATGAGTCCAAGTACAGAGTGAGAACACTCGGCATGGACTCATAATCAAAGGTCCTGACTGGATGAAGCTGAATATGATCAATTGAATTATGGAGGGGGATCATTCGTACAGCTCCATCCAGCCAGGACCCATCTCAACATTAACTTATTTAAAATTAAATTTTAAAAAAATATATAATAAAATTTAACCTAATATGAGTCCAAGTATCGAGTGAGAACACTCGGCATGGACTCATACATAAAGGTCCTGACTGGATGAAGCTGAATATGATCAATTGAATTATGGAGGGGGATCATTTGTACAGCTCCATCCAGCCAGGACCCATCTCAACATTAACTTATTTAAAATTAAATTTTAAAAAAATATATAATAAAATTTAACCTAATATGAGTCCAAGTACAGAGTGAGAACACTCGGCATGGACTCATAATCAAAGGTCCTGACTGGATGAAGCTGAATATGATCAATTGAATTATGGAGGGGGATCATTCGTACAGCTCCATCCAGCCAGGACCCATCTCAACATTAACTTATTTAAAATTAAATTTTAAAAAAATATATAATAAAATTTAACCTAATATGAGTCCAAGTATCGAGTGAGAACACTCGGCATGGACTCATACATAAAGGTCCTGACTGGATGAAGCTGAATATGATCAATTGAATTATGGAGGGGGATCATTTGTACAGCTCCATCCAGCCAGGACCCATCTCAACATTAACTTATTTAAAATTAAATTTTAAAAAATATATAATAAAATTTAACCTAATATGAGTCCAAGTATCGAGTGAGAACACTCGGCATGGACTCATACATAAAGGTCCTGACTGGATGAAGCTGAATATGATCAATTGAATTATGGAGGGGGATCATTTGTACAGCTCCATCCAGCCAGGACCCATCTCAACCTTAACTTAATTAAAATTAAATCTTAAAAAAATATAATAAATTTTAACCTAATATGAGTCCAAGTACCGAATGAGAACACTTGGCATGGACTGATATTCAAAGGTCCTGACTGGATGAAGCTGAATATGATCAATTGAATTATGGAGGGGGATCATTCGTACAGCTCCATCCAGCCAGGACCCATCTCAACCTTAACTTAATTAAAATTAAATCTTAAAAAAATATAATAAATTTTAACCTAATATGAGTCCAAGTACCGAGTGAGAACACTCGGCATGGACTCATACCTAAAGGTCCTGACTGGATGAAGCTGAATATGATCAATTGAATTATGGAGGGGGATCATTCGTACAGCTCCATCCAGCCAGGACCCATCTCAACCTTAACTTAATTAAAATTAAATCTTAAAAAAATATAATAAATTTTAACCTAATATGAGTCCGAGTACCGAGTGAGAACACTCGGCATGGACTCATACCTAAAGGTCCTGACTGGATGAAGCTGAATATGATCAATTGAATTATGGAGGGGGATCATTCGTACAGCTCCATCCAGCCAGGACCCATCTCAACCTTAACTTATTTAAAATTAAATTTAAAAAATATATATAATAAAATTTAACCTAATATGAGTCCAAGTACCGAGTGAGAACACTCGGCATGGACTCATACCTAAAGGTCCTGACTGGATGAAGCTGAATATGATCAATTGAATTATGGAGGGGGATCATTTGTACAGCTCCATCCAGCCAGGACCCATCTCAACCTTAACTTAATTAAAATTAAATCTTAAAAAAATATAATAAATTTTAACCTAATATGAGTCCAAGTACCGAATGAGAACACTTGGCATGGACTGATATTCAAAGGTCCTGACTGGATGAAGCTGAATATGATCAATTGAATTGTGGAGGGGGATCATTTGTACAGCTCCATCCAGCCAGGACCCATCTCAACCTTAACTTAATTAAAATTAAATTTAAAAAATATATATAATAAAATTTAACCTAATATGAGTCCAAGTACCGAATGAGAACACTCGGCATGGACTCATACCTAAAGGTTCTGACTGGATGAAGCTGAATATGATCATTTGAATTATGGAGGGGGATCAGTGGCACAGCTCCATCCAGCCAGGACCCATCTCAACCTTAACTTATTTAAAATTAAATTTTAAAAAAATATATAATAAAATTTAACCTAATATGAGTCCAAGTACCGAATGAGAACACTCGGCATGGACTCATACCTAAAGGTTCTGACTGGATGAAGCTGAATATGATCATTTGAATTATGGAGGGGGATCAGTGGCACAGCTCCATCCAGCCAGGACCCATCTCAACCTTAACTTAATTAAAATTAAATCTTAAAAAAAAAAAATAAATTTTAACCTAATATGAGTCCAAGTACCGAATGAGAACACTTGGCATGGACTGATATTCAAAGGTCCTGACTGGATGAAGCTGAATATGATCAATTGAATTGTGGAGGGGGATCATTTGTACAGCTCCATCCAGCCAGGACCCATCTCAACCTTAACTTAATTAAAATTAAATTTAAAAAATATATATAATAAAATTTAACCTAATATGAGTCCAAGTACCGAATGAGAACACTCGGCATGGACTCATACCTAAAGGTTCTGACTGGATGAAGCTGAATATGATCATTTGAATTATGGAGGGGGATCAGTGGCACAGCTCCATCCAGCCAGGACCCATCTCAACCTTAACTTAATTAAAATTAAATCTTAAAAAAAAAAAATAAATTTTAACCTAATATGAGTCCAAGTACCGAGTGAGAACACTCGGCATGGACTCATACCTAAAGGTCCTGACTGGATGAAGCTGAATATGATCAATTGAATTATGGAGGGGGATCAGTGGCACAGCTCCATCCAGCCAGGACCCATCTCAACCTTAACTTATTTAAAATTAAATTTTAAAAAAATATATAATAAAATTTAACCTAATATGAGTCCAAGTACCGAATGAGAACACTCGGCATGGACTCATACCTAAAGGTTCTGACTGGATGAAGCTGAATATGATCATTTGAATTATGGAGGGGGATCAGTGGCACAGCTCCATCCAGCCAGGACCCATCTCAACCTTAACTTATTTAAAATTAAATTTTAAAAAAATATATAATAAAATTTAACCTAATATGAGTCCAAGTACCGAGTGAGAACACTCGGCATGGACTGATATTCAAAGGTCCTGACTGGATGAAGCTGAATATGATCAATTGGATTGTGGAGGGGGATCAGTGGCACAGCTCCATCCAGCCAGGACCCATCTCAACCTTAACTTATTTAAAATTAAATTTTAAAAAAATATATAATAAAATTTAACCTAATATGAGTCCAAGTACCGAATGAGAACACTCGGCATGGACTCATACCTAAAGGTCCTGACTGGATGAAGCTGAATATGATCAATTGAATTATGGAGGGGGATCACTGGCACAGCTCCAACCAGCCAGGACCCATCTCAACCTTAACTTATTTAAAATTAAATTTTAAAAAAATATATAATAAAATTTAACCTAATATGAGTCCAAGTACAGAGTGAGAACACTCGGCATGGACTCATAATCAAAGGTCCTGACTGGATGAAGCTGAATATGATCAATTGAATTATGGAGGGGGATCATTTGTACAGCTCCATCCAGCCAGGACCCATCTCAACATTAACTTATTTAAAATTAAATTTTAAAAAAATATATAATAAAATTTAACCTAATATGAGTCCAAGTATCGAGTGAGAACACTCGGCATGGACTCATACATAAAGGTCCTGACTGGATGAAGCTGAATATGATCAATTGAATTATGGAGGGGGATCACTGGCACAGCTCCAACCAGCCAGGACCCATCTCAACCTTAACTTATTTAAAATTAAATTTTAAAAAAATATATAATAAAATTTAACCTAATATGAGTCCAAGTACAGAGTGAGAACACTCGGCATGGACTCATAATCAAAGGTCCTGACTGGATGAAGCTGAATATGATCAATTGAATTATGGAGGGGGATCATTTGTACAGCTCCATCCAGCCAGGACCCATCTCAACATTAACTTATTTAAAATTAAATTTTAAAAAAATATATAATAAAATTTAACCTAATATGAGTCCAAGTACCGAATGAGAACACTCGGCATGGACTCATACCTAAAGGTCCTGACTGGATGAAGCTGAATATGATCAATTGAATTATGGAGGGGGATCACTGGCACAGCTCCAACCAGCCAGGACCCATCTCAACCTTAACTTATTTAAAATTAAATTTTAAAAAAATATATAATAAAATTTAACCTAATATGAGTCCAAGTACAGAGTGAGAACACTCGGCATGGACTCATACATAAAGGTCCTGACTGGATGAAGCTGAATATGATCAATTGAATTATGGAGGGGGATCATTTGTACAGCTCCATCCAGCCAGGACCCATCTCAACATTAACTTATTTAAAATTAAATTTTAAAAAAATATATAATAAAATTTAACCTAATATGAGTCCAAGTATCGAGTGAGAACACTCGGCATGGACTCATACATAAAGGTCCTGACTGGATGAAGCTGAATATGATCAATTGAATTATGGAGGGGGATCATTTGTACAGCTCCATCCAGCCAGGACCCATCTCAACATTAACTTATTTAAAATTAAATTTTAAAAAAATATATAATAAAATTTAACCTAATATGAGTCCAAGTACAGAGTGAGAACACTCGGCATGGACTCATAATCAAAGGTCCTGACTGGATGAAGCTGAATATGATCAATTGAATTATGGAGGGGGATCATTTGTACAGCTCCATCCAGCCAGGACCCATCTCAACATTAACTTATTTAAAATTAAATTTTAAAAAAATATATAATAAAATTTAACCTAATATGAGTCCAAGTACCGAGTGAGAACACTCGGCATGGACTGATATTCAAAGGTCCTGACTGGATGAAGCTGAATATGATCAATTGGATTGTGGAGGGGGATCAGTGGCACAGCTCCATCCAGCCAGGACCCATCTCAACCTTAACTTGATTGGAAATTTAATATTAAAAAATATAATTGTAACCTAATCAAGTTTTGATCCTCGTTCTTATAAAAATTAAATTTAAAATTTAAAAAAGACGTAATCAGATTGTGCTGAAAATAGATAATCCTAAATCTTACAAATCTTAATAAATAAATATGCAAGTTTCTATTGAAGCATCTTTTAATCGATAATGAATAATATATACGAAAAAGAAATAATTAATCATGAAAATAAACAAACAAATTGTTTTAAATGTAAAAAGACATTTTCATCGCCATTCGTATAGATCAAAACAATTTTACCACCAAAATTTGATGTTAAATTTTGAGTTAAATTTCAGCTAACATCTTCTTGTTTTAAAAACTGAGATTGTCGACCATATTTAAACTAATTTCCAAAATTTTCCAACTTCCAAAATTTCCAAAGTATTCCAAAATTAGTAAATTTTATTAAAATAAGTAAAACGCGAACTAACTACTCATTGAATGCTTCTTATTGGCGCCACTGAAACTCGCGTAACGATGTATGTGGATCGATATAATCTGAAAACATGTGCAATATTAATTAAAATAAACATAAAAATAAAATATACCTTAACAAGCAGATCAATAAGGTCGGATGGTTGAATGGACGTCTAACATTTTCCCCAATGGAGCCTGAAAACAGAAATGTGAATATAAATATTCAAATGGATTCTATATTTCATCTTTGCAACCGCACAAGATGAGTGAATTCAAATAAATTAAAATTTAATTCAAATCTCAATCCTACATTGACCGAGACTACAATGTAATCAAGCCGCGTTCCTACGCCACTTTAGTAGATCACAGAAGCAAGGTTAATTCAAAATCAAATTTTAAACATTTATTGGTCAACGTTTTACAATAGGAACTTAAATCATTTGTTTGATTTGTTTCTTAAACTTTAATAAATTTATTTATCATAAAAATTAATTTAATGATTCTACTAGAGGGGACTAGTAGCATAAAAAACCTAAATTATTTCAACTTAACCTAAACCTTAAAGTTTTATATAAAAAATTTAATCTAAACTTGTGCTATTCTTAAACTTTAATAAATTTATTTATCATAAAAATTAATTTAATGATTCTACTAGAGGGGACTAGTAGCGTAATAAACTTCAATTATTTCAACTTAACCTAAACCTTAATGTTTTATATATAAAATTTAATCTAAACTTGTGCTATTCTTAAACTTTGATAAATTTATTTATCATAAAAATTAATTCGATGATTCTACTAGAGGGGACTAGTAGCGTAATAAACTTCAATTATTTTCAACTTGACCTAAACCTTAAGGTTTTATATATAAAATTTAATCTAAACTTGTGCTATTCTTAAACTTTGATAAATTTATTTATCATAAAAATTAATTCGATGATTCTACTAGAGGGGACTAGTAGCGTAATAAACTTCAATTATTTTCAACTTGACCTAAACCTTAATGTTTTATATATAAAATTTAATCTAAACTTGTGCTATTCTTAAACTTTGATAAATTTATTTATCATAAAAATTAATTCGATGATTCTACTAGAGGGGACTAGTAGCGTAATAAACTTCAATTATTTTCAACTTGACCTAAACCTTAATGTTTTATATAAAAAATTTAATCTAAACTTGTGCTATTCTTAAACTTTGATAAATTTATTTATCATAAAAATTAATTCGATGATTCTACTAGAGGGGACTAGTAGCGTAATAAACCTAAATTATTTCAACTTAACCTAAACCTTAATGTTTTATATAAAAAATTTAATCTAAACTTGTGCTATTCTTAAACTTTGATAAATTTATTTATCATAAAAATTAATTCGATGATTCTACTAGAGGGGACTAGTAGCGTAATAAACTTCAATTATTTTCAACTTGACCTAAACCTTAATGTTTTATATAAAAAATTTAATCTAAACTTGTGCTATTCTTAAACTTTGATAAATTTATTTATCATAAAAATTAATTCGATGATTCTACTAGAGGGGACTAGTAGCGTAATAAACTTCAATTATTTTCAACTTGACCTAAACCTTAATGTTTTATATAAAAAATTTAATCTAAACTTGTGCTATTCTTAAACTTTGATAAATTTATTTATCATAAAAATTAATTCGATGATTCTACTAGAGGGGACTAGTAGCGTAATAAACCTAAATTATTTCAACTTAACCTAAACCTTAATGTTTTATATAAAAAATTTAATCTAAACTTGTGCTATTCTTAAACTTTGATAAATTTATTTATCATAAAAATTAATTCGATGATTCTACTAGAGGGGACTAGTAGCGTAATAAACTTCAATTATTTTCAACTTGACCTAAACCTTAATGTTTTATATAAAAAATTTAATCTAAACTTGTGCTATTCTTAAACTTTGATAAATTTATTTATCATAAAAATTAATTCGATGATTCTACTAGAGGGGACTAGTAGCGTAATAAACTTCAATTATTTTCAACTTGACCTAAACCTTAATGTTTTATATAAAAAATTTAATCTAAACTTGTGCTATTCTTAAACTTTGATAAATTTATTTATCATAAAAATTAATTCGATGATTCTACTAGAGGGGACTAGTAGCGTAATAAACTTCAATTATTTTCAACTTGACCTAAACCTTAAGGTTTTATATATAAAATTTAATCTAAACTTGTGCTATTCTTAAACTTTGATAAATTTATTTATCATAAAAATTAATTCGATGATTCTACTAGAGGGGACTAGTAGCGTAATAAACCTAAATTATTTCAACTTAACCTAAACCTTAATGTTTTATATAAAAAATTTAATCTAAACTTGTGCTATTCTTAAACTTTAATAAATTTATTTATCATAAAAATTAATTTAATGATTCTACTAGAGGGGACTAGTAGCGTAATAAACTTCAATTATTTCAACTTAACCTAAACCTTAATGTTTTATATATAAAATTTAATCTAAACTTGTGCTATTCTTAAACTTTGATAAATTTATTTATCATAAAAATTAATTCGATGATTCTACTAGAGGGGACTAGTAGCGTCATAAACTTCAATTATTTCAACTTAACCTAAACCTTAAAGTTTTATATATAAAATTTAATCTAAACTTGTGCTATTCTTAAACTTTGATAAATTTATTTATCATAAAAATTAATTCGATGATTCTACTAGAGGGGACTAGTAGCGTAATAAACTTCAATTATTTCAACTTAACCTAAACCTTAAAGTTTTATATATAAAATTTAATCTAAACTTGTGCTATTCTTAAACTTTAATAAATTTATTTATCATAAAAATTAATTTAATGATTCTACTAGAGGGGACTAGTAGCGTAATAAACTTCAATTATTTCAACTTAACCTAAACCTTAATGTTTTATATATAAAATTTAATCTAAACTTGTGCTATTCTTAAACTTTGATAAATTTATTTATCATAAAAATTAATTCGATGATTCTACTAGAGGGGACTAGTAGCGTAATAAACTTCAATTATTTTCAACTTGACCTAAACCTTAAGGTTTTATATATAAAATTTAATCTAAACTTGTGCTATTCTTAAACTTTGATAAATTTATTTATCATAAAAATTAATTCGATGATTCTACTAGAGGGGACTAGTAGCGTAATAAACTTCAATTATTTCAACTTAACCTAAACCTTAATGTTTTATATAAAAAATTTAATCTAAACTTGTGCTATTCTTAAACTTTGATAAATTTATTTATCATAAAAATTAATTCGATGATTCTACTAGAGGGGACTAGTAGCGTAATAAACTTCAATTATTTTCAACTTGACCTAAACCTTAAGGTTTTATATATAAAATTTAATCTAAACTTGTGCTATTCTTAAACTTTGATAAATTTATTTATCATAAAAATTAATTCGATGATTCTACTAGAGGGGACTAGTAGCGTAATAAACTTCAATTATTTTCAACTTGACCTAAACCTTAAGGTTTTATATATAAAATTTAATCTAAACTTGTGCTATTCTTAAACTTTGATAAATTTATTTATCATAAAAATTAATTCGATGATTCTACTAGAGGGGACTAGTAGCGTAATAAACTTCAATTATTTTCAACTTGACCTAAACCTTAAGGTTTTATATATAAAATTTAATCTAAACTTGTGCTATTCTTAAACTTTGATAAATTTATTTATCATAAAAATTAATTCGATGATTCTACTAGAGGGGACTAGTAGCGTAATAAACTTCAATTATTTCAACTTAACCTAAACCTTAAAGTTTTATATATAAAATTTAATCTAAACTTGTGCTATTCTTAAACTTTGATAAATTTATTTATCATAAAAATTAATTCGATGATTCTACTAGAGGGGACTAGTAGCATAAAAAACCTAAATTATTTCAACTTAACCTAAACCTTAATGTTTTATATAAAAAATTTAATCTAAACTTGTGCTATTCTTAAACTTTGATAAATTTATTTATCATAAAAATTAATTCGATGATTCTACTAGAGGGGACTAGTAGCATAAAAAACCTAAATTATTTCAACTTAACCTAAACCTTAATTTTTTATATAAAAAATTTAATCTAAACTTGTGCTATTCTTAAACTTTAATAAATTTATTTATCATAAAAATTAATTTAATGATTCTACTAGAGGGGACTAGTAGCATAAAAAACCTAAATTATTTCAACTTAACCTAAACCTTAAAGTTTTATATAAAAAATTTAATCTAAACTTGTGCTATTCTTAAACTTTAATAAATTTATTTATCATAAAAATTAATTTAATGATTCTACTAGAGGGGACTAGTAGCATAAAAAACCTAAATTATTTCAACTTAACCTAAACCTTAAAGTTTTATATAAAAAATTTAATCTAAACTTGTGCTATTCTTAAACTTTAATAAATTTATTTATCATAAAAATTAATTCGATGATTCTACTAGAGGGGACTAGTAGCATAAAAAACCTAAATTATTTCAACTTAACCTAAACCTTAAAGTTTTATATAAAAAATTTAATCTAAACTTGTGCTATTCTTAAACTTTGATAAATTTATTTATCATAAAAATTAATTCGATGATTCTACTAGAGGGGACTAGTAGCGTAATAAACTTCAATTATTTCAACTTAACCTAAACCTTAAAGTTTTATATATAAAATTTAATCTAAACTTGTGCTATTCTTAAACTTTGATAAATTTATTTATCATAAAAATTAATTCGATGATTCTACTAGAGGGGACTAGTAGCGTAATAAACTTCAATTATTTCAACTTAACCTAAACCTTAAAGTTTTATATAAAAAATTTAATCTAAACTTGTGCTATTCTTAAACTTTGATAAATTTATTTATCATAAAAATTAATTCGATGATTCTACTAGAGGGGACTAGTAGCGTAATAAACTTCAATTATTTCAACTTAACCTAAACCTTAAAGTTTTATATATAAAATTTAATCTAAACTTGTGCTATTCTTAAACTTTGATAAATTTATTTATCATAAAAATTAATTCGATGATTCTACTAGAGGGGACTAGTAGCGTAATAAACTTCAATTATTTCAACTTAACCTAAACCTTAAAGTTTTATATAAAAAATTTAATCTAAACTTGTGCTATTCTTAAACTTTGATAAATTTATTTATCATAAAAATTAATTCGATGATTCTACTAGAGGGGACTAGTAGCGTAATAAACTTCAATTATTTCAACTTAACCTAAACCTTAAAGTTTTATATATAAAATTTAATCTAAACTTGTGCTATTCTTAAACTTTGATAAATTTATTTATCATAAAAATTAATTCGATGATTCTACTAGAGGGGACTAGTAGCGTAATAAACTTCAATTATTTCAACTTAACCTAAACCTTAAAGTTTTATATAAAAAATTTAATCTAAACTTGTGCTATTCTTAAACTTTGATAAATTTATTTATCATAAAAATTAATTCGATGATTCTACTAGAGGGGACTAGTAGCGTAATAAACTTCAATTATTTCAACTTAACCTAAACCTTAAAGTTTTATATATAAAATTTAATCTAAACTTGTGCTATTCTTAAACTTTGATAAATTTATTTATCATAAAAATTAATTCGATGATTCTACTAGAGGGGACTAGTAGCGTAATAAACTTCAATTATTTCAACTTAACCTAAACCTTAAAGTTTTATATAAAAAATTTAATCTAAACTTGTGCTATTCTTAAACTTTGATAAATTTATTTATCATAAAAATTAATTCGATGATTCTACTAGAGGGGACTAGTAGCGTAATAAACTTCAATTATTTCAACTTAACCTAAACCTTAAAGTTTTATATATAAAATTTAATCTAAACTTGTGCTATTCTTAAACTTTGATAAATTTATTTATCATAAAAATTAATTCGATGATTCTACTAGAGGGGACTAGTAGCGTAATAAACTTCAATTATTTCAACTTAACCTAAACCTTAAAGTTTTATATAAAAAATTTAATCTAAACTTGTGCTATTCTTAAACTTTGATAAATTTATTTATCATAAAAATTAATTCGATGATTCTACTAGAGGGGACTAGTAGCGTAATAAACTTCAATTATTTCAACTTAACCTAAACCTTAAAGTTTTATATATAAAATTTAATCTAAACTTGTGCTATTCTTAAACTTTGATAAATTTATTTATCATAAAAATTAATTCGATGATTCTACTAGAGGGGACTAGTAGCGTAATAAACTTCAATTATTTCAACTTAACCTAAACCTTAAAGTTTTATATAAAAAATTTAATCTAAACTTGTGCTATTCTTAAACTTTGATAAATTTATTTATCATAAAAATTAATTCGATGATTCTACTAGAGGGGACTAGTAGCATAAAAAACCTAAATTATTTCAACTTAACCTAAACCTTAATGTTTTATATAAAAAATTTAATCTAAACTTGTGCTATTCTTAAACTTTAATAAATTTATTTATCATAAAAATTAATTTAATGATTCTACTAGAGGGGACTAGTAGCATAAAAAACCTAAATTATTTCAACTTAACCTAAACCTTAAAGTTTTATATAAAAAATTTAATCTAAACTTGTGCTATTCTTAAACTTTGATAAATTTATTTATCATAAAAATTAATTCGATGATTCTACTAGAGGGGACTAGTAGCATAAAAAACCTAAATTATTTCAACTTAACCTAAACCTTAATGTTTTATATAAAAAATTTAATCTAAACTTGTGCTATTCTTAAACTTTAATAAATTTATTTATCATAAAAATTAATTTAATGATTCTACTAGAGGGGACTAGTAGCATAAAAAACCTAAATTATTTCAACTTAACCTAAACCTTAAAGTTTTATATAAAAAATTTAATCTAAACTTGTGCTATTCTTAAACTTTGATAAATTTATTTATCATAAAAATTAATTCGATGATTCTACTAGAGGGGACTAGTAGCGTAATAAACTTCAATTATTTCAACTTAACCTAAACCTTAAAGTTTTATATATAAAATTTAATCTAAACTTGTGCTATTCTTAAACTTTGATAAATTTATTTATCATAAAAATTAATTCGATGATTCTACTAGAGGGGACTAGTAGCATAAAAAACCTAAATTATTTCAACTTAACCTAAACCTTAATGTTTTATATAAAAAATTTAATCTAAACTTGTGCTATTCTTAAACTTTAATAAATTTATTTATCATAAAAATTAATTTAATGATTCTACTAGAGGGGACTAGTAGCATAAAAAACCTAAATTATTTCAACTTAACCTAAACCTTAAAGTTTTATATAAAAAATTTAATCTAAACTTGTGCTATTCTTAAACTTTGATAAATTTATTTATCATAAAAATTAATTCGATGATTCTACTAGAGGGGACTAGTAGCGTAATAAACTTCAATTATTTCAACTTAACCTAAACCTTAAAGTTTTATATATAAAATTTAATCTAAACTTGTGCTATTCTTAAACTTTGATAAATTTATTTATCATAAAAATTAATTCGATGATTCTACTAGAGGGGACTAGTAGCGTAATAAACTTCAATTATTTCAACTTAACCTAAACCTTAAAGTTTTATATATAAAATTTAATCTAAACTTGTGCTATTCTTAAACTTTAATAAATTTATTTATCATAAAAATTAATTTAATGATTCTACTAGAGGGGACTAGTAGCATAAAAAACCTAAATTATTTCAACTTAACCTAAACCTTAAAGTTTTATATAAAAAATTTAATCTAAACTTGTGCTATTCTTAAACTTTGATAAATTTATTTATCATAAAAATTAATTCGATGATTCTACTAGAGGGGACTAGTAGCGTAATAAACTTCAATTATTTCAACTTAACCTAAACCTTAAAGTTTTATATATAAAATTTAATCTAAACTTGTGCTATTCTTAAACTTTGATAAATTTATTTATCATAAAAATTAATTCGATGATTCTACTAGAGGGGACTAGTAGCGTAATAAACTTCAATTATTTCAACTTAACCTAAACCTTAAAGTTTTATATATAAAATTTAATCTAAACTTGTGCTATTCTTAAACTTTAATAAATTTATTTATCATAAAAATTAATTTAATGATTCTACTAGAGGGGACTAGTAGCATAAAAAACCTAAATTATTTCAACTTAACCTAAACCTTAAAGTTTTATATAAAAAATTTAATCTAAACTTGTGCTATTCTTAAACTTTAATAAATTTATTTATCATAAAAATTAATTCGATGATTCTACTAGAGGGGACTAGTAGCGTAATAAACTTCAATTATTTCAACTTAACCTAAACCTTAAAGTTTTATATATAAAATTTAATCTAAACTTGTGCTATTCTTAAACTTTGATAAATTTATTTATCATAAAAATTAATTCGATGATTCTACTAGAGGGGACTAGTAGCGTAATAAACTTCAATTATTTCAACTTAACCTAAACCTTAAAGTTTTATATATAAAATTTAATCTAAACTTGTGCTATTCTTAAACTTTGATAAATTTATTTATCATAAAAATTAATTCGATGATTCTACTAGAGGGGACTAGTAGCGTAATAAACTTCAATTATTTCAACTTAACCTAAACCTTAAAGTTTTATATAAAAAATTTAATCTAAACTTGTGCTATTCTTAAACTTTGATAAATTTATTTATCATAAAAATTAATTCGATGATTCTACTAGAGGGGACTAGTAGCGTAATAAACTTCAATTATTTCAACTTAACCTAAACCTTAAAGTTTTATATATAAAATTTAATCTAAACTTGTGCTATTCTTAAACTTTGATAAATTTATTTATCATAAAAATTAATTCGATGATTCTACTAGAGGGGACTAGTAGCATAAAAAACCTAAATTATTTCAACTTAACCTAAACCTTAATGTTTTATATAAAAAATTTAATCTAAACTTGTGCTATTCTTAAACTTTAATAAATTTATTTATCATAAAAATTAATTTAATGATTCTACTAGAGGGGACTAGTAGCATAAAAAACCTAAATTATTTCAACTTAACCTAAACCTTAAAGTTTTATATAAAAAATTTAATCTAAACTTGTGCTATTCTTAAACTTTAATAAATTTATTTATCATAAAAATTAATTTAATGATTCTACTAGAGGGGACTAGTAGCATAAAAAACCTAAATTATTTCAACTTAACCTAAACCTTAAAGTTTTATATAAAAAATTTAATCTAAACTTGTGCTATTCTTAAACTTTAATAAATTTATTTATCATAAAAATTAATTTAATGATTCTACTAGAGGGGACTAGTAGCATAAAAAACCTAAATTATTTCAACTTAACCTAAACCTTAAAGTTTTATATAAAAAATTTAATCTAAACTTGTGCTATTCTTAAACTTTAATAAATTTATTTATCATAAAAATTAATTTAATGATTCTACTAGAGGGGACTAGTAGCATAAAAAACCTAAATTATTTCAACTTAACCTAAACCTTAAAGTTTTATATAAAAAATTTAATCTAAACTTGTGCTATTCTTAAACTTTGATAAATTTATTTATCATAAAAATTAATTCGATGATTCTACTAGAGGGGACTAGTAGCATAAAAAACCTAAATTATTTCAACTTAACCTAAACCTTAATTTTAATATATCAGCTATCAATTTAAAAAAAACTTAGGAAATCTTGTTTTATTTTGATTGAATGGAAAAAGATGAAAAATGAATAGTTTAAAAAAATAATAAAATAATTGTTTTCTAGAATTTGAACGGTTATAGTCATCCTGAATCGAAATTTTCGCCTCCATTCGTATAGATCAAATTAGTTTTAAGTTTAAATTCAATTGTTTTCTGAAATTGCAGATTTAATTTAAACAATTTTTTGATGAATTTTTAATTTCCAACTAGATTCTAATTAGGTAATTAAGAAGATTGAATCCCTTTATATTTATTAAAAGTATGCAATAATTCTAAATTAGTACAAAAAATAAAAAAATAAATATGAATTGGACGGTAAAGAAAAGTTGGTGAGCTAATCTTCAGTAACGCAACTATAGAATGTTCAGGAATTAAAACTTCTATACGTTAAACGTTCCTTAAAGTACTAAGTAAGTAACTCAACGTGTTTATATTACCTAGCAAAATTTATAATAAAAAAAGTAAATATAAATATTAAACTGCTTCTTAACGATTAGATGAAACGAATTCAAAAATTAAAGTAAGGAACCTTTAATCCGTCATTGAAAATTTAAAAAAAAAACTAATAATTAACATAATATATCGAAAATAAAGAACAGAAAGTCGTCCAAGATTTGCTTTAAATTTATAATTATTTTAAAATAGCATCAGAGAAATTTAAATGCTCATGAGAATTGGCTCGATAGATGGAATCTCATCTTACGCCACGTTCCGACACGCAACAAATGAGAAAAGAAATTACCCCAAATAAATTATAAGGAAATTTAATTTGAATGAAAATGATAATACAGGTTAATGTTTAATTTTTTTGTCGTTTTGTATGACACTATTTAACTAAATCCGCGTTTAAAAATCAAATTCTTAATAATCGCCTCCTCATAAAAACCTCTTTAGAAAATGCTAATCAGTGTACTAGCACAAACTAAAGAGTTTCAAACAAGTTGAGCAATTAATAAGAATCTGAATTAAACAAACAATTTGTAAAGTTAAAAATTAAAAGAAAAGAAAATACGTGAACGCACCTGACCTACTAATCTCCTCATACTGCTCACTGACCACTGCTGCCCTGAATCTCTACGAATTCTGTAATTAAAAATTTTAGTAGGAAGAAGAAGGCAAAGAGAATGAGCAAGTGGAGGAAGATAGAACCTCCACGAATGGCTAAGAAAAAAAAGTTGCCATTAGCGAAGGAACTACTCGTTCATTCACTGAGCACGGATGGCAAAAAAGAAGAGCAATCAACCGCACAGGTCGAACGAATGAGAGGCAAATGATTTTAGTCGAAATCTCGATCTTACACTGACCTCGGCGTCCTATTGATAAGGAAGCCATATTTTTGAATTTCAGCCAAGATCAAAATTCACATGAATAATTTGAATTTTCATTATCAGCGTCCACTAATAAACATGTAAAAAGATTGGAATGTGAATTTGAAGATCAAAGTTATTTAAATTCCCTATAATAAAACATAGGATTTCTCATATTTGATCAACTCGATTGGCATTGTTTTGAATTGTTTTCAAATCTTTTTCAATCATTTATGCGATTTCAATTCATTTTAACATTTTTTTTCAGCCTGTGCGGTTGAACTTGATTATTATTTTTATTAATCTATAACTAAATATATTTATTTAATATTTGCAGCGAATTCGTGGCGAACTTCGAGACCTAACGTGCCTATTAGTTGAAGCAAACCTGGATTATTCTTAAAGGTAAGTGTTATATCTCCTCTATTATTATTTTACTTTCCGGAACGTAATCAGAATAGCTTACTTTTTTCATATTCTTTTATGGTTTGCGCACTGGAATGCGTATGTCACATAAAGTTCTATGTGATTACCAGTTGTACGGAATTTTTATTTAATTTTTATGGCCATTCTGATTATTAAATATATTTGCTGATTAAAATTACATGCAGAATTAAAATTCAACCACAGTTGCAGTCGCATTTTGTTTCAGCCGCTTGTTTATTTAAAATCTGGAGTGCATACTTCACATGTTCTATGTGATTCCCGGATTAATCAACGATGCGGTTCATTTTTGTATTTATAAAGAAATATTTATAATATTAGCGATTAGCTCTAACGATTATATGAATGATTCTTATTATTTTTCAGTGTCTACCTACAAGCCAACCACGAGCCGAGTCTACTAATGCTGGACAAGCCAACCACGAGCAGAGTCTACTACTAGAGTCTACTAGAGAGTTCCGTTGGATGCAGCAAGACCTTTAAAAGTGATTGAACTTGATTCAATAACAATGTAGCAAATATGTTGGATCTTAGTGATAGGAAGAGATGGGCACTTCCTATCACTTGAATATTCTTTAAAGTTATTGAACTTGATTCAATAACAATGTAGCAAATATGTTGGATCTTAGTGATAGGAAGAGATGGGCACTTCCTATCACTTGAATATTCTTTAAAGTTATTGAACGTGATTCAATAACAATGTAGCAAATATGTTGGATCTTAGTGATAGGAAGAGATGGGCACTTCCTATCACTTGAATATTCTTTAAAGTTATTGAACGTGATTCAATAACAATGTAGCAAATATGTTGGATCTTAGTGATAGGAAGAGATGGGCACTTCCTATCACTTGAATATTCTTTAAAGTTATTGAACTTGATTCAATAATAATGTAGCAAATATGTCGGATCTTAGTGATAGGAAGAGATGGGCACTTCCTATCACTTGAATATTCTTTAAAGTTATTGAACGTGATTCAATAACAATGTAGCAAATATGTTGGATCTTAGTGATAGGAAGAGATGGGCACTTCCTATCACTTGAATATTCTTTAAAGTTATTGAACTTGATTCAATAATAATGTAGCAAATATGTCGGATCTTAGTGATAGGAAGAGATGGGCACTTCCTATCACTTGAATATTCTTTAAAGTTATTGAACGTGATTCAATAACAATGTAGCAAATATGTCGGATCTTAGTGATAGGAAGAGATGGGCACTTCCTATCACTTGAATATTCTTTAAAGTTATTGAACGTGATTCAATAACAATGTAGCAAATATGTTGGATCTTAGTGATAGGAAGAGATGGGCACTTCCTATCACTTGAATATTCTTTAAAGTTATTGAACTTGATTCAATAATAATGTAGCAAATATGTCGGATCTTAGTGATAGGAAGAGATGGGCACTTCCTATCACTTGAATATTCTTTAAAGTTATTGAACGTGATTCAATAACAATGTAGCAAATATGTTGGATCTTAGTGATAGGAAGAGATGGGCACTTCCTATCACTTGAATATTCTTTAAAGTTATTGAACTTGATTCAATAATAATGTAGCAAATATGTCGGATCTTAGTGATAGGAAGAGATGGGCACTTCCTATCACTTGAATATTCTTTAAAGTTATTGAACTTGATTCAATAATAATGTAGCAAATATGTTGGATCTTAGTGATAGGAAGAGATGGGCACTTCCTATCACTTGAATATTCTTTAAAGTTATTGAACGTGATTCAATAACCATGTAGCAAATAAGTTGGATCTTAGTGATAGGAAGAGATGGGCACTTCTTATCACTTGAATATTATTCAAAGTTATTGAACTTGATTCAATAACAATGTAGCAAATAAGTTGGATCTTAGTGATAGGAAGAGATGGGCACTTCCTATCACTTGAATATTATTCAAAGTTATTGAACTTGATTCAATAACAATGTAGCAAATAAGTTGGATCTTAGTGATAGGAAGAGATGGGCACTTCTTATCACTTGAATATTATTCAAAGTTATTGAACTTGATTCAATAACAATGTAGCAAATATGTTGGATCTTAGTGATAGGAAGAGATGGGCACTTCCTATCACTTGAATATTCTTTAAAGTTATTGAACTTGATTCAATAATAATGTAGCAAATATGTCGGATCTTAGTGATAGGAAGAGATGGGCACTTCCTATCACTTGAATATTCTTTAAAGTTATTGAACGTGATTCAATAACAATGTAGCAAATATGTTGGATCTTAGTGATAGGAAGAGATGGGCACTTCCTATCACTTGAATATTCTTTAAAGTTATTGAACTTGATTCAATAATAATGTAGCAAATATGTCGGATCTTAGTGATAGGAAGAGATGGGCACTTCCTATCACTTGAATATTCTTTAAAGTTATTGAACTTGATTCAATAACCATGTAGCAAATATGTTGGATCTTAGTGATAGGAAGAGATGGGCACTTCCTATCACTTGAATATTCTTTAAAGTTATTGAACGTGATTCAATAACAATGTAGCAAATATGTTGGATCTTAGTGATAGGAAGAGATGGGCACTTCCTATCACTTGAATATTCTTTAAAGTTATTGAACGTGATTCAATAACAATGTAGCAAATATGTTGGATCTTAGTGATAGGAAGAGATGGGCACTTCCTATCACTTGAATATTCTTTAAAGTTATTGAACTTGATTCAATAATAATGTAGCAAATATGTCGGATCTTAGTGATAGGAAGAGATGGGCACTTCCTATCACTTGAATATTCTTTAAAGTTATTGAACTTGATTCAATAATAATGTAGCAAATATGTTGGATCTTAGTGATAGGAAGAGATGGGCACTTCCTATCACTTGAATATTCTTTAAAGTTATTGAACGTGATTCAATAACCATGTAGCAAATAAGTTGGATCTTAGTGATAGGAAGAGATAGGCACTTCTTATCACTTGAATATTATTCAAAGTTATTGAACTTGATTCAATAACAATGTAGCAAATAAGTTGGATCTTAGTGATAGGAAGAGATGGGCACTTCTTATCACTTGAATATTATTCAAAGTTATTGAACTTGATTCAATAACAATGTAGCAAATAAGTTGGATCTTAGTGATAGGAAGAGATGGGCACTTCTTATCACTTGAATATTATTCAAAGTTATTGAACTTGATTCAATAACAATGTAGCAAATAAGTTGGATCTTAGTGATAGGAAGAGATGGGCACTTCTTATCACTTGAATATTATTCAAAGTTATTGAACTTGATTCAATAACAATGTAGCAAATAAGTTGGATCTTAGTGATAGGAAGAGATGGGCACTTCCTATCACTTGAATATTATTCAAAGTTATTGAACTTGATTCAATAACAATGTAGCAAATAAGTTGGATCTTAGTGATAGGAAGAGATGGGCACTTCTTATCACTTGAATATTATTCAAAGTTATTGAACTTGATTCAATAACAATGTAGCAAATAAGTTGGATCTTAGTGATAGGAAGAGATGGGCACTTCTTATCACTTGAATATTATTCAAAGTTATTGAACTTGATTCAATAACAATGTAGCAAATAAGTTGGATCTTAGTGATAGGAAGAGATGGGCACTTCTTATCACTTGAATATTATTCAAAGTTATTGAACTTGATTCAATAATAATGTAGCAAATATGTTGGATCTTAGTGATAGGAAGAGATGGGCACTTCCTATCACTTGAATATTCTTTAAAGTTATTGAACGTGATTCAATAACCATGTAGCAAATAAGTTGGATCTTAGTGATAGGAAGAGATGGGCACTTCTTATCACTTGAATATTATTCAAAGTTATTGAACTTGATTCAATAACAATGTAGCAAATAAGTTGGATCTTAGTGATAGGAAGAGATGGGCACTTCTTATCACTTGAATATTATTCAAAGTTATTGAACTTGATTCAATAACAATGTAGCAAATAAGTTGGATCTTAGTGATAGGAAGAGATGGGCACTTCTTATAACTTGAATATTATTCAAAGTTATTGAACTTGATTCAATAACAATGTAGCAAATAAGTTGGATCTTAGTGATAGGAAGAGATGGGCACTTCTTATCACTTGAATATTATTCAAAGTTATTGAACTTGATTCAATAACAATGTAGCAAATAAGTTGGATCTTAGTGATAGGAAGAGATGGGCACTTCCTATCACTTGAATATTATTCAAAGTTATTGAACTTGATTCAATAACAATGTAGCAAATAAGTTGGATCTTAGTGATAGGAAGAGATGGGCACTTCTTATCACTTGAATATTCTTTAAAGTTATTGAACTTGATTCAATAATAATGTAGCAAATAAGTTGGATCTTAGTGATAGGAAGAGATGGGCACTTCTTATCACTTGAATATTCTTTAAAGTTATTGAACTTGATTCAATAATAATGTAGCAAATAAGTTGGATCTTAGTGATAGGAAGAGATGGGCACTTCTTATCACTTGAATATTCTTTAAAGTTATTGAACTTGATTCAATAATAATGTAGCAAATAAGTTGGATCTTAGTGATAGGAAGAGATGGGCACTTCTTATCACTTGAATATTATTCAAAGTTATTTAACGTGATTCAATAACAATGTAGCAAATAAGTTGGATCTTAGTGATAGGAAGAGATGGGCACTTCTTATCACTTGAATATTATTCAAAGTTATTGAACTTGATTCAATAACAATGTAGCAAATAAGTTGGATCTTAGTGATAGGAAGAGATGGGCACTTCCTATCACTTGAATATTATTCAAAGTTATTGAACTTGATTCAATAACAATGTAGCAAATAAGTTGGATCTTAGTGATAGGAAGAGATGGGCACTTCTTATCACTTGAATATTCTTTAAAGTTATTGAACTTGATTCAATAATAATGTAGCAAATAAGTTGGATCTTAGTGATAGGAAGAGATGGGCACTTCTTATCACTTGAATATTCTTTAAAGTTATTGAACTTGATTCAATAATAATGTAGCAAATAAGTTGGATCTTAGTGATAGGAAGAGATGGGCACTTCTTATCACTTGAATATTATTCAAAGTTATTGAACGTGATTCAATAACAATGTAGCAAATAAGTTGGATCTTAGTGATAGGAAGAGATGGGCACTTCTTATCACTTGAATATTATTCAAAGTTATTGAACTTGATTCAATAACAATGTAGCAAATAAGTTGGATCTTAGTGATAGGAAGAGATGGGCACTTCTTATCACTTGAATATTATTCAAAGTTATTGAACTTGATTCAATAACAATGTAGCAAATAAGTTGGATCTTAGTGATAGGAAGAGATGGGCACTTCTTATCACTTGAATATTATTCAAAGTTATTGAACTTGATTCAATAACAATGTAGCAAATAAGTTGGATCTTAGTGATAGGAAGAGATGGGCACTTCTTATCACTTGAATATTATTCAAAGTTATTGAACTTGATTCAATAACAATGTAGCAAATAAGTTGGATCTTAGTGATAGGAAGAGATGGGCACTTCCTATCACTTGAATATTATTCAAAGTTATTGAACTTGATTCAATAACAATGTAGCAAATAAGTTGGATCTTAGTGATAGGAAGAGATGGGCACTTCCTATCACTTGAATATTATTCAAAGTTATTGAACTTGATTCAATAACAATGTAGCAAATAAGTTGGATCTTAGTGATAGGAAGAGATGGGCACTTCTTATCACTTGAATATTATTCAAAGTTATTGAACGTGATTCAATAACAATGTAGCAAATAAGTTGGATCTTAGTGATAGGAAGAGATGGGCACTTCTTATCACTTGAATATTATTCAAAGTTATTGAACTTGATTCAATAACAATGTAGCAAATAAGTTGGATCTTAGTGATAGGAAGAGATGGGCACTTCTTATCACTTGAATATTATTCAAAGTTATTGAACTTGATTCAATAACAATGTAGCAAATAAGTTGGATCTTAGTGATAGGAAGAGATGGGCACTTCCTATCACTTGAATATTATTCAAAGTTATTGAACTTGATTCAATAACAATGTAGCAAATAAGTTGGATCTTAGTGATAGGAAGAGATGGGCACTTCTTATCACTTGAATATTATTCAAAGTTATTGAACGTGATTCAATAACAATGTAGCAAATAAGTTGGATCTTAGTGATAGGAAGAGATGGGCACTTCCTATCACTTGAATATTATTCAAAGTTATTGAACTTGATTCAATAACAATGTAGCAAATAAGTTGGATCTTAGTGATAGGAAGAGATGGGCACTTCTTATCACTTGAATATTATTCAAAGTTATTGAACTTGATTCAATAATAATGTAGCAAATAAGTTGGATCTTAGTGATAGGAAGAGATGGGCACTTCTTATCACTTGAATATTCTTTAAAGTTATTGAACGTGATTCAATAACAATGTAGCAAATATGTTGGATCTTAGTGATAGGAAGAGATGGGCACTTCTTATCACTTGAATATTATTCAAAGTTATTGAACGTGATTCAATAACAATGTAGCAAATATGTTGGATCTTAGTGATAGGAAGAGATGGGCACTTCCTATCACTTGAATATTATTCAAAGTTATTGAACGTGATTCAATAACAATGTAGCAAATATGTTGGATCTTAGTGATAGGAAGAGATGGGCACTTCTTATCACTTGAATATTCTTTAAAGTTATTGAACGTGATTCAATAACAATGTAGCAAATAAGTTGGATCTTAGTGATAGGAAGAGATGGGCACTTCCTATCACTTGAATATTCTTTAAAGTTATTGAACGTGATTCAATAACAATGTAGCAAATATGTTGGATCTTAGTGATAGGAAGAGATGGGCACTTCTTATCACTTGAATATTATTCAAAGTTATTGAACGTGATTCAATAACAATGTAGCAAATATGTTGGATCTTAGTGATAGGAAGAGATGGGCACTTCCTATCACTTGAATATTATTCAAAGTTATTGAACGTGATTCAATAACAATGTAGCAAATATGTTGGATCTTAGTGATAGGAAGAGATGGGCACTTCTTATCACTTGAATATTATTCAAAGTTATTGAACGTGATTCAATAACAATGTAGCAAATATGTTGGATCTTAGTGATAGGAAGAGATGGGCACTTCTTATCACTTGAATATTATTCAAAGTTATTGAACTTGATTCAATAACAATGTAGCAAATATGTTGGATCTTAGTGATAGGAAGAGATGGGCACTTCTTATCACTTGAATATTCTTTAAAGTTATTGAACGTGATTCAATAACAATGTAGCAAATAAGTTGGATCTTAGTGATAGGAAGAGATGGGCACTTCCTATCACTTGAATATTCTTTAAAGTTATTGAACGTGATTCAATAACAATGTAGCAAATATGTTGGATCTTAGTGATAGGAAGAGATGGGCACTTCCTATCACTTGAATATTCTTTAAAGTTATTGAACGTGATTCAATAACAATGTAGCAAATATGTTGGATCTTAGTGATAGGAAGAGATGGGCACTTCTTATCACTTGAATATTATTCAAAGTTATTGAACGTGATTCAATAACAATGTAGCAAATATGTTGGATCTTAGTGATAGGAAGAGATGGGCACTTCTTATCACTTGAATATTATTCAAAGTTATTGAACGTGATTCAATAACAATGTAGCAAATATGTTGGATCTTAGTGATAGGAAGAGATGGGCACTTCTTATCACTTGAATATTCTTTAAAGTTATTGAACGTGATTCAATAACAATGTAGCAAATATGTTGGATCTTAGTGATAGGAAGAGATGGGCACTTCTTATCACTTGAATATTATTCAAAGTTATTGAACGTGATTCAATAACAATGTAGCAAATATGTTGGATCTTAGTGATAGGAAGAGATGGGCACTTCTTATCACTTGAATATTATTCAAAGTTATTGAACGTGATTCAATAACAATGTAGCAAATATGTTGGATCTTAGTGATAGGAAGAGATGGGCACTTCTTATCACTTGAATATTCTTTAAAGTTATTGAACGTGATTCAATAACAATGTAGCAAATATGTTGGATCTTAGTGATAGGAAGAGATGGGCACTTCTTATCACTTGAATATTATTCAAAGTTATTGAACGTGATTCAATAACAATGTAGCAAATATGTTGGATCTTAGTGATAGGAAGAGATGGGCACTTCCTATCACTTGAATATTATTCAAAGTTATTGAACTTGATTCAATAATAATGTAGCAAATAAGTTGGATCTTAGTGATAGGAAGAGATGGGCACTTCTTATCACTTGAATATTCTTTAAAGTTATTGAACGTGATTCAATAACAATGTAGCAAATAAGTTGGATCTTAGTGATAGGAAGAGATGGGCACTTCCTATCACTTGAATATTCTTTAAAGTTATTGAACGTGATTCAATAACAATGTAGCAAATATGTTGGATCTTAGTGATAGGAAGAGATGGGCACTTCCTATCACTTGAATATTATTCAAAGTTATTGAACTTGATTCAATAATAATGTAGCAAATAAGTTGGATCTTAGTGATAGGAAGAGATGGGCACTTCCTATCACTTGAATATTCTTTAAAGTTATTGAACGTGATTCAATAACAATGTAGCAAATAAGTTGGATCTTAGTGATAGGAAGAGATGGGCACTTCCTATCACTTGAATATTCTTTAAAGTTATTGAACGTGATTCAATAACAATGTAGCAAATATGTTGGATCTTAGTGATAGGAAGAGATGGGCACTTCTTATCACTTGAATATTCTTTAAAGTTATTGAACGTGATTCAATAACAATGTAGCAAATAAGTTGGATCTTAGTGATAGGAAGAGATGGGCACTTCTTATCACTTGAATATTCTTTAAAGTTATTGAACGTGATTCAATAACAATGTAGCAAATAAGTTGGATCTTAGTGATAGGAAGAGATGGGCACTTCCTATCACTTGAATATTCTTTAAAGTTATTGAACGTGATTCAATAACAATGTAGCAAATATGTTGGATCTTAGTGATAGGAAGAGATGGGCACTTCTTATCACTTGAATATTCTTTAAAGTTATTGAACGTGATTCAATAACAATGTAGCAAATAAGTTGGATCTTAGTGATAGGAAGAGATGGGCACTTCTTATCACTTGAATATTCTTTAAAGTTATTGAACGTGATTCAATAACAATGTAGCAAATAAGTTGGATCTTAGTGATAGGAAGAGATGGGCACTTCCTATCACTTGAATATTCTTTAAAGTTATTGAACGTGATTCAATAACAATGTAGCAAATATGTTGGATCTTAGTGATAGGAAGAGATGGGCACTTCCTATCACTTGAATATTATTCAAAGTTATTGAACTTGATTCAATAACAATGTAGCAAATATGTTGGATCTTAGTGATAGGAAGAGATGGGCACTTCCTATCACTTGAATATTCTTTAAAGTTATTGAACGTGATTCAATAACAATGTAGCAAATAAGTTGGATCTCAGTGATAGGAAGAGATGGGCACTTCCTATCACTTGAATATTATTCAAAGTTATTGAACTTGATTCAATAACCATGTAGCAAATAAGTTGGATCTTAGTGATAGGAAGAGATGGGCACTTCCTATCACTTGAATATTCTTTAAAGTTATTGAACGTGATTCAATAACAATGTAGCAAATATGTTGGATCTTAGTGATAGGAAGAGATGGGCACTTCCTATCACTTGAATATTCTTTAAAGTTATTGAACTTGATTCAATAACCATGTAGCAAATATGTTGGATCTTAGTGATAGGAAGAGATGGGCACTTCTTATCACTTGAATATTCTTTAAAGTTATTGAACGTGATTCAATAACAATGTAGCAAATATGTTGGATCTTAGTGATAGGAAGAGATGGGCACTTCCTATCACTTGAATATTATTCAAAGTTATTGAACTTGATTCAATAATAATGTAGCAAATATGTTGGATCTTAGTGATAGGAAGAGATGGGCACTTCTTATCACTTGAATATTCTTTAAAGTTATTGAACGTGATTCAATAACAATGTAGCAAATAAGTTGGATCTTAGTGATAGGAAGAGATGGGCACTTCCTATCACTTGAATATTATTCAAAGTTATTGAACTTGATTCAATAATAATGTAGCAAATATGTTGGATCTTAGTGATAGGAAGAGATGGGCACTTCTTATCACTTGAATATTCTTTAAAGTTATTGAACGTGATTCAATAACAATGTAGCAAATATGTTGGATCTTAGTGATAGGAAGAGATGGGCACTTCCTATCACTTGAATATTATTCAAAGTTATTGAACGTGATTCAATAACAATGTAGCAAATATGTTGGATCTTAGTGATAGGAAGAGATGGGCACTTCCTATCACTTGAATATTCTTTAAAGTTATTGAACGTGATTCAATAACAATGTAGCAAATATGTTGGATCTTAGTGATAGGAAGAGATGGGCACTTCTTATCACTTGAATATTCTTTAAAGTTATTGAACGTGATTCAATAACAATGTAGCAAATAAGTTGGATCTTAGTGATAGGAAGAGATGGGCACTTCTTATCACTTGAATATTCTTTAAAGTTATTGAACGTGATTCAATAACAATGTAGCAAATAAGTTGGATCTTAGTGATAGGAAGAGATGGGCACTTCTTATCACTTGAATATTCTTTAAAGTTATTGAACGTGATTCAATAACAATGTAGCAAATATGTTGGATCTTAGTGATAGGAAGAGATGGGCACTTCCTATCACTTGAATATTATTCAAAGTTATTGAACTTGATTCAATAATAATGTAGCAAATATGTTGGATCTTAGTGATAGGAAGAGATGGGCACTTCTTATCACTTGAATATTCTTTAAAGTTATTGAACGTGATTCAATAACAATGTAGCAAATAAGTTGGATCTTAGTGATAGGAAGAGATGGGCACTTCCTATCACTTGAATATTCTTTAAAGTTATTGAACGTGATTCAATAACAATGTAGCAAATATGTTGGATCTTAGTGATAGGAAGAGATGGGCACTTCCTATCACTTGAATATTCTTTAAAGTTATTGAACGTGATTCAATAACAATGTAGCAAATAAGTTGGATCTCAGTGATAGGAAGAGATGGGCACTTCCTATCACTTGAATATTCTTTAAAGTTATTGAACGTGATTCAATAACAATGTAGCAAATAAGTTGGATCTCAGTGATAGGAAGAGATGGGCACTTCCTATCACTTGAATATTCTTTAAAGTTATTGAACGTGATTCAATAATAATGTAGCAAATAAGTTGGATCTTAGTGATAGGAAGAGATGGGCACTTCCTATCACTTGAATATTCTTTAAAGTTATTGAACGTGATTCAATAACAATGTAGCAAATATGTTGGATCTTAGTGATAGGAAGAGATGGGCACTTCCTATCACTTGAATATTCTTTAAAGTTATTGAACGTGATTCAATAACAATGTAGCAAATATGTTGGATCTTAGTGATAGGAAGAGATGGGCACTTCCTATCACTTGAATATTATTCAAAGTTATTGAACTTGATTCAATAATAATGTAGCAAATAAGTTGGATCTTAGTGATAGGAAGAGATGGGCACTTCTTATCACTTGAATATTCTTTAAAGTTATTGAACTTGATTCAATAATAATGTAGCAAATAAGTTGGATCTTAGTGATAGGAAGAGATGGGCACTTCTTATCACTTGAATATTCTTTAAAGTTATTGAACTTGATTCAATAATAATGTAGCAAATAAGTTGGATCTTAGTGATAGGAAGAGATGGGCACTTCTTATCACTTGAATATTATTCAAAGTTATTGAACGTGATTCAATAACAATGTAGCAAATAAGTTGGATCTTAGTGATAGGAAGAGATGGGCACTTCTTATCACTTGAATATTATTCAAAGTTATTGAACTTGATTCAATAACAATGTAGCAAATAAGTTGGATCTTAGTGATAGGAAGAGATGGGCACTTCCTATCACTTGAATATTATTCAAAGTTATTGAACTTGATTCAATAACAATGTAGCAAATAAGTTGGATCTTAGTGATAGGAAGAGATGGGCACTTCTTATCACTTGAATATTCTTTAAAGTTATTGAACTTGATTCAATAATAATGTAGCAAATAAGTTGGATCTTAGTGATAGGAAGAGATGGGCACTTCTTATCACTTGAATATTCTTTAAAGTTATTGAACTTGATTCAATAATAATGTAGCAAATAAGTTGGATCTTAGTGATAGGAAGAGATGGGCACTTCTTATCACTTGAATATTATTCAAAGTTATTGAACGTGATTCAATAACAATGTAGCAAATAAGTTGGATCTTAGTGATAGGAAGAGATGGGCACTTCTTATCACTTGAATATTATTCAAAGTTATTGAACTTGATTCAATAACAATGTAGCAAATAAGTTGGATCTTAGTGATAGGAAGAGATGGGCACTTCTTATCACTTGAATATTATTCAAAGTTATTGAACTTGATTCAATAACAATGTAGCAAATAAGTTGGATCTTAGTGATAGGAAGAGATGGGCACTTCTTATCACTTGAATATTATTCAAAGTTATTGAACTTGATTCAATAACAATGTAGCAAATAAGTTGGATCTTAGTGATAGGAAGAGATGGGCACTTCTTATCACTTGAATATTATTCAAAGTTATTGAACGTGATTCAATAACAATGTAGCAAATAAGTTGGATCTTAGTGATAGGAAGAGATGGGCACTTCTTATCACTTGAATATTATTCAAAGTTATTGAACTTGATTCAATAACAATGAAGCAAATAAGTTGGATCTTAGTGATAGGAAGAGATGGGCACTTCTTATCACTTGAATATTATTCAAAGTTATTGAACTTGATTCAATAACAATGTAGCAAATAAGTTGGATCTTAGTGATAGGAAGAGATGGGCACTTCTTATCACTTGAATATTATTCAAAGTTATTGAACTTGATTCAATAACAATGTAGCAAATAAGTTGGATCTTAGTGATAGGAAGAGATGGGCACTTCTTATCACTTGAATATTATTCAAAGTTATTGAACGTGATTCAATAACAATGTAGCAAATAAGTTGGATCTTAGTGATAGGAAGAGATGGGCACTTCCTATCACTTGAATATTATTCAAAGTTATTGAACTTGATTCAATAACAATGTAGCAAATAAGTTGGATCTTAGTGATAGGAAGAGATGGGCACTTCTTATCACTTGAATATTATTCAAAGTTATTGAACGTGATTCAATAACCATGTAGCAAATAAGTTGGATCTTAGTGATAGGAAGAGATGGGCACTTCCTATCACTTGAATATTCTTTAAAGTTATTGAACGTGATTCAATAACAATGTAGCAAATATGTTGGATCTTAGTGATAGGAAGAGATGGGCACTTCTTATCACTTGAATATTATTCAAAGTTATTGAACTTGATTCAATAACAATGTAGCAAATAAGTTGGATCTTAGTGATAGGAAGAGATGGGCACTTCTTATCACTTGAATATTATTCAAAGTTATTGAACGTGATTCAATAACAATGTAGCAAATATGTTGGATCTTAGTGATAGGAAGAGATGGGCACTTCTTATCACTTGAATATTATTCAAAGTTATTGAACTTGATTCAATAACAATGTAGCAAATAAGTTGGATCTTAGTGATAGGAAGAGATGGGCACTTCTTATCACTTGAATATTATTCAAAGTTATTGAACGTGATTCAATAACAATGTAGCAAATATGTTGGATCTTAGTGATAGGAAGAGATGGGCACTTCTTATCACTTGAATATTATTCAAAGTTATTGAACTTGATTCAATAACAATGTAGCAAATAAGTTGGATCTTAGTGATAGGAAGAGATGGGCACTTCTTATCACTTGAATATTATTCAAAGTTATTGAACGTGATTCAATAACAATGTAGCAAATAAGTTGGATCTTAGTGATAGGAAGAGATGGGCACTTCTTATCACTTGAATATTATTCAAAGTTATTGAACGTGATTCAATAACAATGTAGCAAATAAGTTGGATCTTAGTGATAGGAAGAGATGGGCACTTCCTATCACTTGAATATTATTCAAAGTTATTGAACTTGATTCAATAACAATGTAGCAAATAAGTTGGATCTTAGTGATAGGAAGAGATGGGCACTTCTTATCACTTGAATATTATTCAAAGTTATTGAACTTGATTCAATAACAATGTAGCAAATAAGTTGGATCTTAGTGATAGGAAGAGATGGGCACTTCTTATCACTTGAATATTATTCAAAGTTATTGAACGTGATTCAATAACAATGTAGCAAATAAGTTGGATCTTAGTGATAGGAAGAGATGGGCACTTCCTATCACTTGAATATTATTCAAAGTTATTGAACTTGATTCAATAACAATGTAGCAAATAAGTTGGATCTTAGTGATAGGAAGAGATGGGCACTTCTTATCACTTGAATATTATTCAAAGTTATTGAACGTGATTCAATAACAATGTAGCAAATAAGTTGGATCTTAGTGATAGGAAGAGATGGGCACTTCCTATCACTTGAATATTATTCAAAGTTATTGAACTTGATTCAATAACAATGTAGCAAATAAGTTGGATCTTAGTGATAGGAAGAGATGGGCACTTCTTATCACTTGAATATTATTCAAAGTTATTGAACGTGATTCAATAACCATGTAGCAAATAAGTTGGATCTTAGTGATAGGAAGAGATGGGCACTTCTTATCACTTGAATATTATTCAAAGTTATTGAACTTGATTCAATAACAATGTAGCAAATAAGTTGGATCTTAGTGATAGGAAGAGATGGGCACTTCCTATCACTTGAATATTATTCAAAGTTATTGAACTTGATTCAATAACAATGTAGCAAATAAGTTGGATCTTAGTGATAGGAAGAGATGGGCACTTCTTATCACTTGAATATTATTCAAAGTTATTGAACTTGATTCAATAACAATGTAGCAAATAAGTTGGATCTTAGTGATAGGAAGAGATGGGCACTTCTTATCACTTGAATATTATTCAAAGTTATTGAACTTGATTCAATAACAATGTAGCAAATAAGTTGGATCTTAGTGATAGGAAGAGATGGGCACTTCCTATCACTTGAATATTCTTTAAAGTTATTGAACGTGATTCAATAACAATGTAGCAAATATGTTGGATCTTAGTGATAGGAAGAGATGGGCACTTCCTATCACTTGAATATTATTCAAAGTTATTGAACTTGATTCAATAATAATGTAGCAAATAAGTTGGATCTTAGTGATAGGAAGAGATGGGCACTTCCTATCACTTGAATATTATTCAAAGTTATTGAACTTGATTCAATAATAATGTAGCAAATAAGTTGGATCTTAGTGATAGGAAGAGATGGGCACTTCTTATCACTTGAATATTATTCAAAGTTATTGAACTTGATTCAATAACAATGTAGCAAATAAGTTGGATCTTAGTGATAGGAAGAGATGGGCACTTCCTATCACTTGAATATTATTCAAAGTTATTGAACTTGATTCAATAATAATGTAGCAAATATGTTGGATCTTAGTGATAGGAAGAGATGGGCACTTCTTATCACTTGAATATTATTCAAAGTTATTGAACTTGATTCAATAACAATGTAGCAAATAAGTTGGATCTTAGTGATAGGAAGAGATGGGCACTTCCTATCACTTGAATATTCTTTAAAGTTATTGAACGTGATTCAATAACAATGTAGCAAATATGTTGGATCTTAGTGATAGGAAGAGATGGGCACTTCTTATCACTTGAATATTCTTTAAAGTTATTGAACGTGATTCAATAACAATGTAGCAAATAAGTTGGATCTTAGTGATAGGAAGAGATGGGCACTTCCTATCACTTGAATATTCTTTAAAGTTATTGAACGTGATTCAATAACAATGTAGCAAATATGTTGGATCTTAGTGATAGGAAGAGATGGGCACTTCCTATCACTTGAATATTATTCAAAGTTATTGAACTTGATTCAATAATAATGTAGCAAATAAGTTGGATCTTAGTGATAGGAAGAGATGGGCACTTCCTATCACTTGAATATTCTTTAAAGTTATTGAACGTGATTCAATAACAATGTAGCAAATATGTTGGATCTTAGTGATAGGAAGAGATGGGCACTTCCTATCACTTGAATATTATTCAAAGTTATTGAACTTGATTCAATAACAATGTAGCAAATAAGTTGGATCTTAGTGATAGGAAGAGATGGGCACTTCCTATCACTTGAATATTCTTTAAAGTTATTGAACGTGATTCAATAACAATGTAGCAAATATGTTGGATCTTAGTGATAGGAAGAGATGGGCACTTCTTATCACTTGAATATTATTCAAAGTTATTGAACTTGATTCAATAACAATGTAGCAAATAAGTTGGATCTTAGTGATAGGAAGAGATGGGCACTTCCTATCACTTGAATATTCTTTAAAGTTATTGAACGTGATTCAATAACAATGTAGCAAATAAGTTGGATCTTAGTGATAGGAAGAGATGGGCACTTCCTATCACTTGAATATTCTTTAAAGTTATTGAACGTGATTCAATAACAATGTAGCAAATATGTTGGATCTTAGTGATAGGAAGAGATGGGCACTTCTTATCACTTGAATATTCTTTAAAGTTATTGAACGTGATTCAATAACAATGTAGCAAATATGTTGGATCTTAGTGATAGGAAGAGATGGGCACTTCCTATCACTTGAATATTATTCAAAGTTATTGAACTTGATTCAATAATAATGTAGCAAATAAGTTGGATCTTAGTGATAGGAAGAGATGGGCACTTCTTATCACTTGAATATTCTTTAAAGTTATTGAACGTGATTCAATAACAATGTAGCAAATATGTTGGATCTTAGTGATAGGAAGAGATGGGCACTTCTTATCACTTGAATATTCTTTAAAGTTATTGAACGTGATTCAATAACAATGTAGCAAATATGTTGGATCTTAGTGATAGGAAGAGATGGGCACTTCCTATCACTTGAATATTATTCAAAGTTATTGAACTTGATTCAATAATAATGTAGCAAATAAGTTGGATCTTAGTGATAGGAAGAGATGGGCACTTCTTATCACTTGAATATTCTTTAAAGTTATTGAACGTGATTCAATAACAATGTAGCAAATAAGTTGGATCTTAGTGATAGGAAGAGATGGGCACTTCCTATCACTTGAATATTCTTTAAAGTTATTGAACGTGATTCAATAACAATGTAGCAAATATGTTGGATCTTAGTGATAGGAAGAGATGGGCACTTCCTATCACTTGAATATTCTTTAAAGTTATTGAACGTGATTCAATAACAATGTAGCAAATATGTTGGATCTTAGTGATAGGAAGAGATGGGCACTTCTTATCACTTGAATATTCTTTAAAGTTATTGAACTTGATTCAATAACAATGTAGCAAATATGTTGGATCTTAGTGATAGGAAGAGATGGGCACTTCCTATCACTTGAATATTCTTTAAAGTTATTGAACGTGATTCAATAACAATGTAGCAAATATGTTGGATCTTAGTGATAGGAAGAGATGGGCACTTCCTATCACTTGAATATTCTTTAAAGTTATTGAACGTGATTCAATAACAATGTAGCAAATAAGTTGGATCTTAGTGATAGGAAGAGATGGGCACTTCTTATCACTTGAATATTCTTTAAAGTTATTGAACTTGATTCAATAACAATGTAGCAAATATGTTGGATCTTAGTGATAGGAAGAGATGGGCACTTCTTATCACTTGAATATTCTTTAAAGTTATTGAACGTGATTCAATAACAATGTAGCAAATATGTTGGATCTTAGTGATAGGAAGAGATGGGCACTTCCTATCACTTGAATATTATTCAAAGTTATTGAACTTGATTCAATAATAATGTAGCAAATAAGTTGGATCTTAGTGATAGGAAGAGATGGGCACTTCTTATCACTTGAATATTCTTTAAAGTTATTGAACGTGATTCAATAACAATGTAGCAAATAAGTTGGATCTTAGTGATAGGAAGAGATGGGCACTTCCTATCACTTGAATATTCTTTAAAGTTATTGAACGTGATTCAATAACAATGTAGCAAATAAGTTGGATCTTAGTGATAGGAAGAGATGGGCACTTCCTATCACTTGAATATTCTTTAAAGTTATTGAACGTGATTCAATAACAATGTAGCAAATATGTTGGATCTTAGTGATAGGAAGAGATGGGCACTTCCTATCACTTGAATATTCTTTAAAGTTATTGAACGTGATTCAATAACAATGTAGCAAATATGTTGGATCTTAGTGATAGGAAGAGATGGGCACTTCCTATCACTTGAATATTCTTTAAAGTTATTGAACGTGATTCAATAACAATGTAGCAAATAAGTTGGATCTTAGTGATAGGAAGAGATGGGCACTTCTTATCACTTGAATATTCTTTAAAGTTATTGAACTTGATTCAATAACAATGTAGCAAATATGTTGGATCTTAGTGATAGGAAGAGATGGGCACTTCTTATCACTTGAATATTCTTTAAAGTTATTGAACGTGATTCAATAACAATGTAGCAAATATGTTGGATCTTAGTGATAGGAAGAGATGGGCACTTCCTATCACTTGAATATTATTCAAAGTTATTGAACTTGATTCAATAATAATGTAGCAAATAAGTTGGATCTTAGTGATAGGAAGAGATGGGCACTTCTTATCACTTGAATATTCTTTAAAGTTATTGAACGTGATTCAATAACAATGTAGCAAATAAGTTGGATCTTAGTGATAGGAAGAGATGGGCACTTCCTATCACTTGAATATTCTTTAAAGTTATTGAACGTGATTCAATAACAATGTAGCAAATATGTTGGATCTTAGTGATAGGAAGAGATGGGCACTTCCTATCACTTGAATATTATTCAAAGTTATTGAACTTGATTCAATAATAATGTAGCAAATAAGTTGGATCTTAGTGATAGGAAGAGATGGGCACTTCCTATCACTTGAATATTCTTTAAAGTTATTGAACGTGATTCAATAACAATGTAGCAAATAAGTTGGATCTTAGTGATAGGAAGAGATGGGCACTTCCTATCACTTGAATATTCTTTAAAGTTATTGAACGTGATTCAATAACAATGTAGCAAATATGTTGGATCTTAGTGATAGGAAGAGATGGGCACTTCTTATCACTTGAATATTCTTTAAAGTTATTGAACGTGATTCAATAACAATGTAGCAAATAAGTTGGATCTTAGTGATAGGAAGAGATGGGCACTTCTTATCACTTGAATATTCTTTAAAGTTATTGAACGTGATTCAATAACAATGTAGCAAATAAGTTGGATCTTAGTGATAGGAAGAGATGGGCACTTCCTATCACTTGAATATTCTTTAAAGTTATTGAACGTGATTCAATAACAATGTAGCAAATATGTTGGATCTTAGTGATAGGAAGAGATGGGCACTTCTTATCACTTGAATATTCTTTAAAGTTATTGAACGTGATTCAATAACAATGTAGCAAATAAGTTGGATCTTAGTGATAGGAAGAGATGGGCACTTCTTATCACTTGAATATTCTTTAAAGTTATTGAACGTGATTCAATAACAATGTAGCAAATAAGTTGGATCTTAGTGATAGGAAGAGATGGGCACTTCCTATCACTTGAATATTCTTTAAAGTTATTGAACGTGATTCAATAACAATGTAGCAAATATGTTGGATCTTAGTGATAGGAAGAGATGGGCACTTCTTATCACTTGAATATTCTTTAAAGTTATTGAACGTGATTCAATAACAATGTAGCAAATAAGTTGGATCTTAGTGATAGGAAGAGATGGGCACTTCTTATCACTTGAATATTCTTTAAAGTTATTGAACGTGATTCAATAACAATGTAGCAAATAAGTTGGATCTTAGTGATAGGAAGAGATGGGCACTTCCTATCACTTGAATATTCTTTAAAGTTATTGAACGTGATTCAATAACAATGTAGCAAATATGTTGGATCTTAGTGATAGGAAGAGATGGGCACTTCCTATCACTTGAATATTATTCAAAGTTATTGAACTTGATTCAATAACAATGTAGCAAATAAGTTGGATCTTAGTGATAGGAAGAGATGGGCACTTCCTATCACTTGAATATTCTTTAAAGTTATTGAACGTGATTCAATAACAATGTAGCAAATAAGTTGGATCTTAGTGATAGGAAGAGATGGGCACTTCCTATCACTTGAATATTCTTTAAAGTTATTGAACGTGATTCAATAACAATGTAGCAAATAAGTTGGATCTTAGTGATAGGAAGAGATGGGCACTTCCTATCACTTGAATATTCTTTAAAGTTATTGAACGTGATTCAATAACAATGTAGCAAATAAGTTGGATCTCAGTGATAGGAAGAGATGGGCACTTCCTATCACTTGAATATTCTTTAAAGTTATTGAACGTGATTCAATAATAATGTAGCAAATAAGTTGGATCTCAGTGATAGGAAGAGATGGGCACTTCCTATCACTTGAATATTCTTTAAAGTTATTGAACGTGATTCAATAACAATGTAGCAAATAAGTTGGATCTTAGTGATAGGAAGAGATGGGCACTTCCTATCACTTGAATATTCTTTAAAGTTATTGAACGTGATTCAATAACAATGTAGCAAATAAGTTGGATCTCAGTGATAGGAAGAGATGGGCACTTCCTATCACTTGAATATTCTTTAAAGTTATTGAACGTGATTCAATAATAATGTAGCAAATAAGTTGGATCTCAGTGATAGGAAGAGATGGGCACTTCCTATCACTTGAATATTCTTTAAAGTTATTGAACGTGATTCAATAATAATGTAGCAAATAAGTTGGATCTCAGTGATAGGAAGAGATGGGCACTTCCTATCACTTGAATATTCTTTAAAGTTATTGAACGTGATTCAATAATAATGTAGCAAATAAGTTGGATCTCAGTGATAGGAAGAGATGGGCACTTCCTATCACTTGAATATTCTTTAAAGTTATTGAACGTGATTCAATAACAATGTAGCAAATAAGTTGGATCTTAGTGATAGGAAGAGATGGGCACTTCCTATCACTTGAATATTCTTTAAAGTTATTGAACGTGATTCAATAATAATGTAGCAAATAAGTTGGATCTCAGTGATAGGAAGAGATGGGCACTTCCTATCACTTGAATATTCTTTAAAGTTATTGAACGTGATTCAATAACAATGTAGCAAATAAGTTGGATCTTAGTGATAGGAAGAGATGGGCACTTCCTATCACTTGAATATTCTTTAAAGTTATTGAACGTGATTCAATAACAATGTAGCAAATAAGTTGGATCTCAGTGATAGGAAGAGATGGGCACTTCCTATCACTTGAATATTCTTTAAAGTTATTGAACGTGATTCAATAATAATGTAGCAAATAAGTTGGATCTCAGTGATAGGAAGAGATGGGCACTTCCTATCACTTGAATATTCTTTAAAGTTATTGAACGTGATTCAATAACAATGTAGCAAATAAGTTGGATCTTAGTGATAGGAAGAGATGGGCACTTCCTATCACTTGAATATTCTTTAAAGTTATTGAACGTGATTCAATAACAATGTAGCAAATAAGTTGGATCTCAGTGATAGGAAGAGATGGGCACTTCCTATCACTTGAATATTCTTTAAAGTTATTGAACGTGATTCAATAATAATGTAGCAAATAAGTTGGATCTCAGTGATAGGAAGAGATGGGCACTTCCTATCACTTGAATATTCTTTAAAGTTATTGAACGTGATTCAATAACAATGTAGCAAATAAGTTGGATCTTAGTGATAGGAAGAGATGGGCACTTCCTATCACTTGAATATTCTTTAAAGTTATTGAACGTGATTCAATAACAATGTAGCAAATAAGTTGGATCTCAGTGATAGGAAGAGATGGGCACTTCCTATCACTTGAATATTCTTTAAAGTTATTGAACGTGATTCAATAACAATGTAGCAAATAAGTTGGATCTCAGTGATAGGAAGAGATGGGCACTTCCTATCACTTGAATATTCTTTAAAGTTATTGAACGTGATTCAATAACAATGTAGCAAATAAGTTGGATCTTAGTGATAGGAAGAGATGGGCACTTCCTATCACTTGAATATTCTTTAAAGTTATTGAACGTGATTCAATAATAATGTAGCAAATAAGTTGGATCTCAGTGATAGGAAGAGATGGGCACTTCCTATCACTTGAATATTCTTTAAAGTTATTGAACGTGATTCAATAACAATGTAGCAAATAAGTTGGATCTTAGTGATAGGAAGAGATGGGCACTTCCTATCACTTGAATATTCTTTAAAGTTATTGAACGTGATTCAATAACAATGTAGCAAATAAGTTGGATCTCAGTGATAGGAAGAGATGGGCACTTCCTATCACTTGAATATTCTTTAAAGTTATTGAACGTGATTCAATAACAATGTAGCAAATAAGTTGGATCTCAGTGATAGGAAGAGATGGGCACTTCCTATCACTTGAATATTCTTTAAAGTTATTGAACGTGATTCAATAATAATGTAGCAAATAAGTTGGATCTCAGTGATAGGAAGAGATGGGCACTTCCTATCACTTGAATATTATTCAAAGTTATTGAACTTGATTCAATAACCATGTAGCAAATAAGTTGGATCTTAGTGATAGGAAGAGATGGGCACTTCCTATCACTTGAATATTCTTTAAAGTTATTGAACGTGATTCAATAACAATGTAGCAAATAAGTTGGATCTCAGTGATAGGAAGAGATGGGCACTTCCTATCACTTGAATATTCTTTAAAGTTATTGAACGTGATTCAATAATAATGTAGCAAATAAGTTGGATCTCAGTGATAGGAAGAGATGGGCACTTCCTATCACTTGAATATTCTTTAAAGTTATTGAACGTGATTCAATAACAATGTAGCAAATAAGTTGGATCTTAGTGATAGGAAGAGATGGGCACTTCCTATCACTTGAATATTCTTTAAAGTTATTGAACGTGATTCAATAACAATGTAGCAAATAAGTTGGATCTCAGTGATAGGAAGAGATGGGCACTTCCTATCACTTGAATATTCTTTAAAGTTATTGAACGTGATTCAATAATAATGTAGCAAATAAGTTGGATCTCAGTGATAGGAAGAGATGGGCACTTCCTATCACTTGAATATTATTCAAAGTTATTGAACTTGATTCAATAACCATGTAGCAAATAAGTTGGATCTTAGTGATAGGAAGAGATGGGCACTTCCTATCACTTGAATATTCTTTAAAGTTATTGAACGTGATTCAATAACAATGTAGCAAATATGTTGGATCTTAGTGATAGGAAGAGATGGGCACTTCCTATCACTTGAATATTCTTTAAAGTTATTGAACGTGATTCAATAACAATGTAGCAAATATGTTGGATCTTAGTGATAGGAAGAGATGGGCACTTCCTATCACTTGAATATTCTTTAAAGTTATTGAACGTGATTCAATAATAATGTAGCAAATAAGTTGGATCTCAGTGATAGGAAGAGATGGGCACTTCCTATCACTTGAATATTCTTTAAAGTTATTGAACGTGATTCAATAATAATGTAGCAAATAAGTTGGATCTCAGTGATAGGAAGAGATGGGCACTTCCTATCACTTGAATATTATTCAAAGTTATTGAACTTGATTCAATAACCATGTAGCAAATAAGTTGGATCTTAGTGATAGGAAGAGATGGGCACTTCCTATCACTTGAATATTATTCAAAGTTATTGAACTTGATTCAATAACCATGTAGCAAATAAGTTGGATCTTAGTGATAGGAAGAGATGGGCACTTCCTATCACTTGAATATTCTTTAAAGTTATTGAACTTGATTCAATAACCATGTAGCAAATAAGTTGGATCTTAGTGATAGGAAGAGATGGGCACTTCCTATCACTTGAATATTATTCAAAGTTATTGAACTTGATTCAATAATAATGTAGCAAATAAGTTGGATCTCAGTGATAGGAAGAGATGGGCACTTCCTATCACTTGAATATTCTTTAAAGTTATTGAACTTGATTCAATAACCATGTAGCAAATAAGTTGGATCTTAGTGATAGGAAGAGATGGGCACTTCCTATCACTTGAATATTCTTTAAAGTTATTGAACTTGATTCAATAATAATGTAGCAAATATGTTGGATCTTAGTGATAGGAAGAGATGGGCACTTCCTATCACTTGAATATTATTCAAAGTTATTGAACTTGATTCAATAATAATGTAGCAAATAAGTTGGATCTCAGTGATAGGAAGAGATGGGCACTTCCTATCACTTGAATATTCTTTAAAGTTATTGAACTTGATTCAATAACCATTTAGCAAATAAGTTGGATCTTAGTGATAGGAAGAGATGGGCACTTCCTATCACTTGAATATTATTCAAAGTTATTGAACTTGATTCAATAATAATGTAGCAAATATGTTGGATCTTAGTGATAGGAAGAGATGGGCACTTCCTATCACTTGAATATTATTCAAAGTTATTGAACTTGATTCAATAATAATGTAGCAAATAAGTTGGATCTCAGTGATAGGAAGAGATGGGCACTTCCTATCACTTGAATATTCTTTAAAGTTATTGAACTTGATTCAATAACCATTTAGCAAATAAGTTGGATCTTAGTGATAGGAAGAGATGGGCACTTCCTATCACTTGAATATTATTCAAAGTTATTGAACTTGATTCAATAATAATGTAGCAAATAAGTTGGATCTCAGTGATAGGAAGAGATGGGCACTTCCTATCACTTGAATATTCTTTAAAGTTATTGAACTTGATTCAATAACCATGTAGCAAATAAGTTGGATCTCAGTGATAGGAAGAGATGGGCACTTCCTATCACTTGAATTTGAAGAAATATAATTTGAAGAAATATTCCAATCGTGTGAGCCGTTTTCTATCGATCAGTATCTTTCCATCGATCAGTATCCCCCATCGATCAGTATCCACCATCGATCAGTATCCCTGTGAGCCGTTTTCCATCGATCAGTATCCCGATCAGTATCCCGGGCTGTTCATGTAGTATTTCATCAATTTTATCCAGAATGTATTTCTGTCCGAACGCGAATAAGGTTGGCGAGGCAGTATCGCCTTGACGAACACATTGAATTCTTCTCCATGTCGAACGCGTTGGAAAAATCTATGAACGCTAACACCAGCCGGATTTGGTATTCGTTTGTTTTTTCGATAAGCTGCCTCACCGAGTGGATATTATCAACACATGATCGACCTTCACCACGCGGAGGTAGAACCATGAAGAGTAACTCGCATCAGTTAACTTATAAAGTATCCTTACTTTCACTCTGGACTATTCTTCGCGTGATTTGGATCCATTAATTTTTTGTATATAAATATGATATATAAATATAAAAATATATACTTTGAGTTTCATATACGAAAATTTGATTGATTAATAAATAAAAATTTATGAAAAAAATTATTTCGAAAAACCTTTACTGTAGATTAATTAAGCAAATTTTCTTTACCGTCCAATTCTCCTTAAATAATGCAATTTTTTCAGTTTTAGTAATCGAGAGTATCATGGTGAATCTCGACTTTTAATTAATATTTGTAAAATAATTTCGAGTTATTGCATACTTTTAATAAATATAAAGGGATTCAATAAAACTAACGAATCTGCAATTTCAGAAAACAATTGAATTTAAATTTAAAACTAATTTGATCTATACGAATGGAGGCGAAAATTTCGATTTAGGATGACTATAAAAGCTGTTCGAATTAGAGAAAACAATCATTTTATTATTTTTTCTTGGATAATTATTCATTGTTCATCTTTCTCCATTAAATGATTCTTAAATAAAGCAAGATTTCCTCAGTTTTTTTTAATTGATAGCTGATATATTAACATTAAGGTTTAGATTAAGTTGAAATAATTGAAGTTTATTACGCTACTAGTCCCCTCTAGTAGGCTTTAAATAACACTTTAGATAATAAGCGCGCACTCCGGTCAAAAAAACCACGAAAAATGCTATCTCTCTTCATTTTATGTATCGTTGTCTGCGCGTTAAATTATTTTAAATTATATTTGTTGAAATAAATGATCGTCTATTGTAGAAGAGGAATATAGAAAATGCAACACATCACAAAAGGCAACGCGCAGAGAAAAATACAAACTCTGAGGGTGGAATTTCGTTTTGACCGAAGTGAGCGCGTGTTGATCCTTAAAGAATCTTCATCCAACAAATCCTGAACTTTTCATACTCAAAATTGCTAGTGAACCAGGTCGATTTTGTAGTGTCTCCACTTTAACGAGTTTATAAAATATTGCGATATCGTCGTAAGCTTGGGCAACCACTTGGTGCGTGAAAGTGGATTTTATTGTGCTGGAAAGTGTCCAATACAATTTGAATATTAATTGTTATCCGTACCCATAAAAGAAGCAAAAGATGAGATCAGGATGATAAAAAAGAAGGCTCCCAGAAAGTCAAGGAAAAAGAAGGAGAAAGTGGAGGAAGAGAGAACCTCCACTAATGGCCCAGAAGAAGTTGCCATTAACGAAGGAACTACTCGTCCATTCCCTGAGCACGGATGGCCAAAAATAGGGGGATCCAACCAACCGAACAAATCAAACAAACGAGAAGCAAATGATGTTTTTGAAAACTCGATCTGATATGTGAGCACGCGAGTTTTTGAATTTTTAGCGTGGGTAATCAAAACATTGGAAGATCAATTCACACATTTAAGTTCCTATTGTAAAACGTTGACCAATAAATGTTTAAAATTTGATTTTGAATTAACCTTGCTTCTGTGATCTACTAAAGTGGCGTAGGAACGCGGCTTGATTACATTGTAGTCTCGGTCAATGTAGTATTGAGATTTGAATTAAATTTTAATTTAATTGAATTCACTCATCTTGTGCGGTTGCAAAGATGAAATAAATAATCCATTTGAATATTTATATTTATATTTCTGTTTTCAGGCTCCATTGGGGAAAATGTTAGACGTCCATTCAACCATCCGACCTTATTGATCTGCTTGTTAAGGTATATTTTATTTTTATGTTTATTTTAATTAATATTGCACATGTTTTCAGATTATATCGATCCACATACATCGTTACGCGAGTTTCAGTGGCGCCAATAAGAAGCATTCAATGAGTAGTTAGTTCGCGTTTTACTTATTTTAATAAAATTGACTAATTTTGGAATACTTTGGAAATTTTGGAAGTTGGAAAATTTTGGAAATTAGTTTAAATATGGTCGACAATCTTAGTTTTTAAAACAAGCAGATGTTAGCTGAAATTTAACTCAAAATTTAACATCAAATTTTGGTGGTAAAATTGTTTTGATCTATACGAATGGCGATGAAAATGTCTTTTTACATTTAAAACAATTTGTTTGTTTATTTTCATGATTAATTATTTCTTTTTCGTATATATTATTCATTTTCGATTAAAAGATGCTTCAATAGAAACTTGCATATTTATTTATTAAGATTTGTAAGATTTAGAATTATCTATTTTCAGTACAATATGATTACGTCTTTTTTAAATTTTAAATGTAATTTTTATATGAACGAGGATCAAAACCTGATTAGGTTACAATTATATTTTTTAAAATTAAATTTCCAATCAAGTTAAGGTTGAGATGGGTCCTGGCTGGACGGAGCTGTGCAAATGATCCCCCTCCACAATTCAATTGATCATATTCAGCTTCATCCAGTCAGGACCTTTGAATATGAGTCCATGCCGAGTGTTCTCACTCGGTACTTGGACTCATATTAGGTTAAAATTTATTATTATTCTTTATTTAATTAAATTTTAAATAAGTTAAGGTTGAGATGGGCCCTGGCTGGATGGAGCTGTACGAATGATCCCCCTCCACAATTCAATTGATCATATTCAGCTTCATCCAGTCAGGACCTTTGAATATGAGTCCATGCCGAGTGTTCTCACGCGGTACTTGGACTCATATTAGGTTAAAATTTATTATTATTCTTTATTTAATTAAATTTTAAATAAGTTAAGGTTGAGATGGGCCCTGGCTGGATGGAGCTGTACGAATGATCCCCCTCCACAATTCAATTGATCATATTCAGCTTCATCCAGTCAGGACCTTTGAATATGAGTCCATGCCGAGTGTTCTCACGCGGTACTTGGACTCATATTAGGTTAAAATTTATTATTATTCTTTATTTAATTAAATTTTAAATAAGTTAAGGTTGAGATGGGCCCTGGCTGGATGGAGCTGTACGAATGATCCCCCTCCACAATTCAATTGATCATATTCAGCTTCATCCAGTCAGGACCTTTGAATATGAGTCCATGCCGAGTGTTCTCACGCGGTACTTGGACTCATATTAGGTTAAAATTTATTATTATTCTTTATTTAATTAAATTTTAAATAAGTTAAGGTTGAGATGGGCCCTGGCTGGATGGAGCTGTACGAATGATCCCCCTCCACAATTCAATTGATCATATTCAGCTTCATCCAGTCAGGACCTTTGAATATGAGTCCATGCCGAGTGTTCTCACGCGGTACTTGGACTCATATTAGGTTAAAATTTATTATTATTCTTTATTTAATTAAATTTTAAATAAGTTAAGGTTGAGATGGGCCCTGGCTGGATGGAGCTGTACGAATGATCCCCCTCCACAATTCAATTGATCATATTCAGCTTCATCCAGTAAGGACCTTTGAATATGAGTCCATGCCGAGTGTTCTCACTCGGTACTTGGACTCATATTAGGTTAAAATTTATTATTATTCTTTATTTAATTAAATTTTAAATAAGTTAAGGTTGAGATGGGCCCTGGCTGGATGGAGCTGTGCCGCTGATCCCCCCTCAACAATTCAATTGATCATATTCAGCTTCATCCAGTCAGGACCTTTGATTATGAGTCCATGCCGAGTGTTCTCACTCGGTACTTGGACTCATATTAAGTTAAAATTTATTATTATTCTTTATTTAATTAAATTTTAAATAAGTTAAGGTTGAGATGGGCCCTGGCTGGATGGAGCTGTACGAATGATCCCCCTCCACAATTCAATTGATCATATTCAGCTTCATCCAGTAAGGACCTTTGAATATGAGTCCATGCCGAGTGTTCTCACTCGGTACTTGGACTCATATTAGGTTAAAATTTATTATTATTCTTTATTTAATTAAATTTTAAATAAGTTAAGGTTGAGATGGGCCCTGGCTGGATGGAGCTGTGCCGCTGATCCCCCCTCAACAATTCAATTGATCATATTCAGCTTCATCCAGTCAGGACCTTTGATTATGAGTCCATGCCGAGTGTTCTCACTCGGTACTTGGACTCATATTAGGTTAAAATTTATTATTATTCTTTATTTAATTAAATTTTAAATAAGTTAAGGTTGAGATGGGCCCTGGCTGGATGGAGCTGTACGAATGATCCCCCTCCACAATTCAATTGATCATATTCAGCTTCATCCAGTAAGGACCTTTGAATATGAGTCCATGCCGAGTGTTCTCACTCGGTACTTGGACTCATATTAGGTTAAAATTTATTATTATTCTTTATTTAATTAAATTTTAAATAAGTTAAGGTTGAGATGGGCCCTGGCTGGATGGAGCTGTGCCGCTGATCCCCCCTCAACAATTCAATTGATCATATTCAGCTTCATCCAGTCAGGACCTTTGATTATGAGTCCATGCCGAGTGTTCTCACTCGGTACTTGGACTCATATTAGGTTAAAATTTATTATTATTCTTTATTTAATTAAATTTTAAATAAGTTAAGGTTGAGATGGGCCCTGGCTGGATGGAGCTGTACGAATGATCCCCCTCCACAATTCAATTGATCATATTCAGCTTCATCCAGTAAGGACCTTTGAATATGAGTCCATGCCGAGTGTTCTCACTCGGTACTTGGACTCATATTAGGTTAAAATTTATTATTATTCTTTATTTAATTAAATTTTAAATAAGTTAAGGTTGAGATGGGCCCTGGCTGGATGGAGCTGTGCCGCTGATCCCCCCTCAACAATTCAATTGATCATATTCAGCTTCATCCAGTCAGGACCTTTGAATATGAGTCCATGCCGAGTGTTCTCACGCGGTACTTGGACTCATATTAGGTTAAAATTTATTATTATTCTTTATTTAATTAAATTTTAAATAAGTTAAGGTTGAGATGGGCCCTGGCTGGATGGAGCTGTACGAATGATCCCCCTCCACAATTCAATTGATCATATTCAGCTTCATCCAGTAAGGACCTTTGAATATGAGTCCATGCCGAGTGTTCTCACTCGGTACTTGGACTCATATTAGGTTAAAATTTATTATTATTCTTTATTTAATTAAATTTTAAATAAGTTAAGGTTGAGATGGGCCCTGGCTGGATGGAGCTGTGCCGCTGATCCCCCCTCCACAATTCAATTGATCATATTCAGCTTCATCCAGTAAGGACCTTTGAATATGAGTCCATGCCGAGTGTTCTCACGCGGTACTTGGACTCATATTAGGTTAAAATTTATTATAATTTTTTTTAAAATTAAATTTTAATTAAGTTAAGGTTGAGATGGGTTCTGGCTTGATGGAGCTGTGCAAATGATCCCCCTCCACAAATCAATTAATCATAATCAGCTTCATCCAGTCAGGACCTTTGAATATGAGTCCATGCCGAGTGTTCTCACTCGGTACTTGGACTCATATTAGGTTAAAATTTATTATAATTTTTTTAAAAATTAAATTTTAATTAAGTTAAGGTTGAGATGGGTTCTGGCTTGATGGAGCTGTACGAATGATCCCCCTCCACAATTCAATTAATCATATTCAGCTTCATCCAGTCAGGACCTTTGAATATGAGTCCATGCCGAGTGTTCTCACTCGGTACTTGGACTCATATTAGGTTAAAATTTATTATTATTCTTTATTTAATTAAATTTTAAATAAGTTAAGGTTGAGATGGGCCCTGGCTGGATGGAGCTGTGCCGCTGATCCCCCCTCAACAATTCAATTGATCATATTCAGCTTCATCCAGTCAGGACCTTTGATTATGAGTCCATGCCGAGTGTTCTCACTCGGTACTTGGACTCATATTAAGTTAAAATTTATTATTATTCTTTATTTAATTAAATTTTAAATAAGTTAAGGTTGAGATGGGCCCTGGCTGGATGGAGCTGTACGAATGATCCCCCTCCACAATTCAATTGATCATATTCAGCTTCATCCAGTCAGGACCTTTGAATATGAGTCCATGCCGAGTGTTCTCACTCGGTACTTGGACTCATATTAGGTTAAAATTTATTATAATTTTTTTTTTAATTAAATTTTAATTAAGTTAAGGTTGAGATGGGTCCTGGCTTGATGGAGCTGTGCAAATGATCCCCCTCCACAAATCAATTAATCATATTCAGCTTCATCCAGTCAGGACCTTTGAATATGAGTCCATGCCGAGTGTTCTCACTCGGTACTTGGACTCATATTAGGTTAAAATTTATTATAATTTTTTTTTAATTAAATTTTAATTAAGTTAAGGTTGAGATGGGTCCTGGCTTGATGGAGCTGTACGAATGATCCCCCTCCACAATTCAATTAATCATATTCAGCTTCATCCAGTCAGGACCTTTGAATATGAGTCCATGCCGAGTGTTCTCACTCGGTACTTGGACTCATATTAGGTTAAAATTTATTATAATTTTTTTTTTAATTAAATTTTAATTAAGTTAAGGTTGAGATGGGTTCTGGCTTGATGGAGCTGTACGAATGATCCCCCTCCACAAATCAATTAATCATATTCAGCTTCATCCAGTCAGGACCTTTGAATATGAGTCCATGCCGAGTGTTCTCACTCGGTACTTGGACTCATATTAGGTTAAAATTTATTATAATTTTTTTTTTAATTAAATTTTAATTAAGTTAAGGTTGAGATGGGTTCTGGCTTGATGGAGCTGTACGAATGATCCCCCTCCACAATTCAATTAATCATATTCAGCTTCATCCAGTCAGGACCTTTGAATATGAGTCCATGCCGAGTGTTCTCACTCGGTACTTGGACTCATATTAGGTTAAAATTTATTATAATTTTTTTTAAAATTAAATTTTAATTAAGTTAAGGTTGAGATGGGTCCTGGCTTGATGGAGCTGTACGAATGATCCCCCTCCACAATTCAATTAATCATATTCAGCTTCATCCAGTCAGGACCTTTGAATATGAGTCCATGCCGAGTGTTCTCACTCGGTACTTGGACTCATATTAGGTTAAAATTTATTATAATTTTTTTTTAAATTAAATTTTAATTAAGTTAAGGTTGAGATGGGTTCTGGCTTGATGGAGCTGTACGAATGATCCCCCTCCACAATTCAATTAATCATATTCAGCTTCATCCAGTCAGGACCTTTGAATATGAGTCCATGCCGAGTGTTCTCACTCGGTACTTGGACTCATATTAGGTTAAAATTTATTATAATTTTTTTTTTAATTAAATTTTAATTAAGTTAAGGTTGAGATGGGTCCTGGCTTGATGGAGCTGTACGAATGATCCCCCTCCACAATTCAATTAATCATATTCAGCTTCATCCAGTCAGGACCTTTGAATATGAGTCCATGCCGAGTGTTCTCACTCGGTACTTGGACTCATATTAGGTTAAAATTTATTATAATTTTTTTTTAAATTAAATTTTAATTAAGTTAAGGTTGAGATGGGTTCTGGCTTGATGGAGCTGTACGAATGATCCCCCTCCACAATTCAATTAATCATATTCAGCTTCATCCAGTCAGGACCTTTGAATATGAGTCCATGCCGAGTGTTCTCACTCGGTACTTGGACTCATATTAGGTTAAAATTTATTATAATTTTTTTTTAAATTAAATTTTAATTAAGTTAAGGTTGAGATGGGTCCTGGCTTGATGGAGCTGTACGAATGATCCCCCTCCACAATTCAATTAATCATATTCAGCTTCATCCAGTCAGGACCTTTGAATATGAGTCCATGCCGAGTGTTCTCACTCGGTACTTGGACTCATATTAGGTTAAAATTTATTATAATTTTTTTTTAAATTAAATTTTAATTAAGTTAAGGTTGAGATGGGTTCTGGCTTGATGGAGCTGTACGAATGATCCCCCTCCACAATTCAATTAATCATATTCAGCTTCATCCAGTCAGGACCTTTGAATATGAGTCCATGCCGAGTGTTCTCACTCGGTACTTGGACTCATATTAGGTTAAAATTTATTATAATTTTTTTTTTAATTAAATTTTAATTAAGTTAAGGTTGAGATGGGTCCTGGCTTGATGGAGCTGTACGAATGATCCCCCTCCACAATTCAATTAATCATATTCAGCTTCATCCAGTCAGGACCTTTGAATATGAGTCCATGCCGAGTGTTCTCACTCGGTACTTGGACTCATATTAGGTTAAAATTTATTATAATTTTTTTTAAAATTAAATTTTAATTAAGTTAAGGTTGAGATGGGTTCTGGCTTGATGGAGCTGTACGAATGATCCCCCTCCACAAATCAATTAATCATATTCAGCTTCATCCAGTCAGGACCTTTGAATATGAGTCCATGCCGAGTGTTCTCACTCGGTACTTGGACTCATATTAGGTTAAAATTTATTATTATTCTTTATTTAATTAAATTTTAAATAAGTTAAGGTTGAGATGGGCCCTGGCTGGATGGAGCTGTGCCGCTGATCCCCCCTCCACAATTCAATTGATCATATTCAGCTTCATCCAGTAAGGACCTTTGAATATGAGTCCATGCCGAGTGTTCTCACTCGGTACTTGGACTCATATTAGGTTAAAATTTATTATAATTTTTTTTTTAATTAAATTTTAATTAAGTTAAGGTTGAGATGGGTCCTGGCTTGATGGAGCTGTGCAAATGATCCCCCTCCACAAATCAATTAATCATATTCAGCTTCATCCAGTCAGGACCTTTGAATATGAGTCCATGCCGAGTGTTCTCACTCGGTACTTGGACTCATATTAGGTTAAAATTTATTATAATTTTTTTTTAAATTAAATTTTAATTAAGTTAAGGTTGAGATGGGTTCTGGCTTGATGGAGCTGTACGAATGATCCCCCTCCACAATTCAATTAATCATATTCAGCTTCATCCAGTCAGGACCTTTGAATATGAGTCCATGCCGAGTGTTCTCACTCGGTACTTGGACTCATATTAGGTTAAAATTTATTATAATTTTTTTTTAAATTAAATTTTAATTAAGTTAAGGTTGAGATGGGTCCTGGCTTGATGGAGCTGTACGAATGATCCCCCTCCACAATTCAATTAATCATATTCAGCTTCATCCAGTCAGGACCTTTGAATATGAGTCCATGCCGAGTGTTCTCACTCGGTACTTGGACTCATATTAGGTTAAAATTTATTATAATTTTTTTTTTTAATTAAATTTTAATTAAGTTAAGGTTGAGATGGGTCCTGGCTTGATGGAGCTGTACGAATGATCCCCCTCCACAATTCAATTAATCATATTCAGCTTCATCCAGTCAGGACCTTTGAATATGAGTCCATGCCGAGTGTTCTCACTCGGTACTTGGACTCATATTAGGTTAAAATTTATTATAATTTTTTTTAAAATTAAATTTTAATTAAGTTAAGGTTGAGATGGGTTCTGGCTTGATGGAGCTGTACGAATGATCCCCCTCCACAAATCAATTAATCATATTCAGCTTCATCCAGTCAGGACCTTTGAATATGAGTCCATGCCGAGTGTTCTCACTCGGTACTTGGACTCATATTAGGTTAAAATTTATTATTATTCTTTATTTAATTAAATTTTAAATAAGTTAAGGTTGAGATGGGCCCTGGCTGGATGGAGCTGTGCCGCTGATCCCCCCTCCACAATTCAATTGATCATATTCAGCTTCATCCAGTAAGGACCTTTGAATATGAGTCCATGCCGAGTGTTCTCACTCGGTACTTGGACTCATATTAGGTTAAAATTTATTATAATTTTTTTTTTAATTAAATTTTAATTAAGTTAAGGTTGAGATGGGTCCTGGCTTGATGGAGCTGTGCAAATGATCCCCCTCCACAAATCAATTAATCATATTCAGCTTCATCCAGTCAGGACCTTTGAATATGAGTCCATGCCGAGTGTTCTCACGCGGTACTTGGACTCATATTAGGTTAAAATTTATTATTATTCTTTATTTAATTAAATTTTAAATAAGTTAAGGTTGAGATGGGCCCTGGCTGGATGGAGCTGTACGAATGATCCCCCTCCACAATTCAATTGATCATATTCAGCTTCATCCAGTCAGGACCTTTGAATATGAGTCCATGCCGAGTGTTCTCACTCGGTACTTGGACTCATATTAGGTTAAAATTTATTATAATTTTTTTTTAAATTAAATTTTAATTAAGTTAAGGTTGAGATGGGTTCTGGCTTGATGGAGCTGTGCAAATGATCCCCCTCCACAAATCAATTAATCATAATCAGCTTCATCCAGTCAGGACCTTTGAATATGAGTCCATGCCGAGTGTTCTCACTCGGTACTTGGACTCATATTAGGTTAAAATTTATTATAATTTTTTTAAAAATTAAATTTTAATTAAGTTAAGGTTGAGATGGGTTCTGGCTTGATGGAGCTGTACGAATGATCCCCCTCCACAATTCAATTAATCATATTCAGCTTCATCCAGTCAGGACCTTTGAATATGAGTCCATGCCGAGTGTTCTCACTCGGTACTTGGACTCATATTAGGTTAAAATTTATTATTATTCTTTATTTAATTAAATTTTAAATAAGTTAAGGTTGAGATGGGCCCTGGCTGGATGGAGCTGTGCCGCTGATCCCCCCTCAACAATTCAATTGATCATATTCAGCTTCATCCAGTCAGGACCTTTGATTATGAGTCCATGCCGAGTGTTCTCACTCGGTACTTGGACTCATATTAAGTTAAAATTTATTATTATTCTTTATTTAATTAAATTTTAAATAAGTTAAGGTTGAGATGGGCCCTGGCTGGATGGAGCTGTACGAATGATCCCCCTCCACAATTCAATTGATCATATTCAGCTTCATCCAGTCAGGACCTTTGAATATGAGTCCATGCCGAGTGTTCTCACTCGGTACTTGGACTCATATTAGGTTAAAATTTATTATAATTTTTTTTTTAATTAAATTTTAATTAAGTTAAGGTTGAGATGGGTCCTGGCTTGATGGAGCTGTGCAAATGATCCCCCTCCACAAATCAATTAATCATATTCAGCTTCATCCAGTCAGGACCTTTGAATATGAGTCCATGCCGAGTGTTCTCACTCGGTACTTGGACTCATATTAGGTTAAAATTTATTATAATTTTTTTTTTAATTAAATTTTAATTAAGTTAAGGTTGAGATGGGTCCTGGCTTGATGGAGCTGTACGAATGATCCCCCTCCACAATTCAATTAATCATATTCAGCTTCATCCAGTCAGGACCTTTGAATATGAGTCCATGCCGAGTGTTCTCACTCGGTACTTGGACTCATATTAGGTTAAAATTTATTATAATTTTTTTTTTAATTAAATTTTAATTAAGTTAAGGTTGAGATGGGTTCTGGCTTGATGGAGCTGTACGAATGATCCCCCTCCACAAATCAATTAATCATATTCAGCTTCATCCAGTCAGGACCTTTGAATATGAGTCCATGCCGAGTGTTCTCACTCGGTACTTGGACTCATATTAGGTTAAAATTTATTATAATTTTTTTTTTAATTAAATTTTAATTAAGTTAAGGTTGAGATGGGTTCTGGCTTGATGGAGCTGTACGAATGATCCCCCTCCACAATTCAATTAATCATATTCAGCTTCATCCAGTCAGGACCTTTGAATATGAGTCCATGCCGAGTGTTCTCACTCGGTACTTGGACTCATATTAGGTTAAAATTTATTATAATTTTTTTTTAAATTAAATTTTAATTAAGTTAAGGTTGAGATGGGTCCTGGCTTGATGGAGCTGTACGAATGATCCCCCTCCACAATTCAATTAATCATATTCAGCTTCATCCAGTCAGGACCTTTGAATATGAGTCCATGCCGAGTGTTCTCACTCGGTACTTGGACTCATATTAGGTTAAAATTTATTATAATTTTTTTTTAAATTAAATTTTAATTAAGTTAAGGTTGAGATGGGTTCTGGCTTGATGGAGCTGTACGAATGATCCCCCTCCACAATTCAATTAATCATATTCAGCTTCATCCAGTCAGGACCTTTGAATATGAGTCCATGCCGAGTGTTCTCACTCGGTACTTGGACTCATATTAGGTTAAAATTTATTATAATTTTTTTTTAAATTAAATTTTAATTAAGTTAAGGTTGAGATGGGTCCTGGCTTGATGGAGCTGTACGAATGATCCCCCTCCACAATTCAATTAATCATATTCAGCTTCATCCAGTCAGGACCTTTGAATATGAGTCCATGCCGAGTGTTCTCACTCGGTACTTGGACTCATATTAGGTTAAAATTTATTATAATTTTTTTTTAAATTAAATTTTAATTAAGTTAAGGTTGAGATGGGTTCTGGCTTGATGGAGCTGTACGAATGATCCCCCTCCACAATTCAATTAATCATATTCAGCTTCATCCAGTCAGGACCTTTGAATATGAGTCCATGCCGAGTGTTCTCACTCGGTACTTGGACTCATATTAGGTTAAAATTTATTATAATTTTTTTTTTAATTAAATTTTAATTAAGTTAAGGTTGAGATGGGTCCTGGCTTGATGGAGCTGTACGAATGATCCCCCTCCACAATTCAATTAATCATATTCAGCTTCATCCAGTCAGGACCTTTGAATATGAGTCCATGCCGAGTGTTCTCACTCGGTACTTGGACTCATATTAGGTTAAAATTTATTATAATTTTTTTTTTAATTAAATTTTAATTAAGTTAAGGTTGAGATGGGTCCTGGCTTGATGGAGCTGTACGAATGATCCCCCTCCACAATTCAATTAATCATATTCAGCTTCATCCAGTCAGGACCTTTGAATATGAGTCCATGCCGAGTGTTCTCACTCGGTACTTGGACTCATATTAGGTTAAAATTTATTATAATTTTTTTTTAAATTAAATTTTAATTAAGTTAAGGTTGAGATGGGTCCTGGCTTGATGGAGCTGTACGAATGATCCCCCTCCACAATTCAATTAATCATATTCAGCTTCATCCAGTCAGGACCTTTGAATATGAGTCCATGCCGAGTGTTCTCACTCGGTACTTGGACTCATATTAGGTTAAAATTTATTATAATTTTTTTTTAAATTAAATTTTAATTAAGTTAAGGTTGAGATGGGTTCTGGCTTGATGGAGCTGTACGAATGATCCCCCTCCACAATTCAATTAATCATATTCAGCTTCATCCAGTCAGGACCTTTGAATATGAGTCCATGCCGAGTGTTCTCACTCGGTACTTGGACTCATATTAGGTTAAAATTTATTATAATTTTTTTTTTTAATTAAATTTTAATTAAGTTAAGGTTGAGATGGGTCCTGGCTTGATGGAGCTGTACGAATGATCCCCCTCCACAATTCAATTAATCATATTCAGCTTCATCCAGTCAGGACCTTTGAATATGAGTCCATGCCGAGTGTTCTCACTCGGTACTTGGACTCATATTAGGTTAAAATTTATTATAATTTTTTTTTAAATTAAATTTTAATTAAGTTAAGGTTGAGATGGGTTCTGGCTTGATGGAGCTGTACGAATGATCCCCCTCCACAAATCAATTAATCATATTCAGCTTCATCCAGTCAGGACCTTTGAATATGAGTCCATGCCGAGTGTTCTCACTCGGTACTTGGACTCATATTAGGTTAAAATTTATTATAATTTTTTTAAAAATTAAATTTTAATTAAGTTAAGGTTGAGATGGGTCCTGGCTTGATGGAGCTGTACGAATGATCCCCCTCCACAATTCAATTAATCATATTCAGCTTCATCCAGTCAGGACCTTTGAATATGAGTCCATGCCGAGTGTTCTCACTCGGTACTTGGACTCATATTAGGTTAAAATTTATTATAATTTTTTTAAAAATTAAATTTTAATTAAGTTAAGGTTGAGATGGGTTCTGGCTTGATGGAGCTGTACGAATGATCCCCCTCCACAATTCAATTAATCATATTCAGCTTCATCCAGTCAGGACCTTTGAATATGAGTCCATGCCGAGTGTTCTCACTCGGTACTTGGACTCATATTAGGTTAAAATTTATTATAATTTTTTTTAAAATTAAATTTTAATTAAGTTAAGGTTGAGATGGGTTCTGGCTTGATGGAGCTGTACGAATGATCCCCCTCCACAATTCAATTAATCATATTCAGCTTCATCCAGTCAGGACCTTTGAATATGAGTCCATGCCGAGTGTTCTCACTCGGTACTTGGACTCATATTAGGTTAAAATTTATTATAATTTTTTTTTTAATTAAATTTTAATTAAGTTAAGGTTGAGATGGGTCCTGGCTTGATGGAGCTGTACGAATGATCCCCCTCCACAATTCAATTAATCATATTCAGCTTCATCCAGTCAGGACCTTTGAATATGAGTCCATGCCGAGTGTTCTCACTCGGTACTTGGACTCATATTAGGTTAAAATTTATTATAATTTTTTTTTTAATTAAATTTTAATTAAGTTAAGGTTGAGATGGGTCCTGGCTTGATGGAGCTGTGCAAATGATCCCCCTCCACAAATCAATTAATCATATTCAGCTTCATCCAGTCAGGACCTTTGAATATGAGTCCATGCCGAGTGTTCTCACTCGGTACTTGGACTCATATTAGGTTAAAATTTATTATAATTTTTTTAAAAATTAAATTTTAATTAAGTTAAGGTTGAGATGGGTTCTGGCTTGATGGAGCTGTACGAATGATCCCCCTCCACAATTCAATTAATCATATTCAGCTTCATCCAGTCAGGACCTTTGAATATGAGTCCATGCCGAGTGTTCTCACTCGGTACTTGGACTCATATTAGGTTAAAATTTATTATAATTTTTTTTAAAATTAAATTTTAATTAAGTTAAGGTTGAGATGGGTTCTGGCTTGATGGAGCTGTACGAATGATCCCCCTCCACAATTCAATTAATCATATTCAGCTTCATCCAGTCAGGACCTTTGAATATGAGTCCATGCCGAGTGTTCTCACTCGGTACTTGGACTCATATTAGGTTAAAATTTATTATAATTTTTTTTTAAATTAAATTTTAATTAAGTTAAGGTTGAGATGGGTCCTGGCTTGATGGAGCTGTACGAATGATCCCCCTCCACAATTCAATTAATCATATTCAGCTTCATCCAGTCAGGACCTTTGAATATGAGTCCATGCCGAGTGTTCTCACTCGGTACTTGGACTCATATTAGGTTAAAATTTATTATAATTTTTTTTTTAATTAAATTTTAATTAAGTTAAGGTTGAGATGGGTCCTGGCTTGATGGAGCTGTGCAAATGATCCCCCTCCACAAATCAATTAATCATATTCAGCTTCATCCAGTCAGGACCTTTGAATATGAGTCCATGCCGAGTGTTCTCACTCGGTACTTGGACTCATATTAGGTTAAAATTTATTATAATTTTTTTAAAAATTAAATTTTAATTAAGTTAAGGTTGAGATGGGTTCTGGCTTGATGGAGCTGTACGAATGATCCCCCTCCACAATTCAATTAATCATATTCAGCTTCATCCAGTCAGGACCTTTGAATATGAGTCCATGCCGAGTGTTCTCACTCGGTACTTGGACTCATATTAGGTTAAAATTTATTATAATTTTTTTTTAAATTAAATTTTAATTAAGTTAAGGTTGAGATGGGTTCTGGCTTGATGGAGCTGTACGAATGATCCCCCTCCACAATTCAATTAATCATATTCAGCTTCATCCAGTCAGGACCTTTGAATATGAGTCCATGCCGAGTGTTCTCACTCGGTACTTGGACTCATATTAGGTTAAAACTTATTATAATTTTTTTAAAAATTAAATTTTAATTAAGTTAAGGTTGAGATGGGTTCTGGCTTGATGGAGCTGTGCAAATGATCCCCCTCCACAAATCAATTAATCATATTCAGCTTCATCCAGTCAGGACCTTTGAATATGAGTCCATGCCGAGTGTTCTCACTCGGTACTTGGACTCATATTAGGTTAAAACTTATTATAATTTTTTTAAAAATTAAATTTTAATTAAGTTAAGGTTGAGATGGGTTCTGGCTTGATGGAGCTGTGCAAATGATCCCCCTCCACAAATCAATTAATCATAGTCAGCTTCATCCAGTCAGGACCTTTGAATATGAGTCCATGCCGAGTGTTCTCACTCGGTACTTGGACTCATATTAGGTTAAAACTTATTATAATTTTTTTAAAAATTAAATTTTAATTAAGTTAAGGTTGAGATGGGTTCTGGCTTGATGGAGCTGTGCAAATGATCCCCCTCCACAAATCAATTAATCATATTCAGCTTCATCCAGTCAGGACCTTTGAATATGAGTCCATGCCGAGTGTTCTCACTCGGTACTTGGACTCATATTAGGTTAAAATTTATTATAATTTTTTTAAAAATTAAATTTTAATTAAGTTAAGGTTGAGATGGGTTCTGGCTTGATGGAGCTGTACGAATGATCCCCCTCCACAATTCAATTAATCATATTCAGCTTCATCCAGTCAGGACCTTTGAATATGAGTCCATGCCGAGTGTTCTCACTCGGTACTTGGACTCATATTAGGTTAAAACTTATTATAATTTTTTTAAAAATTAAATTTTAATTAAGTTAAGGTTGAGATGGGTTCTGGCTTGATGGAGCTGTGCAAATGATCCCCCTCCACAAATCAATTAATCATAGTCAGCTTCATCCAGTCAGGACCTTTGAATATGAGTCCATGCCGAGTGTTCTCACTCGGTACTTGGACTCATATTAGGTTAAAACTTATTATAATTTTTTTAAAAATTAAATTTTAATTAAGTTAAGGTTGAGATGGGTTCTGGCTTGATGGAGCTGTGCAAATGATCCCCCTCCACAAATCAATTAATCATAGTCAGCTTCATCCAGTCAGGACCTTTGAATATGAGTCCATGCCGAGTGTTCTCACTCGGTACTTGGACTCATATTAGGTTAAAACTTATTATAATTTTTTTAAAAATTAAATTTTAATTAAGTTAAGGTTGAGATGGGTTCTGGCTTGATGGAGCTGTACGAATGATCCCCCTCCACAATTCAATTAATCATATTCAGCTTCATCCAGTCAGGACCTTTGAATATGAGTCCATGCCGAGTGTTCTCACTCGGTACTTGGACTCATATTAGGTTAAAACTTATTATAATTTTTTTAAAAATTAAATTTTAATTAAGTTAAGGTTGAGATGGGTTCTGGCTTGATGGAGCTGTGCAAATGATCCCCCTCCACAAATCAATTAATCATATTCAGCTTCATCCAGTCAGGACCTTTGAATATGAGTCCATGCCGAGTGTTCTCACTCGGTACTTGGACTCATATTAGGTTAAAACTTATTATAATTTTTTTAAAAATTAAATTTTAATTAAGTTAAGGTTGAGATGGGTTCTGGCTTGATGGAGCTGTGCAAATGATCCCCCTCCACAAATCAATTAATCATATTCAGCTTCATCCAGTCAGGACCTTTGAATATGAGTCCATGCCGAGTGTTCTCACTCGGTACTTGGACTCATATTAGGTTAAAACTTATTATAATTTTTTTAAAAATTAAATTTTAATTAAGTTAAGGTTGAGATGGGTTCTGGCTTGATGGAGCTGTGCAAATGATCCCCCTCCACAAATCAATTAATCATATTCAGCTTCATCCAGTCAGGACCTTTGAATATGAGTCCATGCCGAGTGTTCTCACTCGGTACTTGGACTCATATTAGGTTAAAATTTATTATAATTTTTTTAAAAATTAAATTTTAATTAAGTTAAGGTTGAGATGGGTTCTGGCTTGATGGAGCTGTGCAAATGATCCCCCTCCACAAATCAATTAATCATATTCAGCTTCATCCAGTCAGGACCTTTGAATATGAGTCCATGCCGAGTGTTCTCACTCGGTACTTGGACTCATATTAGGTTAAAATTTATTATAATTTTTTTTAAAATTAAATTTTAATTAAGTTAAGGTTGAGATGGGTCCTGGCTTGATGGAGCTGTGCAAATGATCCCCCTCCACAAATCAATTAATCATATTCAGCTTCATCCAGTCAGGACCTTTGAATATGAGTCCATGCCGAGTGTTCTCACTCGGTACTTGGACTCATATTAGGTTAAAATTTATTATAATTTTTTTAAAAATTAAATTTTAATTAAGTTAAGGTTGAGATGGGTTCTGGCTTGATGGAGCTGTGCAAATGATCCCCCTCCACAAATCAATTAATCATATTCAGCTTCATCCAGTCAGGACCTTTGAATATGAGTCCATGCCGAGTGTTCTCACTCGGTACTTGGACTCATATTAGGTTAAAATTTATTATAATTTTTTTTAAAATTAAATTTTAATTAAGTTAAGGTTGAGATGGGTCCTGGCTTGATGGAGCTGTGCAAATGATCCCCCTCCACAAATCAATTAATCATATTCAGCTTCATCCAGTCAGGACCTTTGAATATGAGTCCATGCCGAGTGTTCTCACTCGGTACTTGGACTCATATTAGGTTAAAATTTATTATAATTTTTTTAAAAATTAAATTTTAATTAAGTTAAGGTTGAGATGGGTTCTGGCTTGATGGAGCTGTGCAAATGATCCCCCTCCACAAATCAATTAATCATATTCAGCTTCATCCAGTCAGGACCTTTGAATATGAGTCCATGCCGAGTGTTCTCACTCGGTACTTGGACTCATATTAGGTTAAAATTTATTATAATTTTTTTTAAAATTAAATTTTAATTAAGTTAAGGTTGAGATGGGTCCTGGCTTGATGGAGCTGTGCAAATGATCCCCCTCCACAAATCAATTAATCATATTCAGCTTCATCCAGTCAGGACCTTTGAATATGAGTCCATGCCGAGTGTTCTCACTCGGTTCTTGGACTCATATTAGGTTAAAACTTATTATAATTTTTTTAAAAATTAAATTTTAATTAAGTTAAGGTTGAGATGGGTTCTGGCTTGATGGAGCTGTGCAAATGATCCCCCTCCACAAATCAATTAATCATATTCAGCTTCATCCAGTCAGGACCTTTGAATATGAGTCCATGCCGAGTGTTCTCACTCGGTACTTGGACTCATATTAGGTTAAAATTTATTATAATTTTTTTTTAAATTAAGTTTTAATTAAGTTAAGGTTGAGATGGGTTCTGGCTTGATGGAGCTGTGCAAATGATCCCCCTCCACAAATCAATTAATCATATTCAGCTTCATCCAGTCAGGACCTTTGAATATGAGTCCATGCCGAGTGTTCTCACTCGGTACTTGGACTCATATTAGGTTAAAACTTATTATAATTTTTTTAAAAATTAAATTTTAATTAAGTTAAGGTTGAGATGGGTTCTGGCTTGATGGAGCTGTGCAAATGATCCCCCTCCACAAATCAATTAATCATATTCAGCTTCATCCAGTCAGGACCTTTGAATATGAGTCCATGCCGAGTGTTCTCACTCGGTACTTGGACTCATATTAGGTTAAAATTTATTATAATTTTTTTTAAATTAAGTTTTAATTAAGTTAAGGTTGAGATGGGTTCTGGCTTGATGGAGCTGTGCAAATGATCCCCCTCCACAAATCAATTAATCATATTCAGCTTCATCCAGTCAGGACCTTTGAATATGAGTCCATGCCGAGTGTTCTCACTCGGTACTTGGACTCATATTAGGTTAAAATTTATTATAATTTTTTTAAAAATTAAGTTTTAATTAAGTTAAGGTTGAGATGGGTTCTGGCTTGATGGAGCTGTGCAAATGATCCCCCTCCACAAATCAATTAATCATATTCAGCTTCATCCAGTCAGGACCTTTGATTATGAGTCCATGCCGAGTGTTCTCACTCGGTACTTGGACTCATATTAGGTTAAAATTTATTATAATTTTTTTTAAAATTAAATTTAAATTAAGTTAAGGTTGAGATGGGCCCTGGCTGGATGGAGCTGTGCAAATGATCCCCCTCCACAAATCAATTAATCATATTCAGCTTCATCCAGTCAGGACCTTTGATTATGAGTCCATGCCGAGTGTTCTCACTCGGTACTTGGACTCATATTAGGTTAAAATTTATTATTATTCTTTATTTAATTAAATTTTAAATAAGTTAAGGTTGAGATGGGTCCTGGCTGGATGGAGCTGTGCAAATGATCCCCCTCCACAAATCAATTAATCATATTCAGCTTCATCCAGTCAGGACCTTTGATTATGAGTCCATGCCGAGTGTTCTCACTCGGTACTTGGACTCATATTAGGTTAAAATTTATTATTATTCTTTATTTAATTAAATTTTAAATAAGTTAAGGTTGAGATGGGTCCTGGCTGGATGGAGCTGTGCAAATGATCCCCCTCCACAAATCAATTAATCATATTCAGCTTCATCCAGTCAGGACCTTTGATTATGAGTCCATGCCGAGTGTTCTCACTCGGTACTTGGACTCATATTAAGTTAAAATTTATTATTATTCTTTATTTAATTAAATTTTAAATAAGTTAAGGTTGAGATGGGTCCTGGCTGGATGGAGCTGTGCAAATGATCCCCCTCCACAAATCAATTAATCATATTCAGCTTCATCCAGTCAGGACCTTTGATTATGAGTCCATGCCGGGTGTTCTCACTCGGTACTTGGACTCATATTAAGTTAAAATTTATTATTATTTTTTTCAAATTATATTTTAAATAAGTTAAGGTTGAGATGGGTCCTGGCTGGATGGAGCTGTGCCACTGATCCCCCTCCACAAATCAATTAATCATATTCAGCTTCATCCAGTCAGGACCTTTGATTATGAGTCCATGCCGGGTGTTCTCACTCGGTACTTGGACTCATATTAAGTTAAAATTTATTATTATTTTTTTCAAATTATATTTTAAATAAGTTAAGGTTGAGATGGGTCCTGGCTGGATGGAGCTGTACGAATGATCCCCCTCCACAATTCAATTGATCATATTCAGCTTCATCCAGTCAGGACCTTTGAATATGAGTCCATGCCGAGTGTTCTCACTCGGTACTTGGACTCATATTAGGTTAAAATTTATTATAATTTTTTTTAAAATTAAATTTTAATTAAGTTAAGGTTGAGATGGGCCCTGGCTGGATGGAGCTGTACGAATGATCCCCCTCCACAATTCAATTGATCATATTCAGCTTCATCCAGTCAGGACCTTTGAATATGAGTCCATGCCGAGTGTTCTCACTCGGTACTTGGACTCATATTAGGTTAAAATTTATTATAATTTTTTTTAAAATTAAATTTTAATTAAGTTAAGGTTGAGATGGGCCCTGGCTGGATGGAGCTGTGCCACTGATCCCCCTCCACAAATCAATTAATCATATTCAGCTTCATCCAGTCAGGACCTTTGATTATGAGTCCATGCCGAGTGTTCTCACTCGGTACTTGGACTCATATTAGGTTAAAATTTATTATTATTCTTTATTTAATTAAATTTTAAATAAGTTAAGGTTGAGATGGGTCCTGGCTGGATGGAGCTGTGCAAATGATCCCCCTCCACAAATCAATTAATCATATTCAGCTTCATCCAGTCAGGACCTTTGATTATGAGTCCATGCCGAGTGTTCTCACTCGGTACTTGGACTCATATTAAGTTAAAATTTATTATTATTCTTTATTTAATTAAATTTTAAATAAGTTAAGGTTGAGATGGGTCCTGGCTGGATGGAGCTGTGCCACTGATCCCCCTCCACAAATCAATTAATCATATTCAGCTTCATCCAGTCAGGACCTTTGATTATGAGTCCATGCCGAGTGTTCTCACTCGGTACTTGGACTCATATTAAGTTAAAATTTATTATTATTTTTTTCAAATTATATTTTAAATAAGTTAAGGTTGAGATGGGCCCTGGCTGGATGGAGCTGTACGAATGATCCCCCTCCACAATTCAATTGATCATATTCAGCTTCATCCAGTCAGGACCTTTGAATATGAGTCCATGCCGAGTGTTCTCACTCGGTACTTGGACTCATATTAGGTTAAAATTTATTATAATTTTTTTTAAAATTAAATTTTAATTAAGTTAAGGTTGAGATGGGCCCTGGCTGGAAGGAGCTGTGCCACTGATCCCCCTCCACAAATCAATTAATCATATTCAGCTTCATCCAGTCAGGACCTTTGATTATGAGTCCATGCCGAGTGTTCTCACTCGGTACTTGGACTCATATTAGGTTAAAATTTATTATAATTTTTTTTTAAATTAAGTTTTAATTAAGTTAAGGTTGAGATGGGTTCTGGCTTGATGGAGCTGTGCAAATGATCCCCCTCCACAAATCAATTAATCATATTCAGCTTCATCCAGTCAGGACCTTTGAATATGAGTCCATGCCGAGTGTTCTCACTCGGTACTTGGACTCATATTAGGTTAAAATTTATTATAATTTTTTTTAAAATTAAGTTTTAATTAAGTTAAGGTTGAGATGGGTTCTGGCTTGATGGAGCTGTGCAAATGATCCCCCTCCACAAATCAATTAATCATATTCAGCTTCATCCAGTCAGGACCTTTGATTATGAGTCCATGCCGAGTGTTCTCACTCGGTACTTGGACTCATATTAAGTTAAAATTTATTATTATTCTTTATTTAATTAAATTTTAAATAAGTTAAGGTTGAGATGGGCCCTGGCTGGATGGAGCTGTGCCACTGATCCCCCTCCACAAATCAATTAATCATATTCAGCTTCATCCAGTCAGGACCTTTGAATATGAGTCCATGCCGAGTGTTCTCACTCGGTACTTCGACTCATATTAGGTTAAAATTTATTATTATTCTTTATTTAATTAAATTTTAAATAAGTTAAGGTTGAGATGGGTCCTGGCTGGATGGAGCTGTGCAAATGATCCCCCTCCACAAATCAATTAATCATATTCAGCTTCATCCAGTCAGGACCTTTGATTATGAGTCCATGCCGAGTGTTCTCACTCGGTACTTGGACTCATATTAGGTTAAAATTTATTATTATTCTTTATTTAATTAAATTTTAAATAAGTTAAGGTTGAGATGGGTCCTGGCTGGATGGAGCTGTGCAAATGATCCCCCTCCACAAATCAATTAATCATATTCAGCTTCATCCAGTCAGGACCTTTGATTATGAGTCCATGCCGAGTGTTCTCACTCGGTACTTGGACTCATATTAGGTTAAAATTTATTATTATTCTTTATTTAATTAAATTTTAAATAAGTTAAGGTTGAGATGGGTCCTGGCTGGATGGAGCTGTGCAAATGATCCCCCTCCACAAATCAATTAATCATATTCAGCTTCATCCAGTCAGGACCTTTGATTATGAGTCCATGCCGAGTGTTCTCACTCGGTACTTCGACTCATATTAGGTTAAAATTTATTATTATTCTTTATTTAATTAAATTTTAAATTAAGTTAAGGTTGAGATGGGCCCTGGCTGGATGGAGCTGTGCAAATGATCCCCCTCCACAAATCAATTAATCATATTCAGCTTCATCCAGTCAGGACCTTTGATTATGAGTCCATGCCGAGTGTTCTCACTCGGTACTTGGACTCATATTAGGTTAAAATTTATTATTATTCTTTATTTAATTAAATTTTAAATAAGTTAAGGTTGAGATGGGTCCTGGCTGGATGGAGCTGTGCAAATGATCCCCCTCCACAAATCAATTAATCATATTCAGCTTCATCCAGTCAGGACCTTTGATTATGAGTCCATGCCGAGTGTTCTCACTCGGTACTTGGACTCATATTAAGTTAAAATTTATTATTATTCTTTATTTAATTAAATTTTAAATAAGTTAAGGTTGAGATGGGCCCTGGCTGGATGGAGCTGTGCCACTGATCCCCCTCCACAAATCAATTAATCATATTCAGCTTCATCCAGTCAGGACCTTTGAATATGAGTCCATGCCGAGTGTTCTCACTCGGTACTTGGACTCATATTAGGTTAAAATTTATTATAATTTTTTTTAAAATTAAATTTAAATTAAGTTAAGGTTGAGATGGGCCCTGGCTGGATGGAGCTGTGCAAATGATCCCCCTCCACAAATCAATTAATCATATTCAGCTTCATCCAGTCAGGACCTTTGATTATGAGTCCATGCCGAGTGTTCTCACTCGGTACTTGGACTCATATTAGGTTAAAATTTATTATAATTTTTTTTAAAATTAAGTTTTAATTAAGTTAAGGTTGAGATGGGTTCTGGCTTGATGGAGCTGTGCAAATGATCCCCCTCCACAAATCAATTAATCATATTCAGCTTCATCCAGTCAGGACCTTTGAATATGAGTCCATGCCGAGTGTTCTCACTCGGTACTTGGACTCATATTAGGTTAAAATTTATTATAATTTTTTTTTAAATTAAATTTAAATTAAGTTAAGGTTGAGATGGGCCCTGGCTGGATGGAGCTGTGCAAATGATCCCCCTCCACAAATCAATTAATCATATTCAGCTTCATCCAGTCAGGACCTTTGATTATGAGTCCATGCCGAGTGTTCTCACTCGGTACTTGGACTCATATTAGGTTAAAATTTATTATTATTCTTTATTTAATTAAATTTTAAATAAGTTAAGGTTGAGATGGGTCCTGGCTGGATGGAGCTGTGCAAATGATCCCCCTCCACAAATCAATTAATCATATTCAGCTTCATCCAGTCAGGACCTTTGATTATGAGTCCATGCCGAGTGTTCTCACTCGGTACTTGGACTCATATTAGGTTAAAATTTATTATTATTCTTTATTTAATTAAATTTTAAATAAGTTAAGGTTGAGATGGGTCCTGGCTGGATGGAGCTGTGCAAATGATCCCCCTCCACAAATCAATTAATCATATTCAGCTTCATCCAGTCAGGACCTTTGATTATGAGTCCATGCCGAGTGTTCTCACTCGGTACTTGGACTCATATTAAGTTAAAATTTATTATTATTCTTTATTTAATTAAATTTTAAATAAGTTAAGGTTGAGATGGGCCCTGGCTGGATGGAGCTGTGCCACTGATCCCCCTCCACAAATCAATTAATCATATTCAGCTTCATCCAGTCAGGACCTTTGAATATGAGTCCATGCCGAGTGTTCTCACTCGGTACTTGGACTCATATTAGGTTAAAATTTATTATAATTTTTTTTTAAATTAAATTTAAATTAAGTTAAGGTTGAGATGGGCCCTGGCTGGATGGAGCTGTGCAAATGATCCCCCTCCACAAATCAATTAATCATATTCAGCTTCATCCAGTCAGGACCTTTGATTATGAGTCCATGCCGAGTGTTCTCACTCGGTACTTGGACTCATATTAGGTTAAAATTTATTATAATTTTTTTTAAAATTAAGTTTTAATTAAGTTAAGGTTGAGATGGGTTCTGGCTTGATGGAGCTGTGCAAATGATCCCCCTCCACAAATCAATTAATCATATTCAGCTTCATCCAGTCAGGACCTTTGAATATGAGTCCATGCCGAGTGTTCTCACTCGGTACTTGGACTCATATTAGGTTAAAATTTATTATAATTTTTTTTTAAATTAAATTTAAATTAAGTTAAGGTTGAGATGGGCCCTGGCTGGATGGAGCTGTGCAAATGATCCCCCTCCACAAATCAATTAATCATATTCAGCTTCATCCAGTCAGGACCTTTGATTATGAGTCCATGCCGAGTGTTCTCACTCGGTACTTGGACTCATATTAGGTTAAAATTTATTATTATTCTTTATTTAATTAAATTTTAAATAAGTTAAGGTTGAGATGGGTCCTGGCTGGATGGAGCTGTGCAAATGATCCCCCTCCACAAATCAATTAATCATATTCAGCTTCATCCAGTCAGGACCTTTGAATATGAGTCCATGCCGAGTGTTCTCACTCGGTACTTGGACTCATATTAGGTTAAAATTTATTATTATTCTTTATTTAATTAAATTTTAAATAAGTTAAGGTTGAGATGGGTCCTGGCTGGATGGAGCTGTGCAAATGATCCCCCTCCACAAATCAATTAATCATATTCAGCTTCATCCAGTCAGGACCTTTGATTATGAGTCCATGCCGAGTGTTCTCACTCGGTACTTGGACTCATATTAGGTTAAAATTTATTATAATTTTTTTTTAAATTAAATTTAAATTAAGTTAAGGTTGAGATGGGCCCTGGCTGGATGGAGCTGTGCAAATGATCCCCCTCCACAAATCAATTAATCATATTCAGCTTCATCCAGTCAGGACCTTTGATTATGAGTCCATGCCGAGTGTTCTCACTCGGTACTTGGACTCATATTAGGTTAAAATTTATTATTATTCTTTATTTAATTAAATTTTAAATAAGTTAAGGTTGAGATGGGTCCTGGCTGGATGGAGCTGTGCCACTGATCCCCCTCCACAAATCAATTAATCATATTCAGCTTCATCCAGTCAGGACCTTTGATTATGAGTCCATGCCGAGTGTTCTCACTCGGTACTTGGACTCATATTAAGTTAAAATTTATTATTATTCTTTATTTAATTAAATTTTAAATAAGTTAAGGTTGAGATGGGTCCTGGCTGGATGGAGCTGTGCAAATGATCCCCCTCCACAAATCAATTAATCATATTCAGCTTCATCCAGTCAGGACCTTTGATTATGAGTCCATGCCGAGTGTTCTCACTCGGTACTTGGACTCATATTAAGTTAAAATTTATTATTATTCTTTATTTAATTAAATTTTAAATAAGTTAAGGTTGAGATGGGTCCTGGCTGGATGGAGCTGTGCCACTGATCCCCCTCCACAAATCAATTAATCATATTCAGCTTCATCCAGTCAGGACCTTTGATTATGAGTCCATGCCGAGTGTTCTCACTCGGTACTTGGACTCATATTAAGTTAAAATTTATTATTATTCTTTATTTAATTAAATTTTAAATAAGTTAAGGTTGAGATGGGTCCTGGCTGGATGGAGCTGTGCAAATGATCCCCCTCCACAAATCAATTAATCATATTCAGCTTCATCCAGTCAGGACCTTTGATTATGAGTCCATGCCGAGTGTTCTCACTCGGTACTTGGACTCATATTAAGTTAAAATTTATTATTATTCTTTATTTAATTAAATTTTAAATAAGTTAAGGTTGAGATGGGTCCTGGCTGGATGGAGCTGTGCCACTGATCCCCCTCCACAATTCAATTGATCATATTCAGCTTCATCCAGTCAGGACCTTTGAATATGAGTCCATGCCGAGTGTTCTCACTCGGTACTTGGACTCATATTAGGTTAAAATTTATTATAATTTTTTTTTAAATTAAATTTTAATTAAGTTAAGGTTGAGATGGGCCCTGGCTGGATGGAGCTGTGCCACTGATCCCCCTCCACAAATCAATTAATCATATTCAGCTTCATCCAGTCAGGACCTTTGATTATGAGTCCATGCCGAGTGTTCTCACTCGGTACTTGGACTCATATTAGGTTAAAATTTATTATAATTTTTTTTTTTAATTAAATTTTAATTAAGTTAAGGTTGAGATGGGCCCTGGCTGGATGGAGCTGTGCCACTGATCCCCCTCCACAAATCAATTAATCATATTCAGCTTCATCCAGTCAGGACCTTTGAATATGAGTCCATGCCGAGTGTTCTCACTCGGTACTTGGACTCATATTAAGTTAAAATTTATTATTATTCTTTATTTAATTAAATTTTAAATAAGTTAAGGTTGAGATGGGCCCTGGCTGGATGGAGCTGTGCCACTGATCCCCCTCCACAAATCAATTAATCATATTCAGCTTCATCCAGTCAGGACCTTTGAATATGAGTCCATGCCGAGTGTTCTCACTCGGTACTTGGACTCATATTAGGTTAAAATTTATTATAATTTTTTTTAAAATTAAATTTTAATTAAGTTAAGGTTGAGATGGGCCCTGGCTGGATGGAGCTGTGCCACTGATCCCCCTCCACAAATCAATTAATCATATTCAGCTTCATCCAGTCAGGACCTTTGAATATGAGTCCATGCCGAGTGTTCTCACTCGGTACTTGGACTCATATTAGGTTAAAATTTATTATAATTTTTTTTAAAATTAAATTTTAAATAAGTTAAGGTTGAGATGGGTCCTGGCTGGATGGAGCTGTGCCACTGATCCCCCTCCACAATTCAATTGATCATATTCAGCTTCATCCAGTCAGGACCTTTGAATATGAGTCCATGCCGAGTGTTCTCACTCGGTACTTGGACTCATATTAGGTTAAAATTTATTATAATTTTTTTTAAAATTAAATTTTAATTAAGTTAAGGTTGAGATGGGCCCTGGCTGGATGGAGCTGTGCCACTGATCCCCCTCCACAAATCAATTAATCATATTCAGCTTCATCCAGTCAGGACCTTTGATTATGAGTCCATGCCGAGTGTTCTCACTCGGTACTTGGACTCATATTAGGTTAAAATTTATTATAATTTTTTTTTAAATTAAATTTTAATTAAGTTAAGGTTGAGATGGGCCCTGGCTGGATGGAGCTGTGCCACTGATCCCCCTCCACAAATCAATTAATCATATTCAGCTTCATCCAGTCAGGACCTTTGAATATGAGTCCATGCCGAGTGTTCTCACTCGGTACTTGGACTCATATTAAGTTAAAATTTATTATTATTCTTTATTTAATTAAATTTTAAATAAGTTAAGGTTGAGATGGGCCCTGGCTGGATGGAGCTGTGCCACTGATCCCCCTCCACAAATCAATTAATCATATTCAGCTTCATCCAGTCAGGACCTTTGAATATGAGTCCATGCCGAGTGTTCTCACTCGGTACTTGGACTCATATTAGGTTAAAATTTATTATAATTTTTTTTAAAATTAAATTTTAATTAAGTTAAGGTTGAGATGGGCCCTGGCTGGATGGAGCTGTGCCACTGATCCCCCTCCACAAATCAATTAATCATATTCAGCTTCATCCAGTCAGGACCTTTGAATATGAGTCCATGCCGAGTGTTCTCACTCGGTACTTGGACTCATATTAGGTTAAAATTTATTATAATTTTTTTTAAAATTAAATTTTAAATAAGTTAAGGTTGAGATGGGTCCTGGCTGGATGGAGCTGTGCCACTGATCCCCCTCCACAATTCAATTGATCATATTCAGCTTCATCCAGTCAGGACCTTTGAATATGAGTCCATGCCGAGTGTTCTCACTCGGTACTTGGACTCATATTAGGTTAAAATTTATTATAATTTTTTTTTAAATTAAATTTTAATTAAGTTAAGGTTGAGATGGGCCCTGGCTGGATGGAGCTGTGCCACTGATCCCCCTCCACAAATCAATTAATCATATTCAGCTTCATCCAGTCAGGACCTTTGATTATGAGTCCATGCCGAGTGTTCTCACTCGGTACTTGGACTCATATTAGGTTAAAATTTATTATAATTTTTTTTTAAATTAAATTTTAATTAAGTTAAGGTTGAGATGGGCCCTGGCTGGATGGAGCTGTGCCACTGATCCCCCTCCACAAATCAATTAATCATATTCAGCTTCATCCAGTCAGGACCTTTGAATATGAGTCCATGCCGAGTGTTCTCACTCGGTACTTGGACTCATATTAAGTTAAAATTTATTATTATTCTTTATTTAATTAAATTTTAAATAAGTTAAGGTTGAGATGGGCCCTGGCTGGATGGAGCTGTGCCACTGATCCCCCTCCACAAATCAATTAATCATATTCAGCTTCATCCAGTCAGGACCTTTGAATATGAGTCCATGCCGAGTGTTCTCACTCGGTACTTGGACTCATATTAGGTTAAAATTTATTATAATTTTTTTTAAAATTAAATTTTAATTAAGTTAAGGTTGAGATGGGCCCTGGCTGGATGGAGCTGTGCCACTGATCCCCCTCCACAAATCAATTAATCATATTCAGCTTCATCCAGTCAGGACCTTTGAATATGAGTCCATGCCGAGTGTTCTCACTCGGTACTTGGACTCATATTAGGTTAAAATTTATTATAATTTTTTTTAAAATTAAATTTTAAATAAGTTAAGGTTGAGATGGGTCCTGGCTGGATGGAGCTGTGCCACTGATCCCCCTCCACAATTCAATTGATCATATTCAGCTTCATCCAGTCAGGACCTTTGAATATGAGTCCATGCCGAGTGTTCTCACTCGGTACTTGGACTCATATTAGGTTAAAATTTATTATAATTTTTTTTTAAATTAAATTTTAATTAAGTTAAGGTTGAGATGGGCCCTGGCTGGATGGAGCTGTGCCACTGATCCCCCTCCACAAATCAATTAATCATATTCAGCTTCATCCAGTCAGGACCTTTGAATATGAGTCCATGCCGAGTGTTCTCACTCGGTACTTGGACTCATATTAGGTTAAAATTTATTATAATTTTTTTTAAAATTAAATTTTAATTAAGTTAAGGTTGAGATGGGCCCTGGCTGGATGGAGCTGTGCCACTGATCCCCCTCCACAAATCAATTAATCATATTCAGCTTCATCCAGTCAGGACCTTTGAATATGAGTCCATGCCGAGTGTTCTCACTCGGTACTTGGACTCATATTAAGTTAAAATTTATTATTATTCTTTATTTAATTAAATTTTAAATAAGTTAAGGTTGAGATGGGCCCTGGCTGGATGGAGCTGTGCCACTGATCCCCCTCCACAAATCAATTAATCATATTCAGCTTCATCCAGTCAGGACCTTTGAATATGAGTCCATGCCGAGTGTTCTCACTCGGTACTTGGACTCATATTAGGTTAAAATTTATTATAATTTTTTTTAAAATTAAATTTTAATTAAGTTAAGGTTGAGATGGGCCCTGGCTGGATGGAGCTGTGCCACTGATCCCCCTCCACAAATCAATTAATCATATTCAGCTTCATCCAGTCAGGACCTTTATGTATGAGTCCATGCCGAGTGTTCTCACTCGGTACTTGGACTCATATTAGGTTAAAATTTATTGATTTTTTAAAATTATATTTTAAATAAGCCAGGACCCATCTCTACCTTAACTTAATCAAAATATAATTTTAAAAAAATAATAAATTTTAACCTAATATGAGTCCAAGTACCGAGTGAGAACACTCGGCATGGACTCATATTCAAAGGTCCTGACTGGATGAAGCTGAATATGATCAATTGAATTGTGGAGGGGGATCATTCGTACAGCTCCATCCAGCCAGGACCCATCTCTACCTTAACTTATTTAAAATATAATTTTAAAAAAATAATAATAAATTTTAACTTTATATGAGTCCAAGTACCGAGTGAGAACACTCGGCATGGACTCATACCTAAAGGTCCTGACTGGATGAAGCTGAATATGATCAATTGAATTGTGGAGGGGGATCATTCGTACATCTCCATCCAGCCAGGACCCATCTCTACCTTAACTTATTTAAAATATAATTTTAAAAAAATAATAATAAATTTTAACTTTATATGAGTCCAAGTACCGAATGAGAACACTCGGCATGGACTCATACCTAAAGGTCCTGACTGGATGAAGCTGAATATGATCAATTGAATTGTGGAGGGGGATCATTCGTACAGCTCCATCCAGCCAGGACCCATCTCTACCTTAACTTAATTAAAATATAATTTTAAAAAAATAATAAATTTTAACCTAATATGAGTCCAAGTACCGAGTGAGAACACTCGGCATGGACCCATATTCAAAGGTCCTGACTGGATGAAGCTGAATATGATCAATTGAATTGTGGAGAGGGATCATTCGTACAGCTCCATCCAGCCAGGGCCCATCTCTACCTTAACTTAATTAAAATATAATTTTAAAAAAATAATAATAACTTTTAACTTAATATGAGTCCAAGTACCGAGTGAGAACACTCGGCATGGACCCATATTCAAAGGTCCTGAGTGGATGAAGCTGAATATGATCAATTGAATTGTGGAGGGGGATCATTCGTACAGCTCCATCCAGCCAGGACCCATCTCTACCTTAACTTAATTAAAATATAATTTTAAAAAAATAATAATAACTTTTAACTTAATATGAGTCCAAGTACCGAGTGAGAACACTCGGCATGGACCCATATTCAAAGGTCCTGACTGGATGAAGCTGAATATGATCAATTGAATTGTGGAGAGGGATCATTCGTACAGCTCCATCCAGCCAGGGCCCATCTCAACCTTAACTTATTTAAAATATAATTTTAAAAAAATAATAAATTTTAACCTAATATGAGTCCAAGTACCGAGTGAGAACACTCGGCATGGACTCATATTCAAAGGTCCTGACTGGATGAAGCTGAATATGATCAATTGAATTGTGGAGGGGGATCATTCGTACAGCTCCATCCAGCCAGGACCCATCTCTACCTTAACTTAATTAAAATATAATTTTAAAAAAATAATAAATTTTAACCTAATATGAGTCCAAGTACCGAGTGAGAACACTCGGCATGGACTCATATTCAAAGGTCCTGAGTGGATGAAGCTGAATATGATCAATTGAATTGTGGAGAGGGATCATTCGTACAGCTCCATCCAGCCAGGGCCCATCTCAACCTTAACTTATTTAAAATATAATTTTAAAAAAATAATAAATTTTAACCTAATATGAGTCCAAGTACCGAGTGAGAACACTCGGCATGGACCCATATTCAAAGGTCCTGAGTGGATGAAGCTGAATATGATCAATTGAATTGTGGAGGGGGATCATTCGTACAGCTCCATCCAGCCAGGACCCATCTCTACCTTAACTTAATTAAAATATAATTTTAAAAAAATAATAATAACTTTTAACTTAATATGAGTCCAAGTACCGAGTGAGAACACTCGGCATGGACCCATATTCAAAGGTCCTGACTGGATGAAGCTGAATATGATCAATTGAATTGTGGAGAGGGATCATTCGTACAGCTCCATCCAGCCAGGGCCCATCTCAACCTTAACTTATTTAAAATATAATTTTAAAAAAATAATAAATTTTAACCTAATATGAGTCCAAGTACCGAGTGAGAACACTCGGCATGGACTCATATTCAAAGGTCCTGACTGGATGAAGCTGAATATGATCAATTGAATTGTGGAGGGGGATCATTCGTACAGCTCCATCCAGCCAGGACCCATCTCTACCTTAACTTAATTAAAATATAATTTTAAAAAAATAATAAATTTTAACCTAATATGAGTCCAAGTACCGAGTGAGAACACTCGGCATGGACTCATATTCAAAGGTCCTGAGTGGATGAAGCTGAATATGATCAATTGAATTGTGGAGAGGGATCATTCGTACAGCTCCATCCAGCCAGGGCCCATCTCAACCTTAACTTATTTAAAATATAATTTTAAAAAAATAATAAATTTTAACCTAATATGAGTCCAAGTACCGAGTGAGAACACTCGGCATGGACTCATATTCAAAGGTCCTGAGTGGATGAAGCTGAATATGATCAATTGAATTGTGGAGAGGGATCATTCGTACAGCTCCATCCAGCCAGGGCCCATCTCAACCTTAACTTATTTAAAATATAATTTTAAAAAAATAATAAATTTTAACCTAATATGAGTCCAAGTACCGAGTGAGAACACTCGGCATGGACTCATATTCAAAGGTCCTGACTGGATGAAGCTGAATATGATCAATTGAATTGTGGAGGGGGATCATTCGTACAGCTCCATCCAGCCAGGACCCATCTCTACCTTAACTTAATTAAAATATAATTTTAAAAAAATAATAATAACTTTTAACTTAATATGAGTCCAAGTACCGAGTGAGAACACTCGGCATGGACCCATATTCAAAGGTCCTGACTGGATGAAGCTGAATATGATCAATTGAATTGTGGAGGGGGATCATTCGTACAGCTCCATCCAGCCAGGGCCCATCTCAACCCTAACTTATTTAAAATATAATTTTAAAAAAATAATAAATTTTAACTTTATATGAGTCCAAGTACCGAGTGAGAACACTCGGCATGGACTCATATTCAAAGGTCCTGACTGGATGAAGCTGAATATGATCAATTGAATTGTGGAGGGGGATCATTCGTACAGCTCCATCCAGCCAGGGCCCATCTCAACCTTAACTTATTTAAAATATAATTTTAAAAAAATAATAATAAATTTTAACTTAATATGAGTCCAAGTACCGAGTGAGAACACTCGGCATGGACTCATATTCAAAGGTCCTGACTGGATGAAGCTGAATATGATCAATTGAATTGTGGAGGGGGATCATTCGTACAGCTCCATCCAGCCAGGGCCCATCTCAACCTTAACTTATTTAAAATATAATTAAAAAATAATAATAACAAATTTTAACTTAATATGAGTCCAAGTACCGAGTGAGAACACTCGGCATGGATTCATATTCAAAGGTCCTGACTGGATGAAGCTGAATATGATCAATTGAATTGTGGAGGGGGATCATTCGTACAGCTCCATCCAGCCAGGGCCCATCTCAACCTTAACTTATTTAAAATATAATTTTAAAAAAAGTAATAATAAATTTTAACTTAATATGAGTCCAAGTACCGAGTGAGAACACTCGGCATGGACTCATATTCAAAGGTCCTGACTGGATGAAGCTGAATATGATCAATTGAATTGTGGAGGGGGATCATTCGTACAGCTCCATCCAGCCAGGGCCCATCTCAACCTTAACTTATTTAAAATATAATTTTAAAAAAATAATAATAAATTTTAACTTAATATGAGTCCAAGTACCGAGTGAGAACACTCGGCATGGACCCATATTCAAAGGTCCTGACTGGATGAAGCTGAATATGATCAATTTAATTGTGGAGGGGAATCATTCGTACAGCTCCATCCAGCCAGGGCCCATCTCAACCCTAACTTATTTAAAATATAATTTTAAAAAAATAATAAATTTTAACTTTATATGAGTCCAAGTACCGAGTGAGAACACTCGGCATGGACTCATATCCAAAGGTCCTGACTGGATGAAGCTGAATATGATCAATTGAATTGTGGAGGGGGATCATTCGTACAGCTCCATCCAGCCAGGGCCCATCTCAACCTTAACTTATTTAAAATATAATTAAAAAATAATAATAATAAATTTTAACTTTATATGAGTCCAAGTACCGAGTGAGAACACTCGGCATGGACTCATATTCAAAGGTCCTGACTGGATGAAGCTGAATATGATCAATTGAATTGTGGAGGGGGATCATTCGTACAGCTCCATCCAGCCAGGGCCCATCTCAACCTTAACTTATTTAAAATATAATTAAAAAAAAATAATAATAAATTTTAACTTTATATGAGTCCAAGTACCGAGTGAGAACACTCGGCATGGACCCATATTCAAAGGTCCTGACTGGATGAAGCTGAATATGATCAATTGAATTGTGGAGGGGGATCATTCGTACAGCTCCATCCAGCCAGGGCCCATCTCAACCTTAACTTATTTAAAATATAATTTAAAAAAAATAATAATAAATTTTAACTTAATATGAGTCCAAGTACCGAGTGAGAACACTCGGCATGGACTCATATTCAAAGGTCCTGACTGGATGAAGCTGAATATGATCAATTGAATTGTGGAGGGGGATCATTCGTACAGCTCCATCCAGCCAGGGCCCATCTCAACCTTAACTTATTTAAAATATAATTAAAAAATAATAATAATAAATTTTAACTTTATATGAGTCCAAGTACCGAGTGAGAACACTCGGCATGGACTCATATTCAAAGGTCCTGACTGGATGAAGCTGAATATGATCAATTGAATTGTGGAGGGGGATCATTCGTACAGCTCCATCCAGCCAGGGCCCATCTCAACCTTAACTTATTTAAAATATAATTTAAAAAAAATAATAATAAATTTTAACTTTATATGAGTCCAAGTACCGAGTGAGAACACTCGGCATGGACTCATATTCAAAGGTCCTGACTGGATGAAGCTGAATATGATCAATTGAATTGTGGAGGGGGATCATTCGTACAGCTCCATCCAGCCAGGGCCCATCTCAACCTTAACTTATTTAAAATATAATTTAAAAAAAATAATAATAAATTTTAACTTTATATGAGTCCAAGTACCGAGTGAGAACACTCGGCATGGACTCATATTCAAAGGTCCTGACTGGATGAAGCTGAATATGATCAATTGAATTGTGGAGGGGGATCATTCGTACAGCTCCATCCAGCCAGGGCCCATCTCAACCTTAACTTATTTAAAATATAATTTAAAAAAAATAATAATAAATTTTAACTTAATATGAGTCCAAGTACCGAGTGAGAACACTCGGCATGGACTCATATTCAAAGGTCCTGACTGGATGAAGCTGAATATGATCAATTGAATTGTGGAGGGGGATCATTCGTACAGCTCCATCCAGCCAGGGCCCATCTCAACCTTAACTTATTTAAAATATAATTTTAAAAAAATAATAATAAATTTTAACTTAATATGAGTCCAAGTACCGAGTGAGAACACTCGGCATGGACTCATATTCAAAGGTCCTGACTGGATGAAGCTGAATATGATCAATTGAATTGTGGAGGGGGATCATTCGTACAGCTCCATCCAGCCAGGGCCCATCTCAACCCTAACTTATTTAAAATATAATTTTAAAAAAATAATAAATTTTAACTTTATATGAGTCCAAGTACCGAGTGAGAACACTCGGCATGGACTCATATTCAAAGGTCCTGACTGGATGAAGCTGAATATGATCAATTGAATTGTGGAGGGGGATCATTCGTACAGCTCCATCCAGCCAGGGCCCATCTCAACCTTAACTTATTTAAAATATAATTAAAAAAAATAATAATAAATTTTAACTTTATATGAGTCCAAGTACCGAGTGAGAACACTCGGCATTGACTCATATTCAAAGGTCCTGACTGGATGAAGCTGAATATGATCAATTGAATTGTGGAGGGGGATCATTCGTACAGCTCCATCCAGCCAGGGCCCATCTCAACCTTAACTTATTTAAAATATAATTTAAAAAAAATAATAATAAATTTTAACTTAATATGAGTCCAAGTACCGAGTGAGAACACTCGGCATGGACTCATATTCAAAGGTCCTGACTGGATGAAGCTGAATATGATCAATTGAATTGTGGAGGGGGATCATTCGTACAGCTCCATCCAGCCAGGGCCCATCTCAACCTTAACTTATTTAAAATATAATTAAAAAAAAATAATAATAAATTTTAACTTTATATGAGTCCAAGTACCGAGTGAGAACACTCGGCATGGACCCATATTCAAAGGTCCTGACTGGATGAAGCTGAATATGATCAATTGAATTGTGGAGGGGGATCATTCGTACAGCTCCATCCAGCCAGGGCCCATCTCAACCTTAACTTATTTAAAATATAATTAAAAAAAAATAATAATAAATTTTAACTTTATATGAGTCCAAGTACCGAGTGAGAACACTCGGCATGGACTCATATTCAAAGGTCCTGACTGGATGAAGCTGAATATGATCAATTGAATTGTGGAGGGGGATCATTCGTACAGCTCCATCCAGCCAGGGCCCATCTCAACCTTAACTTATTTAAAATATAATTTAAAAAAAATAATAATAAATTTTAACTTTATATGAGTCCAAGTACCGAGTGAGAACACTCGGCATGGACCCATATTCAAAGGTCCTGAGTGGATGAAGCTGAATATGATCAATTGAATTGTGGAGGGGGATCATTCGTACAGCTCCATCCAGCCAGGGCCCATCTCAACCTTAACTTATTTAAAATATAATTAAAAAAAAATAATAATAAATTTTAACTTTATATGAGTCCAAGTACCGAGTGAGAACACTCGGCATGGACTCATATTCAAAGGTCCTGACTGGATGAAGCTGAATATGATCAATTGAATTGTGGAGGGGGATCATTCGTACAGCTCCATCCAGCCAGGGCCCATCTCAACCTTAACTTATTTAAAATATAATTAAAAAAAAATAATAATAAATTTTAACTTTATATGAGTCCAAGTACCGAGTGAGAACACTCGGCATGGACCCATATTCAAAGGTCCTGACTGGATGAAGCTGAATATGATCAATTGAATTGTGGAGGGGGATCATTCGTACAGCTCCATCCAGCCAGGGCCCATCTCAACCTTAACTTATTTAAAATATAATTAAAAAAAAATAATAATAAATTTTAACTTTATATGAGTCCAAGTACCGAGTGAGAACACTCGGCATGGACCCATATTCAAAGGTCCTGAGTGGATGAAGCTGAATATGATCAATTGAATTGTGGAGGGGGATCATTCGTACAGCTCCATCCAGCCAGGGCCCATCTCAACCTTAACTTATTTAAAATATAATTAAAAAAAAATAATAATAAATTTTAACTTTATATGAGTCCAAGTACCGAGTGAGAACACTCGGCATGGACTCATATTCAAAGGTCCTGACTGGATGAAGCTGAATATGATCAATTGAATTGTGGAGGGGGATCATTCGTACAGCTCCATCCAGCCAGGGCCCATCTCAACCTTAACTTATTTAAAATATAATTAAAAAAAAATAATAATAAATTTTAACTTTATATGAGTCCAAGTACCGAGTGAGAACACTCGGCATGGACCCATATTCAAAGGTCCTGACTGGATGAAGCTGAATATGATCAATTGAATTGTGGAGGGGGATCATTCGTACAGCTCCATCCAGCCAGGGCCCATCTCAACCTTAACTTATTTAAAATATAATTAAAAAAAAATAATAATAAATTTTAACTTTATATGAGTCCAAGTACCGAGTGAGAACACTCGGCATGGACTCATATTCAAAGGTCCTGACTGGATGAAGCTGAATATGATCAATTGAATTGTGGAGGGGGATCATTCGTACAGCTCCATCCAGCCAGGGCCCATCTCAACCTTAACTTATTTAAAATATAATTAAAAAAAAATAATAATAAATTTTAACTTTATATGAGTCCAAGTACCGAGTGAGAACACTCGGCATGGACCCATATTCAAAGGTCCTGACTGGATGAAGCTGAATATGATCAATTGAATTGTGGAGGGGGATCATTCGTACAGCTCCATCCAGCCAGGGCCCATCTCAACCTTAACTTATTTAAAATATAATTAAAAAAAAATAATAATAAATTTTAACTTTATATGAGTCCAAGTACCGAGTGAGAACACTCGGCATGGACCCATATTCAAAGGTCCTGAGTGGATGAAGCTGAATATGATCAATTGAATTGTGGAGGGGGATCATTCGTACAGCTCCATCCAGCCAGGGCCCATCTCAACCTTAACTTATTTAAAATATAATTAAAAAAAAATAATAATAAATTTTAACTTTATATGAGTCCAAGTACCGAGTGAGAACACTCGGCATGGACCCATATTCAAAGGTCCTGACTGGATGAAGCTGAATATGATCAATTGAATTGTGGAGGGGGATCATTCGTACAGCTCCATCCAGCCAGGGCCCATCTCAACCTTAACTTATTTAAAATATAATTAAAAAAAAATAATAATAAATTTTAACTTTATATGAGTCCAAGTACCGAGTGAGAACACTCGGCATGGACCCATATTCAAAGGTCCTGAGTGGATGAAGCTGAATATGATCAATTGAATTGTGGAGGGGGATCATTCGTACAGCTCCATCCAGCCAGGGCCCATCTCAACCTTAACTTATTTAAAATATAATTAAAAAAAAATAATAATAAATTTTAACTTTATATGAGTCCAAGTACCGAGTGAGAACACTCGGCATGGACTCATATTCAAAGGTCCTGACTGGATGAAGCTGAATATGATCAATTGAATTGTGGAGGGGGATCATTCGTACAGCTCCATCCAGCCAGGGCCCATCTCAACCTTAACTTATTTAAAATATAATTAAAAAAAAATAATAATAAATTTTAACTTTATATGAGTCCAAGTACCGAGTGAGAACACTCGGCATGGACCCATATTCAAAGGTCCTGACTGGATGAAGCTGAATATGATCAATTGAATTGTGGAGGGGGATCATTCGTACAGCTCCATCCAGCCAGGGCCCATCTCAACCTTAACTTATTTAAAATATAATTAAAAAAAAATAATAATAAATTTTAACTTTATATGAGTCCAAGTACCGAGTGAGAACACTCGGCATGGACTCATATTCAAAGGTCCTGACTGGATGAAGCTGAATATGATCAATTGAATTGTGGAGGGGGATCATTCGTACAGCTCCATCCAGCCAGGGCCCATCTCAACCTTAACTTATTTAAAATATAATTAAAAAAAAATAATAATAAATTTTAACTTTATATGAGTCCAAGTACCGAGTGAGAACACTCGGCATGGACCCATATTCAAAGGTCCTGAGTGGATGAAGCTGAATATGATCAATTGAATTGTGGAGGGGGATCATTCGTACAGCTCCATCCAGCCAGGGCCCATCTCAACCTTAACTTATTTAAAATATAATTAAAAAAAAATAATAATAAATTTTAACTTTATATGAGTCCAAGTACCGAGTGAGAACACTCGGCATGGACCCATATTCAAAGGTCCTGACTGGATGAAGCTGAATATGATCAATTGAATTGTGGAGGGGGATCATTCGTACAGCTCCATCCAGCCAGGGCCCATCTCAACCTTAACTTATTTAAAATATAATTAAAAAAAAATAATAATAAATTTTAACTTTATATGAGTCCAAGTACCGAGTGAGAACACTCGGCATGGACTCATATTCAAAGGTCCTGACTGGATGAAGCTGAATATGATCAATTGAATTGTGGAGGGGGATCATTCGTACAGCTCCATCCAGCCAGGGCCCATCTCAACCTTAACTTATTTAAAATATAATTAAAAAAAAATAATAATAAATTTTAACTTTATATGAGTCCAAGTACCGAGTGAGAACACTCGGCATGGACCCATATTCAAAGGTCCTGACTGGATGAAGCTGAATATGATCAATTGAATTGTGGAGGGGGATCATTCGTACAGCTCCATCCAGCCAGGGCCCATCTCAACCTTAACTTATTTAAAATATAATTAAAAAAAAATAATAATAAATTTTAACTTTATATGAGTCCAAGTACCGAGTGAGAACACTCGGCATGGACCCATATTCAAAGGTCCTGAGTGGATGAAGCTGAATATGATCAATTGAATTGTGGAGGGGGATCATTCGTACAGCTCCATCCAGCCAGGGCCCATCTCAACCTTAACTTATTTAAAATATAATTAAAAAAAAATAATAATAAATTTTAACTTTATATGAGTCCAAGTACCGAGTGAGAACACTCGGCATGGACCCATATTCAAAGGTCCTGACTGGATGAAGCTGAATATGATCAATTGAATTGTGGAGGGGGATCATTCGTACAGCTCCATCCAGCCAGGGCCCATCTCAACCTTAACTTATTTAAAATATAATTTAAAAAAAATAATAATAAATTTTAACTTTATATGAGTCCAAGTACCGAGTGAGAACACTCGGCATGGACTCATATTCAAAGGTCCTGACTGGATGAAGCTGAATATGATCAATTGAATTGTGGAGGGGGATCATTCGTACAGCTCCATCCAGCCAGGGCCCATCTCAACCTTAACTTATTTAAAATATAATTAAAAAAAAATAATAATAAATTTTAACTTTATATGAGTCCAAGTACCGAGTGAGAACACTCGGCATGGACCCATATTCAAAGGTCCTGACTGGATGAAGCTGAATATGATCAATTGAATTGTGGAGGGGGATCATTCGTACAGCTCCATCCAGCCAGGGCCCATCTCAACCTTAACTTATTTAAAATATAATTTTAAAAAAATAATAATAAATTTTAACTTAATATGAGTCCAAGTACCGAGTGAGAACACTCGGCATGGACTCATATTCAAAGGTCCTGACTGGATGAAGCTGAATATGATCAATTGAATTGTGGAGGGGGATCATTCGTACAGCTCCATCCAGCCAGGGCCCATCTCAACCTTAACTTATTTAAAATATAATTTTAAAAAAATAATAATAAATTTTAACTTTATATGAGTCCAAGTACCGAGTGAGAACACTCGGCATGGACTCATATTCAAAGGTCCTGACTGGATGAAGCTGAATATGATCAATTGAATTGTGGAGGGGGATCATTCGTACAGCTCCATCCAGCCAGGGCCCATCTCAACCTTAACTTATTTAAAATATAATTTTAAAAAAATAATAATAAATTTTAACTTAATATGAGTCCAAGTACCGAGTGAGAACACTCGGCATGGACTCATATTCAAAGGTCCTGACTGGATGAAGCTGAATATGATCAATTGAATTGTGGAGGGGGATCATTCGTACAGCTCCATCCAGCCAGGGCCCATCTCAACCTTAACTTATTTAAAATATAATTTTAAAAAAATAATAATAAATTTTAACTTAATATGAGTCCAAGTACCGAGTGAGAACACTCGGCATGGACTCATATTCAAAGGTCCTGACTGGATGAAGCTGAATATGATCAATTGAATTGTGGAGGGGGATCATTCGTACAGCTCCATCCAGCCAGGGCCCATCTCAACCTTAACTTATTTAAAATATAATTTTAAAAAAATAATAATAAATTTTAACTTAATATGAGTCCAAGTACCGAGTGAGAACACTCGGCATGGACTCATATTCAAAGGTCCTGACTGGATGAAGCTGAATATGATCAATTGAATTGTGGAGGGGGATCATTCGTACAGCTCCATCCAGCCAGGGCCCATCTCAACCTTAACTTATTTAAAATATAATTTTAAAAAAATAATAATAAATTTTAACTTAATATGAGTCCAAGTACCGAGTGAGAACACTCGGCATGGACCCATATTCAAAGGTCCTGACTGGATGAAGCTGAATATGATCAATTGTATTGTGGAGGGGTATCATTCGTACAGCTCCATCCAGCCAGGGCCCATCTCAACCTTAACTTATTTAAAATATAATTTTAAAAAAAGTAATAATAAATTTTAACTTAATATGAGTCCAAGTACCGAGTGAGAACACTCGGCATGGACTCATATTCAAAGGTCCTGACTGGATGAAGCTGAATATGATCAATTGAATTGTGGAGGGGGATCATTCGTACAGCTCCATCCAGCCAGGGCCCATCTCAACCTTAACTTATTTAAAATATAATTAAAAAATAATAATAACAAATTTTAACTTAATATGAGTCCAAGTACCGAGTGAGAACACTCGGCATGGATTCATATTCAAAGGTCCTGACTGGATGAAGCTGAATATGATCAATTGAATTGTGGAGGGGGATCATTCGTACAGCTCCATCCAGCCAGGGCCCATCTCAACCTTAACTTATTTAAAATATAATTAAAAAAAAATAATAATAAATTTTAACTTTATATGAGTCCAAGTACCGAGTGAGAACACTCGGCATGGACCCATATTCAAAGGTCCTGACTGGATGAAGCTGAATATGATCAATTGAATTGTGGAGGGGGATCATTCGTACAGCTCCATCCAGCCAGGGCCCATCTCAACCTTAACTTATTTAAAATATAATTAAAAAAAAATAATAATAAATTTTAACTTTATATGAGTCCAAGTACCGAGTGAGAACACTCGGCATGGACCCATATTCAAAGGTCCTGACTGGATGAAGCTGAATATGATCAATTGAATTGTGGAGGGGGATCATTCGTACAGCTCCATCCAGCCAGGGCCCATCTCAACCTTAACTTATTTAAAATATAATTAAAAAAAAATAATAATAAATTTTAACTTTATATGAGTCCAAGTACCGAGTGAGAACACTCGGCATGGACTCATATTCAAAGGTCCTGACTGGATGAAGCTGAATATGATCAATTGAATTGTGGAGGGGGATCATTCGTACAGCTCCATCCAGCCAGGGCCCATCTCAACCTTAACTTATTTAAAATATAATTTTAAAAAAATAATAATAAATTTTAACTTTATATGAGTCCAAGTACCGAGTGAGAACACTCGGCATGGACTCATATTCAAAGGTCCTGACTGGATGAAGCTGAATATGATCAATTGAATTGTGGAGGGGGATCATTCGTACAGCTCCATCCAGCCAGGGCCCATCTCAACCTTAACTTATTTAAAATATAATTAAAAAAAAATAATAATAAATTTTAACTTTATATGAGTCCAAGTACCGAGTGAGAACACTCGGCATGGATTCATATTCAAAGGTCCTGACTGGATGAAGCTGAATATGATCAATTGAATTGTGGAGGGGGATCATTCGTACAGCTCCATCCAGCCAGGGCCCATCTCAACCTTAACTTATTTAAAATATAATTAAAAAAAAATAATAATAAATTTTAACTTTATATGAGTCCAAGTACCGAGTGAGAACACTCGGCATGGACCCATATTCAAAGGTCCTGACTGGATGAAGCTGAATATGATCAATTGAATTGTGGAGGGGGATCATTCGTACAGCTCCATCCAGCCAGGGCCCATCTCAACCTTAACTTATTTAAAATATAATTAAAAAAAAATAATAATAAATTTTAACTTTATATGAGTCCAAGTACCGAGTGAGAACACTCGGCATGGACTCATATTCAAAGGTCCTGACTGGATGAAGCTGAATATGATCAATTGAATTGTGGAGGGGGATCATTCGTACAGCTCCATCCAGCCAGGGCCCATCTCAACCTTAACTTATTTAAAATATAATTTTAAAAAAATAATAATAAATTTTAACTTAATATGAGTCCAAGTACCGAGTGAGAACACTCGGCATGGACTCATATTCAAAGGTCCTGACTGGATGAAGCTGAATATGATCAATTGAATTGTGGAGGGGGATCATTCGTACAGCTCCATCCAGCCAGGGCCCATCTCAACCTTAACTTATTTAAAATATAATTAAAAAAAAATAATAATAAATTTTAACTTTATATGAGTCCAAGTACCGAGTGAGAACACTCGGCATGGACCCATATTCAAAGGTCCTGACTGGATGAAGCTGAATATGATCAATTGAATTGTGGAGGGGGATCATTCGTACAGCTCCATCCAGCCAGGGCCCATCTCAACCTTAACTTATTTAAAATATAATTAAAAAAAAATAATAATAAATTTTAACTTTATATGAGTCCAAGTACCGAGTGAGAACACTCGGCATGGACCCATATTCAAAGGTCCTGACTGGATGAAGCTGAATATGATCAATTGAATTGTGGAGGGGGATCATTCGTACAGCTCCATCCAGCCAGGGCCCATCTCAACCTTAACTTATTTAAAATATAATTAAAAAAAAATAATAATAAATTTTAACTTTATATGAGTCCAAGTACCGAGTGAGAACACTCGGCATGGACCCATATTCAAAGGTCCTGACTGGATGAAGCTGAATATGATCAATTGAATTGTGGAGGGGGATCATTCGTACAGCTCCATCCAGCCAGGGCCCATCTCAACCTTAACTTATTTAAAATATAATTTAAAAAAAATAATAATAAATTTTAACTTAATATGAGTCCAAGTACCGAGTGAGAACACTCGGCATGGACTCATATTCAAAGGTCCTGACTGGATGAAGCTGAATATGATCAATTGAATTGTGGAGGGGGATCATTCGTACAGCTCCATCCAGCCAGGGCCCATCTCAACCTTAACTTATTTAAAATATAATTAAAAAAAATAATAATAAATTTTAACTTAATATGAGTCCAAGTACCGAGTGAGAACACTCGGCATGGACCCATATTCAAAGGTCCTGACTGGATGAAGCTGAATATGATCAATTGAATTGTGGAGGGGGATCATTCGTACAGCTCCATCCAGCCAGGGCCCATCTCAACCTTAACTTATTTAAAATATAATTTTAAAAAAATAATAATAAATTTTAACTTAATATGAGTCCAAGTACCGAGTGAGAACACTCGGCATGGACTCATATTCAAAGGTCCTGACTGGATGAAGCTGAATATGATCAATTGAATTGTGGAGGGGGATCATTCGTACAGCTCCATCCAGCCAGGGCCCATCTCAACCTTAACTTATTTAAAATATAATTAAAAAAAAATAATAATAAATTTTAACTTTATATGAGTCCAAGTACCGAGTGAGAACACTCGGCATGGACCCATATTCAAAGGTCCTGACTGGATGAAGCTGAATATGATCAATTGAATTGTGGAGGGGGATCATTCGTACAGCTCCATCCAGCCAGGGCCCATCTCAACCTTAACTTATTTAAAATATAATTAAAAAATAATAATAATAAATTTTAACTTAATATGAGTCCAAGTACCGAGTGAGAACACTCGGCATGGACCCATATTCAAAGGTCCTGACTGGATGAAGCTGAATATGATCAATTGTATTGTGGAGGGGTATCATTCGTACAGCTCCATCCAGCCAGGGCCCATCTCAACCTTAACTTATTTAAAATATAATTTTAAAAAAAGTAATAATAAATTTTAACTTAATATGAGTCCAAGTACCGAGTGAGAACACTCGGCATGGACTCATATTCAAAGGTCCTGACTGGATGAAGCTGAATATGATCAATTGAATTGTGGAGGGGGATCATTCGTACAGCTCCATCCAGCCAGGGCCCATCTCAACCTTAACTTATTTAAAATATAATTTTAAAAAAATAATAATAAATTTTAACTTTATATGAGTCCAAGTACCGAGTGAGAACACTCGGCATGGACTCATATTCAAAGGTCCTGACTGGATGAAGCTGAATATGATCAATTGAATTGTGGAGGGGGATCATTCGTACAGCTCCATCCAGCCAGGGCCCATCTCAACCTTAACTTATTTAAAATATAATTTTAAAAAAATAATAATAAATTTTAACTTAATATGAGTCCAAGTACCGAGTGAGAACACTCGGCATGGACTCATATTCAAAGGTCCTGACTGGATGAAGCTGAATATGATCAATTGGATTGTGGAGGGGGATCATTCGTACAGCTCCATCCAGCCAGGACCCATCTCAACCTTAACTTATTTAAAATTAAATCTAAAAAAAATATAATACATTTTAACCTAATATGAGTCCAAGTACCGAGTACTACCTTAACTCTACCTTAACTTAATTAAAATATAATTTTAAAAAAATAATAATAAATTTGAATGAATAATATATACGAAAAAGAAATAATTCATCATGAATATAAACAAACAAATTGTTTAAATATAAAAAGAAATTATCATCGCCATTCGTATAGATCAAAACAATTTTACCACCAAAATTTGATGTTAAATTTTGAGTTAAATTTCAGCAAACATCTGCTTGTTTTAAAAACTGAGATTGTCGACCATATTTAAACTAATTTCCAAAATTTTCCAACTTCCAAAATTTCCAGAGTATTCCAAAATTAGTAAATTTTATTAAAATAAGTAAAACGCGAACTAACTACTCATTGAATGCTTCTTATTGGCGCCACTGAAACTCGCGTAACGATGTATGTTGATATAATCTGAAAACATGTGCAATATCAATTTTTAAAAAACATAAAAATAAAATATACCTTAATAAGCAGATCAATAAGGTCGGATGGTTGAATGGACGTCTAACATTTTCCCCAATGGAGCCTGAAAACAGAAATATAAATATAAATATTCAAATGGATTCTTTATTTCATCTTTGCAACCGCACAAGATGAGTGAATTCAAATAAATTCAAATTTAATTCAAATCTCAATCCTACATTGACCGAGACTACAATGTAATCAAGCCGCGTTCCTACGCCACTTTAGCAGATCACAAAAGCAAGGCTAATTCAAATTCAAATTTTAAACATAAACATAATAAAATTTAATCTAAACATGTGCTATTCTTAAACTTATTAAATTTATTTATCATAAAAATTAACTTTATGATTCTACTAGAGGGGACTAGTAGCGTAATAAACTTCAATTATTTTCAACTTGACCTAAACCTTAAGGTTTTATATATAAAATTTAATCTAAACTTGTGCTATTCTTAAACTTTGATAAATTTATTTATCATAAAAATTAACTTAATGATTCTACTAGAGGGGACTAGTAGCGTAATAAACTTCAATTATTTTCAACTTGACCTAAACCTTAAGGTTTTATATATAAAATTTAATCTAAACTTGTGATATTCTTAAACTTTGATAAATTTATTTATCATAAAAATTAACTTAATGATTCTACTAGAGGGGACTAATAGCGTAATAAACTTCAATTATTTTCAACTTAACCTAAACCTTAATTTTAATATATCAGCTATCAATTTAAAAAAAACTGAGGAAATCTTGCTTTATTTAAGAATCATTTAATGGAGAAAGATGAACAATGAATAATTATCCAAGAAAAAATAATAAAATGATTGTTTTCTCTAATTCGAACAGCTTTTATAGTCATCCTAAATCGAAATTTTCGCCTCCATTCGTATAGATCAAATTAGTTTTAAATTTAAATTCAATTGTTTTCTGAAATTGCAGATTCGTTAGTTTTATTGAATCCCTTTATATTTATTAAAAGTATGCAATAACTCGAAATTATTTTACAAATATTAATTAAAAGTCGAGATTCACCATGATACTCTCGATTACTAAAACTGAAAAAATTGCATTATTTCAGGAGAATTGGACGGTAAAGAAAATTTGCTTAATTAATCTACAGTAAAGGTTTTTCGAAATAATTTTTTTCATAAATTTTTATTTATTAATCAATCAAATTTTCGTATATGAAACTCAAAGTATATATTTTTATATTTATATATCATATTTATACACAAAAAATTAATGGATCCAAATCACGCGAAGAATAGTCCAGAGTGAAAGTAAGGATACTTTATAAGTTAACTGATGCGAGTTACTCTTCATGGTTCTACCTCCGCGTGGTGAAGGTCGATCATGTGTTGATAATATCCACTCGGTGAGGCAGCTTATCGAAAAAACAAACGAATACCAAATCCGGCTGGTGTTAGCGTTCATAGATTTTTCCAACGCGTTCGACATGGAGAAGAATTCAATGTGTTCGTCAAGGCGATACTGCCTCGCCAACCTTATTCGCGTTCGGACAGCAATACATTCTGGATAAAATTGATGAAATACTACATGAACAGCCCGGGATACTGATCGGGATACTGATCGATGGAAAACGGCTCACAGGGATACTGATCGATGGAAAGATACTGATCGATGGAAAACGGCTCACACGATTGGAATATTTATTCAAATTATATTTCTTCAAATTCAAGTGATAGGAAGTGCCCATCTCTTCCTATCACTAAGATCCAACTTATTTTTAAAGGTCTTGCTGCATTCAACGGAACTTTTGCTGAGCAAACATTCGCCAATGGATTTTCCATGGGATGCGCTCCAGATGTTTCGAAATACCCAAATGTGAACCGTTGGTACAAGAACATCTCCAGTTACACTGAGGCTGGGCGCAAGGCCTGGCCATCGGCTGTAGGATCAGCCGAGCCACAACGAATAGTCAAGTTCTCAGGTCAGCCATAGGATGATGAAACCAAAATGGACGAAATGGAGTCGATGGTTCGCGGAATTACCATGGATGGTCTTTTCTTAGGTGGAAACAAACTCAATGCTAGGGTATCTGTTGATGATTTGATCGAAAAAATTAATGGGTTTGAATCCCATTTTCAATCCACCGATATCGTTGCTTTCATAAAGATCTAAGGTTACTCCGAAAATGATGAAAAACGCAAATGATATTGTTGTTTCTTCATTAACGAAGATCTCAAACAGTTCCCTAGAATCAAAAGAAATTCCAAGCAACATCGTCCTATAGCCTTGATATCAATCATTATCAAGATTTTCACATGAATCTTAACCTAGGGAACACGGACTTGTGCGAAAGACTGTCGAACAGTCTTAACAAGTATTTCGTCCGTCGTGAGGGACATCATTCAAGTTGTTCGCAAACTCATTAAGAAATTCGATGAACACCAGATTCATAAACTACTCTCCTGCTTTCGACAAAGTCGTCCACACTTGAATCACTCCAATCCACAATTCAAGGAGGGATAGCCAAAGTCACCGTGATATGGGGAGAATTTGGAGGTTCTGCTAAGGAGGACGACAACGAGATACATCCTTGGCAACTGAGAAAGATCGAATCTCGATCGATTGTAAAGTACTGAATAAGCTTGAATTAGTTGAGGGCGTTCTCTTGATAGTAAAATCCTCGTCGGAAAATGAACAAAGGTGTAAAGATCATTAGAAGGAATATCATGTGGCATTACAAATGAGCATGAGCAGGAGCAAAACCGCCATCACAGCAACAAACAAAAGCAACTAACCGCGGTGGTGACAACAGGAATATGATCGACGTACGAGTGAATACAATATTTCCATCTAAAAATATTTGCATTAACATATGGAACACTCATTAAACCAACCAAAAATGTTCCCATGAAGCTCTCCCTTCCATGCATGCCAGCTACTTCTTCTTCTACGACCAATGTTTACCGAAGAGTTCTGCAATTGATTCAATAATTAATCATTTTATATTAATTGTATTTAAATTTTATGATAAAGATTCAACCATTCAAACAATCAGAAAAATTAATAGAAAATTGTAGGAAAAATATTAATCTGGGATTCACATAGAACATGTGAAAAATGCATTCCAGATTATAAATAAACAAATGCTCAAAATTTTAATGTGAGTTTGGATGATTGACTTCAGTATTCTGATTGTTTGATTAAATGAATTTCCAAATTAATAATTAGATTCAGAATATATGAAAACATTTAATGTCCATGGTTAATAAATCTGGGAATCACATGGAAAATATGAAAAACACGGTCCAGAATAACCATGAAGCTTTATACAGAAGTATATATTCTGATCACCTAATTATCAAAAATAATTTGAATAATTTTGCAAATAATTAAATTGCAAACACTTATCTTCGGAATTTGATCCATTGCTATAGGTGCTCTAGTAGACTCGGCTTGTGGTTGACTTGTAGGTAGACACTGAAAAATAGTAAGAATCATTCATATAATCGTTTGAGCTAATCGGTAATATTATAAATATTTCTTTATAAATACAAAAATGAACCGCATCGTTGATTAATCCGGGAATCACATAGAACATGTGAAGTATGCACTCCAGATTTTAAATAAACAAGCGGCTGAAACAAAATGCGACTGCAACTGTGGTTGAATTTTAATTCTGCATGTAATTTTAATCAGCAAATATATTTAATAATCAGAATGGCCATAAAATTAAATAAAAATTCCGTAAAACTGGTAATCACATAGAACTTTATGTGACATACGCATTCCAGTGCGCAAACCATAAAAGAATATGAAAAAAGTAAGCTATTCTGATTACGTTCCGGAAAGTAAAATAATAATAGAGGAGATATAACACTTACCTTTAAGAATAATCCAGGTTTGCTTCAACTAATAGGCACGTTAGGTCTCGAAGTTCGCCACGAATTCGCTGCAAATATTAAATAAATATATTTAGTTATAGATTAATAAAAATAATAATCAAGTTCAACCGCACAGGCTGAAAACAAATGTTAAAATGAATTGAAATCGCATAAATGATTGAAAAACATTTGAAAACAATTCAAAACAATGCCAATCGAGTTGATCAAATATGAGAAATCCTATGTTTTATTATAGGGAATTTAAATAACTTTGATCTTCAAATTCACATTCCAATCTTTTTACATGTTTATTAGTGGACGCTGATAATGAAAATTCAAATTATTCATGTGAATTTTGATCTTGGCTGAAATTCAAAAATATGGCTTCCTTATCAATAGGACGCCGAGGTCAGTGTAAGATCGAGATTTCAACTAAAATCATTTGCCTCTCGTTCGTTCGACCTGTGCGGTTGATTGCTCTTCTTTTTTGCCATCCGTGCTCAGTGAATGAACGAGTAGTTCCTTCGCTAATGGCAACTTTTTTTCTTAGCCATTCGTGGAGGTTCTATCTTCCTCCACTTGCTCATTCTCTTTCCCTTCTTCTTCTTACTAAAATTTTTAATTACAGAATTCGTAGAGCTTCAGGGCAGCAGTGGTCGGCGAGCAGAATGAGCAGATTAGTAGGTCAGGTGCGTTCACGTATTTTCTTTTTTTTTATTTTTTAACTTTACATATTGTTTGTTTAATTCAGATTCTTATTAATTGCTCAACTTGTTTGAAACTCTTTAGGTCTCTTTACTCATTTTCATACAAATTAAATTTCCTTATAATTTATTTGGGGTAATTTCTTTTCTCATTTGTTGCGTGTCGGAACGTGGCGTAAGATGAGATTCCATCTATCGAGCCAATTCTCATGAGCATTTAAATTTCTCTGATGCTATTTTAAAATAATTATAAATTTAAAGCAAATCTTGGACGACTTTCTGTTCTTTATTTTCGATATATTATGTTAATTATTAGTTTTTTTTTTAATTTTCAATGACGGATTAAAGGTTCCTTACTTTAATTTTTGAATTCGTTTCATCTAATCGTTAAGAAGCAGCTTAATATTTATATTTACTTTTTTATTATAAATTTTGCTAGGTAATATACACTGGTGAATCCCAACGCGTCGGTTGAGAACAAAACGCGCTTCGGCGACGGACGAAAAACTTTGAATAAGAATTATTCGAATCTTGGCAGCCCAGGCTTTCTCGTGACAATTTAAATAAAATATAGAACAAAATTAAAGTCTAATGATATAAAAACGAAACTATTTTCATGCACACTAGAGCCAGGGTCATTAAAATAAATAAAACTGAAATAATAGGAGTTTTAAATTAATTTTGGTATTTTTAAAAAACATTTTCGGTAGGCTTAAATGTTTCAACTATGTTGTATACAGTAAACATATTTCTTCTCTCTTAGCCTTCTTCTGAATACTTAATATCGATGTTTTTAAGATTTCTCTCGTGGCCGAAGCGCGTTTTGTTCTCAACCGACGCGTTGGGATTCACCAGTGATAAACACGTTGAGTTACTTACTTCTATAGATGCGTTACTGTAGATTAGCTCACCAACTTTTCTTTACCGTCCAATTCATATTTATTTTTTATTTTTTGTACTAATTCAGAATCATTGCATACTTTTAATATAGTGTATTTCAAAATAGTTGACGACGCAATCACGCTGCAAATACGGCATACTAATTCAAATTCATTTCCAAATCGATTATTTTATTTTATTTTATATTGCACGTTTATTAATTAAAAATTATTAAAATAATCGATTTGAAAATGAATTTTAATTAGTATGCAGTATTTGCAGCGTGATTGCGTCGTCAACTATTTTGAAATACACTATAAATATAAAGGGATTCAATCTTCTTAATTACCTAATTAGAATCTAGTTGGAAATTAAAAATTCATCAAAAAATTGTTTAAATTAAATCTGCAATTTCAGAAAACAATTGAATTTAAACTTAAAACTAATTTGATCTATACGAATGGAGGCGAAAATTTCGATTTAGGATGACTATAACCGTTCAAATTCTAGAAAACAATTTTATTATTTTTTTAAACTATTCATTTTTCATCTTTTTCCATTCAATCAAAATAAAACAAGATTTCCTAAGTTTTTTTTTAAAATTGATAGCTGATATATTAAAATTAAGGTTTAGGTTAAGTTGAAAATAATTGAAGTTTATTTCGCTACTAGTCCCCTCTAGTAGAATCATTAAATTAATTTTTATGATAAATAAATTTAATAAGTTTAAGAATAGCACAAGTTTAGATTAAATTTTATATATAAAACTTTAAGGTTTAGGTTAAGTTGAAATAATTTAGGTTTTTTATGCTACTAGTCCCCTCTAGTAGAATCATCGAATTAATTTTTATGATAAATAAATTTATCAAAGTTTAAGAATAGCACAAGTTTAGATTAAATTTTTTATATAAAACTTTAAGGTTTAGGTTAAGTTGAAATAATTTAGGTTTTTTATGCTACTAGTCCCCTCTAGTAGAATCACTAAATTAATTTTTATGATAAATAAATTTATTAAAGTTTAAGAATAGCACAAGTTTAGATTAAATTTTTTATATAAAACTTTAAGTTTTAGGTTAAGTTGAAATAATTTAGGTTTTTTATGCTACTAGTCCCCTCTAGTAGAATCATCGAATTAATTTTTATGATAAATAAATTTATCAAAGTTTAAGAATAACACAAGTTTAGATTAAATTTTATATATAAAACCTTAAGGTTTAGGTCAATTTGAAAATAATTGAAGTTTATTACGCTAGTAGTCCCCTCTAGTAGAATAATTAAATTAATTTTTATGATAAATAAATTTAATAAGTTTAAGAATAGCACAAGTTTAGATTAAATTTTATATATAAAACTTTAAGGTTTAGGTTAAGTTGAAAATAATTGAAGTTTATTACGCTACTAGTCCCCTCTAGTAGAATCATTAAGTTAATTTTTATGATAAATAAATTTATCAAAGTTTAAGAATAGCACAAGTTTAGATTAAATTTTATATATAAAACCTTAAGGTTTAGGTCAATTTGAAAATAATTGAAGTTTATTACGCTACTAGTCCCCTCTAGTAGAATCATTAAGTTAATTTTTATGATAAATAAATTAATCAAAGTTTAAGAATAGCACAAGTTTAGATTAAATTTTATATATAAAACCTTAAGGTTTAGGTCAATTTGAAAATAATTGAAGTTTATTACGCTACTAGTCCCCTCTAGTAGAATCATTAAGTTAATTTTTATGATAAATAAATTTATCAAAGTTTAAGAATAGCACAAGTTTAGATTAAATTTTATATATAAAACCTTAAGGTTTAGGTTAAGTTGAAAATAATTGAAGTTTATTACGCTACTAGTCCCCTCTAGTAGAATCATTAAGTTAATTTTTATGATAAATAAATTTATCAAAGTTTAAGAATAGCACAAGTTTAGATTAAATTTTATATATAAAACCTTAAGGTTTAGGTCAATTTGAAAATAATTGAAGTTTATTACGCTACTAGTCCCCTCTAGTAGAATCATTAAGTTAATTTTTATGATAAATAAATTTATCAAAGTTTAAGAATAGCACAAGTTTAGATTAAATTTTATATATAAAACCTTAAGGTTTAGGTTAAGTTGAAAATAATTGAAGTTTATTACGCTACTAGTCCCCTCTAGTAGAATCATTAAGTTAATTTTTATGATAAATAAATTTATCAAAGTTTAAGAATAGCACAAGTTTAGATTAAATTTTATATATAAAACCTTAAGGTTTAGGTCAATTTGAAAATAATTGAAGTTTATTACGCTACTAGTCCCCTCTAGTAGAATCATTAAGTTAATTTTTATGATAAATAAATTTATCAAAGTTTAAGAATAGCACAAGTTTAGATTAAATTTTATATATAAAACCTTAAGGTTTAGGTCAATTTGAAAATAATTGAAGTTTATTACGCTACTAGTCCCCTCTAGTAGAATCATTAAGTTAATTTTTATGATAAATAAATTTATCAAAGTTTAAGAATAGCACAAGTTTAGATTAAATTTTATATATAAAACCTTAAGGTTTAGGTCAATTTGAAAATAATTGAAGTTTATTACGCTACTAGTCCCCTCTAGTAGAATCATTAAGTTAATTTTTATGATAAATAAATTTATCAAAGTTTAAGAATAGCACAAGTTTAGATTAAATTTTATATATAAAACCTTAAGGTTTAGGTCAATTTGAAAATAATTGAAGTTTATTACGCTACTAGTCCCCTCTAGTAGAATCATTAAGTTAATTTTTATGATAAATAAATTTATCAAAGTTTAAGAATAGCACAAGTTTAGATTAAATTTTATATATAAAACCTTAAGGTTTAGGTCAATTTGAAAATAATTGAAGTTTATTACGCTACTAGTCCCCTCTAGTAGAATCATTAAGTTAATTTTTATGATAAATAAATTTATCAAAGTTTAAGAATAGCACAAGTTTAGATTAAATTTTATATATAAAACCTTAAGGTTTAGGTCAATTTGAAAATAATTGAAGTTTATTACGCTACTAGTCCCCTCTAGTAGAATCATTAAGTTAATTTTTATGATAAATAAATTTATCAAAGTTTAAGAATAGCACAAGTTTAGATTAAATTTTATATATAAAACCTTAAGGTTTAGGTCAATTTGAAAATAATTGAAGTTTATTACGCTACTAGTCCCCTCTAGTAGAATCATTAAGTTAATTTTTATGATAAATAAATTTATCAAAGTTTAAGAATAGCACAAGTTTAGATTAAATTTTATATATAAAACCTTAAGGTTTAGGTCAATTTGAAAATAATTGAAGTTTATTACGCTACTAGTCCCCTCTAGTAGAATCATTAAGTTAATTTTTATGATAAATAAATTTATCAAAGTTTAAGAATAGCACAAGTTTAGATTAAATTTTATATATAAAACCTTAAGGTTTAGGTCAATTTGAAAATAATTGAAGTTTATTACGCTACTAGTCCCCTCTAGTAGAATCATTAAGTTAATTTTTATGATAAATAAATTTATCAAAGTTTAAGAATAGCACAAGTTTAGATTAAATTTTATATATAAAACCTTAAGGTTTAGGTCAATTTGAAAATAATTGAAGTTTATTACGCTACTAGTCCCCTCTAGTAGAATCATTAAGTTAATTTTTATGATAAATAAATTTATCAAAGTTTAAGAATAGCACAAGTTTAGATTAAATTTTATATATAAAACCTTAAGGTTTAGGTCAATTTGAAAATAATTGAAGTTTATTACGCTACTAGTCCCCTCTAGTAGAATCATTAAGTTAATTTTTATGATAAATAAATTTATCAAAGTTTAAGAATAGCACAAGTTTAGATTAAATTTTATATATAAAACCTTAAGGTTTAGGTCAATTTGAAAATAATTGAAGTTTATTACGCTACTAGTCCCCTCTAGTAGAATCATTAAGTTAATTTTTATGATAAATAAATTTATCAAAGTTTAAGAATAGCACAAGTTTAGATTAAATTTTATATATAAAACCTTAAGGTTTAGGTCAATTTGAAAATAATTGAAGTTTATTACGCTACTAGTCCCCTCTAGTAGAATCATTAAGTTAATTTTTATGATAAATAAATTTATCAAAGTTTAAGAATAGCACAAGTTTAGATTAAATTTTATATATAAAACCTTAAGGTTTAGGTTAAGTTGAAATAATTGAAGTTTATTACGCTACTAGTCCCCTCTAGTAGAATCATTAAGTTAATTTTTATGATAAATAAATTTATCAAAGTTTAAGAATAGCACAAGTTTAGATTAAATTTTATATATAAAACCTTAAGGTTTAGGTTAAGTTGAAATAATTGAAGTTTATTACGCTACTAGTCCCCTCTAGTAGAATCATTAAGTTAATTTTTATGATAAATAAATTTATCAAAGTTTAAGAATAGCACAAGTTTAGATTAAATTTTATATATAAAACCTTAAGGTTTAGGTCAATTTGAAAATAATTGAAGTTTATTACGCTACTAGTCCCCTCTAGTAGAATCATTAAGTTAATTTTTATGATAAATAAATTTATCAAAGTTTAAGAATAGCACAAGTTTAGATTAAATTTTATATATAAAACCTTAAGGTTTAGGTCAATTTGAAAATAATTGAAGTTTATTACGCTACTAGTCCCCTCTAGTAGAATCATTAAGTTAATTTTTATGATAAATAAATTTATCAAAGTTTAAGAATAGCACAAGTTTAGATTAAATTTTATATATAAAACCTTAAGGTTTAGGTTAAGTTGAAATAATTGAAGTTTATTACGCTACTAGTCCCCTCTAGTAGAATCATTAAGTTAATTTTTATGATAAATAAATTTATCAAAGTTTAAGAATAGCACAAGTTTAGATTAAATTTTATATATAAAACCTTAAGGTTTAGGTTAAGTTGAAATAATTGAAGTTTATTACGCTACTAGTCCCCTCTAGTAGAATCATTAAGTTAATTTTTATGATAAATAAATTTATCAAAGTTTAAGAATAGCACAAGTTTAGATTAAATTTTATATATAAAACCTTAAGGTTTAGGTCAATTTGAAAATAATTGAAGTTTATTACGCTACTAGTCCCCTCTAGTAGAATCATTAAGTTAATTTTTATGATAAATAAATTTATCAAAGTTTAAGAATAGCACAAGTTTAGATTAAATTTTATATATAAAACCTTAAGGTTTAGGTCAATTTGAAAATAATTGAAGTTTATTACGCTACTAGTCCCCTCTAGTAGAATCATTAAGTTAATTTTTATGATAAATAAATTTATCAAAGTTTAAGAATAGCACAAGTTTAGATTAAATTTTATATATAAAACCTTAAGGTTTAGGTTAAGTTGAAATAATTGAAGTTTATTACGCTACTAGTCCCCTCTAGTAGAATCATTAAGTTAATTTTTATGATAAATAAATTTATCAAAGTTTAAGAATAGCACAAGTTTAGATTAAATTTTATATATAAAACCTTAAGGTTTAGGTTAAGTTGAAATAATTGAAGTTTATTACGCTACTAGTCCCCTCTAGTAGAATCATTAAGTTAATTTTTATGATAAATAAATTTATCAAAGTTTAAGAATAGCACAAGTTTAGATTAAATTTTATATATAAAACCTTAAGGTTTAGGTCAATTTGAAAATAATTGAAGTTTATTACGCTACTAGTCCCCTCTAGTAGAATCATTAAGTTAATTTTTATGATAAATAAATTTATCAAAGTTTAAGAATAGCACAAGTTTAGATTAAATTTTATATATAAAACCTTAAGGTTTAGGTCAATTTGAAAATAATTGAAGTTTATTACGCTACTAGTCCCCTCTAGTAGAATCATTAAGTTAATTTTTATGATAAATAAATTTATCAAAGTTTAAGAATAGCACAAGTTTAGATTAAATTTTATATATAAAACCTTAAGGTTTAGGTTAAGTTGAAATAATTGAAGTTTATTACGCTACTAGTCCCCTCTAGTAGAATCATTAAGTTAATTTTTATGATAAATAAATTTATCAAAGTTTAAGAATAGCACAAGTTTAGATTAAATTTTATATATAAAACCTTAAGGTTTAGGTCAATTTGAAAATAATTGAAGTTTATTACGCTACTAGTCCCCTCTAGTAGAATCATTAAGTTAATTTTTATGATAAATAAATTTATCAAAGTTTAAGAATAGCACAAGTTTAGATTAAATTTTATATATAAAACCTTAAGGTTTAGGTTAAGTTGAAATAATTGAAGTTTATTACGCTACTAGTCCCCTCTAGTAGAATCATTAAGTTAATTTTTATGATAAATAAATTTATCAAAGTTTAAGAATAGCACAAGTTTAGATTAAATTTTATATATAAAACCTTAAGGTTTAGGTTAAGTTGAAATAATTGAAGTTTATTACGCTACTAGTCCCCTCTAGTAGAATCATTAAGTTAATTTTTATGATAAATAAATTTATCAAAGTTTAAGAATAGCACAAGTTTAGATTAAATTTTATATATAAAACCTTAAGGTTTAGGTCAATTTGAAAATAATTGAAGTTTATTACGCTACTAGTCCCCTCTAGTAGAATCATTAAGTTAATTTTTATGATAAATAAATTTATCAAAGTTTAAGAATAGCACAAGTTTAGATTAAATTTTATATATAAAACCTTAAGGTTTAGGTCAATTTGAAAATAATTGAAGTTTATTACGCTACTAGTCCCCTCTAGTAGAATCATTAAGTTAATTTTTATGATAAATAAATTTATCAAAGTTTAAGAATAGCACAAGTTTAGATTAAATTTTATATATAAAACCTTAAGGTTTAGGTCAATTTGAAAATAATTGAAGTTTATTACGCTACTAGTCCCCTCTAGTAGAATCATTAAGTTAATTTTTATGATAAATAAATTTATCAAAGTTTAAGAATAGCACAAGTTTAGATTAAATTTTATATATAAAACCTTAAGGTTTAGGTCAATTTGAAAATAATTGAAGTTTATTACGCTACTAGTCCCCTCTAGTAGAATCATTAAGTTAATTTTTATGATAAATAAATTTATCAAAGTTTAAGAATAGCACAAGTTTAGATTAAATTTTATATATAAAACCTTAAGGTTTAGGTCAATTTGAAAATAATTGAAGTTTATTACGCTACTAGTCCCCTCTAGTAGAATCATTAAGTTAATTTTTATGATAAACAAATTTATCAAAGTTTAAGAATAGCACAAGTTTAGATTAAATTTTATATATAAAACCTTAAGGTTTAGGTTAAGTTGAAATAATTGAAGTTTATTACGCTACTAGTCCCCTCTAGTAGAATCATTAAGTTAATTTTTATGATAAATAAGTGTTGTGACGGAAGGTTAAGCTGAGAGCCAAAGCGCACACTTCCTAGTCACTCTTGACATTCCCGTCAACGTTAATTATATTATTTAATTATATTTATTAATATTTGTTGTCACGTTACTTGTGCCCTAGTTTTGTTATCGATTGATCTAATCGTGTTTTATTATTATTGTTGTTAATTCGAATATCCGAGCCAATGAAAGGTTAGCCGCGAATCCACCAGTCCTCTTGGATCACAACAATAAGTTTATCAAAGTTTAAGAATAGCACAAGTTTAGATTAAATTTTATATATAAAACCTTAAGGTTTAGGTCAATTTGAAAATAATTGAAGTTTATTACGCTACTAGTCCCCTCTAGTAGAATCATTAAGTTAATTTTTATGATAAATAAATTTATCAAAGTTTAAGAATAACACAAGTTTAGATTAAATTTTATATATAAAACCTTAAGGTTTAGGTCAAGTTGAAAATAATTGAAGTTTATTACGCTACTAGTCCCCTCTAGTAGAATCATTAAGTTAATTTTTATGATAAATAAGTTTATCAAAGTTTAAGAATAGCACAAGTTTAGATTAAATTTTATATATAAAACCTTAAGGTTTAGGTTAAGTTGAAATAATTGAAGTTTATTACGCTACTAGTCCCCTCTAGTAGAATCATTAAGTTAATTTTTATGATAAATAAATTTATCAAAGTTTAAGAATAGCACAAGTTTAGATTAAATTTTATATATAAAACCTTAAGGTTTAGGTTAAGTTGAAATAATTGAAGTTTATTACGCTACTAGTCCCCTCTAGTAGAATCATTAAGTTAATTTTTATGATAAATAAATTTATCAAAGTTTAAGAATAGCACAAGTTTAGATTAAATTTTATATATAAAACCTTAAGGTTTAGGTTAAGTTGAAATAATTGAAGTTTATTACGCTACTAGTCCCCTCTAGTAGAATCATTAAATTAATTTTTATGATAAATAAATTTATCAAAGTTTAAGAATAACACAAGTTTAGATTAAATTTTTTATATAAAACCTTAAGGTTTAGGTTAAGTTGAAATAATTGAAGTTTATTACGCTACTAGTCCCCTCTAGTAGAATCATTAAGTTAATTTTTATGATAAATAAGTTTATCAAAGTTTAAGAATAGCACAAGTTTAGATTAAATTTTATATATAAAACCTTAAGGTTTAGGTCAAGTTGAAAATAATTGAAGTTTATTACGCTACTAGTCCCCTCTAGTAGAATCATTAAGTTAATTTTTATGATAAATAAATTTATCAAAGTTTAAGAATAGCACAAGTTTAGATTAAATTTTATATATAAAACCTTAAGGTTTAGGTTAAGTTGAAATAATTGAAGTTTATTACGCTACTAGTCCCCTCTAGTAGAATCATTAAGTTAATTTTTATGATAAATAAATTTATCAAAGTTTAAGAATAGCACAAGTTTAGATTAAATTTTATATATAAAACCTTAAGGTTTAGGTTAAGTTGAAATAATTGAAGTTTATTACGCTACTAGTCCCCTCTAGTAGAATCATTAAGTTAATTTTTATGATAAATAAATTTATCAAAGTTTAAGAATAGCACAAGTTTAGATTAAATTTTATATATAAAACCTTAAGGTTTAGGTTAAGTTGAAATAATTGAAGTTTATTACGCTACTAGTCCCCTCTAGTAGAATCATTAAGTTAATTTTTATGATAAATAAATTTATCAAAGTTTAAGAATAGCACAAGTTTAGATTAAATTTTATATATAAAACCTTAAGGTTTAGGTTAAGTTGAAATAATTGAAGTTTATTACGCTACTAGTCCCCTCTAGTAGAATCATTAAGTTAATTTTTATGATAAATAAATTTATCAAAGTTTAAGAATAGCACAAGTTTAGATTAAATTTTATATATAAAACCTTAAGGTTTAGGTTAAGTTGAAATAATTGAAGTTTATTACGCTACTAGTCCCCTCTAGTAGAATCATTAAGTTAATTTTTATGATAAATAAATTTATCAAAGTTTAAGAATAGCACAAGTTTAGATTAAATTTTATATATAAAACCTTAAGGTTTAGGTCAAGTTGAAAATAATTGAAGTTTATTACGCTACTAGTCCCCTCTAGTAGAATCATTAAGTTAATTTTTATGATAAATAAATTTATCAAAGTTTAAGAATAGCACAAGTTTAGATTAAATTTTATTATGTTTATGTTTAAAATTTGAATTTGAATTAGCCTTGCTTTTGTGATCTGCTAAAGTGGCGTAGGAACGCGGCTTGATTACATTGTAGTCTCGGTCAATGTAGGATTGAGATTTGAATTAAATTTTAATTTATTTGAATTCACTCATCTTGTGCGGTTGCAAAGATGAAATAAAGAATCCATTTGAATATTTATATTCACATTTCTGTTTTCAGGCTCCATTGGGGAAAATGTTAGACTCCATTCAACCATCCGACCTTATTGATCTGCTTATTAAGGTATATTTTATTTTTATGTTTTTTTAAAAATTGATATTGCACATGTTTTCAGATTATATCAACATACATCGTTACGCGAGTTTCAGTGGCGCCAATAAGAAGCATTCAATGAGTAGTTAGTTCGCGTTTTACTTATTTTAATAAAATTTACTAATTTTGGAATACTCTGGAAATTTTGGAAGTTGGAAAATTTTGGAAATTAGTTTAAATATGGTCGACAATCTTAGTTTTTAAAACAAGCAGATGTTAGCTGAAATTTAACTCAAAATTTAACATCAAATTTTGGTGGTAAAATTGTTTTGATCTATACGAATGGCGATGAAAATTTCGTTTTACATTTAAAACAATTTGTTTGTTTATTTTCATGATTAATTATTTCTTTTTCGTATATATTATTCATTATCGATTAAAAGATGCTTCAATAGAAACTTGCATATTTATTTATTAAGATTTGTAAGATTTAGAATTATCTATTTTCAGCACAATCTGATTACGTCTTTTTTAAATTTTAAATTTAATTTTTATATGAACGAGGATCAAAACCTGATTAGGTTACAATTATATTTTTTAAAATTAAATTTCCAATCAAGTTAAGGTTGAGATGGGTCCTGGCTGGACGGAGCTGTGCAAATGATCCCCCTCCACAATTCAATTGATCATATTCAGCTTCATCCAGTCAGGACCTTTGAATATGGGTCCATGTCGAGTGTTCTCACTCGGTACTTGAACTCATATTAGGTTAAAATTTATTATATTTTTTTAGATTTAATTTTAAATAAGTTAAGGTTGAGATGGGTCCTGGCTGGATGGAGCTGTGCAAATGATCCTCCTCCACAATCCAATTGATCATATTCAGCTTCATCCAGTCAGGACCTTTGAATATGGGTCCATGCCGAGTGTTCTCACTCGGTACTTGAACTCATATTAGGTTAAAATTTATTATATTTTTTTAGATTTAATTTTAAATAAGTTAAGGTTGAGATGGGTCCTGGCTGGATGGAGCTGTGCAAATGATCCTCCTCCACAATCCAATTGATCATATTCAGCTTCATCCAGTCAGGACCTTTGAATATGGGTCCATGCCGAGTGTTCTCACTCGGTACTTGAACTCATATTAGGTTAAAATTTATTATATTTTTTTAGATTTAATTTTAAATAAGTTAAGGTTGAGATGGGTCCTGGCTGGATGGAGCTGTGCAAATGATCCTCCTCCACAATCCAATTGATCATATTCAGCTTCATCCAGTCAGGACCTTTGAATATGGGTCCATGCCGAGTGTTCTCACTCGGTACTTGAACTCATATTAGGTTAAAATTTATTATATTTTTTTAGATTTAATTTTAAATAAGTTAAGGTTGAGATGGGTCCTGGCTGGATGGAGCTGTGCAAATGATCCTCCTCCACAATCCAATTGATCATATTCAGCTTCATCCAGTCAGGACCTTTGAATATGGGTCCATGCCGAGTGTTCTCACTCGGTACTTGAACTCATATTAGGTTAAAATTTATTATATTTTTTTAGATTTAATTTTAAATAAGTTAAGGTTGAGATGGGTCCTGGCTGGATGGAGCTGTGCAAATGATCCTCCTCCACAATCCAATTGATCATATTCAGCTTCATCCAGTCAGGACCTTTGAATATGGGTCCATGCCGAGTGTTCTCACTCGGTACTTGAACTCATATTAGGTTAAAATTTATTATATTTTTTTAGATTTAATTTTAAATAAGTTAAGGTTGAGATGGGTCCTGGCTGGATGGAGCTGTGCAAATGATCCTCCTCCACAATCCAATTGATCATATTCAGCTTCATCCAGTCAGGACCTTTGAATATGGGTCCATGCCGAGTGTTCTCACTCGGTACTTGAACTCATATTAGGTTAAAATTTATTATATTTTTTTAGATTTAATTTTAAATAAGTTAAGGTTGAGATGGGTCCTGGCTGGATGGAGCTGTGCAAATGATCCTCCTCCACAATCCAATTGATCATATTCAGCTTCATCCAGTCAGGACCTTTGAATATGGGTCCATGCCGAGTGTTCTCACTCGGTACTTGAACTCATATTAGGTTAAAATTTATTATATTTTTTTAGATTTAATTTTAAATAAGTTAAGGTTGAGATGGGTCCTGGCTGGATGGAGCTGTGCAAATGATCCTCCTCCACAATCCAATTGATCATATTCAGCTTCATCCAGTCAGGACCTTTGAATATGGGTCCATGCCGAGTGTTCTCACTCGGTACTTGAACTCATATTAGGTTAAAATTTATTATATTTTTTTAGATTTAATTTTAAATAAGTTAAGGTTGAGATGGGTCCTGGCTGGATGGAGCTGTGCAAATGATCCTCCTCCACAATCCAATTGATCATATTCAGCTTCATCCAGTCAGGACCTTTGAATATGGGTCCATGCCGAGTGTTCTCACTCGGTACTTGAACTCATATTAGGTTAAAATTTATTATATTTTTTTAGATTTAATTTTAAATAAGTTAAGGTTGAGATGGGTCCTGGCTGGATGGAGCTGTGCAAATGATCCTCCTCCACAATCCAATTGATCATATTCAGCTTCATCCAGTCAGGACCTTTGAATATGGGTCCATGCCGAGTGTTCTCACTCGGTACTTGAACTCATATTAGGTTAAAATTTATTATATTTTTTTAGATTTAATTTTAAATAAGTTAAGGTTGAGATGGGTCCTGGCTGGATGGAGCTGTACGAATGATCCCCCTCCACAATTCAATTGATCATATTCAGCTTCATCCAGTCAGGACCTTTGAATATGGGTCCATGCCGAGTGTTCTCACTCGGTACTTGAACTCATATTAGGTTAAAATTTATTATATTTTTTTAGATTTAATTTTAAATAAGTTAAGGTTGAGATGGGTCCTGGCTGGATGGAGCTGTGCAAATGATCCTCCTCCACAATCCAATTGATCATATTCAGCTTCATCCAGTCAGGACCTTTGAATATGGGTCCATGCCGAGTGTTCTCACTCGGTACTTGAACTCATATTAGGTTAAAATTTATTATATTTTTTTAGATTTAATTTTAAATAAGTTAAGGTTGAGATGGGTCCTGGCTGGATGGAGCTGTACGAATGATCCCCCTCCACAATTCAATTGATCATATTCAGCTTCATCCAGTCAGGACCTTTGAATATGGGTCCATGCCGAGTGTTCTCACTCGGTACTTGAACTCATATTAGGTTAAAATTTATTATATTTTTTTAGATTTAATTTTAAATAAGTTAAGGTTGAGATGGGTCCTGGCTGGATGGAGCTGTGCAAATGATCCTCCTCCACAATCCAATTGATCATATTCAGCTTCATCCAGTCAGGACCTTTGAATATGGGTCCATGCCGAGTGTTCTCACTCGGTACTTGAACTCATATTAGGTTAAAATTTATTATATTTTTTTAGATTTAATTTTAAATAAGTTAAGGTTGAGATGGGTCCTGGCTGGATGGAGCTGTGCAAATGATCCTCCTCCACAATCCAATTGATCATATTCAGCTTCATCCAGTCAGGACCTTTGAATATGGGTCCATGCCGAGTGTTCTCACTCGGTACTTGAACTCATATTAGGTTAAAATTTATTATATTTTTTTAGATTTAATTTTAAATAAGTTAAGGTTGAGATGGGTCCTGGCTGGATGGAGCTGTGCAAATGATCCTCCTCCACAATCCAATTGATCATATTCAGCTTCATCCAGTCAGGACCGTTGAATATGGGTCCATGCCGAGTGTTCTCACTCGGTACTTGAACTCATATTAGGTTAAAATTTATTATATTTTTTTAGATTTAATTTTAAATAAGTTAAGGTTGAGATGGGTCCTGGCTGGATGGAGCTGTGCAAATGATCCTCCTCCACAATCCAATTGATCATATTCAGCTTCATCCAGTCAGGACCTTTGAATATGGGTCCATGCCGAGTGTTCTCACTCGGTACTTGAACTCATATTAGGTTAAAATTTATTATATTTTTTTAGATTTAATTTTAAATAAGTTAAGGTTGAGATGGGTCCTGGCTGGATGGAGCTGTGCAAATGATCCTCCTCCACAATCCAATTGATCATATTCAGCTTCATCCAGTCAGGACCTTTGAATATGGGTCCATGCCGAGTGTTCTCACTCGGTACTTGAACTCATATTAGGTTAAAATTTATTATATTTTTTTAGATTTAATTTTAAATAAGTTAAGGTTGAGATGGGTCCTGGCTGGATGGAGCTGTGCAAATGATCCTCCTCCACAATCCAATTGATCATATTCAGCTTCATCCAGTCAGGACCTTTGAATATGGGTCCATGCCGAGTGTTCTCACTCGGTACTTGAACTCATATTAGGTTAAAATTTATTATATTTTTTTAGATTTAATTTTAAATAAGTTAAGGTTGAGATGGGTCCTGGCTGGATGGAGCTGTGCAAATGATCCTCCTCCACAATCCAATTGATCATATTCAGCTTCATCCAGTCAGGACCTTTGAATATGGGTCCATGCCGAGTGTTCTCACTCGGTACTTGAACTCATATTAGGTTAAAATTTATTATATTTTTTTAGATTTAATTTTAAATAAGTTAAGGTTGAGATGGGTCCTGGCTGGATGGAGCTGTGCAAATGATCCTCCTCCACAATCCAATTGATCATATTCAGCTTCATCCAGTCAGGACCTTTGAATATGGGTCCATGCCGAGTGTTCTCACTCGGTACTTGAACTCATATTAGGTTAAAATTTATTATATTTTTTTAGATTTAATTTTAAATAAGTTAAGGTTGAGATGGGTCCTGGCTGGATGGAGCTGTGCAAATGATCCTCCTCCACAATCCAATTGATCATATTCAGCTTCATCCAGTCAGGACCTTTGAATATGGGTCCATGCCGAGTGTTCTCACTCGGTACTTGAACTCATATTAGGTTAAAATTTATTATATTTTTTTAGATTTAATTTTAAATAAGTTAAGGTTGAGATGGGTCCTGGCTGGATGGAGCTGTACGAATGATCCTCCTCCACAATTCAATTGATCATATTCAGCTTCATCCAGTCAGGACCTTTGAATATGGGTCCATGCCGAGTGTTCTCACTCGGTACTTGAACTCATATTAGGTTAAAATTTATTATATTTTTTTAGATTTAATTTTAAATAAGTTAAGGTTGAGATGGGTCCTGGCTGGATGGAGCTGTGCAAATGATCCTCCTCCACAATCCAATTGATCATATTCAGCTTCATCCAGTCAGGACCTTTGAATATGGGTCCATGCCGAGTGTTCTCACTCGGTACTTGAACTCATATTAGGTTAAAATTTATTATATTTTTTTAGATTTAATTTTAAATAAGTTAAGGTTGAGATGGGTCCTGGCTGGATGGAGCTGTGCAAATGATCCTCCTCCACAATCCAATTGATCATATTCAGCTTCATCCAGTCAGGACCTTTGAATATGGGTCCATGCCGAGTGTTCTCACTCGGTACTTGAACTCATATTAGGTTAAAATTTATTATATTTTTTTAGATTTAATTTTAAATAAGTTAAGGTTGAGATGGGTCCTGGCTGGATGGAGCTGTGCAAATGATCCTCCTCCACAATCCAATTGATCATATTCAGCTTCATCCAGTCAGGACCTTTGAATATGGGTCCATGCCGAGTGTTCTCACTCGGTACTTGAACTCATATTAGGTTAAAATTTATTATATTTTTTTAGATTTAATTTTAAATAAGTTAAGGTTGAGATGGGTCCTGGCTGGATGGAGCTGTGCAAATGATCCTCCTCCACAATCCAATTGATCATATTCAGCTTCATCCAGTCAGGACCTTTGAATATGGGTCCATGCCGAGTGTTCTCACTCGGTACTTGAACTCATATTAGGTTAAAATTTATTATATTTTTTTAGATTTAATTTTAAATAAGTTAAGGTTGAGATGGGTCCTGGCTGGATGGAGCTGTACGAATGATCCCCCTCCATAATTCAATTGATCATATTCAGCTTCATCCAGTCAGGACCTTTGAATATGGATCCATGCCGAGTGTTCTCACTCGGTACTTGAACTCATATTAGGTTAAAATTTATTATATTTTTTTAGATTTAATTTTAAATAAGTTAAGGTTGAGATGGGTCCTGGCTGGATGGAGCTGTACGAATGATCCCCCTCCATAATTCAATTGATCATATTCAGCTTCATCCAGTCAGGACCTTTGAATATGGGTCCATGCCGAGTGTTCTCACTCGGTACTTGAACTCATATTAGGTTAAAATTTATTATATTTTTTTAGATTTAATTTTAAATAAGTTAAGGTTGAGATGGGTCCTGGCTGGATGGAGCTGTACGAATGATCCCCCTCCATAATTCAATTGATCATATTCAGCTTCATCCAGTCAGGACCTTTGAATATGGGTCCATGCCGAGTGTTCTCACTCGGTACTTGAACTCATATTAGGTTAAAATTTATTATATTTTTTTAGATTTAATTTTAAATAAGTTAAGGTTGAGATGGGTCCTGGCTGGATGGAGCTGTACGAATGATCCCCCTCCATAATTCAATTGATCATATTCAGCTTCATCCAGTCAGGACCTTTGAATATGGGTCCATGCCGAGTGTTCTCACTCGGTACTTGAACTCATATTAGGTTAAAATTTATTATATTTTTTTAGATTTAATTTTAAATAAGTTAAGGTTGAGATGGGTCCTGGCTGGATGGAGCTGTACGAATGATCCCCCTCCATAATTCAATTAATCATATTCAGCTTCATCCAGTCAGGACCTTTGAATATGAGCCTATGCCGAGTGTTCTCACTCGGTACTTGAACTCATATTAGGTTAAAATTTATTATATTTTTTTAGATTTAATTTTAAATAAGTTAAGGTTGAGATGGGTCCTGGCTGGATGGAGCTGTACGAATGATCCCCCTCCATAATTCAATTGATCATATTCAGCTTCATCCAGTCAGGACCTTTGAATATGAGCCTATGCCGAGTGTTCTCACTCGGTACTTGAACTCATATTAGGTTAAAATTTATTATATTTTTTTAGATTTAATTTTAAATAAGTTAAGGTTGAGATGGGTCCTGGCTGGATGGAGCTGTACGAATGATCCCCCTCCATAATTCAATTGATCATATTCAGCTTCATCCAGTCAGGACCTTTGAATATGGGTCCATGCCGAGTGTTCTCACTCGGTACTTGAACTCATATTAGGTTAAAATTTATTATATTTTTTTAGATTTAATTTTAAATAAGTTAAGGTTGAGATGGGTCCTGGCTGGATGGAGCTGTACGAATGATCCCCCTCCATAATTCAATTGATCATATTCAGCTTCATCCAGTCAGGACCTTTGAATATGGGTCCATGCCGAGTGTTCTCACTCGGTACTTGAACTCATATTAGGTTAAAATTTATTATATTTTTTTAGATTTAATTTTAAATAAGTTAAGGTTGAGATGGGTCCTGGCTGGATGGAGCTGTACGAATGATCCCCCTCCATAATTCAATTGATCATATTCAGCTTCATCCAGTCAGGACCTTTGAATATGGGTCCATGCCGAGTGTTCTCACTCGGTACTTGAACTCATATTAGGTTAAAATTTATTATATTTTTTTAGATTTAATTTTAAATAAGTTAAGGTTGAGATGGGTCCTGGCTGGATGGAGCTGTACGAATGATCCCCCTCCATAATTCAATTGATCATATTCAGCTTCATCCAGTCAGGACCTTTGAATATGGGTCCATGCCGAGTGTTCTCACTCGGTACTTGAACTCATATTAGGTTAAAATTTATTATATTTTTTTAGATTTAATTTTAAATAAGTTAAGGTTGAGATGGGTCCTGGCTGGATGGAGCTGTACGAATGATCCCCCTCCATAATTCAATTGATCATATTCAGCTTCATCCAGTCAGGACCTTTGAATATGGGTCCATGCCGAGTGTTCTCACTCGGTACTTGAACTCATATTAGGTTAAAATTTATTATATTTTTTTAGATTTAATTTTAAATAAGTTAAGGTTGAGATGGGTCCTGGCTGGATGGAGCTGTACGAATGATCCCCCTCCATAATTCAATTAATCATATTCAGCTTCATCCAGTCAGGACCTTTGAATATGAGCCTATGCCGAGTGTTCTCACTCGGTACTTGAACTCATATTAGGTTAAAATTTATTATATTTTTTTAGATTTAATTTTAAATAAGTTAAGGTTGAGATGGGTCCTGGCTGGATGGAGCTGTACGAATGATCCCCCTCCATAATTCAATTGATCATATTCAGCTTCATCCAGTCAGGACCTTTGAATATGGGTCCATGCCGAGTGTTCTCACTCGGTACTTGAACTCATATTAGGTTAAAATTTATTATATTTTTTTAGATTTAATTTTAAATAAGTTAAGGTTGAGATGGGTCCTGGCTGGATGGAGCTGTACGAATGATCCCCCTCCATAATTCAATTGATCATATTCAGCTTCATCCAGTCAGGACCTTTGAATATGGATCCATGCCGAGTGTTCTCACTCGGTACTTGAACTCATATTAGGTTAAAATTTATTATATTTCTTTAGATTTAATTTTAAATAAGTTAAGGTTGAGATGGGTCCTGGCTGGATGGAGCTGTACGAATGATCCCCCTCCATAATTCAATTGATCATATTCAGCTTCATCCAGTCAGGACCTTTGAATATGGGTCCATGCCGAGTGTTCTCACTCGGTACTTGAACTCATATTAGGTTAAAATTTATTATATTTTTTTAGATTTAATTTTAAATAAGTTAAGGTTGAGATGGGTCCTGGCTGGATGGAGCTGTACGAATGATCCCCCTCCATAATTCAATTAATCATATTCAGCTTCATCCAGTCAGGACCTTTGAATATGGGTCCATGCCGAGTGTTCTCACTCGGTACTTGAACTCATATTAGGTTAAAATTTATTATATTTTTTTAGATTTAATTTTAAATAAGTTAAGGTTGAGATGGGTCCTGGCTGGATGGAGCTGTACGAATGATCCCCCTCCATAATTCAATTAATCATATTCAGCTTCATCCAGTCAGGACCTTTGAATATGAGCCTATGCCGAGTGTTCTCACTCGGTACTTGAACTCATATTAGGTTAAAATTTATTATATTTTTTTAGATTTAATTTTAAATAAGTTAAGGTTGAGATGGGTCCTGGCTGGATGGAGCTGTACGAATGATCCCCCTCCATAATTCAATTGATCATATTCAGCTTCATCCAGTCAGGACCTTTGAATATGGGTCCATGCCGAGTGTTCTCACTCGGTACTTGAACTCATATTAGGTTAAAATTTATTATATTTTTTTAGATTTAATTTTAAATAAGTTAAGGTTGAGATGGGTCCTGGCTGGATGGAGCTGTACGAATGATCCCCCTCCATAATTCAATTAATCATATTCAGCTTCATCCAGTCAGGACCTTTGAATATGGGTCCATGCCGAGTGTTCTCACTCGGTACTTGAACTCATATTAGGTTAAAATTTATTATATTTTTTTAGATTTAATTTTAAATAAGTTAAGGTTGAGATGGGTCCTGGCTGGATGGAGCTGTACGAATGATCCCCCTCCATAATTCAATTAATCATATTCAGCTTCATCCAGTCAGGACCTTTGAATATGAGCCTATGCCGAGTGTTCTCACTCGGTACTTGAACTCATATTAGGTTAAAATTTATTATATTTTTTTAGATTTAATTTTAATTAAGTTAAGGTTGAGATGGGTCCTGGCTGGATGGAGCTGTACGAATGATCCCCCTCCATAATTCAATTGATCATATTCAGCTTCATCCAGTCAGGACCTTTGAATATGGGTCCATGCCGAGTGTTCTCACTCGGTACTTGAACTCATATTAGGTTAAAATTTATTATATTTTTTTAGATTTAATTTTAAATAAGTTAAGGTTGAGATGGGTCCTGGCTGGATGGAGCTGTACGAATGATCCCCCTCCATAATTCAATTAATCATATTCAGCTTCATCCAGTCAGGACCTTTGAATATGGATCCATGCCGAGTGTTCTCACTCGGTACTTGAACTCATATTAGGTTAAAATTTATTATATTTTTTTAGATTTAATTTTAAATAAGTTAAGGTTGAGATGGGTCCTGGCTGGATGGAGCTGTACGAATGATCCCCCTCCATAATTCAATTGATCATATTCAGCTTCATCCAGTCAGGACCTTTGAATATGGGTCCATGCCGAGTGTTCTCACTCGGTACTTGAACTCATATTAGGTTAAAATTTATTATATTTTTTTAGATTTAATTTTAATTAAGTTAAGGTTGAGATGGGTTCTGGGTTGATGGAGCTGTACGAATGATCCCCCTCCATAATTCAATTGATCATATTCAGCTTCATCCAGTCAGGACCTTTGAATATGGGTCCATGCCGAGTGTTCTCACTCGGTACTTGAACTCATATTAGGTTAAAATTTATTATATTTTTTTAGATTTAATTTTAAATAAGTTAAGGTTGAGATGGGTCCTGGCTGGATGGAGCTGTACGAATGATCCCCCTCCATAATTCAATTAATCATATTCAGCTTCATCCAGTCAGGACCTTTGAATATGGATCCATGCCGAGTGTTCTCACTCGGTACTTGAACTCATATTAGGTTAAAATTTATTATATTTTTTTAGATTTAATTTTAAATAAGTTAAGGTTGAGATGGGTCCTGGCTGGATGGAGCTGTACGAATGATCCCCCTCCATAATTCAATTGATCATATTCAGCTTCATCCAGTCAGGACCTTTGAATATGGGTCCATGCCGAGTGTTCTCACTCGGTACTTGAACTCATATTAGGTTAAAATTTATTATATTTTTTTAGATTTAATTTTAATTAAGTTAAGGTTGAGATGGGTTCTGGGTTGATGGAGCTGTACGAATGATCCCCCTCCATAATTCAATTGATCATATTCAGCTTCATCCAGTCAGGACCTTTGAATATGGGTCCATGCCGAGTGTTCTCACTCGGTACTTGAACTCATATTAGGTTAAAATTTATTATATTTTTTTAGATTTAATTTTAAATAAGTTAAGGTTGAGATGGGTCCTGGCTGGATGGAGCTGTACGAATGATCCCCCTCCATAATTCAATTAATCATATTCAGCTTCATCCAGTCAGGACCTTTGAATATGGGTCCATGCCGAGTGTTCTCACTCGGTACTTGAACTCATATTAGGTTAAAATTTATTATATTTTTTTAGATTTAATTTTAATTAAGTTAAGGTTGAGATGGGTTCTGGGTTGATGGAGCTGTACGAATGATCCCCCTCCATAATTCAATTGATCATATTCAGCTTCATCCAGTCAGGACCTTTGAATATGGGTCCATGCCGAGTGTTCTCACTCGGTACTTGAACTCATATTAGGTTAAAATTTATTATATTTTTTTAGATTTAATTTTAAATAAGTTAAGGTTGAGATGGGTCCTGGCTGGATGGAGCTGTGCAAATGATCCTCCTCCACAATCCAATTGATCATATTCAGCTTCATCCAGTCAGGACCTTTGAATATGGGTCCATGCCGAGTGTTCTCACTCGGTACTTGAACTCATATTAGGTTAAAATTTATTATATTTTTTTAGATTTAATTTTAAATAAGTTAAGGTTGAGATGGGTCCTGGCTGGATGGAGCTGTACGAATGATCCCCCTCCATAATTCAATTAATCATATTCAGCTTCATCCAGTCAGGACCTTTGAATATGAGCCTATGCCGAGTGTTCTCACTCGGTACTTGAACTCATATTAGGTTAAAATTTATTATATTTTTTTAGATTTAATTTTAATTAAGTTAAGGTTGAGATGGGTTCTGGGTTGATGGAGCTGTACGAATGATCCCCCTCCATAATTCAATTGATCATATTCAGCTTCATCCAGTCAGGACCTTTGAATATGGGTCCATGCCGAGTGTTCTCACTCGGTACTTGAACTCATATTAGGTTAAAATTTATTATATTTTTTTAGATTTAATTTTAATTAAGTTAAGGTTGAGATGGGTTCTGGGTTGATGGAGCTGTACGAATGATCCCCCTCCATAATTCAATTGATCATATTCAGCTTCATCCAGTCAGGACCTTTGAATATGGGTCCATGCCGAGTGTTCTCACTCGGTACTTGAACTCATATTAGGTTAAAATTTATTATATTTTTTTAGATTTAATTTTAATTAAGTTAAGGTTGAGATGGGTTCTGGGTTGATGGAGCTGTACGAATGATCCCCCTCCATAATTCAATTGATCATATTCAGCTTCATCCAGTCAGGACCTTTGAATATGGGTCCATGCCGAGTGTTCTCACTCGGTACTTGAACTCATATTAGGTTAAAATTTATTATATTTTTTTTAAAATTAAATTTTAATTAAGTTAAGGTTGAGATGGGTCCTGGCTTGATGGAGCTGTGCAAATGATCCTACTCCACAATTCAATTAATCATATTCAGCTTCATCCAGTCAGGACCTTTGAATATGGGTCCATGCCGAGGGTTCTCACTCGGTACTTGAACTCATATTAGGTTAAAATTTATTATATTTTTTTAGATTTAATTTTAATTAAGTTAAGGTTGAGATGGGTTCTGGGTTGATGGAGCTGTACGAATGATCCCCCTCCATAATTCAATTGATCATATTCAGCTTCATCCAGTCAGGACCAGAGCACGATTTTGTCATTATTCTAGGCGAATTCAATGCTCATTTCGGATCGTCGCAAGATGGCTCACTCTTCCCTGGATCTGTCTTAAGCTGCTCAACTCATTTTTCCCAAAACCGAAGCATCGAAAAGCGACGTATATATGCCCTAACAGAAAAGTATAAACTGAGATCGACTTCGCATTAACAACTCACGCTTCATATGTCGAAGACGTGGATATATACTTAGCAGCCCACCAGAGACCGAAACCTTTAAACAATCAGTAATTCAAACAAGTCTTTGACAAGGTTATCGGAGAAGGACATCATAGAATTTTGCAACTCTAATGACCTGGAATGCCCTGGAATCAAGAAACTCCGAAACCGGAACAAGGCGCATTGGGATCTTGCGGAAGAAGTTTGTCTGGTCAACTGGAGACAGTCTAGTCAACAAGATACTTCGCATTGGCTGCTGCTGACGATACGAACTCCAAAGCATCCAAAGAAACTCAATTTTGCGATATTCTTCTAATTTATAAGAAAACGGGAAAATATTTGATAAAGATATAAGGAAAGGACATAAAGACATATTTGGTACCAATTTTTTTTCATTTTTCATTAATAATATCAATCTATGGATTGTACTCAATTGGCAAGTTCTTTCTTCTGACCATTCCGTCTCCTTGGAACCATTCCCTTCTGAATTGCTTGGCAGCACCATCCGGGGTGTTGGTCCATTCAATGGTGATACGGTCATTGTTGGTATCTTCTTGTCCGAACGCGAAAGCATCACACGAAACAGCCATCAAAAGAGCTTCCTTTGGGTCGAGCACACCACATGGTGGATCGACTCCGAGTCTCTTCATGTTCGTCGTCTTGATTCCGAAGCCAATACGACGAGCAGATGAGTTGATCACCTAATCAATGCATTCAATTGGTGCGTGATTGCGATGATTACCTTGATGTGATAAGTGTGCTTGTCATCATATGGAGCATTGAAGACAATCTTGGCATTTGGTTGAGTGGCGATATCTCCTGGTGGAACTGATTGAGCCATTTCTTGTTGATTTCAGTTGAAACTGACATACCATTGTTTCATTTCAAATTGCTTATATACTTATTTTATCATTCAATCTGTATATAATCTTGACATTTAATCTTGTTAACATTCATGGCTGTTTATAGAGCATACGTGAAACCAGAAATAATAAATTTTATTCCAATTTTTATAACTAACGTTTTTATTTTTTTCACATAAGATTTTGTATTAAATCTTAATTATTTCTATTAATGATTTTTCGTAGTTTGAATACTTTTAACCCAAAGTTTCAGCTTGGTTTCTTGTTGATTCAGAACTTCAGATTTCTTCGAACGACTCTCTTTTTAAAAATACATACTTATACATAAGTTTTAATGATATATGGATTGTTTGACTTAAAATAGTCAACATACGTTTACACATTTTCTGAATAGACCATGAAGAAATACAATATACGTGATTAAACACAGTAAAATCTTTCTCATTTATAGTTTCGAATACGGTCTTTCTCGTGGTGTACTTGATTTGCTGCACAAAATTCTAGAAGTCGTGAAAATTCCATCTGAAAATATGTTGTTTTTTGCTCTCCACTTTCCCCCCTTTCTTCTATGCATTCTCTACTGTGGAAAAGCAAGCAACAGTGGCGATCGTAGATCAAAGTTAAATTTTTTTTTAGTAAGATCAAAGTTAAGATCAAAGTTATAGTCGTCGCCAAATTCGAATACCACCCTAAAATGTGGCGCACTTTTAAATATTATTCTTTCATTTAATTTTTATGATTATTTTCTTGTTTATGCTCGTTCTATACTGTTGTTCAGAATATGGTCACTTTAGTTCTGGGAAAACAACATTTGCAGGAAGCTCTTCATTTTCCTTTCAAACTCAATAAGAAAGCAACGAAAGCACGTACCAAAATCTTGCTAAAGCTACCGCGCCATATATTAAAACCTGCCAAGAATGGTTTCAGCGTTTCAAATCGAGATTCTGACGTTAACGACAAATACCGATCAGGACAGCTAAAATAATTTGAAGATTAAATGTTTTGATTAAAAGTTGTTCAAGTTTGTCCTGTTTTCTATTTTTTAACGCAGAATTAAATTTATTTTGTGAAGAAAAATTATAAGGACATTGTGGTTGTCAGGTTTAAGATTTTTTCCGCTGTTCTTTGCGAAAATTTCGACAACTTCAGAACATTGTGGTTGTCTGGTTTAAGAAGGAGACAGTCGCCAACGTGCACGTCTTCAGCATAAACCATCGACATTTCTGCGCTCATACAGTTTGTCTATAATTGTCTTTGAATAATAAAATTTTAGTTTGACGATACCTTGTAAATAAAATGTTGCGGTGTGAGTTGAATACTGACCCCAGCTTCCGTTTCAAGTTTAATGAACGCAGCCTTGGTCGTTGGCAAACGATGCATCCACGATGAGACGCGAGTGTACACCATTTTTCCATTTTCGCTAGTGAGCAGCCTTCAATTGGCTCATGGTCTTGAAGCTTGTGTCATCACTGTAGAGTTTGCCGTAAAGCAGGCAGGGACTCCAGAGGCAACTGGGTAGTAATAACCAGCTGAAGTAACCGGAACGACCTGCTCGCCAACTTGAACGAATTGATCAACAGTCTTCTGTTGAGGTGGCTGAGCCGCTGGATCAGACTGTTGCGGTTGAGCGTATTGATCGCTGCTCATTTACGATATATTAATTGAGGATACTTAATACGGTCCAAATGGCGTTAATTGAGAATTAAACATTTGTTCCATATTCATATAACAAATTAGAATGTCAAGTTTTCCTTCGAATTAATGTCTATATTTCATATATTTTATTTTTGTTTCTTGCATTGTGTCAGCATGCCACCCACTCTAGAAAAATAACTTTATTTTTTAACTTATTCGATCTAGAAATTGATGTTAGATGGATTCTCAGGATTAATATATCTAAATTTAATCGGAAAATGCTCCAGGGAGAGCACGCGGCAATAAATAATGAAATTTCGAAAAATCAACATTTACCTCATTGTCAGTTCAAATAAATCACGACATTTCAATGACATTAATTGAATATTTTGATTACTTTCGACAGAATTTCAACTTTATTCAATATTTTTAAAAATCAAACAAGTCCAATAATTTATATTTTCATTTGCTAATCAGAATTGAAAACGAAAACTTTTAAAGAAATTGAAAACGACAATGGCTTCGATCACTCTTTCCAAAAAAAGGTATTATAATAAATAGAAAAGAAAACGAGTGAAAAAAAGTGATCAGAAATGTGATATCAAAAACAATCGAAACTTAGAGAATCTTAACAAATAATATTGTAATAGATAATGAAACAAAATCTCGACCTTCGACACAATAATAATACGGATAAACGTGTTTCTTTGTCAACGTACAAAAGTTTCATCCGGCTGCAGCGGATATTCGATTCAACCAACTCGTTTTCTAATCCATTGTTCCACCCACTTTTTTGTCTTATCACACGTATCAATATAATAACGGTGGTGATGAATAAATGCTAATCGTTTATTAGCCGTTTATGTCAGTCTTCAATTAATTTACGATCATCTAACCATTTTCTTCAAAAAGTTTCTCATCTGATTTACAGATGGCTGTTGCTCTCTCCATTCTTGTTATTTCCACGATCGTCCAAACGGCTCTTTCGGCATCTTGTGGAACATCAGGAATCCCATTCCGATTCGAGGTTCTGCCATCGGGTAAACCTGTGCTCGGCTGTGCTGCTCCAACCTGCTTTGGCGCTGAAAACGGCGGACGTGATCTTCAACACGATTCCAGTTTTATTGCCAGCTCCGAAGGTGACGATGGTTTCTTCCGTGATGGAGACCTTTCTCGCCCACGCGTGCGTCATCCGGACGCCCCTGCTCAACAAGCTTCATGCCCGGGAGAGTTTGATGCCACCTCTTGCCAGAATCCAATGACATGGGTTGGTGGATTCATGGCTGATGACAATGGAGAGTAAGTGCTGTCGATTTGCCAGAGTCGTGATAAGCTAGTTTAGTCTTACTCTTCAATGTTGTCGCTACGAGGGATTGAAATTCTCACAAGAGGTTGGGCGCCCGGTGGTTCATCCAGGCGAGGTATACTCCGGTGGAGAAGTTCTTCGAGATGGTCGACAAACGGGCTTCGATATGATTACAAACGTTCGTAAGATTCAAGATGGAAAGTAGGTTATGGAAGTGTTCTAGAATTATTTTAATATTCAGTGGAGCTGCTTATGAACTAACAGTCACTAGAATGAACTGTCTTCCAAATCCCAATGAGCCGACAAATCAAGGTATCCTTCTAGGGTAACTTATCCCACTAGGGGGAGGGTAGACTACTTCTATTTTTCCTGTTTACTTCACTTCCCACTACTGTCATAGAAACTCAGGACCCGCAGCTTATTTCAGTTTCCTTTGACATTCAACGAGATATCAGCCGTATTCTCGACAAAGTCAGCGACACCGCTGCCCATGGAGTCCAAACGAACGAAATTGAAGCCGACCAGAGACTATCGCCAGGAGACAACTATCAGCCGCAACTGAGCAGCGATCAATACGCTCAACCGCAACAGTCTGATCCAGCAGCTCAGCCACCTCAACAGGAGACTGTTGATCAATTCGTTCAAGTTGGCGAGCAGGTCGTTCCGGTTACTTCAGCTGGTTATTACTACCCAGTCGCCTCTGGAGTCCCTGCCTGCTTTACGGCAAACTCTACAGTGGTGACGCCAGCTGGAGTCAAGACCATGAGCCAATTGAAGGTTGGCGATTCGGTGCTCACTAGCGAAAATGGAAAAATGGTGTACACTCGCGTCTCATCGTGGATGCATCGTTTGCCAACCACCAAAGCTGCGTTCATTAAACTTGAAACGGAAGCTGGGGTCAGTATTCAACTCACACCGCAACATTTTATTTACAAGGTATCGTCAAACTAAAATTTTATTATTCAAAGACAATTATAGACAAACTGTATGAGCGCAGAAATGTCGATGGTTTATGCTGAAGACGTGCACGTTGGCGACTGTCTCCTTCTTAAACCAGACAACCACAATGTTCTGAAGGCGTCGAAAGTCTCGCAAAGAACCGCGGACTATTCGGTTGGAGTGTATGCGCCAATGACGGATGCTGGCGACTTGATCGTCGATGGAGTTTATGCCTCCTGTCATAATGTTATTAAAACAAGCACCCTCACACACACGTTTTTGTCGACGGTTACCAAGATGCAATCATTTGTGCGTGAATGGTTCGGTTCTTCGTCGTATGATTCGGGACATCTGCCAGCTACTGCCGAGTTCTTCTTGAGTGTTGTTGATGTTTTGTTGCCGCACAAATACTAATTCTGTCAGAATGTTGCCATTAATAACTGTAATAATTATGTAATATTAATAATAATAATGTACGTTAATAATAAAGTTTGTTATTTAAATATTGTCTAGATTAGAGTTTCCCTTTTCATTAAACTGTGCTGTAAAAATTATAATAATGCACACCAAATTAGAGTTGCTTTTACCATTGCGGTAATAATGCCTCAATCATTCGATTTATATAAAACGATTTTCAATTTTTAATCGTGTCTGAAAATTTTTACGTCTTTTCCATAAAATGCTTTTACATACCAGATGGCGTGTATTTATATTTCTTAAAATATAATTTTTAAAGCACTAGATTCTGAAATTGTTTTATTATATTTTAATTTAAACAAACCCAAATTTTACAAAATAACGTATCATGATAAAAGCGATACTTTTATTTTGCAAAAAAAATGTTTAATATGCATAATATTAATTTTATTCAAAAAATTTCAGATTATAGTCTTGATAGTTTCGCTTCAAAGACCATCCCTAAAAAATCTCAATTAACAAGATACAAAGATGAAACTTGTATTTTCGCAAAGAAATAATAAAAACGATAATTTCAAAATGTAAATAAACAATTTATTATTTCTGGTTTCACGTATGCTCTATAAACAATCATGAACGGTAAAAAGATGAAATGTCAAGATTATATACAGATTTAATGATAAAAATAATTATATAAGCTGTTTGAAATGACACAATGGCATGTCAGTTTCAACTGAAATCAACAAGAAATGGCTCAATCAGTTCCACCAGGAGATATCGCCACTCAACCAAACGCCAAGATTGTCTTCAATGCTCCATATGATGACAAGCACACTTATCACATCAAGGTAATCATCGCAATTGAAAGCATTGATTTTGAATGCATTGATTAGGTGATCAACTCATCTGCTCGTCGTATTGGCTTCGGAATCAAGACGACGAACATGAAGAGACTCGGAGTCGATCCACCATGTGGTGTGCTCGACCCAAAGGAAGCTCTTTTGATGGCTGTCTCGTGTGATGCTTTCGCGTTCGGACAAGAAGATACCAACAATGACCGTATCACCATTGAATGGACCAACACCCCAGATGGTGCTGCCAAGCAATTCAGAAGGGAATGGTTCCAAGGAGACGGAATGGTCAGAAGAAAGAACTTGCCAATTGAGTACAATCCATAAAATGATTTTGAAAATTCTCTTTTTAATAAAAAATATACCGTCATTCTCCAAGTTATCACATTTCTACAAGTAGAAGATACATTAAGTAAAAAACGGCATCTTATTTGCGCATCTAACGACGAAAGTCGTCAAACTTGGTCTCTAAGTACTCGAATGAGAGGTTCTTCAGCATCCAGCGTACACAATGTGCCATCCGATCCTTTTCCGCTCTCTGTCAAACTGATGTTACCTTCGATGGCGAAGAGGATCTCAAAAACTGGCTCAACAACCTCTCCGACACCGATCCGAGTGATTTTTTGCAGAACGACAATTACAAATTGATCGAGAGGTGGAAGAAAGTCGTGGAAGAAAGAAACAGTAACGGCGAATATATTATTGGTTTCAAATAAATCTGATAAACTTATTCCTCAACCCAATATTACTTTTAGAGATCGGTGCCAAATGGAATGGAAAAGAATCTTTAAAAATCAGTCTCGTTTAGACGGCCACATGGCCACAAAGGACGTTTCCATCTCTTCCTCTTCAACGTGTCTTTTTTTCAGACAATACACATTTAGAGATACAGAAGATTTTCCGTCTAAACAAGAGCATTGTTTTCTTTTTTTTTCCTCTACCGCACATTTCTGAAAAGTTCAATAGATCGCAATCGGTAGAGCTAACAAAGCATAACGTATAAATGTAGAAATGAAAAGTGAAGTCTTGATAATTCATAGGTCATTATTTGAAGCTATTTTATTAACTTATTATGTAATTTTGCCCATTTAACCCCTTTGTAACTATGTTTTTACGAATTGTGCGCGTGTTAACTAAATTCAAATGATTTTAAAAACATTTATTATGTCCAATACTTGCACATTTAATAAACTATTAATAAACTTACAAAACAACTTATATCTCTTTTCCATAGAGAACGCCAATCCCTTCGACTTCGGTCATTACAGTTGTTTTTTCTTCTTCTTTGAATTCTTTAGCAAGTTCCTCCTAAACAAAAAATTATTAAATAAATTAGTATTGATTTAAAATACCACATAAGCGCTCTTGAAATGAAATGCTGGACAAATTATATTCCTTGTTCGGAACGTGGCCGCCTCCGAAATCGCGTCGTTATGAAATTGCAATGGCATCGTAGTACACCCAATATTCATCCCGATGAGTCCTCGTGCTCCCCAGATTCCACCACCTAAAATTTTTAATTTGAATTTAGTTGACCAAAAAAATATAATCTTTACCTGAATCTCCTCTTCGACTTTGACCAGTTCCCAAAATGAATGGGCCCATTTGTCGAACACCATTGTAGAAACAATAATCGCGAGCATGATGAATTATTCCGTTAAAATACGAAATACACCGTTGATCATTTCCGAATACAGCCAAACTAAACGCTTCCGAGTGTCGAGGTTGTGCAATCATAGGGCCACGCTAAAAATGCATGAATTAAGAAAAAATGAAAGAAATATTGCAATAACTTACATCGACAACATCAACTTCACTCTTGAGTAAAACAAAATCAAGCGATTCATTGATTTTGATCACGCAAACGTCGATTCCAATTTGTTCATTGACTTCCTTTCCCACCCTATAAATTAACAACAAAACATTAAGCAAAAAAATTAAACAACTTACCTATACATCTTCATCGTGTCCCCGAGATTGAACTGTGGATGAGTTCCATGTCGGAACGTGACAAAAAAGTGCGGGTGGACACAAATCGCATCGGGATGAATATTGGATGTACTACGATGCCGTTGCAATTTCATAATGACGCGATTTCGGAGGCGGCCACGTTCAGAACAAGGAATATAATTTGTCCAGCATTTCATTTCAAGAGCGCTTATGTGGTATGTTAAATCAATACTAATTTATTTAATAATGTTTTGTTTAGGAGGAACTTGCTAAAGAATTCAAAGAAGAAGAAGAAGTGACTTCGCCTCCGCGGAAGAAAGCAACTGTAATGACCGAAGTCGAAGGGATTGGCGTTCTCTATGGAAAAGAGATATAAGTTATTTTGTAAGTTTATTAATAGTTTATTAAATGTTTGACATAAGAATTGGGCATAATAAGAAGAATTGGACATAATAAATGTTTTTAAAAACATTTGAATTTAGTTAACACGCGCACAATTCGTAAAAAACATAGTTATTGTCGTGGTGTAGGTTGATGAAAAATTAGGGGTAAAGGAGCATACCCCAAAAAAGATGGTCTCGCTTGGGCTGGTGTAGATTTAATTTGCAATTTGTTTATTATTTCCCTTTTTTTCATCACAATTTTGTTTTCTCTAACTTGCTCTTGTCTCTCTCTTTCTCTTGTTAAATCAACATAATAATTATTATAATCAAAACTTTAGGTATAATTTATTATATTTAGGATCGAAATAATAAACAAATTGCAAATTAAATCTACACCAGTCCAAGCGAGACCATCTTTTTTTTCGGTATGCTCCTTTACCCCTAATTTTTCATCAACCTACACCACGACAATACCAAGGGGTAAAGTGAGCAAAATAGTCTGGACCACCCTTTTGACCACACTTTCTTCCAAAATGACACATTTTGGGGAAATTAAGTACAATTTTCAATGAAAAATGGTTCTAAATTGTTGAAAATCTCCAAAAATCACAATTGGGCGAAATGACCGTCCCGTGACAGCTTGTACTATACTACTGTGATAACTTTAAACATCCTTTAAATGTATTATTAAAGCGGAGTAAATAAATATTCCAATTGTAATGTTATAATTTGCATTACAATTTTAATTGAATATTACTATTTTCATATCTTAAAATTTATTTAAAGTATTATATTATCAACATTTAATATATTATAAAAATAAAATATTTTACCCTTTTTTTAGCAATTCTTGTCACTTAGAATCCCCTTATTATTTAAATTAATACAGTGACCATTCTAAAAAGTTTTGTGTTTCTTAATCTATAGCTTCATTCAAAAACATACTTTAAAATATGATAACCAGGAAGGCAAATAAAACGTTTAAACATTAATAAAAAACAAATATACCATAGTGAATAAATAATCAATAATAATAATAAAATAATAAATTAATAATAGATAATTAACAACATTGACAAAACAAACAAACCAAATTGAAGAAACAAAATGTTTCAGTATCATATCAAAACTGTCTGATAGTACCTACATTTTCATTGTAGACATTTAAGCTCATTCCTTACCCAATTTACCGCAAACAATATTTAAATTTTAGTGTGGTGTGATGGATGAAAAGAATGTTCGATCGTATACACTAACTTCGGCACATAACAAGTTTGTTGACAATATTATTTAATGGATATTATAGGATATTTTTGATAAATAAATTTAGAGAATCGAAAAAGCCAAGCGTTGGGTTTCGGAGTTTGGTGAGTATAATAATTAACATTTTTCGATTAAATTTCACATGCTTCCAAACAATTGATTTTCTAAGAAATCAACTATAATATTCAAGATTCGATACGCCAATATTACGGATTACATACTCCTTACATTTGGCTGCATTTTATCAATTATGCAAGGAAGTTGTGGAGCCATTTCAAGTGTGATTTTTCGAAAACTCACGGATGCTCTCATAATTGGTTGACATTGTCTAATTTAATTATCAAATATTTAACTCAATATTATAGGACAAGCTGAATGGACTATGGGCTATTTTGACACGTTCGAGTTTGAACAAGGTGCAATGGGAGCCATCAAATTATATTTTACCTTTGGATGCCTTGTGTTTTCATTAGCGTTTTTGTCGGTAATAAACTCGACTTTCAAATCTAATCATTTTGGGTTTTTTCTGTAAGATGTGTTGCTGGCATACATTTTGCGAGCGTCAAATTCATAAATTGCGATCTGCTTACTTCAAGTCACTGTTAAAGTAATTTTTGTTTATTTGTTTTATAGTTTGTGCGTTTGTGTTGGCTGAAACGAGTTAAATCTGTTAGTTTAATCAATTACATTCGATTATGGATTTGATTATTGTGGGAGATATTAGAAATCAACAATATTATTAAAGGAGTTTTGAACACATTTTTTTCTGGGGATAGTAAAATAATCTGTTCACTTAACTCATAGAAAAACCGGTCTAGCCCAATTTCTAATCCGTGTAACTGAAAAATTAGAATAAAAAATGAAATAGCTCTTATTTTATAAAAGAGATTATGTATAAGTTCACGTAAATGGAACATTGCGGACAAGTAAATCATTATAGGCTATTTCAAATTTTTAGACGACGCGTTGCGAACAGCTGCGCAGCAATACCATTATAAATAGAGAGACAAAAAAGGCAACTCTCTATTTTTATACGCGCACACTACACTTCCACGAAACTGCGCCGCATTGCAAAAGACTTCGCACCAATTGCAAACTCAACCTTTTAATTTATTATTTTTATTTTCAATATTTTCAATATTTGCAAGTCACTTATATTGACGATGAAGACTCTTCTGGTCCATTAATTGAGGTACTAAGAAATTATTTTCATTAATTCAGCAGGATTTCAGCAGAATGAAACGTTAACTGATAAATAAAATATTGAAAATAAAAATAATAGATTAAAAGGTAGTATTTGCAATTGGTGCAAAGTCTTTTGCAATTGGTGCGAAGTCTTTTGCAATTGGTGCGAAGTCTTTTGCAATGCGGCGCGGTTTCTTTTTTTTTTATTTTGAAATAGTCTATATATTTATTTTTGTCATTATGTCAATTATGATTATAAACTTATATGAATTGTGTAATGCGTATTTTGTATATAAACAATGGTTTCTATCAGAGGTGGAGGGAATTCCGGATTTCGCTTTCCTAATTCAGGCCGTTTTGCGAATTCCGAGTTCCGGATTCTAAAATTTGATATTGTAACTTTGGATTATTTAAAACCTACTTACATCGTTTTTATTTTTTCTACGAACGTGTATGCATACTTATTTGGAATCTACATAGAGCGCTATAACAATTTTAGTGTTGAGGTGCATTTCACTTGTAAGGATTTAAATAATATATTCAACCTTGTAAAGATTTGCGTCAGACATCCTCGAATAGACGACTTTGATACCTGGTACTGTTGAGCTAGCTTAGCCACATATATTGCGGCCAGATGCAATCGCACAGTTCGTATAGCGGCAATTCAAATTTTTTTTTTAATCTGGAAAAATAATGAAAATGAATTATTGATTTAAATAACAACACACTTCATTTTTTCAATAAAAACAAAGTAAAACAATACATAGATTGTAACGTAATTTTTCATTATGTTCCTCTTATTTGAAACACTATAATAAGATCTTAATTATAGCTAATTTACAGACAAAATTGGCAATGGTTCGATGAGCACGACTGTGGTGAACTAACAACTCGAATGAGCGAGTATGAAAACTTCCTGTAATAGAAATTAAAAATTCAAATTTAAGTGGTCTGGAAAGGGTTCGTGATGGTATTGGCGACAAATTAGGAGCTATGATCGCATTCTTTTCCACGTTTGTCTCTGGTATTATTGTCGCTTTTTGTTTCAGGTATGTTTAATACTATCGTCTTGAGAAAATAAAGTGGAGACAGAAAAGATAAAAACGCGAAAACGCGCTCTGAATTCATCAACTTCTTCAGAGAAATATTTTATAATAATGAAAGTCGTTAATTATATTATCTCCTAACAAAAACAGAAAAAAGACTTTCATACAGAAAATTCGAAAACTTTGTAATATTGTCAAAACTCAAATAATAGTATATAGCCGGATCCCTCTCTTTAAGTACACTTTAATAGTCTTTAATATTTTTAAAACTAATTCCAGTTGGCAAATGACACTCATCATGTTGGCCATCACACCACTATTTTTCATTCCCATTGGAATCTCATACAAGCTCATGTCTATCGTAGTGCCGCGTGAGCAAAAAGCTTATAGTGATGCCGCGAGCACGGCCGAAGAGGTGATCACTGGATGGCGTACTGTAGCGGCATTCAACGGGCAGAGCTTTGAAACACGTCGCTATGCGGCACATTTGACACGTGGAATGCGTTATGGTGTTCGACGAGCTTGTCTAACAACATTTGGCGTCGCTTTCCTGATTGGTGCTCTTTTCACAGCAATGGCGTTTTCGTTTTGGTTTGGGACGAGAATGGTAATCAATGGCAATATATCACCGGGAACAACATTTGCGGTATTTTGGGCGGTGACAACAGCGATTTATTCTTTGGGTATGTATGGGGAAGTTTAATGAAGAAATAGTTGGTTTAAGCACAAGCAGCACCACACATTCCTGTATTGCTGGGCAGCCGTGTTGCAGCAGCACCAATTTTGGCGGTTATTGATAGGGTGAGCATCTTTATTGAGATATATTTATAGAAGAAAGAGAAAAATTTTGATTATTTTTACAATTAGATTGTTAGATGGAACCAAAATCATTTTATAACTGCTAGTCACATATTTTATTTGTTATTTTGAGGATTTTACCAATCATATTTCATAATTAAATTCAGCTCATTAAATATTTTATCATGATTCGGAAATCTCCATAAAACCAAATATTCATGTGCACTGCCGAAAACAATAAATGCTGCAAAAAAAACCGCGGACTGTTTGCAACCGAGCGCACAATTTGGGAACGCCTTTTTATTTTATTACAACACCTTTTGTTCTGATGATCAATATGAACAATTTGAAAGCCTTTGAAAAATTGTTCTTATATTTTTAAAACACCTTTATTATGACACAAGCTAAAGGAAAATAAGGATTTTGCAATGTTCAACGCATTTCATTAATCTACGTCCAAATTTTCACGTGATTTTTTTTGGATTTTCATAAAATAACTCAATCGCTCTAAAATTTTACAAAGTTTTCAATTGATGTGACTTTATTGACCTCTTTCTTATTTATAAATTCATGTTGGTAATTTCACAGTGCGTAACAAAATGATACCTCCGAATTTGTTTAACCATACGTTTCTAATCAACAATTTTTAGCATGAGAATGAGCAAGCAAGAGAAGTATTACAAGATTTATTAGCTGTTTTTAGATGTATTTTACAGGAAATCAAACATTTTGTTCATCTTTTGTTTTTTTCCAAAATATCTCTAAAACAATTAATCAAATGAAATACTAATTTTGCAGACGGATTGTTATTGTATAAAAAAAAACTTGTTACGCGCCAAATGGAAATTGTAATTATCTGCTATTTACGCGCGTTTACGTGTACTTCACAAGAACCTCGTTTAGCCGAGTTGGTCAGATTTTTCTTAAACTACAGGAAAATATAAATATTTTTCTATATTTGTTAGATATAAGCACGCTTTCTAAGCTAGTTTCAAGAGAATTCCAATTGGCGTGCTTGTTATCCTGAATTTTCACTAAAAAATGCTACAAAAAAACTTAATTCCAGAAACCAACCATTGATTCGACAAGCGACTCGGGTCGCATCTTGAATAACGTTCGTGGGGAAGTTCGTCTCGACAATATTCATTTCACATACCCGTCTCGACCCGAAGTATTCTATAACATCTTATTGAAAAAGTGTACCTAATATATTAATATTTTAGGTGGAAGTTCTTAGAGGTGTTTCATTATACGCAAACTCTGGTGAAAACATCGCTCTTGTTGGCCATTCAGGTAGTGGTAAAAGCACACTAACTTCCCTATTAATGCATTGTTATAATGTTACAAAAGGACAGGTAAGAAATTGATAATCTTCCCATGTGTGTTCCTCTAACAGATAAAAATTGATGGAATCGACGTGAATGAAATAAATGTTGCTCATTTGAGAAATATTGTTGGAATTGTGTCACAAGAACCAACTGTATTTGAAGATACGGTAATTGGATTCTTTTCAAATTGTTGACATAAATTGACAATAGATTGAAAACAATATCCGATTAGGGTCTCCGGATATATCGGATGAAGAAATTGAAAGATGCTGCAAACTTGCCAATGCTCATGAGTTCATTTCACAACTTCCAGAAGTAGCACCAGTAGAAATAAAAAGTTGGGAAGAGAATTGAAATCCAGTGGTGATATACTGTAGCATTCGTTTATATAGAAGATCCGCAAAATCATTCATAACTTACATTATGTGCACTAATAAGGTGTTTAGATAGTTTAAGACAATCTGGAAAATATTACGTAATAATATTGTAATAATTAATAAATGAGAAACTCCTGTAAACTGTTTTAATATGATAAAATAGTTATTTTTTAAACCAACATCCCAACTTTTTATTCCCTACAGTAATTATGGACTCTTAAATGTATCAAATTATAGAAATATTCCACTCGAGTTGGCAGTGGAGGCGTTCAATTGTCTGGTGGTCAACGTCAACGATTGGCAATTGCTCGCACTTTAGCTAGACGTCCATCGATCTTGATTTTGGATGAAGCCACAAGCGCATTGGACGCTGAGAGCGAATTGGTCGTTCAAGAAGCTTTAGATAATGTTAGTTTTCTAATAATAAGCCAAATGAATTCGTAAAAACAAAAGCTCAGAAAAGTAATTTAAACCTAATATATCGCACGAGATATTTTAAGAGGGGTCTGAAATATTTCTTTAAAAAAATAGTTGTTTACTTTCACGTGACTTTTAATATAATGCCTTTGAAATTTTGCAATATTGTTGTTTTCATTTGGCGTGCAGGCGTTGTATACAGACGTCAAATAAATTCGTAAGATGGGTGTTAACTGAAGGGGTTCATATAGTTTGAGCGCACTGAGAATATAAGATATTTACTTAGGAAAATCGAACTTACCATTCGTGATACGTTAAGATCTCTAAATGTAGGAATATAGTGGAATACGCGCAAATTGCAAAAGAGCGCGGACCGGTTGCGCTTAAAACATCCCTTCAATTTAATATTTTTCAGTTTTTTTTAATTATTAATAACATAAAATGTAAAATAAACACCATACAACATTTAAACTAATGTTTCCGTTAAACATAGGCAAAAAATGGACGCACAACGATTACCATTGCTCATCGGCTGACAACTATCCGCAACTGCGATCGTATTTATGTCTTCGATACGGGTAAAATTGTGCAAGTTGGAACCCATTCGGAACTGCTCGCAAATAAGGAAGGAATATACGCAAAGATGGTTGCCTCACAAGAAGTCAACTCAGTTGCTGACACAGTTCAACCCACAAACATTGAAAATGAATCCATGCGTAACACGTTGTGCAAACGATTGTCCAGGGCATTCTCTCTAACGGCCGAAAGATTGGATGAAGAATTATCAAAGCTACAGGTTAAATTAACAAAATTGAACAGTCACTTTAGCAAACTTGTTATTCAGCTTGATGCGGAGCAAGCAGCGGCAAAACAATCCGGTCTGTTGGAGATTCTGCAATATGCGCGCCCTGAATGGAAATATATTATATTAGCGATTATTCTTTCTATCTTGCGTGGTCTTACATTCCCCATATTCTCGGTTTTATATGGAAAGAATTTTAAGGTTTCAAGTAAAAACTAGACTAAAAAAATAAAATAAACCTTTAGATCTTATCATCAGGGACGAATGAGGAGAAGTTGAAAAATGCCACATCAAACTCAATAAACTTTACCATTCTCGGAATTTCTTCGGGGATCGTCACCATGGCCGCTGGTTGTCTCCTCGGCTGGGTTGGAGAACGTCTAACACGAAGAATGAGACTACAGCTCTTCAGTAACATCTTAAGGCAAGACGGAGAGTACTTCGACAAGGCTGAACACGCTAGCGGACGATTGACAACTCGTTTAGCGACGGATGCTCCAAATATCCGTGCTGCTATTGATCAGCGGCTAGCTGATGTCGTTCAAGGTGTGTCGGCCATCATCGCCGGAATATCTATTGCATTCTCATATGGTCCTGCTATGGCACCAATCGGGCTATTAACTTCTGGCACATTGATCTCGTTGCAAGCGATAATTGGACAGTTTTTGAAACGAAGAGGAGCCAAAGATGCGGTAAAGGCAGAAGAGCCGTCAAGATTAGCCACGGAGGCAATTGAACAATATAAAACGGTTCAATATTTGACAAGAGAGCAGAGATTTGTAGATGTTTTTGATAAAGGAATGCAGATGATTCATAGAAGATCATTGCAAAGAGGTTAGTTTTTAAGTGAGCAAGCCAGCGATGATGGGGGGGGGGAGGTCGTGGAGTACTGTTTTAGCTCGTCTTGATTTTTAAATCATGACAACAAAAATTATGCAACTGTTTGATATACGGAAATGTTTACAAATGCAAATGAAATATGCATGCAGAAATGTAATATAAGAGATTTTACCTTTTTTCAAAAAAACCCATAGAATAATAATTGATTTATAAAGCGATGGATGCAGCAAATCTCTTTTTTTTAATAATTATTATAATAATTATTACGGTAATACCGTAACTCATTTGTGACCACAACGGCACACAAGAACCAAAAACGCGACAGGTGCTTGTTTCTACCAATTCAATCGGCGTGTTCAATTTTTATCAAAATAAGCAACTGGTAGATTCCTTTTAAAAAATATATGACTTTGTTGTAGAAGTACTATATAACAACATCGCAGAATTACGCTACTTTTTATTATAAAAGAAATTGTCCAAAAAATCATCTTATGGGTTGTACTCAATTGGAAGATTCTTTCTTCTGACCATTCCGTCTCCTTGGAACCATTCCCTTCTGAATTGCTTGGCAGCACCATCTGGGGTGTTGGTCCATTCAATGGTGATACGGTCATTGTTGGTATCTTCTTGTCCGAACGCGAAAGCATCACACGAGACAGCCATCAAAAGAGCTTCCTTTGGGTCGAGCACACCACATGGTGGATCGACTCCGAGTCTCTTCATGTTCGTCGTCTTGATTCCGAAGCCAATACGACGAGCAGATGAGTTGATAACCTAATCAATGCATTCAAAATCAATACTTTCAACTTCGAAGATTACCTTGATGTGATAAGTGTGCTTGTCATCATATGGAGCATTGAAGACAATCTTGGCGTTTGGTTGAGTGGCGATATCTCCTGGTGGAACTGATTGAGCCATTTCTTGTTGATTTCAGTTGAAGCTGACATGCCATTATGTCATTTCAATTAGCTTATATACTCATTTTATCATTAAATCTGTATATAATCTTGACATTTAATCATTGGTTGTGTTTGTTTACCGTTCACGCATTTATTCTCAATCTAAATTTTTACGTAAATTCTTAATGAAACCTCTAATAAATGAATATTTGTAAGAAGCTAATCGCTACTCCATTTAAACTGTCAATAAGTCAACTAAAGTATTCTCATTAACAACTTTTGTTTATTTACTTTAATTTTACTGGTACACTACAAATGGAAATGACTATTTTCAATATTTAATCGTGTATTACTAATTTTAAAGTATTATTTTCATATAACTTGACACGTCATTGTTAAGCCCGTCTTAAATTATTTAAAAACATGCGCTTCTTACTGAAATTTGCAACATGAGCATCTTTTCTGAACACCAAACTTAATCATTCAATTTAGGGTGCTGGTAATTTCCTAATAACAACGTCAATAAATTAATTTTAGACTTGGCTTTAAATATACAATGTAAGTGTAACGACTGAACTTGGAGTGTTCAAAGAAAACTCATCAAAACCGTTTATTATATAATTTGTTTCATTCGCAAGATTCGATTTTCAAAACTACTAGAGAAGCACTGAAATAATAGGGTGTACCGTTGAGTTACGTCTTCGCATTAGTTTACCTGCATATATAACGTGTCACCAATCTTTCGGTTGTTATTTTTTACTGAAGCAATATTTTGGGGATCTTGGGATGCTCTATGTTCATAATCCATTTTTATCCGTGCGAAAAACTAAAATACCACAAATTATTATATGTATAAATATAACAGAGATGGTCGGAATTCCGTATCTGTATTACGGCCATTTTTCGATTCAGGATTCTAAAATACAAAAAACTCCAATTCCCACCATCTCTGATATATCGTATTATAGGTATTGTCCAATCACTTACGTATTCCATGGCTGCTTCGTATGTCTTTTTCAACTTCTCAATTGCCTACCGTTATGGTGTAATGTTGGCCGTAAGGAAAATTGCATCACCATTTACAATATTCCAGTACCTTATCTATATAGTTCTACTAATATTATTTAAAAATCAGGGTTATTGAAGCTCTAAACTCGGCATCTACATCAATTCTGGCTTTCGGTACATTTGTACCCGAATATGTTCGCGCACGTGTTTCAGCTGGCCTCCTTTTCCGAATGCTACGAGATGAGCCGAGAATTGATTCTACAAGTGACCAGGGCAAAAAAATAGTTTAAATATTGCTTACGTATCATTTAATTAATCATAGTGTTTATTAGAACTTATCTGGAAACGTGGCGTTGAATAAGGTGTACTTCTCTTATCCGGTATCGAGAAGAACAATGGTTTTGAATGGGATATCAATTAATGTGAGGAATGGAGAGACCCTGGCTCTAGTCGGGTCTAGTGGTTGCGGAAAAAGCACGTCTATTCAATTAATTGAGAGATATTATGATCCAATTGCCGGATCGGTTACATTTGATGGAGAAAATGCTCAAAACCTTAGTTTGAGGCACGTGAGATCTCAAATTGCGCTGGTTGGACAACAACCAACATTATTTAATTATTCGATCAGGTAGAAAAGGTTAGATTAAGATCAACAAAAATGCATTTGTTAGGGATAACATTGGCTACGGAATGGATTCAGTTACAATTGAAGAGATTATTGAAGCTGCCAAACTGGCAAATGCTCATAACTTTATTATGAAAATGCCAGAAGTTAGTTAATAGTTATAATAATATATCGACTATTTTTAAGGGATACAATACAATTGTCGGAGAAGGTGGAAGCAAGCTTTCCGGTGGTCAAAAGCAAAGAATCGCTATTGCGCGAGCAATTGTACGAAAGCCAAAGATACTGTTACTAGATGAAGCAACAAGCGCCCTTGACGCCGAAAGTGAAAAAGTTGTGTTTTTATTGAAATTCTTATATAATTTACAAATTGTCAGTTGGTTCAAGAAGCTTTGGATAAAGCTAAAGCTGGGCGCACTTGTATAGTTATTGCTCATCGATTATCAACAATTAAAAGTGAGAAAACGAAGTTAAAAGCATTTACAAAAGAATAAAATTATCATTGTAGGCGCAGATTCAATTGCAGTTGTCAAGGATGGAAAAGTAGTGGAGCTGGGAAATCATAATCAATTGATATCGTTACCGGATGGCATATATGCTAATTTTGTTCAAAAATCGTCATTATCATAATAGGATGTACAAAAATGTTTCGTTATAATAATAGGATTTTTATATGTGTATTTAAAGGGTTCATAAAGTATTTAATTTTCTAATGAATTTAATGATCCTAAAAGCTTAAAGACACAAAATTATTGGTAAAATATAATAATAAAGTAACAAATTTGATCGCCCCTATGAGCCATAGGTCGGTTCGTCTTCACCATCAATTGACTGTTATTGAAAAAGCCCGCCCAGTAAAATTAGATATTAATTGAATAGCGTAAGTGATAGGCTAAACTTCTTTAAAATATTTTTAACGGTGGTTTTTTATGCTTAAGGATGGGCTTGGATCTGTTCTGTTACTATATTTTTGCATTTATTAGATAGTAATTCGCTTCCCCGTTGTTTTTCCAGTGTCCATTTTTGGCTAGCACAGCATAAAAGAAGGTTTTGGAAAACATGGGAGTTCCTAGAGAATATCTTAATCAACTATGACTTTGTGTGGTAATTAAGTAAAAAATATTAATCATTCTCTATTATTAAAAATATTTAAATCATAGTTTTGAAAAATCCTTCACGCATTTTCCTTAACCGAACGCTTGACAATCAAGATAAACATTAGATTAATGATAAAAATAATTATATAAGCTGTTTGAAATGGCATAATGGCATGTCAGTTTCAACTGAAATCAACAAGAAATGGCTCAATCAGTTCCACCAGGAGATATCGCTACTCAACCAAATGCCAAGATTGTCTTCAATGCTCCATATGATGACAAGCACACTTATCACATCAAGGTAATCATCACAATTGAATGCATTGATTTCGAATGCATTAATTAGGTGATCAACTCATCTGCTCGTCGTATTGGCTTCGGAATCAAGACGACGAACATGAAGAGACTCGGAGTCGATCCACCATGTGGTGTGCTCGACCCAAAGGAAGCTCTTTTGATGGCTGTCTCGTGCGATGCTTTCGCGTTCGGACAAGAAGATACCAACAATGACCGTATCACCATTGAATGGACCAACACCCCAGATGGTGCTGCTAAGCAATTCAGAAGGGAATGGTTCCAAGGAGATGGAATGGTCCGTAGAAAGAACTTGCCAATTGAGTACAATCCATAAGATGGCGATAATCTAAAAATAAATAGCTTTATCATCATTTCATTATAATTTTTTAGTAATTTGTTGCAATAGGCGTCTGAATAGTCTGTCAAGTAGACGAAACAGTATATTTTGAAATTTAAAGAATGACAGAATTTAATTTTACACATAGCAAGCCAATTAGAATCATAAAACGAGTTCAGAAAACGTGTTGAAATTGAAACTTCTGGAAGGTACTAATAGTTTTCAATAATTTAAGAAATATAACAAAAAACTGACAAGCTGACAAACTGGACTAGGTTTGCTACTAGGTTTTTGTAATGTACACGTGAAATTTATATGACGAGCATAAAAAGCAGAAAACATTGGCGGCACATAGATCACAAAGAGAAGATTTATATATACTTTTTCAAATCAGAAAAAAGCTGTGCGTTGTGATAATTAAAAAAATAGAGGATTGTCTTTTGCGTCTCTATATTTATAATGGTCTTACTGCGCAACGGTTCGCAATGCGTCGCCATCTTTTTTCCTCTCATTTTGCTCATCCATAGTTTTTCATCAAACGCTTACTGTAGAATACGTTTTTTCGTAATGCGTTCTGAAATCATGGTCGGAGTGCAGGGTTTTTATTCAGCCTTTGAAATATATTTTTTCAGAACTCATGCTATTCCTCTTCTCGGATTCTCATTATTACCTTTGTCTCGTCTCGAAGATGAACTGTCGTTTTTGGTAAAAATCATGGGAAGGTTTTGCCTCGTGCCTCGTGCCTCAACTGCACAACATAAAAAGTTATTAATATTGCAAGAGATGAGAAAATGAGTTAAACCTAGAATAGTATTGTAATGAGAGAATATAATTTCTTCTATCTAGAATATAATTATAATTTCAATCATAAATGTTTAATAATTGTAAACTATTTTTTCTAAGAACTATTGAATCGTCAAATCAATTGAAAGGTCTGGCATGGACTTCGTGAATTGTGACTGTCTACTTGATATAAAAATTTAGGCCATTTAATTTATTTCTCACCAAAATTAAATACAGATATTTTAATAGGATTGAGGTACGACAAAATTACTGGGAAAAAGCTGTCATTTTTTGTAGATATTCCTTTTATGATTGCCCTTATAATAACTAACTTATTATTATGACAATTAAAGCTACAATTAAAAAAACATATAGTTGTCAAGAATATTAACTTTTAAAATGATATTTACTGCAATTTCCATGTCCTAAAAATAAATACGCCGTTGAAATCAATAATCACTTTTATCGTTATCAACATAAGTTATACCACATCATCTTGATCATAAGGTCGTCTGAAAATCAAATTCGTTAAATAACATTTCCACTTTCAATCGTCCACTATTTCAATTTTAATTGGACGCCTTTAATTCATTCAAATCGAATTTTTGTCACTTTTTCATGCATCTTGATTGTGGTAGTAATCATTTATGGTTTTCAATTTATTTCCAATCGTTATTTGTTATTCAATCAAACCTTGTTCTAATTTTCATTTGTATCTTTTTGAAACTGTTTCGTTTCAATTTATGTTTTAGATAATTATTATTATTTATCGAGAGATCGAGAGCTTTACAAGGTTTCCTATTGATGTCGTTAGTATTAATCTTATAATACTAAATCGCGATTTTGCTAAATCGTTTAAGTAATTTATATTGCATTAAATGTTACTCTTTGAAAAATGTTTTAACTTTTGAATTATTTCCGTTTTTGTGAAATTATTTATGCATTAATTTTGATTTTCATAGTATTCCTAATTACAGTTAGTTATATAACGGAGTTTAACATCTGTAGAATAGTAGTTGCGCGGGCACGCCAACTGGTATGGTAAAAAAATGCTCAGTAAACTTTCTCAAAACTAACTTTGCGGATATTAATATTTTAGATAGTTTAAGACAAGCCTAGTTGAATTACCGTACTCAACGTTTTATAGAAAGGACGTAACAATTTTTACAAACGCTTAAAATTCGAAAAATAGCTATTTCCAGTTGCCGTGCGCGGGTATAGTATAGTGTGTTCAGAATAATAGGTAATAATAATAATATTAGTAGCAGAATAAATGCATGACTAAACAATAACAAATACAGTTGTATGGTACCACATCTATAATTGTTACCTTTTTGGAACAACTGATTATCATGTGGTTCTGTTTTTCTCCCAAAATAGCATTTCTTTGATGATATTTTTAATTCAAAAGCACGCCAAATCGAAATCGCGATTTTGTGTCTTTTAAACGTGTGTAGTAATTTTTACGTCTCTATACGGAAAACGTTTTCACTTTAATTTAATTAATCTTGTCTTAAACTATACAAAAATATTAATATCTTTCTAAAAAGCTATATTTGAGCATGCGTACTGAGCTCATTTTCATACCATACAAGCTGGGATGCCAATAACGTTTGTCTTGTGACAATAATATAAAGCACGTAAATATTTATGAATTAATTTCCAGTATTTTTTTCTACAACTAATTCATGTTCTAGAGTGACTCTCCAAGATAACATGATAAAAATAAAATTTGTATCATTATTAATTGGAACATGTTGTATAATTATAAGTCAAACGGCATTAATAGATGAATTTGAACAAAGAAGACACTTTCATGGTACAAAAACAACAAACACTAAACTTATACAATTAAAATATTTTTTAGAGAAAGTTTGTCGGAAATACAGCGACTTATCTACTTGTAAATCACCATTTACTATGGAAGATTATCGAAATGAATTGAGGAACTTTTATAAGAAATATTCTGACGAAGAAGTTTCGCAGGTTCTTGTATAGAAGAAGAACATTTAAACAAAAATAGTTTTTTAGAAAACTAAACGATCTGATTGGTCATCGGATGATAGTGATTTAGACGATCAAGAATTCGAATATTACATGTGGAGGAAAAGAAGACGTCAAATGCTTCGCGAAGGTGATGGGGATCAGTGGTATAACTCACATCAACCGGATTATCACTATCACTATCATGAAGCACCACATTATTATCCTCAATATAGTGGATCATATTATCCCTCATATGGAGGTTAGTTTTGGGATAATTAATTTCAAACCAGTAAATTTCTTATATATAATTTATATATTTTCATCAGTTGCGATTTAAATCAGTAATTGGTTTTTAATGTTGATTCTCGACCATTCTTGAAATCCCTGAAATCTCATTCCGAATTCTGAATTTAGTCGAGGTCCGACTCCATACTCTTTCAAGGAAAAAAATAAATGTTGGAATAGTAGAATTTTGGAGGTTTGGAGGTCAAAATATAAATTAGGTAGATTTGAAAATAATCTATTTGTTCTCACAATCAGAGAAATTGAAATTTTGATACTATTTGTGCCAAATTAAACCCTTAAGCTGTGAGATTAGAAAATATAAGTTATTAATGGGCTTAAGGAATATTTTTATAAATGCACATCAGAGGCCGAATGCAAGAACTAGGGGGAAAACATTCTCCGTTAAAAGATTTATTGGGGAAAGAATAACTCGATTGTACGAAAATAGGTACCCTATAAAATATAAGATAGATTTAATAGGAAATGAACCCTCATAAAGCCTTTCCCCATTACGATTCACTGATAGATTTTCTTGCACTCGACCTCACAATCAGATGAAAATGATGATTTTTTTAATATTTAAGTGTTTGTGTTTAAGTGTTTAACAAGTGCCAACAACTAAATTACAAAATACTTCAATTTCAGTAGGATTTTCTTAAACTCTTGAACGTCCTTTATCTTTTTTGATTATAGTATCTGAATTCCTGTTTTTGATGAAACCAGCGAAAAATATTTAGAAGTTACAATCAATATAAATAAAATTATTCAATTTTTAATATATTTTTCATTGTTTACAGGATATGGAGGTTATGGTGGTGGATACGGTGGATATGGCGGAGGTTACGGTAGCAGGTTATTCGGTTTCGGTCTGGGACGGTCGATTGGAATCTCCACGCCCATTGGAGGCTTTGGATATCGTAGCGGTTTTGGATTCGGATTTGGTTAATAGACTTTATAAAAAACGGAACTATGTACATATTACAAGTAATAAACTAATTGTCATATAAATTTCAATGAATTGTTAATATAAAGTTATTTATTCAAATTTGATTTGAAGACGCAGTCTATTTCAAGCTTTTTTTGACGACGCGCATTGATGAAATTACAAAGAGTTATCCGACTGGAAACAATTTCCCGATTTTTAATTTTTTCCCGTGCCTGAAAATTATTGCGTCTTTTTAACAAAAATGTATTCCTTGCAATTAAACTAGACTTGTCTATCTATCTAAAAATATTAATATACTTCCAAAAAATTAGATTTAAGCACGTTTACTGAGCTCATTTTATTACCATACCGCTTGGACTGTGGTAAATAAATTTTACTTTTATTTTCTCTTAATAAAGTTCTAGTTCGAGTTCCCCCGTGTCAGTTAAAAGCTTAAACGCTTAAAATTACACTTAACCGTGTTGGCTACGAATTCAATAGGCGCTTTCCATCACACTTCATAACTAATTTTTTAAAAAAATCGCAACAGATGGAATCTGGTATGACAGTTTACAAGATGGATTTGTTCTGGTGAAAGTAATCAATAAAAGAATAACATAGAAGAATGATGTTACATTTTATTATAAAAGAATTTGTCCAAAAATCATCTTATGGATTGTACTCAATTGGCAAGTTCTTTCTGCGGACCATTCCGTCTCCTTGGAACCATTCCCTTCTGAATTGCTTGGCAGCACCGTCTGGGGTGTTGGTCCATTCAATGGTGATACGGTCATTGTTGGTATCTTCTTGTCCGAACGCGAAAGCATCACACGAGACAGCCATCAAAAGAGCTTCCTTTGGGTCGAGCACACCACATGGTGGATCGACTCCGAGTCTCTTCATGTTCGTCGTCTTGATTCCGAAGCCAATACGACGAGCAGATGAGTTGATAACCTAATCAATGCATTCAAAATCAATACTTTCAACTTCGAAGATTACCTTGATGTGATAAGTGTGCTTGTCATCATATGGAGCATTGAAGACAATCTTGGCGTTTGGTTGAGTGGCGATATCTCCTGGTGGAACTGATTGAGCCATTTCTTGTTGATTTCAGTTGAAACTGACATGCCATTGTGTCATTTCAAACAGCTTATATAATTATTTTTATCATTAATCTAATGTTTATCTTGATTTTCAAGCGTTCGGTTAAGGTAAATGCGTGAAAGATTTTATAAATCTATGATTTAAATATTTTTAATAATAAAGCATAAAATAATATCTCATGAACCCCAATTGGAATGCTAAGAAAACGTTCTGATATTTTGCATAGACATTAATATTTTTCGATAGTTTAAGGAAAATCTGATGAACTGGCATAAACTACGTTTTTGTAGAGTACACGGAAAAATTGTATGACGCGCGAAAAAACGAGAAAGTCGATATTTTCATTTGGCGTGCTCCATGGTTAATAAATATTTTAAAATATTGTTTTTACTTAATATCAAAACAAGCTCATAATTCATTCAGATAATCTCGACGTTCTTAAAAACCTTATTTTCTTAGCCAATAAAACAAACGCTGTGAAAACAGTGTGGCTGCGCACTGACTCTATCCAAGAAATGTGGACAAAAGTAGTGCTGCATTTTATAAAAATGACGAATACTTTAGAATAGTGATCAATTGACCGCTGGTGATATAAGATATCAGAAAATCCTACAAAGAAATCTTCGAAATATAGTTATATTATTGCGTATTTTTGTTAATTTACGATAATTATTTTTGATGTGTGCAATAGGTCGTCGTATATGACACGAAGTATCGCAGTTGACGAGTTATTGCACATTTCCCCAATTTGATATGAAATTGAATAAACATCTCTTAAGACCGTATAGCTAAATAAAAGATCGAGATTCTGTATGATCTTGAATTGAACAACAAAGACTGCAGCTCTCATCTACACTTTTTTGTCATTTCTCAATATGACGCAAAAAACAAGTTTATATTGAAAATATTTATTGAATAAAATATATAAACTATCAATAATTTATTATACAATACACCCGTATGAAGAAAGACAATAATTAACTGAATATTGTATTTGTGATTAATTAATTATACAGCCTAACTTTGAACATAAAATTATTGTCAATTTTGTAGTGGCCTTGTAAATTTTAGTAAACGTTTTTGCTTCGAATTTACGGCGTGAAAATGTGTCCCGCTTATGAATTAGAGTCCTCAACAATTTTTAAATATTAAAGATACATTAGAAAGAGAGTAACACCACGACGGTAGTATATATAGTTTTGTTAATTTAATTATATTGAGAGTGAGTAAATTCAGTGAAGGAATATAACACATCTTTTCAACGTCTTCGAGTACATATTCGATTTGTTTGCTCGATTTCCAGCACCACTGAAGGAATTTACAAGTAAATTTTGAAAAATTTGAATATTTTGGAAATAAATAATATAATATTCCATCATTTCTCATCCTCTTTTACATATAAATTAATCAATAGAATGTGATCCAAACAGATCCAATGAATAGTCGAATATGTTTATCGGTCGAGATGTTTGTCTTGATATCAAATCGCGAATGTTCCCACTTCTAAGTGCTTCCACAATCATTCGAATCATCTAAAAATAATATTCATTTTTCTGTCATTATCATATTTATCATTAATTAATTAAAGTGATTATGTGACTTTTTCAATTTACAATGTATTACAAGCTCTTCAAAAAACCGTTTAATAAAACATTGAATAACCCTAATCAAGATAAGGTTAATTAGTGTCTTCACATGTTCATTTATTTTTATTTACCTTGTGCCTCGTTGATATAACAATATCATCAGCAATTTCATAAACTGGTAGTTGAAACGTTTGATGAAGGAAGAAGGCGGTATGAATAAACAATTGAAAGAACGCGATAGCTTGCTCAATTTCCGTTTTCTAATAATAATGTCACATTAATTTGTGGTATTATGATAATCACCTTTGCAACTGTTTTCTTCTTATCAGACCAAAGTTCCAATAGGGCATCCATTATGTCCGGTTGTCCGCAAACCTCAGGAAACACCGCCAAAAGAGGATCAGAAACCATTTCTAATGTTAATCGGTAGTGGAAAATGTTATGAAATTTTGACAAACCAGAACTTAATGGCATACAGTTGTCCCGAATCAATATGGTACCAGCGCGGCGGCGATAATAATAGAAAAATTGAAGATAAGCTGCATTGAAGAGTAAAACATCCGGCATTGAGCTGTAAGATGACTTTAATTACTTAGAGAATTTCGTTTAAATGATAAAACTGTTGGTTTCCCTATTATTCTCCACAAAAAACAATTTAAATTATTTGAATCCTCCATGCCCACGTTTCTTTTTACTATACATTGTCAGCACTTACTCAACTAGATGTAGATTATCCTTCGATACATCCATTATCTTAAACAAAATTCGCCTGTTTGATTCATGAATTACTGTAGCCGATTTTTGGGGTGCATTTGACGTAAAGATGTTTTCATTTTTCAGATATTCAACATAAGTTCTGCTCGCTACAATCGGAAATCCCATATCATTTAGTAATGGCACTCGATGTATCCCCAGACTCTTTTCTTCGAATGTGTCCTGAAATCAATGTTTGTATAAACGTGTGATATTTTTTCTGTCAATGCTTTTGATGTTTGATTTCAGTTTGTTCCGCTTTATGTTGTTCCCCAAACAGTTAAAATAGAATGATAATATTTATCAATTGTTGCAAATAATATGATGAATTTTAAATGGCTACAAATGCCACTTTGTAGCTGATCACATTAAAATGAATTGTTCTTAGTGAAAATTTGGGATTTACGTTACATATGGCGGGCGATTGTATTAGAGGGCTACTTACAGCAAATATGAATGATCTATTAATCAGTTAATTATTCTTGGGCACGACTTCAAACCAAGATATGAAATTAATCTTCCTTAGATCTATGTATTGTCCTTTTCAGAGAAAAACTTGAATAAAATGTTGGGAGTGGGACGTACAATACTGATTAATTATTGCCCTTTTCAGAGATCGGCCAATGGAAGAGGAAAAAATTTTAATAAAATGAGGTTCTCGTTTGGACGGCCACTGTTTTGTATCTCATCAATGTATGATAACACACAATGAAGAGGAATAGATGAAAAAGTCATTTGTGGCCGTGTGGCCGTCCAAACGAGAATATAATTTTTTTCTTTTTTTTCTTATTTTGTGTTCTTCCATTAGGCACCGCTCTCTGAAATGTACAATAATTTAGCTAAATTTTCGACGATAAAAGTTAAACCATTTACCCACGCCAAATCGAAATAACAATTTTGCCATTTTAAAAGTATGAGGAAATTTTTACGTTTTCCTAACAACAAAGTTTTAACTGTGATTTAACTAAGAATGTCTTAAACTATCTAAAAACATTAATATCTTTCTTAAAAGTTATAATTGAGCATGTTTACTAAGCTCAATTATGTACCATACAAATTGGTGTGCACAACTTATTATTGTGAATAGTGTCGTTGTATGATCATAATATGAGCTCAGTAAACGTTCTTCAATCTAACTTATCGGCAAGATATTAATATTTTATGTAGTTTAAGAAAAACTTGTCTAAATTGTGCAAAACAGTGTTTTCTAGAAAACCAGTAAAAACTTTAACAGTTTCTTAAAATCCGGAAGATCATTTGGCATGTACCTTGTAAATTTTAGTCCATGTTTTTTTCTAATTTAATGCGTGCTAACGTGTTATTTCATAATTTCAAGATATTACTGAGTGAAATTAAATTTACACGAATGACTGCGTTTACGTATTGCCGTAAAATAAAATACTCACTCGTAATATTGATAAAGTTAGCACCCAAACATGTATGGTAATAGAATGAGCTCAGTAAACGTGCTCAAATATAACTTTTTAGAAGGATATTAATATTTTTAAATAGTTTAAGACAAGTCTAATTAAATTTCAGTTAAAAAAATTTTATTATAAAAACGTAAAAGTTTCCATAAGCGTTTAAAAATCACAAAATCATTATTTCGATTTGTCTTGAATTAGTTTATTTGATGATTAATTGGACAATTAATCGCTACAAATTTGAAATAAGAAAAATATGTGAGCATTTTATTTTACGACAATACGTAAACACAGTCGCGTCTACGCCACAGTTGGATGCTCGTCGTTCGTGTAAGTTTAATCTCACTCGATATAGATCAGTCTATTTCAGTAACAAAAGTAAATTATTGTCGTGGTGTAGGTTAATGAAAAATCACGGTTAAAGGAGCATTCCAAATAATAAAATGGTCTCGCTTGGGGTCATTTCGATTTAATTTCCAATTTTTAAAAAAATTATTTCGCATTTTTTGTTTTATATTGTTTTATCTTAATAAATTAGTTGTTACATTAATGTAATTATAATAATATGAAAAAAAAAGCGAAATAATAAACTATTTGGAAATTAAATCGACATGAATCCAAGCGAGACCATTTTATAATTTGGAATGCTCCTTTAACCATGATTTTTCATTAGCCTACACCACGATAATATATATCTACAAATGAAATGGTGGACTTAAATTTAGGGACTAACAGCTCAAAAAAATCAACTTTAATTTGGTGTGCACAACAAATAAAACAAACCCGATACGTACCTGAGTCTGAACAATAACTGATGCTTCTATAATTAACACAACACTCGATAACGCATAATTTGAACGAATAACAGTATCTGCCAGCTCAATACTACTCTTCATCCTTTCTTCTTTGTTTATAAAATTCCAAACAGTGCCCTTTATTCTTGCTTGTATCGTATGGACGTTGCTAACAATTTGACGGCCTCGTTTCTTGCTTTCATCAAACAACGCCAGACGAATTAGACCTTTTGTGGCACCATGTGGCATTCCTTCCAAACGGATGACACGAAGAATTCTCGAAATTCGAATTGAGCGCTTTCGCACCTAACAAGAAGCGATTCTAGGCGATCAATTTTTTGTCGTACCTGGTCATGTTGGTAGTTCCAGAATAAGTCATGAAATGCAATATTTGAATGGGACAATCTTGGTGCTAAATGACACGCATATGACAAATGATTATCCATTCTTAAAGCATCACCAAGGCATTGAATCCTTCGGCCCGTTAAAAAGGTCTGAAACAATGAAAATCAAATGGAAAAATAACAAATAATATCAAACAATTGCTGCCGATGTAGCCGAGGTGTCGCGATCCTTTCCAGTTGACTCGATTGGATACACATCAGGTTCATGGATAGATTGTGGAGCCGTCAGTATCGAGTCCTCCACCCCTAATGTCTTTGCAGCCCTAGTAGGGTCCGTTGAATCAAATACGTGCTTGAGAAAGGTCTTCGGTACCAATCCTTTATCATTATTGCGATTCTTTGCTAACCACCACCCATCGGATCGCGTTTCAAGAATGTGCAGAACCTCGCCAGCGTGTATTTCCAAATCACCATCCATTGATGGTTTCAAATCCTTTAGGACAACAAATGTATTTCCATGGACGTTCCCGACAACTGATTCATGTGCGTGCACCTCTTCCAGTGATTCATTGTTTTCTTCTTCATCTTCTTCCTTGTTTTCGTCTCCGTCGACCACCTCTTCTTCAATTTTATCATTGAAGTAATCCTCATCGTCTTCTACCTGAATTAAAATCTTCCATATACAATTTTAAGAAATTCAGTTTACCTCGAAAACTTGTGGTCTTTTGATAATTTGATTATCTTGTTGTGACGTCGAGGGAACATCGGCTTCTGAATCAGAGTCATCATCGCCGTCATACATAATCGAACTTTGTTTTTGTTGTAGCCGTGCTCTTCGTTTTGCCGATTCATCGTCACTTTTACGATCATCGTTTAATGATCTTTAAAAAGAAGATTTAAAATTGTGTAAAATTATTTTAGGAGATATATTATAAATATCATAAAATAATTAATGGTTAATTAAAGAAATCAACTACAAACAGCCTTCACACTCAAAAAAGGATTCACATTTTTGTATTTTTATGTGAATAAATAATTAGAGTCTTTTAGGATATTTTAGGAGACGTAAGTTACTTCATTTTGCTCCCCGTAAAATTCTGAATTTTTTGAAATGAAACATGGTGTGGTTACGGTAAATTATGTTTATTCCATTGTCGATTACAAGTTTAAGCTTTAAATAATCATAATTTTGCTTTAAAAAAAGATTTTTATTTTGTCACATTATTGAATAAACCCTTTATTTAAAGAGTTTACAAGTTCATCCTTTTTTGTCCCATATGATCTCTTTAATATTTTCAAATCGTAAATGTCCCAATCCATAAACTTTTAAAATATTATTGATGTTATTCCGAAATCTTTGCTGTACTAATATGCATTTTTTATACCTCTGGATATGAAGAAAGATTCGTAATTCTTATTGAAAACTAAATGTATGGCATTTTGTACACGCCACCCGGTCTAGTAAAATGACAGACTCATTTGATACTCTATACCAGTGATGGACGGAAGTCCGTATTCCGAGATCCGCGTTCGGTATTCCGCGGTTTTTTATCTTCCGTATTCTGTATTCCGAAATTGAAAATTTCTATTTCGTCCATCACTGCGCTATACCTTCATTTATCTTTGAAATGTGATAATCTATCGATTGTTCGTTTACAGATCACTAAAACCTGCGTTTAAATTTATCGTAAAAGTCCACGCAGAATTCTATAAAAATTTAAATCTCTCAATAAAATCAAGAAAATCTCCCTGAAATTTTTACATATTTTAAGCTCTTCATTTTCAACAAAGTTCATTTCTTCCTGAACGATGCTGTATATAAATATTCGTAATATTAGAAATCTCTGAATTATCGTAATAGTCGAGTTCAGAAAAAAATGTTGGATGGAAGAGTCAATATATACAATTTTCAATTTATAATAAATCCCCTGAACATGAATATAAATTTCAGAATATTAACTAGCTAGTTTTCAAATAAAACTAATCATTGAATCGTATAGATTCAATATGCCTTTTATAATAATCATTAAAAATTCTTACTCATAAGATTGGCGTGACTGATTCGCCGACGAATTACGATCACGTTCCGGTGCCAGTCGCGATAATCGATGTTTCAGCATTTCGATTTGTTCCAGTACTTGTTTCTTTCGATATCTATTGGCTTCGTCAACCCTTGTACTATCTGTTCTTTTGCGATGATCGTCTATCTAGATAAAATATTACATTAGTCTTCAATTAAAATAAGTCGTTGAGTTATTTCTATATCTGTAAGAGTTGAAGTCGAGAAAAGTCAAGGAAAAATTATAATTATTTAACTAAAAAATCATAATTCAATATAAAAATATTATATTAATCACACATACCAAACGCTTGACAATCAAGATAAAAATTAGATTAATGATAAAAATAATTATATAAGCTTTTTAAAATGACATAATGGCATGTCAGTTTCAACTGAATTCAACAAGAAATGGCTCAATCAGTTCCACCAGGAGATATCGCCACTCAACCAAATGCCAAGATTGTCTTCAATGCTCCATATGATGACAAGCACACTTATCACATCAAGGTAATTATCGAAATCACGCACCAATTGAATGCATTGATTAGGTGATTAACTCATCTGCTCGTCGTATTGGCTTCGGAATCAAGACGACGAACATGAAGAGACTCGGAGTCGATCCACCATGTGGTGTGCTCGACCCAAAGGAAGCTCTTTTGATGGCTGTCTCGTGTGATGCTTTCGCGTTCGGACAAGAAGATACCAACAATGACCGTATCACCATTGAATGGACCAACACCCCAGATGGTGCTGCCAAGCAATTCAGAAGGGAGTGGTTCCAAGGAGACGGAATGGTCCGCAGAAAGAATCTTCCAATTGAGTACAATCCATAAGTGATAGGACAATTTCGATTTAATAAAATTTAACATCATTCAGCTATATTATTCTATTATTTCTGACTTCCATAGCAAATTCATCTTGCAAACTTCCGTTACAGACCTGTTGAATATTTTGTTAGTGTTGTAAAGGTGCACATTTAAAGGTGTAAATTACTGAGAAAATTACTTTAAAAGTATAAAATGAGGCAATTTTAGTCTCAAATGAGTTTTGGTATTAAAATTTCTAAAGATTGACAATAAAATAACAACAAATTAACAAAAAAAAATTTTGTTACCCTTCATCTTCCCCCAGAAGTAATATCTCAAAAAATACGCCAAGACGTTTGTTACGTCCATTTAATTGTGAGTTAATTATCGCATTCTCCAGTAAAAAAATGTAAAAATGACTTAATTCGCCTAATCTCCTAATCTTCCTACCATCCAATATTTACTGAAGACCCAGAAGATTCTTAACAGAACTCTTAACAGAAGCACATATTTGAACTTCGAACAGGGGAGTGTTATGATATTATAACGGTTGATATTATTCCTTTATTTAAATGAATAATTTTGTAAAAATTACTAATGTAATTCTACAAATTTAAAAATAAATGCAAAAATTTGGATGCAACGCTTCAAACACCCCAACTTGTATGATAATAAAATGAGCTCAGTAAGCATGCTTAAATACAAATTTCTAAAAAGATGTTAATATTTTAGATGGTTTAAGACAAACTTAATTAAACTATAATAAAAACTTTTTTCTTATAAAGACGTAAAAATTTCCACATACGTTTAGAAATCGCAAAATCGCTATTTCGATTTGGCGTGCTTCAAAGGGGTGACCAAACTTGGATATAAATAGAAAAATAAACGAATCACTAAATTTATTAATATAAAACATATTCACCTGTTTGTGTAATTCTTGAGCTCTGCGAATAAACGATAATCTTGAATGTGCATCGTTCCTAACAAATTCTTCTTCTCTCTCTAGCTTGTTAATCTGCAAAATGCTCGTTTATAATACACGAGCAAATCAAATCCACCTGATGCTCCAGCTGCGGTAATCGGTTGATAGCATCCTGTATGCCCATTATACTCCCAAACAGTGACATGTTTATGTTAGATTTAAAAAAACCAAGCACAAGCTCAACGACATTTACCCGTTTTCAACTCGAAACATCTTCCACTCATTTCGATTGTCATGGCAACCATACCACCTGGCATACTTCCATTCACTTTCGTACCAGAGAAACTCGATCAAAATTATACATTTTTATTAAGAAAATAGATATACAGTGTTATCACGAATATTATAATGTGAAAAGTACAAGTAATCGGGTTGATCGAGCAAATAAAAACCGGCTGAAGTAATAAATGTGCCTAATTATCTATAAAACTATACTAGTTTAAACAACACAAAAACTGCAAAGTAATTGAAAAACATCTATAAGTTAAATATTAATAAAATATACAAATATAATTATGACGATTTTTTATGCATCTCTTCGATCACATCATAGACAGACGTCTGTAGTCCCCAATATGTTCTGAAATAATCAATTTTAGTTGTGTAAATCGATCGCGATTAAATAATTCATAATTTTATTAATTGCGATAACAGATTAATCACTTCAAATTCACGTCGGATTTTTGAATTTTTTAATGAAATTCAAATTGAAATTATCAATTTCTTTCCTACAATACCTGTGTTGGGCGGAATGGAAATTTTCCAAAAAGGAAGAGTCGAATTTCGACTTCTTAATGCATTTTGAGATTCTAAAATCGCAATTTTTGAATTTTATGCGATAAATAAAACAAAATTTGATAGACCGATTGAAAAAATTTCCATTTACAAAAATTACATAGAATATATATATATATATATATATATATATATATATATATCGTTCTATCAGAGATCAGTGCCTAGTGAAAGAAGAAAAATTATAGTCTCGTTTGGACGACCATTCTTTTGTATTTCATCAATGTGTGTTGTCTCAATAAATGGATAACATACATTGAAGAGGAATAGATGGAAAAGTCCTTTGTGGTCGTGTGGAGGTCCAAACGAGACTATAATTATTTCTTATTTTTTCGCTCTTCCATTAGGCACCGATCTCTGAAAAGTTATATATATATATATATACCAATTAATTCTAAAGTTCACGTATAAATCTCAGCACATTTTGAAAATATAAATTATTTTCATTTATCTCAATGAGTCAATCCAGGTATTTTTGCGAATTTCGTACTGTCATTTTTAGAAGAAAATGCCGAATGGAAGAGGAAATAAAATAATGATATCGTTTAGATTAGAAATGTTGCAAATTTTTCGTCTAATCAGTTTATGTTATTCATACGAATTGTGGTAATAACTAGCCACATATTTTGGAATAAGATCTTCTTTCATTCGGTACATTTGCCTGAAAAGGATTATTAAAATTTAATTACTTCAGACCACTTACAGAAGAACAAATATATGTATCGCCTCGTATTTATAAAGTTCCCATAGAGGTGAAATATTACAAATATAGTCCATTTCAAAATAGTTGACGACGCAATCACGCTGCAAATGCGGCATACTAATTAAAATTCATTTTCAAATCGATTATTTTAACAATTTTTAATTAATAAACGTGAAATATAAGCAATAACAACTAAAAAATTTCACAAAAATTAATAAAATAATCGATTTGAAAATGAATTTGAATTAGTATGCCGTATTTGCAGCGTGATTGCGTCGTCAACTATTTTGAAATACACTATACGATATATAATAGTTATTTTAGATTATAACATTTCTATTATCTCATATATCATTCATTATAACATTTTATAATATGTCGAATTATGGATATTCGAATATTTTGCATGTAAGTAATCATAAATTAGTATAAAATCTAATAGAAATTAAGTCATTCGCATTTTTCGGTTCCTTTTCTTTGGTTGTTTCAAAGACATTACATTTAAAAGAATTTTACAACTACATGGTTTCCTTGCACGTGCGTGTTATATGATCAATTTTAGTCCTTATTATTGTATTCCAGATAATAACAACAATAACATATGCCGGACAGCTGATATACTTTCCTCTAGCTATTATTGACAAGCAATACATAATATGCAATTTAATCGTTGTTGGTTTAGATATAACCGTTACCATATTATATGTCATTGCAACTAGAAAATTTAATCAATAAAGTTGTTAACACGTTTTATATTTATGTTCGTTATCAACATAAGATTTCGGGATAGAGGTATAAAATCCGTCCGCGATTATTAAGGAAAATGTGGATTTCCAAATAGAACAGACATTAAAAAGGGTTGTTTAAATTTTGATAGGTGAAATTTTTAAATCGAAAATTAGTCGCGTTGAAACACTGTGAATCATTAACACCTATATTAAAAATTAATGTTACTAAATCTGAAGCAAATATTTGCTTTTTCTGGTTATTGCGTAAAATAAAATGCGAAAGCTCAATAATCCGCATATACGGACAAAGTACGCAGATAACAACTAATGGATTTTATTTTACGCAATAACCAAAAAACGCAGTTTGATTTTTAATTGCTTCCAAAATTGCTTCAAAACAATTGTTTAACTTTAAACTGCTTCGAGGCTGGTTAGTCTGACGACGATAATTAGTAAAATATTTACTAACTCACCTGCATAAATCATACAATCCCGTTTTAAGACCATTCGTTACATAAGCAATCGTCAATTTGTTTTTGACATCTGTTATCAACATTTGGCATCCATGTCCCGTATGTCCAAACCCATGAGAAGTCTTCAAGCTCATTTTTTAAATCTCAACTTTTTATCTTGGACATACCCCCGCTCTATTGATCGGCAAATGGAAAAACCCATAGCCTTTTGCCACAATATCATCAAATATCAAATCAGTTTCATTTACATATGGATTGCTTATTAAATTCAATGTTCTTTTTTCTACAATTTCTCCACGAGCCACCTACAATATCGGTTAATATAAAACATTTTTAATAAATTTGATTTTGATGAAACCATAAATTTTTATCATTGAGCAAAAATAATGATAAGAAAGCCATTGTCTAACTGCGTCAATCATTTTTTAAATATATTATTCTGGACAATAAATAATATAAAGAAAAACAAACTTTATCAAATAACGTCGCTAAGGATCGAGCGTTTCCAATTCCCAGTGCAGCCGCTTGTTCCAATCTTTAAGCAAGATTACTTTAACATTTGACGTGGTAATTCTCACCTATGGTAATCTGGATTATTTAATGTACACCTATCAACCGCTTCAAGCCACGATGGGTTCGAAACTACCTTTGCTAATGGGTGGCCCTTAAATACTTGAATTCATTAAATTATTTATTACATATCCGAACCGTAAGAAGTTTGTATAACGATCCCAAATATTTCAAAACTCTTGTATCGTGAGCCATTTCTTGGAACCTATTTAAATAAGTTGGTGTCGTGATTCGAGCTACGCGATATTCTTCAGACAAAGGCAAGCCGATGTAATAATCCAAATCTAAATGTTTTTCTAATACATATCTGGTATCAGCAAAAGAATGATACCAATTTTCGAAGCAATTTCTTCTCTGAAAAATTGGCCAACACCACGCTTTTTTTCATCCGTATGACGAACTATTTGATCAACAATCCATCCATGAGTATATGCATGATAGCTAAACTATGGAATTAAAAAAAATTATATTAAAAACTTAAAACCCAGTTTTGGTTCCTGGGGGCCATTTTGATGGTTCGTTTTCAAGCAATACGCGCATCTTTTCATGATCGGCAGCAATCTCCTCGGTAATTGGCTCATCAATGTAAGCCAATCCAGCCTATATAATTAATAATTTTAAGTGCTTTAGATTATTTTATATGATTAAGGAATAATTTATCAAAACGCGTAAATTTAAATTCAGTATTGTCGTTTTCAATTACCTATGCGGAAAGAAGAACAAATTAAAGTCAAACGACACAACGACTGGTTCGGAATACATAAAAATAAAATCAAACCATGTGGGATAATGCCATTTGAATAGTAACATTCTCGCGACCATGATTACCAAAACCTGGCCAATATTTCGCAACAGGGTCATCATATCTGTAGGTATATTATTCTTATTAACTTAATTTGTATTAAAAGGTTGTTTCAATAGATTAATCTGCTTGGCGATAACTTATCAATTTGTTTAATAGTCTCATTGTTAAAATTTTTGAGAATCTTTTTTCCATTATATTCTGGATTTAAATGACTACAGTAAACCGCGAAGCTGAATCGTCATTGGAACTCATCATTTTTAAGAGTTTTACGTACTTTAAACGGCCACGTTCATACAGAATAGCGATGGCCAAGGAAGCTACCGCTTTGGTCGTCGAAAATGTAACAGTCAATGTATCCTGTAAAATTTATCAATTTCGATTGAAAACATGTTATAAAAAATAAAATAAACAAATATTATGCCCTCGTTCTTTAAATAAAGAGGATTAAACTGTCTTTTCAGTAAAATAATCAATATTTTATTATGGATCCTGACAGTAATTTCTTATATTTTCATATATAGGAAGGAATTTGTTATATATTTACCTCGGTCCATTTTCGAGCTGCCTGCTTATCAGCATAACCACCCCATAAATCAACTACTTTTTTTCCATCAAGGAAAACTGCTAAAGCAGCACCTTCTGATTCCCATTCATTTTCGAAATTTTTCCTTTAATTAGAAAATTTAGTGTGAATATCATGTATAACTTATAATAACTCACGCGAAGACATCCGCAACATTTTGGAACCGTTTATCAGCATAACCAGATACTATTGATACATGTTTTGAGTATAACCTTTGGCATACAAAACGATAACCAATGGATACAGCTAATAATATAAAAGCTAGTTTAAACGGTGACACAAACATATTATGAGTCTCGTTTTAGAAATGAAACAAAAATGAAATGGGCGGGCTGACTTTCAACGTTTTGTTGAAACAATTTTAGATCGTGTACGAAAACGCTTTAGTCACAAATGATTTTATTCAGTGATAGTACAATCACTAATCATATAAAAAAATAACTAGTGGGCGACTCACTTATCAATATTTAATCTATTCAATTTCCTGTAGCTCGAATATCAATATTAGTTTCGTCCGTAACTTTAAACAGGGAAGAACTGATACCAAACAGATGATGCTTCATACAACAGTCCTAATCGTATTTTGGTTTGTACAAGAAAAATTACTTACTTTGGATACTTTGGAGTCCGTCGTCATTCTCTTATAGAGAAGCGGACCAGCTCTCTCCAATCATCGCGGCTGCGCCTCGCAAAGGTGGGCCAGGCAACCTTCTTCTCCAGGATTCCGATACGTCTTCTTGAGTTTCTGGAGGTGGACTTCTCGTGCACATAATTTGAGACCCAGAGTTTAATTGAGTCTTGCCATCTTGCTTTCGGTCTTCCTTTTTGTCGTGTCCAGCCTCGAGGAACCCATTCCGTCAATCGTTTCGTCCACCGGTCACTTGGCAATCGAGCACAGTGGCCAGCCCACTTCAGTATCCTTCGTACAATTTGTCGATGGACGTCTATTCGAATGCTTCCTGCGTGGTGACAAATTGTGTTCATACACCTTTGCAGTCGGCTAGAATTTTCTGTCGTCATCGTCCATGTTTCCGCACCGTACAGTAGAGCCGGGAGCACGTTCTGGAAGAGGAGGTCCTTTGTTTTCTCTTTGTCAAGGTGGGCGAGAAGTGGTTTGATTTTGGTGTAAGCACTCCACGCTGCCTTGATTCGTCTTGAGGTTTCCTCGCTCAAACAGCTGTCGGATCTAATGTAGCTGCCCAAATATTTGACTCCTTCTTCGACTGTGCACGAAATTCCTCCGCTTGATACCGATTCTGAAGGCGCAAATTTGTTTCGCAGCACGACGGTCTTCGTCGGGTTGATAACTAGACCGTGTTGGCCGGCTACTAATTCGAGGGCCGTCAATCTTCTTTCAATTTCCTTTGAACTTCCGCCAATCAACACCAAATCGTCCGCGAATTCCAATCGTGTGAGCCTCTTTCCATCGATCAGTATCCCTAAATCCCCGGGCTGTTCATGTAGTATTTCATCAACTTTATCCAAAATGTACTGCAGTCCGAAGGCGAATAAGGTTGGCGAGGCAGTATCGCCTTGACGAACTCCTCGGTTAAGCGGCACATTAATCTCTTCTCCATGAATAGAGAACGTTGCGGAACAACCTTTAATCGCTTGATCTATCTTCTGCCTCAATGCAGTTGGGACTAGAGCGGCTTCCAATGCAAGCTGTATAGTCTTATGATGCATTTTGTCGAACGCGTTGGAAAAGTCTATGAACGCTAGCACCAGCGGGATTTGGTATTCGTTTGTATTTTCGATAAGCTGCCTCACCGAGTGGATATTATCGACACATGATCGACCAGCTCGGAATCCGTGCTGAGTATCTTCAATGTATGACTCCACATATGGGTTTAACCTTGTTGTCAGAAGCCTCGTGTAGAGTTTTGAAACCGTCGATAGCATTGAAATTGGTCGATAGTCCTTTATTTTCTCGGCATCTCTCTTTTTAGGTAGAAGGGAAACTTTTGCAATTTTCCACTCCGATGGGATCCGATCCAGGCCGTTAAAGATTCCTGTGAGACACGGACTAATAAAATCTTGCCCATACTTGAGGAGTTCAGGAGTAATTCCATCGATTCCTGGCGCTGCATCTTTTCTCATTTTCCGTATTCCATGATCAATTTCGCTTTCGAGAAATTCTGGGAAGACAATCTCCGTTTCAGGAAAAACTGTTGCGTCGTTGTCGATGCCAGCGAATAGAGTTTCGAAGTGCGTCTTCACTAAGGAAACAATTTCCATTGAATTGTATGTTACTTCCCCGTTGTCGGATTTCAACTTGAGCAACGGTGTTTCAAGTGGAGCTAGTTTTCGAAGTTTCTTCGTGCGAAGTTTTGTAGCTGCCTCATTAATGATATTTTGCTTCCACTCGGCTATATCTCGTTTCAGGGATTTGCGGAGATCACGACTTACTTTTTTGAAATGTGATATGTCAAATGGTTCCTTATCGCGTATTTCGTGCCGAAGTACCATAAGTTGTCTTGATAAGTCCGAAATCCTCTCTTTCCTCCTGTTGACCTCCTTTTGAGCCCGTTGAGCTGCATCGATAATTGTATTCTTGAAGTCGTCATATGTGCAAGATTTGCTTAACTTGTTGCTTATATTCGATACAAACAAATCCTTGTCGACCCTGTTTAATCGTTTCGAAGGGCTGTTGTACCATCTCCTTTGGGGTTTCTTTATGTCCCATCTTGATTTGAGCAACGTGTGGTCGCTTAAATTGTATTCAGATGAATATGTGTCAATATCTTCCACCATTCTTGCGTCCTTTGTCAGAATCATGTCGATTTCTGATGAAGAGTTCCTGGTTCCGTTGTATGTTACTTTGCGTCGCGGCGGTTTTGGAAAGAATGAAGCAAGGTGTTTCAGTCCATTGATTACCAAAAACGAGTGAAGAATATCTCCATGAGTGTTTCGCTCTCCGGTCGAAAAGTTTCCAATATTCGGAAGAAGAATGCCGTTGTCGCTTCGTCCAATATTTGCATTGAAGTCTCCCAAGACAACAATCGTATCATGAATTTGCTCTTCTTTAGAAATCAGAGCGGTTAGCTGTCGGAAATAGTTATCAGCTTTTTCTGCGTCACGCGTAGTACCACTAACTGGTGCATAACAATTAATTATTCCGATTTTCCGGTTTTTGATTGAGATAGAGAGAATAGCAGTTCTATCGTTCAGCGTGCGGAAGTCCGTTACTGATTGAATATAGTTTTTGTGAACATAAAAACCGACCCCTTTGTCTCTCGATGACCTTTTGGCATAGTAAAATGAGTGTCCATACCATTGTTCAACTTCTGACTTCATGGGATGACATGTTTCTTGAATTCCAACCACTGAGCATCCAGATCCGATCAAGTATTTTAGAGCGGAGTCCATCCTTTCGTGTGCAATTGACCTGCAGTTCCATGTTCCGAGTTGTAATTTCTGCTTCTTTTTCTCCGATCTCGATTTCCATTTTCCTAATCGTTTGGGTTCCTTTCCATTGATCCTCAATCCACTACACCCGGGACCCTGTCCACGTGGGGATCCTGACATGGATGGGGTTTGGCCCCGGGCTGAATCCATCGAATTATTTCTTATATATTTTTCGAGAGTATAGTATTGTCCCCTGGTATTTCTTGGGTTGGCTTACCAGGCCTTCAAGAACCAATCCGATGCACCGACCGCTCTTGCATGCAGTTGGGGGGGATGGTTCTGTTAGCCCACTCCTCAATGAGACGGCCACATTGAACTAAATGATGAGGAGTGGTTACCACTCTTCACCACGCGGAGGTAGAACCATGAAGAATCATGTATAACTTATAATAACTCACGCGAAGACATCCGCAACATTTTGGAACCGTTTATCAGCATAACCAGATACTATTGATACATGTTTTGAGTATAACCTTTGGCATACAAAACGATAACCAATGGATACAGCTAATAATATAAAAGCTAGTTTAAACGGTGACACAAACATATTATGAGTCTCGTTTTAGAAATGAAACAAAAATGAAATGGGCGGGCTGACTTTCAACGTTTTGTTGAAACAATTTTAGATCGTGTACGAAAACGCTTTAGTCACAAATGATTTTATTCAGTGATAGTACAATCACTAATCATATAAAAAAATAACTAGTGGGCGACTCACTTATCAATATTTAATCTATTCAATTTCCTGTAGCTCGAATATCAATATTAGTTTCGTCCGTAACTTTAAACAGGGAAGAACTGATACCAAACAGATGATGCTTCATACAACAGTCCTAATCGTATTTTGGTTTGTACAAGAAAAATTAATCTTACAATGTTTATTTTCAACGATCCAATAACAATTAAAACAAATAATATATAACAAATTAACATATAACAACGTAACAACCATTAAATAAGGAGTTTCTCAACATCCTCCTTCATTTTCTGAATCTGAGATTTTAATTGAGATCCTTCGTTTTGAGTAATAGAGGCAGCAATAACTGGTCTAGTTACACCACAAGCACGTCCCAAAGCGGCCTTACTCTGAAATATATCATTTTATCTGTACTAGTGAACCTAAGCTAACCTTTACAAAAACATATGGAACATTTTTATCTTCGCATACAAGTGGTAAATGAAGAATAATTTCAAGTGGTTCAGCATCAGCAGCCATAACGATAATCTTAAATCCAAAATTCAAATGAAAACCATTATCTTTTTTACTTCAGCAATTCCTCTGTTTAAAGTCTTGGTAGCTTCGTTAGCTCCCTTTTTGAGTTGCTTATAATTCATTGCTTGTTGAACGAGATCCATCAATTTTTGCGAAAGAGTAGTGTCAGCCAGTGGGAAGGCCTTCGGATTAACTCCATCATCGGCCATTTTCTTCTTCTGAAAAAATAGTTGAGTGAATAAAACTAAGAAAATCAGTTTTTATCATAAGGGTAAACTATATAAAAACTATTTTCGTACTATAGAAAGCTCATAACTTAGGATATCTTAATAGATTAAACGTTGTTTATTTATTTTTTCCTTTTTATTAGAAGAACTATTGTACTAAATTACAACATTGCATGTGAGACATAGCATAATGCAATTTATTTCGGTGATTAATACTAATAAAAGCTATCATGATTTCTCAAATTATCCTTTAATAGATTCAGATCCAATACAACCGTGAAAAAAACCTAATAAGAAAATTATACATTAAAAATTAAAGTAACTAATTGAAAGTTCAAAAGAATGAAATCATAAGAAAAAAATAACGAGAATGAAAATTTCGAAAAATGTGATGGCCTAAAAAAAAGGAGCGTCGCAATAAATGTTGCTTTGGTCCCGACAGGAAATTCTCTTTTAGTTGGCAAAATGCCCATATTTTTATTTTGAAAATTCGATTTTTTTCGTTACTTTTATGTTATTTTATCGAAGATTAAACAGATTCGGTATACAGTTTAAATATTCTTAAATGATCACGGAATTAGGGAAACTTTTATATACACAATTGTCGTTTTAATGAAAAATAATTCGTTACAACGCACTTTGTTCATAACTGAAAACTTGCCCTTTTTAGATTAACAATTTTAAAAGTAAATCTTTAGATGGGGGAGGAAGAGAAAGAAAAGATAAAAATCCTTCACGTAGGAAATATATCTTTAACCGCTACAAAGGATCATGTATACACCATGTTTAATTATATTGGAAAAATAACCGAATTTAAGGTAAAATAGGAAAATGTATTACTGTAAAAATCCTCATTTAGATATATCCATCGGAATCTAACTTGGCTCCGAACATAAACAGTCGATCAGCTTTTATCAAATATGAAGATGAAAGATGCGTTGAAGTCGGACAACATTTAACAAATGTGGTTTTAATCGATCAAGCAATAGTCTGTATTCCATATTTACAACGTATCTCTTAATTTAAATTTATGGTTAATAATCTTTTTTTTTTAAAGAAACGATACCCGACGAAGAATCTTACTACAAATCCGGCGGAATCGCCACTGCCGGTCAAAGACAGCTTCCTCCTCATGTTCTAAATAAAACTGCCGATATTGGTGATGGGTCAACTGTGGTAAGAATTTAATTTTGAACAATAGGTAAACCCTTTATGGGGTTTTATTGTGAATTTACAGTGCATCTGTGACCAGCCACCACCACAAAACTGGAATGAGTAGAGTAAAAATCCAATATGAAATTAGACCATTTAAATTTTCAGTTACATTTACAGTTGCTAACATCTTCATCATTGGTGTCTTTTTCTAAATCCGTTAAATAAATATCTACTAATGACCCTATTGAAAGTTTTACATAATCAAAAAATCATGCATTATTTTCAGTTGCTTACAGTCGACCCAACATTGGAACAACTAGGACTCCCGCAATATCCAACACTTCCCGGAGATACAGATTTAGCAAAGGCTGAAGAAATCCGAAGAACAGTTTATGTTGGTAATTTACCGAAGGGCGTCAAAGGAGAAGCAATTCTTGAATTCTTCAATATGTATGTTGGAGAGGTAATATTTCATAAAAGTTTATTAATCAATTTAAAATACTTCCTCATCGTGATCTCGTAGTCTCGTTCTAATTCGCCTTCGAGTGTTGACCATTAAATGAGATCGAGCCGTAGCAGTTGAGCTAGTTGTTTTAACACTTTCCACTTCTCTGTAAAATTTATATAAAACAATAAATTAATAACCTGGCGTTACTTATTCTTAAATTCAAAGATTGTATTGTCGATGACCCACTGATCGTATATTAGTACTGTCATCGACCCATAGTAAATACAATTGAACCAAAACGATACCCACCAAATATTTCTCAAGGGACCTGTTCCTATAGCTTCATCTACTAATGTCAACATGGAGTTGGAACCATATCTAAATATTCAAACTTAAATTAATTTAGTGATGTAATCTTGATAGAACGCTTAGTGATTAGGAAATATTATTTTTTATAAGTTCCTTTCTAGTTTCTAATCATTATTTCAATCAGTCACTAGTTATTTTTCGTTGAAATTAAATTTTAACCTCATTCCGACATATAAGTATTTTATCATGTATATTATCCAAGCGATTGCACAAATAAAATCCATTATATCTTCTGTCATGTCAGATAAGGGTCGAGGCAATGACATTTCCAATAAGGGTTTAAATCCGGCCGGATGTAATTCAAATTCATCTTGGCATATTGTGCATTTCTGTTAGTAGATTATAGTAAAATTAATTAGATAGACCTACTATTTTTGCTGTTGCTCGAACCCATTGCTCTAAACAAGAATTATGGACATATGCAACCGAGCCGCTACATGAACATGGTTGAATAAGTTTTGAATTCTCCTCAAATTATAATATTTTTTGATTTTGCCTACTCGGATAGCGATGCGACAATGGGTATCTTTGATTAGGGAAGTATAAAATTCATTTCTTATTGGATAAAACTAGAAGTCACTTCGGCTGAAATTTTTAAAAAATGATGGTTCAAGTATTCTAGTCATCAACATAATCTTGTCTAGCTTTTTATCAAGAATTCTGGGTTATTTATCGATTTTGAATTACCGTCTCGTTATCGAAACATATCCGGCAAATAATTGTGTTTTGTTCAGGTGATTTTCCAATCATTTGTTCATTTTTTCGCTTTTTGTTTGATATCTTGAAATTTTATTTAGTTTTTATTATATTACAACGGCTAGTAATCCAATTTACCTTGTTACTTTCCATTAGACGATTACTACGAGTAGCGTTTTAATAAATGATGATATATAAATCTAATAACTCACGTTAAAATTTTATCTCTTTAGGTAATGTATTTACGAATGGCTACTGGACCAGAAACTTTGCCTTGTGCTTATGCTTATATAGAATTTTCACAACAGTCATCTGTGCCAATTGCTCTGCAAAACAACGGTATTGAGTTCGAAGGGAAACCATTGAGGTTTGTTATAATTACATTATTGCATTATAATTAAAACATAAACTTTGAAATTTTTAAATTAAGCAACGTTTATTGGAAAATAAAGTAACTATTTTATTTTATTATAGGATTCAACATTCACGGGTTGCAATTATTAAGCCACTTCAAAAAACGGATGATCAAGCTCTGGAAGAGATTGAAGAAGCAATTCGTCAAGGAAAATCGGGAGATGGTTATCTTTGAATAAAATTATATTAATTAACAATTTTAGATCGGGATAGAAGAAGGTCGAGATCTCCCATACGAAGACGACGTTCTCCCTCACCTCGACGCAGGTCACCTGTTTCCTCCCCTCGTCGGGATCGTAGACGTTCGAGAAGCCGTGACAGAAAACGAAGCAGAAGCCGTGATCGTGATAGAGAACGTGATCGAGAGAGAGAACGTGATAGGGATCGAAGGAAGAGAAGTCGAAGCAGAGATCATCGAGATCGTAAACGTTCAAGGAGCAGGTTTTGTGTATAATATTTTGGTGAATTTTATTTCTATAATTATAGAGATAGAAAAAGAAGGTCGAGATCGAGAGATAGAAAAAGAAATCGTTCAAGAGATAGGTCTAGGTCTAGGGATAGAAAGCGGGACCGTAAAAGCTCAGAACGTAAAAAAGACGATAAATACAGTAGAAAGGTTTTGGTCCTATAATTCTACCTTTCACTTTGTAAATTTAGGTGGAAAAATCGGAAAGCATTGAAGAATTGTCGTTGAGGGAAAAACTATTGGAAAAGAAAGCAGCTAGAAGAGATGAGGTTAGTATTGGATAGTGACGTGAATTTAATTCTTTAATTTCAGCGTTCATCTGATAGTGATTGGGAAGAAGCTGGACCGAAGGAAAAAGGAGATTCATCTGTTAGAAGGAACTCTGATTCCGAATAAGTGTAATAAACTTGTAATCTAGTTTCTTATTCGTTTCATTTACCTTTAATTTATGATTTTACTGAATCTGAAAGATCTTATGAATTTTATTTGTTTATTACGATTGTTATGGTTAAAGAAAATAAATTAATTTTTCATGTAAATATTGTCGTGGTGTAGGTTAATGAAAAATTAGGGGTAAAGGAGCATACCGAAAAAAAAGATGGTCTCGCTTGGGCTGGTGTAGATTTAATTTGCAATTTGTTTATTATTTCGATCCTAAATATAATAAATTATACCTAAAATTTTTATAATAATAATTATTATGTTGATTTAACAACCAATTTAGTAAGAGAAAACAAAATTGTGATGAAAAAAAGCGAAATAATAAACAAATTGCAAATTAAATCTACACCAGCCCAAGCGAGACCATCTTTTTTTGGGGTATGCTCCTTTACTCCTAATTTTTCATCAACCTACACCACGACAATACTTAAACCAATCACTTGGATTGTGAAGATGCTGCAGCGACTCCTTTACTTAGAAGCTGAAATTATTATTGATAATGATTAGTTAAAATTAAAAATTAAAGCAATACCTCCAATACTTGATCGGGGAATAATCTTCGCTCACGTGTAATACACATTGAACAAAAATTGTTACCAAAGAATACTGAACAGCCCTGAAAGATAAAATAATTATTGAATATTAAATTGTGGATACCTTATCAAAACAAACAGGTCGATTGCACAAAGAGCATGGTGCTCCAATAATTAAAAAGTCATCATGTGATGGTTTTTTGGACTTAACTTTAGATGGAGGCTCGAATGGATCACGAATAAAATATACGGGAGAATTGTAGCTATAATATGATAATTATTGAATCCAAAATAGTGTGAATTCATACTAGCCATCTTTTATAGATAAATCCCCAAATAAACATTTTTCCTGCATATGACATATATCACATTCAAATTCGATAAATGGATCCACCAATTGATCCTCTACAGATGTTTCGTCTTTTGGTTCTGAACATGTTTCGTTTCATATAGTAACATTGATTGTTTTTAAGCGATAACCTTGGGATGAGGAAGCGCCCTCATTTGTTTCAGACTTTTTCGTGGAACTCATTTCTGAAATAGCTATCGCAATATTTTTAAATTCATAAAAATATCTTGTGAGATTCATTCGAAACGAGGATTATTATCAAAGTATTATCAAAATCTAAGAAATCGGCAATTCCAATTTTATTTTCATAAAAAATAAAAGTAATAAATCTGATTTGATCTAGAAATTTTGAAGAAATATAATGAAAAACAGAGAAATTATTAACATAAATTGAAAATTTGTTTGATGATCTCTTTGAGACCATTGAAAATAATTCAAAAATGTTGAAATTGAACTTTCAATTTCTTATATTATTCATTTCAGAGATCGATGCCTAATGGAAGAGTAATAAAAGAAGAGAAAATGATGGGGCCATAAAAAACATTTTTCTCAATTCCTCTTAAATATGTATTGCCCATAATTTCGTAAAAAAGAATGGCCGTCTAAAAAGAGAGTCCGTCCAAACGAGATCATCAGTCCATCCTAATATTTTTCCTCTTCCATTAGGCATCGATCTCTGAAAAGGACAATATTTTAATATTAAATGTTTCATTCGACTGGCTAAGGTGCATATTTCGAGAAGGAAATGTTGGTCTCCACTTGCAATATTTAAGAAAGCAACTTTTCTGTCATTTCTTAATGATGAAAAAATTTATGCTATAGAAAAGAAAAATTGACAATTTTCCTAATTATGACAAGTCGCACACAGGTTAGCCTGACGATGATTCTACTTTTTAAAGCGAGGATCGAACTGTGTCGTAGACGTGACTGTGTTTACGTAGTGTCGTAAAATAAAATGCTCACTTATGTAGCCTGCTCCTTAACGCCGTGCCAGATAGAATAAGAATAAGGAGTATTTACCACTTCACAAGAGCTTGTGAACCAGCATATATTTCAACTGTAGATTTCAAATATTCATACCGAATGAAAAAATAAAAAATTTAACGTGATTTCACCGTGGAAACAAAAATAGAGGAAATATTATTTTATATTTTATAGTCTAGACAGAATAGTTTATGAGATTTCAAATGTGGAAGTGCTACATAATCGTGACTGCTTTGCTAATTCACACCTGTCTTTCAAGCAGATCCAATATGTTTATTGATTTGGTTATGGAAAATCACGTGTTCAACGATAGATACAAAATGAATATGGATACTAATTCACATGTAAGACTATGTGATCGTGAAATAAGTATGTAATTTTTATTTTCTAATAGTGAAATGTGAGAAAACAATCTAGTAGATTTAAAGACTGTAAAATCAATCAAAGGAATTAATTTTTCTTAAAACCGTTCGTTCCTCAGGGTTATTTAAAAATTATATTAAGATTCATATCATACTTTATGTAATACAATACACGCAAGAATTACATTTCCAAATCCCGGATTCCATGTTGAAAATTTCGTTCGTAATTACGTTTGAAAATTTGCCATTCCACACGTACATCAGCGGCCGATTACAAGAATAATGGGGAAAGAATTCCCCTTTAAAAATATATCGGGAATAGTGAGGGTTAATGATTCTCCATGAAGCCGACAAGTATAGTGTGGAAGAATCGGAAGGTATTAGCGTTGATGGGAAAATTTTGAAACGACTCGAGCTCGCCGACGAGATGGTGCTAATGGGAAGTTTCTCAGAAGAACTAAACCGCTGTCTGAATAAACTCGTAGAAAAGGCTACAAACCACGATCTAGAAGTCAACCCAACGACTATGCTACGAAAGACTGCATATTTTTTGGCGATTCAGTATTCTTATCAGGCTGATGTCAAATACTTGGGTAGTTTCATCGCGATCGACGGTACGTTGGAGGAGGAGGAGAATCAAACCAGCAACATGCATTCATACATTCAGAATCAAGGCAGCGACATTCTACAAATGCAAGCCCCTATTTCCTCACATTCCAGAAAAAGGAAAAACAGAGCTAGTACACCAAAACATCGTTACGGCCCTTCTAAAGAAACTCCAACGGCTCCAAATGACACTGGACATTATCTGCTTTCACGGAGGTCGAAGGCTTTCTTTCAGTAGATTTGCTAGTTCGGAGGAAGTTGCTCAGTTGGGCTGGACATGTCGCAAAGTTGCCGGAAACGAGGTGGAGCAGAATTCTTTCAGAGTGGGATGAGTGAGAAACAAGGGAAGATGGTCGGACACAGTCAAGTTCTGAGTCTCGAAAGCCGTCAACAACCAGGGTAATTTAAGAAGAATCGGTATTCTCGAGTAGAAGATGGCTGAGTCAACATTGGTAAGGCGAAGGCCGAAAACTCAGGGAGTTGGTCCGCATCTCGACGCAGTTGGAATGACGACGGACAATCTAGCAAGTTAAAATGGGGAAAATATTCCCCATTAAAAAATCTATCGGAAAAACGATCGTTTGGCTCAACTCTATTGCAAGAAAATTGTTACCCGACAATAAAAAAAAAACAAATTTAATAGGGAATAAATCCTAATGACTCCTTTCCCCATTATGATTTTCTTGCAATCGGCTTCTGATGTACGAAATAGAATAATAAAACCAAAGCTGAAAAAGTGATAACATTTTTTGATATACTAGATAGTTTATGGTAAATATTTTATATTGAATGTTTAATACTATCTGAATATTCACGGGTAATACTAGAACACGATGTAAAAAAGTTTTAGAAATAGAGGAGAAATCTTTAATGAATTTTCAAGTTCTAATTATTGAACAACATATTTTCCTACAAATAAGTTAATTGATGTATGATTATTGTTATTAAAAATATATAAAGAAACGATATAAAAGTAATATTTAAAAATAATTTGCAGACTTTAATGAACTAATGACATTTTTTAATTATGATTCAGTGCGCGGATTAAAGGTTAGTTTAACAGGTTTACATAGTTTACGTCCTTTTGAATCGTTGATAGATCCTTAAATTATTTGTATTATATAGAAAAAAGTATCGTGGTTCATTATTATCGTCCATTTCCGTGTCTTAAAATAATAATAGCGTTCAAATTGACGTGTACTGGGAAAATTGATTTCTTAAACGCTTTTTGTAGATGAATATACTTAAAACCGAAACTATTCATAACGGACGGATATCTTATATAGGCGAATTAAATATTCTATTAAAAGAAACGGAAGTGCGTAATGTTATGTTAGGTAATTATTTTCAAATGACTTCATATGTACATAAAGTGTAGGTAATTTCCTATCATGATATTTGTAAAAAAAACTTGTAGGAATTACCAGTATATTGTTGGGCTCAACCTCACTTTTCCCTGCTTCTACGAAACTCCAGATATGATTGGCAGTTTCGCTGATCTGGAAGGACCAATTTAACGATTTCTTCTTTTATTGTAAATAAATTTGTTTTGTTGTTAACACATTAAATTAATTTTGGTAATAAAAGCTATTTTTAAAAAATATATCGAAAAAAAGTATTGCTTCTGAAGGGAATGTGACATGCGAATCTTCGGCACCACGGAACACTTCGTTCCCGTTGCATGATCGTTCATGGGCTCAGTTAGTCTATGGACCTAATATTATTGAAAACGTTTGGGAAATTGTCGAAAAATGCTTTTCAAAATACGGATATAAAGTATCAATAGAGGCATGGAAGTTGAACAGTCGTTCATTGAAATTATTTTTGATCTACGCTGCCAGGCAGCGGTTGGCCAATAAAGTAATTAACCGCGAGGCGCTTCTACGTAAAATTAAATTCCGCGTTTTTTGTAGAACTTATAACAAATTGATGATGTTGATAGCGATTCGTCAGGTTGTAGCAGTTCAGTGTACAGAATTCCTTATTGGTTCTACCATATGCACAGTAAGACCTTCTTCTCGTAGATGTTATGTTTTAGGGTCAAAGTTGTCGGTTCACCAGGGCTAGCCCACGATTTTCTTCGCTTTGGATTGTCGTAGTACACCCACTTTTCATCGACAGTTATGATGCGGTGTAAAAAAGACATTCTTGAAATTTGTCCAAATATATTTGTTTTTTTCTCTGCCCTTTTGAGCTCTGAGAGCTCATAGGGCATCCGTTCTTCCCCATTGTTTTAAATCGATGAGAAATTGCTTTTTGCGTGATGCTGAGAGATGTCGCGATTTGCTCCTGTCCCGTTTCATCCAACAAAGCCTCATGTTCTTGGTCTTAAATTTTTTTGGTGGTCCTGATCGGTCTTTATCGTTGACGTCAAAATCTCCCGATTTGAAACACTGACACCATTCTTGGCAGGTTCTTATGGATGGTGCAGCATCGCCGCAAACTTGACCTCTACCCAATTATAGCGCCGGCGGAATACGCCTGCGCATAAGCAATGATTTGGTGCGCGTCGGTGGCTTTCTTATTGAATTGGAAATGTAATGAAGATATTGACGTTTGTCCCGCCACAAAGTATATCTATTCTGAACTTAAAATAATTCTATCAATGCAAATGAAGAAGGTTATCAGTTGAAAGTGCGGAAAATAATTTCTACATCCAATAATATATTTATCCTGTCACTGTGAAACGTTCCTGAGGGTCTATTGTGCCAGGACATCCATGCAAAAGAGTCAGAAATTCCGACGAATATTTCGAACCAATCGAATTTCCTATATTCACGTTTTAAACGTGAGTTAATGTAATTGATGGTTTAGGTTAATTAAATAATTCATAATTTGATTTTAAAAATTTAAAATTTACTCAACAAAATTCAAAAATTAGAAGGCAAAAAAACGTGATTAAACTTCTATTTTCCGATTGGCGTGTCAGAGTCCACGCTCAATGGCGTCAAGTTAAGCTTTCATTTTTATAATATCACTTTGCCTGAAATAGTAAGAATAATATTATGAAACATTTTCCAGATTGAATTTATATGAAATCCATTTATCTTGCACGCCACGGTCAAAAATCTGTGCGGCAATGCAAATACGGTATTGTCGCCAAAATGTTTTATTCCACATAACAAAATTTACGACGTTTTTCAGGGTTTCCAGTAAAACTGTTAAAATTCCTTTATTATATAATAAATACCCGTATGGATATTGTATATGAGGATAAAAAACAATATATAAAATGAGAATAATACCTTTATTTTGATAATAAAATAGATAAGCAATATAAAAATTCCTTATATCTTTTGAAATACTTTACAGATCTTTTCCATTTTTATACCAATCGGTAGAGCACATTTTTCTGGTTCGATTGACATCAAACAAAAATTGTTTGCTATTGTCAAATTTGCAGATTATTTTTCTGAAATAAAACGTTTTAAGCAAAAATCCGTTCAATAATAAGCTTAAATAAGAAGATATTATTTGATGCCACATCATTGTACTATACTTGTGTTGTTTCAATTCCAGATTTTTTTGTTTCTATTTTAATATCTTATCCAATCATGAAAATTGACAATTTACTTTGCAATTCGCTCTAAAGTAAGCTACATTATAAAATCAAATTGAAACACGAAAAAGGAAACCGAGGTATAAGCGTTCAATTGTTTTGATTCCGATGGGAATTGTGTGAGCCGCCGGCTTCATCATCATTGCCCGTAATTGAATCGAGAAAATGGGGATGATTCAAATAAACATAATAGAAAATTGGTCACCTTCTTCTCAATAGTCAAATATAATATTGTAGATGCTCATACTTGAAAACCAATTACGCAGCTTTTCCTATTATTCTAACTTTTATTTTCATTTTATTATCTTTTTTTTTTTCAAATGTTACTTGCTTAATATTTTCACTTTACCGTAAGCACGCCAAATTAGTTGTTGAAAACGAGAGCTTAGTAATCATGCTCTAATCTCATTATTTGTAAAATTATTAAGATATTTATATAATTTTTAAAATTCTAAATAATTTATCATGACTATTGTCTAGAAAATAGGGTTTTACTAACTTACATGTATTATTTTTGTTTATTTTAACACGTAATTTTTACTAGCCCATCTTAAACTTTCCAAAAAGTCATGTTTTCTTCCGAATTTTGCAAAATTAGAATCTTTTCTGACCACCCCAACTTGATCGTTTCATTTGGGATTTTAAGGGAAATTTAAGGGATATATATTATTAACTTGATATAATGGCGCACTCCACTGCCACGATCAATGCGTATCTTGCAGAAAAGTGTGGACAAACTGCCAAACCACGCCCTTCACCTTTTATTTAAATTCTTTGTTTTTTTAAGGATTCTAAAATCGTTTTTGAACCTTAAAACAAATTAATAAATCATTAATCAACAATTCTAAACGATTCTAAAACAAATTAAATCAAATTCGAGGAAGTTATGATTCTAAAAATATAAAGAATTTAAATAATAAGTGAAGGGTGTGGTTTTGCAATTTGTCCACACTTTTTTGCAATATACGCATTGTTCGTGGCAGTGAAGTGATGGCGTAAAAATAGTTTGTATTTTACTTGTAAGAATTATAAAATTAAGTTCAAATTTGTAAAATTGCAATAGTTATGGATACATCTAGGAAATAGATGTGAAAATAAAGTCAAGACCATTTACGTGGAAATTAGTAAAATAAGTTAAATATAGAAATATTTATGTTTTCATTTGGCGTGCGCATTAATACCATCAAAAACAACGAAAACCACATCACGAATAATTGGATTCCTAATATTACGCAATTTCTATTATATAATTAAACATATTAAACGAATGAGTACGAAATCTCATTGAAAATATTTTTGATGATGGTCAATTCCAATTCCAATTAACACTCAACAACCCGAAGACATCAAAACAACATACGAAACCCGGCGAGAAAGCTTAGTTGCACCGCTTCTTTCCATTTCAATTCAACAACATCATCATTAAAACTCATTGCAGAATTAACCTTTTTCAATTTGGTTTCATGTCAATCTTCAGCACTTGGGTGTTGTTTTCCAATTTCCCGCACAATTATTTTGCTTTTCTTGTCTTTATTGATTACAAGGATTCTTGCATATTTTTGAGTGATTCTGCCTATCACTATTCTTAAATAAATTAAAATTAAATAATGTTTCTTTTGTTTTTTCTTTCTTCAAAATTATTAAGTCCTTTATACTAAATAATGTGGGTGATCGACTAAGCATAAAGCACGCCAATTGAAAATGATGAATTTTGAATATTTAAACTTATTTAATGAAGTTTCACGTGAAAATTTCATATTTCTTTTGACGCGAAGTGACTAGATATGTCTAAAATTGTCTCTATATTATAAAAAGTGTCAGAAATTTAAACTCTTAACATCATAGCTGAACATACATTTTCATCATTTCAATTGGCGTGTATAATATCATCCTGGTCGAGCAGGGATAAAACACCATAACAGCTCCTTCATCACGACGAACGAAAAGGTAAAAATGGCAACTGTACCATAGTGTATGCGCAAAATAATGGATTATAACGCTAGACCTATCTACGCTTCGCTTCGGAGCTTATCCGTACAGGTACGGCGACGTTCTCGCGATGACCTGCGGAGTGGCTAATTTATTAGAGTATTAACAGGTTATATGTGTCAATTCCAGAATAATTATCATGTAATAATGCCCACCTAGTTCTAAAATATACAGGTAACTGAATCCCTTACAAGTGAACTCAACAGTACCTTTTCTGGATTGCCAGTTTGTACATTTCATACGTGCAGCAGAGATGGATGAAATTCCGGAAAAATAATTCCGAATTTCGAAGGTTCACGTGTCATATGAACGAAAAAAATTCAGTTTCAAAAATTCACTGTCTTTAAGCATTTTTCAAAAATATTTCTAATTTCCGTTGCCGCATAATTTGCCAAAAATTATCTCCAAATTATAAAAATTATCTGAAATGTATGCTCAAAGCTAACAAAGAAATGATTTTTAAAGGTTTTTAAGATAAGTAATTAGCTCGGAAAACCTGCTCATATCTAACTTTGTAGAAAGATATTAATACTTTTATCGATGACTTGTCTAAATGGTCGAAAAAAATCGTTTCCTAGGAATACCATAAAAACTTTAACACACACTTAAAAATCATCGGAAAATCTATATCATTTTGGAGTGCTCAAAATACAGTATTTAACATCCAGTAGCCAATAAATAATCTATAATAAAATTCGACAAATATACTAAATAGCTTTACATTCTGAACACCGAAGAAAAAACAAAGATAATGAGAATTTGATTTGAATGTGAGTTTGATTTTCCCACAGTCTTATTTCAATTAATTATTTCGCAGTCAAATATAAATTTCATTCTGTTATTCAACATTATTTAACACGTTATCAGATTTTTCATAAACTTCTTAAATTATTTCAACTGGAATCTTACAAACTTGTATTGTAATTTCACGCCAAATCGAAATGACGATTTTGAGATTTTTAAACGTGTGTGGAAATTTTTACGTAGTTATACTGAAAAAGTTTTTATAACAATTTAATTAAGCATATTATGAACTAGCTAAAAATAATAATATCTTTCTAAAAAATTATATTTGAGCATGCTTAACTGAGCCCAATTTATTACCATACAAGTTGGGATAATTTTAATTAATTTAATAAACAAATTATAATTTTGTTAGGTAATCTCTATTTTGTCATATTATACCATATTACAAACGAATTTATGATGCGAATACAAATGCCTTAAAAGCATAAATGGTTAATTAAGCATTTATAACCAACGGCTAATGCTGGATTTAATGAAATCATTTAGTGATAAAAACGCATTTCAATGATGATTTTTATTGTTTGTTATAATGTCTTTTAGTATTTCTTTTAATATAATTAATTTGTTTTAAAACAATGATTATTATGAGTTACTTAATATTTATTAAATAAAATGAATCTTTTTCAATACTATTGCATCTATTCGACTTCATTATTCCTTTATATCAGTTAAAGTTGTCATGCACTCATGCACGCCAACATAGAGCTTGTCTTTCGAGAATGTCCTAGTGCAGAATGCCCTCCCAGTTACACCAAACGCAGATCATGGTCTTTTTGGGAGAAGATCTTGCATGACTCTCGGCTTTGGCGTATCTCCTGGCGCCACCAACTCCTTCAGATTGACGTACAGTCACCATTCTTCATCTCCTGTGACGATTTGGTACAAAAATCTATGTTTTTCACCGTGTGTTTCTCGTATGCGAGCGAGATGTTGAGCTTCGATTTGAAGGCGATTTTCTTTGTTCTGTTCGTTGAGCCCAAAAGTTATACAAGCCCCGAGCTTTTCGGCAAATCCCATTGAATGAAGATGATTAAGGATTGTCTTTTGATCACAGTTTATTTTTTCGGGGCCAATTCACGACTATCTCCCTTTAATAGTTTCTTCAGATGCTCTTCTTCTAATTCTGCAGGTCGCCCGCTCCTTGGAAAAATTGAGTTTAAATATTGTTTCGATACCATAATTTTTTTAATTCTTATGTTCCTTTTCCATTAATCTGCGATCACTAATAACTAATACATTTTTAATTTTGCTACCGCGTTTCGCTATAATTTAATGTAAAACGTTATTTAACAAAAATGCATCAATAATTCTTTAAAAATCGAATACTATAACACGCCAAATCGAAATCGCAGATTTTGTGCCTTTTAAACGTGTGTATTAATTTTTACGTCTTTATAAGGAAAAAGTTTTTAGTAAAATTTAATTAATCTTGTCTTAAACTATATAAAAATTCTAATGTCTTTCTAAAAAGTTAGATTTGAGCATGCTTACTGAGCTCATTTTCATACCATACAAGCTGGGATGCTATAATCTTGAATCTTTTGCTTGATATACTTCTGTATCTCGAAATTCTTCTATAATACTATCTAAATGACAAAGATAGTTATTTCCCCCAGCCAAAACGTTCTTAATAAAAACTGGACGATACACAAAATACCCAAAAACCACCTGCTTTTGTCCATCCAATAAATAGCAATTATATAAACATTTAATACCTCAACAACCATCTCTCATTTAAACGGATTAATCATCGATTAATTATTTGTTATCTTTTCAATTAAAATACGAATGGAATCCCTTTATGGAAAGAAACAGCTTCTTTTCTTTCACACTCGGTTTGCAATAAGAGTATTCCATAAAATGCTCCATCTTCACCTCCTTCTTTCGTCGTCTCTATAGTGATAAGGCGAAGCATAGATATATGCATATTAACTTGCTCACCAAGATTATATCGACATCCCTAGCTTGTTACATTAATAAAAGGTGTTTTACCAAATAATCGCAGGAAATAAGTTGTATTGTAGCCATATCACATTTTCAGATTCTTCTTTTCTTGCTTACTTGTTTGTTTATTTTTAATTTTATATCCTTATATTGTTTGCATATCATCAGGTATTCATATTTTGAGAACCCATAAAAGCTATTATTTTCTGTTTTTGCTTTCTGCGATTTGAGATACTTGGAAATTAAAAATTAAATGTTTGTAGGAACAATGATGCCAACCACTTCGATATTGCGGATGTATAATTTGAAGGTATGTTTTAATTGATATAAAAGACAGCTGAAAAAGTAAAGTTGATGCTCTAAAATCCCACAAAGAGATATTTCGATAAGAAGTGAAGCTTGTTCAAGATGAACCATACTACATTTACGTGAAAAGTTATGACAATAATACTTTAAAAAATATATTTAACAAGTGCGCTACATTTTGCAGTGGCACTCCACTGCCAAGAAACCGCGCCGCATTGCAAAAGACTTCGCGCAAATTGCAAACACCACCTTTTAATTTATTATTTTATATGCAACATTTTATTTATCAGTTAACGTTTCATTCTGCTGAAATCCTGATGAATTAATGAAAATAAATTCTTAGTACCTCAATTAATGGACCAGAAGAGTCTTCATCGTCAATATAAGTGACTTGTAAACATTGAAAATATTGAAAATAAAAATAATAAATTAAAAAGTTGAGTTTGCAATTGGTGCGAAGTATTTTGCAATGCGGCGCGGTTTCTTGGCAGTGGAGTGCAGTGGTAATCGCAATTCCTGGCGACTATATTTTATCAAAAAATTGCCTGCATACCATGAAAATAATTCAAAATGCAGAGTTCAAATGTCCTTTAAAGAAACGTGGTATAATTCATACTTGGGAAATTTAGGGCCGGGCCAGGCCGGGGCCAGAGATTTTCGAATTTTTCGGCCCGCGGGCCGGCCCGGCCCTCATTGCCTCGGCCCTGGCCCGGCCCTCCGGCCCGGAAAATTTGGCAACATAATTTATTCAAACGAAATATAATTTTTATAAATATTTTTTAGCATAAAATATCAGGAAATAAATCAAGAAATTGAGAGCACAGCTGATGGTGCTTTATCAGCATTTTCAGCTCATTACGACAATTATGTAAGCTTGAACATCATATCTGACAGGGTTGTCATTCCGCTAAATTGTCACCCTGCTGATTTTATGGAATCAGATATTAGTTTACTTGATTTAAATTCGGATTTTGAGGTTAACATTTAAGTGTCGGTTCTTACAGAAGTGTAAGGATCTATTAAATTTTTTTACTTTATGATATTTTATGTTAAAATAAATATTTAATGCGGGCCGGCCCGACTCCAATCGGGCCGGCCTTTCCCAAGTATGGTATAATTCAAAATAATTTCATAAACGCACTCGACTACTACAACTACTGCGCATCTTGCAAAAAAATGTGGACAAATTGCAAAACCACACCCTTCACTTTTTATTTAAATTATTAATTTTTTAAAGAGTAGCCGATTTGAATTTCATTCACATTGTTGTTTAGAAACTTTTAGAAGTGTGAAGTATTACAGTATTAAATGGTATTTGATAATGTCCACTGCAACAAGTGCCTCCGTTACTTTTAATATATAATGCTCCGGCTTAGAAAAAAGGCAATTTAACATTTTTTTGATCACAAATGTAACATATGTTTTTAATTATCTTTACTTCATATTTTATTGGATCATATTTTTTGCAAAAAATGCTCTAATATTCAATTGATTTTTCTTCATTCTAATTGACATAAAATTCCAGCTATCATTGTTGGATATTTAGGCTTCTTGAAATAAAACTACTTTATTAAATAGCTTCTAATAAACAATTTAATAATAATGATTATTAATAGGAGCCATTGTTTATTTTCACTGGATTATCTTATCGATATAATATTACATTTAATCTTTAGTTAGATTTAGAAAAAGATTTGCCTTCTTTATGAATTTTTATATTTATTTTAAATTATATTAATATTTGTTTGAAAAATTCTATAGTCGTCGCCAAATGCGATTACCACCGCAACATGTGGCGCACTTTTTTAAATATTATTTTTTCATTTAATTTTCATGATTATTTTCTTGTTTATGATCGTTCTATACTGTTTTTGCTTAAATAATTGAAGAATTTGTTTTAGATGTTGCTTCCATTGTGGAATAAATGTGGAAAATAATAATAATCAGAAAAATTAAACATATAAAACATATTCTTCAATTTATTTAAGCAAAAACAGTCTCGAACGAGCATAAACAAGAAAATAATCCTAAAAATTAAATTTAAAAATAAAATTTAAAAAAGTGCGCCACATTTTGCGGTGGTAATCGCATTTGGCGACGACTATAGTTTGTTTTAATTGATTAATATTAGCAGTTAATATATAAGTTGTAGACAAGGTGAATAAGATAAAAAGATTTTCGTTTAATTTTTAATAATTGGAATTTTTTTGTGATTTTTTTTTGTGATAGAAATATTGAAATATAACAGAAATAATGTAATAAAGAAAAAATTGAATATTTCTTTCACGTTCTCATTGAGACCAATCCGAAATTATTTTAAAATATGGTGAAAAAACCTATTAATTTCTCTCCAATTGATAATAAATTAACTCTGCTTCCCTAGTTATTCCATTCTTCAAATTTAACTTTGTTAAATCTCACAATTATTGAAAATATTTATTTACTTCTTTGCTTTACCTCTCAACTTTCCAATATAATTCCAATGTTATGGTAAATCTTCTAAAAGTCGTGTGTATATAAGAATTTAATACCACCCACATCTGGATGATGATAATAATGAACATCAATAGCGTTTAAATCCACAGCCGGTGGTCGGCGAGCAATATCCAATTGAAATAAACATAAACATAACTTGAGACGAATAAATATCTTAATTTGATTCTTGTTTGTTCTATTACTTGCCTTCTAAACAATTTCGGAATCAATCGTCTTGGTGTGAAATCGAATTTCCGATTGGTGTTGTTTCACATTCTTCATCTACAAATCAGTAAAGCTTCTGGTAATTGTTGTTGTTGTTGCCGTCTTATATTTTGTATTATATTACACGACGTAATCAAAACTTTTTTGTATTTGTACATCCTACTGTTAAAATCCTTTTCATAGCTTAAAACAGGAAAAGGAAACAGAAATAAAATTTCCATGATATAACTTATACCGGCGAGATTTTTGCTGAATTTTCAAGCTAGCCACATATCATATATAATCTTCCGTAAAAATAAAAAAGTCCGAGATTGGCATTGAGGAAATGTATTAAAATATTTTACATTTCACAGATCGGTGCCTAATGGAAGAGCAAAAAATTTAAAACCGTACAAACAAGAACCTCATTTTTTTCTTCTAATTTTTTCCTCTTCCATTAGGCACCGATCTCTGAAAAGGACCACATTTAAATTTGAATTTCCGCCATTTTTCTAATCTCACAATTTTCAAAGTTTTATCTAAAGTTATCTTGTGCACAATCTTGTGGATGTGTGCACTTACACTTGTTCGCGCCAAATGGAAATTATGATTTTTTAAATTTTACATTTTCCTTCCAAATTTCACGTGAACTTTACGTAAATATTGTCCTTGCCAGTTTGACAGATTTTCCTTGAACTCACTAAAATATTGAAATCTCCACAAAATATTATATTTGAGCCCGTTTTTTGAGCTCGTTTTGTTTGTCTTCCGGTTAATGTGGTGAATATTAAAGTTATTTATTTTTGTTAAACCAATCCTGAAGCCAGGGCATATGCAAGTACTCTCCAACTGCTCTCTTAGAAATCCAAGCTTGTTTGAGGGTTTCTAAGAATATTTTCTAGTTTGGTTTTTTAAGTTTTAAGATATTTTAAGACTAGTTTATTAAACTTGCGTAAAAATTGTTTTTGTTATTACTACGTGGAAATTTAAAAATCACGCGAAATAATGCGAAAATTGTAGTTTCCACTTGGAATTTGCGTTCTTAATGAACACAAGTACCCAATTACTATCTTCAACCTTTTTTCTAACGAATCATTTTAACTCTACCATTGCAATTTCAATAGCTCTGTATGGTAGCTCTTGTATTCTTGTTATCAGCAATAACCTTCGAGGAAGCTTTTCCGAAAATAAAACTCCTCAAAGAACTCAATAGCCTTAATAAAAACGATTTTTCAACTCCTCGGTATATATATACTCGATGAGACTTCAATAATTACTGGATCGCTCATCATATTTTAATGGTGTTGCATACACTAACCCTTCATACGAAATTCCGGATTCCGTATTCTGGTCATCTTTCCATTCCGAATTCCTGATTCAGGTTTCTATATTTTCAAATGTTATTCTGAATTTCGAAAATTTTGTATTTGATTCGGAAATCACTTTTCATATAAACGCTAACACTAAATACGGCCGGAATTCCGGACTCTCGTATTTCAGATTCCGGGAATTTTTCGATGCTGGATTCCGAAATTCCATTTTTCCATTCCAAGTTCCGCATTCCGGTCATCTTTCAATTCCGAATTCCTGATTCAGGTTTCCGTATTTTCAGATATTATTCCGCATTCCGAAAATTCACTTTTCATACAAACGTTAACACTAAATACGGCCGGAATTCCGGATTCCACGTTAAGTATTCCAGTTTTCATTGCGAGTTCCGAATGCCGAATGCCGGATTCCGAAATACAAAAACTCCCATTCCGCCTATCTCTGCTTACCCATACTCAAACCTAAAAAGGCTACCGGGATGTCTGTCTCAAATCCACCTTGCTTCCAAAACTTCCTTTAATGTTATTCTGAAAATTCCGAAAACTCCTCACGCATTTAACGAGATTTCGGAAGCAAGGTGTAACTATGTAACCTTTTTAGGGTTGAATCTAAAAAATCTAAGCGGTAATGCTTAGACCATGAAAAGCTATAGACCTTTTATTATAGAGAATTTTGGATTCCGGCCATTTTTCGATTCCGCCTTCCAGATTTCGATTACCGAACTTTCAAATATCCAAAAATGGAAAACTTCTTTGTCTGTTATAGAAGATTCTACAAATCTTCATTTATTTTCCATGATTTTGATTAGTACCACTAGTGAATCCCAACGCGTCGGTTGAGAACAAAACGCGCTTCGGCCACGAGAGAAATTTTAAAAACATCGATTTTAAGTATTCAGAAGACGGCTAAGAGATAAGAAATATTTTTACTGTATAAAACCTAGTTGAAACATTTAAGCCTACCGAAAATGTTTTTTAAAAATTCCAAAATTGATTTAAAAATCCTCTTATTTCAGTTTTATTTATTTTAATGACCTTGGCTCTAGTGAGCATGAAAATAGTTTCGTTTTTATATCATTAGACTTTAATTTTGTTCTATATTTTATTTCAATTTTCGCGAGAAAGCCTGGGCTGCCAAAATTTGAATAATTCTTATTAGAAGCTTTTTGCCCGTCGCCGAAGCACGTTTTGTCTCAACCGACGCGTTCGGATTCACCAGTGTACTCACAAGTTTGTACGGTTTCTATTATTACGATTAATCGTGAAGCACATAATACCCTTATTAATTATTGTATATCTTTGCCGTAATAGACAAATTAAAAAGTAATGCGAATTATCAACTGAATCAATAAGAAAACTTCACCTTTCTATTTGCTGTCAAAATCATTGTTTTGACACTTTCTCAAGTATTGATTTTATTGAAAAAAGTTACAACAACGGAATTGGTGAAAAAATACGTACCTATATCTATATATATAATATATAGGTTATATTTATATACACAGAAGGGAGTGGTTTGAATTCCCACACACACACACTCACTCACCGAATATATCTAAACACACAGATGTTATTGCGCGAACGAGGTGCACAAGTGCTCGGTAGAGTCGAGCAGCAATCAAACTCATCACAATATGAAGGAAGATGAAGGTATAGAAGTTGGCAAACAACAATTTCGAATGCGAACGGTTGCTCCCGTGCGACATTTCCCCCAAAACCGTCCAATACTGGTGTTCTTGTTGTTTTTGTTTTGACAACTTTTTTTTCGTTCAGTTCAAATCGAAACTGCGCAAGTTTGGGACACTTGTCAATTTGTTTCGTTTCGTTTCACATCGAAATTGCTCTGCTTTTCCTATCCTCATTTGTATCTTATTCATTTATTTACACTCCTGTTGTTTTTTTTTGCTGCTTGATTGTTTGTTGCCTATATTGCTCCAAAATGTCGCTCAAAATGCGTCGAACTTCCAAATATATCGTCTAGTTATTTTCAGACAGTTCCGACCGCGCCCGACTTGAATTCGTATTCTTTCTTACCGTCAATTTATTTTTGTTTTCTTTTTCACCATTTTATCAAATGCATTAGGATTAAGAACACATGTCAAAGGTAAGGTCTGTTTTTTGTTGACTTTCTGTCAACTAATTTTGACGTATTTTTGACGATTCCTATTGTGCACTAATGAGTTGTGCATTTGAAGCTTCTCCTAATTGTTCAAATAATTTAGCGTCGACGTTTCGCTTTTTTGTTCTTCTGTTGAATGAAAAGTGGACAATTTGGAAAGCGAGAACGAATTGATGAGCAAATAAAGTGCATTAAAGTACATTAGTCTTTTTTTAAGATACTGAGGTGGATAATAATAATATTATATTTTAGTCTATATAGGTTAAGTTGTATATATATATATATACTAATGGAAAACTATTTTGCTGGAATTAAATATCCAATATGAAAGTTGTTCCAAAAAAAATCGAGAAGCAAAAAACCACCTCTATAATTCATCTGAGTGGGCACAGTTGGAAGTAGAAATTTCACCAACTGAAAGCGTGATGTAGAAATAAATATTTACGCAATTTTATCAATTTTTTCTTCAGATATATGCAAGCCGTAATAAAACCGTTAGAGGTCTCTTCTGTTTGCCATTTCATTTGGCGTGGTGGTAGAAATGCATCACGGTTTAGAATCCAGCGTGAATAGAGAACGCCATATACTACAGTCTACAGCTTGAACAATAACATATAACAAACGAAATAAAATTTATTCATTGAGTTTAAGGTATTAACTCATAAAATTTATCGCTATAAATCCTATTCTTTCACATGAAAGCGTGAATCAAACCGGAGTGAATACAGTCTTTAAATAATGTAGATGTCTAATGATATTATTTTACGTGCATCGATTTAGAACTGTTTTTAATAAATAAAAGGTACAAAATTAATTTAAAGAAAACTAATTAACACTCGTTAATTAGCGGATCTAGTTGTACATTAAAGTTTTAAATAATCAGTACCAATTTGCACGCCAAATGGAAATGAGATATTTACAATATTTAAACGCGTTTCATTATCTTGCACATTTAAATTTGGAGCTAATTTTCATGTCACTTTATCAGATTTTCTCTAAACTAGCCAACAACATTAATATCGGTACTAATTATTTTCTTACATTGGCTTTATGAGCTCCTATTTTTATAATTGAATTTGACGTGCCAATTTGTGAAATTTCACATATTGAAAAACCATTTAAAATATCAACAAATTTCACTTAATTTTTATTTTTTATATCGGTTTATTACAAGTGAAGTCACTTTAGCGTCCGCTTGAGATTTTGATCAAACTTGCACCATTGAAAGATTCTGATGCGCTTATTCAAAATCCGTTTTCAAAATCGACACCATATCATCATTCAAAAAAAAACTTTGGCGGCTGATATCTCGGCTCAGAGAAAAGTTGGGAATCAGCGCATCCGAATCTATCAATAGTGGAAGTTTCATCAAAATCTCAAGTGACTTCCCTTGTTACCTTGTTAGATAAAAATTACATAAACGATTTAATATTTTAATAATTATCACATACAGTTATAAATAAAATCGTACAAGTATAATGCAAATATGTTGTTAAAGCGTTATAAATCTAGTAGTATAATCGTAGTATAATCACTGAGCACCAATTTTTAAATTTTATAAACTTGATATTAATATTTAAGAAAATATGTGTACCTAATTATTAGCTAGATACGAAAACTCTTTTTAAAAATATATAGAAAGACCTATTAAGCTTAATTTTCATAATATGACTTTCTTAATTAATTAATTAAGTATTGTAGAAAAAATACTGTCATGATACAAATAATTGAGAAAAATAACATGGAAATAACAATCTAGCGATTTCTGAGAGTTTTCATCTCTTTTCAACAAAATATTTTTTTACCACAACACACCAACTGGTATGTTAATAAAGTGAGCTCAGTAAACGTGCTCAAATTGAACTTTATAGAAAGGTGTTAATATTATTAAATAGTTTAAGACAACCGTGATCCAATTGTAGTAAAAATGTTTAGGTTAAAAAGGCACAAAATTTTTCAGACACGCTTAAAATGCCGAAAATCGTAATTTCCAGTTGGGGTGCCACAATTTAATTAGACTTTTCTTAAGCTATTTAAAAACATTAATATCTTTTCAAAAAGTTTTATTTGAACACTTTTACTGAGCTTATTTTATAAGCGTACCAATTGGCGTCAAACGGTTTAAGTCCGCCGTAGGTCTCTCGTTGTGTCTCTCATTTGTTTCAATGAAGACATATGAATATAAATCTTAAGCAAATCAATTATAGAATTCAAAAAAAACAATTTTGATTAAATTTAGTTTGTCTATCTTACATGGTGCAGCCTTCAGAACGTCATAAGTTAATTAAGGTAACATTAAATGAATCACTCAAAAAAAACAAAATTGGTTACATTAAAACATTAACAAACAACCAACATGTGATAATATGATTAGGAACATTCACCAAACCCAGTTTCCACTAAAATTCTTTAGAAACTTATTTGTATTTGTAATTTAATTGTTTTTATTTCCAATTTTGCCGTGGTTCCGTTTTAATCGAATCATATTTAATCAAAATCAATATCATGCAAAATCGAGAGAATCATTGATAAAAAGATACGGTAATAAAAGGTGTTCTCATGTATTATTAATATTTATGTCAATAATTGATTTCAAATTGTCTTCGATTTGCCTTTTATTTTTTAGTGTCTATAAGGAATTCGAATGGTTAATTCGTTAAAATGCATTTAGTTCTCCGTCAACATTTAGTTAATTCATCAGTTTAATATATTTATTCATTTTTTGTTTATTCTTCTTCTGCTTATGCAATGGATTTTATGTTTGAAGGAAGGCCACTAGTGAAAGTTGGTTATTTTTTTATTTATTTTCTAAATAAGTATTTTATGCAAAAAAAACCAGATTCTTTTTGTCTTTCTAATGAGAACGCATTAATGCGTACTTTAATAGAAGAACATCAACTTGCCGAAAGAATGAAAAAAGTTCTCAATCGAACCAAAAAACGCATATTTAATAGGAAAACCATAACAAATATAATTCCTTGTTCATTTATTTTTAAAATTTATGTTTGTTCAAGTAAATTATTTCAATAGGTTTTTGTTTTAATGTGATGGCTGCTGATTTTCAGAGGCTTTATTATCACTCTTTATTTACGTGTCTCGAAAAAGGAATTGCTTATAAAATTACAACTATTATCACCTTATGAGAAATTAATAATTTCATTTTTATTTTAATAAAATAACTAACTAGGGAGGTCATTTTTGGATCCAAAAGGTTTCGGGCTGAAACTTTGCAGGGTGATAGCTGAGGAAATTTTATTAGTGCACACAAAAAATTGTCCTGCACTGGGGGGTTTAAGTCGGTTAAAAAAAGGTAAAAAAAAGGCTTTTGGATCCAAAAATGACCTCCCTAGTAAGCCGATTAAAAATTTGAATCTAAAAATTTTGAAGAAATATAACAGAAATAATGAAATAAAGAGAAATTATTAAAATACAGTGGAATATTTGTTTCACGTTCTCATTGAGACCATTTGAAAATAATCTAGAAATGCTGAATTAAATTATAGTCGTCCCCAAATGCGATTACCATGGGGCGCACTTTTTTAAATATTATTTTTTCATTTCACGAAAATCTCACGAAACCGCGCCGCATTGCAAAAGACCTCGCAACAATTGCGCAAACACTATCTTTAAATTTAAGGATTATTTTTAAATGTTTGAAGGGAACGTGTATGTTTAAGAAAATTCCGAGTATAAACAAAATTATTATATCTACTATAACAACAACTAATAGCTAACGATTAGGTTTATAAATAATGAAATTAAATATTTAACAAAAAAATTTAAAGCTAGTGTTTGTGATAAATTATAATCATATAAAATCCTAAAACCATCTCCCATCAAAATTTGTGAGAAAGTCGATAAAGAATCGAACAATTCTTAATAACAGTAGTAATAATGTTAAATATTGCAGCGAAACGCACCACCGGACGACTTCAACGTTGCATTTAATGGTGTGGGTGGTGGTGGTGGCGGCGCTGAAAATTCATTCGACTACCTGACAGCTGGCCAACTATCAGCAATGGTCGAAAATGAGCCCAAGAAAGCGAAACTCGACGCGACATCAGCTGGTTCATCAGCGGCCGCCGCTGCTGCGATCTATTCACACCTCATCAATACGAATTCGGCCACCACTGCTCAAGCGCATTATTTAGCCGGAATGCCGATCGGACAGTTTCAGCTGTCCACATTACCGCAAAATAATAACAATAATCTTGCCACATCGGCGCCGAGATCAAAAGTCGTTCACGTGAGGAATATTCCGCCGGATATGATTGATATCGAGTTGATTCAATTGTGTGGTCAATATGGGCAGATTAACAATTTGATGATGTTGAAGGGAAAAAGTCAGGTATGCTCTAGGTATAAAATTATAATATGTATATATCTATACATAGTAAACCCCACAAAATTCTAGATAAATTTCTTTGAAATATAATTTTGTCCGGCGAATATGTGGATCTCACATCTTATTCATCCAGCTCATCACATAGAATAGAATCTGAATGTGGGTTCGCAACAAAACGACTCGTTTCAGTTATTCGCAATAAATGCTCAAGTACGGGCTTTGCAAACTGTTGCGAACCCACATTCAGCTTTTTTTGCTCGGAGCTACCTACCATTTACTTTATTAGAGTAACACGAACTCAAAACAGAAATTAATAGCTCTCGTTTAGCTGATTACAGAACCAGAGCTCATTTTTTAAAACATCCCTTTCGTTCCCCCAGGGAACAAAGTTACGATTTATTGCTATAAATAGTAGCTCACTAATTATTCTATATTCTAATACTTTTTAAAGACATTAATATTCAGAGATACTTTAAGGTGAGCCTGCTAAGTTTATCTGAAAAGCAACTTGTAATTTACACGTAAAACTTAGTAATCCACGATCGAATACTGTAAAATCGTCATTTTCATTTCATTTGTCGTGCAAATATTTCCGCTCCCATTGCTAGAGGTTTTTCCGCTCCCATTGCTAGAGGTTAATCTAGTATCTAGTATATCCTATGACTTCGGAATATTATCAATAATATTTAAAATTTTATGCATAGGTGCATTGACGTTCAGAAAATAGATTGAGACATGATTCCATACGTGCAAGTTAGCTAAAAAGAAGTTATTGCGAAATTTATAATATTTGTTTGCTTTAATTAGTAGCGGGTTACGGGGAGAATGACACAAGCGGACATATTAAATGACGACGGAAGTTGTACTTCTAGAAATCGTTCTTGGTTCTTGCTATGTTTTAGAGCAATTTTTTAGACAAATCCTTCAATCTTTGTCACGTGGCAGTGTCATACTAAATGAATTCAAATTGAATTGTCTATCCAATTATTCATAAATTTCAAAAAAATAAAAAAGAGAAATTTTGTGCAAAAAATTATCTGAGGACACACCAAATTATGGTAGTTTTTACCGTTTCTTAATTTAAGTCAACGCGTGTATTTATAGATTTTTCGAATTTATTTTTGTTAGTTACATAGTGGCTATCATTCTGACGTTAATTTATTAAAGGATCAGTATCTTTAAAACACGTTAGCACGCAATGAATTCGACCTAGTTGCGAATATTTTGGTGTGCTGAGGATATAATTAATTATGCACCAAAAAATAGATAAAATGAAACTATTTAACTTATCAGATAATAAAATATGATCATTTCAGGCATTCGTAGAATATGACGATGAAAACGGAGCTGCTGCTTTTGTTACAGCAATGGCCACCGTCCCAATACAGGTTTCAATATTTTATTTAATGTTTCGTCTCCTCTAACCCTATTCAAGTTAAGATTTTGAGAGAGAAAGAAAATCTAGACTTAAAATCCTTCGAAATATTGCTAAAATTAACAATTTCATGATTTTAGATTCGCGGTCGCACAATATTTGCTCAATTCAGCACTCACAAAGAGCTTAAATTCGATAAAACTCCATTGAAACCGAGCACCAGTGATTCAGAGGTGAGGGAAAAGTTACATTTAATACATTTATATCGTTTGATTTTCCAATTTACTATTCAAAAAAAGCCATTTATCTTTGCCGAATATTATATAAGTCTGAAAATAAGTGCCAACCAATGAGTTTTGATGCACAATGGTACCAAACAATCCCAAAACTATAAATAAAAATCGGTCAACAATAACAAAAGGCGGACCGGTGTGGAACAAAAAAATAAACATGGCGGACGGATTTTGGTGATGTGAGACTCATTTGAGTACACACATGCACAAATAAACTGAATTATTTATGGGGGACCACTTTAAACGGTTTTTTTTCCTGCTATTGGATTCTCGAGCTCTGTTCTGTTATGCAGACGAATTTTTGAATTATGCTTATTATAATTTACAAACAATTATTTCATTTAATTGTTTATTTAAATTAATTTTGTAATTCTGGTTATTCACACAAGTGTCATTTAAATTATATCACTACTGCCACGAAGTACGCTCAAATTTCAAAAGACTGCGCACCAATTGCAACAACGATGCCTTTCACTTTAGTAAATTATTTAAACACTTTATTTTTGAAAACAAAACTTCTTCTAATTAAATTATTCTAAACGGTTCTAAAAAAGAAAAAAAGGTTTGGACGGCCTATCTTTTTACACGGCCATTCTTTTTTTATGAAATTATGGGTAGCACCTATTTAAGAGGAATTGAGAAAAATGTTTTTTGTGGAGTGTCAGTAAATAACAATAAATGCGCTGAGTCGAACTGTGGCGGTGTTTACGTATTGTCGTAAAATAAAATCGTCGCTTGTTTAAAATGTTCGCTTGTTTATATTAATAATAAACAAGCGAACATTTTATTTTACGACAGTACATAAACACCGCCACTGTTCGACTCAGCGCATTTATTGTTATTTACTGACACTCTTTTTTGTGGCCCCATTATTTTCTCTTCTTTTATTACTCTTCCATTAGGCACCGATCTCTAAAAAGTACAATAGTTAGGTTAAAAAAGTAAAGAGTTTAAATAACGAGTAATAAAAAGTGAAAGACATGTACGTGGAAATTGGTGCGTGGTCTTTTCTTAAAATATTTATAGACTGTATTTTTTGTCGATTATGTTTTCTTTGCAAGAAAAACATAACGATGAAATAAATACTATTTTTCAATGTAATTTTCATTATTTTCCTCATTTTTTGTTCCTTCAATACGAGTGGAATCAAAATTCGGATGTAAAAAAATGTCAGGTCGTGAAAGTGCGGTCGGTGTACAAGCGCATAATCCAACAGATTATTGCGGAATTACAAGATAATGAAATAAAATTATGCGAATATCATCATATGCAGCTTCCTGTTACATCTAGTTTTACCAAAACAATTAAAGTTATGTTAAACTTCTTCCAAATTTAATTAAGGGAATTTGTTTGTTAAGAAAAAACTAAAAAAATATACACTAGCTGACAAAAGTTTTGTCACAAATGTTTTTTCGGGTTTAACTTTTTTGTGACTTGACCAAATTGTGCTGATTTTTTGATATTTTATGTGAATCAGTGTTTAAAATGTTAATAGTAGCAAAATTTGATTTAAATTACCATGGCAATTTCGGTACCACGCATTCCGTTTTCCCTCATATTGATAACAGCTTGCCGGGTGGCAATTGGAGTTTCTTTACGTGGAGTCATCTCTAAAATGTTGCCAATTACTGCTATTTTCAATAAATTATGAAAAAAATATAATTGAACTTTGAAAATTATTTAAAAAATTCAGTGCAAGAAAAGTGCGTAATATCTTTGAGCTACGCGTTTTACGATAAACCCTTGTCACTGTAAAACGGATCATCGTAATCACAAGCGGGAATTTGTAAAATAATCTACAACCATATGAATCTGTCATATCAAAAAGTCAGCCGATTTTGTCAAGTCACAAAAAAGTTAAACCCGAAAAAACATTTGTGACAAAACTTTTGTCAGCTAGTGTATATCCATCCGCAACAGTGTTTCGCTTGTACACCAGAATAGAAATTTTTAATTAAGTTACAATAATATTTACAGTTTAAGAAAGTCCCTAACAATGGAAGTGTTTTGAGTCGAACTCCTAGTCGGACTCTTTAAACTTTGCAGGTAGATTCCTCATGTCGAGAAAAAACACCTTAAAACGTTTTTATTTTTTTCAAAATTTGTGTGCCAACTATGTTCGACATGAACAATCTACCTGCAAAGTTTAAAAAAATTCTGAGAGTTCGACTCAAAACACTTCCCTTGTGAGCTCCAAAAAGATAATTCCCAGGTTAAGCTTTGCCAAATCGAACACTAACACATATTCAATTAAGCTAAAATGACATCACTCTACGAGCTGATATGTATGCGAACATTTAATTATAATCCCCTTGCAACAACCAACAATAATTTCAATAGCATCTAATCGAATCATAATCAATAAAAACGCGAGAAGCCATATTGAACGACAATTGAATATCATAAAAATATGCATTCGTGTTGCGTATCCAATATAATCCAATTAAAACGACGACGCAACGTGTTCTGAATTGAATAGCGAACCCCAGCTGGAAATGACCAGCTCTTGTGTCGGCTTTATGCTCATCTGATGCGCTTCATTTCATTAATTCTCCCTGTGTAATTGAAGCAATATTGGATGTGCACCCGAGTGCGCATGTCAAGTGTGTCAATATAATATCCATGCCGCCACAGCCTTCTCGTTTCCTTTTAGCCGTAGGGTGAATCGAGCCAATACGCATCTGGTTTTTATTTTGATTAAAAGAGTAATACTAATATCAATACTAATAAATAATAATAATGATGAGGAGGATGATACATTCGCGCAGAATTCCCTCGCATATTGCTCATTTTACTCAATGTTTTTGTTTATTAAAAGCTGTCCCTTTTCTAATTAATGTGGGTAAATGCGCACACAGAGATTTAATAAAGCTAATTATTTAAATTATTTTTATTATTAAAATATATTGGATACTACGGTGCTTTCTGCAGTTTGTTTTGGTTTATATTTTCATTATTATAATATTTTAATTAACATTGTATTATTCCGCATAGAATTTTAATATTGTTGGTAATTAGAAAAATATGTTTTTAATATAAATTGAAGCTTCTTTTCGGTTTCGTAAGATATCACTGTGTAAATTAAGGAGAACCTTGTTTATGTAAATCGATATTATTTATATATATATATATATATACTCCACTGCCAAGAAACCGCGCCGCATTGCAAAATACTTCGCTCCAATTGCAAACTCAACCTTTTAATTTGTTATTTTTATTTTTAATGTTTTACTTATCAGTTAAGGCTTCATTCTGAAGAAATCCTGATGAATTAATGAAAATAAATTCTTTTTATCTCAATTAGGGGACAAAAAGAGTCTTCATCGTCAATATAAGTGACTTGTAAATTTTGAAAATATTGAAAATGAAAATAATAAATTAAAAGGTTGAGTTTGCAATTGGTGCGAAGTCTTATGCAATACGGCGCGGTTTCATGGCACTGGAGTGAATATATAAATATTGTCGTTTATTTTTTTTAATTTATTTACATTACGTGTGCTAGACACGTCAAAATAGTATCGTTTTCAGAGATCGGTGCCTAATGGAAGAGGAAAACATAATTTTCTAATTTTGCCGTCCTCCTTAATATATCATAAACTTCTCAGATATAGAAACCACACATTGAAAAGGAAGAAATGGAATCTGTCCAAATGAGAACCTCATTTTTTTCTTATTTTTTCTGTTCCATTAGTCACCGATCACTGAAAGTACAATAGATTGCAATAGTTATAAATATTTATAAATTTTAATGCACGCAAAGTGAAAATGACGATTTCGCCAAAAATTAAATGCATTTTATAAATTTCTACGTGTAATCCAAATTACAATTGTCACGTCAATTTTACAGGACAGGATTTTCTTCAAAAATCGCTAAAGCACTCCAACTTTAATGGTAATAGAATGAGCTCAGTAAACATTCTCAACTATAACTTTTTAGAAAGATAATAATACTTTTAGATAGTTTAAGACATGCTCAATCAAATTGTAGTAAAAGCTTTTTTGCTATAAGGACTTAAAATTTTCTGTACACATTTGAAAATCGCAAAGATTTGGCTTTAAATTGTTACAAAATTCATTTAGCTTGTTAATGTATTTTCCACAGTGCCCGTATACAAGAACGTATCTATTTGTTAAACGGAGATAAGGTAAAACTCTTGATAAACTATTTTTATAAGAAAATGTAAATAATAAGTATATGTGACAGTCATGATTCACCCGTCCTGCCCGGGGTATTTTCCTAAAAAAACGGTCCCGGGTCCCGGGTTTTGAAAATTTAAATTTTTTCTCCTCCCACATGGAATTTCAAAAATCGGGGTTTCTCTCATCATTGCCCAGACTTCACTTTTCCAAAACGCGGGATTCGGGATCGGTAGCGGACCCCCCTTTTTCTTTAGAAAAATACCGGAGCCGGAGGGGATTCCCTCCCAACCCTGGTATGCACAAAATAACATTTTTAATTAAAATAAAAACTGTTTGAAAGATATATAATTTGCTGGAAATTATAATTTATTTATCAATAAATGTAAAATAGTCTGTAATTAATATGAGTGAAAACATATCCGACTAATTGCGAAATTAACATTTTGATTTGTGGTTCCTTAATTGTTAAAATATTTGTTCATTTGTTAAAAGAAATGAATAAAAGTGATTATCATAAATTGAAATATTTAATCCGTTTCTTTTTAGATAGTTTAAAGACTTAAATCATAGATGATTTTCTTAATAACAAATTTCATAACATGTATTAAGTTTCGATGACAAGAAATTAAAAATAGATTTTGTTTCGAATGTTCTCGATAATTTATATTAATGTTATTAGGAAATCATCAATTAGGATTTGATGAAATAACGATGTTAAACTAATGTCATGTTTCTATTCTTTATCTTTTTTGTTTTTTTCTATTTAAGATTTTAGTGAAAGAGAGGAGTAGAAGAGAAAAATTGATGGTCTCGTTTGGATTTACCTGGGTATATTGAAATTTTTTTCATATTTTTGAAATAAAGTTTCTTCTTCCATTCGGCATATTTTTCTAACAAGAGCAATTGTTTTATTTTCTGATAATTAGAATATCATTGTTTTCCTCACACCTAATTAAACGTCATAAACGGCCACTGATTTACTTCAAGCAATGAGGTGTACTCAACTGGTATTTTAATATATGTCATATTTTGCTGAAGTGATTTAATATATTCTTTTTAACGTTTATTTTTAGTAATTGAAAAGTAGCCACACAAAAACACTAAAAATATCAACTATTGCTTGATTTAATTAAGTAACCGTTTATGACGTTTAAGTAGGTGTATTTTCCTCTACTAATTAAATTGGTGCCTAAAATCCATTTTACTTAATTGGAAGTTTACTCGTCATTTGAAAAAATAAACTTAAGCTTATCAATTTAAAATTAAGCTTAAGCTCGAAATAATCTTATCACGGTTATTTACTACATTCCCCCTCTCGAGCGATCAAATATTGGCACATCGATGTATTGCAAAGATGGGCACAATGGTGGTTTTTGGATTTCGGAATACGGCCAAATGAATTAACAAAAACAGGACATCAGAACAGTCACTTAAACCTTAAATATCGTACAAATGTAAAGTTCCAGAGATAATTTAGAGAAAGCCTGTAAAAGTGTTTAAAATTTCACGCAGAAAGTAATAAAAAGCATTTCTACAATTCAAAATCGTCATGTTCATTTGGCGTGCGGAATCCAGAATTCGGAACCACATTTGAAAAAATCTGGAATGGAAAAATGGCTGAAATACGGAATCTGGAATGTGGAAAACAGAATTCCGCCCGCATCTGATGTTAACGTTTCAATGAAAAGGGAATTTTCAAAGTTTCGGAATCAAAATTGAACTTACGGAATGCGAAACGGAAAAATGGCCGGAATACGGAATCCAGAATCCGGATATCCACCAATCTCCGATGTATTGTGTTCTGTTTCTTTCTTATTGACTCTTAGTGTCCGATACACAGGAATCACACGCAATAAATGTGTACACAAATTTTCACGTTTTGATAAAAAACAGCTGCAATAGCGCTTGTAGAATATTGATAGTTATTCGCTATAACAATACAGTACCAACCAATTAATTTAAGAATTCAAAGTGACCATGAATTAATAATTAATGTATCCAGAGGAGATGGGCTACTGTGCTTGTGAAAAATGACCTGAATGTTGTAATTTTCAATTTATTTTCAAGTTCCTCCCGGGAATTTTAAAAACCACTTTTAAGAAAACCAAAAACCAAATAATGCACTTAAAGTAGATAATTTATAATTTGATCAATATTCATTATTTAATTCGTCTATATAATTATTTATAATTATTTCCATTCCAAATCTATTATCATTGCTTTACTTTAATTTCCGTGTCAACCTCAAAGTTATTACCAAATATTGCCACCGCCACAAACACAATTTTCCAATTATCCTTATCGCAAATCAGCTGTTCATGAACTCCACCAACGCTTTTAATAATTAAAATCACGACAAGCAACAAGAGCGGCTATTCAGCGAGCCTTATCGACTAACATGTCGACACGGCTCTCGTTTTTCATTCTCATTTATTATAATGAATAAGGGCGGATAGATAAAGAAACAAAATAGGAGAAGGCGTCGTGCAGAAAGTGAAGGTGCGTGGTCGTCTGAATTTCAACAAACCATCTTCAGTTCGTTTGTCGTTATTTGCTCATCATTCAATTGAGTTGGATTGACTGACTCGAATCTGTCACATTTTGCTGCTAATGTTGTTTCGTTCATTGCACCAATTATATTTGAATTATTTGAATAGGCTCCAAGTGTTGTTGAGTCAAAGTGCACCAGGGAAAATCACCTGTTTGGATTTTGTTCAAATTAGCTGATTGCTCCAAGTAGCTCTCGATCGACTGATTATTTTTAAACGTTTCTTTGATTTCATCATGATTTATCTTATTTAGGTCCATTTTTATAATAAATATAACCAAAATAACAATTTATTTGAATTGTCGTTTTCAGTGAGAATTACCAAAAGTGGGAAACCTGGGAATGTTGACAAAATTTTTTTCGGATCACTTTTCTTTTTCGATTAGGTATATTTCCTTGAAAATAACAATACACTGAAATAAAAAACTTTCTAGTTAGTTATTGTAGTTTTCTCATTAAAAAGGAACCAACTTACTGATTACTAGTTCTCTTATCGAAGGATAGTGTGAAAATATGTGACGATGTCTACATACTTTCGCCAAACAATATATTGTCTTGTCTATTTCTCAGCGCCTTGTAGAATGCCTTATTATATGGTTTACAGTACCTAAACATCGTCAAATTGTTCACACGTTCATACTACTGCTCGCCAAATGGAAATGAACATTATTCTACAATTTAATTGGATATTTTAAGCTTATATTATCAAAATCTGAGAAATTGACAATTCCAATTTTATTTTTATAAAAATTAAAGTAATAAATCTGATTTGATCTAGAAATTTTGAAGAAATATAATGAAAAACAGAGAAATTATTCACGTAAATTGAATATTTGTTTCATGTTATCTATGAGACCATTGAAAATAATTCAAAAATGATTAAATCAAACCTTTCATATTCTTACAAGGGAAGTCACTTTAGCGTCCGCTTGAGATTTTGATGAGACTTGCACCATTGATAGATTCGGATGCGCTGATTCCAAATCCGTTTTCAAAATCGGCGCAATTTTTCTCTGAGCCGAGATATGAGCCGCCAAAGTTTATTTTTGACAGCTTTATTGACGTGCATAAACCATAAAATGTCCGACATAAGGAATAACTTAATTAAATAAGAAAATTATTTTGCGTGAGAAATGTGGCAGCAGTGAGTGGATGGATCAAATGGAATGGTATAGGTATTATGGGTGGTTATTTGGACGTGTTTTAAATATTGATAATGTTTATTTCGATTTGCTATGCAATTTGCAACTTTAATAACTTTAATCTTTCCTTCAATTAATTATTGCAAGTTGTTGAAAAACATTTCATTCTTTTTTAAAAGTTAATGATTAAACAGCCAACAAAATTAACTTTCATTGGTAAAGTTAAATTAAATTTTTGCTAAATTTTTGAAAATCAACTACAAACTGCACATTGAACTTGTACATTTGACTCCCATGACTCAAAAACTCCCATTCCCCTCACCTCTGGTGGCAACATTGCCAATCTTCACACACCATGGACTCGTTCCAATGACCAAGTTCAATGGGCATTATGCAGTTAATTTTCAAAAATATTGCGAAAATATAATTTAACTTTACCAATGATAGTTAATTTTGTTGGCTGTTTAACCCTTAACTTTTAAAAAAAGAATGAAATGTTTTCAACAACTTGCAATAATTAATTGAAGGAATGATTAAAGTTATTAAAGTTGCAAATTGCATAGCAAATCGAAATAAACTTTATGAATATTTAAAACACGCCGAAATAACCACCCATAATAACTATACCATTCCATTTGATCCATCCACTCACTGCTGCCATTTCCTTATGTCGGACATTTTATGGTTTATGCACGTCAATAAAACTGTCAAAAATAAACTTTGGCGGCTCATATCTCGGCTTAGAGAAAAATTGCGTCGATTTTGAAAACGGATTTGGAATCAGCGCATCCGAATCTATCAATTCTGCTACTCTCATCAAAATCTCAAGCGGACGCTAAAGTGACTTCCCTTGTTAGATTTTGATAATACGTGTAAATTCTTGTATAATTTTCCTTAATCTAACCTATGTAGGATATCGCTTATCTCTTAATTTCTATTAGAAACTTCTCATAGTGAATTCGGCGTGCTACAGCTGTAGCTACAGTAATATTAAAACAAAAAAATGTCAAATCATATATGTTTTCTAATTTGAAAAATTAAATTTAGCTACTATTCCACCCCAAAAAAGTTAAAATCGAAATTCCCATTAGATTAATTACATGAATTGGTATTTGAAAGCGAAATTGATAATAAGCTTAAGAGAACGAACGCTAGTACATTTCAATTTGTCTGACATTTTCATTTTGTTTAAGGTTTTGTCTATAATTGGCTCAATTGGCACAATTTTCAATGCGGAATGAAGCTTCATTATAAACAAGACTAATTCTAATATACATATCTTATTTTTGTAATTGGGCATTGTTAGTTTTTTTTTCAAAATTTATTTATATATTCATATATATTTGAAATATCATTCATCAATCAATTAATTTGAGGAAAAAACAAAGGGATAAACAAAGGAAAATAAAAAGAGGATTTTCCTACAAATTCTGTTAATATTTTATTGGTATGGATTCCCTTGTTGGAAATACGTTTTAGTATTCAAATAAGTTTTAAATAACACGAATAGATTAAAGAATATAGATTCTAGATCTTATAAGCACTCCAACTTGTATGGTTATAATATGAGCTCAGTAAACGTGCTCAAATACAGCTTTTTAGAAAGATATTAACATTTTTAGATAGTTTAAGACACGCTTAATTAAATTGAAGTGAAAACTGTTTTGTTATTAACACATAAAATTTTCCACACAGGTTTAAAAATCACGAAATTATTATTTCGATTTGGCGTGTACAAGTAATTTATCTTTCATCAATTTTAAGCATTATGTTGATTCTTGCGTGGCGATGTTCGCGGACAAAACAAAAGATAACGAACATTGTTTTACTATTCTTAAAGCGTTTTTTTTTTCGATAAACTGAATAATAGAAACCACAGCTTAACCACAGCTTACTTTTTAAGTTTATGATGGCAAAAATTGATATAATAACCAAAAAATAAATAAAATAATGAAATGATTTACTTGTCCGCAATGTTACGTTCACGTGAATTACACAAATTCCGTTTTATTAGGTTGGAGCTGTCACAGAAGGCTTATCAGAGAATTTCAATTTTTTATCTCCAAAGTCCATATTCCGTTCTTGAAAGTTTTTCATTGGACGAAATCAATACGCAGTAGTAATTGGAGAATATATTTCGTCGTTTTTAACGAATTATGACAATTTAAAATTTTTCAAAGCTTCTTTCCTTTCCGTTTTCGAATTTTTTCGAATTTTTCCCGATTTTGCGGTTGTTAAAATTTGCCATTCGAGCATACAGAGATGGGAGGAATGTCAGTTTTTCAATTTCGGAATCAGGAATTCGGATATCCGGAATTCCGTTCTTATTTTCTGCTAATGTTGATATGAAAAGTGAATGTTCGCAATTCGGAATTAAAATATAAATTTTCGGAAACCGCAATCCGGAATGTGGAATCGAAAAATGACTGGAATCCGGAATTCCGGTCTTATTTTGTGCTAATGTTAATATGAAAAGTCAAGTTTCGAAATTCTGAAGTGATATATAAATTTTCGGAAACCTGAATCAGGAATTCGGAATGGAAAAATGACCGGAATCCGAAATACCTGATGCGGAATCCGGAAATCCGCCCATCTCTTGTCGATACACATTGAATACCATAAGTCGTATGATTCCCAATTCCAGATACAATTTTTCAAAATTGTATTCCGAATTCTTTTTTCGGAAGTTTTATTGTTCATTCTCTGTTTTTGTTAACAAAATTGTCAATTTTTCTATAAAAATTTGTGTTTATTCTTGCATAAAACTTAAAAATGATGTTACTCTTAGAATCTACGGATTCTAAAATCATTATTTTATACTATATTCCTGATTTCGAATTCATTTTTTTGGAAGTTTCGCTGATATGAAGGCACACGCCAATTGAATCGATAAAAGCATGAAGGTTTTTAGGAAATTTTAGGAAATTGGAATTACTTCAAATGATTATGCGCAGGCGTATTCCGCCTGCGCTATACTTGGGTTGAGGCCGAAACCGACGAATTTTAGAGTTATATGAGGGATTCACCTCAGGAATTATTAGCTTCGTACGATTTCAGAATCATTCTGAAAAAGAGAGAGGGCTGAAAATCGACCTTTTTTTGAACGGGACAATTTGGTGCTATGTGACCTATATGAGAGGAATCAGCTCGAGAAGGGCTCCAAATGTGAGTCTTACTTTGACCTGAACGATTAAGAAGACACAGACAGTTTTTCTACAAATCTTTCATGAATTGCAGCAAAAATTAAGAAAGTTGTTGTTCCTTAGAATTACCTACTACCTAAATAGTTTTTCAAAACTTCCTTAATCCTTATCAGAACTAAAGAACACGTATCATATCCTTATTTAGAAATAGTTGAGACACACATCTTCCCGAACAGAAAAAAAGATTCAACAATATTTTTGCAATAAAAAATAATCGAATTTGAAACCTATTATTAAGATGCTCTAATTACAATATGTCATATATAATAAAGATAATACCCAGTTAGGTATATCGATTTGTAGCAACTTTTCGTTGATATTTTCTTATGACACAGAATTTTGTCAGATTCAACAATTGCTTTCTAATCAATAGATTTGACAGAACATGTGTTTTCTCATACGTGAAACCGAAAGCACCAATTTTATATGGTGTTCAAAATGTTGCTTGAACACATACACCCAAATATAGATTGCAAGAGTGTTTGGTAGTAGTGTGTAATTTCTAATTAAAACGGGACTACATCTTTTTGCTGTTTTTGTTTTCATTCGGATATTCCTTGTTTTCCAGCTCTTCTCTCGCTCTTAGATCCATCGCCTTCTCATCGTCCTCCTCCCTAGTGCCCCTTCAAAAGCACATGAATTCAATATGCATCAGTGTGCATTTTAATTTTAATTTTCATTCATTCATTTCACATTTCGTCGTTTTTTTGTATATTTTCATTTGTTCGATTGCTTATATTCACAATATTATTTTGTTTATAATTTTTGGTGTTACTTATGGACCCCGAGAGTTTGTTTTCAGTAATTCATTAAGAAATTCAAAAGTTTTTTTTATCCCACGCCCAGTATACGGTAGGATAGAATCCGAGGTGTTTGTGTTTTTGAATTTTGTGGAATATTCCCCAATATGTTTCACGTGTAAAATCAAAGACGTTGCCAAATAAAATTTTCGATTTGTGAACATATTATAGTGAATATAATGGTTTGATGTTTTTTCCAACTTAAGGATGTATCCAAAACTCTGCTGAATAGCAAAATATCGCCGGGATAACTTAGCTGGGTGGTCTAATGTTAATTACGGTTCATTTTGTTACCGTGACTATAGAGGTATTGTTTGATATATCATTGAAAATAGAAATTTTCGCGCCTCTCGTTTTCTGCTTCTCTAATTCTCATTATTCGCGTTGTCTCGAAGTAGTGTTTTTTCCCTTTTGATAAAAATATGTGTTTGCCTCCTGTATCAATACCTGCACTATGACAATATAAGTTTTTAATATCAAAAAATATAATAATGAAGGGATTGTCATTTCTGGAGCAAATACCATAGTTTTTTCCTAAAGAACATTTTCCTAGGGCTTTAGTCAGTTATTCTTAAACGATATGGAGATTGAATAAAACTTACAGCACGCCAAATCGAAATGAATATTTTTCAATATTCAAACGTGTATTACTAATTTACACGTATGATTTTCATATAATTTGATACGTTGTTTTTTCGTCTTAAACTATCTAAAAATCTGAGCTTCTTGCCGAAATTTGCAATATGAGCATATTTTTTTAGCACCCAACTTAATCTCAATTTGGGGTGCTTACAGTATGATTCGTGTTCGTGTCTCTATTCCCTCCAATCCCAAATGATTCGCACATTTATCTATTTGTTAATTTGAATTTTAAAATTACTTTTGTTTGATCAAATTGTTCGTGCTAAACTAAAAATTCGTTCTAAACGTTTTAAAACTAACTTCTTGATATAATCAGGGTCCTGTATGTAAAACAGAGACGCAAAAGAAAAGTTCCCAGTGTTTATATTTGTGGCTCATAAGGTGCTTTCATTCGTATGACAATAAGCCTCTTAAATAAATGAAGACATATAAGCACATCAATGGAAAACATCAATATTATCAGATTTAATCGAAACTGATTTTTACGTGAATTTTCTCTACGTGGTCAAAATTATCTATCAAATATTTTATTTCTCTGAAATAATAAGGCTTCTTTAACTCAGCTCCTCTTTTTCTCATTTTTCAAAGTTTTCTGGGTTACATTAAAACTATAAAAATTAATGGAGATTATTTGACCTGAAAATCTCACTTTATTACCAAAAATTAGCTTTAACCAAAGAATATCGAGACATATTTCACCATATCTGTGTTAATATTAATTGACAACTAGATGATACTATCCCGATCATTGATACTCTAACCAATTAAGAGATTAGAATCATAGGGTTTTCTACAATTTAACAATGAATCATTTAAAATGATTTGATAAAAAATGGAAGAATTAAACTTTGTTCCAATTAATTGTATTATTACTATCCCTTTCTATCGAATGTTTATTTTTGTTTATACAATTCTCTAAATATGCTCTATTGAATGTTAATATCTATTAGAAATCCAATTTTAGAAACTATTTTGTGATATTTTTGATAATTACATGATTGCTGGGTAGTTCGAAGCAACCAAGAAGGTTGCGGAATTTCTCTCCTCAACCACCAGTGAACGATTGCAAGAAAATCTATCGGGGAATCGTAATGGGGAAAGGTTTTATTAGGGTACATTCCCTATTAAATTTATCATATATTTTATCGGGTATTTTCTTGCAATCGAGTTATGCCTTCCCTAATAGATTTTCTAATGGGGAATGCTTTCCTCATCTTTCTTGCGATCGGCCTCACTGGCATTGCTCGAATGCAAGAAAATGGTTACCCGATAAAACATAATAAAACCATTCCCCATTACGATTATCCGATTGATTTTCTTGTCATCGGCCAAATGACTCTGGCTCGTTATTTATCTCTTCCGAGGTGTTGGTCTGTCCACCGTTCCTTAGGTCTTCCCTTTCCTGCCTTACTTGTTAACCCATTTACATTTCAATATTTCTATAAACTGAAAACAAGTCTAATGGAGAGTCTTTCTATTTTTTCTAATTTTCAATGAATACACATTTTTTGAGGAATTTTATTATTTTTATCTTTGACCATTTCTTACCAAAGATTTATGTCAGAATGGGTTTACTAATGGTCTTAATAAATAAGAATGGTCTTAATAAATAAGAATGTTATAGAGTTAATCTTTTATCTGTTTAAACTGATTTTATTTTATATTTATCACTAAAATTTCTTGCATTCGGTCTCTGACGTTGCTTCGAATTCATTTTAGATGTCTTATTCACTTATTTCACGCACACCAAACTGAAATAGCGATTTTGCAGTTTTTGAGCTTGTCTGACATTTTTTACGTCATTTTAACGAAAGATTTTTTTACAACAATCTAATTAGGAGTTTTAAACTATCTAAAAACATTTAAATCTATTCCAAAATTTTAGATTGGATCGCGTTTACTGAGCTCATTTTATTACAATACCATTTGGCGTGTTTACGATAATTATTTTCCTCTTTTAATTGTTTAATCCACCTAACAAGGGAAGAGTTTTCACTCGACTCTCAGTAGATATCATCGTCCTCGAGACTTCCTCTTTTTCCTCGAGACTTCCTCTTCCTCGTCGTACCGTTGTTTGCTACTGCGCTATCCGTTGCCCGGTCGCAAAAATATTTTTGCCGTTAAGCTATCGTAAATTGAATCAAATAACAAGTGCGGCACATCACATTTTCTTTAACACTTTAAATCGTTTAATTTTTTTAAAAATTTTACGTGTACACTATTTTTGACAGAAAGCCTGCAAAGTTTAAAAACATTCTGAGAGTTCGACTCAAAACACTTCCCTTGTTAGAGTGCGAGTAAAAATATTTTCTTGTAAGAAATTTTTGCAAGAATTAAAAGTCAACATTCACGTTGACAGTTCAATGAAGAAATTGAAACATCTTATCCATTGAAATTTGAAAATAGGTTGAGGATATTACGTCCCCAAGACCTCTAATCATTAGCTTTACCAGATAAAACGCTATCCTGAGGGAAACTTCGGAAGGAACCAGCTACTAGATGGCTCGATTAGTCTTTTGCCCCTATACCCAAGTCCATCAATCGATTTGTACGTCAGAACCGATACAGACTTCTACCAGAGTTTCCTCTGCCTTCGTCCTGTTGAGGAACAGTTCACCATCTTTCGGGTCACTTTCGCATTGTACACGGTTACAAGCAACTCGCATAGGGCCGCGTCCACCGGGACCAACGATCTCGTGTCGACCGACTAGAGGACGATCTTTACTTTCATTTCGCTGCAAGTTTTTGATACCCTTTGGCTCGCAATGCAAAAATACTCCGTTGTCCGTGTTTCAAATGGGAAACGTGATCGAATTTTACACAACCACAAGTATCTAGAATGTAGACAATTTGCTAATTAAAATTGGAGTGTGTCAACTTTTTGGTTACTTGACTATCTTAAATAATATACCCTTTCTTAAGATTGGTTAAACAATATTGCGGTCCTTTCAATTATTACAGTTCCAAAACAAATTGTAAATTAAAGTGGCTCTTTGCTTCCAAGCGAAACCAAATCTGCCTCATTTTATTTTCCTTTAATCATTTTTACCATTTACTTGATATTAGTAAAAGCCGTAAAACGCGGGATAAATTCAGCGAAATTATTTGTTGTCTCTTACATTGTACAATAGTACGGCCCCTTCCAATATTACCGCCTCTTGAAGGGATCCACGAACCTTTTAACAGCATTCGAGAATACGGTATCAAAATAAGATTTGCATTATATTATCCAACTCACAATTTTTCAATTTATTGTAAGCATTTTACGTCAACTATCAAATGAATCACGAATATTTGAATTCAAATTTAGTACTGTAGAATCTACAGTGTAGATGATTATGTCCTTCTTTGTCTTTCCTCGAAGAAACGCCTTTCCTAAGTTGAATCGATTACTGTATCTTTTGTTTGTTGTTAGCGCTTTAAGTCATTAATATCCAATTAAATAAGGAAGCTATTTATATTAAGAACATTGCCGGAATAGCTGTTTGGTAATAAATTGAGCTAGACATCCGTCCTTGTCAATTCTAATTCATTTTATATTTATATATGGTGTTAGCAGTTTTGCTGTTGTATTTTCTGTTATTGTTGTTGTTTATTTATATTCCATCTATATGCCTTTTTTTAAAAACACAGGCAGATAAAGAAGAGCGCTTGAAATGCAATTAATGAATGACCGCCTCCGGGCTTCATCTCATTTTGCATCTTCTTCTGAATGTCAATTGACAAAACACTTCTTACTCATCTCATATTTCAGTTAATGTCGACAAAAGCCCCTTAATAATGTTTGCTATAGTTTTTGGCTTGATAATACCAATGAATGTGTTTTGTTTTAATTTGACTCATTTTTGTTGTTGTTGTCATTATCGGGCACCCCGCGACAGTCAGGGCCGCATCGTTTTTGAGGTGCAACTCGATTATCAAATAAATATTGGATTGGTGTTTGTTTAGATAGACGATGGCGAGAAATTAATTAATTCCTTATGTCAAACAATTTTAATTTAGTTTATTCTTTGCCATCGTTCTACTGTCAGCTTCTCCAACCAAAACATTTCATTTTGCATGATTCGATGGAAATGTGTAATCAAAAACAAATTCGTTATTGATTTGAAATCATAATGTTATCACGGCAAATGCTTTCTTTGTTGATTTATCATGATACTAAAAAACAAAACCAGCGAGGATTTTTTTAAAAATTATTCGGAGGACTCGAGAAATCTCAAAACTAGAAAAATACAATTAAAACTTTTAAAAAATTTCGTTTGTCCTTATATAATGCACATGGAATTATACTATGACACTCCACTGCCACGATCAATGCGTATCTTGCAAAAAAGTGTGGACAAATTGCCAAACCACGCCCTTCACATTTTAATCGTTTTTTAACCTTAAAACAAATTGATAAAGCATTAATCAATAATTCTAAACGATTCTAAAACAAATTAAATCAAATTCAAAGAAGTTATGATTCTAAAAATATAAAGAATTTAAATAATAAGTGAAGGGTGTGGTTTTGTAATTTGTCCACACTTTTTGTGCAATATACGCATTGTTCGTGGCAGTGAAGTGTTATGATTAAATTAACAAGAAATCGAAAAAGTGACTTGCAAAAAGATATAAATATAAACTAAACAGAAAATAATACATCGATCCCTCTCTGTGCCCCAAGCAAAACCACAACTTCTTTCTTCTTAAACCCATTTACTCTTTAATTTGCACCTTAATAATAGCTCGCCAGTTTAAAATAACGACTTTCTGCTTTTTGTGCTCCGTAATACAAAGTTTACGTGTACATTACATACACCTATTTTAGGCCAGTTTTTCAGTTATTTTTTAAATTATTAAAAAAAATATAAATACCTTACAGAATTTTTTTCTCGTTTTATGAACATTCAAATTGGCGTGTAATAGTTATTAGGTTCCCAACTATCTGAAACTGAACGCCAAATGGAAATAGGAAATGGAAATTTTCGGATTTTCAGAGTATTTAAAAGTCATTCAAGAAAACACTGTTTGCGCCAGTTCAAACAAGTTATTCTTAAACTATCCAAAATTATTACTATCTTGCCGCAAAGATAGATTTTAGCACGTTTATTGAGCTCATTTTATAAGTTGGCGTGCTAACTGCATATTTCAGTAAGATATCAAGACTCTTGAATAGTTTAAGAATCAGGCTAAATTACAGTGATCGATAGCTTCTAACTCACCAAATGCCGTAGCTACGATATTCTCAAAAAGAAAGATTTTAAAGCTCATTTTGAGCTGTTTTCTGTCCATACCATTTCGTGGTACGCTTTTTTCCAGAAAATAATTCGATTTCTAATTTCTTTTTAGGATTAGGGTCTAAACAACGTATTGTATATCGGGAGTCGTAATTACTTTATTGAATATATTAGAATATATTTTATACAATTTAATTGGCGATTCATAACACTAAGTTGTTGCCACATACTGGTCGGAAAATCCTGTAATTTTCAGTTTACAGGAAGGATCGTAATAATAGAAAAATGTTACTTATTTTTCCAAATAGAAGGGAAACTACCCTTTTTTCTAATAAACATTAAAAGTCAACGATGGCATGCATAATAGAGAAACTTTAATTGAATAAATTCGTGAATTATTTAACAACTAATCAGCTAAAACATAATATGATATTCTAGTGTTCCATTACGGTACCTATAGAATGAAAATGGATTCGAAGATAAGGCTAATTAGTCTATATTATTGTTAATATGTAAGTTATTTTGGATGACATTTCGCGGCATGAATATAAACTATTTTGGTCTCGTTTGAGCCAATTTCGATTTAATTTACCAATTTTGTTGACAAAATTACCATTTCCGGATATTAGAGATTATCGTAAAAGTATTAATGTATAAATTAGAGCTTTAAGAGCTCTAAAAAGTATCACGAAATAAAGAAAAATTAATTAAAAAAATATTGACTAAAAAAGGGGAAATTTTCACGTTTTTCATTAAAACATTGTTTACAGTAAATAAACTAGACGTTTCTTAACCTTAAACTATATAAAAATGTGAATATGTTACAGAAAAGTTAGATTTGAGCACGTTCTTCTTCTTCTTCTCCATGTTTAAAAGACAAAAAATCATTGAAATAAATTCATAGCATCCCTCAAAACAATTCAACGATCAATTAGCAAATCGTTCAAATCGTGTTAACGGAATTTTGACGAAAATCTGAACGGATTAAAGTATGATGAAACAAATATAAAAACATTGTGGGTATTATGTTTCCAATAATACTAATTTAATGCCATTTAATGGTGCTGTCGGTCTCGCAAAACTTTATGATCCGATTCAATTCTTCATCAATTTATTCTTGTTTTTAGCACTTTTTCCATTTATTTATATTCTTTCTTTGTAATAATTGTCTAGATAAATATAGACATTAATTTATTTCTATAATTATATTAAGTAGATATAGTTATTAGGATGGTTTCACTTAAAATAATGATTAAACAATTCGAAATAAAATTGTTTCATATGGTTTTAATAATATAAACGGGAATTTTATACAGAAAATTTTAAATTCTTGAAATAGAACCTATAAATAATAAAAACTACTCTTTATATAGCATTCTAAAATAATTTTTAAAGCCTGAAACAAATTTAACACCATTAATGAATAATTCTAAAGGATTCTAAACTATGAATTAAATCAAATTCGAAGAAGTTACGCTTAAAAAAGATTTTAAATAAAAAGTGATGGGCGTGTTTTTTGCAACCTGTCCACGCTTTTTTGCAAAATGCGCAGTAGTCGGGAAAATCGAGTGGCAATTTATTAGAGTAAAAATTAGGCTAAAGAATATTTAACTTATCTACTAGTTTCATTGTTTGGGTGTTATTAAATATTGAATAAAGTCGAAAAATAAAATTCTCTATCCGCGAACATTTTCGAAATATCTTCCCTAAATTCTAATGGATTAATTAATTAGGAAATAAGTGGATTTGTCGAATACCTGTCATTGTAGAGAATTTCATTTCCGTGCAATCAATCCTAATAAGATCCTGTTTTCATTTTTTGATACACGAGACAAAATCATATAAAAAAGTGATAAAATACATAGGCTAGAATAATAGAGGCGCGAAACTTTGTACTTTAAATTAAGTATCATGAAATCTCACTACTAATGAGCTATGCTATGGTTAAACACGCCAAATGAAAATTGTGATTTTTCTATAATAAATTATTTTTCACGTAGTTTATTTAGACTTTTTTGAACTCTCCA